>CM055681.1:16045724-17420724 GCA_029448645.1 Andrena camellia
ACCGTACAACGAACGTACCCGGTGACGTACATTCTACGCGATTCCGCGGGAGAGCCGATCTCGGGTGGATTCTACGAGTACGAACTGCATTCGGTCGCGAATCAGGACGTCTATCTGGTTGAGAAGATTATTCGTCGCAAAGGAAATCAGGTGTACGTTAAGTGGCTCGGATTCGAATCATCGCGGAACTCGTGGATACGCGAGAAGGATATTCTATGATTCGCGATTATAAACGCGCTCTATGTTCCTGAAATAAATAAATAAATAAATACATATAAATATATATACATTGTCCGTTTATTCAATTATTCTCCTCGTATATGCATACAATTAATCTTAATAGAAGAAGGAAAATATTAATACGAATAGAAAATACTTTTTTAATATTCTACGCTATATACATATATCAGATATTCGTAAATAGATAAATGGTATGAACAAAAGAAAGAAATGCTTACAACGAAACGTATATACATACAATCATACAAACATACAATCATACAAACATACAATCATACAAACATACAATCATACAAACATACAATCATACAAACATACAATCATACAAACATACAATCATACAAACATACAATCATACAAACATACAATCATACAAACATACAATCATACAAACATACAATCATACAAACATACAATCATACAAACATACAATCATACAAACATACAATCATACAAACATACAATCATACAAACATACAATCATACAAACATACAATCATACAAACATACAATCATACAAACATACAATCATACAAACATAGAATCATACAAACATACAATCATACAAACATACAATCATACAAACACAACAATCATACAAACATACTATACAACGGGATTCTCGAGGGACTCGTCGGGCTCAAGCTCCATGCGTTCGTGGGTCTTGAGCTGGGGGTTCGATAATGTCCCTACGGAAGGATGCTGACCCGATCGGCTAAAATACACCGCTTATCGTTGAACGGGCCGAGAGCGTACTTTTCCCCACTCATGGAAAACACATCGTACCGGTTAGATCGAATGTGTTCTGCCGAACCGCTTTCTTAGTGAGATCGTGCAGGCAACGAATGTAATCGTCGAATTGTATATCGTTCGCGACCACGTGTCTCCGCACACCCTTCACTTTTTTAGTCTCGCTCGTAGACCCCACTGCAGCGTTAAACGTTCTAGTCGCGTACATCTTAGATCTCAATCCGACGAACTCGGTCATCAAGACGCCGTTGTTCTCATCTTTCATGAGTCCCGGCACCTTTTTGTTTACGCGGGGCATACCGTACGGATTGTCCAACGCGTAATCACTCGTGTCGAATCGGTCGACGTCGCGCTTCATCGTTTCGTATACATCATCGCATTCCACGCTATACATTAAACTGTCGGTGTCGGTGTACAGGACCTTACACCGATCACCGAACTTCGTACGCATGTACGGATAATGGAACTCGTACAGGCATTCTTTCGATACGTCCAGTACACTCATCCCCACGTATATCGGCTTGCCGAACTTAACTTTGAGTTTTCGCATTTCGATCGCAATCAACTCCTCGGAGAAAATCGTACGACTGTGAAAGTTCGGCTTCGTGATCAGCGCTTCCGTGCCGTAACGACCGTCCCACCGTGTCACCAGTCGCACGTCTACGCGATTCCGCACATTCTCCATTGTTTTTCCCGTACACCGCGTTGTTCATTAATTTATATAGAGTCTTCTGAAATTCACTCGTGGCTCGCGTCCTCAAATCGGTGCTCAATTGAATGTAGTCGCGCAACCAAGGTGACTGATCGAATCGTAACACCCGATGAATTCGCGCCACGCGTAAACCGTGTCGCACGCACTGTTTCAGGTAGCGATAGTGGACGCCGCATCGCTCCTTATCGTCGAGCGTGGCAAGCAGCTTGGTTTGTTTACCGTGCGGCGCGTGCTCGCGCACCGGGCAGAACGGTAGGTCGGCGTGCGCGTCATGAACCTCTTCGGGGTATTCGATGTCCACCTCCAACAGGTATCCCTCGGAGTCCTCGGAGTCGGGCAGGGACGACGCGTCTAGCGCGGCCACTGTCGCATCGTCCAGCCATCGAAACCCTCCTTGCGGCATAGCCTGCAACATCGCCCATCCGTACAAGTTGTTGACGTCGAAGTACATCAGATACGTCGACGCCTTCGACTTGTCGTACATCCCTGCAGGCAGGTGTTTGTTGTTGGCGTTCGCGTACCTGTGCGAGCACTGACTCAGACCACCGCGTATGCCACGCTCCACGAACAGTAACATTTCCACGTCCGTCAGAAGCTCTAACCGTACGCGCGTGTAATTCAGCATCGCGTCCCACGTGAAACTTGGAAGCGTGAAATAATGCGCAGGATCCAAGTCATAACTCGCGATACAGTCGGTGCGGAAACTTTCGAATACGTCGGCGAGTAGCAATACGTCCGTTTTTAAATACAAATCGCTGTATTCGCCAAATGTCTGTACGCGGAAAGAGTTCCACACGTTCGCGGCGTGCGCGTAATCGGTCTCCGACACGGCGCTATCGTTCAGCCGGTTATAGAACGCTTCGCGGGACCGTAAACACGCATCGTTCAGCTTGGCGTATGACGTCACGTAGTCGTACGGGAAGACGCTCTTCCTGGTTAGAAGATTGAAACGATGATCGGGCAAGTGTTGGAACTCTCGTCGTAGAATCGCGAGTCGTTCTCTGCCAAGGTCCGAAGCGAGTTTCTCCAGATTCGCAGCCAAGAACTTCAGCGAATCGATGAAACGGAACTTCAACCCCCTCTGCCAATTGTTGTTCTCGGCGTCGATTCCCTTTACATGCTTGGTGAACGATATGTACCGCTCCTTCGTCACCGGCAGCAAGTCGATCTGTCCCTCGAACGCGGACACCAACTCCTTAATCACTTAATGCGCGTCGTATCCGGACAGATTATGGAATACGACCGGTATCGTGTACGATCGCTGAAACTGCAAGTTGCAAGTCACGTGAGCCGCGCCTCGGTACTCGCCCGTCGAGTGGCAATGGTCGCGCACTTTTTTGTCCGCGTCGACTAAAGGTTGCCCGCACACGTGACACACGATCGCGTCGTTAAAACTACGCCACTGTTGACTCGTCAACGAGTTCATTGGTTTCGCGTTCCGTAACCACGAATACGCAGTGTCAGCAAAGTCTCGAAGTTCCTTCACGAACCATTTCACGCACTCGGTTTCGTGACGATACGCGCGGTAGCGACACAGAGACGCGTCGGTGGAACAATGAATGTAGTATTCTACGCTGTACGCTCTGTGCTGCTGGTACGTGTACGTACGACTCCGCTCCGCTGGCTGGACATCCTTCAGCATGCCCCTTAAGTCCGCGTACACGTGGCTCGCGACCGATTACGCGCACGCCGCGAACGTGTGGACTCTTTCCGCGTACAGACATTGGGCGAGTACAGCGATTTGTATTTAAAAACGGACGTATTGCTACTCGCCGACGTATCCGAAAGTTTCCGCACCGAATGGCGCTCGTTCCTTGTTCTTGAAATTCTGGAACTGCAACCATCTTTCCTTCGCGGACGGCAATTCGATGGCGCACTCGTTCATACGTTGACATTCCACGGTGTGTTTCGTCAATTGCTCGGACGAGTAGAAGTAACTCAGGCATCTACAACGATAACAACGTCAATAATAAACATAAGAATAAATAATAATACATTGATCCAAATATTCCGTATTCGACTCACCTTTCGCAAACGAATACTTGTCCATTATGGTTACCGAGCTGCTTCGAAATCAGTCTTAACATGCTTCGAATGCACGCGAAATGGTATCGTTGTGGTTCCTTGGAGTCCTGCACCAGTAGCAGGTTCGCGTGTCTCTCTCGTTTGTCCTTAGTCAAATGCAGAGGCGCGCAGCTTCCGTCGGACCACGTGTACACGTTCACCGACACGTCGTTCAACCTCTCGAACTTCGCCAGCTGATCCAACGTCACGGGGAAGGTCATATCGTCCGTGCGAAGTACCGTCGAGTAATGAGGGTACGACGCGACCCTATCCCCATACGTAGCAGCAGGGTACAAACTGGCGACAACGGCCCACAAGAAGCACGCATTGTCGCTATTCTTTACGTTCACCACCGCTTTTTTCAGTACGACGGCGCGCGGGAGCGGTACGTCGCAACCGGCTCGAAGTGGATTATCCTTATTTATATTCACTAGAATATTTAGCACAGCCCTCAGGGTCCATCCGCTGTCGCGATCTTGAAACTCCTCGATCGTCACTAACGTGGAAGCGACCACGTGCTTCGAATACCACTCACGCACGTTCGATGTCCTGAACAGTATGCGATTTCGCGTACCGAAACTTTTCATATCCGTATTCTCACCCAACATAAACTCCGCGTTCAGGACCGTATTCACGACCACGCTTTTATGTTGGGTGATAGTGTCCGTGACGCGCGAGATCGTAATTCGTCGAGCACCCTCCAAAAATCGACGCAGATGGATGTAACCCTCGCTGATGACCGCACCGGTTGAAATACGATTCCGAAACGCTGATTCTACGTCTTCCCATACGACTTTGGGTGCCGTTGATCGGTCCGAAACCCCGCACCCTACTCGCGAAAACTTTTCCCGCACGATCGCACGCAATGTCTTTATTCGCACGATCAGCGACACCAGACGCTGTTTCGATGCCACCGACACTCCTTCGCCGCACTGATACTCGACGATGAGTCGCAAGCACGCGTCGTACCGATCCACCCAGTCCCTGAATTCCACAATGGTGCGTAAAAGCACGGACATCCGGGACGAAACCCTGTACGTGTCCATGAATACATCCATGTTTACTTCTCTTTTCTTCTTCTTCTTCAATATTCAATTAAAAGGCACGTACGATCAGGCACGAGTGGTTGATGCGACTCTTCCACGTGATGCGATTATGATCCGAATATCGAAAACCCAGGGGAAGAATGATGCCTGACAATTGTTGTCGCGAAGATTATTACCGAACGACTGCGCGGCTCTGATTGAATATCTAACCATATACCCTAGCCGAGATTCATGAGTCGTTATCGCTCCGAATTCATTTCTTCGCTCTCGCGTTCTTTCTCTCTCACCCTCGACGACTCGATCGGGTGACGTGATGCCGCGCTGGCTCGATGCGTTACCATGCGTATCGAATTCGCGCGCTCCCGATAAGGGTGTTTACACCCGTCACGGTGGTCTCTCGATCATCAAAATACGTTGGGTGATGCCCGAATAATTATCGCTCTACGTTTTCGTTGGCGCATGTTTTCGTTAGCGGATGTTTATACGAGCGCGAACAATTGTGTTTTAGGATAGGCAGTATGGCCGGTCCTGACACCGGTCTGCTGTAAATCAGACGCCTTGGGTGTAGGGTTTCCTTAGAGTTTGCTATCGGTTTAAGTACGAATTGACGGTTACTCGACGTCTGGGAAAATTCAAGACTTTTCGCCTCGAATGTTATTCTCGCGCGGTTCACAAGTGCCCCCATTGAATCTCTCTCTCTCTCTCTCTCTCTCTCTCTCTCTCTCTCGCTCTCTCTCTTACGCTGTACCTTGTCCTTCCTTCTATACACGCGTCTAACGTCGCCTGCGTCTGATGCGTTACCACGTGTATCGAATTACAGCGTTGGTGATAAAAGTTTGGGCTGCCCCAAACTTTTAAAAAAATGTTCGAGACGATATCCGAATAATTATCGCTCTACGTTTTCGTTGGCGGATGTTTATACGAGCGCGACGTTGCATTCTTTCGCGAGACGCTATCTTCAAAATTCCTAGCCCCTGTGACGTCATCCCCCTCACCGACGAACTCGGTACCCCCTCCCCACAACGCCCCTCGCTGATCGCGACCGAGAGCGCGGTACCCCCTCCACGCCTCGCCCCGCGCCCAACGCGACCGAGAGCGCGTACCCCCCGCCCCGCCTCACCCCTCGCCCACATTTGGTCCAGAACTCTCATAGCCTACCTACTACGGTATTTTAGGAAAAGCTTATCTGAGACAAGAAAAAGCTGAAATTTCTTTTGCACACAATACCTTAGTTACACAAAGTCAACCAATTCGACCGATCCACTTTATTGGCGAAGCTCCCCCGGAGGAAGCCCCTCGGAAAAATAGTACGCCGCGTGTTTATCGTATTAGCTGTCGTACCTGACAAGCAATCGCCATAGATACCATCGACTGTGATTTGAAAGAAGGATATTTACCATTAATCAAAACAATAGATGGAATTTATATTGGAGAAGCAGTCGTAAAAGTTAAAAATAACGTGTGCCATGTTCTTGCAATAAATACCTTGGATAAGGACATTCAAATCGAAATACCACCTCAAGAAATTCTACCGTTTGAATATCATAATTTTCCTAAAGAACGCGAATACTTCGATTCTGACTCTGAACAGCAGGAGTCACCGGTATCAACGGACCGAGTAACCGGAATCTTATCAAAATTACGTTTAAACCATATAAATAACGAGGAAAAAGATCATGTAATTAAATTAATCGAGGAATTCCCTGAACGATTTCGTCTACCGGGTGACAAATTAGAATCGACTCCTTTATTACAACATCGAATACCTACAATAGATGACTTGCCCATTAACACTAGGCAATGTCGTTTTCCACGAGTTCATCAAAAAGAAATAGCTCGCCAAATTTCTAGTAAATTGGCGGATGAAATTATTGCACTTTCAAATTCTCCCTACAATTCACCACTCTGGATAGTACCAAAGAAACCCGATTCTGAGGGAAATTTTAGGTGGAAATTAGTAATCGATTTTCGGAATCTTAATGAAAAAACAATAGGTGACGCATACCCCTTGCCTAACATCACGGAGATTCTAGATCACTTAGGCGAGGCGAGATACTTTTCCACCTTTGATCTCGCTAGTGGATTCCAACAAATCAAAATGGATCCGCGAGACCGCGCTAAAACAGCCTTCGCTACACCTAATGGTCATTATGAGTATATTTGTATGCCCGAAGGGCTCAAGAATGCTCCCGCGACGTTTCAACGGCTGATGGATCAGGTATTGCGCGGATTACAGGGTGTGGAATTATTTGTCTACCTCGATGACATTGTTGTTTACGCGAAAAATTTGGAAGAACACGAAAAGAAAGTCCGACGTTTGTTTACGCGATTAAATGATGCAAAATTAACTCTTCAGCCAGATAAATGCGAATTTTTGATAACTGAAGTCACATATTTAGGCCATATTATTAGTCGTGCTGGAGTAAGACCGGATCCAAAGAAATTAATGGCAGTAAAACATTTTCCTCGTCCTAAAAATAAAAAAAATGTACGACAATTTCTTGGACTAGCCGGTTATTATCGCCGATTCATCAAGGATTTCGCAGCCAAAGCCAAACCTTTAACCGAATTATTAAAAAAGAACACCACATTCGTATGGGGGAGAGAACATAAAAATAGTTTCAAAATTTTACGTAAAGCCTTGTGCAAGAGCCCCATACTGCAATATCCTGATTTCAATAAACCATTTACATTAACTACCGATGCATCTGATTACACAATAGGCGCCGTACTCAGCCAAAATGTAGATGGACACGATCTGCCCGTGGCTTATCTTTCAAGAAATTTAACGAAACCTGAACAAAATTATTTTACCACAGAAAAGGAATGTCTAGCAGTTCTTTTTGCAATATTACATTTTCGACCATACCTTTACGGAAGGAAATTTACCTTGGTTAGCGATCACGAGCCTTTAAAATGGATAGATTCAATAAAAGATCCGGGACAACGATTAGTACGTTGGAGATTAAAATTGCATGATTACGAATATGAATTTGTACATAAATCTGGACATCTAAATTCCAACGCTGATACATTATCTCGGAATCCAGTATCAAAATTTAATACTAGTTCCGATTCCAGTTCAAAAGACACATCCGAGAGCGATTCAGAATGTGATATTAAACTTCCGAAAATCCTGCCTATTAAAAGCCCACCCGCGGATAAAAGGATATCAGCTCCGAGTACTTCTAGATCCACACCGGTAGAATCAAAATCTGTAGTTAAACCAACAGTTAGGAAAAAGTGTACATTCCCATTAGATAAAAATGCTATTTCAACAAGAACACGTTCCGCAGTTCCGACTGTCAAACCAAAAACTCCCATTAATTACGCGGAATTAGTCACTTCTGAATCCTCACTTTCCGAAGAAGAACCGCCTACCGAAGAGGTCGACCCACCGGTATTTCGAGGTCGAAGAAGCGTGTTACCTAGTCTCAAATCACCAATATTGGTTCAAGAATTTCAACGCACCCTTTCTAAAGAAGTACAATCGGAATGCCAGTCCGAGGTTTTGGACACTACAGAGGATGAAGCTGCCGTGGCTGCAACACCCGCCGAAGGCGTAACACTAGAGGTTGCACCTCCATCCAATGATAGTGACAATAACGAGATCCACCTCGACACTGGTCAACCTATTAGGCTACAGGAACTGCAGGAATCTTTTAACCTCTTTGAAAAATCGCTGCAGGAGCACAGCGAAACTCTTCAAAAATCATCCGACGAATCAGAATTAGAGACAGAAGATTCGGTCCGGGAAGAATTGGATAAACGTGCAGAGGACTTGTGGGCGCAGTATAAATCGCGAGGACAGAATAGTGCTGAAGCGACGGCCACGGATGTAGGACCTTCAAAAGACGAAATAGAAAGACCCCTTTTGGAATCCATACAAGAAGAAGACGAACAAAATCATGCTGCAAAATTTGATAATACGCTAATTCACCGTCGACCACGTCGATCCATGATACCAACCCCGTTACCGTCAAACAGACCACTCGCACTATCCACACCTTACTCACAATTCACTTATTCAAAACCAACAAGGATCAAGGAACCACAGTAAAATTGACCAGTATCGACCGGGAATTCAAATAACAGAAAGCATACTTCCAGACATATTAACGTCACCGACCTTCTCCCGAAGCGCACGCGAAGCAAATATTAATTTCACTCGAAACAATCTGACGAACATTCGCAAAAATTACGTTCACTTCATTTCTTCCGTAGAATTGGTAACCCCAATAAGCAAATTGCTCGTCGATATAGGAGACATAAGCATTGAACATTTGCGGAATACAGAGCCAAAAGAAGGCCAAGTACTCGTTACGCCGCGAGGTAGATACAAAATTTTTAGTGTAGTAATCAAGAAAAGGCATTATGACGATGTTTCTATCACAAAATTAAGTAGTGCCTTGAAAAATTTAAAACGTACACTTTTACAATCAGGCATAAAGACCTTTAGAATTTCGAAGTCCGGTGAGTTCACTGATACACTGCTGCAAGACACACTGGTTGGTATCCTAGCAAATGCTTTCGCGGATAGTGATATCAAAATAACACTGTGCACCGGAAAC
The DNA here is from genome assembly GCA_029448645.1 of Andrena camellia. NCBI lineage: Eukaryota > Metazoa > Arthropoda > Insecta > Hymenoptera > Andrenidae > Andrena > Andrena camellia. The sequence goes on from CM055681.1 coordinate 16,055,108, forward strand.
GTACAGGTACCGCCCGAAGGACTCCGTCCGAAAATCATTTCAGAATTACATGAAAGTTTAATAGGAGGGCATAAGGGCGTAACAAAAACATATCAACGAATTCGAGAAAGATTTTATTGGCCATCGATGCGTAACGACATTCAAAATTTCATTAGAACATGCAATAGTTGTCAGGAAAACAAACTTGTCAGGACGAAAACTCGTGAACCAATGCTCATAACTGATACATCATTAAGGCCATTCGATAAAATATCCTTAGATACTGTGGGACCTTTTCCATTGACTCATAACGGTAACCGGCACATTCTAACTATGCAGGATAATCTTACGAAATACTGCATTGCAGTTCCTGTACCGGATATAAAAGCAGAAACTGTAGCTCACGCGCTGGTCACGCATTTGGTTTTACAATATGGGGCTCCACGTGCAATTTTAACCGATTAAGGCACTAGTTTCATTAACAAAGTATTAAAGGAATTGGCGAAAGTTTTCAAAATTAATCATGTAACTACTTCCGGGTATCGTCCACAAACAAATGGTGCTTTGGATCGTAGCCATATAGTCTTGACCGAATACATAAAATATTATCTGAATGACTTTGATGATTGGGATAGAATAGTACCTTTTGCAATATTTTCATATAACACGTCCGTTCACGAGGCAACAAATTTCACTCCACACGAACTGGTGTTTGGCGCAACAGCACGCTGTCCTAGTGCATTCCCTACAGACGAGTCCTTATTAACATATAACGGCTATCTCCGAGATTTGCTAACGCGATTAACAGAAATGCAGACCTTGGCTGCACAAAATTTGATATCGGCTAAACACAGATCAAAATTACATTACGATGAAAAAGCGCGACCATTTCAGGGTAAAATTGGTGACATGGCACGCGTTCTAGTAGAAGTCAGGAAAGGAAAGTTTGGCAGTCGATTTCACGGTCCTTACAAAATTGTTGGAATTTTGAAAAAGAATAACATCATACTACAAAAGGAATCTGGCGAACGATTTGTAAAGCACGCCGATAAGCTATTGCTACACCACCAGAGTGCTCAATACATGGAACCAAAACAAAAATTTCAAAATGACACTTAATACTTTCCAGAAACTAAAATATGCATATATTATAGGAACTTATAAAATACTTAACTGTATCAAAAATATTGTATTCGAAAACAGTATGATTTTGTAAAAACAAATATTGTCTTCACGATTTCACCTTCGTAACAATGTATGCGACGACTTTCTCACACTCGTTTGAAACATTTCTCTGCGATGATTTGGATTGTGGCAACCTCCGGAGAAAATCGGAAAGCGTACGAGATCTCAAGAATCCGTGCTAGTCCTGGACTGTATTTTGAAAAATTACACTCTATGAGATTGGTGACCGCCGACTGGCGAGTGACGATTTTTGTAGATACTTACAAATTAGAATCCCAATTTTCAATAGGCTATGAGAAACTAAACGAATCATATAACCAATGTGTCTCCTTGCTGCTTTCGAACCTTTTGGTCGATCACGAACGATTTCTAGTTCGTGACCTAAAAAAGGGTCGAACAGAAAAATTCCTTCCGGTGCCTTGCAAAGGGTCAAGTGTGGTACTTCGGCTTCCCCCGATATCCGGCCGCCCTGTGGCCTGCACAGTGGCTAACTGGAGGTGTATTAAGCTCACTCCATCTTGCTAAGCTTAAATGCTACTATAGAGGAAACTCTGAGGCGTAGCGCGTCTGTTGGACCTTTTATAGCTGACACCATCTGTCTCCTTGCTGCTGAAGGACCAATGCGATGGCATCATGCGTACCATTTACCTCAATGGAAGAATAGAAGAAGCTTTAGCGCTGCGTTCGGAACTGAAGGAGCTAATTTCGGTGATTCAAAATTCTGAGGATTTTAATAGCCCCAAAACCATCGTACGGAGAAGTGTCCCTCTTGGATTCATCGGATCGTTGAGCTGTACTCTCTTTGGCACCCTTACAACGGACGATGCAGAATATTTTAATTCAGAAATCGATAAATTATACTGAGATCAACAAGACATAACCCATATTATAAAAAATCAGACATATTATCACCAGTAGGCTCCATAAATACCATGAGGCATTAGATCGTACAGCGAAATTGACAAGTCAGAACAGAATTCAAGTTAATCAACTCACTGCAGCAGTAGATGGCTTGCAAATAGCACGAAATTATACTCGAATAACAAATTGGTTATCACAGTATGCGCACACCTTGGAACTGTCTTTGGACCAGCATACAGGGTGTCCGCGGGAGGACTGAACAGCTCGATATATCCTAAAGTATTGGAGATAAAAAAATAAAAAAAATATGGAATCGTATGGTTCAAGGGGATCAATTTATTAGCGCAGACGAATTTTTCCTTCGATTATTATTTTAAAAGATACGACGGTCAAGTTCCGTTTTTTAAATGGAACTATTTTTTTTGAAGAGGTCTCATGATAGTGCGTTCCAAGACAAATTCAACAAGCTATAATGTATACACTTTATTTCCACTGGTTTTTAAGATATTGCGCTTGCAAATTTACTGATTTTCCTTGGAAGAAAACCCGCTGGAATAGCAAGGACCGGGGACGGTCTTGCTGGCGCCACGGGTGGCCTTGCCTATTGAAACAGATACCTACCTGCCAAATGTCTACGCCGGGAATGGCAGGCCCAAAGGCTGGACAATTCTTTTCCGTCAGAAATGATACTTAGGTAGGTACATCTGCGGTATCGAGAAGCGCACCGTTACTTTTATTTTGCACTTGCTCCTACGCTCGGATGGCCGGTTCTTTTGGGAGGGATGCAAGTTCGATTGGTTAGAGTTAGGAGATGTGAAAGTTGCTAGACCAAATTTCAGCCATAGGGGCAGATTGTATTAGGACCAATCGGATTTGTATCCCTCGCAAACGGCTGCTCTCTTGAGGAGAGCCTCTTCACAGCAAAACCTCCCACCCAATGCCCACCTGCTCTCGCACGGAATACGTCAACGCATGCTTCTGTTTTCTCATTAGAGCTGGTGTTTATACTCGAGAGATAAAGGATCTGTGTGAATTTTTAGGGAGGACCTCGCGTCGACAGCGGGCTACCCGTTTTCTTCTTGTGTCTCTCCACGAGGCATATTGACGGTGGATTGTAGGAGCGTAGATGTCTGGATGCCAGTTATTGAATTCAGGAGACGATAGAAACACTTTATTACAAAACACACATGCACTATAATATTAAAGTAAATCGTATTCCTCTCGGGCAGGAGTACTGATAATGATCGAACTTGCGCCCTACTTCGCGCAGACCGATTACACGGAGGATACTCGAGTCACACACTGCACATATGATACAGGGTGAATCTGGAGCTACACCCGTTGAAGGATGCGGCCTGGTATCCCGTGACGAGGACAACCCCCCAGCAGTCCCTCACCGAATTTTATGGCTTTTTCCGGAAAAAGGTATGAATCCTGAGCCGAACGTAGCGAATTGAGGTCGAGCCCCCGCAGTCGAGGGTGAAATATCCATTACAGCGTATTAAGAAATTCTTTTCTTCATCGTATCGAAAGGGACGTGACGCCAATGGATTCCTTATGTTTTTCTGATGAAAATCATACCAAATGTCATGCAAATCGGACTACTTTGACACAAGCTATTTGTACTCCTTATGTAAAAGTTGTCCGATTTACTCGACATTTGGCATGATTTTCATCGGAAAACCCCAAGGAATCCATCAGCCATACGTCCATATCCATACGATAAAGAGTAAAGGATTATTTTATTGCTGAAACAGCACAGGGTAAATCTGGAGCAACGCCCGTGAAGGAGATGCGGCCTGGTACCCCGTGGCGAGAACAGCCCTTCGCAGTGCCTCACCCGATTTTATGGCTTTCGACCCTCAACGGGGTTCGAGTGCCTATTAAGAAGTGAGCAATCTTCGACTAGCGCATTTCTTATCAGATCTTTGCGAAAACGACACCCATCGATTCCTCACGTTTCGGCGATGAAACTAATACCAAAAACGACGTAATTCGGACCTTGATAAAGGAAATTCCATGGAAAATCGATTTGTATCATTTCAAGCTGATTTGACTTGGTTAAAAATAGTCCGATTTACACGAAATTTGGTATGATCGTCATCGGAAAAACATAACGAATCCTTTGGCGTCACAGCCTTTTCGATGTGATAAAGAATGAAGAATTTCTTACTACGCTGAAAGGAATATTTCACATTTTCACCCTCGACTGCGGGGGGTCGACCACAATTTTCCGGGGTCGGCCGAGGATTCATACCTGTTCCAGAAATAAAATTATTCTTTATTTCTTATTGTATCGATATGGAAGTGACACCGAAGAATGCCTCATATTTTTCCGATGAAAATCATGCCAAATATCGTGTAAATAGGACAACTTTTACATAAGGAGTACAAATAGCTTGTGTCAAAGTAGTCCGATTTGCATGACATTTGGTATGATTTTCATCAGAAAAACATAAGGAATCCATTGGCGTCACGTCCCTTTCGATGCGATGAAGAAAAGAATTTCTTAATACGCTGTAATGGATATTTCACCCTCGCCTGCGGGGGCTCGACCTCAATTCGCTACGTTCGGCTCAGGATTCACACATTTTTCCGGAAAAAGCAATAAAATTCGGTGAGGCACTGCTGGGGGATTGTCCTCGTCACGGGGTACCAGGCCGCATCCTTCGATGGGCGTAGCTCCAGATTCACCCTGTATCATATGTGCAGTGTGTGACTCGAGTACCCTCCGTGTAATCGGTCTGTGCGAAGTAGGGCGCAAGTTCGATCATTATCAGTACTCCTGCCCGAGAGGAATACGATTTACTTTAATATTATAGTGTATGTGTGTTTTGTAATAAAGTTTTTCTATCGTCTCCTGAATTCAATAACTGGCATCCAGACATCTACGCTCCTACAATCCACCGTCAATACGCCTCGTGGAGAGACACAAGAAGAAAACGGGTAGCCCGCTGTCGACGCGAGGTCCTCCCTAAAAATTCACACAGATCCTTTATCTCGCGAGTATAAACACCAGCTCCAATATCAAAACAGAAGCATGCGTTGACGTATTCCGTGCGAGAGCAGGTGGGCATTGGGGGGGAGGTTTTGCTGTGAAGAGGCTCTCCTCAAGAGAGCAGCCGTTTGCGAGGGATGCAACTCTAACCTAACTCTAACCAATTGAACTTGCATCCCTCCCAAAAGAACCGACCATCCGAGCGTAGGAGCAAGTGCAAAATGAAAATAACGGTGCGCTTCTCGATACCGCAAATGTACCTATCTGAGTATCATTTCTGACGGAAAAGAATTGTTCAGCCTTTGGGCCTGCCATTCCCGACGTAGACCTTTGGCAGGTAGGTATCTGTTTCAATAGGCAAGACCACCCGTGGCGCTAGCAAGACCGTCCCCGGTCCTTGCTATTCCAGCGGGTTTTCTTCCAAGGAAAATCAGTAACTTTGCAAGCGCAATATCTTTAAAACCAGTGGAAATAAAGTGTATACATTATAGCTTGTTGAATTTGTCTTGGAACGCACTATCAAGAGACCTCTTCAAAAAAAATAGTTTCATTTAAAGAAACGAACTTGACCATCGTATCTTTTAAAATAATAATCGAAGAAAAAATTCGTCTGCGCTAATAAATTGGCCTCCTCGAACCATGCGATTCCATATTTTTTTAATTTTTTTATCTCCAATACTTTAGGAGATATCCAGCTGTTCAGTCTTCCCGCGGACACCCCGTATAAGAATAACTGAGAAATTTCTTGCTGCAATATACACCACCAGGATAGGCGAAGTACATAATACACTTTTAGATAAATCGAAATTTCGCCGTATAATAGCAGGCATTAGAGCTACACAAAATTCATACGATCTCCCAATACCTCGAGGATACCAGGGCATGGAGGAACTGATTAGATTGTCCAGCATAAAAATTGGTCACCACAAAGGCAAGCTTTTATTGGTGTTATACTTGCCTTTGGTAGATCGGATAGAATACAACCTCTACCGCACATATTCTTGGCCTATTCCTAAAAAATTTACACAGAATTCAACAGGGTCCAGCTGTGTTCAATCAAAAGTTCCATATTTAGCAATAAGCAATGATCACCGGTTCTATTTTAATGTAGACGAATTATATATCAATAACTGTCACAAAACATCCTATGTGCACCTTTGCCCTTTGGATCAACCGTTGTTGGAAGTCTCGTCCACCGATGCTTGTGAAGTTTCGCTATTGTTGCGACCCACCATTCAAGCATTCAAATACTGCGATGTGCGCATAAGACCCCAGCACTCCCCATTTTGGGCCTGGCTTAGATCAACACAGGGATGGTTATATTCCTTAGAGTCATCAGAAAAGCTCCAAATTATATTGCAGTGGAATGAAGGACGAGCTAATAACCATGGAGGGCACTGGAATCCTACAGCTTAGACAAGGATGTATTGCTAAAACCACCTATGTGACTCTAATGGGAATTCGACATCTAGAGAGTCGAGAACAGTACCTCTACCAACCAAATTTATTACTAAATATTTCGAAACTCCTACCCCAAATGTACAAATATCACGATATTCGACCATTGGACATTGACTACAAAAATACACCCGCTATTGTGGAGGATACCATGTAGAGGAAAAACTCGACGAGATAGGACGACACCACCGAAATAGAAGGTTCGGCACTCATCTATTGCATGGAGGACTAACAGTGTCATCCATCCTGGCATTGGGTATTCTGCTATACTGCTTGCGGGGTAGTGTCAGGAGAGTGCGTCTTCCGGTACCTTGTAGGAAGAGGAAACGAAGTACACTGGAAGGAACGCACGCGCCAAGCGAGGTAGAGCGCGGTCGTCCAGCGGACCCGCCTACCGCAGCATTATTGCCGTGTCAGCGAGCAATTGTGGATTAATCTTCGCTAAATTAACAATTGTAGGGACGATAATTGATCCAACCATTGAGCGTTATGGGGAAACCCTCGATCAAAAATCGCATAGTCCCTTCCGTTTTATATATATTTTAGATTTTCTGCATTTTCTGTTGTTTGGCATTACCACTGTTATTATTGTTATTTGATTATTAGCTGCATAGGGATGTCCGATCCAGTCATCAACGACCACGGGAGCTCTCGAAGGATCTTTGTGTGTCGCCTAGCGCGCTTCACTAAACAAAAAGATCTGTTAAAGATTTTTCGTCCCCACGGAGTCGAAAACGTCGTCCTAAGGGTCCAGCCTAGCGGCAACGTGGCTTTTGTAGCGTTCAACACTCCGCGGCAAGCAACTAAGGTGGCGAATGACGCAGTCTCGCAATCGATCATGCTTCACAAGAGAAGACTCCGAATCATGGTCGCCGACGCATGGCATAGCTTTAATCTACCAGCTTTGAGTACCGGACCAACCAACTTCAACCCTGAGTGGGACAACCCTTTCCCAGGGTACGAGCCGGTCCGCTCAGCGTTCCTGCCTATAGAAGTGATTGCGCGGATAGCGGCGTTCTTACCTTTCGCCGATCGCGCCCGCATGGAGCAGGTATCGAAGAGTTGGAGAACGGGAGCACATTATTCTTTCGGGAAAATGCAGAACCTTAATCTCGACGATTGGAGATGGTCCGGGATGCAGGGTTGGAGGAACATAAAAACTGAGGCCTTCTACTGGGTACTAACTCGATGCGCCCCTCACTTAAGGTTCGTTGTTTTAGATGACAAGCTGGCCGCCGAGGACCTGCGACCTCAGCTGTTGGCCCTGATTACCAAGAACTGTTCTGCACTGGAGAAGCTTGATGTAACGGCCGTTAACGCTCGACCATCAGCTTTTCAAGAGCTGGCTCACCTCCCTGGGAGACTTGTTAATTGGGCGTTGCACAAATTGCGGCGACATTGAACTTGGAAAGGTTTTAGAGGCCAATAAGAACTTGCAAGGGCTCAGCGCTAAGGGTACCGATTTCCCTGGAAGATCCCTGTTACATATAGCAAAGGGTCTAGTAAGGCTCACTCTAAGAGATTGTACGGCCAGGGGCGAACACATTGCCACAGCCATTTCACGATTTAACGCATTATCCCATCTCTGTTTATACCGACCAAAAAACTTTCACACTGATATTTTACAGAAGCTAATCGAAAGCATGACTCTACCCCGATCCATGGAGTCAATGGAATTCGTGGGATGCAACCCCCGGCCCGGTCGCGGAGGAATGCAGGAGGAGAAGGAGGAGGAATCCGATCAGGAGGAGGCAGAGGATTTCTTTGAATTCAACCTCGGTCCCGTCGAGATGGCGGTCAGCCTCCCTTCTTGCTACCCCTTGGTCACCGAGCTCGGGGTTGGACTCTGCGGCTGGGTGGACAGCACCTTCATCGGCGCAGTGGGTCGCCATTTGAAACACCTTATCAAATTAGATATCACCGGGTGCACTAACATTAGAGGACAGTTTAGCCTTGAAGGACTCAGTGGCCTAAATCACTATACCGAACTAAAGATGAGCCTATTATATCCGGACGTCGGTACCCAATTTCTCAGTGATATGTCGTCGCTCAGGGAGTTGGCATGCAGAGATAATCAGGGTATAGCAGATGAGGACGTTTGTGGTCTCGTCAGAAATAGCGCTATTGTAACAATGATGGATCTGGAGGGCTGCATTCGAATAGGACGCCCTTTTGTAGATTGTATTTACTCCGCGTTGCGAGGCGATTCTCACAATCATCGAATCGAGATTGGCGGAACGAGCGCGGTGCGTCTCAGGCGTGACAGAGAGCTAGTCCACGTTTTTCTAAATTATACCCGGCACTCTGAATGTCCTTATATCTAATTATCATCGGGGACGATGATTTCAAGGGGGGAGGGGTGTTACGTGCCGACACTTTTTATTAAAATTCATTGACAATTGATCCAACCACTTAGTGTGTTACGGGATATCCCTCGATCAATTGTCAATGATCTGTGAAACGAAATTCTCTATTTGTAATAATTAATCCGGTTTGAAGCCTGTCACGACACAGCATATTTTCCCATGCGAGATTGTCGACAACAATCTTCCAACGCCGTGCGACGTTCTGAGAACGCCTGATGCGATAAGCTTTCGAAACCAAAGGATTGATATAACGACTTTCTGTGCAGAACATTTTATATTTCTAAATCCTCTTTTACCGTCATTGACCTTTGATCCAACCACTTAGTGTGTTACGGGATATCCCTCGATCAATTGTCAATGATTTACAAACCAAAATTCTACGGTGATATTTAATTTCTTCGCGCTACGGCATATTTTCTCATGCGAGATTGTCGACAGCAATCTTTCGATGCTGCGCGACGTTCTTGGAACACCGGGTGCGATAAGGTTTGGAAACTGAAGCACTAAGAGTCTGGGAACGGTCCGAGGCGACGACGTGGTGGGCCATGTGCACAAGGTGCAGAGTCAGCAATTTGGCGCTCTTTGTTCAAAGTCCCAAGTGCTTGGGCCTACCCTGCGTTCGTTCGTCACAGTCGGCTAGCAAGTCGCGTAGTGCGCGGTCGTTCTGTCCGAGGGACACATTGCTATTTGTACAAATAGTCATTGAGCTGGAGTTCCGAGTGATCGTGAGACAACGGAAAGACTCAGTCCCCGTAGAGACTCAATTTAAATCGTTATATTAACCATTTTTCGTTAATTTTTATATATCTGCGCTTTACTATCTAAATCTACCCTTTATATCAACATAACATCAGTGTACTGATCATATCCGGCGCTACATTTTGTGTCGGTGGCTAGGTCACAGACAGACAGACAGACGGACACACAGACAGACGGACGGACGGACGGACGGACGGAGGGAGGGAGGGGGGAGGGAGGGAGGGAGGGAGAAAGAGAGGGAGAGAGAGGGGGGAGGCGGAGGGGGGGGGAGAGAGAGAGTAAGCCAACCAAAATTTTAACAGTTGCGGCAGTTAATGCAACCATTACGTGTTTCGGGAATTATCCCTTGATGATCTGTCGTATTCCCTTGAGCGTGTGCCGCGTTTTGTAAATTCTCCGTTTCATGTGATTATAATCACCGTCCTCGTTACCTTTATAAATTACCGTTTTGAACCACTCTCGTGCATAGATTGACCCAACCACCTAATGGTGAGTTGTGGGTAAATAAATCAATTTTTCATATAATTTCCTTCGTTATGATCCGAATTACGTTGTTCTTCAAGTCATGGTGTGGCGCCGCGGGGGATTATCCTCGCCCATTCCGGAAACTGTTCTCACGGCATCGCTGAATAATATAATCTCGACGCTCACACGCAATACTTACACATGTTTGAGCATCCTACTCCGTCGTACACCAAGGAACGAACGGAATATCCTTCTATCATTGGTTGTTCTAACAGAATTATTCCGAAAGTTTCCGAACGTGAATGAGTAAATTCTTGAGTAAATGCTTTATAAAGAAGTAGGTATAATAAGAGAATTCTAAATCAACGCAGGGCGAGGGGTGAAGCGGGGCGAGGGGGAGGCGGGTGGGGAGACCGCGACTCGTGGAGGTGGGGGCCGGGACCCAGGATCACTGGCGGTAGAGGGGGGTACCTCGAGGTCACGTAACGCGTTCCTCGACGATGACACGTCACGCGTTGTAGGAGGAAGCGATCCGCAACCCTCTTATCTCCCCAAGGCCAAATCGCGCCCCGATATTCGCTACTTTGGAATCGAGTGTACGAGAGAGAGAGGTACGATATTAATCTATCCTCCTCTCTCTCGTTGCAGGGGGTCGGAAACATACCGAGGTACGTCGCGTAGAAGATGCGAGTCGACACCTGCACGGCTGTTGCGTAATAGCCGCGCCAAAAAACATATAATAGGCGAAGGTCAACTTCCGAGAATAATGCGCGGCAGCGGTGCGCGCGCAATTTCCGAACCACGAAAATTCAAAGCGATCCGCAACCCTCTTATCTCCCCAAGACGAGATCGCGCCCGCGAACGAGTGTGAGAGAGAGGTACGATAGGAATCTATCCGTCTCTCTCTCTAGAGGCATAGTCGAAACATACGGCGGTACGACGCGTAGGAGATGATGATGCGACTCGAAACCTGCATTTTGTTATCGCGTAATCCGAGAATAATAATACGCAGCATCTTTGCGCGAGCAATCGCGAGACCACGAAAATTCAAAGCGAGCCGCGTTTGAACGAGGAGCGTGAGAGTGGTATGACATTTTTGTAAATCTCTCTCTCTATCCCTCTCGGTGTCGTAGGTAAGAAAACACAATACGGTGTTACGACGCGTAGGAGACGCAAGTCGAATCTTATAGTTTGTTATGGCGCGATAATCGAGCCAAAAGCGTATCACTGTAACGATAGAAGGTTGATTTCCGAAAATAGTGCGCAGCATCTTTGCGCGAGAATTTTGGAAGGTAAACTTTCGAGAAGGAATAATGCGCATATGACTTAAAAGATATCACGTAACAGCAGAATATGATGTGTACAAGAATAAAGCGATGTAATCGAATACTGTTTTCGGTAATCCATTAGGCTAGAGATGATTATCAAGAGCATATTCGGTGGGAGAGATGCGATATTATTCGAAATGCGTAATAAGAGGTATAGATGTTTCTAGATCTCGTAACATACCTAATGTAAGAAACGAAGATTGAAAGAACACTAGTTTTTGGGATAAGCGATATCCTGCGAGGATAGGAAAGGATCGTTTAAGGTATCAAACAATACAGATATTCGTGCGATAAAGTGTTGTATTTATTGGTAAAGCATATATAGACATGTATACATTATTGGGATACGTTGCGAGCATCACGTATAATGGAATCCAAGCATAACGCTAATAATTCACAATCTAACAACGATCTAGCGAACCGCCAAGCGCAGAGAAATAATAATAATTTTTATCTGAAATGGTTTCGAGCGATGTCGGGAAAGATCGACGTTTTACAAATCACATATTCGGGGAGGGAAAGAGATAGCACTACATAGTGGTACAATCGTATGCATTCTAAAGCTAAATTCTGAGAGGGAAAGAGACAGCAGTGGTAAAATCGCATGCATTCTAAAGCTAAAATTGTTCAAAATGTTTTTGATCTTAACGTCGCAGCGTATCGCGCGATCTCGCGTAATTTGAGTACTCTGGAGCAGCCGTGCAGGATGACGTCATTTTCACGGTGCGAAGAAGGCGCGAATCATAGAATTATGCGGTGTCAGTTGAAATTTTTTTTCCAAACCAACAGACACTTTTTCCCCAACGCAGAGAAATAATAATTTCATGAATAAACGATCTAGCGAACCATTCTGTAGCAAACAGACATATTTTTTCCAACGCAGGGAAAAAATTTTCAAACAAATATGTAACAAGCATTCTAAAGCTAGTATGTTTTTAAAGCGTTCAGATTTAGCGTCGCAGCGTATCGCGCGATGACACGACGCGAAGAACGCGTGAACGAAATATAATACTATTTAAAGCGTTGAATCTTAGTATTAGGTGGTGAGGAAAGAATGAGGGTAAATAAAATAGAGACATAATATGTTTTAAATGATAATATATTGTTACAGGCAAAGAATATGAAAATAGAATAATAATAATAATTTAACATTTTTTCTTCCTACGAGCATCAGCTAGAATATCATTGATGGCACATGCTAACAGTTCGCAATCTACAAGATAATCCTCGTCGTAATATTCACTATCACGTATGATTTTAGCAGCACGACGCGTATCGAATGTTTCGCAGGCAACATCGCTCTGTTGTAGCACGTTAACAAAATTTAAAAATTTCAGCCGCACATCTTGTGCAGTTTCATACAACCGCAGATACACATAGGCTATACACAGATCAAGATTAAATAAAAATGTTACAGTATTCAGTTTGAAATACAGCGGCTTAGTATCTAGTGTTATCTTTACAATCAGAGAATCATAGAAAGAATTATGCAGAGTCGACAGAAATTCGTGAGGAGAGAAGGTCTTATGCTACTGCATGAAAATTTAATTCTAGCTAAATAAAAAATCATAAACATTAATGAAACTAAAAATCTTATAAAAATAATTCTTAAATACTCAGCTATAACAATTAATGAATATCTACCTCTAAAATACTCAGTATTAAACCCAGACACATATATTACATTTATAATAATTATACATTTATAATTAGTGGTGATATGTTATTCGATTTTATTGATATCTAGTTTTTAAATGAATTTATTCATATATTTAATTAATTATGAAAAGTATTTTAATTTTTGTTAAATATAACAAATTTATGGGATTATCTATACATTTATATTATTATTATTGATTTGATGTATTTAAGAATTGTAATTTTAAAATTTAATTTCATTTAAGATAATATAATAATTTATTTCATTGATAAAAAATTTAAGAATTTTGGTGCAATTTTTTAAATAAATTATATAAATGAATTATGCGTATGGTATAATGATAAAATTAATAACTAATTTAGTGAATATATTTTTTAGATAAAAATGAACTAAAGGAATTCTGCAAATTAAAAATATTCACCTGTTTATCAAAAAACATGTCTTTATGTTTAATAATTTAAAGTCTGCTCTGCCCAATGAATTATTTTTAAGTGGCTGCAGTATATTGACTACATGGTAGCATACAAAGGTAGTATAATAATTAGTCTTTTTATTGAAGGCTTGAATGAATGAGTTGATGAAATATTTCCTGTCTCTAGATTAAACTGTTAATTTAAATTTTAAGTAAAAATGCTAAGATTTTTTCTATGGGACGAGAAGACCCTACAGAATTTTATAATTTATTTTAGGAATAAGTTTTAATAAAATTAAGTAATTTATTGGGAGGATATTTAACTTTAAAAAATTTATCCAAGTATTCTTGTTTCAAAAGATAGTTTATTAAAAAATTGTTAGATTTAATTACTTTGGGGATAACAGCGTAATATCTTTGGAGAGATCATATTTATGAAGATGATTGCGACCTCAATGTTGAATTAGGATATAATTTAAATGCAGCAGTTTAAATATTAAGTCTGTTCGACTTTTAATATCTTACATGATTTCAGTTCAGATCGACGTGAGCCAGATCGGTTTCTATCTATATTTATCTAATAAATTTTTGTACGAAAGGATTTAATTAATAAATTATTTTTTGCTATTTTCAATAAAAATTGGAATTTTATATTTATTAAGAATAGGTGTTTACCCTGTGATAATTGTTGGTTGGTTGGGCTTCAAATTCTAATTATTCAATATTAGGAGCGATTGGATCAATTTCACAGTCAGTTTCTTATGAAGTCAGTTTATTTTTAACAATATTTTCCGTAATTTTATTAATTGAAAGTTATTCATTATTGGATTTATATAAATTTCAATATTACATTAAATTTATTTTAATTTTAATCCCAATACTACGACAAGAAAACCGCGGATAGGTCTTTTAAAATCGGAGACCAAGTGCTACTGCACGACGAGACGTTAAGACGCGGACGGTCACAAAAGTAACACCTGCATGGATAGGTCCCTCACGATTCAAAACATGCACGATAACAATAATTACAGTATAAAGGGCGACGGACAATCCGCGTTCACGCGAACCGACTCAAACACTTTATAGAATAGGGCAGGAATAGGAAAATGGTCGCAGTTATGAGGGGAAGTAACAGCGCACCAACAACTATGTAGATTTGAAAAAAGAGGCGAAATATATTTATTAAAAAAAAAATGTGGGAGAGAAGAATTTTTAAATAAGTATTTTAAAATAAGTAATTTAACTAATCAGGATATTCGCCGTTTTCGAGGGTTTAATTTAGATTTAAATTTATTTAAAACACAGTTCAATTGGTCTTTCTGATGTCTCGCATCTGAAGCTATTTGCGGGCTTAAAAATTCTAACGAATTTAAAAATTTCTCACTAAAAGGCAATCTCCTAACAGTATGTTTGAAGGCAGATTGGTAATATTTTTTTATATTTTCATAAAAGTCTATAATTCCTTGGCTATTTTCTGAATTACTACTTCTAATTTTATTAATGGTTGCCATCGATTCCTCTCCAATAAAAATTGATTGCAGTGGCAGTAAATTATCTTCATTGTATACGTCTATTTCATGTGAATTGGGTGCTACAATATACTCACGCTTTATAAAATTTCCTCCCAATGATCTTAATAATCTAAAACATTCAGGGAGCAGGCAATGAACTAGAATTTTCGAATTCTGAAACACTGTGTTGAATCTTGTAAATATGTTTAACTCGTAATTTAAAAATTGCAAATAAGCCTTAGTATAAGGGCAATTTAATGTTCGAAATATTTGGTTTGTTCTTTCGGAATAATTGTGTTCTGCTGCTGCCTCCGCAAAGACAGCAAATAAAACTGTCCACTGACTTAACGTTCTTTCTACAATTTCCGGTAGTGCAACCCATCTGATCGGAGATGACTGCAGAATTTTTCCCTTACATCGTCCATAAAATCTTGCAGGTCTTCTAAAACTTTCTGTTGTTTTTGATTTACTGTAAGACATGTATAAATGAAAGTGAATAATTGCTGTATTTGCAATGGCAAGTAATCGCTCGCACGGCACGCGACCAAATACATTGAATAGCAAAAGCATGGGAAGACAGACATTTCTTCATGCACGTGTATCACATCGTGATTGTATTATATCGAATAAATCCTCTGAACACATATACGCACATTTACGGCTCGAATAATCGTCGTAGCCCCCAAAAGACCGGATCATCATTGTCGTCGTTGAACGCCCAACGGTCTAAATCGTCTCGAACCTCGCGCCAAAACTGCCTGCAGCCATGCATTAATTTTTTACATTTAAGGGGGTATTCTGGTCTGACGAGGCGTTTTCGTCGCGTTATTTCGGAATTTTTTTACAAAGAACCCATAAATTTTATTATTATTTAGTTTTGCTACACGCTTATTGATATTTGAACTATCTTTACAAATTTTGTAAATAGAAAAAAATTCAAATCAAACGCACTTGACTGTTTTAAAGTAACGGTGAAAAAAAAAACATGGGGTCACGGTGACCATGATTGGGCTCGTTCTAGCGATCAGAAACAAAAAATGTAAAGAGATTCTTTATTTGTATGCCTTTGACTATCGTCCCTACCAGAGTGATAAAAAAATATTGAAAATTAAGCAAATGGTGGCGGTTTGAAAATTAAGTTTCGATTTTCGCACATTTTTTCAACTCTAAAGGTCTGTAAAAGTTTAAAGACAAAATATTTTATAATAATTCTGGTAGGGACGATAGCCACATGTGTGCTGATAATATATGCAAAACTTGGACTGAGTTGGTCCAGTCGATCTTGAAATATCATGGTCACCGTTTCGAAAAACGTGGTTTCGAGAAAATCGCGTTTAAAGTTTTGTGTACAATTGAGACAGAAAGGTGAACTAGGAGAGTAACGGTCTCTTTGTAACCAAATGGTTGATTTTTGCGTTCTAAAAGGCACAAAAATGCACCCCCCCCCCCCCCAAAAAAAAGAACAGTCCGCCAAAACTTTGCCGAAATAAACTTGCAGGAACAAAACTGTTATGCGTCGCCCGTCCCGCTCAGTGAGCGCACAGTGTACCTACCTATTTTGCACCCTGTAGCTCTGCAAATATTACAAATTGGAAAAAATTATTTTCCATACATATTACCCATATAATGTACCTGTAGAAAATGCAATAAGAAATAATCGATTTTTTTTTGCCCGTCAGACCAGAATACCCCCTTAATGCTGTAGTATTCCTTCGTATATGGATACTCTGTTCGCTGAAACATATGAGAAACTATAGAAAACATGTGCTTTTTATGAAAAGACCTTGTAGTCGCTACGTACAAATATCACTTACCAAATACTCCTTCATCTCGTTGCTGTCGTCGCACCACATCCTGATTGAAACGCGTAATGATCCCTCGCAGTGGCAGATTGACGAGCAACTGGTCTCGCTGCATCTCCAAGCTCCCGCATGTAGATCCATGCCCAAAGTTGCATAGCCTTGCAAAAGTAAGATACCGTTGTTCTCCACCTGCATATGCGCTGACCATCCTCTCCTTCAATGCATCTTCTTCGAATTATTCACTGACTACCCTCTCCTTTTTCTTCTTCGCACTCGTCTTCTTCCTCTTCTTCTTTGGACACATCTCTTCTTCGAATTATTCACTGATCACCCTCTCCTTTTTCTTCTTCGGACTCGTCTTCTTCCCCTTCTTCTTTGGACACATCATTCGAACCACTTTCAACGTCTAACGTACCACTTTGATCGCATATCGAACGTGTATCGAACGTGTATTGGACCACTTTGATCACGTATCGAACGTCTATCGTACCACTCTGAACGTGTATCGAACGTCTATCGTACCACTCTCAACGTGTATCGAACGTCTATCGTACCACTCTCAACGTGTATCGAACGTCTATCGTACCACTCTGAACGTGTATCAAACATCTGTGGTTACTTTTCTGAAGGTCACCCCCTCCATCGGTTAGGCCGGACATGTATTGAAACCCTTCCCTCGGTTAGTTCTGGAAAATTTCAGACGTAACCCACTGCAGAAATTTTCCAGAACAAACCGAGGGAAGGGTTTCAATACATGTCCGGCCTAACCGATGGAGGGGGTGACCTTCAGAAAAGTAACCACAGACGTTCGATACACGTTCAGAGTGGTACGATAGACGTTGAAAGTTGTACCATACACGTTCGACTGATGTTGAAAGTGGTACCACACACGTTCGATACACATCCAGAGTGGTATGATACACGTTCGATACACATCCAGAGTGGTACGATACACGTTGAAAGTGGTATTGTCTAGTCGAATGATGTGCCCAAAGAAGAAGGGGAAGCGGTTCAGCCAAATGACGAGTGCGAAGAAGAAAATGAGTAGTCAACGAAAAATGAAGGTGGAGAACAACGGCATCTTACTTTTGCAAAGCTACGCGCTTCTCGATTTCAAGATACGAGTTTACGTGCGAGAGCTTGGAGATGCAGCGAGACCAGTTGCCTGTCAACCGTCACAGCTAACAGCACTATTTTTGTTCCAAACATTTTTTCATTTTTTTTTTTTAAGTGATAAAAGATTGGTTTATTCCGAATTGCGCCGGAGTGGGATGATGCGCCGTGCGGGGACAACCCAGAGGTATGTACTTTAAAATATTTTTTTACATTTATCGCGTTTAACCGGTGAAATCGAGTTCGATCTCGCGGTCGCAAATATTATATCGATGTTTGTGTGTTCTAGAACTCGCCACCACCGTCGCCTCCCTCACCGCCCCATTGGCCGTCGCCACCGCCGTCGCCACCGCCGCCTCCGCAGGTATGCAATACTTTGCATTGCTTTGTGCGTTTGATATTTATTGGGTTTAATGTATCCGTGTTATATCTATGTTTGTATGTTCTAGGGCTTGCCACCTTTTTCAATATGGCTGGCTCATCTTTTGGATGAGCTACGTACAAGGGGAATGCATGTAACAGGTAAGGCTTAATTTTCATAACTTCTCGAAATTTTTATGTTTATTCCTGATACGAACGGACAATTTCATAGCTTTGATTGTTCTCTTAGACTGCATGTCCTATGTCAGAATATATGCATTAATATCCACGACCTGCAAATAGAGGTTCGAGACGATTTAGACCGTTGGGCGTTCAACGACGACAATGATGATCCGGTCTTTTGGGGGCTACGACGATTATTCGAGCCGTAAATGTGCGTATATGTGTTCAGAGGATTTATTCGATATAATACAATCACGATGTGATACACGTGCATGAAGAAATGTCTGTCTTCCCATGCTTTTGCTATTCAATGTATTTGGTCGCGTGCCGTGCGAGCGATTACTTGCCATTGCAAATACAGCAATTATTCACTTTCATTTATACATGTCTTACAGTAAATCAAAAACAACAGAAAGTTTTAGAAGACCTGCAAGATTTTATGGACGATGTAAGGGAAAAATTCTGCAGTCATCTCCGATCAGATGGGTTGCACTACCGGAAATTGTAGAAAGAACGTTAAGTCAGTGGACAGTTTTATTTGCTGTCTTTGCGGAGGCAGCAGCAGAACACAATTATTCCGAAAGAACAAACCAAATATTTCGAACATTAAATTGCCCTTATACTAAGGCTTATTTGCAATTTTTAAATTACGAGTTAAACATATTTACAAGATTCAACACAGTGTTTCAGAATTCGAAAATTCTAGTTCATTGCCTGCTCCCTGAATGTGTTAGATTATTAAGATCATTGGGAGGAAATTTTATAAAGCGTGAGTATATTGTAGCACCCAATTCACATGAAATAGACGTATACAATGAAGATAATTTACTGCCACTGCAATCAATTTTTATTGGAGAGGAATCGATGGCAACCATTAATAAAATTAGAAGTAGTAATTCAGAAAATAGCCAAGGAATTATAGACTTTTATGAAAATATAAAAAAATATTACCAATCTGCCTTCAAACATACTGTTAGGAGATTGCCTTTTAGTGAGAAATTTTTAAATTCGTTAGAATTTTTAAGCCCGCAAATAGCTTCAGATGCGAGACATCAGAAAGACCAATTGAACTGTGTTTTAAATAAATTTAAATCTAAATTAAACCCTCGAAAACGGCGAATATCCTGATTAGTTAAATTACTTATTTTAAAATACTTATTTAAAAATTCTTCTCTCCCACATTTTTTTTAATAAATATATTTCGCCTCTTTTTTCAAATCTACATAGTTGTTGGTGCGCTGTTACTTCCCCTCATAACTGCGACCATTTTCCTATTCCTGCCCTATTCTATAAAGTGTTTGAGTCGGTTCGCGTGAACGCGGATTGTCCGTCGCCCTTTATACTGTAATTATTGTTATCGTGCATGTTTTGAATCGTGAGGGACCTATCCATGCAGGTGTTACTTTTGTGACCGTCCGCGTCTTAACGTCTCGTCGTGCAGTAGCACTTGGTCTCCGATTTTAAAAGACCTATCCGCGGTTTTCTTGTCGTAGTATTGGGATTAAAATTAAAATAAATTTAATGTAATATTGAAATTTATATAAATCCAATAATGAATAACTTTCAATTAATAAAATTACGGAAAATATTGTTAAAAATAAACTGACTTCATAAGAAACTGACTGTGAAATTGATCCAATCGCTCCTAATATTGAATAATTAGAATTTGAAGCCCAACCAACCAACAATTATCACAGGGTAAACACCTATTCTTAATAAATATAAAATTCCAATTTTTATTGAAAATAGCAAAAAATAATTTATTAATTAAATCCTTTCGTACAAAAATTTATTAGATAAATATAGATAGAAACCGATCTGGCTCACGTCGATCTGAACTGAAATCATGTAAGATATTAAAAGTCGAACAGACTTAATATTTAAACTGCTGCATTTAAATTATATCCTAATTCAACATTGAGGTCGCAATCATCTTCATAAATATGATCTCTCCAAAGATATTACGCTGTTATCCCCAAAGTAATTAAATCTAACAATTTTTTAATAAACTATCTTTTGAAACAAGAATACTTGGATAAATTTTTTAAAGTTAAATATCCTCCCAATAAATTACTTAATTTTATTAAAACTTATTCCTAAAATAAATTATAAAATTCTGTAGGGTCTTCTCGTCCCATAGAAAAAATCTTAGCATTTTTACTTAAAATTTAAATTAACAGTTTAATCTAGAGACAGGAAATATTTCATCAACTCATTCATTCAAGCCTTCAATAAAAAGACTAATTATTATACTACCTTTGTATGCTACCATGTAGTCAATATACTGCAGCCACTTAAAAATAATTCATTGGGCAGAGCAGACTTTAAATTATTAAACATAAAGACATGTTTTTTGATAAACAGGTGAATATTTTTAATTTGCAGAATTCCTTTAGTTCATTTTTATCTAAAAAATATATTCACTAAATTAGTTATTAATTTTATCATTATACCATACGCATAATTCATTTATATAATTTATTTAAAAAATTGCACCAAAATTCTTAAATTTTTTATCAATGAAATAAATTATTATATTATCTTAAATGAAATTAAATTTTAAAATTACAATTCTTAAATACATCAAATCAATAATAATAATATAAATGTATAGATAATCCCATAAATTTGTTATATTTAACAAAAATTAAAATACTTTTCATAATTAATTAAATATATGAATAAATTCATTTAAAAACTAGATATCAATAAAATCGAATAACATATCACCACTAATTATAAATGTATAATTATTATAAATGTAATATATGTGTCTGGGTTTAATACTGAGTATTTTAGAGGTAGATATTCATTAATTGTTATAGCTGAGTATTTAAGAATTATTTTTATAAGATTTTTAGTTTCATTAATGTTTATGATTTTTTATTTAGCTAGAATTAAATTTTCATGCAGTAGCATAAGACCTTCTCTCCTCACGAATTTCTGTCGACTCTGCATAATTCTTTCTATGATTCTCTGATTGTAAAGATAACACTAGATACTAAGCCGCTGTATTTCAAACTGAATACTGTAACATTTTTATTTAATCTTGATCTGTGTATAGCCTATGTGTATCTGCGGTTGTATGAAACTGCACAAGATGTGCGGCTGAAATTTTTAAATTTTGTTAACGTGCTACAACAGAGCGATGTTGCCTGCGAAACATTCGATACGCGTCGTGCTGCTAAAATCATACGTGATAGTGAATATTACGACGAGGATTATCTTGTAGATTGCGAACTGTTAGCATGTGCCATCAATGATATTCTAGCTGATGCTCGTAGGAAGAAAAAATGTTAAATTATTATTATTATTCTATTTTCATATTCTTTGCCTGTAACAATATATTATCATTTAAAACATATTATGTCTCTATTTTATTTACCCTCATTCTTTCCTCACCACCTAATACTAAGATTCAACGCTTTAAATAGTATTATATTTCGTTCACGCGTTCTTCGCGTCGTGTCATCGCGCGATACGCTGCGACGCTAAATCTGAACGCTTTAAAAACATACTAGCTTTAGAATGCTTGTTACATATTTGTTTGAAAATTTTTTCCCTGCGTTGGAAAAAATATGTCTGTTTGCTACAGAATGGTTCGCTAGATCGTTTATTCATGAAATTATTATTTCTCTGCGTTGGGGAAAAAGTGTCTGTTGGTTTGGAAAAAAAATTTCAACTGACACCGCATAATTCTATGATTCGCGCCTTCTTCGCACCGTGAAAATGACGTCATCCTGCACGGCTGCTCCAGAGTACTCAAATTACGCGAGATCGCGCGATACGCTGCGACGTTAAGATCAAAAACATTTTGAACAATTTTAGCTTTAGAATGCATGCGATTTTACCACTGCTGTCTCTTTCCCTCTCAGAATTTAGCTTTAGAATGCATACGATTGTACCACTATGTAGTGCTATCTCTTTCCCTCCCCGAATATGTGATTTGTAAAACGTCGATCTTTCCCGACATCGCTCGAAACCATTTCAGATAAAAATTATTATTATTTCTCTGCGCTTGGCGGTTCGCTAGATCGTTGTTAGATTGTGAATTATTAGCGTTATGCTTGGATTCCATTATACGTGATGCTCGCAACGTATCCCAATAATGTATACATGTCTATATATGCTTTACCAATAAATACAACACTTTATCGCACGAATATCTGTATTGTTTGATACCTTAAACGATCCTTTCCTATCCTCGCAGGATATCGCTTATCCCAAAAACTAGTGTTCTTTCAATCTTCGTTTCTTACATTAGGTATGTTACGAGATCTAGAAACATCTATACCTCTTATTACGCATTTCGAATAATATCGCATCTCTCCCACCGAATATGCTCTTGATAATCATCTCTAGCCTAATGGATTACCGAAAACAGTATTCGATTACATCGCTTTATTCTTGTACACATCATATTCTGCTGTTACGTGATATCTTTTAAGTCATATGCGCATTATTCCTTCTCGAAAGTTTACCTTCCAAAATTCTCGCGCAAAGATGCTGCGCACTATTTTCGGAAATCAACCTTCTATCGTTACAGTGATACGCTTTTGGCTCGATTATCGCGCCATAACAAACTATAAGATTCGACTTGCGTCTCCTACGCGTCGTAACACCGTATTGTGTTTTCTTACCTACGACACCGAGAGGGATAGAGAGAGAGATTTACAAAAATGTCATACCACTCTCACGCTCCTCGTTCAAACGCGGCTCGCTTTGAATTTTCGTGGTCTCGCGATTGCTCGCGCAAAGATGCTGCGTATTATTATTCTCGGATTACGCGATAACAAAATGCAGGTTTCGAGTCGCATCATCATCTCCTACGCGTCGTACCGCCGTATGTTTCGACTATGCCTCTAGAGAGAGAGACGGATAGATTCCTATCGTACCTCTCTCTCACACTCGTTCGCGGGCGCGATCTCGTCTTGGGGAGATAAGAGGGTTGCGGATCGCTTTGAATTTTCGTGGTTCGGAAATTGCGCGCGCACCGCTGCCGCGCATTATTCTCGGAAGTTGACCTTCGCCTATTATATGTTTTTTGGCGCGGCTATTACGCAACAGCCGTGCAGGTGTCGACTCGCATCTTCTACGCGACGTACCTCGGTATGTTTCCGACCCCCTGCAACGAGAGAGAGGAGGATAGATTAATATCGTACCTCTCTCTCTCGTACACTCGATTCCAAAGTAGCGAATATCGGGGCGCGATTTGGCCTTGGGGAGATAAGAGGGTTGCGGATCGCTTCCTCCTACAACGCGTGACGTGTCATCGTCGAGGAACGCGTTACGTGACCTCGAGGTACCCCCCTCTACCGCCAGTGATCCTGGGTCCCGGCCCCCACCTCCACGAGTCGCGGTCTCCCCACCCGCCTCCCCCTCGCCCCGCTGCGGTTCCCCTCGCCCCGCTTCACCCCTCGCCCTGCGTTGATTTAGAATTCTCTTATTATACCTACTTAAAGAAAATGGATATAAGCTTTAAGTAATTGCTTATTCTAAGCAAGTGCTTAAGATCATCTGGAGCAACGACTATGAATACCTGACGTCTTCTAGAAGATGATCTTAAGCATTTGCTCACGACGCGACTGTGAATACCGCAAAAGAAATCCATCTTTAATTTGAAAGGACGACGACGCAGGCGGGACCACGCGGATTGTCACCAATAGTTGTCATTCGGAAAGTACAGTTTACCCAAGTAGATAAGCTACACCGATTCTGGATCAGCGCAGGGCGATGGGGTGAAGTGGGGCGGGGGGTACCGCACCGTGGGCGAGGGGGGTGAGGCGGGGAGGGGGTACCGCACCGATGGCGAGGGGGTGAAGCGGAGGAGGGGGTGAAGCGAAGAAGGACGTACCGCACCTACGACAAGGGGGTGTGGCGGGGGAGGGGAAATGCGGTTCGTTTACACACACGCGCGCGCGCGGGAGGGTATACCGTCGACGCCTCATCCTCTGGGTCCATGGTCAAAAACATAAGGAGGTATTACGCGTAGAAGATGCAAGTCGAAACCTGCATGACTATCGCGCGATAACCGCGTTAAAAACATATAACTGTAACGATGGACGGTCCACTTCCGAGAATAATACGCAGTATCTTCGTGCATTCTCGGAACCGCGAAAATTCGAAGCGAACCGGTGCGTTTCTATCGCCCGAAGGCCAGATCGAGTCCGCGATAGCCGCGTCACAGCCGCGCAATCCGTACACGCAGGCGCGACCGCGAACGATTCGCCACGTTCGAACAAGGAGTGTGAGAGAGAGGTACGACATGAATCTATCTCTATCCATCTCTCGGTATGTAAACAAAACATAGGGAGGTATTTATCACGCGAACCTGAGACAAAACAGAGAGCGATAATGCTTCAAGGGCTGGGTTCGTCCGAGCAAATACGTGTGCATCGACAATACTTAAGGTGTTCAGAACTATCCAATGTGCCAAGGATGCAGTCAGTATGCAGGAGGACTTAGTTAGGTTTGAGCAATGGTGCACTGTGAATAGGATGCGGCTTCATACGGGAAAGTGTGTGGTGGTCAGGGCCTCCCGCGCTAAGACTTGCGTCATACATCCTTATAAGCTAAATAACGAAACTCTTGGTGAGGTCTCTGAAGTTACGGATCTTGGGGTTTGTATTACGCCTTGCTTTGTGTTTGAGATTCCAGTAGTTCATCTCACCACCACTCACGTTCACCGCAGCACCTTCCGGGCAGCACAATTCATCGACGGATCCACAATCGATCAACCAATGAGATCTCTCCACGTCGGTCGACTCTCGAGAACATTCGAGACGATACGTAACGGTATTCAATCATCTTGGCTTGCTCTCTCTTGTTCACACAGCGTGCGAGTACTCACGTGATTTGTAATTTCGTAGCTATTCAGCAACTTGTGAATTTTCAATTCTCAAAAACGTACTAGCTCATCTCATTTTCTCACCGCGAGTTTGCCTTTCACTCGCGTGATCGTAGATCGATTGTGGATCGCCGTGTGATAAACCCGCGTGGTGCGTGCTCATCAGCCCTCACGCACCGGGCACATTTCTACAATTACTCAGTTCCACTGCTCAAGTATAATTACCCATTTCAATGCTCTCAGCTCAACCATGTAACGTTTAACACTTTGACTTTAGGCCTCATTATGCGCGTTGTACTAATAAGGCTATGAGAGCTCTGGGTTTTATCTCCAGATTTGCAAGGCACTTTAGAGAGAGGCAGTCTCTGAAACTATTATACCTTGCCCTCGTCACGCCTCTTGTAGAATATGCCTTGACCATTTGAAGCCCAAGGCACGCGAGAGACATCAAATCAATTGAAAGGGTGTAGCACAAATTTCTCAGTTACTCTTTACGTGTCCTTGGGAGTCCTATGGATAGAGATGAACATGATTATCGCCATGCGCTGGCATACTTTAATATTACCACCCTCGAGGATCGTAGGCTTAGTGCGGACATGATTTTCCTGTATAAGGTTATTAATGGTCACATAAATTGCTCTGATCTGCTTGCCTCAGTTACTTTTAATGCTCCGCAGAGGCACTTGCGTTCTAGGCCTCTTTTTGTTTCGCGGGTCCCTCAGTACCAGTATTACACGGTAGACCCTCTTGATAGAGGTATGAGTGTGGCGAACCAATACTTTAACTGCATTGACCCCTTCATAGACCCCCTAAATTCGTTTTTGACGTCGCTAAATAGGCATGTTAAGCACTTACACACAGACAATTAGCTTATAGTTTAACAGTATTTACTCAGTTTACAAGCTACATTACTTTGTGAATTAAGGGCACAGACTCTGTCATTTCCATTAATTATAATATTTTTGTATACTACGGGTGTTCCCGTATATTAATAATAAAGAAATAAGTAAATAAAATAAATACGTTGGTCGTGCATTTGCAAAAGTATGAGTAATATGGTAAACTACATGTCACGGTAAGAGTATACGTACGAGTATATAAGACATTGGTCCGAGTCGTCGCTAAATGAAGATCGAGAACAGCGTGTGACAGAACACATATCGATCCGAGTCATCGTTAAGTGAAGAGCGGAACAATGTAGTACGAACAAGTATATTTCACGAAGAAAACATGGAGGTGTTCAAGAACGCGTTTGTGGCATTATCTCGAATGTCCGAGTTTTTGAGGACTACCGCGGAATTTCGCGATTGGATGAATAGATGTGACGAGGCCATGCGACTCATCGTTGGGTATCAGCAAGGCGAACGCGTGCCGGTGTGGGAAAAATAGCGGATGGTGTCGTTGCTCGCGCGAACAAAAACATTGCGTGCGATAGTGCGAGGACGGTTATCGCGCGTAGGGTGCGGGCTCGTCGCTCGATTGACGACATCCAAGATCGTGTGGGAGAAACTTGAAACCGCGTTTGAGAAGCGTTTGTTGATCAGGGCGGTGATCAATATGGGGGCCGCCGATCCACGCTGAATCTTTCAGAATGCCCGTTGAACGGTGATTTTGCGCGTTACGAACGCCATTATGGAGCACCGCAGCGTATCCGTAAACACTGTTCTAAACGCAGAATTCATGTTGCGGGACGAGACGGACGTGAAGAGTTTCGCAACGCGTAATCAAGTACTTTTTATGCCTTCGAATGTTCGCGAGTGGCGTGCGAAGCAAGTGGTCGCTCCAATGTTGATCGCGATGGAGGAGTTTCAGAAGCGCGAGAGCGGATGGACCTTACGGGCAGTACAGAATCTCCTAAAAAAAAAAAAAAAAAACACAATCCACTGCGTGCCGGTTGCGACGTGCCGCGTCCGCGAGTGATCGTGACAAAAAAAAGCGGTGGTAAACGTTCGGTGCAAAGAGAACACGTGCTTTTTTGTGGTCGGTCGTTGCCAGTCTGTTTCCGGCTGATATGAACGTGAATAGGATTGCGTCGTATCCGCACTCTTTGACAGTGCTCCGTACGGATGCTTTGAGACTTCCGATGTCGATGGACCAGTTACAGAAGTTCGAGGTGGCGAACGATGTATCCGTGAACGTCTATCTACGGTCCGACGACGATGGTTGCGTGCCTCTACGCGTGACCGGCAACAAACGAGAAGGGAGACACGCGAACGTGCTGCTGGTACAGGATCCCAAGGATGCGCAGCGTTATCATTTCGCGTGTATCCGTAGTCTCTCTCGACTGATTTCCAGACAATTACGCAACCATCACAGCAGAGTGTTCGTTTGCGATAGGTAAGCAAATAAGAATAATAAACAAAAAAAATATTCGAGCGATACGCGACGGACGAAGAAGCGTTTACATTGTTTCTTTCCGTATACGTTTTAAGTGCCTGAACATTTTCTCGTCGGCGGAGCGATTGCAGCAGCACACTGCAGATTGTCTGTGATTAAACGAGTGCGCAGTGCAATTACCATCCGAAGATGAGAAAATTTTGCAGTTCCAGCATTACGAGCGCAAGGAACGCGTAGCGTTCATCATCTACGCGGACTTTGAGTGTTTGCTGGAGGACATGGAGCAGCCATCTATGGATCGTCGTCGCACGTACGAGTATCAGCGTCACAGCGCTTATAGCGTAGGATATTATGTGTATTGTTCTGACGACCAGGCTCTGTGAAGATATCGAGCATATCGCAGCGACACTGATTGCGTGCAGTGGTTTATGCGTGAACTGCGCGAATTTGCAAACGTTGCATACTCGTGGTTGTGTATCAAGAAACCCATGACGCCGTTAACACAGCAACAGTGGAGGAGTTTTCACGCAGCAATCGCGTACCACGTGCGTGGAGAACCTTTCGACCGAGGTGAGGACGATATGAAAGTGCGAGATCATTGTCACTCGACGGGCGAGTACAGGGGCGCGGCGCATAGATCGTGCCACTTGCACTATCAACGTTCGTGCGCGATAACTGTGGTGTTCCACAACCTGTCCGGCTACGACGCGCACTTCGTTATCAAGGAGTTGGCAGACGCGTTCAAGGGAAAGATCAACCTCCTACCGTTAATGAAAGAACGTTACATCTCGTTTACTAAGGACATTGAGGACCTCAAGGGTGAACGCAAGGACTGGCCAAGAATGTTGAGGTTTTGATTCGTCGATTCATTCAAGTTCTTGGCGACGAGTCTGGAGAAACTCTCATCGGATCTCCGAAAAGAGCGATTAACGATTCTCAGACGCGAGTTTTAACATCTACCGGACGAACAATTCGATCTCCTGACCTGAAAGGGAGTCAGTAGTATAGCAAGGCGGTTTCTAACCCAGGTCCTCTGAGGGGGGCGCGGGGGCGGGTGGAAGTGAGGGCGCGCGGGGGAGTGCGGTGGGGGGAACTTTAGGCGCGGGGACAGCGGGGAGTGGAAGACTGGTTGCGCGCGCACGAGCCGCGGAGTGGGGGAAGCCGTAATCGTGGAGGGGATCAGTCCAGGCCGAGCGGCCGCGGAGACCTCTCCAGACCTGCCCCGCCGTCAGAAATTTTTTCAGAGGGGGAATGACCTGCAGCCGAAATTTATTCATACCTAACCGAGGGAGGGAACGACCTTGGCCCACCCCGAAAATTTTTTCACCCTTGGCCCACACCGATCTAGCGAACCGCCAAGCGCAGAGAAATAATAATAATTTATCAGAAATTGTTTCGAGCGACGTTTTACAAATCGCATATTCGGGGAGGGAAAGAGACGGCACTACATAGTTGTAAAGCTAAATCCTGAGAGAGGGAAAGAGACAGCACAATCGCATGCATTCTAAAGCTAACAGTATTTCAAATGTTTTTCAATCTTAACGTCGCAGCGTATCGCGAGTAATTTGACTCCCCTGGAGCAGCCGTGCGGGATGACATCATTTTCGCGGCGCGAGTCATAGAATTATGCGGCGTCAGAGGAAATAATACTTTTGGGAACGTCGAATCTTAGAATTGAGGAGAGAAGGAGGGTAAATAAAATCGAGAAATAATATAAGTTTAAGTTTTTTGTATATTGTTATAAAAGAATAGAATAGAATATAAATATATATAAAAAAGAATAAAATAAAATAAGATAAAAGAATATAAAAAGAGTATAAATATAAATATAAATATAATAATATATAAATATAAATACAAATATAAAAAAGAATATAATAATAAAAAAGAATAAAAGAATAAAATAAAAGAATAAAAGAATATAATAATAAAAAAGAATAAAGAATAAAGAATATAATAATAAAAAAGAATAAAGAATAAAGAATATAATAATAAAAATAAAAATAGAAAAAATAAAAGATAATAAAAGAAAAAAAACTTAAAACTATTGGGGTGGCGACGGCGAAGGGGGGGATGGGGGCGACGGTGAAATGAAGAGCCGCCGTCGCCGAGCTCCTCTAAGATACGGCCGCAGCCGCGCGGCCCCGTACAGTGGCTCGCGCCGCATCCGCAGGTCCAGCTGTGGTATGCCATAGAACAAAGACACAAATATCAATATAATACGGATACATTAAACCCAATAAACATCAAACGTACAAAGCAATGCAAAGTATTGCATACCTGCGGAGGCGGCGGCGGCGACAGCGGCGACGGTGGCGAAGGCGAAGGCGACGGCGGCGACGGCGGCGACAGCTGCGGCGGCGACGGCGGCGGCGATGGCGACGGCTCCGGCTGCGGCGACGGTTGGGGCGACCATATGGGGCCGCCCCAATCTGGCGACCACTGCGGTGATTCTGGCGGAGATTTCTAGAACACAGAAACCTCGATATAATATTTACGATCGCGAGATCGAACACGATTTCAACGGTTAAACGCGATAAATGTAAAAAATATTGTTAAGTACATACCTCAGGGCCGCACTCCGGCGCAATTCTCGTTAGTCCCATGTTCACAGAAATAATTACACAAATTAGACTGTTCGCTGTGAAGCTTTGAAGTCAACTGGTCTCGCTGCATCTCCAAGCTCCCGCACGTAGATCCATGCCCAACGTTGCATAGCTTTGCAAAAGTAAGATACCATTGTTCTCCACCTGCATTTTCGCTGACCATCCTCTCCTTCAATGCATCTTCCTCGAATTATTCACTGACCACCCTTTCCTTTTTCTTCTTCGCACTCATCTTCTCCCCCTTCTTCTTTGGACACATCATTCGACCATACCACTCTGAACGTGTATCAAACATCAATCGAACCACTTTGATCACGTACCGAACATCAATCGAACCACTTTCAACGTCTATCGAACGTGTATGGTACAACTTTCAACGTCTAACGAACCACTTTGATCACGTACTGAACATCAATCGAACCACTTTCAACGTCAATCGAACGTGTATCGAACGTGTATCGAACGTCAATCGAACGTGTACTGAACATCAATCGAACCACTTTCAACGTCAATCGAACGTGTATCGAACGTCAATCGAACGTGTATCGAACGTGTATTGAACCACATTGATCATGTATCGAACGTCAATCGTACCACTCTGAACGTGTATCGAACATGTATCGAACGTCAATCGAACGTGTATCGAACGTCAATCGAACGTGTATCGTACCACTCTGGACGTGTATCGAACGTGTATCGAACGTCTATCGAACCACTCTGATCGCGCATGGTACCACTCTGATCGCGCATGGTACCACTTCTACATAATAATTAAAACCATCATCTTAATCTAGCGTACATCACATGCAGGAGGTTGAGGATGGGTGGAGAAAAAAACATTTATGCATTAAAAATTGATTATATTTATTTATACATTTCTCTCTGGTGTTTAGACCACCAGTTGAATATTTTAAATACATTTTGCAATGCACAGTTCTTTGCGTGTCTGCCACATCGCAGAGTATTAACTACATTTAGCTTATTTAGAGATATGATATCATCGTAGTCAATGTCCAGTGTCTCGATGATCACGTCCGCTCTCGTATTTTCATCGAGGAAGTCCGCAAGCCAGTCGCGTTTCTGCAACCCTTTAACGTATACGATATGGGATGTGTCATCTTCTTCATCGATCGCATCAGCAACAGCTTTCGTAATTAGCTGTTTAGCCATACTGTATGGAACGTCTCCATCTTCCCACCGCAGCCCATGATGTTTTGCCACCAACCACCGAATGCTTGATTTGTCAGACTTCGTAAGAAGATATTGGGGCATCGAACTCCCAAAAATATAGTGCGAGAGAATTGTTCCCTTTCGCAGGACAGCCACTTCCTTGACAACAAATCTTCCATCAACGATGAACCCTTGCAGGTCAACAAATGTCGGTATGGCCATTATCGGTACAATTTAGAGGTCCGTTCGCTTCCAAAATAGGCGGGAGAATGCGATCTTTCTCATAAAGCATCGCGATTTTCACGATGAAATTTTGGCACAGGAGAGGGCGAGCAAGTAGCGCGGCAATTTAAACGATTTTTCGCACCATGTTTGTCAGCGGATTGTATTCAACCGACCGATCGTACAGAAGCAGACAGTAGGCTGTAGTATTTGCAGGCACATTCTCTCTACATTCGAATTCTATGCGCACGTCCACGGAACCATTCTTGATCGACTCATTTTGTCGCGAGCAATCAATTACGACGAGGGGGCCAAATTGTAAAAATTCGGCCACGGTGAATAATGCCTCGCTGCAACTATATCCATAATACGATTTATGGAATTGCGTATACATATGAAACAAGATGGCGTGCCTATTTTTGTCAAAGTCCAAGTTCAAATCATCGTACGGGTAAAATTCCGAGTTGAGAAAAAGTTTTAGATTGATCAGTTTGCAGTTGTCGAGCTCAGTAACATCTTCGCTCATCACATTCTTTCGATTAGTCTGTAGACCAAAGATAACGCATCGCGGCTTCTCCAGCTGCGCAGATGCCTTCACGGCCCACGAATGCTTGGTCGTGCTCTGCAAGAGAGGATACTCGTACAAATCCCACGATTGAAAACAAATGCTTAGGTTTTGTCCACTTTCCAAAGTATGTAGCAACGATAGCTTATTAACGTCGTTCAGCGTTACATGAGGCATCCGCCATTGCACTTTATGTAATTCAATTTCTGGTTCCAACATCGGCGATGCTATTAGAGAATTGTTGTCGTTGCGCGATCGTATTAAAATTAATTCGTGACGCGCATTAATAATCACGCGTTTGTAGCCCTCGCAAAATCCCAGCCAATATTTGAGCGGGATGCAAAAATTGAAATAATTTTTAAATATTGGCCCATTACGCCGTCTCAAGCCCCATCCTGCATTCTCCAAATTTTTGTCTTCGCCAGATGTCAGCGATACATAGTTTTTAAGCGTGCTAGTTATTCCAACGTTTCTGTTGCGGTCAATCTCCACGCCATTCAGCTCGTATCGAATCTCATCAAATAAGAACGCCACGCAATTATTCCCCAACGTCACCGTTAATGCATCATTTGGCTTATTTATCGTCAATTTCCCCTCCACGTAGAGAAAACTTTCACACGGCAATGTGTATAAATCCTGATGCTGTATAGGTATTCTTATCTCATCGCTGTATCCAAACGTCGTGTTGACGTACGGGTTGTATGTGTGAGTCTGGAGCTTGACGATGCGATCATCAAACGTCGGCTTCCCTCCAATGCTTAGAATGTCAGCCATTTTTTCAACTTAAACGCGCACAATGAATCCCAGTGATTTCAAAAATGCAATGTTCGCAGCACTGAGCCTCTTCGTTTTAGCGTGATCACAGCTGTTGCGGTTGTTGTTGTTGTTGTTGTTGTTGTTGTTGTTGTTGTTGTTGTTGTTGTTGTTGTTGTTGCAAACAATTTCGCTCGGATGAACCGGGTTTCTGATGTCGTTCAACACAAGCATCTCTTTCGTTCGCACCACGCGTATTATCGTCGTCGCCGCCGTACGTGTAGTCTGATGGTAATCTCTTCACCTCGAAAATCGAGCAATCGTCCGTCTTGATCCACAACGCGAATCGTTAGATCCGTAATGACCCGTGCGGTGATCGGAAGGTAAATGATCTGTGCGGGCGTTTCCGATATCTTATATCCTGGTGGAACCCTCGGGGAAAATTCATGTATCGTATGTACGTGCTTCCCATTGTTGTACGCACCAGCGGTCACGCTACATTCTACGCGAATAATGTTTACGTTCATGATATTAATTGGATCGTCCGATTCGTGCCACCGTCCAGGTTCTAATACTCGATTCGTCGAGAATCCCAGTAGCGATCCAATGTTATTGGACTTTGTAAAGTCTACGGCGAACGAGCAGTATAGCTCGCTTTTCATGGTATTATTGTTGGACCGCAACACTATTGGATACTTGTCGTCATCATTGCCACCGAGATTTTGAGGATACCGCTCGAGTAATCGCTGTTTCAAATACTTGGCAATAGCATCTAGTTCGTAGGACCCGTGGGGAATCGCAATGTATTCACGAGTGATGTTGTTGTTGGTGTCATAGTTTACGGCGAAGTAGAATTTATCGTTACTCGAGTCAATGTTCGGTATCGTATGATAAGTTTCAAAGGTTGTTAGACCAAGCTCGTAATCATCGTTGCTCAAATCTATGGGTGGAAAGTAGCTTACCGCGAGGGTGCTACTCTTGCCGGTTAGAGTGAATGTTAACGACATATTCCGAGCTGTACTGCTCGACTAGTACTGAATCAGAGTGGTGGGAAGTCAATCCTTAAATTTGGTACCGATCGTCTGTAGAAAGCGTAGACACAGTTGTCCACAGTTGCTCTGATTGTACTGCTGATAAGACGTTCTATTGTATTCAATCTTCACAGCATCTTTATCCAGATATTGCACCAATTCCTTGGGTGGTCGAAGATTTCCAAAGCTGTCGAAATATACAGCTCGACACCCTCTCTTCGCATACGCCACCCAATGAGTCCCCGACCCCTCGACGTTATCCAAATTTACGATGCCGCTCTCGTTTCGTCGTACTCCACCGGCAGGTAGCGCATTACGCATAAAAACACCCCTAAAAAATGGAATACGCATACGTTTTGCCAACTCCGCCAATTGCACATCTGTAGTTACGCCCACAGGCATTTTTATTTTCTTTTCGGCGTTTTTTTTTTTCGTTTCGATATTCCCTGTCCGCGCTTGTATGGCGCGAGATAAAGTCCGCGACCTTCCATCGAGCGATTATGACGCTGCATTTCCTGCAGCTGATGTTGCGCCGCCTTATTATCGTTTACGGCCTTGGCGATCCCCGCCGCTCCACCAGCTAGTGATCCGAGAACACCTAGCAGCGGGAGAAGTGGTAATATACCACCCCGTTTTGCCACTGGAAGAATCCGCTTTTGCGGTGCTCTCTTTGCAGTCCTTTTGCGAGTTTTCATCCCCATTCCGATTTTTGTCTTGGCCTTCATAGCTGCCCAAACAGCTGTAGCAGCACCTCTTTCGCCCAGAGTCGAGTCTCGCGCAACGATGCGTTTTCGCGCTTTGTCAGCAAGTACGTTATCTGCCGCGTGCCTTTCGCTGAGAACGTTGCTGCGCGAATACGCTATATCGTGTTCGCGACACGCTGCGTCCAACGGATTGATACCTTGATCGCCTCTAGCCAATCGTTTTGCCAGACGAGT
The DNA here is from genome assembly GCA_029448645.1 of Andrena camellia. Taxonomy (NCBI): domain Eukaryota; kingdom Metazoa; phylum Arthropoda; class Insecta; order Hymenoptera; family Andrenidae; genus Andrena; species Andrena camellia. The sequence goes on from CM055681.1 coordinate 16,090,017, forward strand.
TCCTGGACCACAAAACTGGTATCCCGGGATATGTAATTCGACAGGTAGCGCGTTTATCGCCCGATTTAACAAACCGCAACCTTTCCTTACTCTCGTCGGCGACATTCGCCACAGTTTTTAATCAGTGGTGCTGGACCGTCGATATGCGTTCGCTGCCAAGGGCGATTATAATGTTCCAGACACCGACGATGCTGCCGAACCTCAGAATCGGCTTTTATATGCTCGGGGAGTCTGTCCCACAACTGATCAATGTGCTTGCCAAACTCGCGCAGTAGAATAATCTTTGGTATATATTTCAACTGCTCAGAGGTTAGGTCTCGAATATCGCAATTATCCGACAGAACGAGAAGCATTTCGAATACTGAGCTGTTTTGCCTCGGCGCGGGCCTATAAATAGGGCGCGTCACCGCTTCGATGTATCAAAAATCATTTTCGCGGTTCGCAGCGAGGATGCGATTCGTGCGGCAACCTGCGACGATACGCGTGACAAATTTTGACGATAAATCGCAAATGATGTCCTCGAAAACAAGACGCAGACATGGTAGCATGCTGCCAAACACCATACGCTGCCTTATTTGCGGTCCATCAAATTGTGGAAAGACCAACGTGCTGGTGAGCTTGTTGGAGAGTCCTCACGGCGTCCGCTTCGAGAACGTGTACGTGTATTCCAAATCGTTGCAACAGCCGAAATATCAGTATTTGGAGAATTTATTGACTCCGATAAATGAAATTGGCTACTTCACATTTTCGAATAACAGTGACGTCATCACACCGAGCGAATCGCTTCCGAATTCCATTTTTATCTTTGATGACGTGGCATGCGACAAGCAAGATACGATAAGGGAATACTTTGCAATGGGGCGCCACTCGAACGTTGACTGCTTCTATCTCTGTCAGACATATGCAAAGATTCCCAAACATCTTATACGCGACATTGCGAATCTGTTGATTCTGTTTAAGCAGGATGGCACCAACTTGAAACACGTGTACAACGATCATGTAAACACTGATATGTCTTACGAGGATTTCTGCGCTTTGTGTCGTAATTGTTGGCAGCTGAAGTATGGTTTCGTGGTGATAGACAAGGATAGCGCGATGTCCAATGGACGTTACAGAAAGGGATTTAACGAGTTTGCCGTACCGTGAGATGGTCAATCATTGTCAACACGTCGGTGGGAAAACAACGTCTGCGGTGCAACAATGATCGATATCGATAGTCTGGAGATTAAGGATCGCGAGAGAATAGCGAAGGAAATTGCAAGAACCAGCGAAGCCATTCGCAAGAAACATCAGGCTTTGAAGACCGGCAAGATGGAGGAAGATATCGCGTTGGAGAGATACTTTAAACCTATTGTCGAACCCTTAAAACATATTGTGGAAAATACCGCAGCGGCAGAAGCTGAAATATCACCGCTGATGAGCACAAACGTTGAAGGGAATGAAACATTAACGCCGGAAAGAAAAATCCTGCCGAAATGGAGCATATCGCGTAAGAGAAAGAGGAAACCACGCACGTCATCGGAGTATTCACTCGTAACCTCTACACCAGTTCAGTCGAAGCGAAAACGGCAGAATGTTGCATCAAACGAATCCCCGGTTCCTCCCCGCCAATAAATACATTTCCCAGTGTACAATTGCTCACAACCAATGATGATGATGATGATGACGATGTTTTTGAAACTACTCCCGATGAGTCGTTTGCAGCATCTATTAGACAGCAACTTCAAACACCCGCGGGACAAGAAACGTTTCGCAGCCATTTGGGTCCCCTGGGACAAAAATATATGGACGCAATCATAAGTAGGGATAAAGAAACTGTCACAGACACTGTGTACGGCGTATACTTTGGCGATAGTAGAATGATGCTTGGGGATAAGGCGTTCGATATGGACAAGGCTGATAATATAATCATCGACGGTGTAAAATACAGAGGAACGCCCGGCCTTTACGAACTGATTTTCAAGAGAATTCCCGACGATGCTGTATACACCGATGCCGATAAACAAAAATACAAAAGTATACTGCTGGCGACGAATGCCTACAGACGTGGTCATTCTGCTCAAAATCCCATATTAGGAAACAAGGGATACAAGTACAAACATGTAATTGCACCGCTACTCCCTCGTGTATCAACCAATAAAGCAGGGAAAGGTCTAACGGCGCCGCGAGTCATGGTGGTAAATGATAACAAGATCGATTACATGCGCTGGGACGATCCCAACGAGCTTGTGGATCGATACCGTTTGCTGGAAGCGTCGCGTCAGGCGGGCAACAACTCGCACGACAATGAAATTCTGTCGATTGTGGAGGAACTCTACGAGGGAGGCTTCATTATAAATAAAACCGCGCACCGATGATGCGCACTGTATGCATCGAGATGCCGATCAACAAATTTGGAGTATCGCTCGAGAAGAGTGGCGCAGCTAGAATGGATTATTACAAATGGAACGGTTTGCTTCGAAATTATATGCGACACAACGCTCTTTGCGTGGCCGGTGCCGACTTTGATGCAAAATCACGCAAGATACGATGCGTAGCTCAACCGGTGGCTGATAGCGATGCCGTCAATAAACTATACGTGGAAAAGAGCATTAAACTTTTGAGAGAGCAGCAGGAAGAATTAGAGAAGAAGCTGATCATGTTTAAGAGAGAGATGCTGGCGCTGCAAAACAGCGTTCAAAAGATATCGCAGGCGTCGAATTCTATCCCGCAGCAGCGCTGCGAAGGAGAATCATGCGAGACGGTTGAACTTGTCAACGGACCGATGGGGCGCACATAATGCGCGTACACGATGATTATCGCATCATTCGTGTCAAAGACACCTCTGCGATCAAACATGCAGCCATCGTCGAAATCCAAGAGTAAAGAAAACCATGGTCACAAGAAGCGACAACTCGTCGAGGAATTGCATGCTCCAGCTCGAAGACATTTCCCGCGGAGGCGAGTCATAGTGCATGGATACGATGATCTGTGGCAAGCTGACGTTGTAGAAATGCGTCCATACTCGCGATTCAACCAAGGTCACCACTACATACTCACCGTCATCGATGTGCTGAGCAAGTATGCATGGGCGGTACCGCTCAAGACTAAAAGTGGTGCTGAGGTGGCTAAAGCGTTTGCAAAGATATTTAGAGATCGATATCCGAAAAATTTGCAAACCGATCAAGGAAAAGAATTTTACAACGCCGATGTGCAGAAACTCTTGACAAAGCATGACATTAATCATTATTCGACGTATTCGGTGATGAAGGCCTCCGTCGTAGAACGTTTCAATCGAACTTTGAAGAACAATATGTGGAAACTGTTTACGCTCAATGGAACCTACAGATGGACCGATGCGCTATCGCGTCTACTTGCAGAGTATAACGCGCGAAAACATAGAACCATCGGAATGCGTCCTTGCGATGTTACCCCAGCGATCGCCAATAAGCTGCTGGCCACCGTATACAGCAACGTAAAGATCGCTGCTCCGGCAAGATTCAAGTTGGGCGAGTTTGTGCGCGTGAGCAAATTTAAAACCATCTTCGATAAAGGCTACACGCCGAATTGGACAACGGAGGTGTTCGAGATAGCCAAAGTACAGGCAACTAATCCCGCAACGTATCTGCTCCTCGATTCCTGTGGAAAACCTGTTGCCGGAGGATTCTATGAACACGAGCTGCAACGCGTCACCGATCCTGATGTGTATCTAGTGGAAAAAGTATTGCGTAGGAAGGGGGATAAGGTATACGTCAAGTGGCTAAGGTTTGATAAATCGCACAATTCTTGGATAAATAAAAATAATGTATTGTAACATAATAATACATGGTTCAATAAGTACAATGATACATATACATGGTTCAATTTTATTTTTATGCATAATTCCACCATTTATAATGCTTTAATAAATATAATAATTTCTATACATGGTTCAATTTTATTTTTATGCATAATTCCACCATTTATAATGCTTTAATAAATATAATAATTTCTATACATGCGCGAAGAATTTTACAATGGTATATTATAATGTCCCCAGGGCAGAGTGTCGGTCGAATCGGGTACGATATATCGCTTGTCGTCGTGTGGGCTTAGAGCGATTTTCGATTCCGAAATGGTGTACACTTTGTGCAATTTCGACCGTATGCATGATTGTCTGCGAACCATTTCGATCTCCCTGTGCAAACACTGCGCGTAGTCGTCGAAAGTTATCGTCCTGGTTATGACGTTGGTCTTGACGCCTTTCGCCTTTTTCGTATCTTTTTTACCGTCTACGCGGAGCGCATACATTTTCGCTCTAAGACCTACGAATTCGGTCATTATCGCACCGTTATTTTCGTCCTTCATCAGCCCCGGAACCTTCTTATTTAAGCGTGGCATATTATATGGATTGTCGATGGGATAATCGGATGTGTCAAATCTATCAATATTGTGTTTCATGGTCTCGTAGATATCTTCGCATTTAATGTGATAAATGAGACTGTCTGTGTCGGTGTATAGAATTTTACAATTTTGTCCGTGCAGGGGAGACATGTGCTCGTGATGAAATTCATACAAACAAATTTTTGATATGTCCAGAATGCACATACCCACGTATATCGGTTTGTTGAATTTCACCTCGAGTTTTCGCAATTCAACGGCTATTAAATTTTCCGAAAAAACACTTCTGCTGTGGAAATTCGGTTTCGCGATCATCGCCTCCGCGCCATATCGCCCTTCCCAATGTGTTAAAAGTTTTACATCCACATGATTTCGCACATTTTCCATAGTTTTACCGAATACCGCATTGTTCATCAATTTGTATAAATTTTTTCAAAATCATTTGTCGCGCTTGTTCTAAACCGCGTATTGAGTTCGATGTAATCGCGGAGCCAGGGGGACTGATCGAATTGAAGCACGCGGTGTATCTTTGTAATACGAAGACCGTGATGCGTGCACTGCTGCAGGTTGCGATAATGGATAACGTAACGCTGCTTATCGTATACCGTCGCGAGTAACTTGTCCTGTCTGCTGCCAGGTGGTTTGGCACGCGTCGGGCAGAACGGCAGATCTGCATGAGCGTCGTGCAGACGTTGTGGATATTCCAGATCTACCTCGAGAATGTATCCCGTGGGCGAATCGACAGCGATGGAAGACACATTAAAATTTGCAACATCTTCGACCCATTGAAATTTGGCGTATGGCAGGGGTTGACACATTGCCCATCCATACAAATTATTTACGTCAAAGTACATCAAGTACGATGACTGTTCCGATGCGTCGTAAGATGGCATGTACTTGTTATTGGCATGTGCGTATCTTCCGGAACATTGACTTAAACCACCGCGTATACCGCGTTCGACAAACATGACCATATCGATGTCTGTGAGCAATTCGAATGTAATTTTGGTATGTTTTAGCATGGCATCCCACGTGAAACCAGGTAAAGTATAATAATGTGTCGAATCTAATCCGTAACTCTTGATGCAACTTTCGCGAAAATTTTCAAAAATATCTGCCAATAACAAGACATCTGTTTTCAAATACAAATCGCTGTATTCACCCAAGGTTCTAATGTCGAAACGCTGCCAGACAGTCTCGGCGTGCGCGTAATCGCGCTCGGACACTGTCTCGCCCGTTAACGAACTGTGGAATGACTCGCGCGGCGGTAAGCATGGGTCCTGCAGCTTGTTCGCGCAATCAAGGTATTCATACGGAAAGACACCCTTTCGCGTCAATAAATTGAAATCCTCGGTGGATAATGTTTCAAATTTGGATCGTAAAATTTTTAAATTATCTGTGCTAAGAAAAGATGCTAATTTGTCGAGACTGGTATTGAGAAATTTGTACGAATCGATGAATCGCAATTTAATACAATTTCGCGACTCTGATTCAGTCGTATCTTCGACATTTTTTGTGAAGGAAATATATTTTTCTTTAGTTATGGGTAATACGTCAACGTGTCCTTCGAAAGCGGTAGCTATTTCCTCGATAATAAAATGTGAATCGTAGCCGGATAAATTATGAAAAACGATGGGGATGTAAAACGCATTTTTATAATTTAAATTGCACTCCGAATGTGTCGGGCCTCTAAACCGTCCGGATAGATGGCAATGATCGCGAACTCGTATATCGCTAACCTCGAATGGCTCTTCGCAAATATGACAATCTGTTGCATTGCGAAATGTCGTCCACTGTTCGCAGGTTAAATCCAGCATGGGAACATTACTAGTCAGGACGGGTTTGGCAAAGTCTGCAAAATTTTTCAGTTCTTCGACGAACCATGAAACACAATCCGCGTCGCGGCGACATCGATACATCGATAGCGATGTATCGTACGAACAATGCATATAATAGCCGATACTATGCACCTTATGTTTCTGGTACGTGTGCAATTTGCGATCCTCCTCACCCCTCCGACTGTCCTCCGTTTTCTCGATGATGCACTCGAGATCTGCGTACACCACGAAAGGAAGTCGCTCCTTTCTGCAGTGGTTGTCGAAGCTGAGCAGATTGTTGCCTTCGCTGGGCAGCAGAATGGCGCAGTCGTTCATCTTGCTGCAGTCCAGCGAATGAACCTCCAACTTCTCCGCACATCCAAAATAGTGCATGCATCTGTAAACCCAAAAATATTTTATTTAATATTTGTTTCGCGAGACATTTCAACATTTCATAAGTTTATATACGTACCGATCACAGATGAATTTCTTTGCCTTCTTCTTACTCAATTGCGTGCTCACCAGCCGGGACAAGTCCTTGATCAGTACAAAATGCCCTACATCGCCGTGCTCTTGGTTCGGCGTGTAGAGCAGATTGACGTGCCGATCCCTCTTTTGGCTGGTGAGGCGCAGTGGGAAGACTGTTGGCCCTTTCTTCTCCTCGAAGCTGTACACGTTGACGGAGACGTTGTTCAGCCGCTCAAACTTCCCAATCTGCTCCAGAGACATTGGAAATTCAATGCCCTGGAGATTTAGTACTGAAGCATAGTCGGGGTATGAACTTGGACGATCGGCATGTCTGCCGGCGGGATGAAGAGCGGCGACCACTGCCCAAGCGAAACAGGCGTTGTCCGGGGATTGCACGATAATCGTCGCTTTCTTCAGCGATATTTCCCGCGGCAACTTGTAGTGACACCCCGCGCGCAGCGGATTGTACTTGTTGACATTGACGGTCAAATTCAGGATTCTCGTCAATGCCCATCCACTGTCGCGTTCCTGGAACTCTTCCAGCGATGCCAGGGTTGGTTCGATGACGCATCGTTGGTACCACTCCTGCAGATCGGATGTAACGAAGAGTTCGCAGTTTCGGATATTGATGCTTTTACAAGCATGCTTGTCACCTGCCACAAATTCGCCGTTGAACACCGTGTTCACTTTGAGGTTTCGATGTTTCCTCAAAGGACCCCGCACATGCTCCAACACAATGGCCGCCGCATCCTGGAGGAAGTTGCGCGGTTCGATGTAATTCGAATTTAGCACGGCACCAGTTAATACGCGGCTATCGAACGCAGTGTCTATTTCGCGCCACAAAAGTCCCGTGCTCGAATGTCCGGCACCTTCGCGCACGAAACGTCCGCGCAACGAATATTTCAGCCCTTCGAGCTGCGCGATTCGAGCAACCAGCGATTGTCGAACACCGATCGATAATCGAGGACGTTTGACTCGGCTGTGTTCTTCCAAAGATTCGATACACTCGTTGCACCGTTCTTCCCACGCGAGGTATTCTTCGCGTGAAATCAATCGTGCAGATTGATCCCGCAGTTGGCGTTCCACTTGTGCGAATTTTTCCATGATCGTAAATGGAATGTAAATGTAATGTATTATCCGCGCAATGTGTTACAACGTGTTTGACGCTTTGTGCAGTTTAGAGCATGCTTTTATGGTTGGTACCACGACTTGGCGTCTCTGTCTATTTCTTTCGGTGTACCCCCTCCCTCTAATGCATCGCATGCAAAAACGACGATCCGTTCCAACACTGTTCTATACAGTTTCTGCTGATATCGCATAATTCTTTCCACGATTCACACGTATGACGAATTAGCGCGCAAGATCATTCGATGCAATTTCTGCCAACACCGCATAATTCTAGGATTCGACGCTTCCAAAAGTATTATATTACATTCAACACGTGTCGAGACTTTTATCCTTGAGAATGGGGATTACATTACATGCAATCGCGCGATATGCTGCGACATTAAGATTGAAAAACGTTCTGGAAAATTGGCAGCTTTAGAATAAAATGTTGTGGTGGGGGGAAACAACTAGCCTCTATTTAAGCCGGCTCCTGGACGTTATTCCATCAATCGCTCAGCAGTCGCAACAACTTTTGACGGAACAGACAGTGTTCCAAACTGTATAATACCAGTGCCGAAAGAAACGCTGGACGCGTAAATTATACCGTCCCAATGATGGGTGAAAATAGTATGGCTACGTGCAAGGAGAATACATTCAACAGGTATGGCTCAATTTTCATAAATCCTCGAAATTTTTTATGTTTATTCTTGATACGAGCGGACAATTTCATAGCTTTGATTGTTCTCTTAGTCCGCGCCGAGCATCGCGTATCATGGTCAGAAGATACGCATTAACATCCGTGGGTAGCAAGTATTTGGAAATTGCAATCAACGTAGGACCTATGGCCGATGTAGAAGTTCTTATCGGTGACAATCATGGGAAGCATCTCATATTACCATGGCATACATGGAATCTGCTATTCGACAGCCAATCATCCATCGAAGAACGTGCACAATTGCCTGAACCTGACTCGATGCAGATTGATGAGTTAGTATTGGAATTTGTTCGGATCTTTAATTCACCGATTGTAAAGATGACGCTACTTGAAAAGTCGCTGTATTTCAAACCCAATACAGTATCATTTTTATGTAATCTTAAGCCATGTGTAAGCTATGTGTATCCGCGGTTGCATCAAACTGCGGAAGATGTGAGAGTAAAATTTGAATGTTTTGTTAACGTGTTGCAACAGAGCGGTGTTGCCTGCGAAACATTAGATACGCGCAGTGCTGCTAAAATCATACGCGATAGCGAATATTACGACGAGGAGTATCTCGTAGATTGCGAACTGGTAGCATGTGCCATCAGTGATATTCTGGCTGATGCTCGTAGGAAGAAAAATTGTTAAATTATTATTCTATTTTACATGCTTTAATATTAAAATAAAAAACTTAAACTTATATTATTTCTCGATTTTATTTACCCTCCTTCTCTCCTCAATTCTAAGATTCGACGTTCCCAAAAGTATTATTTCTCCTGACACCGCATAATTCTGTGACTCGAGCCGCGAAAATGATGTCATCCCGCACGGCTGCTCCAGGGGAGTCAAATTACTCGCGATACGCTGCGACGTTAAGATTGAAAAACATTTGAAATACTGTTAGCTTTAGAATGCATGCGATTGCGCTGTCTCTTTCCCTCTCAGAATTTAGCTTTACAACTATGTAGTGCTATCTCTGCCTAACTCTTTCGATGTACCTCCTTCGTCCAATAGATTGCACGTAAAAAGCCGACATTGTCCGAAACAATTTCTGATAAATTATTATTATTTCTCTGCGCTTGGCGGTTCGCTAGATCGGTGTGGGCCAAGGGTGAAAAAATTTTCGGGGTGGGCCAAGGTCGTTCCCTCCCTCGGTTAGGTATGAAAAAATTTCGGCTGCAGGTCATTCCCCCTCTGAAAAAATTTCTGACGGCGGGGCAGGTCTGGAGAGGTCTCCGCGGCCGCTCGGCCTGGACTGATCCCCTCCACGATTACGGCTTCCCCCACTCCGCGGCTCGTGCGCGCGCAAGCAGTCTTCCACTCCCCGCTGTCCCCGCGCCTAAAGTTCCCCCCACCGCACTCCCCCGCGCGCCCTCACTTCCACCCGCCCCCGCGCCCCCCTCAGAGGACCTGGGTTAGAAACCGCCTTGCTATACTACTGGAGTCTTCCCGTACGACTACGCTGCGTCGTACGACAAGTTGAATGTCACGAGACTGCCGCCTCGTGACGCATTCTACAATCGACTGAACGATAGTGGTGTGTCGGAGGCTGATTACACGCACGCAACGAACGCGTGGAACAGTTTTCGTATATCGATTTGTACCTAAAGACGGGTGTGCTGTTGCTCGCGGACGTGTTCGAGAACTTTCGTATCGACTCTATAGCGAGTTACGAACTGGACCCCGCACATTACTGTACGTTACCGGCGTTCACGTGGGATGCGATGCTAAAATACACGCGCGTTGCATTGGAACTGCTCATTGACGTGGATATGCTGTTGTTCGTGGAGCGTGGTATACATGGTGGTCTGTGCCACTGCTCGCTCAGGTACGCGCACACCAATAACAAGTACCTGCCGACGTCGATGCACGACGCGTCGCAACCATCAACGTACTTGATGTACTTCGACGTGAACAATCTGTACGGATGGGCGATGTCGCAGGCGATGCCGTACGAAGGATTTCGATGGATGGACGAGGTGACGGTGACCGATTTGGACGTGAACTCCTTGCCGGAGGACGATGATCCCGAGGGTTGCCTGCTGGAAGTGGATCTGGAGTATCCACGGGAGATTCATGACGCGCACGCGGACCTTCCGTTCTGTCCTGTACGCGAGCACGCGCCCATCGGTAAACAAACCAAGCTAATTGCCATGCTTCGCGATAAGGAACGATATAACATGGACTCCGCCTATCGCGAATTCATCGTGTTCTGCGTTTCGATCAAACGCATTGGTTGCGCGACTACATTACCCTGAACACGGAGTTGAGGACGCGAGCTACCAGCGATTTTCAGAAAACACTGTACAAGCTCATGAACAATGTGATGTACGGAAAGACGATGGAAAACATTCGGAATCGAGTGGACGTGCGACTGGTGACGCGGTGGGACGGACGTTACGATGCGGAAACTTTAATCGCGAAACCAAATTTCCATAGTCGCGCGATATTTTCGGAACATGTAATCGCTATCGAGATGCGTAAATTAAAAATGAAATTCAATAAACCTGTGTACGTGGGTATGAGTGTGTTGGATGTGTCGAAGGTATGTCTGTATGAATTTCATTACAAGCATATGCGTGCAAAGTTTGGTGATAGATGTAAGGTTTTGTATACGGACACCAACAGCCTCTTGTATCAGCTTCAGTGCGATGACGCGTATGAGGAGATAAAAAGTGATGTCATCGCGCAATTCGATACGAGAGATTACGTGACGAACAATCCATACGATATACCGCGTGTAAATAAGAAGGTGCCGGGACTTATAAAAGATGAAAATAACGGCGCCTTAATGACAGATTTCGTGGGACTACGGTCTAAGCTGTACGCGAGTCGAGTATGTAACGCGGCGACGGTAGCAGGAACGACTGAGACGAAAAAAGTGTAGGGTGTGAAGAGGAGCGTTGTCGCGAACGCGATACGATTCGAAGACTACGTTCGATGTCTTCGCGAGGACGCGGAAACAACGGTTCGACAGAACCATATCCATGCGCGATTACACGACGTCTATTCCGTGAACGAGTTGAACACCGCGCTCAGTCCGTACGATGATAAACGTTACATACTACCCGATGAAGTCAGTACCCGTCCGTGGGGTCACTATCGGATTCCCGAGTGCGATAACAACAACAATAATAACGATAACGACAGCGACGCGTAACTCGCATATGAATATCACGTTTTGTAGTGCGTGTGTATGCATGAACATATGTATATACGTTTCATTAATCCCGCGTACGATGTTTTCACGTATACAAGTATGTAATGTATGGACGTAGCGTAGGTAATGACAAACTGTATTGTACAAGTATCAGCATATATTGTTCTTTAAATACAAAGAATCGAATAAACGAATAACGATATAAATGTAAATTGTGTGTAATGTATATATTTATTTAATTAATAATAAGGAGCCGCTGTTGCGTCACAGAACATCCTTTTCCTGTATCCACGAGTCCTTGGACGAGTCGAATCCAAACCATTTCACGTACATTCGATTTCCCTTGCGACGAATAATCTTCTCGACCAGATAGACATCCGGATTCGCGACCGAATGCAGTTCGTGCTTGTAGAATCCGCTCGAGATCGTCTCTCCCGCGGAATCGCGTAGAATGTACGTTACAGGGTGCGTTCGTTGTACCGCGGTGATTTCGAACACCTTGGTTGACCAGTTTGACGTGTATCCCTTCTCGAAAATCGTCTTGAATTTGCTCACGCGTACTATGTCGCCAACGTGGAATTTCGCGCGTCGTCGTTGTTGTCGTTGCTGGACATCCGAGGATACGATGAACGGCAAACGAGTGGTAATGGTCACGTCTACGGGTCGCGCGTTGATCGTGCGATGTTTACGAAGATTTTAGGTGTGCACGAGCATTGGTAGCAGATCCAACCAGCGATAAGAGGTGTTCAAGGAGAATTGTTTCCACATCAGGTTCTTCAGCGTGCGATTGAAACGCTCGACGATCGACGCTTTCGTCACGCTGTTCGTAGAGTAGTGGTTGATTCCGCGAGACGTAAGGCATCGTCGAAACTGCGCGTTGTAGAACTCCTTTCCCATGTCGGTTTGTAGGTTTCGTGGACATCTGTCGCTTCGTCGCAACACGGTCGCGAACGCCTCGGTAACGTCGCGTCCGCTTTTCGTGTTCACGGGCACGGCCCACGCGTACTTGCTGAACGTATCGATGATCGTGAGTATGTAGTTGTAACCGCGATTGTGGGTTGCGTACGCGCGCATTTCCACCAAATCCGCCTGCCACAGATCGTCGTAGCCTCGAGTCACTACGCGTCTCCGTGGGAAATTTCGTCTCGCTGGAGCGTGCAGTTCGTGGACCAATTGTATTCGCTCCTTACTCGTGCCCATAGCGATAGTGACGGTAACGTTGCACGACCAGCAACAGATACTGTAACAGGCACTCGAAGCACGTACGGTGTTGACGGGGTTTGTTGTCGTCGCTCATCGTCGCGCTTCCGCAATCGGTGTCGCAAGGTCGTCAAGTCTATCCTTCAAGTGATCGAAGCGTCGTTGCAGCGTGGTATTTATCGAATTCTCCGAATCACGGATGCGTCCTTCCACCGCGGTATTTATCGCGGTAGTCAAAGCGTCCAGTCGTTTCGTCGTTACTGCATACATGTCTTCCTCCATAGTGTCGAGAGCACGTCCGACGGTACATTCCATGTCGTCCACGTATCGTTTCGTCGCAGCGTCGGTATCCTCCTCCGGATGTGTCACGCAACGTATCTTGCGTTCCATCGCGTCGAACGTTGACCGATCGGTGCCCAGACACAGCGCGTTCTTTCGCACGTAATTCGCGACGTACAGATTCCGCGAGCGAATCGTCAGTAGTAAGGCTAGGCGGTTTCTAACTCGGGTCCTCTGAGGGGGGCGCGGGGGCGGGTGGAAGTGATGGCGCGCGGGGGAGTGCGGTGGGGGGAACTATAGGCGCGGGGACAGCGGGGAGTGGAAGACTGGTTGCGCGCGCACGAGCCGCGGAGTGGGGAAGCCGTAATCGTGGAGGGGATCAGTCCAGGCCGAGCGGCCGCGGAGACCTCTCCAGACCTGCCCCGCCGTCAGAAATTTTTTCAGAGGGGGAATGACCTGCAGCCGAAATTTTTTCATACCTAACCGAGGGAGGGAACGACCTTGGCCCACCCCGAAAATTTTTTCACCCTTGGCCCACACCGATCTAGCGAACCGCCAAGCGCAGAGAAATAATAATAATTTATCAGAAATTGTTTCGAGCGACGTTTTACAAATCGCATATTCGGGGAGGGAAAGAGACGGCACTACATAGTTGTAAAGCTAAATTCTGAGAGAGAGGGAAAGAGACAGCACAATCGCATGCATTCTAAAGCTAACAGTATTTCAAAATGTTTTTCAATCTTAACGTCGCAGCGTATCGCGAGTAATTTGACTCCCCTGGAGCAGCTGCGCGAGATAATGTCATTTGGCGGCGCGAAAAACGCTCGAATGAAAATTTTTCAGAGGGGGGACTGACCCCCGAAAATCTTTTTCACACCTAACCGAGCGAGGGAATGACCTCGGCCCACACCGATCTAGCGAACCAATATGCAGCAGAGAAATAATAATTTATCAGAAATTGTTTCGAGCGACGTTTTACAAATCGCATATTCGGGGAGGGAAAGAGATAGCACTACATAGTTGTAAAGCTAAATCCTGAGAGAGGGAAAGAGACAGCACAATCGCATGCATTCTAAAGCTAACAGTATTTCAAAATGTTTTTCAATCTTAGCGTCGCAGCGTATCGCGCGATCTCGCGTAATTTGACTCCCCTGGAGCAGCTGCGCGAGATGATGTCATTTGGCGGCGCGAAAAACGCTCGAATGAAAATTTTTCAGAGGGGGGACTGACCCCCGAAAATCTTTTTCACACCTAACCGAGCGAGGGAATGGCCTTGGCCCACCCCCGAAAATTTTTTCACACTTGGCCCACACCGATCTAGCGAACCAATATGCAGCAGAAATTGTTTAATAATTTATCAGAAATTGTTTCGAGCGATGTCGGGAAAGATCGACGTTTTACAAACCATATATTCGGGGACGGGAAAGAGAGAGAGAGAGAGAGAGACGGTACAAGCACAGTTATTTTAAAGCTAAATTCGGGGAGGGAAAGAGGCAGTTGTACAATCGCATGCATTCTAAAGCTAACAGTATTTCAAATGTTTTTCAATCTTAATATCGCAGCGTATCGCGCGATCGTGTGTAATTTGACTCCTCTGGGGCAGCCGTGCAGGATAACGTCATTTTCACGGCGCGAAGAAGGCGCGAATCATAGAATTATGCGATGTCAGCTGAAATTTTTTTCCAAACCAACAGACACTTTTTCCCCAACGCAGAGAAATAATAATTTCATGAATAAACGATCTAGCGAACCATTCTGTAGCAAACAGACATATTTTTTCCAACGCAGAGAAATAATTTTCAAACAAATATGTAACAAGCATTCTAAAGCTAGCATGTTTTTAAAGCGTTCAGATTTAGCGTCGCAGCGTATCGCGCGATGACACGACGCGAAGAACGCGTGAACGAAATATAATACTATTTAAAACGTTGAATCTTAGAATTAGGTGGTGAGGAAAGAATGAGGGTAAATAAAATAGAGACATAATATGTTTTAAATGATAATATATTGTTACAGGCAAAGAATATGAAAATAGAATAATAATAATTTAACATTTTTCTTCCTACGAGCATCAGCTAGAATATCATTGATGGCACATGCTAACAGTTCGCAATCTACAAGATAATCCTCGTCGTAATATTCGCTATCACGTATGATTTTAGCAGCACGACGCGTATCTAATGTTTCGCAGGCAACATCGCTCTGTTGTAGCACGTTAACAAAATTTAAAAATTTCAGCCGCACATCTTGTGCAGTTTCATACAACCGCAGATACACATAGGCTATACACAGATCAAGATTAAATAAAAATGTTACAGTATTCAGTTTGAAATACAGCGGCTTAGTATCTAGTGTTATCTTTACAATCAGAGAATCATAGAAAGAATTATGTGGAGTCGATAGAAATTCGTGAGGAGAGGTCTTATGCTACTGCATAAAAATTTAATTCTAGCTAAATAAAAAATCATAAACATTAATGAAATTAAAAATCTTATAAAAATAATTCTTAAATACCCAACTATAACAATTAATGAAAATCTACCTCTAAAATACTCGGTATTAAATCCAGACACCAATTCTGATTCCGCCTCCACTAAATCTGGCTCAATTAATAATCTAATTAAAAACATTAAATAAATTGGAATTAAAATTAAATATAAATAGAATATAAAAATATAAAATGAAAAGAGAAATAGAAAAATATAAAAACAAAAAATATAATAATAATTTAATTTATTGCTCATTTTCGTGTTACAATTCAACGATCATATACTCTTTTCATTTCATTCCCGCGATTGTGTCAGTGTCCAACCCTTCTAATGTATCCTGCTGTGTCTTAACAATTTTTCTATTTTACAAGTGTTTCCTAATCTATTCTATGCTGTATAAACTTCTTTTATCACTTTCCAGTTCTTTCCATCTTTTCCTTCTCCCTATTATCTCCTGTAAAATAGCCAAGTTTTTCCTTCTCTTCTTTCCAATTCCCACCACTCTCTCCACGTACTTCACATGCTTCAATCACGTGTTCCACTCTTTCTTCCTCTTTCTTATAAAGCCTAAATACCCTTTCTTCTCTCTTTAGCCAATATTTGCAGGCCCTGTTTCACTACTTTTTGATCTTCCCCCCCAATAGTATTTCGGCTTATCTCCAGGTTTCCTTGCCACCTCTCTTAATTCTCTTAGGAACTTTGACTCTTTTACTTTCGTCTCTCTCTCTTGTTCTTGGATGTCTTTACTTATCTGCTCTATTTTGATCGACACTTCTTTCCCATTTAATCTTCTTCTTTCCAATTCTTCATTTGACCATCCTCTCCCTTCCAAGAATTTGATTCTCATTCTTTCCCTTTTCGTAACTTCATTTCCTCTCATTAGACTTCTCCCACTTTCATATCTTATCGATCCTTCTTCCGAGTTTATTAGCCTCTCTTCAAACTTCATTGCTCATTCTCCCATTTCAATTGCTATGCCATCTCGTCCTGTTTCTTTTAACAGCCAGTATGTTGGTGTTGATCTCTCCAATTTCATTATCCACCGCATGTATTTCACCTGCAATTATTATAATTAATATAAATTGTATTAATCTTGAAATTAAAAGAGCTAATTATAAATTATTTTTTTATGTGGAATAATAATTATAAATTTATAATTATTGGTGATATGTTATTCGATTTTATTGATATCTAGTTTTTAAATGAATTTATTCATATATTTAATTAATTATGAAAAGTATTTTTATTTTTGTTAAATATAACAAATTTATGGGATTATCTACACATTTATATTATTATTATTGATTTGATGTATTTAAGAATTGTAATTTTAAAATTTAATTTCATTTAAGATAATTTAATAACTTATTTCATTGATAAAAAATTTAAGAATTTTGGTGCAATTTTTTAAATAAATTATATAAATGAATTATGCGTAGGCTATAATGATAAAATTAATAACTAATTTAGTGAATATATTTTTTAGATAAAAATGAACTAAAGGAATTCTGCAAATTAAAAATATTCATCTGTTTATCAAAAAACATGTCTTTATGTTTAATAATTTAAAGTCTGCTCTGCCCAATGAATTATTTTTAAGTGGCTGCAGTATATTGACTACATGGTAGCATACAAAGGTAGTAATATAATTAGTCTTTTTATTGAAGGCTCGAATGAATGAGTTGATGAAATATTTCCTGTCTCTAGATTAAACTGTTAATTTAAATTTTAAGTAAAAATGCTGAGATTTTTTCTATAGGACGAGAAGATCCTATAGAATTTTATAATTTGTTTTAGGAATAAGTTTTAATAAAATTAAGTAATTTATTGCGAGGATATTTAAAATTATTTAACTTTAAAAAATTTATCCAAGTATTCTTGTTTCAAAAGATAGTTTATTAAAAATTGCTAGATTTAATTACCTTGGGGATAACAGCGTAATATCTTTGGAGAGATTATATTTATGAAGATGATTGCGACCTCGATGTTGAATTAGGATATAATTTAAATGCAGCAGTTTAAATATTAAGTCTGTTCGACTTTTAATATCTTACATGATTTCAGTTCAGATCGACGTGAGCCAAACTAATTTAGTGAACATATTTTTTAGATAAAAATGAACTAAAGGAATTCTGAAAATTAAAAATATTCACCTGTTTATCAAAAAACATGTCTTTATGTTTAATAATTTAAAGTCTGCTCTGCCCAATGAATTATTTTTAAGTGGCTGCCGTATATTGACTACATTGTAGCATACAAAGGTAGTAAGTATAATAATTAGTCTTTTTATTGAAGGCTTGAATGAATGAGTTGATGAAATATTTCCTGTCTCTAGATTAAACTGTTAATTTAAATTTTAAGTAAAAATGCTTAGATTTTTTCTATGGGGCGAGAAGACCCTACAGAATTTTATAATTTATTTTAGGAATAAGTTTTAATAAAATTAAGTAATTTATTGGGAGGATATTTAAAATTATTTAACTTTAAAAAATTTATCCAAGTGTTCTTGTTTCAAAAGATAGTTTATTAAAAAATTGTTAGATTTAATTACTTTGGGGATAACAGCGTAATATCTTTGGAGAGATCATATTTATGAAGATGATTGCGACCTCGATGTTGAATTAGGATATAATTTAAATGCAGCAGTTTAAATATTAAGTCTGTTCGAGTTTTAATATCTTACATGATTTCAGTTCAGATCGACGTGAGCCAGATCGGTTTCTATCTATATTTATCTAATAAGTTTTTGTACGAAAGGATTTAATTTATAAATTATTTTTACTATTTTCAATAAAAATTGGAATTTTATATTTATTAAGAATAGGTGTTTACCCTGTGATAATTGATGGTTGGTTGGGCTTCAAATTCTAATTATTCAATATTAGGAGCGATTGGATCAATTTCACAGTCAGTTTCTTATGAAGTCCGTTTATTTTTAACAATATTTTCCGTAATTTTATTAATTGAAAGTTATTCATTATTGGATTTATATAAATTTCAATATTACATTAAATTTATTTTAATTTTAATCCCAATACTACGACAAGAAAACCGCGGATAGGTCTTTTAAAATCGGAGACCAAGTGCTACTGCACGACGAGACGTTAAGACGCGGACGGTCACAAAACTAACACCTGCATGGATAGGTCCCTACACGATTAAAAACATGCACGATAACAATAATTACAGTATAAAGGGCGACGAACAATCCGCGTTCACGCGAACCGACTCAAACACTTTATAGAATAGGGCAGGAATAGGAAAATGGTCGCAGTTATGAGGGGAAGTAACAGCGCACCAACAACTATGTAGATTTGAAAAAAGAGGCGAAATATATTTATTTTAAAAAAAAATGTGGGAGAGAAAAATTTTTAAATAAGTATTTTAAAATAAGTAATTTAACTAATCAGGATATTCGCCGTTTTTGAGGGTTTAATTTAGATTTAAATTTATTTAAAACACAGTTCAATTGGTCTTTCTGATGTCTCGCATCTAAAGCTATTTGCGGGCTTAAAAATTCTAACGAATTTAAAAATTTCTCATTAAAAGGCAATCTCCTAACAGTATGTTTGAAGGCAGATTGGTAATATTTTTTTATATTTTTCATAAGAGTCTATAATTCCTTGGCTATTTTCTGAATTACTACTTCTAATTTTATTAATGGTTGCCATCGATTCCTCTCCAATAAAAATTGATTGCAGTGGCAGTAAATTATCTTCATTATATACGTCTACTTCATGTGAATTGGGTGCTACAATATACTCACGCTTTATAAAATTTCCTCCCAATGATCTTAATAATCCTAAACATTCAGGGAGCAGGCAATGAACTAGAATTTTCGAATTCTGAAACACTGTGTTGAATCTTGTAAATATGTTTAACGCGTAATTTAAAAATTGCAAATAAGCCTTAGTATAAGGGCAACTTAATGTTCGAAATATTTGGTTTGTTCTTTCGGAATAATTGTGTTCTGCTGCTGCCTCCGCAAAGACAGCAAATAAAACTGTCCACTGACTTAACGTTCTTTCTACAATTTCCGGTAGTACAACCCATCTGATCGGAGATGGCTGCAGAATTTTTCCCTTACATCGTCCATAAAATCTTGCAGGTCTTCTAAAACTTTCTGTTGTTTTTGATTTACTGTAAGACATGTATAAATGAAAGTGAATAATTGCTGTATTTGCAATGGCAAGTAATCGCTCGCACGGCACGCGACCAAATACATTGAAAAGCAAAAGCATGGGAAGACAGGCATTTCTTCATGCACGTGTATCACATCGTGATTGTATTATATCGAATAAATCCTCTGAACACATATACGCACATTTACGGCTCGAATAATCGTCGTAGCCCCCAAAAGTCCGGATCATCATTGTCGTCGATGAACGCCCAACGGTCTAAATCGTCTCGAACCTCGCGCCAAAACTGCCTGCAGCCATGCATTAATTTTCTACATTTAATGCTGTTGTATCCTTTCGTATATGGATACTCTGTTCGCTGAAACATATGAGAAACTATAGAAAACATGTGCTTTTTATGAAAAGACCTTGTAGTCGCTACGTACAAATATCACTTACCAAATACTCCTTCATCTCGTTGCTGTCGTCGCACCACATCCTGATTGAAACGCGTAATGATCCCTCGCAGTGGCAGATTGACGAGCAACTGGTCTCGCTGCATCTCCAAGCTCCCGCATGTAGATCCATGCCCAAAGTTGCATAGCCTTGCAAAAGTAAGATACCGTTGTTCTCCACCTGCATATGCGCTGACCATCCTCTCCTTCAATGCATCTTCTTCGAATTATTCACTGACTACCCTCTCCTTTTTCTTCTTCGCACTCGTCTTCTTCCCGTTCTTCTTTGGACACATCATTCGAACCACTTTCAACGTCTAACGTACCACTTTGATCGCATATCGAACGTGTATCGAACGTCTAACGTACCACTCTGGACGTGTATCGAACATGTATTGAACCACTTTGATCACGTATCGAACGTGTATCGAACGTGTGTGGTACCACTTTCAACATCAATCGAACGGGTATGGTACAACTTTCAACGTCTATCGTATCACTCTGGACGTGTATCGAACGTCTATCGTACCACTCTGGACGTGTATCGAACGTCTATCGTACCACTCTGGACGTGTATCGAACGTCTATCGTACCACTCTGAACGTTATCGAACGTCAATCGAACCACTCTGAACGTGTATACGTTCACATAAAAAAATAATTTATAATTAGCTCTTTTAATTTCAAGATTAATACAATTTATATTAATTATAATAATTGCAGGTGAAATACATGCGGTGGATAATGAAATTGGAGAGATCAACACCAACATACTGGCTGTTAAAAGAAACAGGAAGAGATGGCATAGCAATTGAAATGGGAGAATGAGCAATGAAGTTTGAAGAGAGGCTAATAAACTCGGAAGAAGGATCGATAAGATATGAAAGTGGGAGAAGTCTAATGAGAGGAAATGAAGTTACGAAAAGGGAAAGAATGAGAATCAAATTCTTGGAAGGGAGAGGATGGTCAAATGAAGAATTGGAAAGAAGAAGATTAAATGGGAAAGAAGTGTCGATCAAAATAGAGCAGATAAGTAAAGACATCCAAGAACAAGAGAGAGAGACGAAAGTAAAAGAGTCAAAGTTCCTAAGAGAATTAAGAGAGGTGGCAAGGAAACCTGGAGATAAGCCGAAATACTATTGGGGGGAAAGATCAAAAAGTAGTGAAACAGGGCCTGCAAATATTGGCTAAAGAGAGAAGAAAGGGTATTTAGGCTTTATAAGAAAGAGGAAGAAAGAGTGGAACACGTGATTGAAGCATGTGAAGTACGTGGAGAGAGTGGTGGGAATTGGAAAGAAGAGAAGGAAAAACTTGGCTATTTTACAGGAGATAATAGGGAGAAGGAAAAGATGGAAAGAACTGGAAAGTGATAAAAGAAGTTTATACAGCATAGAATAGATTAGGAAACACTTGTAAAATAGAAAAATTGTTAAGACACAGCAGGATACATTAGAAGGGTTGGACACTGACACAATCGCGGGAATGAAATGAAAAGAGTATATGATCGTTGAATTGTAACACGAAAATGAGCAATAAATTAAATTATTATTATATTTTTTGTTTTTATATTTTTCTATTTCTCTTTTTATTTTATATTTTTATATTCTATTTATATTTAATTTTAATTCCAATTTATTTAATGTTTTTAATTAGATTATTAATTGAGCCAGATTTAGTGGAGGCGGAATCAGAATTGGTGTCTGGATTTAATACCGAGTATTTTAGAGGTAGATTTTCATTAATTGTTATAGTTGGGTATTTAAGAATTATTTTTATAAGATTTTTAATTTCATTAATGTTTATGATTTTTTATTTAGCTAGAATTAAATTTTTATGCAGTAGCATAAGACCTCTCCTCACGAATTTCTATCGACTCCACATAATTCTTTCTATGATTCTCTGATTGTAAAGATAACACTAGATACTAAGCCGCTGTATTTCAAACTGAATACTGTAACATTTTTATTTAATCTTGATCTGTGTATAGCCTATGTGTATCTGCGGTTGTATGAAACTGCACAAGATGTGCGGCTGAAATTTTTAAATTTTGTTAACGTGCTACAACAGAGCGATGTTGCCTGCGAAACATTAGATACGCGTCGTGCTGCTAAAATCATACGTGATAGCGAATATTACGACGAGGATTATCTTGTAGATTGCGAACTGTTAGCATGTGCCATCAATGATATTCTAGCTGATGCTCGTAGGAAGAAAAATGTTAAATTATTATTATTCTATTTTCATATTCTTTGCCTGTAACAATATATTATCATTTAAAACATATTATGTCTCTATTTTATTTACCCTCATTCTTTCCTCACCACCTAATTCTAAGATTCAACGTTTTAAATAGTATTATATTTCGTTCACGCGTTCTTCGCGTCGTGTCATCGCGCGATACGCTGCGACGCTAAATCTGAACGCTTTAAAAACATGCTAGCTTTAGAATGCTTGTTACATATTTGTTTGAAAATTATTTCTCTGCGTTGGAAAAAATATGTCTGTTTGCTACAGAATGGTTCGCTAGATCGTTTATTCATGAAATTATTATTTCTCTGCGTTGGGGAAAAAGTGTCTGTTGGTTTGGAAAAAAAATTTCAGCTGACATCGCATAATTCTATGATTCGCGCCTTCTTCGCGCCGTGAAAATGACGTTATCCTGCACGGCTGCCCCAGAGGAGTCAAATTACACACGATCGCGCGATACGCTGCGATATTAAGATTGAAAAACATTTGAAATACTGTTAGCTTTAGAATGCATGCGATTGTACAACTGCCTCTTTCCCTCCCCGAATTTAGCTTTAAAATAACTGTGCTTGTACCGTCTCTCTCTCTCTCTCTCTCTTTCCCGTCCCCGAATATATGGTTTGTAAAACGTCGATCTTTCCCGACATCGCTCGAAACAATTTCTGATAAATTATTAAACAATTTCTGCTGCATATTGGTTCGCTAGATCGGTGTGGGCCAAGTGTGAAAAAATTTTCGGGGGTGGGCCAAGGCCATTCCCTCGCTCGGTTAGGTGTGAAAAAGATTTTCGGGGGTCAGTCCCCCCTCTGAAAAATTTTCATTCGAGCGTTTTTCGCGCCGCCAAATGACATCATCTCGCGCAGCTGCTCCAGGGGAGTCAAATTACGCGAGATCGCGCGATACGCTGCGACGCTAAGATTGAAAAACATTTTGAAATACTGTTAGCTTTAGAATGCATGCGATTGTGCTGTCTCTTTCCCTCTCTCAGGATTTAGCTTTACAACTATGTAGTGCTATCTCTTTCCCTCCCCGAATATGCGATTTGTAAAACGTCGCTCGAAACAATTTCTGATAAATTATTATTTCTCTGCTGCATATTGGTTCGCTAGATCGGTGTGGGCCAAGGTCATTCCCTCGCTCGGTTAGGTGTGAAAAAGATTTTCGGGGGTCAGTCCCCCCTCTGAAAAATTTTCATTCGAGCGTTTTTCGCGCTGCCAAATGACATTATCTCGCGCAGTTGCTCCAGGGGAGTCAAATTACTCGCGATACGCTGCGACGTTAAGATTGAAAAACATTTTGAAATACTGTTAGCTTTAGAATGCATGCGATTGTGCTGTCTCTTTCCCTCTCTCTCAGAATTTAGCTTTACAACTATGTAGTGCCGTCTCTTTCCCTCCCCGAATATGCGATTTGTAAAACGTCGCTCGAAACAATTTCTGATAAATTATTATTATTTCTCTGCGCTTGGCGGTTCGCTAGATCGGTGTGGGCCAAGGGTGAAAAAATTTTCGGGGTGGGCCAAGGTCGTTCCCTCCCTCGGTTAGGTATGAAAAAATTTCGGCTGCAGGTCATTCCCCCTCTGAAAAAATTTCTGACGGCGCGGCAGGTCTGGAGAGGTCTCCGCGGCCGCTCGGCCTGGACTGATCCCCTCCACGATTACGGCTTCCCCACTCCGCGGCTCGTGCGCGCGCAACCAGTCTTCCACTCCCCGCTGTCCCCGCGCCTATAGTTCCCCCCACCGCACTCCCCCGCGCGCCTTCACTTCCACCCGCCCCCGCGCCCCCCTCAGAGGACCCGAGTTAGAAACCGCCTAGCCTTACTACTATCGTCTCCATGCGTTGATCGGTGTCACCGGCAGTAGCATCGGCGGTGCCGTGCAAAGATGGGCCAAACTTGTTCACCGACATGCCAGGGGCGATCGCGAACGGGACTGGAGCATCGTCGATCTGAACGATCCATGTACGATGAGACCGGTTTTGCGAAGTTTCTCCATGATGGAGGCAATTTCGTTATCGTGTCCGGTGTGCCCGGAGTCGCGCGACGCCACGAGCAATCGTAGTCTATCGACCATTTCGTTCGGATCGTCCCAGTACACGTAATCGATCACGTTATCGGTGAACATCATCGCATCGTCGGTGGGTAATCCTCGACCTTCGTGTGTGATTCCACCGCCGCTACGATCGCGATTTCCGCCAATCAACGACATGATCTTCCTGTACTTGTGGCCCTTGTTGCCTAGCGTGGGCTTGCTATCCTAATGGTTCCGTTTACGCGCGTTTATCGTCAACAAGATGGCGTGGTACAGTTCGAGATCAGCATTCGTTTACTCCCGATCGTTAGGTATTCGCATGAACAGCAGTTCGTACAAGCCTCGAGTACCTGTGTATTGCTCACCCATCACACTAACGTTGTCGTTCTCGCCGATGGTGAGCAATCACCGATCATTAGCTGTTCGTCGTCGCTTAGGCACACGCCGTACAGGTTGTCGATCAGTTTCTTGGAGTCAGTGAAGAACAGTTGTAGATATTCACGTGACAGCGGCCCGGTGAGGTTTCGGGTGTACGCGTCGAGATTGTCGGCGGTGATTTTTGGATCGAGAACGTCCCGAATCGTTTCGTGCGTCGCACCCTGGTCCAGATCATGTTCTTCGGTTGTTTCATAGTCGTCCTCGTCGGTGTCGTCGTTGTCGTCGTCGTTTGAATCCGGGAGCGGAGTCGTTTCGGGCCGTATCATCGCTTTGGCTGTGGACGGAGTAAAGGATAATCGTTTCTTGTTCAAACGTTGTTGTTGTTGCTGCTGATGATGTTTCCTCTTGACGAGCGATGGTCGTAGCTTCGGTGGCATCGCTAGGCTCGTTTTCAACACCGCGGTGTTCTCGACCAAGTGTTTTAGCGGTTTGACGATCGGACGCGCGCTCTCTTCCACAACAGCTTTCATCGTCATTTTTCCGAATTTCAGGCTCATATATTTCTTTCGTATAGCGTCGTTGATTTTAGAAATTTTCTTCTTCGTCTCGACATCTCGTGGCTGTTGCCTACGACGCCGTTTCTGTTTTATTTCTTGTTGTTGTTGCGTGATCTCCATGTTGAAACCGCTAGTCTTTGGTCCGTTAGACATCCTCGTGTTGCTCGATGAAGGACTCGCGGTCTACTGAGGTCCGCACGCTACCACCGTTCCGTCCTGTTTGAACAGCACGAGGAAATTCGCGTTGTCTCTGATCACGTGTTTTGGTATTCACGCGTACGATTGGCACACGTAAAGCAATCTACGCTCGCGTGCCTTCCCATGGAGAAGTATTCGCGGAACGAGGTCTGTTCGTCACACGCCACGTTGTCGAACACGAAGATCGAATCGGGTCGAGCGTCTCTTGGTGGGGCGATCTCGGCGGTGTCCGTGTAGGGAAAGTATCCGAGTCCACTGACGCGGGATAATACTCGCTGCAGATACCGATATTTTGGCTGTCGTAACGATTTCGAGTACACATACACGTTCTCGAAACGCAAACTGTTCGGATTCTCCAGCAGGTTGAGAAGTACGTTCGTTTCTCCGCACCCGGACGGACCGCAGATCACGGCTCGCACGCTGTTCGGCAACAACGAACCGTGTCTGCGCGATCGACTCTTACCCCACGCCAAACCCTCCAACGTCCTGTGCGTGGTCACGCGAATAGCATTCGGTTGTTTCGCGAATCGCATGTTCTCTCTCTCTCTCTCTCTCTCTCTCTCTCTCTCCTCGTCGAGCTTGTAACGCCACTGCTATTTATACCTACGACACTTGTCAAGCGAATCAGAATCGTAGCGCTCCTTGAACCGATCGCTATCAAAGAACCGTCGACTTACTACTGTCCTTGCATCTCCGTGTATCTCCATTTTCACATGTATGGTTGCGGTAACGCGTAGACTAACGAAAAAGAAGTCGACGAAGACAGGATCGAGGCTCGTGAACAGGATCATAAACCGTTTATCAATAGGGCTACACATTCCGGGGTATCAGTTCTGCGGATCGGGGATGCGTTTCCTGCAGCGATTGGCTCGCGGCTACGAAGGTATAAATCTGCTGGACGCCGATTGTCGGGAGCACGATATCGCGTATTCGCGATACCGGGACTTGGGAGATCGACACGAGGCAGATCGCGCGTTAGCCGAATGACGCGACTTTCGGTGAAATAGCGGCGGCGATTGGAGTGAGGGCCGCGATGAAAGCTAAGACTAAACTCGGCATGGGTATGAGAAGGACTACGAGAAAGAAATGCAAGTCCAGAGGACAACGGTTGCGACGCCACCGTGTCCTACCGGTAGTGAGACGCGGAGGCTTTCTTCCGCTTCTACTGCCTGCTCTGTCGGCTATCGGGGCATTAGTCGGTGAAGCGGCGGGTATCACCAAAGTGGTCAACGACTCGAAGGCCGCGCGAAAATAGCTGGAAGAAACGTTGCGTCATAATCGTGCGATGGAAGGACGAGGAATATATCTGGCACCGTACAAGCGCGGTGCCAGCAAGAACCTGAAACGACGACGACGATCAAGGAAAAAAAACTCCGATCCGCAGGGTTTGCGGCGGTGAATGCGGCGATAACGCGACGAAACCGTTAACATCAACAACAACAACCTATAACGAACCTGCAATTAGAGCGCAAGTACATCGAGGTACCGTTCTTTCGGGAGGTGTTTTTGCGCAACACGCTCCCCGCGTGCGTACGATCAAACGAATGCGGTCTCGCGAATCTTTACGAGAATCGCGGCGAAGGCACGCACTGGGTAGCATACGCGAAATGCGGATCGCACGTGCAGTATTTCGACAGTTTTGGGAATTTGCGACCACCCGCGGAACTGATTGATTATTTCGGACTAGGAACGACGATTACGACCTCGATCAAGTACAATCACGACCGCTTTCAACGTTTCGACGAGACGAGTTAAGGTGCCATTTCCAATGCGCGGCTCGCGGAGGCGGCGAGCGGCGCGGCGCCGCCCCGGCGCGCCGCAGTACACTGGTACAATGGAAACACATTCATCTGTTCTCCTATCTGCGACTTCGACAGCGCGCGGCTGCGGCAGATTGCTACAGTGTATGCAAGTCTGCTCCAGGAGCAGCCTAGGCTACTGGAGAAGCAACACAATGGGATGAGTGTCTGTTTTCCGCCATTATGGCAGAATCTACTAGCCGCGCGACGGCCTACGACTGCCAGTCGCTAGACTCCTTCTTGAGCAGTGTAGCGGCTGGCCGCCCGGCGGCCCATCGCCACAATGGGACAGAATCCCCAGAAATAAGGAAACAAGGCAAAATTCAAAAGTTATGGAATTATGTTTTTATATATTTTTGTAACCTAATAATATGAGATCTTAAAAAAGTAAAAATATCATGGCAGCTACTTCTGCTGTATGTGTAAATATGTGTCAAAGTTTGTATGTTTTTTGTGCAGAATTTTAAATCGAGTCGTTTAAATTTCGGTGATATAAAAGGAAAATATTGTTGGGGGACCAAAATTTGTAGTACCTTTCGATTCTGTAAAGTAATAGCGAATAATTAGTTCTATATAGTTCTTTTTCCATAAGAAACCCATTGAAAAAGTATCAGTATTGGCTGTTTAGTTACTTTTCGGGAACTTTCGAGCAAATTTCTTTTCTGTTGTATAATTAATATCTATTTGTCCTTGTATTTGGAAATATTTGCCAATAATGAAGCAATTACCTGTATTCTATATCGTACAGTGATAGGGGAAAAATGCAACATCCCATTTTTCGCACTGAAAATGCCGAATATTATTAAGGAAGTTCATAAAAAGAGCGTTAATATTCAACTCATACAAAGGTTTGACGTTATATAAAAAAACAGCATAATTCCAATAAAACTAAAACAATTTGATAAATATACGTATATACTATGGAAGGTGCAGAAATATTTGTAAACCTGTATTCATGTTATTCCGGTACCAATATACTAAATGGGTACGGTCCACAAAGTGGTTTTTAATGTTTTTGCTTTCAATCGATTCGTAAGACAATAAGGAAAAAGAGTATATAGAGGTGATTTCGTCATAAATCGGTTGGTACTCGAGATATCTTGAAAATAAAGAGATCAAGTATGTGAATTTTCTGAATTTTTTTTTCCATTTAATCACAGTTCCTTTTAGAAAAAGATACGAGAGTTTAATTATACCTACAGTAATCAAAAGGGTTCGAGTCATACGATAGCCATTAAAAAAAAACTTTATTCTGATTGGTTAAAAAAGATATAGTTATTTGGCAAGGTGAAGTTGAGTAACATTTTACTTCTATTGAACGAATGTTCTCTCTTAAAATTCGTCTCGCTGCGCTCGGGCAGTAAGTACTTCAGGTGAGGCAAAATCTAGTCTCTCCCTTGTCACGCACAATACTTTTTTAAACACCTGCATGGAAGGTGTGTTTTTGAAAGCCTGCTGGGCAATTTGCAAAATAATATGCATCTTCGATTGCTTTTTTATTCTGTCCAAATTAATAAATACGTTTAAGTAATTAATAAATATATTTGAGCAATTAATAATTTGAAGACTCTTGACAGAAATTTCCACGTAACCTTCTGCTACTTTGACAGAATTCCAAACACCAAATCTACACGAAACCATATGTCATAAAGCATATGGCATAACGCCATATTCACTCAGCTCGTAAACTCAAGTTCCCTTGGGAGCAAAGTAGAAAACGCGAATACGCATGCGATACATCTCATTTTTTCACAGGACCCTTGAAATTAGCTATTTTGCTCTCGCTCAGCTGGCGTAAAAAAGACCCCTTTTCATGCAGGGGTTGAAAAAAAGACATTCCTAACGTTACAGTCCCACTGAGTGAACGTAACCCACAGACTACCTTTGCAATGAGTGTACTCCACTGCTTCTGGCATACTAGCGATTCTCTGCGGGGGGGGGGGGGGGGGGGATTTGTAGAATCGGAATGGAGAACTCCACATACTTTACCGTTTAGAAATGCCAGGTGTTTTCCGGTCGGACTGGATTAACGTAACCCACTGTGGTGTCCGAGAGTTAAAGAATTACTAACAAAATATGATTTTTATCTCAAATGACTGGCCTTTACTTTAAATAAAACGATATTCGGCTACTTTCCTTTACTATTCGACTTTTCCTTATAATTTGGAAACGAAAAGTTTCCCTAACATACGACTTAAACCACTTAAAAGGGCATTATATAAAGTACCAAATACAGTAAATCCTCGTTATAGCTCCGTTTTTACCATGCGTAGTACTTCCGGTGACTATCCCTACCATTTTTTTAAATCCGTTAGTCGAGAGTGAGAGAACGAAAGAGTCGATGGCAACTTCGTGTCAACTGTTGCATTCCCTCTCGCTGGCGCTTCGGTTTTCTCAATCGCAGTATCGGCCGCACAGAATAGTGTCCGCAACGCGTCGTACGCCCGTCGCCAGCTCCGTTCGTCGGGTTTAATACGAATGATTACTGTAAACAGTTTTCAATTTTTTTATCACGATTAATTTAAAAATTGGAAAAAATAAATGTAAAAAATATTAAATTATACATCAGATATTATTAGAAATGAATAGTTTTATCATATTAAGAAACAACCAAATGTCACTGACTTCTTCAATCCGGCGCACTGTGCCGTTGTAAATCGGACTACTTTTATACAAGCAATAAGGTAAAAAAATGCCTACTCCTTTTATGATTTGTATTACTTCTGCAAAAGTAGTCCGATTTACATGACATTTGGTATGATTTTCATCAGAAAAGCATAAGGAATCTATTGCTGTCACTCCCTTATCGATACGATAAACAATAAAGAATTTCTTAATACGCTCAAATGAATATTTCACCCTCGACTGTGGGTCGCCGACCTCGATTCGCTGGGGTCGGCCGAGGATTCATACTTGTTTCAGAAGTAAAATAATTCTTAACTCTTTATCGTATTGATATAGAAGTGACACCGATGAATTCCTTATATTTCTCCGATGAAAATCGTACCAAATTTCATGTAAATCTGACTATTTTTAACGAAGCTAGCGAGAAATTATATAAATTAAATTTTCATCTAATTTCCTTCATTATGCTCCTAATTATGTCGTTCTTGGTGTTAGTTTCATCGGTGAAACATACGGAGTCGATTGGCATCGTTTTCGTAAAGATCTGATGAGAAATGCGAAAATCATAGACATTTCTCACTTCTTCTTGATGGTATTCAAACCCTCTCGAGGGTTGAAAGCCAAAAAATTCGGTGTCGAAGACGGTCCTCGAGACCTCATACAACATTAGACCTTTTCAAGTGCTCGAAAAGGGCCAGCGCGGCGCCGCTTAGGTATAGGAAATACCATCTGCGGCCGCATCGAAGAACCTTGCTGCGCGCCGGGGCGGCGCCGCGCCGCTCGCCGCCGCGGCGAGCCGCGCATTGGAAATGGCACCTTTACGGTCACTTTTGCGTACAATTTCTGCGACAAAAAGCTCTGGAATTTTGGCCTCGACACTACCCGAGATAAATTGACGCGCAATCGTACGTCCGAATCACTTTCTCTCTCTCTGTGTCTCACTAGCGTAACCTACAGCGGTGGTAGTACAATGTCGCTCAGGCGCATGTTAGCAGGTTGGAGCAATGTGCTCACGGTCAAGTATTTTCCACCGATAGCTTTGAGCGACGAACAGTACGAACTAGGACTCGTCGACTTGGAGACGTTTCACACGATATCGACCATCGACTCGAGTAACGATACATTCTACTTCGTCGCGAACAAGAACACCGCAATCCCTAGCGTCGATGTCGCTCGCGAATACATTACGATTCCCCACGGTTCCTACGAATTAGACAGTATCGCCAAACACTTGAGGCGTCGACTGCTCGATCAACATCCTCGGGATCGTAAAAACCACGACGACAAGTATCCACTAGTGCTACAAGCTAACAACAACACCATGAAAAGCGAGCTGTACTGCTCGTTCGTTGTGGACTTCACGACAGCGAACAACGTGGGATCGTTGTTGCGATTCTCGGCGATGCTTGTTTTGGCACCGAGAACCTGACACGAGACCGACGAACGCGTGAACATTATAACCGTTAACGTGATCAGAGTAACGTGCAACGTCACTACCGGTGCGTACAGCAACGACAAACCGGTACACATGATTCACGAATTTTTGCCTCGCGTGCCCCCGGGATATAAGATATCGGAAACTCCGCGAAACATCATTTACCTGCCGATCGTTGCACCAGCCATACACGATCTAACGGTACACATCGTTGATCAATACGATCGTCCTATAGATATTCGCGGAGAGGAAATAACGATTCGCTTGCACGTGCAACGGCGTTCGCGCGATAAGATAACGTGAACACGCGCACGTGAGTGCATAGCATGTTGGTGTTCGATCACACGTACAACTCATCGTTCACCGTCGCCGCTGCTACTCCTTCTCTGGTCTCTGCCACGCGTTATCACCAAAATGAAACATCCCCGCACCACCACCACCACCACCACCGCCAACGACAACAACGACAACAGGGTTACTAATAAAGACGGGGAGCGGAACGGGAACAAGAAGAAGAAGAAGCGGAAAGCGGTTGACTCATCGAAACGCGAGTTTCCTACGATGACTGGGATTCATCGTAACATACTAATATACCACTTATATACATACACGTCTAACACGATGTCTCCCATATTGGACGTGACGAGTACGTGGACTTTCGACTATCGTATCACGAAGATCGATGTGCACGCTTACAATCCGTACGTCAACACGACGTTCGACAATAATGACGAGATAAGAATACCTATTCAGCAACAAGATCTGTACACACTCCCGTGCGAAAGTTATCTCTACGTCAAAGGACGCGTTTCTTTGATGACCGCCCCAACGACTACCGCGGACGTGAAAGCCGCTGCGAGAGTTTTTCTGGACAACAACTGCGTCGCGTTCATGTTCGACGAGGTTCGATACGAATTGGACGGAGTGGAGATTGATCGTTCCAGAAATCCTGGAATCATCACCACACTGAAACATTACGCGTCGTTGTCCATCGACAGGAGCAAAGCGCTGATGAACGCCGGTTGGGACCATACCATCGCACACGACAAAGATTTTTTTAACAGCGCGGCGTTCAATTTCTCTATGTCCATGCACGCGTTACTAGGATTTTGCAAATATTACAGGCGCATCATAATGAACGCGCGACACAAGTTGAGCCTGATTCGCGCGCGAGTTGATACGAACGCGATGTACGCAGCCTCCCTAAACCTCACGATAATACCGAAACTCCAGATCAACAAGATACAATGGCGTATGCCGCACGTCGCGTTAGATGATACGAACAAACTGTCGATGCTACGTCTCCTGCAAAGTGATCGACCGATCGCGATTAGTTTCCGATCGTGGGACCTGTATGAGTATCCATTGCTGCAAACTACTAAGAAAAACACATGGACCGTGAAAGCCTCGTAGCAGATCGAGAAACTTCGATACGTGATATCCGCTATGCAAACCAATCGAAAGAATAATCTCAATAAAAGCGCAGGCCGATTCAACCCATACAAACTCGCGAACATACGATTGTTTCTAAATTCCGAGACGTATCCATACGATGACCTGAACCTCGATTTCGATAAATCTATATACGCGTTCCTGTACGATATGTACGCGAAGTTTACCCGTTCGTACTACGGTCACTGAACACGGTCGAATTCGCGATTATAGATTGCTCTCGACAGAACGAGTCGGTGAAGAGTGCAACGGTGGACGTGCGAATCGACTTCGAGTGTAGAGATAACATGCCCGCTAATACCACCGCATATTGTTTGCTCATACACGATCGCATAGTCCAATACAGCCCTTTGACGAACGTTGTGAGAAAAATCACGTGATGCAAATAATGACTACTAGGACGATGATGATCGCAAAAACATCAGTCGCTATTTTGATACCGTCGCTGCTACTACATATGACTACATACTACTGCCTAATAATGTTATCCGTCGTGGTCGACCTACAAGGCTATAAGACTGAACGTAACACATTCGTCACTAAGGAAATTGCGAATCTCGCAAACAATCGCGAAACAGAAACGACGATCTGTCATTGGCTTTTTGAACCACCGTACCCCTACGCTCGCCTGCCACCGTCTGAGAAGCGCCAAGCGACCTGGCTTACAGCGCATCATCACAGTTTTCACTGGTCCGATGGCTGGGTACCATACCATAGGCTTCCAGAACCGCGAGCTCGCAATCGGCGACGTGGTGTTCGTGAAGCGAGTGGAGAAAAAGGCTTGGTTACTACAAGTGTCCTACGAACAGACATAAACATCGTGGATATCGCTGAGATGTACGAGAAGAAGAAGAACGACAACAAGGATGACGACGACAACGACAACACCGACAAGGACAACGACGGCACCGACGTTGATGATAATTATTGCGGAATCGTGCCTGACACAGTCGTTCCTAACCTAAAATTAATGCCTACAACGAACACTGTACGATATGCTTTCCACAACCGTGGCAGTTGTGTGTGCGCACTGGAAAACGTTCAGAAAATTTGGAAGTATATGCACTGTGGAATCTAACGTACGTCACGCACGCACGCACATATAAATACGTAATGAACGCTTAATGCATAAATATACGCAATATTTTTTATGAAAATGTGTTAAGGATTTTACCACTCCTCCTCCAGGTTCTCCTCCTGCTCTTCCTACTCCTCCTCTTCGTCCTCCTCCTCCTCGTCTTCCTCCTTCTCCTCATCCTCCACCTCCTCCTCCTCCACCTCCTCCTCCTCCTCCTCCTCTTCCTCCTCCTCTTACAACGACGAGGGCTACCACCCCCACCACCAACATACTGTACATTAAGGTGGACCTTAGTTACTCTTGTCGAAAAATAATTTTGAGATTTTGGCGGGGAGACCCCCCAGGATTGTGCCATTGGGAGAAAAAATAATGTGTGCAAAATTTGAAATCGATCGGAGAACGGGAAACTGTGCCTTATCGCATTTGAAACTTGTTTATTTTTGTAACTCGTTTTTCTCCATTGTAGTATATCGTTAATATATATTTTTGGTAAACTTGCCAATGAACTGGGCCTTCGCCGATTTCGATGACCTTCAGATATGTTGTCAAAGTCGTCATTCTGAACAACATTTCCCTATAAACTTTTTGACGGTCGGCTTTGATTTACGAGATATTCGCAAAAAACCGTGCCGATGAACTGGGCCCTCGCCGATTTTGATGACCTTCATATATGTTGTCCAGGTCGTCATTCTGAACAACATTTCCCTTTAAACTTTTTGGCGGTGGGCCTTATAATTCGGAGATATTAATAAAAAACATTCGGCATAATATATTGAAATCTGTTTCACAGCCGACGGTATTAGTATTGGTTGGGACTAGATTAGGGCGTGGGGCGCGTAAAGCATGGTAACAAACCGGTGTGAGTATGTGTTAAACTCAGTAATTCTAATGTTAAGTAAAGTTTTTTGCGAATATCTCGTAAACCAAAGCCGACCACCAAAAAGTTTAAAGGGAAATGTTTAGAATGATGACCTTGAGAAAATTAGCGATATTCACCCTTGTAACCGCAGTCGCATTTTGAACATCCCCAAAGTCACATTGGTTCGCTACCATGCTTTACGCGCCCGCGAGCGAGCGCGCTGCTGCCCTAATCTAGCCCCAACCAATACTAATACCGTCGGCTGTGAAACAGATTTCAATATATTATGCCGAAAGTTTTTCATATGTTTTTGACAACATATGTTAAGATCATTGAAATCGATGAGTAAGTAGCTTTCAATATATTATGCCGAAAGTTTTTTATTAATATCTCCGAATCTAACACCGGCCGCTAAAAAGTTTAGAGGCAAATGTTGTTCAGAATGATGACCTTGACAACATATGTGAAGGTCATCGAAATCGACGGGGGCCCAGTTCATCGGCAAGTTTACTACATTTTTATATATCGTTGAATTTGTCTTTTTACGCTCTGTAATTATATAGAATCAAAGTATAAGATCAATTAAAAGAAAACATCATGACCTGAAATCTAAACAATTACCCATCAAAATATCCTTTTTTGTTGGCATTATATTTACGCTGTCAAAATGTACAACTTTGTCTAACAATTTTTTTCGTATAATTATAAATATCAGATTAAAGGGAAAGTACACCCGAAATGCACAAATTTTTGCAGATATTATTCTATTCATTTTAAAAACTAGGGGTCTAGAAGAAAATCTGACTACTCCACGCGATGCAGCAGACATTTTTCTTCCGAAAAACATCAACAAAAGTGATAAGTCATGTTTTGTTTTCAATACAGAAGACAACAGCGGCGGGCGTATGCATTGCCGCTCAGCGGCAGAATCGCTTGAGGGGGTAAACACGGGTAATGCAGCGCGCTGTATACCGACATAATCTGGCCCGAAACATGGGTTTGGAAAATTACGTTGTTTGTCGTTATATGAGCAGATTTTGGGCTGGGTGAGGTCTCCTTCGAAACAGAAAGGTTCAGTGCAGCGGGCTCTCGGCATCGTTCGACGAGATTGTGTTGATATCTAATAATATGAGTGTTCAAACTAGAGCAAAAGTCGACAAAATACATCTGCAAGAAGCCAAGTATTTTTAGGTCACTATAAGAGTTTTGTGGCTCAAACGATGACCACAACGCGCTGCGCTGAACCTTCTTCTTTTGAATGAGACCTCACCCAGCCCAAAATCTGCTCATATAAGGACAAACAACGTAATTTCGTGACTGCATCCCCAAATACGAGTTACGCCATATTGGCGATAATACAGAGCAAGTCACGTGACAAATTTAGTTCAGCTAGTCGATACGAGATGGCGCCTACTCGGGAGGACTGCCAACGTGGAATCATAGCAAAACTGAAGCGTTAGCTGGATACATGTGCCACAGTAAAAGCGTGATGCAGTCAATGTATGCATTTTCGTACGATTATAGGTTAGGTTATATGCATTTTAGGCATACATGGACTAGGAACTTACGAACTGTATACATTTACTAAATTAACGCTTTTACCGTAACACATACATCACTTGAAATCGCTGTCAAATTTATGTTATAGTAATTGAGACAGTTAGAGCAACAACGGACTAACGCAAATTAATATTTTTTTTCCTATTGTATCAATTCCTATTGACTCAATTTCGAAAAAAATGTGGCTCACTGCCTCAATTATATGGCCAAATACCAGAGATGGGCATTACTGAAATAACCCGAGCCAATTTTTATTTGAAGCGCTATGATTGAATTAATTTAATCATGGCCGACAGATGAAAGGTCTTGGAATAAAAAATTATTCACTAAATTCACATTTATTTTCTAGAAAATGATGAGTTAAGGTAAAAAAAAATGAACTCTTCCTCCTCTTCCTCCTCTACCTCCTCTGACTCCCCCATATTTTAGTTGCCTGAGCTGTTTTTTGAACTCGCAGTTCTGTAATATAAAAAATAAACATAAATCTTAAAACTTTCATGAGAACGTAAGAAATGTTTGCACGAGATCGTCTACGTATCTACATACCTGTTTTTGAAATGGCAACACGATCTCCATCCACTTGGAGGAGGGAGTCGGTTCTCTCCGCGGACTCCGTCTTCGCGACGGAGTCCGGCTACTCGTTCGACTCCGTCTTTGCGACGGAGTCCTGCTACTTGTTCGACTCCGTCTTGGGGACGGAGGCTGTTTGCTGGTTGGACTCCGTCCCCTAGACGGAGTCACTTCTTTTTCTCCAGTCTTAGTTTTTTCGTCAGACATCTAAAAAAAAATTCGAAGAAACAGTGAAACTATTGAACGTAATTAAAATGGATTTGAAAGTGCAGTAGAAGAGCCAGAGTTAGCCAAAATGTAATCTAATTACAAATTACGATTAAAATGTAATTGTGTAATTGATTACACATTATTTTCTGCAATTGTTAATTTAGGTAGTTGAAAAAAATGTGGTCAACTACCTAAATTAATGATTGCAGAAAATAATGTGTAATCAATTACATAATTACATTTTAATCGTAATTTATAATTTATAATTGTGTAACATTTTGCCCAACTCTGAGAAGAGTACACGTTTATAATGTTGGTACATTTGGGTACAGTCTAGGCTTTCTTCAGCCAAGATTTAGCGCAGGAGGAGAAACTTCAGATTTCTAAATGCTGAAATTTCCAAGTTCGAAAGTGTTGAAATTCACACATTTCCAAAATTTGTAATTATGAGGTTATCAAGTTTCAAAATATCTGTATTTTCAAATGTCCAACATTTGTGATTTTCAAATTTCCGATTTTTCCACTTCTGATGTTTAGAAACTGTTTAATTTTCATTACTTGTCTTCAGTTTCAACTAAAAGAACCCTATATTGCACCGGAATGGATACACCTTTTCTAGACATTTCGCGGGTAAATTATTACATAACTTTCTTATTCTACGGGAGAATGAATACACGAATCTCTGAGCGTGAAGCTGCGTATCGACATTGCGAGGATGCCGCGCGAGGCGCGCTTCACGGAGTGGAGAATCTGGAGACTACCTTGATCATGATCACTTTGCGAGGCTGCCGCGCGAGGCACGCTTCGCGGAGTGGAGAGTCTGGGGACTGCTTCGATCATGATCACTTTGCGAAGCAGGCTCGTGCGACAGTTTCGCGCTACCTCCAGCATGATATTTGCGTCGCCCGAGCCATGCGATTTTTGATTTTGGGGCCGCGAGGCACCTGTGATCACGTCGAAAAATCGACGGCTGATGTCTCGTAAAGTAATCATGGTCGAGGTAGTCTCCAGACTTTTTACTGCGCGTGGTGTACCACGCGAGGCAGCCTCGCAATGGCGATACGCAGCTTGAGAAACACGCGGACACTCAAACAACGGTCCTATTAGTAGTTTCTATTGCGAGGGTGTGGAATATGGAGCTAGGAGTGATCATTGAGTAAGGGAGGAAGAGGTGGTTTGAAGAAAGTTCAGTGGTGACAGAACGTTAACTTTCACTTTGGAAGGGGGCCTTAGGACCCATGGCCTAATCCGCTTGTTTACAGACAAGTCACGTTCGTTCGGAAGAGGCTAAGGGTCTTAGAGGGTGACGATGATCAGATGTGTCAGAAAAAGGGAGAGTCGCGAAGTAGGTATCTAACAATATATTCAACGTTAAAAATAGCGGTGCGCCCCGTTGCAGGTAAGCGAGCCGCGCGCTCCACTATTAACGCACGGTTATAAATATGTGTAATGTGCGCTACACAACACCCTCGAAAGGGTCGATTTTAATGTATAGACTGTGGACGCGCAACAAGGGACCTCGTACAACATGAAGCCGCGTACGCGAATGGTTGCGCGCATCGTCGAAATCAGCGGAAAGAAATCAGCGTCTTCCGATTGTTGAAAAGCTTTTAGGTTCGAATTATCAGGAAATACCTACCCACCCCACTGTTTTGCTTTCTCCCTGCGAGCCCTAATAGCCGTTGACAGCCGAGAGCAATAAAACCGACAGGCTAGATAAAATACCCAGTACAGAAAAGTGCATGATTTTATTAATGCCTAACTTAAGCGGCCTGTAGACGCGCAATATTATTGTGCAATATGAATATTGCACAATATATTGAGCGTCTAGGGGCAAGCTTTCTTCTTCATTCACACAATATATTGTACAGCCTTTCAATATTATTATGCAACCTTCCAATATCATCCACATTTGGCAAAACGCGCGCGGAGTCGACAGTGGTAGTCAACGGCGGCGATCCACTGCCGCTCAGCGTAACACAATCGCTTGAGGGGGTAGACACGTCACGTGACCCGGCCGATTTGGAAGGTCGGTATTACAGCAGGTTTTTCCTGCACAGAAATGGTAATACCGATAGATACGCGGCTGCCTGGTGAACACGAGAGGGAGCTGTTAGCTATTTCCATATTCTATTCTGAATGTGGAAAGAAATTTTCAGCGTTTGCGTTGTACTGGTAAAAATTTAAACGGAAAGTCCGCTGGTAGTGCAAACGTAGAAAAATTTATTGTACATTTTAATTACTTGAAATGTGCTTATGCTACAATATGCTACGTTGGCAGTAAGGAACTATAAGTGAAAAGAAAAAAATAGATGATGAGGGGATGCACCCAGAAAATGAAGTTTCTTAGCATTTTTTAATTAGCAAAACACTGAAGCAGAACCTGAAAGTTATATACATATTATAAGATAATTAAACGTCCTATGCAGATAGAAGTTATTGAACAAACATTACACATAAAATTGTGTTGGTGCAATAGTGACTTTAGATTGCAATTGCTTACTCGATAGCTTTTCATATGCGCTAATGCATTGGCCGGTGCTACTGCGACGTTGTCATTGATTATACAGAAACAGAATTTGTTTATTTTTCATCGTATCAATATGAAAGTGACACCTATGGATTCCTGGCATTCTCCCGATTAAATTGGCAGAAAATAATTTAAATCAGACTATTTTTAACGAAACGGGCTTTCAATTCTGCAAACAAATTTTTCACGTAATTTCCTCAATTATGGTCCGAATTATATCATTTATGGGTCCAATTTGATCGAGAAAACATAAAGAATCAATTGCAGTCACTTTCGCAAATATCTGATTAGAAATTGCAGAACTTCAGATTCGGCACTGCTTAGTGTGCAACATTGTATAGCCCCGTTGGTTTCGAGCGTGGAAGCCCACGAAACTCAACGAGACACATGCTAGACTCTAGCTAGAGAATCACCCCGTATAAATGCTAAGAAACGATAGTGTGAAGTGGCGTGCGTTTCAACTGCACATTGACAATATCGTAGATTCTAGGGCCTAGAATATTAGCTCCGTATTACGTGGTTCTTCAGCGGAGCATTGCATTATTGAATTAAAAAATAAATGAATTGGTCAATTAGTTAAAATAAATGAACTGTGCATGATTTTAATGGCGCCTAATTTAATTGCACTTCCAAACTGAATTACTAATTGTAATTAAAAAAATACTTTTTGACGTGCAACATGAAGCTCCGCACGCAAATGGTTGGGCTTGGATTATCGGGAAAGACCTACCCACCCCACCGTTTTGCTTTCTCGCTGCGAACGAGGACCTTCGGGCCCCAGTATACCACCCGTTGACAGCCGAGAGCAATAAAACCGACGGGCCAGATAAAATGTTCATGTTTTTGGTAACTGTTGATGAAAGTATTACCAATGGAGTTTTTAGGGTTTCTCGATGAAAATGATGCCAAACATGGAGCAATTCGATCCATTTTTAGTGAACGTAATGTGTGTCCTAAATCATGTATTCATAAAAAAAATAGACCGAATTGCTTCGCGTCTCGACTCATTTTTGTGGACAAAAATTTACCAATCCATCGGTGGTAACACTCTTATCAAGGTGTAATGAGAAATATGAACATTTGCATATTCAGCACTGGATGACTCAAGTCGCCGTCGACCAAGGGTCTCTCGCTGGTGCGCTATTTCACTCGCACTCGGTTTACGTCGTTCAGTCTCCTTGTCATGCGACTTGCTGAGTTTCGTGGGTTTCGACGCTCGAAATCAGCGGGGCTATACAATGTTGCACACTAAGCAGTGACGAATCTGAAGTTCTGCAATTTCTAATCAAATCCTTGCGAAAGTGACTGTAAGAATAAATGAAGGTCAATGGAAGGCTAAGCCAATGCTGATGGAATTATCATATATTCTTCACAGAATATAGCTTGGGCCCCAATCGTCTGTCCGTTTCAAAGACTCAGTGGAGACTGCCCGTCTGTTCAAATCACGGGCCCAGTTGTTTATAGGAACAGTAGACAACCGGTAAGGGCGTCGCTATTTCGGGGTGGTCGCCGTAGCCGTGGCAGCGTAAGCAGATCCACGATGCCTCGACCAGCCTTCTCCGCTCAGCGCCGAATTATCTTACATGACGTCAATCGATTCCTTATGTTTTCTTGATCAAATTGGCCCCATAAATGATATAATTCGGACCATAATTAAAGAAATTACGTGAAAAATTTGTTTGCAGAATTGAAAGCCCGTTTCGTTAAAAATAGTCCGATTCAAATTATTTTCTGTCAATTTAATCGGGAGAATGACAGGAATCCATTTGTGTCACTTTCATATTGATAAGATGAAAAATAAACAAATTCTGTTTCTATATAATCGATGACACATCACCGAGCAACGGCCATCTCGCGCGGACTCGGGCCACAAAGATTCTCGTCGGTTATTCGAGCTTCTAAGGTCGTATTCAGATATATTGGCCAGTGAGTTTCGTAACGCGTATTCTCCCACCATACCGTTTGCCTTCCTCGGTGCTCCTTTTCTCAACGTTTTCTGACTCGCTCCTGTTCCATCTCGCTCTCGCCTTCGCAGAAGAAGAGTGAGCCAGAAGTGGCGGGGATAGCGCCAAGCTTCTGGCGTGTATAGGCCAAACTGAGCTGTCATCGTAGAAATACACACATCAGAATAAGTGTAGCTTAGCTCCGAAAAAATTCAGGAGCTTTATTGGTCAGAACATTGATTCTTTCTCGATAGCTTCATCTCGTATTGGTCTACACATAGCTTCGTCACGCACACAACTACAACGTTAACAATAAGAATAAATAACAGCCACACGGCTATGTTCAGACGGAGCCGAGCAGCATTCCCGTTACCCCACCATACCCTTCGGTAGCCAAGGAACTCCAACTGACAAATCCACGATCGTCAGATGGTGGTGGCTGATTTCTCCTCGATCAGTGTTCGTGAAAACGAATCGACCGGCTAATATATCTGAATACGTCCTTAGGATAAAGAAACAATGAAAGATGAACAATTATGCGAAGCCCAAGATGAAAGGCCTTCGAATAAACAAAGGAAACTAATAAATACCCAAAGCTAAATAGAATTTTAGATTTAGGATACACACACCCTCCCCCAAACCCCGCGTCGATCGGCC
Source organism: Andrena camellia (assembly GCA_029448645.1). NCBI lineage: Eukaryota > Metazoa > Arthropoda > Insecta > Hymenoptera > Andrenidae > Andrena > Andrena camellia. The sequence goes on from CM055681.1 coordinate 16,132,292, forward strand.
ACTGGGGCCATTTGGAAGTATATTATTTCATTTAAATAAGGTCCATCTCTGCATAGAACCGTAAAGAATTATAAAAAAAATCAAGGAGTCAACTGTTGACCGATTTGGAGAATATACAATAGTCGGAAGAATAATAATAAAAGCAATAATTGCAAATAATTGGTGTAACTTTCACATTCTGAAAATATGATATCAGTAAATGAATATTTCCAGTATTAGTAAAAAAGTTCCAATCTCTCTTTTTTTATTTTAAATAATGTAGCCATATAATTATAACATAAATTTGACAGCGATTTCAAGCGATGTATGTGTTACAGTAAAAACGTTAATTTAGTAAATGTATACAGTTCCCAGCAGTTCATGTATGCCTAAAATGCATATAACCTAACCTACAATCGTCCAAAAATACATACATTGACTGTATCACGCTTTTACTGTGGCACATGTATCCAGCTAACGCTTCAGTTTTGCTATGATTCCACGTTGGCAGTCCTCCCGAGTAGGCGCCATCTCGTATCCACCAGCTGAACTAAATTTGTCACGTGACTTGCTCTGTATTATCGCCAATATGGCGAAACTCGTATTTGGGAATGCAATCACGGGAATACATTATTTGCCCTTATATGAGCAGATTTTGGGCTGGGTGATGTCTCATTTGAAAGAGGAAGGTTCAGTGCAGTCAGTGTTCGTGTTCAAGTCATCGCTTGAGTCACAAAATTCTTTTAGTGACCTAAAAGTACTTGGATTCTTGCGCGTGTATTTTGTCGATTTTTGCTCTACTTTCAACACTCATATTATTAGATATCAACACAATCTCGTCGAACCATGACTTGAGCGCGCTGCACTGAACCTTCCTCTTTCGAATGAGACCTCGCCCAGCCCAAAATTCTCTCATATAAGGACGAATAATGTATTCTACAAAACCCATGTTTCGGGCCAGATTGTGTCGGTATACAGAACGCTGCATTACCCGTGTCTACCCCCTTAAGGGCAATGCAGCGCGCTGTATACCGACACAATTTGGCCCGAAACGTGGGTTTGGGATTTTTCATTTGTCGTCCTTATATGAACAGATTTTGGACTGAGTTAGGACTCATTCGAAAGAGGAAGGTTCAATGCGGAGCGCTTGGCTCATGGTTCAACAAGATTGTGTTGATATCTAATAATATGAGTGTCCAAAGTAGAGCAAAAGTCGACAAAATACACAACGCCGGATCCAAGTATTTTTATGTCACTAAAAGAGTTTTGTGACTCAAACGGTGAGCCAAGCGCTCCGCATTGAACCTTCCTCTTTCGAATGAGTCCTAACCCAGTCCAAAATCTGCTCATATAAGGACGACAAATGAAAAATCGTGACTGCATTCCCAAATACGAGTTCCGCCACATTAGCGATAATACAGAGCAAGTCACGTGACAAATTTAGTCCAGCTAGTGGATACGAGATGGCGCCTACTCGGGAGGACTGCCAACGTGGGATCATAGCAAAACTGAAGCGTTAGCTGGATACATGTGCCACAGTAAAAGCGTGATGCAGTCAATATATCCATTTTCGGACGATTGTAGGTTAGGTTATATGCATTTTAGGCATACATTGACTACTTAGGAACTGCTGGAAACTATACATTTACTAAATTAACGCTTTTACTGTAACACATACATCACCGCTGTCGAATTTATGTTATAATTATATGGCCACATTATTTAAAGGAAAAAAAGAGAGATTGGAACTTTTTTACTAATACTGGTAGTGATTTACTGATATCATATTTTCAGAATGTGGTGAAGTTACAGCAATTGTTGGAAATTATTGCTCTTATTATTATTCTTTTTTATTCTTCTGACTATTGTATAAAACATGTAATAAGGAAAAGTCTCCAAACCAGTGAACAGTTGACTCCCTGATTTTATTTTGTAATTCTTTATGGTCCTATCTCCTAAGTTAAATAGTCCTTAGTTAGTATTTAAAATGCAGACAGGGTTAAAAAAAATAAGAAATAAAACAACTTAAAATAACAGATTTGCCTTACAATAGCGACGACTAATAAATGATGATGATAAAAGGTAAATTTATATTAAAAACTTTATTTTTTACGTTTTACAATTTAAAATAAAAATAATTGGTCCCTCCGCGCCCCCTCCTGTCTCTTCCACCTCCTCCTCCTCTTCCTCTCCCATATTTTGTTTCTCTTACGAGCTGCTTTAGCTCGCTGCTCTGGAATATGAAAAATAAACATAAATGTTATGTTAATTACTGCAATGTTTAGATGTTTTCACGCTTTTATGAAAATGTAAGAAATGTGTACATCCAGTATGATCGTTTTGCGTGAGATCGCCTACGTATCTACATACCTTCTTTTTATATTGTAGCGCAATTTCTTTCCAGTCTTGCTGCGGACTCCGTCGCGATGACGGAGTCTGCTCCCTGCGCGGACTCCGTCGCGAGGACGGAGTCTGCTCCCTGCGCTTCGACTCCGTCTTCGCGACGGAGTCCGGCTGGTCGTTCGACTCCGTCTTGGGGACGGAGGTTCTCTGCTGGTTGGACTCCGTCCCCCAGACGGAGTCACTTGCTGTTCTGCTTTCTCTTCTTTCCCTTCTTCGATCATGTTCACTTTGCAAGGCAGGCTCGTGCGGCAGTCTCGCGGTACCTCCAGCATGATATTTGTGTCGCCCGAGGCATACGATTTTTGCTCTAGGAGCCGCGAGGCACCTTTGAACACGTCGAAAAACCGACGACTGATGGCTCGTGCGATGCAAATATCATGCTCGAGGTAGCGCGAGCCTGCCTCGTAAAATCATCATGGTCGAGGTAGTTTCCAGACTCTCCTCTCCACGAGGTGTGCCACGCGAGGCAGCCTCGCAATGGCGATACGCAGCTTGAGAAACACGCGGACACTCAAACAATCACAGCTCACACGATAGATTTTGCACAAAAAATTGCAACAATACTATGACGGTAATGAAACTTTACCCGGAATATGTCTAAATACAGTCTTGGGTTGGAAGTAAAATGTAGAAGTATGTCAGTTATTACGAAAATGGCGTCGGTTGAGATTTAAAAAAGACAAATTGAACTTTACGTTTATTATGTATCATGTTGATATTATACGTAAAAAAAAAAAAAGTGAAATGTAATAAACGAAAAATTTGGACTTAGACCACTTTCATAATAACCGGCACATATAGTGAAAAAGACAGGAGTAGTAAGCGTGAAGGTACTTACGATCTTTACTGCTCGGCCATTGCTTGTATTTCTGACGATCTAGCCTCAACGGCCAGCGTTGTCAAAAAACAATCGCCGGCGTCGGTTCACGCACACATTACCACCACTCCTGTAGGTGATCCTATTACACAATTTGCGATTCTTTGCTGAAACCGCTGGACAGGACCCAAATTGTCTTTCTCACTCACTCAGTATTTTGTATTTCACTTGCACCAAGGACCGCGCGACACGTCTCGGCCCACGTAAAGGTTCAAACGCGCAAAGATGATACGTCAAAAGTATATGCACAGGATAATCAAAAATCCTTTCCTGTGCATATTTTTGCACCAAACAGTATTCCCGGAAGTACATACTCTATGTAAATGTATCAGCATATACCAATCCTAATGAGAAAGAGAGGAACAGAACGCATATATCCGTTCTTTTCCCACTATCTTTTGTTCTGCTTCTCAGCATCTGTAACTAATGCAGCGACAACGCTAGCTGATCAGTTTTCTGCCGTTTGTACTACGGTGAAGACGCAGAAAGCAATCGGATTTTTATTTACTGCGCAGATATTGATACATATCGAATATTCATAATTTGTGAATTGTTCCATTCCTGCGCGGTTCGTTACTGTAGTGTTGATAAGTGTGTGTGCTCATTCCATTGCCATGGAATCAAAGAAGGAAGCCGCAGATGTAAAGAACAATCGCTATTTGAAGGGTGATGCAAAAGTGAAGCGGCCCAAGTTATCTGCAAATCGTTTGTCAAAAAATAAAAAGCGTCGAGAAATGTAAGTTATGTTTTATGTTATGTAAGTTATGTATTTTGTTGTATATAATACAGTATTGTTTATATTCTTCAAATATGTATATCAACAGCTATCTTTCACACATTAGGTACACATATTCGATGCTATGCGCACCGCGACGCTTGTCATTACTTTACCCCTCTTGTCCCACTCATTCTTTTCCAATTCGTATGTTCATTATTATTTAATTAATTAATAATCTGATGTATACCGTGTTTGGACTCATTTTCATGTGAAAAATGTCACTAGCACGTTCCTGCAACTTTCGTGCCGATGAGACGAAATGTAGGAATTTTAAATTTCGTTATACATGTTATACAAACTATATGTGTTTTGTTAGTATCAAACGTTCAAACCAGTATACGCGTTTCGTTAGATATGCTTCCTTTATAATGCAGTTGTGATTATTTGAATCTTTGTACGTAATTTTCAATGGATAAAAAATGTAATTCAGATTTTATTTCTGTGATTTAGAAGATATTTAAAATTACCAACAGTCATCGATGCTTTGCGATTCGATGTTGAGCATATGTAGTTACTTGTTGAATACGAAATATGTACACATTGCTTCTTCTTTTGTGGATTTTTGACCGCAATATGTACGTCCATACGTGTACCTTTAGCGAAATTGTCTCATTAAAAAGCCTAGTCTTCCGGTGAAGTCAGACAGCGAGTCGGCCGCTTACATAGTAACCCTGATTGTTAGAATGCGGCATTATCAGCTATATATCAAAAGTGCTCAATCGTATCGCGATAATTGTTAGTATTTTGAATAATGGATTGCAGAGGTACATATAAGTAGTAAATCAAGCTTCAGCCATGAGTATTTTAATTTCCAACGAACAGAATTAAAATATAATCATGAAAATGATGGAATTTTTCAATAACTTTCGTTGGAAAAGCTCTAGATATCCAGGAACCTCATGGAACCTGAAAATTTTCGTGCTATTTATTCTATTTGCTTTATAGAGTACATATTCAAATGTTATAGCGGCAAATATTTACATCTCTACATAATTTTTATACATAATTAAAATAATTCTGTCTCCAAAAATGATGTCAGGAGCTAAAATGTATAATTCATTCTAAATAACATGGTCGTAAATAATTTTTCTCTACAAAACACAGTTCATATTCGCTTTCTGCATTCTAAGTCTTTTAATTAATATGTTAGCAGATTGCCTGTTTAGATGCCATCTTTTATTCAACGATTTGTTCCAATAAATTCTTATTCGAATAAACTTTTATTCGTTATTCTCGAATAACTTATTATTCGAAAAAATTGATTCGATATTTTATTCGAATAACGCCCAAATCTGATTGTAAGCAATGGCTCTAACTTCCGATGCGTGCTACGCTCTCAAACCCTCGTCGATGACCCTGACGTAATCGGCCTTGCTTGTGCGTCGAAACGACATTGTACAGGGTGTCCCAAAAATGTCGGAGTTCCTTGAAAGGGGTGACTCAAGGGGTGATTTGAAACAACTTTTTCCTTAGCGAAAATATTGTCCGAAGCTTCGTTAACGAGATATTAACAAAAAACCCCGACCAATCAGAGCGCGCGCCTTCCGCCCGAGCTCCCGCGGTAGGCGGCTGCGCTTTTACTACGCACGTACGAACAAGCAAGTCGGCATGCATCGAAGGAAACCGCGTTACACAGTTTTTTTTCTAAAGCAGAATCTTAAATAATAATTATTTGAAGTGAGAGGACAAGAAATACGTAAATTTCGTTTTCAAATAACGCATAAACGAAAAGGTAATGTAACAGAAAATGTACGACAAGTGATCGTAATTCGTTATTGAGGTCAAAATCCGTAGCTTAATAACGGCCAACATAACTAAATTTCAAAAATAATATTAGGTGTATGAATAAATTCTTTCCGACTGGATTTATATAATGAGTACAAAGCTATCGAATTTCTATCGCGGTGCTATTCGTCAGCTACCAGAAAAATGGCAAAAGGTAATTAATAATAGTGGAAATTATTTCGATGATTGAGTTTTTTTCATATTTTTTAAATCAAACTGTTATTGTACCCTAAAATCGGAAAGAATTTATTTCTACACCTAATAATCACCAATAAATTAAATAAAACTCACCCATTTGGGCATTCCTTTCCTTCCTTTTCGGAAACCAGTGTCACTGGGTCACTGTACCGATCCTGGTCATCGGTGGACGAAAAGATTTGTGGTAGGGTAGCGCCCAGTGCTCAGCTGATCGTAAGTATACGATAACACCCAAAGGTAAGGGTCGCAACGTCAAGTGTGTCCGGGTTAATGTACCGAATATTCAGTTCACTGCACTGCTACTAACACTGAACACTTAATTTATTTTTCATGGAACGTGTTGTTCCTTCGTTATAACAATTAGTGGCCCCGAAGGGGGCCGATTACTGTTAGTTGAGCAGTTGCTCGATGTGACCACCCTCCGCATCTATGCACGCCTCATCACGTACAATCAGCTGTCTTTGGACGGCCTGCAAAGTTTGTGGCGTTATATTCGCCACCGCAGCATGAAGTCGCGCCACAAAGTCTTCCAGTGTATCCACTGGCTGACGGTACACCTCATCCTGAAATGATTGTTGTACAACAAATACAAAACGTAAGTAAAAAAAGAATACATATAAAAAAAGTAACAGCAATAATGAAATTACCTTCAGGTAGCCCCAGAAGAAAAAATCCAGCGGGGTCATATCCGGTGACCCTGGTGGATTATCCGGTGGGGGCCACGCAACAGGACCGCCGCGGCCGATACACCTGTCCTGGAAGGTTTGATCTAGGTAGTCGCGGGCAATTGTGGCGTATTCAGGTCCAGCCCCGTTTTGCTGATAGAACATGTTCCGTCGGATCTCATATGGAATATCGTCCATGAGATCCGGCAGAATATGCTCTAAAAACACTTTATACGCTGGGCCGTCCATCCTGTCTGGCAGCATGTACGGCCCAAGGATAAAATCCCCACAAATGCCGGCCCATACATTAATCGACCAACGAACTTGTGCTGCGCGTGTCCGAAGCGCTAGTGGATTCTCGTCGCTCCACACATGCCGTTTGTGGGAATTGATGCACCCTTCCCTATTGAAGAGTGCTTCGTCCGTCCACAATATGTATTTGCAGAACGACCGATTCCGTTGCACTTCTCCCAACAGTCACACTGAATAATAAACCCGCTGGTCGGCATCCCCAATAACCCGTACATAGTTGTACAGATGCAACATGTTATCCCTCAGAGATCGGTGTACCGTCATTCTGCTGGCACTAGAAGAAAATGCAGAAACATCCACTGTTAGATAACATTTGTTTTCCTTAATTAATAATTGCTGCAGTTATCTTGTACTGTGATTTACTCTAGGCGGCAGCTCAAGACGCGCACGCTGACGGTCGGGTCTTCGTCGATGGCATCCATCACGTTCTGTTGTACCGCAAGGTTCCGCGCGGCTCTAGGTCTACCCATATCACTGCCTCGCGGCATCATCGACCCCGTCGAGAACAATCTTGATGCCAAACGCCGAATCGTACCCTCACTTGGGGTTTGGATGCGCGGGTATTCCCGTGTAAACGCTCGCGTAACAGTATTACGCGATGTTCGGGGATGCACCCGGAACAACGGGGACGCAAGTGTTACTGTGCGAGCGTTTGCACGGGAATACCCGCGCATCCAAACCCCGACGGGGTCGATGCGCAGTAGTTTTATTAGGGTCCGTTTGTTTACTGGGGACGCTTCGATCGATTCGGACCATAACAAAAATGAGACGGCAGCCTTAAGGGGGTAGTGGACTTTGGATTGGATACGTAAAATCGTTAGTTTCTTTGACGCTAAATTACTTTGATACCAAACTATCGTTATAGTCGTGCTTTTGACAATCTATTTTGGGCAGGTTCGTGAGTATTTACAACAAAAAAAATCGTCGGAATGTATAAAATTGTCGAAGTTAGTAATCGTTGAAGATAGTCCTGTACGGCGCGCCGCTGCAGGTGGAGTACATCGATTCAGGTGAAACAATCATCTGAAAGCAAAATGCTTTGAGGTGATTATTCTAGATACAAATATCTACAGTGTGGAAACTTGCCGATGAATTTCAACAAAAATTGTGGAAGTTATACACGAATCAATTTTTTTTTCCACATTTTTACGGGAAAAATCGTCTTTAATCAGTTATAAAATATTTTACAAACATCCAATGTTGATCCGGAATTTCCACACGATAAAGAATGGAATTTTACAGCTCCAGTTAAAATTTTAAGTGAAAATATTCATTGGTTCAATAGTTATGATGTACACCGTTTCTGAAAATGGTGTTTCGAAAAAACTGGCTTCAAAGTTAAGTGCCCTGTGCCAATACCGCTCTGCGAGGCCGTTACTCGACGGTGCACTCAATTACGTTCGTTGCTATAACTTCGACAATTATTTGAATTTCTTCATGAAATTTTGTTTAAAATTTTCATAAAGGATAAGACTTACAAAATCAGTAACAAAAAAGTAATCGATTTTCTGAAGCTGAAATAGTCCACCACCCCCTTAAACGCGCGCGACTACCACGGTATTGAAAACGAAACGTGACACTTTTGTTCATGTTTTCGGAAGGAAAAATGTCTGCTGCATCGCGTGGAGTAGTCAGATTTTCTGCTAGACCCTTAGTTTTTAAAATAAATTGAAGGATATCTGCAAAAATTGGTGCATTTCGAGTGCATTTTCCCTTTGATCGTTGTTTAAACATATTTAAATGGTAATAATACAATAATAACTTATATCAGGCTTGGGAATCAAGTGAATGCGGCGGCCGATTTTCAGAGGCAACGCCTCCGTTCTCCCGCCGCGCGTCTTGGCTCCCGCGGCGGCCAAGGTGCTTGGAGCGCCTCAGGACCGTACCATATGAACCGCGTGTGGCGCATTGGGGCGATATTGTATCAATAGGTTTCCACATCGTCCCAGAGAGCACGATTGTCGATGCGTTTTTGTTTTGTCAACGCGCCATGCGCGGTTTATATGGTACGGGCCTGAGGCGCTCCAAGCACCTAGGCCGCCGCGGAGGCCAAGACGCGCGGCGGGAAAAAGGAGGCGTTGCCTCTGAAAATCGGCCGCCGTGTTCACTTAATTCCCAAGCCTGACTTATATCGTTGTATTTCGGAGGGTTGATAGAATACTTTGATGGTACAAGCAACCGAATAACTATTACTGTTTGAACACAAAAGATGTTCAACGTTGAAAATTTGCATTTTTTTTAAAACTAATTCTTCGAAAACTGAGAGTGATGGCCCTGAAAAATCTATAAGGAACGGGAATTGAATGTTACAAGTCCAGATGGCTGTTGAACAGTTACAATTAAACTGTTGCATGAGTTTGCCTGCTCGTTCGGCCGAATCGTTTACTGCTAAATTATTTACTATATTTAATCCAATGTTATAATTGGAATCATTTTCCCATTCTAGAGAATCCATATTTATAAAATCTGTCGGAACAGTGTACACTTAATGGAAGTATCGGTTATTTCATTAAAATCTTGAAATCTATTATTTATAAATATATGAAAAATTTTTTTAGACAAAAGTTGTACTGCTTAACAAGGTAAAAATAATGCCTACGAAAAAAGTTTTTTCTGAACGTAAATTTATGAGATTCCAAGGTCATGATTTTTTCTTTTTAAGTAATCTTATACTTTGATTCTATATTGTTACAGAGCGTAACAAGACAAATTCAACAATATATAAACATGTATATTAACGATATACTAAATTTGAGAAAAACGAGTTACAAGAATAAAAAAATTTCAAATGCGATGAGGCACGGTTTCCCGCCCTCCTATCGATTTCAAATTTTGCACACTTTATTTTTTCCCCCAATGACACAATCTTGGGGGGTGTCCCGAAAAAAATTTGAAAGTCGAAAAATGAGTTCCACCCTACTGTACATGTACATATGGTTGTGAACCACCATAAAAGTGGTGCTGATTGGTCTTCATTCCATCGCGTACGTTCGTCCCTGAACATTTAGTATCCACGTGCATTCAGTAAACTCAGCTGTAGTGCGTATTCAAAATTTATAACCAACGTTTAATCGACACTTCCTACATGTTCGGGAACCGCATCAATCACTGCGACGATATGGGTTTTCCTACACAACAACACCAACAGCAACAACATGAACAACAAAAGCAGAATATAAAGTACGTAGTACGTCAATACATGTATATTTACACTCGCATAGCATATGCGCATTATTATCGGAGATGGATCTTCCATCGTTACAGTTATATGTTTTTGGTGTGGTGATCACGCGATGGCCATGCAGGTTTCGATTTGCATCTTCTACGCGTCATACCTCCGTATGTTTTTGACCATGGACCAAGAGAGATAGATTCATGTCGTACCTCTCTCTCGCACTCCTTGTTCGAACGTGGTGAATCGTTCGCGGTCGCGCCTGCGCGTACGGATTGCGCGGCTGCGACACGGCTCTCGCGGACTCGATCTGGCCTTCGGGTGATAGAAGAGCGCCGGTCCGCTTTGAATTTTCGCAGTTCCGAGAATGCGCGAAGATACTGCGCATTATTTTCAGAAGTGGACCTTCCATCGTTACAGTTATATGTTTTTGACGCAGTGTTCGCGCGATAGCCATGCAGGTTTCAACTTGCATCTTCTACGCGTAATACAGTAATGCCTCGTTAGAATCCTGACGATCGGGGATGGCGGCAGGACACTAATGCGATGCGGACACTATTCCCTTAGAGTAGTATATGCTCTAAGACTATTCCGTGCAGCCGATGCCGCGAGTGAGAAAACCCCAGAGCCGAGCGAGGGGGAACGAAACAGTTGACACGAAGTTGCCGTCGTCTCTTTCGGTCTCTCACTCTCGACCGAAGGATTCCAAGAAATGGTGGGGATAGTGAGCGCGATTATAACGCATGGTAAAAACGGGACACTAACGACGAATTACTGTACCTCCGTATGTTTTGACCACGGACCGAGAGGATGAGTCATCGGCGGTATCCCTTCCCCGTGTGTGTGTGTGTGCGCGCGCGTGTGTCACCTCCCCCATCTCACACCCGCGTCGACGAACCGCGTTACACCTCTCTCGCCTCACCTCTGCGTAGACGCGTATTAATACGCGTCGCGTATTATTTCCTAATAAAAGTTAGAAAAACATTGCTCGTCGTGCAGCTTAAGGTACGTTACAATGGGATCCAAAAGTTTTTCGATTGTCGCGGAGCACAGTTCCGCGATACAACAAAAGTTGAAATTATATGGAAAAAAATATGGATTATGCTGTTCAATAATTATTTAAACATCCAGTTCAGATTTCACGTGAAGAAACGAATTGTAGAAAATATAATTAATATTTTTGTTTATAACATTTTTCTAATTGTTTAAACAGTTAATAAAACTATTACGTTTTGATAGATCTAATTACAAGAAGTAACTTTTGTCGTGAAACATTTTTTCTAACTCTTACAGATTGCGTGTTACAAAATAAAATTGATGAATAGTCGAATTTTCAGGGGTTAATTTCACCCCATAGGGTGAATTTGGGCAGCAAAGAAAATAGCGTTGTAATCAGAAGGAAATACCCTACATATCTACAAAGTTCCAGAATTTTTTTAATTTTCGGGTTCGGGATCTTCCCTTGTAAGAGGAGAGAGACCATCCTGAAGTCCTGGCAGAATTGTTTAAAAGCGGGTAATGCCACCTCCTTCGGGAGGAATCTAATGTGCTTTCAGCCATCTGAGGCCTGGTGGCACCACCGGGCTGTCCACCCCCGCTCTAACTACTAATTAACTAAGGTCGGTATCAGATACATTGGCCGGTGAGTTTCGTGAGGGGTATTCTCCCACCACACCGTTTGCCTGCCTCGGTACTCCTTTTCTCGAGATTTTCTGACTCGCTGTCGTTCCATCTCGCTCTCACTTTGGCAGAATAAGAGTGAGCCAGAAGTGGTGGGGATAGTGCCAAGCTTCTGGCGTGTAGGCCAAACCGAGCTTTCAGCATAGAAATACACACATCAGAATAGGTGTGCGTTTGCTCCGAAAAAATTCAGGAATTTTATTGGTCAGAACATTGATTTTTTCTCGATAGCTTCATCTCGTATTGGTTTACGAATAGCTTCGTAACGCACACAACTATTACGTTAAGAATAAATAACAGCCAAATGGCTAGGTTCAGGCGGAGCCGAGCAGCGTTCCCGTTACCCCATCATACCCTGCGAGGGCCACGTAACTCCAACTGACAAATCCACGATCGTCAGATGGTTGTGGCTGATTTCTCCTCCATTGCTGTTCGCGAAAACGAATCGACCGGCTAATGTATCTGATACCGACCTTAACTAACTATCCGCATTACTTCCGTCTCACTCTCGTCCCGCAAAGGCGAGAGCGAGATGGAACGAAAGTCTGTTAGAGGGAGTGAAGCGTGCGGGGAACGGTACGAGATAGACGACGCGTTGATACTTTGTCTCGCTCCGTCTCTCGAACGCCTGATACTCCATCCTTTAAGGTCTGCGCACACATATCAGTTCCGTGTCAGCCCGGTGCCGTCGCGTGGTCGTAAAATGTATCGGTTGCTTGTTTTGGAATGGAGCGGCGCACACTTGTCAGATTCGTATCCAACCAGTGAAATTCGACTGTCTCTCCGTACATGTCAATTCGAGCCCGTCAGTACCAGCGTTAAAAAATATCGTTTGCGTGCTTTACAGTGGAGCAGTACACACTTGTCCGTATCCGGGATGTCAGTAGATGTCAGTGTGGAACTTGTATCCATTCGGTGAAACTAAAATTTGGTTGCGAACGAAATTTGGGCATTTGCACTAACGGAGCCCTGAAACCGCTTGAAAGGGACAACCCTTTCTTATGACCATGAAAGATTCTCGGGTTGAAGCTCTCAAACCTCGCGCTTCGGGGGTCCTAGACCTTTTTTATATATATGGAGGGGGAAAATGCATTTACGCAAACCCCGATTTTTTTGTCCCCGAGGTTATGTGGGCTCTCCGCTGATGCGGAATACCCACTAAAACTCCCCTCTTTTAAGACCGCCTTCTGCGACTACCCTGACTTGGGCTGGAATTTCTCTGTAGTACTTAGGCCTAAGTTCCCTTGGTGGTGGCAGCTCTCCTTCGTGAGCGACTGATGGATAAATAAATAAATACACATCTGGACAACACCTGTTACGTTTAACTGGGACATACAGTAAACGAATAAATAAATAGCTATACACCTATTAATATTTACAAGTCGTATTATTCGTTTGCCTCCCGCCCACATTGGGACCTAATTTGGGTCAGCGCTTCCTCTTCCTCGCTTTCCGTCGAATGTCGGCGGCCCTTCTGGCCTGCTCCAGTCTAATGGCCAACACCCTCCGCTGCCTCTCCATTCTTTCTGCCTCTCTTTCCTTATTGGCACGGTCCGTCATGACGCTGTTAGTAAACTCTCTGAATTGAGCCCACCTATCGGCCGACTCTGTTGCGAGTCCAATTATCGCGACGGCCTCCACCGGTGTCCCAAGCGTTGCCGCCAGCACTGTTCTTTCCGCCTGGTACGTTGGACAGGCCGTGAGGACGTGCTCTGCATCGTCCATTGTGGCTTCGCCGCAGTCCTGACACACGTTGTCCGTAGTCTTCCTGATCCTCTTCTTGTATGCACCGAAGGACCCGTGGGACCCGTGGCCCGTGAGAATTTGCATTGTCCCGTAGTCTATAGTGTAACCGGGAGTACCATCAGGTACGAAGGTACCCACTCTACTAACTATCCTACGTGTCCAGTTGTCCGTATCATAGACGCTCCAGTCCTCCTGCAAGTCCGTCAGTGCTCTCTCCATGGCAGCCTTTCTATGGGCCACCTCACTTTCCTTGATCCTTAGGGTGTTCTCCGCGAGCGCTGGATTTTCCCGATCCGCCGCCCTGGCATCGTACACTTCTTTCCACATCCTAGCCTTCAATCGGAGTGGCATTCTACCGGCCAGCACGCACGGGGCCTGAAATGACGCAGTCCGGTATGCCGGGGTTGTCCTTATGAACGCCGATCTCTGCGCCCTCCCCAGGAGCTTCCAGTTCGCTTCGCGGTCCAGCGACGTTGCACAAACCGGGGACGCGTACATGGCGACTGACTCCCAGACGCTGCAATAAAGACGCCTCGCATGCATCGAGGGGCCCCTTATGTTCGGCAGTAAGGCAATTAATGCCCCCACTAGCCTATCAGCCCTCGTAGTCACATCCTCTAGGTGTAGCCTAAAGTTGTGGCGGTTATCCATGACGACCTCGAGGAACTTAACCTTCACGGCTGTTCTGATCGTCGTCCCCATTATTTTATGATCGATGATCTTGTCGATCCTTCTCCCGGCAAGGAAGATTGTTTCCGTCTTCTCCGCCGTCATCCGCAAACCAGTGTGGTCAAACCACTTGTTCAGGGTCTTAATAGTTCCCTCCATCATGACCGCAAACTGCCCCGGGTGCCTCGACGAAAACAACAGTGCGAGGTCGTCCGCGTAGGCAATAGCCTTCATATGACGATTCCCCATTCCATTTGTTTCCCTGAGGACTGCATCGTAAACAGCGTTCTAAAGGAATGGGCCCAACACCGAGCCCTGCAGAAGGGGATCCTAGACCCTAGAGTCATAAAGACAAGGACAGCAATAGGCCACTTAGTAATGAAAATGGGAATTTCTATAATTAATATTAGATCTCCATACAAGCACCACCAATGGTGTAAAGGGGGGAAGGAAACGACGCAGGGTGGAGTAAGGGATTGAAGGAAACCGGGAACGGACTGGAGAGAACTTGGATGTAATGTGAGATGGTGCGAGGAAGATACAAGGGATTCACTGAACACTTAGAGTCACACTTAACTAGGAACGTTTGAGGTTTAGTATTATAATCGCAGTGAGTTGATACAATGAAATCGCGCCGAAGACTGACGGCGTGCCGAGATATCACGATTCTCACCGAATTTCCGGAACGGCGAGAAAAAGGGGGGCCGAACATTGATTCGGTGGATCCCCGTCCGGATCAGGATCGCGCGGCCGAAGAAATCGCTCGCGTGCGACGGACATCGTCGGCTCGATGCGCAGCAAATCAACGATTGCCGAAACAAATGGATTGCTGGAGTTTTTGCAATGAAAATGATACCAAACGTGATATAATTCTGATCATTTTTAATGATTGTAATGAAATGGGTTTTCTATTTGAATTTTGCGCGGTATAGATATAGGGTATGATCGGATGCAGGAATGCTGGGTGATAGGGAAATGGAGCTAGATGTGTGTTTCAACAGGATGTACAAACTTACAGTTTCAACGTAATTGCGTAATACATATACCTATGTACCTTTTGGTAAGTGGAGGATAGACAATTTCAAGATCTATTCCGTTTGTATAAACGTAATATTGTATTTTTTATGTTCAATTTTCATTGCTAATATATTTTCATAAACACTTAATGTAAAAGAACCTCTTAAACTGTACAACCTCACGTACGCGCTGTTGTACTAAAAAATCACACGCGATTACTCGCGATGAGCGCCAATACACTTGCTGGTGGGACATAGAAACAAAATGCGTAGTTCGCTGACTGCGCGTGGTCCCGCCTAAGGCTGGGACTATTTATCGAATTTTTCGGTATTTGTAGGATTCGAGGAACAACACTAGAAGTTTCTAAAGATAACTTTAATTATAATGAAAAAACTCGGATAAAGAATCAGCCCGTCAGCTCGTCACGCCGTCTCTACAATTCTGACTATCTTCGGATAATGTTATCCGGCTCTATTGTTTTTCGAGCGCTTTTTTATCTGTTGCTAACGGCCGCAGCGATTAGCAGATCGGCGATATATATGATGTTCAAATAGTACATATTGAAATAATACATATCTTACATATTCGAATACTTCAGTTGCTTACTTATTTGGCGAATATAATTCGAATATCCAAGTATTCGAATACTATTCGAATATTGAAGAATTCGGATACTGGTGTATTCGAATAGTATGGTGTGAATTATAAATCAAGTGCTTTAGGTTCATTTTTTCACAAGCTTTCATTTAGTTTCAGTTGTGAGTTCGTTACTTTGTTAGGGCGAAATCTTGCAAGCTAATAACTTGATTTATAATTCACACCATACTATTCGAATAAATCAGTATCGAATAGTATTCGAATACTGAAATATTCGAGTAGTATTCGAATACTCAAATATTCGAGTAGTATTCGAATACTCAAATATTCGAAGTTCACTCGTAGCATTCGAATACTTGTAAAATATTCGAATATTAAATAATTCGAATAGTCCCAGCCCTAGTTCTGCTTGCGTCGACTTCCCTTCAAATTGGGGATGGATCCCTTATCGCTTGAGTGCATAAAAATACACGCGCTCGAGTATCAGAACAAAAGGATGCGCTTCGTATTGGCTACAAGGAAAGATGGACCATATGGGGAGATATTACTATGAAGAGGTGGGAACTTCGCGGCTGCAAGGAACGCAGGTCCGATTGGTCCTAATATAATGACATCCCTATGGCCAAACTTTTCTTGCACCCAATCGTCACGCGCCCTTCTGTTTTGATATTCGCGCGCGTGTACAGGATCAGCATTTTATCTTGCAACCCGCGCTGGCGTGAACAGGTAAAATGGCAATAGCGCCACTCGGACGCATTCCAGAGTAACCATGCACCGGCCTGGCGTTCGGAGAACTACCAGTGACCGCTGGACAGCAGTAATGCCCGAGCTTCGAGAATTTTCGGATGGTGTCTGTTGGGATCAAGAATTGGAGTTTCATCCGTTAGCGAAATTAGATTTAAGTAGGGGTAAGTAGGCTTAGGATTTTGTAGTAATTAGGTGTAGAATTTAGTTGGAAGAGTTGTATTTCAGGAACGGGCTGAACGTGCCGTCTTGTTTGGTTTAGAGTAGGTTGCAATAAAGAGTTTTCAGTTTTAAGAAAAGTTGCGTAACAGAAGCACTGAACACGCGGTGCGTTCAGATAAAGAAGTGCGGAACACAAGCACTGAGCGCGATTATAACACAGTACGTTTCTTCGAGTTTCACTGCTTTGCTCTCTCCCTCCCCCCCTCCCCCCTCCCCCTCCCCCTCCCCACCTCTCTCTCTCTCGCTCTCTCTCTCTCTCTCTCTCTCTCTCTCTCTCTCTCTCTCTCGGCGCAATTGCGTATGTACGTGTTTCCGGATTGTGGGTTCGGAACCGACTAACTAGAACGCGATTATCGCGGAGAATCGCGGCGATGCGAGAGGAGGCGAGAGAGAGGAGCACCTGAGTATTTACCTGTCGTTCCAGATGGGGCCACCATGAATAAAAGTCCGCCTTTGGGGTACAAAATTCTTACATCTGCGATTAAAACTATATTTACAATATGTACACGAAACAGTGTCTTTCAAATTGACGTCGCACAGAGCTATTGGGAATTTCCCGGCCCAAGTAATCGAGCCGCGCGCTCCGTTTTTATGATCGTATTGTAACCCAGCCAACGACCGAGAGTTTCAACCACCGCGCATTCCGATGGCACGCGCGAGCGCCAAAAAGCAGGCAGTAACCCGCGAACAACGTCAGCATTTCGACGAAAACACGAAGAGCGAACCGAAGGCGGCGACCCCTCTGGTCCCCGTTTCGTCCCCAATTAGCTATAAGACCTGGTACAAGCTACGAGCGATACGGGCTTTCTTATCAGAACACACACGATACAGTACGCGCTTCGCCTGTCACCCAGATCGGGATACAATAAACTTGTTTAACCCTACGGTGAGTTCCAACCCTTTAATCCGCAACGATGCCCTACCTTCGGTTTCCAACCGAACATTCCCGTCCCGGCATTATCACCCGAACTTTCGGAGCTCGTTGCACGACTACCGTGAAGGACAACCCGGAGCACCCCGAGATTCTCAAACAGAATCTCGACCCCAGGCGCCTTGGTATAACAATCGGGTTACCACTCGCACCCCAGATTACTGTTATGATGCTTGAAAATAATGCCGACTGCTCTCGTATCCGTCTCAATTTCAAAATTTTTAGCTACGACAGGCTTGACCGCGGTCTATACCCCTGTACAGAGAAATTTTTCGTCACCTACGTGTAAAAGCCACAATAATGGTACATCGTTCCAAGCGATAAAATTAACGGAACCCGGTATAGGCGTGGCGTTTTCGGCGCAAATTGCATTTCGATATCCTTTATTAATCAAAAGTTATACGAAAAGGGCCCCAAATTCTTCAACCTGAGCCGGGAAGTAGGTATAATAGGCCGATTCTGGACCAACGCAGGGCGAGGGGTGAAGCGGGGCGAGGGGAACAGCAGCGGGGGTGAGGGGGAGGCGGGTGGGGGGACCGCGACTCGTGGAGGTGGGGGCCGGGACCCAGGATCACTGGCGGTAGAGGGGGGTACCTCGAGGTCACGTAACGCGTTCCTCGACGATGACACGTCACGCGTTGTAGGAGGAAGCGATCCGCAACCCTCTTATTTCCCCAAGGCCAGATCGCGCCCCGATATTCGCTACTTTGAAATCGAGTGTACGAGAGAGAGAGGTACGATATTAATCTATCCTCCTCTCTCTCGTTGCAGGGGGTCGGAAACATACCGAGGTACGTCGCGTAGAAGATGCGAGTCGACACCTGCACGGCTATTGCGCAATAACAGTGCCAAAAAACATATAATAGGCAAAGGTCAACTTCCGAGAATAATGAGGTATGTCGCGTAGAAGATGCAAGTCGAAACATGCATTTCGGTATAGCTCCAAGATCAGATCGCGCTCGCGAACAAGGAGTGTGAGAGAGAGGGGTACGATATGAATCTATCCTTCTCTCTTTCCAGGTGCATAGTCGAAACATACTGAGGTACGTCGCGTAGGAGATGATGCGAGTCGAAACGTACTGTTTCGTATCGCGTAATCCGTGAATAATAATAATACGCAGCATCTTTGCGCGAGCAATCGCGAGACCACGAAAATTCAAAGCGAGCCGCGTTTGAACGAGGAGCGTGAGAGTGGTATGACATTTTTGCACATCTCTCTCTCTCTCTATCCCTCTTGGTGTCGGAGGTAAGAAAACACAATACGGTGTTACGACGCGTAGGAGCCGCAAGTCGAATCTTATAGTTTGTTATGGCGCGATAATCGAGCCAAAAACGTATCACTGTACCGATAGAAGGTTGATTTCCGAGAATAGTACACAGCATCTTTGCGCGAGAATTTTGGAAGGTAAACTGTCGAGAAGGAATAATGCGTATATGACTTAAAAGATATCACGTAACAGCAGAATATGATGTGTACAAGAATAAAGCGATGTGTTCGAATACTGTTTTCGGTGGTCCATTAGGCTAGAGATGATTATCAAGAGCATATTCGGTGAGAGAGATGCGATATTATTCGAAATGCGTAATAAGAGGTATAGATGTTTTCCAGATCTCGTAACATACCTAGTGTAAGAAACGAAGATTGAAAGAACACTAGTTTTTGGGATAAGCGATATCCTGCGAGGATAGGAAAGGATCGTTTAAGGTATCAAACAATACAGATATTCGTGCGATAAAGTGTTGTATTTATTGGTAAATCATATATAGACATCTATACATTATTGGGATACGTTGCGAGCATCACGTATAATGGAATCCAAGCATAACGCTAATAATTCACAATCTAACAAAGAATGTGGTTCGAAGTATTCGCTTTCGGAAACGAAAATTTTTCAGAACTGACCCACACCGATCTAGCGAACCGCCAAGCGCAGAGAAATAATAATAATTTTTATCCGATATGGTTTCGAGCGATGTCGGGAAAGATCGACGTTTTACAAATCACATATTCGGGGAGAGAAAGAGATAGCACTACATAGTGGTACAATCGTATGCATTCTAAAGCTAAATTCTGAGAGGGAAAGAGACAGCAGTGGTAAAATCGCATGCATTCTAAAGCTAAAATTGTTCAAAATGTTTTTGATCTTAACGTCGCAGCGTATCGCGCGATCTCGCGTAATTTGAGTCCTCTGGAGCAACCGTGCGAGGTGATGTCATTTGGCGGCGCGAACAACGCTCGAATGAAAATTTTCAGAGGGGGGACTGACCCCCGAAAATCTTTTTCACACCTAACCGAGCGAGGGAATGACCTTGGCCCACCCCTGAAAATTTTTTCACACCTGACCCACACCGATCTAGCGAACCAATATGCAGCAGAAATTGTTTAGTAATTTATCAGAAATTGTTTCGAGCGATGTCGGGAAAGATCGATATTTTACAAACCATATATTCGGGGACGGGAAAGAGAGAGAGGGAGCGAGAGAGAGAGAGAGAGAGAGAGAGAGAGAGAGAGAGAGAGAGACGGCACAAGCACAGTTATTTTAAAGCTAAATTCGGGGAGGGAAAGAGACGGCACTACATAGTGGTACAATCGCATGCATTCTAAAGCTAACAGTATTTCAAATGTTTTTCAATCTTAATATCGCAGCGTATCGCGCGATCGTGTGTAATTTGACTCCTCTGGAGCAGCCGTGCAGGATGACGTCATTTTCACGGTGCGAAGAAGGCGCGAATCATAGAATTATGCGGTGTCAGTTGAAATTTTTTTCCAAACCAACAGACACTTTTTCCTCTACGCAGAGAAATAATAATTTCATGAATAAACGATCTAGCGAACCATTCTGTAGCAAACAGACATATTTTTTCCAATGCAGAGAAAAAATTTTCAAACAAATATGTAACAAGCATTCTAAAGCTAGCATGTTTTTAAAGCGTTCAGATTTAGCGTCGCAGCGTATCGCGCGATAACACGACGCGAAGAACGCGTGAACGAAATATAATACTATTTAAAGCGTTGAATCTTAGAATTAGGTGGTGAGGAAAGAATGAGGGTAAATAAAATAGAGACATAATATGTTTTAAATGATAATATATTGTTACAGGCAAAGAATATGAAAATAGAATAATAATAATAATTTAACATTTTTTCTTCCTACGAGCATCAGCTGGAATATCATTGATGGCACATGCTAACAGTTCGCAATCTACAAGATAATCCTCGTCGTAATATTCACTATCACGTATGATTTTAGCAGCACGACGCGTATCTAATGTTTCGCAAGCAACATCGCTCTGTTGTAGCACGTTAACAAAATTTAAAAATTTCAGCCGCACATCTTGTGCAGTTTCATACAACCGCAGATACACATAGACTATACACAGATCAAGATTAAATAAAAATGTTACAGTATTCAGTTTGAAATACAGCGGCTTAGTATCTAGTGTTATCTTTACAATCAGAGAATCATAGAAAGAATTATGCGGAGTCGACAGAAATTCGTGAGGAGAGAAGGTCTTATGCTACTGCATAAAAATTTAATTCTAGCTAAATAAAAAATCATAAACATTAATGAAATTAAAAATCTTATAAAAATAATTCTTAAATACTCAGCTATAACAATTAATGAAAATCTATCTCTAAAATACTCAGTATTAAACCCGGACACATATATTACATTTATAATAATTATAAATTTATAATTAGAGGTGATATGTTATACGATTTTATTGATATCTAGTTTTGAAATGAATTTATTCATATATTTAATTATGAAAAGTATTTTTATTTTTGTTAAATATAACAAATTTATGGGATTATCTATACATTTATATTATTATTATTGATTTGATGTATTTAAGAATTGTAATTTTAAAATTTAATTTCATTTAAGATAATTTAATAATTTATTTCATTGATAAAAAATTTAAGAATTTTGGTGCAAATTTTTAAAGAAATTATATAAATGAATTATGCGTAGGGTATAGTGATAAAATTAATAACTAATTTAGTGAATATATTTTTTAGATAAAAATGAACTAAAGGAATTCTGCAAATTAAAAATATTCACCTGTTTATCAAAAAACATGTCTTTATGTTTAATAATTTAAAGTCTGTTCTGCCCAATGAATTATTTTTAAGTGGCTGCAGTATATTGACTACATGGTAGCATACAAAGGTAGCATAATAATTAGTCTTTTTATTGAAGGTTTGAATGAATGAGTTGATGAAATATTTCCTGTCTCTAGATTAAATTGTTAATTTAAATTTTAAGTAAAAATGCTTAGATTTTTTCTATGGGACGAGAAGACTCTATAGAATTTTATAATTTATTTTAGGAATAAGTTTTAATAAAATTAATTAATTTATTGGGAGGATATTTAAAATTATATAACTTTAAAAAATTTATCCAATTATTTTTGTTTCAAAAGATAGTTTATTAAAAATTGTTAGATTTAATTACCTTGGGGATAACAGCGTAGGTTCTTTGGAGAGATCATATTTATGAAGATGATTACGACCGCGATGTTGAATTAGGATATAATTTAAATGCAGCAGTTTTTAATATTAATTCTGTTCGACTTTTAATATCTTACATGATTTCAGTTCAGATCGACGTGAGCCAGATCGGTTTCTATCTATATTTATCTAATAAATTTTTGTACGAAAGGATTTAATTAATAAATTATTTTTTGCTATTTTCAATAAAAATTGGAATTTTATATTTATTAAGAATAGGTGTTTACCCTGTGATAATTGTTGGTTGGTTGGGCTTCAAATTCTAATTATTCAATATTAGGAGCGATTGGATCAATTTCACAGTCAGTTTCTTATGAAGTCAGTTTATTTTTAACAATATTTTCCGTAATTTTATTAATTGAAAGTTATTCATTATTGGATTTATATAAATTTCAATATTACATTAAATTTATTTTAATTTTAATCCCAATACTACGACAAGAAAACCGCGGATAGGTCTTTTAAAATCGGAGACCAAGTGCTACTGCAAGACGAGACGTTAAGACGCGGACGGTCACAAAACTAACACCTGCATGGATAGGTCCCTACACGATTCAAAACATACACGATAACAATAATTACAGTATAAAGGGCGACGAACAATCCGCGTTCACGCGAACCGACTCAAACACTTTATAGAATAGGGCAGGAATAGGAAAATGGTCGCAGTTATGAGGGGAAGTAACAGCGCACCAACAACTATGTAGATTTGAAAAAAGAGACGAAATATATTTATTAAAAAAAAAATGTGGGAGAGAAGAATTTTTAAATAAGTATTTTAAAATAAGTAATTTAACTAATCAGGATATTCGCCGTTTTCGAGGGTTTAATTTAGATTTAAATTTATTTAAAACACAGTTCAATTGGACTTTCTGATGTCTCGCATCTGAAGCTATTTGCGGGCTTAAAAATTCTAACGAATTTAAAAATTTCTCACTAAAAGGCAATCTCCTAACAGTATGTTTGAAGGCAGATTGGTAATATTTTTTTATATTTTCATAAAAGTCTATAATTCCTTGGCTATTTTCTGAATTACTACTTCTAATTTTATTAATGGTTGCCATCGATTCCTCTCCAATAAAAATTGATTGCAGTGGCAGTAAATTATCTTCATTGTATACGTCTATTTCATGTGAATTGGGTGCTACAATATACTCACGCTTTATAAAATTTCCGCCCATTGATCTTAATAATCCAAAACATTCAGGGAGCAGGCAATGAACTAGAATTTTCGAATTCTGAAACACTGTGTTGAATCTTGTAAATATGTTTAACGCGTAATTTAATAATTGCAAATAAGCCTTAGTATAAGGGCAACTTAATGTTCGAAATATTTGGTTTGTTCTTTCGGAATAATTGTGTTCTGCTGCTGCCTCCGCAAAGACAGCAAATAAAACTGTCCACTGACTTAACGTTCTTTCTACAATTTCCGGTAGTGTAACCCATCTGATCGGAGATGGCTGCAAAATTTTTCCCTTACATCGTCCATAAAATCTTGCAGGTCTTCTAAAACTTTCTGTTGTTTTTGATTTACTGTAAGACATGTATAAATGAAAGTGAATAATTGCTGTATTTGCAATGGCAAGTAATCGCTCGCGCGGCACGCGACCAAATACATTGAATAGCAAAAGCATGGGAAGACAGACATTTCTTCATGCACGTGTATCACATCGTGATTGTATTATATCGAATAAATCCTCTGAACACATATACGCACATTTACGGCTCGAATAATCGTCGTAGCCCCCAAAAGACCGGATCATCATTGTCGTCGTTGAACGCCCAACGGTCTAAATCGTCTCGAACCTCTATTTGCAGGTCGTGGATATTAATGCATATATTCTGACATAGGACATGCAGTCTAAGAGAACAATCAAAGCTATGAAATTGTCCGTTCGTATCAGGAATAAACATACAAATTTCGAGAAGTTATGAAAATTAAGCCTTACCTGTTACATGCATTCCCCTTGTACGTAGCTCATCCAAAAGATGAGCCAGCCATATTGAAAAAGGTGGCAAGCCCTAGAACATACAAACATAGATATAACACGGATACATTAAACCCAATAAATATCAAACGCACAAAGCAATGCAAAGTATTGCATACCTGCGGAGGCGGCGGTGGCGACGGCGGTGGCGACGGCCAATGGGGCGGTGAGGGAGGCGACGGTGGTGGCGAGTTCTAGAACACACAAACATCGATATAATATTTGCGACCGCGAGATCGACCTCGATTTCACCGGTTAAACGCGATAAATGTCAAAAAATATTTTAAAGTACATACCTCTGGGTTGTCCCCGCACGGCGCATCATCCCACTCCAGCGCAATTCGGAATAAACCCATCTTTTATCACTTCAAAAAAAAAAAAAATGAAAAAATGTTTGGAACAAAAATAGTGCTGTTAGCTGTGACGGTTGACAGGCAACTGGTCTCGCTGCATCTCCAAGCTCTCGCACGTAAACTCGTATCTTGAAATCGAGAAGCGCGTAGCTTTGCAAAAGTAAGATGCCGTTGTTCTCCACCTTAATTTTAGTCGACCACTCATTTTCTTCTTCTTCGCACTCGTCATTTGGCTGAACCGCTTCTCCTTCTCCTTTGGGCACATCATTCGACTAGACAATACCACTTTGAACGTGTATCGTACCACTCTGGATGTGTATCGAACGTGTGTGGTACCACTTTCAACATCAATCGAACGTGTATGGTACAACTTTCAACGTCTATCGTAACACTCTGAACGTGTATCGAACGTCTATCGTACCACTCTGAACGTGTATCGAACGTCTATCGTACCACTCTGAACGTGTATCGAACGTCTATCGTACCACTCTCAACGTGTATCGAACGTCTATCGTACCACTCTCAACGTCTATCGAACGTCTATCGTACATGTCCGGCCTAACCGATGGAGGGGGTGACCTTCAGAAAAGTAACCACAGACGTGGTTTAAAAACTAGATATCAATAAAATCGTATAACATATCACCTCTAATTATAAATTTATAATTATTATAAATGTAATATATGTGTCCGGGTTTAATACTGAGTATTTTAGAGATAGATTTTCATTAATTGTTATAGCTGAGTATTTAAGAATTATTTTTATAAGATTTTTAATTTCATTAATGTTTATGATTTTTTATTTAGCTAGAATTAAATTTTTATGCAGTAGCATAAGACCTTCTCTCCTCACGAATTTCTGTCGACTCCGCATAATTCTTTCTATGATTCTCTGATTGTAAAGATAACACTAGATACTAAGCCGCTGTATTTCAAACTGAATACTGTAACATTTTTATTTAATCTTGATCTGTGTATAGTCTATGTGTATCTGCGGTTGTATGAAACTGCACAAGATGTGCGGCTGAAATTTTTAAATTTTGTTAACGTGCTACAACAGAGCGATGTTGCTTGCGAAACATTAGATACGCGTCGTGCTGCTAAAATCATACGTGATAGTGAATATTACGACGAGGATTATCTTGTAGATTGCGAACTGTTAGCATGTGCTATCAATGATATTCCAGCTGATGCTCGTAGGAAGAAAAAATGTTAAATTATTATTATTATTCTATTTTCATATTCTTTGCCTGTAACAATATATTATCATTTAAAACATATTATGTCTCTATTTTATTTACCCTCATTCTTTCCTCACCACCTAATTCTAAGATTCAACGCTTTAAATAGTATTATATTTCGTTCACGCGTTCTTCGCGTCGTGTTATCGCGCGATACGCTGCGACGCTAAATCTGAACGCTTTAAAAACATGCTAGCTTTAGAATGCTTGTTACATATTTGTTTGAAAATTTTTTCTCTGCATTGGAAAAAATATGTCTGTTTGCTACAGAATGGTTCGCTAGATCGTTTATTCATGAAATTATTATTTCTCTGCGTAGAGGAAAAAGTGTCTGTTGGTTTGGAAAAAAATTTCAACTGACACCGCATAATTCTATGATTCGCGCCTTCTTCGCACCGTGAAAATGACGTCATCCTGCACGGCTGCTCCAGAGGAGTCAAATTACACACGATCGCGCGATACGCTGCGATATTAAGATTGAAAAACATTTGAAATACTGTTAGCTTTAGAATGCATGCGATTGTACCACTATGTAGTGCCGTCTCTTTCCCTCCCCGAATTTAGCTTTAAAATAACTGTGCTTGTGCCGTCTCTCTCTCTCTCTCTCTCTCTCTCTCTCTCGCTCCCTCTCTCTCTTTCCCGTCCCCGAATATATGGTTTGTAAAATATCGATCTTTCCCGACATCGCTCGAAACAATTTCTGATAAATTACTAAACAATTTCTGCTGCATATTGGTTCGCTAGATCGGTGTGGGTCAGGTGTGAAAAAATTTTCAGGGGTGGGCCAAGGTCATTCCCTCGCTCGGTTAGGTGTGAAAAAGATTTTCGGGGGTCAGTCCCCCCTCTGAAAATTTTCATTCGAGCGTTGTTCGCGCCGCCAAATGACATCACCTCGCACGGTTGCTCCAGAGGACTCAAATTACGCGAGATCGCGCGATACGCTGCGACGTTAAGATCAAAAACATTTTGAACAATTTTAGCTTTAGAATGCATGCGATTTTACCACTGCTGTCTCTTTCCCTCTCAGAATTTAGCTTTAGAATGCATACGATTGTACCACTATGTAGTGCTATCTCTTTCCCTCCCCGAATATGTGATTTGTAAAACGTCGATCTTTCCCGACATCGCTCGAAACCATATCGGATAAAAATTATTATTATTTCTCTGCGCTTGGCGGTTCGCTAGATCGGTGTGGGTCAGTTCTGAAAAATTTTCGTTTCCGAAAGCGAATACTTCGAACCACATTCTTTGTTAGATTGTGAATTATTAGCGTTATGCTTGGATTCCATTATACGTGATGCTCGCAACGTATCCCAATAATGTATAGATGTCTATATATGATTTACCAATAAATACAACACTTTATCGCACGAATATCTGTATTGTTTGATACCTTAAACGATCCTTTCCTATCCTCGCAGGATATCGCTTATCCCAAAAACTAGTGTTCTTTCAGTCTTCGTTTCTTACACTAGGTATGTTACGAGATCTGGAAAACATCTATACCTCTTATTACGCATTTCGAATAATATCGCATCTCTCCCACCGAATATGCTCTTGATAATCATCTCTAGCCTAATGGACCACCGAAAACAGTATTCGAACACATCGCTTTATTCTTGTACACATCATATTCTGCTGTTACGTGATATCTTTTAAGTCATATGCGCATTATTCCTTCTCGACAGTTTACCTTCCAAAATTCTCGCGCAAAGATGCTGTGTACTATTCTCGGAAATCAACCTTCTATCGGTACAGTGATACGTTTTTGGCTCGATTATCGCGCCATAACAAACTATAAGATTCGACTTGCGGCTCCTACGCGTCGTAACACCGTATTGTGTTTTCTTACCTCCGACACCAAGAGGGATAGAGAGAGAGAGAGATGTGCAAAAATGTCATACCACTCTCACGCTCCTCGTTCAAACGCGGCTCGGTTTGAATTTTCGTGGTCTCGCGATTGCTCGCGCAAAGATGCTGCGTATTATTATTATTCACGGATTACGCGATACGAAACAGTACGTTTCGACTCGCATCATCTCCTACGCGACGTACCTCAGTATGTTTCGACTATGCACCTGGAAAGAGAGAAGGATAGATTCATATCGTACCCCTCTCTCTCACACTCCTTGTTCGCGAGCGCGATCTGATCTTGGAGCTATACCGAAATGCATGTTTCGACTTGCATCTTCTACGCGACATACCTCATTATTCTCGGAAGTTGACCTTTGCCTATTATATGTTTTTTGGCACTGTTATTGCGCAATAGCCGTGCAGGTGTCGACTCGCATCTTCTACGCGACGTACCTCGGTATGTTTCCGACCCCCTGCAACGAGAGAGAGGAGGATAGATTAATATCGTACCTCTCTCTCTCGCACACTCGATTTCAAAGTAGCGAATATCGGGGCGCGATCTGGCCTTGGGGAAATAAGAGGGTTGCGGATCGCTTCCTCCTACAACGCGTGACGTGTCATCGTCGAGGAACGCGTTACGTGACCTCGAGGTACCCCCCTCTACCGCCAGTGATCCTGGGTCCCGGCCCCCACCTCCACGAGTCGCGGTCCCCCCACCCGCCTCCCCCTCACCCCCGCTGCGGTTCCCCTCGCCCCGCTTCACCCCTCGCCCTGCGTTGATCCAGAATCGGTCTATTATACCTACTCCGGGAAATTCCGAATACCCCTTTGCGATGTTAATTTGAAAGAGACCATCCTAAAATTTTCGAAGTTCGGGCATCATTGTTGTCCAGCAGTCGCTGGCAGCTCTTCGAACGCCGGGCTGGTGCATGGTTGTAGTGGAATGCGTCCGTGAAGCGCTACTGCTATTTTACCTATTCGCGCGGGCGTGGGTTGCAAGGTAAAATGCTGACCCTTTATATACTCGAGCAATAAGGGATCCGTCTGTAATTTGAAGGGAAGATGGCGCAGGCGGAACCCCGCGCGCGCAAACTACCTGTTCTCCCAGGCTTGCAGAAACTGCTGAATTGGGACTGACCGGGTCAGAGCAGGTCTCCTATAGAGTTGTCAGTGAAATTCGTGACACCGCATGGACACCGAACGGACACCGTACGGATACGGGGCTGACACGAAATTGATATGTGTGCGCTGACTTTCATGTGCGCGACGGACGTGAGCGTTTACACGAAACCCCGACCCGCTCCCGCTCCATCTCGCCGCGCTCCCGGCAGGAAAAAGCGAGAAATACTGTACCCATTACTAAACGTCTAAACTACGTTAAAGGGCCATCACAGTTTGTATGAAAACAGTAGATGACCACAAATGTGACCATAAATCCTATCCCACTAATAGATTAAATGCAAAAGTGTGTTTGGATCAGAGCTTGAAACGGATCCGAAAATAACTGTTTAAATATGTTATACATATTTGAGACACTTACAACTATTACTGTTGAACCAAATTATTAATAACATTGTCCGACAAAAAAATGCGATTTTTGTATAACCTTAATGAAATATATTCATCGTTTCCGATGAATTTTTGCTCACTGAAAACGAATTTGTCCGTAAAAATGGCGTGCACGTCAGGATTTTGAGAAAATTGAGGTTAAACCTGCCCAAAAAGCCTATTTTTGCCATATTCAAGCCGATATATAAAAAAAACGCTAGGTCTTGGCCAAAATCCGACTAAATACTCGAATTCAGCAAGAAAAAATGTACAAAATACATATACTACTTTAAGAGTTACAATAAATTCTAAGCAAGCAACCGCATACAGAAGTTGTAAGAGACTGAAATTTGTGGTTTACGAGATATGCTATACATAAGGCGCACACGAAACTGGGTAAATGCATGAAAAACTTGTATATACTGTTAGTGGTTTTTAAGGGGGTAGACACGTCACGTGACCTGGCCGATTTGGCAGGACGGTATTACAGCAGGTTTTTTCTGCACAGAAATGGTAATAGCGATAGATACGCGGCTGCCTGGTGAACGCGAAAGGGAGCTGTTAGCTATTTCCATATTCTATTCTGAATGTAGAAAGTAATTCTTAGCGTTTGCGTTGTACTTGTAAAAATTTAAACGGAAAGTCTGCTGGTAGTGCAAACGTACAAAATTCATTGTACATTTTAATTACTTGAAATGTGCTTATGCTACAATATGCTACGTTGGTAAGAAGGAATTATAAGTGACAAGAAAAATAGAGAGGGGATGTCCCCAGAAAATGAAGTTTGTTAGGTTAGGTTAGACATTTTTTTATTAGCAAAACACGGAAGCAGAACCTGAAAGTTATATACACATTATAAGATAATTAAACGTCCTTTGCAGAAAGCGGTTATTGAACAAACATTATATTTAAAATTGTGTTGGTGCAATAGTGACTTTAGATTGCAATTGCTTACTCGACAACTTTTCATATGCGCTAATGCACTGGTCGGTGTTACTGCAATGTTGTCATCGATTATACAGAAACAGAATTTGTTTATTTTTCATGGTATCAATATGAAAGTGACACCAATAGATTCCTGACATTCTTCCGATTAAATTGACAGAAAATAATTTAAATCGGACTATTTTTAACGAAACGAGCTTTCAATTCTGCAAACAAATTTTTCACGTAATTTCCTTAATTATGGTCCGAATTATATCATTTTTGGGGCCACTTTGATCGAGAAAACATAAGGAATCGATTGACGTCACTTTCGCAAAGATGTGATTAGAAATTGCAAAACTTCAGATTCGACACTGCTTAGTGTGTAACATTGTATAGCCCCGCTGGTTTCGGGCGTCGAATACCACGAATCTCAGCGAAACACATGATTGTTGGTTAGCATCGCGTTTGACGACTTTAGCTAGAGAATCACCCTGTATAAATGCTACGAAACGATAGTGTGAAGTGGCGTGCGTTTCAACTGCACATTGACAACCTGCCAGCGGCAGTGGCCGTGCTGAAAGCACCGGTTCTCGTCCGATCACCGAAGTAAAACATCACGGGGCGCATACCGGGGAAGGATGATGGGTGACCGTTTTTCTCCCGGTGCGTCGCTTGCTGCTGGCACCCCGCATGGGTAGGTGTCCCCTCGGTTGCGAATGTGTATGTATTTCGTGACCTCAAGGCTGCTACACCCTACAGTAAAAATTCCTTTACGGTGATCCCATCGAGTCAAGCGTAGTCTTCACCTTTCCTGGTCTGTTCCGCCCCCCCCCCCTGTGGCCAGCAAAGGTGGTTTGCTAGGATGCTATAAATGCCTCACTCCATCTTGCTTGGTTTAAATTGCTGCTATAGAGGAGACTCTGAGGCGCAGCGCGTCAGTTGGACCTGCATAAACCGACACTATCATCTGCACATTGACAATATCGTAGATTCTGGGGCCTAGAATATTAGCTCCGTATTACGATATTCTCTTCACCAAAGCACTGCATTAATGAATTAAAAAATAAATGAATTGGTCAGTTAGTTAAAATTAATGAACTGTGCATAATTTTAATGACACCTAATTTAATTGCACTTACAAACTGAATTACTAATTGTAATTAAAAGAATGAAGCTGCGCACCCAAATGGTTAGGCTCGGATTATGGGGAAAGACCTACCCACTACACTGTGTTGCTTTCTCGCTGCGAGCGAAGGCCAGATAAAATATTCATGTTTTTGATAAGTGTTGATGAAAGTATTTGAATACCAATGAAGTTTTTAGGGTTTCTCGATGAAAATGACGCCAAACATGGAGCAATTCGGTCCATTTTTATTGAACGTAGTGTGTGTCCTAATCATGTATTCATAAGAAAAAATAGACCGAATTGCTTCGCGTCCCGGCTCATTTTCGTGGACATAAACTCACCAATCCATCGGTGGTAACACTCTTATCAAGGTGTAATGAGAAATATGAACATTTTCATATTCAGTAATGGATGACTCAAGTCGTCGTCGACCGAGGGTCTCTCGTTGGTGCGCTATTTCACTCGCACTCGGTTTACGTCGTTTCGTCTCCTTGTCAAGCGGTTCAGGCGAGGACCAGAGTTGGGCATTATTCGACTAAATTTTCATTCGAATAAGTATCCGACTGAAAATTTATTCGAATAATTTCTTATTCGAATAGAAATTTAGTCGACTCAACGGACGAATAAAATGATCACGTGGTTTCGGCGATATATGGTGACACCACTGACTGACACCCGTGAGACCTAACCCTAGTAGCATTTTTCGTTGGCCAACGGTAGCCAACAGTTGGAAATTAGTTGGGATATAGTTTATGTTTTGACTACAAATTTGCCGACAAAATACTTATGACAGTTTGCCAACGAATATTCAATGTTGGGCCTACAATTCTTCTAGCTAGTTAATTAACAAAAAGTTACGACAGTTTGCCTACGAATATTCAATGTTGGGCCTACAATTATTATGGTTGGTTAATTAACAAAAAGTTCCGACAGTTTGCCTGCGAATATTCAATATTGGGCCTACAATTATGATGGTTGGTTAATTGACAAAAAATTTACAACGATGATTAAATGTCGTCTTACAAACGTTACAAAAGTTGCTACATCCAATAACCTGTTATTATATTCCAAGTTGTGATTTTTTTCTTATTTATAAATACGTAATGAGAACTTTTATTTGAAATTTTAAGGAATGAGTCTAAAGGTCGAATAATGATATTGTGTAGAATATTTCACATCACTGCGCAGTTTTTATAAACAATTAATACTATGTATGTAACTAGAAATTAGAAGTGTTTACAAGGAAATGTGTTGGGTAGGTGCGAACAGCGGTTTTGGGGTCGATTCTCCTCACCGCAAATTTTTTTTTCCTAAACTAGAACTGAAAAAGACGTCTTCACGACGTCTTTTGAAGTTCTTCAAGACGCCTTCTGAACGTCTTTAAGACGTCTTTTAGAAAGAAACCTTCCCAGATAGCACACAGACGCCTAAAGTCGCCCAAAAGACGTCCTAAAGCCGCCCAGACCTAAAACGGACGTACAATTGACGTCTTTAAGATGTCTGTGCTATGTAGGTTTAGTTGGGCCTATGGAAAGAAACCTTCAGTTGAACCTGCGTTGGTTACAATCGTTGGCCCATTTAAAAATAGCGGGACACTTCAACAGTTAAGTTAATTATCCAACGGATAATACGTTATTGGCCAAACAAACTCCCAACAAATAAATGCTACTAGGGTATGTTTTAGGTTAAGTAACTCTTGTCATAGCTCGGCGTCCAGACTCACCCGGCCAACACACGCGATTAGACGTATACGCACGCGTCCAGACACACGCCCAACCATGTGTTAGACACAGTACAAACTTCCATCGATAGATGTCGGGTATTAAATTTATTCGTCGTTCAATCAGGTCGAATAACGAATAAATTCTTATTCGAATAAATCTGGCTCGAATAACGGTACAGATTTATTTGTGAATAACGAATAATTTTTCGTCAAATAAAATCGTTATTCGTTATTCGCGAAAAAATCTTGGGGATTTATACAAATACATATTTGAATGAAAATTTAGTCGAATGATGCTCAACTCTGGCGAGGACCCTGAGAAATGTGAATTTATTTGGGAAACCAAAGTCCCGTCATTCGTGACACCTACTCGCGAACAGATATATGTATGTACGAGAAGAAGCAATGCAATTTCCCGATGATTTAAAGCAACATTTCAGTAGGTAAATGCATGAAACTCGGATCAGGAATTCCAAACCAAATGATACATATGTAAGAACTGGCGAAATTCAACAATAGTTCGTCGCATGGGCGTCCGCTGGTGGGGGGGGGGGGGGGGGCAAAGGGGGCAGTTTGCCCCTGACTTTTGAGAAAAAATCGCTTATTTTTCAAAACTGATCTGTATTAAGTTTATACTAAAAAAGGGAATATTTTTAAATTTCGGTTTTAAATTCTTAATTAAATTAGCACTACAAAATGGGTTAAGAAAGCAAGAGGGGTATATTTTTCTTTATCATCATCCCAAAGTTGCCTTCCCTCCTCTGGAAAAAAGTCTCTGGACGCCCCTGGTTCGTCGTCTAAATTTTACAATTGAAGTATTTATTTGAGGTTGTTTGAGAGTTCGCGGTCGAGCACGCTGGCTGCCGGTGAGGTCAGGACCGACGGTGAAAACGTACACACTCAACAGATTTATGAGAAAATACAAGGTCACTTTATTAAAATAATTTGTGAGCAATAAGAAGCGTGAGCAGATACACTTGAGCCAAGGCTCTATGTTGAGATTACATGAGATTGAGATTGAGAATCACCGTGATTTAATTCAATGAAATACGCGTGAACGTTGTCTTTCACGAAACCGAACAGAGAGAGAGTGATGGCAGGACTTCCATCCGCGCGTCGCATCGATTCTGCTGGAGCATCGATGAGGAGCGCTGATTGGCGGCTCGGATCACAAAGGTTCTCGTCGGTTATTCAAGCTCCAAAGGTCGTATTCAGATTTATTGGCCGGTGAGTTTCGTAACGCTATATTCTCCCACCATACCGCTTGCTTCCCTTGGTGCTTCTTTTCTCAAAGTTTTCTGACTCGCTCTCGCCTTCGCAGAACAAGAGTGAGCCAGAAGTGTTGGTGATAGCGCCAAGCTCCTGACGTGTAGGCCAAACCGTGTTCTTAGCGTAGAAATACA
The DNA here is from genome assembly GCA_029448645.1 of Andrena camellia. Classification (NCBI taxonomy): domain Eukaryota; kingdom Metazoa; phylum Arthropoda; class Insecta; order Hymenoptera; family Andrenidae; genus Andrena; species Andrena camellia. The sequence goes on from CM055681.1 coordinate 16,166,745, forward strand.
TACATCAGAATAGGTGTGCGTCAGCTCCGAAAAAATTCAGGAATTTTATTGGTCAGAACATTGATTCTTTCTCGATAGCTTCATCTGGTATTGGTCTACGCATAGCTTCGTAACGTACACAACTATTACGCTAAGAATAAATAACAGCCACACGGCTACGTTCCGGCGGAGCCGAGCAGCATTCCCGTTACCCCACCATACCCTTCGGTGGCGACGGAACTCCTATTGACAACTCCACGATCGTCAGATGGTGGTGACTGATTTCTCCTCCATCGCTGTTCGCGAAAACGAATCGACCGGCTAATGTATCTGAATACGACCTTAGGATAAAGATAGAATGAAAGATGAAAAATTATTCGAAGCCCAAGATGAAAGGACTTCGAATAAACAAAGGAAACTAATAATTACCCGAAGCTAAATAGAATTTTAAATGTAGAGTACACACACCCTCCCTCAAACCTCGTGACAATCAGCCACTAAGGCCATTCAGAAGTATATTCTTTTATTTAAATAATGGTTGTACTACGATATCACCCAACCACCGTAATGAACCGAAATTTGGAAGGATTGGGCAGGAGGGGGAGAGAACCTCTATATAAAATTTTAGCTTCGGGTATTTGTTAGTTTCTGAGATATTAATAAAAACTTTCAGCATAATATATTGAAATCTGTCCATACAAACGTTACTAACACAAACATCTTGTCGCCGTCTACTGTTTCGACTGTTTCACAGCCGACGGTATTAGTATTGGTTGTGGTTAGGTCAGCGCGGGGGCGCGTGCCTGCTTGCGGGCGTGTAAAGCATGGTACCGAACCGATGTGAGTTCGGGAAAACTAAAAATGAGACTGCAGTTACAAGCATCGCGCGATGAGGTCAATATCGTACATTGTATCGTCAACTGTGAAACAGTCGACGGTGACGAGGAGATGATTGCATTATTAACGTCTGTATAGACAGAATTCAATGTATTATGCTGAAAGGTTTTTATTAATATCTCAGAAACTCACAAATACCCGCAGCTAAAATTTTATAATAGAGGTCTTCTTCCCCTCCCTCCCAACTCCTCAAAATTTCAGTTCATTATGATGGTTGGGTCATACCGTAGTATATCCTAAATAATGCCCATCTCTGCATAGGATCGTAATGAATTACAAAAAAAATCAGGGAATCAACTGTTGGCCGATATGGAGACATTCCTTGTTATATGTTGTATACAATAGTCGGAAGAATAATAATAAGAGCAATAATTACAAATAATTGCTGTAACATCCACATTCTGAAAATATATCAGTAAATCAATATTTCCAGTATTAGTAAAAAAGTTCCAATCTCTCTTCTTTTATTTTAAATAATGTGGCCATATAATTATGACATAAATTCGACAGCGATTTCAAGTGATGTATGTGTTACAATAAATAATATATTTTAATAATATATAATTTTGTTAACGCCATAATGAAGAATTTCTGTAAAATCTTCAAAATACAGAGGATTACTTCTACCGCATTCCACCCACAGTCGTTGGGGTCCTTAGAACGGGCTCATCGTGTCTTCATTGATTATTTGAAGCACTATTGTATTAAGACGGACTGAGACAGTTGGATTAGATTCGGAATATTCTCTTATAATGCTTCTGTCCATGAAGCTACTGGTTTTACACCACATGAGCTAGTCTTTGGTAGGAAGGCCACCATTCCTTCAGAATTCGCTAAGCAGGAAGTACCTCGGACGTTCATTCAATATTTAGACCAACTTCTCAAAACAATCACTACTACTCAAGCTACAGCGGCAGCCAATCTGGAACAGACCAAGGAAAAGAGTAAATTATATAATGATAAGAATGTTAATCCCTGTAAATTTAATGTAAACGACGATGTGTATTTGTTTAGGGAACCTAAGACCTCTATGTTCGACACTAACTGGACTGGTCCTTACAGGATTATTCGAATACATGACGATTTAAATTTGGAAATAGCAATAACGGCGCAGAGATCTAAGATAGTACATGCGAATAAGTTGAAGTTAGCGTATAAGATTAGATCCTTCTTAAGTAGCTTTAATCGTGTGCGTTGTAAGCGTTATGTCAATTTATATAGGTCATGATCACTTGGAATTGGAAGGGTTATGTTGGTTCATATGGAATGTTTAAATAAGTTTAATTGTAGCACTTAGTTATTTCTGGGTACTGGCGCTGTGTTACCTAGTAATCGGATTTGGTATTGGTTAATGATAGAGTAATGATATTTTACCATATATTGTAGTAACGATTTTGTATAGCTGATATCTAATCATTTCGTGTTTCTTGCGGGAATATGGGTGGACTGAGTAGCTCGTTTACCGCAGGACTGACACGAAAGGAAGAGATTTAGATAAAATATGTAATCACCTATAATTATGTATTTATAAGTTAAGTGAACTTAGATTAGTACGAATGGGTATATTGTTTGTAAAAGCTGTTTCTATTGGAAACACCTTTTTTGTATGGAGGGAGGTGTTGCGATACTCGCTGGTGTGTTGCTTGATCACGTGAATGTAGCTACGGGAATGTATATAATCGATATGTGAATTACGAGCGAAGTTTAAAAGCAGACGTTTGCGTTCGATCAAGGAGAGTATTGTTATGGATACGCGATGCGGGTGGCATGTGTGGGAAAGATCTTAGGCAGAGTCTCAATTAATAAACCCCGAAACGAATCGCGAGTTTCTTCTAAGTCACGTAATCTTTTAAGAAAGCCTTGTCTTTTGTTAGTGTTTAAGAGTGTCGATTGACTCCAGAAGTGTTGGCGACGCTAAGGAAGTCATGAATTTCCTTCAAGGGTTGTTTTCTCGATCCTCAGAGCAGAGTCTACTTTCTCTTCCCACATGGGCACCCCATCGTATAACGGAAAAACGCGCTTCCACAGAGTTTCCACCACCACCAGGAATTAGAAGGAAAGGTGGACGTTGATTCGCGGGGGCGGACGGACATCCGCGGGACAGCCTTCCTCTTGAATCTGGCACATCCTCCGTCCTGATTGGCCAAAGGACTGGGAAGACGCGCAAGGATGGAAGGGGCACCACGTTGGAGGAGGCAAGGTTCAACGACGGAGGACTCTGGGGAAGCAGAACGATTTTGACTCTCGATTGTAAAAATCTAAAACTGTTCTCAGTTATAACACGATCTCTTAGAAACCTATTAAGAATATATTGAAGTTTTACCAGTAAACAGTTTCATTTTATTTAAAACACCCGTGCATTTCGCGAGCAGATTGCTTTAGCGCTCCATGGCCACCAACCTGCGTTAGAATCAGAAATTTCATCGGAATCGCGCAACAACATTGACTGCATAACGCTTTTACTGTGGCACATGTATCCAGCTAACGCTTCAGTTTTGCTATGATTCCATGTTGGCAGTCCTCCCGAGTATGCGCCATCTCGTATCCACTACCTGAACTAAATTTGTCACGTGACTTGCTCTGAATTATCGTAAAAAGGGCGGAACTCGTATTTAGAAATACAGTCCTGGGAATACGTTGTTCGTCCTTTTATGAGCAGATTTTGGGCTGGGTGAGGTCTCATTCGAAAGAAGGTTCAATGCAGCCCTCTCTGGTCATCATTTTGGTCACAAAACTCTTTTAGTGACCTACAAATACTTGGAATCTGCGAGTGTATTTTGTCGATTTTTTCTCTACTGTGGACACTCATATTATTAGATATAAACACAATCTCGTTGAACAATGACCAGAGCAGGCTGCATTGAACCTTCCTCTTTGGAATGAGACTTCACCCAGCCCAAAATCTGCTCATAGAAGGACGAAAAATGTATTTCCCCAAACCCATATTGCGGGCCAGATTTTGTCGGTATACTGCGCGCTGCATTACCCGTGTCTACCCCCTTAAGGTCGCTAATTCCGAATCCAACATAGGATTTGTAAAATTAATTTGTTTTAACATTTTGTTTAAACAAATTATTGTAAAATTACATGTTTTGGTACATATGGAATCGTGTTCTGCCGGGAAAATAACGGATATTCTTCCGAATGGCCCCAGTGCCCGATTGATACGAGGTTTGAGGGGAGGGGGTTCGGACCCTAAATCCAAAATTGTAGCTTCGGGTATTTATTAGTTTCCGAAATATTAATAAAAAATTCTTGTTAATTTTTTTTACAAATTATTTTTTTGAACTGCATACACGTAGCCCTACCAGAAGTCCATCCTGCCCCTCCCCCCCCCAATCTGTTCTACGGATAACTGGATGCATTCCCCTTACCTCTGCATGCCCCTCAGGCGCCTTAAAGGCACTCGTTTTTAGTTGAAATTTAAAACCAATTTTCTCGAAAACGAAGCGCGGTATTAAAAAATTGTATTGTATATTTTCGTCTTATTTTGGCCTGTAGAATCACCCCCTAACGTATTGACTGCCAGTACAGTAATAGCCATCCACCCTGTATAATAGGATGCATCGCATAGGCAAGTATCTGGTTCAAATCTGCAAACGCACATCGATTCGCTACATCGATGCTTTACGCGTTATAGCCTATCACGTAAACCAGTCTTGGGAATTAAGTGCTCGTTTCGGTCGATTTTAAGAAGCAACGCCCTCTTTCTCCCACCGCGCGTCTTGGCCCCCACGGCGGCCTCGGTGCTCGGATCTCCTCAGGCGCCTACTATATGAATCGCGCGTGGCGCATTAGGGCGACACCCGTATCAGTAATTTTCCACATCACCCATGGGAAACATACTGTTATGATTTCGGTTTGGCATAATGAAACTTTAATGTACAACAGACGGAATAGAACATTAACCAGGACAACAGTAATTGAAATACAATCTCTAATATACAGCAATGGAAGTATTGGTATGTCTTTTCGCAATGGCGTCTGACTCTCGAATGAATGACAGCTTGACAGGCGATCGATCTGATCGCCTTCTTCTCGCTGTCCTCTTGTCTTCGTCGCGGGCACCAGCGGGCCATAGATTCTATCTATAGGGTGCTCGCAACAATACTATTATCGATGCGTTTTTTTGTCAGTGGTATCTGTAGGCCCATTCGACTGTACCACACGATAAAAAATAAATTTGGAAAATGCTTCTTCATTTCACTGTTAAAATTTTAATCATGTTTAGGAAAACTACATTCTTGCACATGTTTGGACGTGGTGGGTAAATTTAAAATATCAACGGAGAGGGTGGACGTCGCTATTCGTCCCAAAGACGAAAGCGAGGAATTATTGAGCAGTCTTAATGTTACGCATTTTTTGAGAACGAACATTCGCACAAATATGTAGATTGGACCATGAGAGAAAATTCGAAGCACGAAATTCCTGAGTTTAGGATATATCGATTCTTCGAGTGTTTTAATTAAAATTTTGACAGTGAAATTGGAAATCATTTTCCAAATTTATTTTTGATTGTGTGATACAGTCGAATATGCATACAGGGGATACCCCTGACAAAATAACACATCGATAATAGCCCATATGTACCCCATCGGTGATGTGGAAAGCTACTGATACGGGTATCACTCCAATCTGCCACGCGCGGTTCATATGTTACGCGCCTGAGGATTTGCGAGCAGTGCGGCCGCCGCGGGGGCTAAGACGCGTGACGGGAGAAAGAGGGCGTTGTTTCTGAAAATCGGCAAAAAGAGGACTTAATTCCCAAGGCTGTCGTAAACCACAGATTTCAGTCTGTTACAACTTCTGCCTGCGGTTGCTTGCTTAGAATTTATTGTAACTCTTAAAGTAATATATATATTTTCGAATTCGAGTCTGTAGTCGGATTTTGGCTAGGATCTACCGTCCTTTTTATATATTAGCTTGAGTATGGCCAAAATAGGTTTTTTTGTCATGTTTAACCTCAATTTTCTTAAATTTCTAACATGCTACGCCATTTTCATGGCCAAATTCGTTTTCAGCGTGCAAGAATTCATCGGAAACGATATGTTTCATTAAGGTTCAATAACCATGTCGGACAGTGATAATTAGATAACAGTTCACAACCATTTAGATTAATAATAGGTTCAATTATGAAGCAAGGACTGGTTTTTATATTTTTACAAATAGAATTCTTTTTTTCACAGGAACTGCGATATCCGTTGGCGTGTTCAGTCACATTTTAAAGATCGATGATGCGATTGTAGGAATCATGAGTTCAATGAGCAAAATTTTAGCCGGTTTCGTTTACGCGTTCGCGACCACAGACTGGATGATCTATTTAGGTAAATATTCGCACAAATAATTTTATATTTTAATACAATCACTACATTTTTTATTATAAAAGACTATATTAACCAGACAACAATTTTCTTACACCTCCTAGCGGCAATCGTTGAAATCGTGAACGGGACATCCTTTATAGCGATGCGATCGATAGCATCTAAGCTTGTGTCGACAGACGAACTGGGTAAGTAAATACAAATATGTACTTACATATATATATATATATATATATATATATATATACGCACGCGCGCGCACACACACACACACACTATTGTACATATATTATTGCACAGAAAGAAGGCTCCTGGCAGGCGGTGCAGTCCGCCGCTGTGACAATTGGTTTTTGTCACTTAATTGGGCACACTATTAAAGACAGGGCACACGTATTTTTGTTATTGGCGGAACCGCCTACATCTACTTACTATTTTCTTTCTGTGCAGTAATAGTACATAAAGGGAGGCCCAAAATTGCGGGACAATCGGGCACATGCAATATCTTGATATAAACGGACATCGAAAAGTCCTTTACAGTTTTGGGATCCAAGGCTTCGTTCTCGCGATATTAACAGTTGAATATTAGCGGTCGAATTTCCGGGACGCGTAGTTTAAAGCCGAGTCAGCTGAGCGTGCGGTAGCGTACGGAAGTGCGCACATGCAGGAAGCACGCGTAGATACAGACGCACACACACAGAAGATCCGATCGTGCTAACCCATTTTCACGGTTTGAACCAATGCGATCGGCTCTACTGTGTGCGCGAATCTGTATCTAAGCATCCCTCTGCTCTCAAGAATGACCAGGTAAAATTTTAGAACGAAATTCCTAACGGTATGGAATTTACAGGCAGTTAAGGGGACATGCCTAGTTGTCAGGCGAAAAAGAACGTGATATTCGGGAATTTTTTGTGGAAAATCCAATGTATATTTTTTAGAACTATTTGCTTATTTTAAAAGTACATGTATTTAGCAACTCTCAGTAATTTTGTTATAGGAAAATATTAAAAAATAAACGAATATCAGTCACTCTCCCGGAAGCTATTTTTTTAGCGGTGAGCACAATTTCTCCGAGCCGGATCATCTGAAATCGAAAAGTGAAGAAGATTCTGTTAGTATATGAGTTTATCTAGTTCGTGAACGAAAGATTTTTGTTTTTGATAAAAACTATTTTTAATTCGCGAAAAACGAACAATTCAGACATCGAAAAATCATGATTTTGCGGTAAACGGCCGGCATTTTGTCTGAAATTATTTTTTTAAAAATCCTTCGTTCACAAACTAGATAAATTCATATATTAACAGAATCTTCTTCACTTTCTAATTTCAGATGATCCGGCTCGAAGAAATTGTGCTCACCACGCAGCGCCATTATGAAAACAGTTTCCGCGAGAGTGGCTGTTATTCCTTCATTATTTAATATTTTCCTATAACAAAATTACTGAGGGTTGCTGAGTATATGTACTTCTAAAATAAGGAAATAGTTGCAAGAAACACACCACATTTTTCACAAAAAATTCACGAAAATGACGTTCTTTTTCGTCTGACAACTAGGCATGACCCCTTAAGGGTACCAATAGTGTGATGGTCTTAAAAATAGGTGTTGTTGGACGATGGATTGTGGCGTAGGTATAATAGATAAAAATGTGGTTTTTCTTTTGATTAATAATACATTTATTGAACTAAAAAAAGAATTAACTGTTGTTTTACTCGAATTAACATATGGAAAATAGGACGTTCACGGGCAAGTCCCCGTCACTAGACACACGCGCTCCACATCAAACTTTAAGTACATGCTTCTCGAAAGAATTTTTAACACACCATCATCTATAACTGTAAAAATGTAATACTTGACCGAATCTAAAAATTCAACCGGGGTTCAATTCGTAATTATACTCGCTTCCGGGGTACCCACTATTCTCAAATTTCTGTCATTTCGGGATAAACCAATATTCGAGAAAAGGAAACTTAAAGGGCGATTGCGCCTTGTTGGGCCAAAAAATAGGTAATTCTTTAAAAAAAATTTCTACAAAAACGGTTCGAAAAATTAATTCAAAGTATGGCAGGCTATTTTATTGTATCTTGAACTATTATTCTGAATTTTTATGTGAAAAATAATCGGGTGGCCCTGGTGTTGACAAAAAGTACTGTAAAGGCTCGTATACAGGGTGTCCGTGGGAAGAATGTACAGCTGGATATCTCCTAAAGTATGGGAGATAAAAAAATAAAAAAATATGGAATCGCATGGTTCGAGGGGGCCAATTTATTAGCGCAGACGAATTTTTTCTTCGATTATTATTTTAAAAGATACGATGGTCAAGTTCGGTTTTTTAAATGGAACTATTTTTTTTTGAAGAGGTTACTTGATAGTGCGTTCCAAGACAAATTCAATAAGCTATAATGTATACACTTTATTTCCACTGGATTTAAGATATTGCGCTTGCAAATTTACTGATTTTCCTTGGAAGAAAACCCGCTGGAAAAGCAAGGACCGGGGACGGTCTTGCTGGCGCCACGGGTGGCCTTCCCTATTGAAACAGATACCTACCTGCCAAAGGTCTACGCCGCGAATGGCAAGCCCAAAGGCTGGACAATTCTTTTCCGTCAGAAATGCTACTTAGGTAGGTACATCTGCGGTATCGAGAAGCGCACCGTTACTTTTATTTCGCACTTGCTTCTACGCTCGGATGGCCGGTTCTTTCGGGAGGGATGTAAGTTCGATTGGTTAGAGTTAGGAGGTGTGGAAGTTGCTAGACCAAATTTCAACCATAGGGAGCAGATTGTATTAGGACCAATCGGATTTGCATCCATCGCAAACGGCTGCTCTATTGAGGAGAGCCTCTTCACAGCAATACCTCCTCCCCAATACCCACCTGCTCTCGCACGGAATACGCCAACGCATGCTTCTGTTTTGATATTGGAGCTGGTGTTTATACTCGAGAGATAAGGCATCTGTGCGAATTTTTAGGAAGGACCTCGCGTCGACAGCGGGCTACCCGTTTTCTTCTTGTGTCTCTCCACGAGGCGTATTGACGGTGGATTGTAGGAGCGCAGATGTCTGGATGCCAGTTATTGAGACGATAGAAACACTTTATTACAAAACAGACATGCACTATAATATTAAGTAAATCGTATTCCTCTCGGGCAGGAGTACTGATAATGATCGAACTTGCGCCCTACTTCGCGCAGACCGATTACACGGAGGATACTCGAGTCACACACTGCACATATGATACAGGGTGAATCTGGACCTACGCCCGTCGAAGGATGCGGCCTGGTACCCCGTGACGAGGACAATCCCCCAGCAGTGCCCCACCAAATTTTATAGCCTTTTCGGGAAAAAGGTATGCATCCTGGGCCGAACGTAGCGAATTGAGGTCGAGCCCCCGCAGTCGAGGGTGAAATATCCATTACAGCGTATTAAGAAATTCTTTTCTTCATCGTATCGAAAGGGACGTGACACCAATGGATTCCTTATGTTTTTCTGATGAAAATCATACCAAATGTCATGCAAATCGAACTACTTTGACACAAGCTATTTGTACTCCTTATGTAAAAGTTCTCCGATTTACTCGACATTTGGCATGATTTTCATCGGAAAACCCCAAGGAATCCATCGGCCACACGTCCATATCCATACGATAAAGAGTAAAGGATTATTTTATTGCTGAAACAGACACAGGGTAAATCTGGAGCAACGCCCGTCAAGGAGATGCGGCCTGGTACCCCGTGGCGAAAACCCTTCGCAGTGCCTCACCCGATTTTATGGCTTTCGACCCTCAAAGGGGTTCGAGTGCCTATTAAGAAGTGAGCAATCTTCGACTAGTGCATTTCTTATCAGATCTTTGCGAAAACGACACCCATCGATCCTCACGTTTCGCCGATGAAACTAACACCAAGAACAACCTAATTCGGACCTTGATAAAGGAAATGCCATGGAAAATCGATTTGTATCATTTCAAGCTGATTTGACTTGGTTAAAAATAGTCCGATTTACACGAAATTTGGTATGATCGTCATCGGAAAAACATAAGGAATCCATTGGCGTCACGTCCCTTTCGATGCGATGAAGAAAAGAATTTCTTAATACGCTGTAATGGATATTGCACTCTCGACTGCGGGGGGTCGACCACGATTTGCCGGCAAAAAAATAGGAGCCCGCTGACTGCGCGTGGTCCCGAAACTGAAATATTCGAGTAGTATTCGAATACTTAATTATTCGAATAATAACATTTGAATACTCAAATATTCGAAGTTTATTCGTAGCATGCGAATACTTGTAAAATATTCGAATATTAAATTATTCGAGTTGATCATGTCGTGAATTTGCTCGACTTTGGAAAAAAATTACTCATTTGATCCTCCTTGCCTATGGTCAATACAATGTTTGATATTGTAGCAAAAATAATATGGAAAGAACAATTCAGAATCAAATCTATTTATTATCATTACTATAACAGTATTTTATTTAAATGTCTCAGTGTTTGTTCAATCTTTTACCCTCCAATTTATTTCTTTGCTGAAGGGTAAACGATTGACCAAACTATTGCTTTTACTAAGCGTACAAAAGGAACACTGGAACATTTAAATGAAATACTGTTATACTAATCATAATAAATAGATATGATTCTGAATTGTTCTTTTGGTTTTTTTATTTTATTTCACTAGTTATGGCCTATTAATTAATTCAAACGCAGAAGTATTCGATGTTAAGAAAACATCGATGCGTAGTTGCGATGCATTATATCGAAAAAAAATACATGTATCCGGCGACTGCGCCAGGTCTATTCGTATCGCTTAACCTTTAAAGGACGAGTCGTCAGACACGAGTTGCCGGACATAAGTCGCCGGATAAAAGTCGCCGGATACAAGTCGCTGGAGACAAGTCGGTTATCCCACCGACTCGCCATTGACTCCAGCGACAAAGTTGCCGGTGATTGTTGCCCGGTCTGTACGAGCCTTAAGGGTTATCCGAAACACAAAAAGGAAAAGAGATACTTAAACTATATGAATGTGGCTATGGGTGGTAGTAGATTTATTACCGTATCTGTTACCGTTCGTTTTTTATTTAAACTTTTCCCGATTTTGAGGCAAAACCTTTCTCAAACTCAAATCAGGGTGCTCCATCTTCTTCAAAAGGCTGCTATTTTAACATTTTTTTATTTTGCTTAATGCATCTACCATCACCCATAGCCACATTCAAATAGTTTAAGAATCCCTTTTCTTTTTTGTGTTTTGAATACACTTTCCAGTATTTTTCGTCAACGCCAGCGCCACCCGATTATTTTTCAACGCTCTCTCTGTATCTGCCATGTAATGATACGATAATAAATCTACTACCACCCATAGCCAGATTCATATAGTTTAAGAATCTCTTTTCCTTTTTGTGTTCCGGATAACCCTTACAGTAGGTACTTTTCGTCAACGCCAGGGCCACCTGTTTGTTTTTCAACGCTCTCTCGGTATATGTCATGTTTTTTTCACTGTCACACAAAAATTCAGAACAATAGTTCAAGACACAATAAAACAGCCTGCCAAACCTCAAATTAATTTGCCGAACCGTTTTCGTACAAAAAAATGGATAATGAATTACCTATTTTTCGGCCCAACAAGGCGCAATCCACCCTTAATGAGATAACTAATGCAAAATGTTACATTCGACACGTGGTAGCTGTTATGGCAATCACACACAGACTGCGCGCTACCGGAAACCGTCGGCATGCCTATTCTCTCCTTGCTCGATCAGTATTTACACTCTTTACATACACATTGCACATACAGTATTTGCAGCGCGAAATGGACTCTTCGTATCCTCAACATTTTCATACACTCAATTTTTTTTATGGACACTTTTGTGTGAAAAAAAGAACATTTTTCGGAACCCTATCGTTTAAACATATGGTAATTATCTTCTAATTATTTCTTAACAATGGGAGAGCGTAGCGCGATAACCATACACGTGTAATTAAGGAATTTCTTTGGTTTTTTGATTCTGGATGGCGATTGTCCAGGCTTTTTCTTTTTACAACGATGCCGCATGCGATGTATGTTAGAGGCTGGAGTGGGCAAAAATGAAATTTTTTTATACTCTACATTTGTAGCAGAATAAAGTGCAAAACTTTTAGACCCATCCATTGTATACTTTTTCTAGAAAAAATCATAAACGTTACCTATGTTTTCGCGCTATTTGACCGGTTAAGTGCCCTCAATATCTCGAGAACGAAGGCTAGGATACCAAAACGGTAAAAGACTCTTCGATGTCCTTTTGCATCAGGATATTGCATGTTCCGGATTGTCCCGCAATTGTTTGGTCTCGCTGTATACATGTACATGTTCACGACCATGTCTTGCAAACCGCGCGCGTGCGAACAGTTGAAAACTGCAACACTACCTCACGCACGTATTCTACTACAATCATACGTCGATACTTCCGCCATCCATGAGCTGATGTTGAGAGTATGGGGTCTTTTAGATGCTAGTAGATGGCGCAGGGAGATTTTGACTTTCACCAGAGGACTTTAAATTTGACGTAGCAGATGGGGAAGAAAACGGTAGCCATTTCAACAGTGCGATATCGCGCCGATCCAGTTCCAAATGGAAATACCTATGCCACGGTCCAGCTGTGGTAGACCATGCTGACCACGTTAGTGGTCCGGATTGAAGAATTTGGTGTCCTTTTGTTATAACTTACAACCATAGTTGTAGTAACAAATTTTGAAAACGGCTTATTTGATATTTTATTTAATACTCGTTGAGGAAAATGGGAGAGGAGAGGTAGGTGACAGTGTGATGTAGTATAGCGGAGGAAGTTTGGGAGAGAAAAGGGATTGTTAGGAGTGAAAGGGAGAACGAGAAGCAAGGGTCGGAGAGGGGGAAAATTCGAAGGCGTGAGAGGATAAAGGAACACGAGATAGAGAAGGTGGGTGAATGAAAGAGGCTAAAGAGAGGGGCGTGGAAAGAGTGAGGTTAGGAAGGATTGGGCGGGAGAGCGCAGAGTACTGTAGGGATCTGACAACCCTCTTGCTGTGGTAGCGGAAGAGAAAGGGGTCACCATAGGTAAAGGAAAGAGCGTTTCGTCCCGGGTCCGCCAGAGGACTCATCAGTGAGGCTTCCTGGCGGAATGCTGCCTTAGACATGCTGGGTATCAGGACTGGGACGAAACATAAATGTCCGTATATATAAATATATACGGACGCGAGGGTGAGCGAACACTAGCGAGAAAGTCTCAAGCCGCGTGGCCCTCTGGTGGAGCTTCGGTCTTGCCGCTACGGGATCCGTACAATACGGAGACGATTGGAGTCATCTAGGGGGAGAGGGAAGAACTAACAAGGAGAACTAACAAGGTTCCCAGATGTCCGCCTCCGATTGCTTTGAATTTTGGATATGTTTTATAGGATCGAAAAATAAAATATACGTGTTTCTTTTTATAACGGCCCGTTTTCAGATTTTGGGGGCGAAATCAACCCCTAAAGTTATAAGATTTTCAGGTGTTCATCTCCGATTGCTTTGATTTTTGGATATGTTTTAGAGGACCGAAGAATAAGAAATGCGCGTCTTTTTATTTTGGCCTGCTTGAATGTTTAGGGGGTGAAACCACCCCCTAAAGTTCATACGGGGTACAACATTGTGTTGAGTAAAACTTTATATACATTTGATTTGCGTCATAATTTACTGTATGGACGATGTTCTTGTCGTCTTATTGGAGGATAAACTACCCGCGATCGTTTAAATACGCATTTAGGAGACTTGAGAAGTGTCAAAAATGTCATAAAAAACCTAAAAAAAACCATAGACAGAAATTATTTTATGATCACACATTAGTGGTTTTATGCCCTCCCATTGCTACTAACAACGAAGGGTGAACAACTCCTAGTTAGTCAGCTACGTCGGGCTTACAGAATTCAAGCAAACTATTTTGCGAAAAATTACTGCAAAAAGATGAAGGTAATTTCAATCTTGCTTAATGAGAAAATAGCCCCCAAGAACCTAGTTACATTATTGTAAATAATGAAGACATTTACTTATTGCATTAATTCTTTTAACTTTTAACTTAAATTTTTAATCTGAATTTCTTACAAGATATATACAGTTTACGAAACGATCCACTTAAAGTATTTGTATATATATTATCGGAGTCCTTACAGTTCATATTTGTCACAAAAGTGGTATTCATGAAAAAAATGTTTTAAACAATATGCTTTTTTACACCAGGAGCATCTAACTATCGGTGTTTCATCGCAGAGTGCACATTTCATTTCCGTATTCTGTTCAAAAGCAAAGTTTACAGGATTCACAAAATCTCCTAACTTTTGTTCTGTGTATCCACTTTTATACCAAGGATACTGGAATAGATTTATATATCTGGCTGAAGACAATTGGTTGTGTACAAGTGATTGTAATTTAATTACATTATTTCTTAAATGAAGATTAACGTCATACTTATGCAAGAATATATCATCGGAGAAACGCCTAACATAATTCTTCCACACCCTAAATCCATAAACATGTAGAGGTTGGATTTTTCCAGTGGTACCTTTGGTATTATCTTAATTATAATTTCTTTGCCCACTGGTTTCGCATCACGTACATCTTGTTCACAGTGCCCACTCCAAGAGTTTAGCAACAACACACTTGTTTGTTTGGTTTTGGGAAAAAAGACTTCTTCCAACCAGGTTTTGAAATGAGCTGCAATATTAAATTAAAATCCGTCGAAACTACACATATATGTATTGCTAAATTTCAATTATCAATAAAAATTATCTTTAATTAAGATAATTTCAAAATATACATTACCAGATGTGAGTTTCCCAGATTTTGATGCCGTCACGTACACGTTCGTTGGCTTAAATAATGTTTTTTGAATTATTGGTCCAAATTTTCCAATTGCTTCTTGCAAGACCATAAAGAGGGGTGACAACAATCTTTCATCCGCAGTTATTGTTGGTTGTATAGTATAACTATGTGTCGTTAAAAATACAGATTGTACAACACATTCTACTTTTTTTGTGTCTTGCACTGCTAAGGTTCGTCCAGAATGTATTTCTAATTGAAATCCACTCTGGTCTGAATTATATATATTGTCAGGTCCAATTCTGGCACTCAAAGGCTTTACTTCCTTAACAACTTTTCCTGACTTTTAATACTTCATCGTCTTTTATTGTTGTTCGTGTAATAAATTTGGTTATTTTTTGTGAAACAATGCGATGAGCTTTTTTTAAAATTATTTACCCATTTTCTAGAAGCTTTAAAAACCATGTTATCATTACCCTGCTCCTTATATACCTTCAAAGCCCATCGTCGAATATCTCTGTCATGTAAAATATAACCGGCATCAATAACTTCCCTCAAATTTTTTATTACAAACTCGGAAATTTGTGCTAATCTTTCTCGTTTGGTTCCTCCTGCTTCAATTTGATGAGCCCAACGGCGTAATTGCCGTTCAGAAGAAACATATTTAAAATTATGTTGAACTGTATTAAGCTTACGCATTTTTCTCCGCCATTCCAATATGCAACTGCTCCGCACTTACACTCAACATCAACTTCTTTATCACGTTGAGAACAAACTCCTGTATATATTTCTTCACACCAATTTTCATCATTATCATCTTCATCAACAGCTTCAACTTCACACTCTTTAAACTGATCCAGGAAGTCCAATGAAAACTTTTCCAAAACTTCGACTACATTAAATTCAAATATGCTATCAAGCAATATTTTTTGTATAGATTCTTTTAATTGTACTTCCTTCCTTGTTATAGGAGTTTCCATCAAGTACATTGAAATGTTACTGATAATAAATTGATCACGTTCAGCGGATTAATAATCATTTTTAATCGCGAGAACTGTAGTTACAAATTCTGTGAACATGTGAAGCACTCGGATGTGACTGAAGAACAAACCAGTTTTCGAGAAAAAAAGTACCGCAATCTTGCAGAAAATATCGCGTAACTCGATAAAAGTGCTATTTTTAGCGTCATAACAATAGCATGGGGAGAAAGATTCAAGTAAAATGCAGCTGACCATATATGTTCCGTACGAAAGAAAACCGCTGCCAATTCATTGGCACTTGGCTTCCTCAATTTCTTTTTATTTTTCCAATAGTTTAATTTTAGTTTATTGACTCCCATTGAGAGTATTTGTAATTATAACGACAATTTAGAGCTCCATCTTTATAAAGTACTATTTACCTGAATTTCCTTTGCATTCGTTTAAAGTTTATGAATCCTGTAAACTTTGCTTTTGAACAGAATACGGAAATGAAATGTGCACTCTGTGATGAAACACCGATAGACGCTCCTGGTGTAAAAAAGCATATTGTTTAAAACATTTTTTTCATGAATACCACTTTTGTGACAAATATGAACTGTAAGGTCTCCGATAATATGTATACAAATACTTTAAGTGGATCGTTTCGTAAACTGTATATATCTTGTAAGAAATTCAGATTAAAAATTTAAGTTAAAAAGAATTAATGCAATAAGTAAATGTCTTCATTATTTACAATATTGTAACTGGGTTCTTGGGGGCTATTTTCTCATTAAGCAAGATTGAAATTACCTTCATCATTTTGCAGTAATTTTTCGCAAAATAGTCTGCTTGAATTCTGTAAGCCCGACGTAGCTGACTAACTAGGGGTTGTTCACCCTTCGTTGTCAGTAGCAATGGGAGGGCATAAAACCACTGATGTGTGATCATAAAATAATTTCTGTCTATGGTTTTTTTTAGGTTTTTTATGACATTTTTGACACTTCTCAAGTCTCCTAAATGCGTATTTAAACGATTGCGGGAAGTTTATCCTCCAATAAGACGACAAGAACATCGTCCATACAGTAAATTATGACGCAAATCAAATTTATATAAAGTTTTACTCAACACAATGTTGTACCCCGTATGAACTTTAGGGGGTAGTTTCACCCCCTAAACATTCAAGCAGGCCAAAATAAAAAGACACACATTTCTTATTTTTCGGTCCTCTAAAACATATCCAAAAACCAAAGCAATCGGAGATGATCACCTGAAAATCTTATAACTTTGGGGGTTGGTTTCACCCCCTAAATATGAAAATGGGCTGCTATAAAAAACACGTATATCTTATTTTTTGGTCCTCTAAAACATATCCAAAATTCAAAGAAATCGGAGGCGGACACCTGGGAACCTCTCCTTGTAAGACGGATAAGAAGAGGCGGAAAAATTGAAAGAGAGTTCAGGGAAAGAGAGAAAGGGGTCAGCATGCGAAGTATGAAAGAGGAAGATAAGAGGAAGGGGAAAGTGGATAGGGGTGAGGAGGAGGAGAGGGAGGAGGTGGAAAGGAGAAGAGGAGGAGAATGTGGTAGTGGCAATGGAGGAGAGGGAACGGAATGGGCATTCAGTAAAAGTAGGAAGATTGGGAGGTCACCACCATTGGAGAACAGGATGAGCAGCATAGAGGAGCTGCTGTGGAGAGTTAAGGAGGAAATGAATAAAGGGCTTGTGGAAGTTAGGAACGGCCGGTGGGGGGGGGGGGGGGGAATTGGGTGTAGGGGATTGGGGGAATGAGGTGTAGATGGAGGAGTTAAAAAGGGAAATCAAGCAGAGAGAGGGAAGAATGGGGGGGGGGGAGAAGTGGGACAGGATGGAGAGAAATGTGGTGTATAAGATGGAGAAGCAGGTAGGAGAACTGAAAAAAGGATAAGAAAATTGGAGTGTCGAAAGGAGGGTAGAGAAAGAGAGAGAAGGGGGGGAAGAAGGAAGGAAAAGGGAACAGACGTGGAGGAAAGAATGAGAGAAATAGAAAGGAAGTGCGGGAGGAAGGATAGGGAAGAGGGAAGGAGGACTGTAATCATCTGGGGTATAAAGACGGATAGAAAGAAGGTAGAAAAGGCAGTAAGAAAACTGTTGGACGGGATGGGAGTGGAGGAGGAGGTGAAATGGATAAGAGAGGTGGAAAGAGGAAAGAAAATAGCGAAGGAATGGCAGTAGTAAGGATGAAGGAGGGAGCGCAACTGGGACTACGCGTACAAATTTTCGAACATGGGCGAAAATATGACGTACCTTTTTTTATTGATATAATTATATTATCATTATCCTTGAGTACTAATGGATGAGAAATTATAAAAAAATGAACTTTTTAAACTTTTTAAATCATGAATTTTTAACAGTAAATACGTTTACTTCTGTAGATGGCTGTTTTATGAATGTAAATAATTAGTATTATAATAATGAAAAAAATTCTACCATCATACTACACATCGGGGTTGATTGTTAAGAAGTTGTTTATGTGAAAGAAACCCAAAATTTAATGATTTTCTCTTGCTGTGCCGAATATGTAAGCGGCGGGGGTGCGTTTTAACGTCTTGCAGCATTGTGGGAGAACCCTCGTTGAGAACACCTCTGACCGTCGCGCTAAACATTGTAACATAATCAGTAACGGCTACATCAGGAATGCGCGGACTGGATTGCTTCGTAGAAGATTGACGGAATTGTATACTCTACATCCGGTGCAGGGAGACGCGCCTTCCCAATTAATCAGGAATTATTTCTGTCAAAATTAGCTACCTAACACAATTTCTGATAGTCTAAGGACTGTGGGGTTACCCTAGTCAGAAATTGTGTATATGAATTTATGAATGTTGAGGGAGGCCCTCAGCTGTGTGAAATTGTATGGTTTGCGAGATGTGGAATATCATGTTTTCCTGTGCGTACGAATGTTCCGTAAGAATCGATTATATATTTGAATCGGGAGTCTGATGGATGGGCGTGAAAACGCACGCACACACCGCCTCGTCCAATAGACGGGCCCATGGTAGCGTGGCCGAGCGATAAAATGCAGCGTAAGCATTTTCGGCGCGGACCCAGTCTGGCCGCTGCCGAGAGCATGAAGCTGCGACACTCTGTGACGGTAAATCGTGAGGTGCGTGTCATTTGGGTCCGCAAGTGTTTTAGAGATAGAGTTCTCCGGTCTACTGTGAAAGACTCAACTTTGCGAAACAGTTCATTTTACTAAACTTTGCTTACAAGATATATTATTCTATTAGCGATTTAATCTAATTTATCATTCATTTCGCTCAGTTAAAGTTACTATTATTTTAGTTTCATTTTATAATTCAACTCGTGTCTATTCCATTCTTTAATCAAGTGTGTGCGTGTTCGCGTCTCGTCCCTCTTTCTGATTTAGGTTTATCAGCGACGCAGAACTTTACAAAATTCAAAGAGCAAATTTAAAGCACATTTGCATTAACATTATTGTGACTGTCTGGTGAGTTGCACCTCTTATCCTTTCTTTTATTACAATTTATTCGATACTGTTAATTCATGCTTATCAACACAATTTCTGACAGTCGATCGACTGTGGGATTTCCCTAGTCAGGAGTTATGTCTGATTTTATAAATTGATTGATCTTTTCCGAATTTCACATTGTTATGTTCTTTTGCTTCCGTCCACTATTTCAATATTAAAGCTTTATTTACCATTAAATTATATTCATTCATAACCTATCTGATTCCATTGAAAAGACCCATATGGGACTAGAGCACCAACGATCCCAAAATCTACCCCTTATCCTTCTGATAAGGTATATAGATATTTAAAAATAAAAATAATTGACTGTTACGACTGCGGCAAGCTTCCTTGCTTTTCTTACAAAATATATCCAGTACTGCAATTTCTGATGGTCCAACGACTGGGGGATACCCCTAATCCGAATTGCATGTATAAATCGTGCCGCTCGAACACAACAGGCCGCGGCACGTAACATAGAAATAGATTTGGACAGTCGAAATTATGCTCAAACGTAATATTTATATAGAATAGTATGCATAAATTGAGACAACAAAACACACTTTTCAATATCGGTAGTAATTTCCGTTTCATATAAATACTTTTTCGATGTAGATCCTTTTTAAGGCTTGTCGGTTTAACTGTCCGTGGCTACATCACATTCTGGTGTGTTCTGCATGTCCATTAATTCTTCTAAATTTTCTTCATTGACTTCTTTTTTTTTAATAACAAAAGTGCTTCGGCGGACATTAACTACTTTACCGTTTGTCTGCCATTGTGTGATTTAATATTTGAAATCAGAGGATCGGATGAAATTAAGAGATTGTGGAACATATCTTCACTTGTGGTTTTTCTGTTTATTTATGCCTATTTTGATAAAGATATGACAAGTCACATACGCGAAGTTTGAATGTCTAACAATTTATACGTTTCGTGCCACTGTCTGTTTTACCTTCCTTTCTCATATTCATTTTTGCAAAAAAAAATAGTTTATTTCCTGAATAATAATTTCTACTCTCTTCTACTCGACGGAGTGGGGTATTTGTATCGAAGATCGAATACAAAACTATTCTAATATTTTCTAAATTTTCAAAGTCTCATAACATTGCTAAAATTCATCCAAAGTTGATGAAACAAAGACCATTTTAAAGTTTGAACTTTCTGTTTCTCGACTCGTTAAATCACATTTATCGAAATGTGTGTCCAGGGGGTAAAATCTGCCCTCAAAGAGGTGTGTGCCAAATTGCAAAAATTTGTTGATGTTTGTCAAATGCTAGAGAGTGCAAACAATCTTTTTTGCAACTTGTATGTTCACTGTCGAAAAGTGTGATCATTTGCCTTTTAAATTAGTTAAACCTCATCGAAATAGGATGTTTTTTTAACAACGATACGGCCATGTCCAGAGATGTCTACGTTTCATCCCACTGTGCGGCGTGGTGGGGCGTTGGGCTATGGGTGGTTCGTAGCACTCGGACGCCGGAAGCTCGGGAACCCGAGCTTCGGGACGGGTTAAGAAAATTGGAGCGGAATCTGCCGCGATCTCGATACTTCCAGGATTCTCTGGGAGTTTCGAACGAAAGTTGCGAATCGCTTCGACTGCTGTCGAATTAGGACACTCTAGGTAGTCTTAGATGTTTAGTCTTCCTTTGAATGTTATAAAACCATCGAGTACTTTTAAAATAAAAGTATCAATTGCTGTGTAAAATTATTTTCTGTGTCTCTGTGTCAAATAGACGGTGGTTTTGAAATAATAACCTAGAGCTACCTCATTCGAATAGCAGTTGAAGCGATTCGAAACATTCGTTATCGAAACATGAGCAGAAATAATTACTTGAAATGGTATCTACAAAATAAGATCAACTCTAGGATGGTCTTTTTCAAATTAACGTCGCAAACAGTTATTAGATTATTGCAATCTTTTTTTAGATCATTGTAATGAGATTTATGTTGCTTGGTACGTGGTTCGTGAAATAAAACTCGTGTTTGTATTTCGATACCTTTTACAATGTATTTGGCCTCTTGTCTGTATAGTACAATAATAGGTATAATAAAAATATAAAACAATAAAAGAAAGCAACTTAAACCTTTTCGTTTTGCTATCTTTAGCATTTACTGAAATCTCTTAATGTATTAATCTTACTCGACGCGGACTTCTATACTTGCTAGCGGATCTAACGTATACTGCGCAGCGCAGTCGTTTCTGTTTAACTCCGCGCACACACAGATCGCATGCTGCCAACTTTTTGCAGAGTTATCACAGAAACTCCCAACAGTTTGAAAACAATATCGACTGGTATACACCTTTACGGGGAGATTTTTCGCCAACTGCATGTAAAAGACACAGTAGCGGCGTAACTTTCCAAAATATGGCATTCGACAGAAGCAACTATAGCCACAAAATTTGTAGAAAACATTCAAAGACCGCTACAAACAAAGACACATTCCATCAGTTACTCCTTACGTCCGATCCATGCCTGTCTACATTAATCCTCAAAGGTCACACTATTATTTCATCCCGCTACAGGCACACATGGGTTCGCGTAACCCAGAGCATTTTTTTGCCTATATCTCTGGATGTGCTGTACCGTTTTTAATGTTTTTGCTTTTGATCGATTGGTAAGACAATATGGAAAAAGAATATATATAAGTGATTTGGTCATAAATTCTTTGGTACTTGAGATATCTTAAAAATTGTTAAGATTGGGTGAGGCCAGAAGAGATTAACGGATTGAATAATTGTCTATTACAGCTAAGTTTATTTTCTACGTGTAAACGCGGCGGGAGCACATGCTCGAGTGTAAGGACGGCTGCGAGAGCGTCGCACAGTTTTCGGTGTCTCTCACAGTCACGTGACGCTCAGAACAAATGTACTATATATTCCAACACGCTTCCTTACATTTGTACTGTAAATTTTCCTTATAATAATTATTTCATACTACATTCAAATCTTTTCTGAATTTTTCAAACTTCTCTTTACATAGTGTTTTAGTAAAAATATCTGCCACATTTTCCTTTGTATCTATCTTACAAACATCAATCAATTTCTCTTTAACACTTTCATGTACAAAATGGTAATGTATTTCTATGTGTTTTGAGTTTTTAGTAAAATTACCATTGTTAGCAATATTTATCGCTCCTGAATTATCTTCGTAAATTTTTATAGGTTCGTTTATTTTTATGTCAAATATTTTTACCAACTCTCTAATATACTCTATCTCACTTATAACCTCAGATAATGCTATGTACTCTGCATATGTCGAAGCTTTGGCCACACATTTTTGTTTTCTTGATTTCCAATCAATTACATTTCCATACATTTTTATTAAATATCCAGACGTAGATTTTCGATCAAAAATATCGTCAGCCCAATCTGCATCTACATAACTCTTTATGATATCGCATTTTTCATTTCTTTTATAAAGTAGATTTAAATCTTTTGTTAAATATAAATATTTTAAGATTCGCAATGCATATTTCCAGTGTGTTTCACTATAACTATTTTGATATCTACTGAGACAATTGACGCTGTAACTTATATCTGGCCTCGTATTTGAGCTAATATATAACAGGGCACCTATCAAATTTCTATATTTTATGCTTGACTCGCAATTTTCAGCCTTTTCAAGTTTTAAATTAGTCTCCATAGGAGTACTATATAATCTACTGTTTTTTATCTTATATTTATCTGCTAAAGACTCTATGTAGTTTGCTTGACTTAACGTAAGTTTATTTTCTAGATAGTTATATGTTATATTTATTCCAAGATACTCCTTAATCTCACCTAAATCTTTCATTTTAAATCGTAACTTAATAAATACGTAAATTAATAAATAAATTTCGTCTTTATATTTTCCTTTTTTATACAAGCAGAGATCTGCATTACTTCTCTCAAATCCTAATTTAGTAATGCACTCATCGAAACATTCATACCAATCTCTAGGACTCTCTCTCAACCCATACAATGCTTTTGACAATTTATAAACTCTGTTTGTTCCATCCTCATAACCTGTTGGTTGATTAACATATACTTCCGAGTTAATTTTTCCATTCAAAAACGCCGCTTCGACATCCATTTGTTCGATTTGTAAACCATTATGGCAACAATAAGAAAATAAAGTTTTTAATGTTTGGTTCTTCGCTACTGGAGCATATATGTCGTCGATAACGTCTGTTTGTTGAAAACCTCTTACTACTAGCCTAGCTTTATACCTATCGTCTGATTTTCTCGTATAAACCCATTTAACTTCTAAAATTTTCTTTTCTTTTATTCTATCAACTAATATCCAAGTTTTATTTTTATTTATGCAATCTATTTCTTGATTCATTGCTTCTTCCCAACTTTTGCTATCACTACTATTTAACGCCTCCTCAAATGTACAAAGCGTATTAATTCTACAATAATTTACATGAATGTTATGACTTTCTTTTTCTGGATATCTTACAGGGCTCCTTTTATCTCGCGCTGATCTTCGTGGACTTTCTACCTCTGCGTTTTTATTATCTTTTTCTTTTACTTTATATGGTTGTTCTTCTTCAGTTTCATCTGCACTTTCAAAAACGTTATTATTTAACTTATCATCACTACTAGCATTGCTAACATTTCCATAATCATTTTCATAAAGATTTATACATTTTATATTCTCTTCTACAAAATCCACATGTCTTGCTATTACTATTTTATTACTTATGAGTACTCTATAGCCTACGTCACTATATCCAAGTAAGATACCCATATCTGCTTTTCTTTCCCATTTTGAGGATCTCTTTTGTTCTGGTTTTCTTACAAAAACTTTGCTACCGTAAATACGTAAATGTTCAACATTTGGTTTCTTTCTAAAAAATATTTCATACGGTGTTTTTCTTTCTATCGTGTTCGCTAATGTACGGTTTTTCAAATACGTCGCCGCACATATTATTTCCGGCCAATATCGTTTATGTACCTGTGCCTCTGATAGTAAACATCGCGCCATGTCCATTATTGTTCTATTGAACCGTTCTGCTGTGCCATTCAACTCGTGTATGTACGGTGGACAATTATTTACAATAATACCTTTGTCTCTTGCAAATTTATAGAAACGATTATTTAAGTATTCTTTGCCATTATCACATCTCAAATATTTTACTTTTTTTCCTGTTAAATTTTCACTCTCATTTATAAATTGAACTAAACAATCAAAAACCTCATCTTTAGTTTTAATGCAATGAACCTTAGCTATCTTGCTATAATCATCGATAAAAGAAACGAAATATCTTTCTCCGTTTAAACCAGCGGTTTTAAAACTACCGCATACATCAGTGTGTACTATTTCTAAAATATCAGTTGCTCGAGTTCTATTATTCTTAAACGGTAAATTATGCATTTTATTCTCTATACAAGTTTTACATTTCATAAATTCTGACTCAACTTCATTTGGAATGCCCTCTAGCAACTGTTGTGTACACAATGTGTTTAGATAGCTAAAATTTACGTGACCTAAGATTCGGTGCCACCTCTCCTTTTGACTCATGTTATTGTTTCGCTCGGCACTATTTACAAAAGTTCTATCATAATTCAATTTACTTCTCATTTTAAATACTTGATTTTCCTTATATGCTACTGCTATAACTCTATTAGTATCATCAATAATTTTCGTTACATTTTCTTTAGAGACAATAGTATTTTTATCAGTTAATTTTCCATAGCTTATCAAATTTGCATTCATTTCTTTTGCATAAAATACGTTATTTATATTTACTTCATTCCATTTACCAAACGCGTTAAAGTGACTTACTATATTTCCAATTTTTGTTGCTTTTACCGACCGATTATCTCCTAAATAAATATTAACCGGCCTTTCAAGTACCTTCGACTTCTCAAAGTATTTTTCATCGTTCACTATGTGATCGGTACAACCGCTATCGAGTAACCATTCTATCTCATAATTACGTAACCTGTTTGAGTCGCTTTTGTGTGCCGTGTGTGCTGTTGCCACCCATGCGCTGGCATCTGAGCCGCTCTGTGCGTGTGTAGTACCGACTCCTTGCTGCTGCTGACGGAAGTTTCCGCGCCCTCCATTGTAGTTGCCTCTTCCGCTTCTGCCTCGGCTTCGACCACGTGCTGAGCCTCGCCATGCTTTGCCGTCGTGTCCTGCTTGGCCGCCATCTTGGCACTCTCTTGCAAAATGCCCTGCTCTTCCACATTTGAAGCAATTTCCTCTTTGACTTTTCTTTGCAGCAAATACGTTTGAACTTCTTTCTTCATGCTCATTTTGATTTTTCAATTCGGCTAATTTTATTTTATTCTTCACATAATCTCCTGTTTGATCTTCTTCTTTTAATGTATCGATCAAATCGCCTATATAACTATACGTTTCTGGCAACGTGTTGAGCATATAGTTTAACTTTTCTTTCTCACTTATTTTTGCACCCGCGCCTTTTAACTCGTTTACTGATTTTTCAAAATCACTGAAAAATGATGCCGTATCACTATAATTATTCAATCTTAATTTTTCCAATCTGTTTCTGCACACAATTTGCATAGCCGTCGATTCTTTCAAGTACATTTCATCTAGCTTCTTTATTATTTTGTAAGCTGTTTCTTTCTCACATACAAATTCCAATTGCTTATTTGAAATCGAACTATAAATCAGATTTATTGCCTTTAAATCATTTTCTTCCCATTCTTCTTGTTTGTCCGTTGTGGCCCTTTCTCTGGTAATCACTGTTTCACACTTTTTAAACCTCAGAAACATTGTGATTCTCTTTTTCCACATACTGCAGTCCTCTCCATCAAACAACGGAATCGTAATAGGGTAAATCCGGGAGACGCGGACGACCTAATATAAAATGACTATTAAAACTAATATAGACATTACTTATTTTATCAGAACAAACCTGCATGTTCAGAATTTTATGCTGATTCAGGAAAACTGGTCGATATTTGCTTTAACACAATATTTAATGTAAATCGGGTTGAAAACTGAAGTGATGACATCTGACCACCTCTCCCGAGGTACCGGGAGAAATGGTTTTCGTAGTTGGCAGAGACCACTCACATAATTAATCATGGAAAATTAACAAAGGATAAAACAAAATTATTTATGAGTGAATACAACTACAGATTCATTGATATTTAATTTGTTTACGCTAAAAAAGTAAAGAACACATCAAAGAAAAAGTGAACTACCTACTGGCGATTAGCAAGGCAAATGAACACAAAAGTGAATAAATAAACTAAATAAACAAAAATAATAATAAAATAATAAAAAATAAAAAAATAAACAAAAATAATACAAAAATCATAACTCGACCGTCTCACCTTTCTGCAGCGAGAGATGGTCTTCTCGTTAGCTTTGAAAGGAAGAGTTAATATGGCTAAATACTTTGGCTGCATTGTCCCTCAATATCTCTACTATCTTATTATCCCAAACATTAAACGAAAATAAACTTAGAAGTATATTTTAAATACGATTTTGTACACCGCTGTTTGACAAAACAGGTTAAATGTAACCTCAATTTACCTTTTATAGCCTATAAATCCAGAAAAACACAGAAGGAAGCGAAATGACGCTATTTATTCAATTGTTTGGCTTCTAGAGAAGTAATTTGTCTGCACTTTAACGCATTTTTACGTATAGAGTCTGAAATATAGTGACTCGACCAACTCTCCGGCCCGACCGCGTCTCCCGGATTTACCCTATCTTTCTTCTCCATCTTGTCTTCTTTATTCTCGAACGTTCCTTCGCACAGTTTTCGGTGTCTCTCGCAGTCACGTGACACTCAGAACAAATGTACTATATATTCCAACAAAAATAAAGAGATCAAGTTAGTTAAAGTTCTTGTAACCGTCTCGGGTGTTGAGACGGTCGCCGCACAGTGGGAGAAAATGACACAGTCGGCGTCAAAAATCGATTCCCACGCCAAATCGAAATGAAAATCAACGAAACTTGGTATACTGGGGTATTAGGTATCGCTGATCACGATCCCATTGCGGGTTTTTTGAAAAAGAAGATGGCGGAGCCAATATGGCCGCTCAAAGTTGACAAAAACTGGAAAAATACGAATCCTACGAACGAAACACGTTGTTTATTCAAAACCTACAGCTATAACTATATATTTTATGAGTTTAGAAATGTGCATCACACTCTATAGAATGATATTCTAATGAATAGTTGTTAAAAAATTGTTGTTAACAATAAAAAAACAACATTATTTACTAATTTTATCATTTCCGCGACAAATACTGCAAATACATGATTAATCTAACCATTGATATCTATCGGAGACGAAAATAAAGATTATTGACATAAAAAATGTTAGTAGATTGTTTATTAATAATTTGTTTAAACAATTTTTTAACAAAGTGACAGTGAAATCCCTTTCATACAATCAAATTGATCATGCTTTGTTGTAACATTACTATAAACAATTGATTGTTACTAAACAATTTGTTAACATAATAGATTTCAGTAATATTCAATAACGATAAGTGAAATTTGGAAGGTACATTGTTTTTATGACATAGGCACCCACTAAGTAAGGATTCTTGGAAATTTCATCCCCAAGGGGGTGAAAAGGGGTAAACTGTATTTTCTCGGACTCCTTAGTATCTCTTAGGCCCGATTAGATATCACCTTGGTGTTCAGGACACGAAACGCCGAAGCTTCGAGCGTTCGTGGATTTAGTTTTAAGCTAGCTTTAAGATAGTCAATAATTATAGTTTATAAGGATAGCGGTTAAGATTGAACGTTAAGTTTAAACTAAGGTCACGGGCACTTTGTATTTACACGACGAGTTCACAATAAATTATAACGACGACTTATTATCTAACGAAGACTTAATTTAAGTAGTTGGTAAAGCACACGCGAAAGTACGCGCGAGGATAGATACGAACCAAGTAGCTCGTGAAAAAGTCCTGGAGCGTCCAGTTAAACGCAAGTGCGCGCGAATATAGAATTACCTGTTGACTAGGCGACAGTTCGAACAGAAGTATCGATCGCGGTGATGGATCGGACCGTTGCGCCGAATTCCGTGACGTGAGCACCCCACCCAACAGTCGCTCGCCCTGAGCAGGACGAGGACGCCACCGGCGAAACAAAGCCGGTCGCACGATGAAGCGAGCGAGCTGCCTAATCAGCTGAGGTGCGCGTCAGTAGATGGCCCGACCAATCTCATCACCGCGATCATGCATACCGAGTTCAGGTCGCGTTTAGTCGTTTGTAATGCGCGCGGTTTTGGCAGCGAATCCGCGCCGACTTGGCCTGTGGCCGTTTGGGCCAATCCCAAACACTTGGTTTTCACGTACAATGGTTGCCCACCGTTTTTTTAATTTTAGTTATAAAAGACCATGAGTCAATATAAATATTATTTAATTCAATAAACTTCAAGTAAACCACAAATTAAGAAAAACACGGAAAAAATAAAAACAAAATTATAAAACTGGAAAAAAAATGTAAAAAAAGTTTAAAAAGTTCAAATACTGGGTTAGGTTAGGTTAGGGTTAGCATAACTTTGAGCGGCCATATTGGCTCCGCCATCTTCTTTTTCAAAAAACCCGCAATGGGATCGTGATCAGCGATACCTAATACCCCAGTATACCAAGTTTCGTTGATTTTCATTTCGATTTGGCGTGGGAATCGATTTTTGACGCCGACTGTGTCATTTTCTCCCACTGTGCGCCGGTGGGTCGGAAAAGGGATATGTGCAGACTCAGTGGGATGTCAAGGTTCGTCGAATGAACGAGCGTGGTTTTTAGTAACAATAACAATGTTTATTTCTGCTGATATAAAGTCCGGGGCACGGTTGCCTGTTGGTTCGGCGGTGGCGCTACGAATAGTCGCGGCGGCGGCTTAGGTTTTAATCTACAGGATCAAAGGATGGAATCAACTGGCCGCCCTTGGATGGCCAATGTTGACACGTCCACTAGGGGGTTACAATAAAAGGCCCGTTGCAATATGGTATCCGGCCTACGGGCGTAGATTGGGAACTCGGGTGAATGCAAAGGCGCAAGACTTCTCTCGGCCTCAAATCGGAAGCAAGGCTGGTAATGGCGCAGTCGTGACTAAGGTCGAAACTGACACACCTCAGATACAATACAAAAGAATGAACGTCTCGGTTGCCTACGGCATCGGGCATGATAAGCGGTCCATGTTTCCGAGAGCTGTCCATTTGGGAGTCCGGTGTCGTTATATGCGAGCACCGTCGCCAGTGATGCCAGAATCGTGGGACAAATGCTTACCCCCAGTATGACTTGCCGTCGTCCCCCACTTCCTTCCCATCGCACTACATACAAGCATATTTTTACAGGGTCATCCGTTAAAACTGCTACCTACGCGCGCGAACAGGAGAAAATAGCAACACCGCCTCACGGACGCATTCCACTACAACCATTCACGGGCCCGGCGTTCGGAGGGTAGCCAGTAGAGCTGTACGAGTACTTAAATATTCGGGTAGCTTGAAATCCGAACCAATCCGGGACTCGGTTTCCATGCCGAGCCAAGTACCCGAAAGAACCGAGGGGCTCGGATAGAACGAAGTACTTGAATTTTTTCAAGCGACCCGAAAGAAACCGGGCGGATTGGAAAGTCAGCGAGCGGGCCGTAAGAAACCGGGTGGCTTTCGAAAGAAACGAGCGGTCCGAATGAAGTTCGAGCAGATCGAAAACTATTTGTCCGATTTATTTCAAACGTGGTTCACATATTCTTAATGGTATTATCTAAAATGTAGCATATCATTTTTTTATGCGATAACCCATTCGTATATAATAAATGTTTTAAGCTTACCTTGTTAGGTAAAAAATGAATAGTGATATTCACCTTGCTCTCATTTGTACAATAAATTTTTACTTCTCAAATCCGTATGCTAAATTGTAGATATTTTATTAATGAATACTAGAATCATGATCTTTCTCATGTTAGATAAACCTGGGCATCATAATTCAATACACCGCTTGCGCGCGTAACAGTGGAGAAGGTTCTCGGGACAAGAAATAACTCGGTCATTTTTTAATATTTTTGTACAATATTTATACAATATACGCCTTAATACATGCTCTACACATAAGAAGTAACGCAATAATTTTCAACCTCATAGTATCTGTAAAAAAATCGTCTAGTTTAGTGTTGTTTCGAGCGTCTCAGAATGTCGTAACCCCTTAATAAAGGGTGTTGTCTGTTAATGGCTAATCTCCGTGATGCGTGCGGAATACCCACTAAAAACCCTCTTCTAGGCATAGCCTCCTTGCTGTGGCCATCCTAGACCGAGTCGGGACTAGACTCTACTACTTCGGCCCTGTCTTCCGTAATAGGTGACGGCTCGCCTCGATACTAGCCCATGTTTGCAGTATGGCCTACCATACCCACTGGGTACCTATATCCTACGCCTTTAGGGGACATAACACAACCTGTAAAACGGCGTGTTAGGCGCGTAGTCAAGAATAAAAGAATAAATAAATAAATAAATAACTATGTCAGTTTGTAGACTGACACTTATTCTAATATATAGAATTCATTCCCGTATCCGGGTCCCTCCTAGATAGCCCCTGGGGCATATCGCTTCCTCTTCCGTGCCTTTATATTTCTTTCGACGGCCCTTCTCGCCGCCTACTTCTTGATCCGGAGCAGCCTCTCCTGCTTCATCGTCTTTTCTTCTTCCACATCTCTATGCATCCGGGATTTTATGGCCGTATTGGCAAATGCTTTAAAGTCCAGCCAGCTCTCCTCAGACTTGGTGATCAGCCCCATCAGGGTATTCCTTATTTGGCCGTCTAGTGCTTCCTCCAGCTCAGCCCTTTCCACCACATAGCTCGGGCAGCTGGTAAGAACGTGTTCGACGTCGTCGACTGTATCGCCACCACAATCCTGGCAGATGTCATCCGGCGACTTTCCGATCCTCTTTTTGAACACCTTAAACACCCCATGCCCGTGAGGAGCTGCATCGTAAAGTAGTCCATCACGAAGCATGGGCGGCCCTTTGTCGAAAACGTTTCCACACTGCTCATGATTCTTCTGGTCCAACTGTTCTGGTCACTCGCGTCCCAATCCTCCTGCTAGCGTTCCATGGCCCTCGCTAGCGCCGTCCTACGGTGGTCCGCCTCCCTTTCCTTCAGCGTCTTCTTATCCATCGCCAACGCCGGGTCATCTTCGTCCGTCACCCTTGCCATATATACTTCCCTCCACATCTTCGCTTTGATGCTTAAGGGCATTCTCCCTGCTAGGACACAGAGTGCATTATAGGACACCGTCCTATACGCAATCGTGGTCCTTATTAGGGCCGTCCTGTGGGATCTCCTTAGCATCGTTGCCTTCGCCTCTCGCTTCAGAGACGGCTCCCACACGGGGGACACATACATAATGATCGACTCCCAGACCATATAATACAAGCGTCTCGAATGTTGCGAAAGGCCTCTCGTGTTTGGTAGCAACGCCGAAAGCGCCCTCACCACCTTATCCATCCTGGCTGGCCAGAAATTCCGTAGGTTATCTAGGACAACCCCCAGATACCCCACTTCTGCCGCCGTTGTCACCGTAGTCCCCAGGATCTGGAGGTCAGTGATCCTCTCGACCCCCCTACCCGTTAGAAATATCGCCTCCGTTTTTTTCGGTGGCAATCCGGAGGTCAGTCTTCCGAAACCAGTTGCCCAAGATGTCCATACTCCTCTTCATCAAATCCTCGAGCTGCTGCGGATTTCGTGCTGAGAACAGGAGGGCGAGATCGTCCGCATATGCTATCGTTTTTACCCTCCAGTGCGTGTTGAGTGCCTTTAGAACCCCGTCACAGACGAGGTTCCAGAGGAATGGGCCCAGGACTGACCCCTGGGGTACACCTGCCGTGATTCCCATTTCCACTAGTCCCTGGGGAGTGTGCACTACAATCTTCCGTTCTCTAAAGTATGAGGCCATTACCATTTGCACGACGTTGGAGGCACCCTTCCTTTCCAGGTCTTTCAGTATGAGGCTCCACCTTAGGTTGTTGAAAGCGTTGCGTACGTCGATAGCCACCATCATACAGGTCCTCTGCTTAGCCTTACATTCTTCAGCAAAGCGCGCAACCTCCATCGTAGCGTCCACGGTGCCCGCTCCTCTGCGGAACCCGAATTGCGCCGGGTGGAAGGCATCCATCCCAATTTCCGTCTCGATGATCGCCTTCATCGCGTACTCCCAGGCCTTACTCAAGGCCGGGAGGACGCGTATGGTTCTGTATGCTTCGGTACTCATAGGGTCCTTGCCCGGCTTCGGGATTAATACCATCCGCGCCGTCTTCCATATAGGTGTTATGTCCCCGGTGATCAGTGAGTCCCTGACAACTTCTAGAAAGTCGCCTTAGTGGGCCCTGAGCACCCCCGCGACCACCTTCGACGGGACCAGGTGTAGGCACAGGGCTTTTTTGGGCTTAATCAGCTTAACCACCTCCTTGGCCAACTCCGGAGTCACCCCTCCCAGGGTTCTTTCGTCTCGGGTTCTACTCGTCCGACCGTGCAGAATAGGTGAGTCACTATTCCCTTTGCCTGCTCCGGGGTCGTCGTCTTCCTATAGGCTTCAGCTTCGCCATCACAACCCCACGGATCACTATCTACGGTGCCGCAGAGGTCCCGCCAGTGCCGATCCTTCGCTCTCCAGATCAATATTTAAAGGTGCTTCCTAGCAGCCCCGTACGCTACTCTATACTCCTCCACATCCTGGGCCTTCTTCTTCCGTTTCATCTGGTAGGCCCTTCTTGTTCTGTGCACTTCATTTCTCGCCTCTGCTATCTCGGAGCACCACCAGAAGTGAGGCTTCCTGGGTGCCCCTTGGCAGCTTCTTCTTTTGCAATTCCGAGCTCGCCACCTCCCCGAGGATCCATTGCAGTTTGTCGGCTGCAAACTCGTTCCGGGTATGCTCACCAACCTGACCCAGGTTAGCGTCCCTTATCCGCTCGTAGGATTTTACAATCGCCCCAATGTCGATTTCCTTTACGTCATAGGGGAGGGGATCCATCTCGGGACCGTTGGGAGCCTTCTCTGTCGAGCAAATGTGTGTAACACATATACGTGGTCCGATTCCGTGATGCAGGGTAGGACTTCACTCATTGCGAGTCTCCTGGCCGTGACCCCATCCGTCGCCATCATGTCTATTACTGACGTCCCACCGTTCCGCCGGAACGTATATCTGCACTTCAATCTTACCGGGGTAAGCCTCCGCTTATCGAGGAGCACAATACACAGTTGCCCCTTCTTATCTAGTTTACGGCCACCCCCCCCCCCCCCCGCCGGGACTTGGCGTTGAGATCACCAGCCAGGATAAGACCCTTTCCCGTGGTCCTGATCTGCGTTAAAACTCCCTCAAGTTCATCCAGGTATCCCGGGCAATTCACCTCCTTACTTGAGGAGCAGTAACAGTTAACCACCGCAGTTCCGTCGGCCTCCACGGCCACTATTCCCCCGCCGCTATCACCGGGGTAGCATTGCAAATCTCCCCTTAAACCCGGTCATCCATATAGACGCGTCCCCAGTCCCATCGTTACTCCACTCCGGAAGTTGTCTGTAGGGTTCCGAGATCACTACAACGTCCACATTTAGCTCACACGCGTTGTGAATTAGCAGGTCTTGTGTTAATCTACACCCGTTTAAGTTGATTTGCAGTATTTTAAGCGGGGGTGGGGGGGGGGAGGCATTGGCAGGGTTCCTGATTCCTCGCCCCCCCCCCCCGGCGCCGGAACTCGTCTATTGGCCGGGCAGGCCAAGGACGCCGTAACATGGGCAGCCTTGGGTCCCGACACCCCAGCTTTCGCGCAAATTATGCATCTGGGTGGTTTATCACAGGTGGTGATCACATGGTCGTTGGCACCACACTTCCTGCAGCATTCTGCTCCTTCCGGCATGGACGGGCAGGCATACGCGAGGTGCCCCAACTGATGGCACCTAAAACACCTTATCGTTCTCGGGAGAGGCCTAACCCTGGCGATCGTGAGGCCGGATCGGAATCTCAGGCCTTCCACGGGCCTCTTCAAAGCAATGACTATGGCTTCCACCACCGCCACCTGTGACCCCCCAGGGCCAAACCTGAGGGACTTCAAGGCAAGCTCGACTGGGTCGGGCTTCAGTGCCGCTCCGAGGTCTTTCAATAGCTCCGGACACTCCACCAGCGGGCAGATATCCCTCACTTCGATCGCCACTTTGTCCTGAAGGGGGACAATCTCTAACGTCCCACCTACCAGCTTCCCTAAATCACCGGCTATAGATCTTGCACTCAACGACTTCTCGACCTCCACCAGAATGTGGTCACCCCTCGTCTTTCATACGGCCATGACCCGCTTGAGCGCCTCCGGGATCGTGGTAACCATCACCCTATAGGCCTCTATATATGTCAGCGGAGGGATCACCTTTATTAGTAGTGCTTCCGGCCGCTTACGCTCCCTTGAGCGAACCAGGGGCCTCCTATCCTTCTAGGCACCATTCCGAATCCCAGGGGGCTGCTGGGCCTGCCTCTGCGCTCGTTGTTGCTGCTGCTGTTGCTGCGACCGTGGCTGCTGGGTCTGGGGTTGCCAGGCCTGCTCCTGCTGTCCGGGAACCTGCTGTTGCTGGTACCACATCAGCCCCTGTTGCCCCTGCTGCTGAGTCCGCGATCCCATCGTTACTCCACTCCCTGTTGGAGTTCCTGCTGGGGAGTATGTTGGGATCCCCCTGTGTACCCTGCTGCCTTTGCTGCCGGGCATCCTGCTTCCTTATCAGCCGGCGCTCCTTCTTTTTTTGGCGACGCGTCTCCTGCAGTGGCCAGTCGTTCCGTTGCTGGTCAGCCCCCACAAATCGGGTAACACGGGGCGTCTCCCTCGCACTCACCAGGCGCTCGGGGTCGGACTGAGGGGAGTCACCCTCAATTTCCGTCACCACTTCGGGGAAAAGTCTCTTCTTTGCTCCCACAGGTTCGTCCATGCGGGACGTTCGAGCCCTCTTATTCTTGTTGTTCCTGTCCTTCGCACTCCGGGGTGGATTCGAGGGAGGATTTTTGGAAGGGGCCTGCCCCTCCTACGTCCGGGCACCATATTCCCGGGTCTCAGTCCGGGATGGACCCTATCCTGGGGCCCCCCTAGAAGGGGAGGTCTCTTCCTTCTTCTTGGTGTTGTTCCTGCCCCCGCTGTTGATATTGGTCTCCTTGGGCCTGTCCGCCCATCGATTACTCGAGTGGGTCGCAATAACCTCTGTCACAGTTACCGTCGCCTCCTCAATGCTCCGCGCCACCTCCTTTGCGGGGTTCGACTGTGCGGTATTTGCTTGTCCCGCTGCAGACGCCGCGGCCAGTTCCCTACCCCTGCGGCGCCAGATACTTTCTCTCCAACCTCCTCCAGGAGAGGGAGGTCGTAGACCTCGTGGTCGTCATCCAGAGTCGTGTTCCGGCTCCCTAGGGACTAGAGCTATTCCTTTTTCCCGGGTACCCGGGTACTACCCGGATTAGTACTCGGGTACTACCCGAGTAAAAGAGATAGTTCGCAATTCCGATTTGACAGCCGATCGTCTTTCGACTTTCGATCATTTTCGGCTAACATCAGTAATGAACTTCAAGCAATTGAATGCGGTATTGTGTGCGCGTTACGTTACGAATGTTACGATTACGAAGGGCGCCTTTTATGAATCACTGTAAATTATGTGCAGTACACGAAATGCTGTATTTTAAATTCTCTAATAAATTTGCTAATGCATTCATATTGCTTGCATTATCATGTACCACAGCAATTAATTTATTTATAACGTTCCACCTTCCTACATCCCTATTTCCTATTATAACGGCTGTGACATTTTCGGCGGTATGTCGTCATGTCGTCCCTCGATAACTACAGGGTGTCCGCGGGAAGACTGAACAGCTGGATATCTCCTAAAGTATTGGAGATAAAAAAATAAAGAAAATATGGAATCGCATGGTTCGAGGGGACCAATTTATTAACGCAGACGAATTTTTACTTCGAATATTATTTTAAAAGATACGATGGTCAAGTTCGGTTTTTTAAATGGAACTATTTTTTTTGAAGAGGTCACTTGATAGCGCGTTCCAAGACAAATTCAATAAGCTATAATGTATACACTTTATTTCCACTGGTTTTTAAGATATTGCGCTTGCAAATTTACTGATTTTCCTTGGAAGAAAACCCGCTGGAATAGCAAGGACCGGGGACGGTCTTGCTGGCGCCACGGGTGGCCTTGCCTATTGAAACAGATACCTACCTGCCAAAGGTCTACGCCGGGAATGGCAGGCCCAAAGGCTGGACAATTCTTTTCCGTCAGAAATGCTACTTAGGTAGGTACATCTGCGGTATCGAGAAGCGCACCGTTACTTTTATTTCGCACTTGCTTCTACGCTCGGATGGCCGGTTCTTTTGGGAGGGTTGTAAGTTCGATTGGTTAGAGTTAGGAGGTGTGGAAGTTGCTAGAACAAATTTCAACCATAGGGAGCAGATTGTATTAGGACCAATCGGATTTGCATCCATAGCAAACGGCTGCTCTATTGAGGAGAGCCTCTTCACAGCAATACCTCCTCCCCAATACCCAACTGCTCTCGCACGGAATACGTCAACGCATGATTATGTTTTGATATTGGAGCTGGTGTTTATACTCGAGAGATAAGGCATCTGTGCGAATTTTTAGGAAGGACCTCGCGTCGACAGCGGGCTACCCGTTTTCTTCTTGTGTCTCTCCACGAGGCGTATTGACGGTGGATTGTAGGAGCGTAGATGTCTGGATGCCAGTTATTGAATTCAGGAGAAGATAGAAACACTTTATTACAAAACACACATACACTATAATATTAAAGTAAATCGTATTCCTCTCGGGCAGGAGTACTGATAATGATCGAACTTGCGCCCTACTTCGCGCAGACCGATTACACGGAGGGTACTCGAGTCACACACTGCACATATGATACAGGGTGAATCTGGAGCTACGCCCGTCGAAGGATGCGGCCTGGTACCCCGTGACGAGGACAACCCCCAGCAGTGCCTCACCGAATTTTATGGCTTTTTCCGGAAAAAGGTATGAATCCTGAGCCGAACGTAGCGAATTGAGGTCGAGCCCCCGCAGTCGAGGGTGAAATATCCATTACAGTGTATTAAGAAATTCTTTTCTTCATCGCATCGAAAGGGACGTGACGCCAATGGATTCCTTATGTTTTTCCGATGAAAATCATACCAAATGTCATGCAAATCGGACTACTTTGACACAAGCTATTTGTACTCCTTATTTAAAAGTTGTCCTATTTACACGATATTTGGCATGATTTTCATCGGAAAAATATGAGGAATCCATTGGCGTCACGTCCCTTTCGATGCGATGAAGAAAAGAATTTCTTAATACACTGTAATGGATATTTCACCCTCGACTGCGGGGGCTCGACCTCAATTCGCTACGTTCGGCTCAGGATTCATACCTTTTTCCGAAAAAAGCCATAAAATTCGGTGAGGTACTGCTGGGGGGTTGTCCTCGTCACGGGGTATCAGGCCGCATCCTTCGACGGGCGTAGCTCCAGATTCACCCTGTATCATATGTGCAGTGTGTGACTCGAGTACCCTCCGTGTAATCGGTCTGCGCGAAGTAGGGCGCAAGTTCGATCATTATCAGTACTCCTGCCCGAGAGGAATACGATTTACTTTAATATTATAGTGTATGTGTGTTTTGTAATAAAGTGTTTCTATCTTCTCCTGAATTCAATAACTGGCATCCAGACATCTACGCTCCTACAATCCACCGTCAATACGCCTCGTGGAGAGACACAAGAAGAAAACGGGTAGCCCGCTGTCTACGCGAGGTCCTCCCTAAAAATTCACACAGATCCTTTATCTCTCGAGTATAAACACCAGCTCCAATATCAAAACAGAAGCATGCGTTGACGTATTCCGTGCGAGAGCAGGTGGGCATTGGGGGGGAGGTTTTGCTGTGAAGAGGCTCTCCTCAAGAGAGTAGCCGTTTGCGAGGGATGCAAATCCGATTTGTCCTAATACAATCTGTCCCCTATGGCTGAAATTTGGTCTAGCAACTTTCACACCTCCTAACTCTAACCAATCGAACTTGCATCCCTCCCAAAAGAACTGGCCATCCGAGCGTAGGAGCAAGTGCAAAATAAAAATAACGGTGCGCTTCTCGATACCGCAGATGTACCTACCTAAGTAGCATTTCTGACGGAAAAGAATTGTCCAGCCTTTGGGCCTGCCATTCCCGGCGTAGACCTTTGGCAGGTAGGTATCTGTTTCAATAGGCAAGGCCGCCCGTGGCGCCAGCAAGACCGTTCCCGGTCCTTGCTATTCCAGCGTGTTTCCTTCCAAGGAAAATCAGTAAATTTGCAAGCGCAATATCTTAAAAACCAGTGGAAATAAAGTATATACATTATAGCTTATTAAATTTGTCTTAGAAGGCACTATCACGTGACCTCTTCAAAAAAAAATAGTTCCATTTAAAAAACCGAACTTGACCATCGTATCTTTTAAAATAATAATCGAAGAAAAAATTCGTCTGCCTAATAAATTGGCCCCCTCGAACCATGCGATTCCATATTTTTTTAATTTTTTTATCTCCAATACTTTAGGAGATATCCAGCTGTTCAATCTTCCCGCGGACACCCTGTAGATCGGTCAAAGTCCCACTTCTTTAATCCATTATTACAAAAACATGCATTTACATAAAATTCCGCAGTCTATATTATAGGGAAGAGTTGCCAATATCGTACTGGTCACCTAAATCGTACCTCATCAATTTCTCAGTAATTAATGAATGTAAACGTGTTAAGGAAATTCTGCATGCTAACGCCATCTCCGTTGGCGTACCGATAATTAGGCAGTGGCAACGACGCGCTGACTCATGTGGAGCGTCGATCACGGCCCCTTCCATCGCCTTACAATCGATGGAAGGGGGATTGCTATTCCTTCCAGGAAATAGATCGCGATTCCTGAGAAGGACACTCTCTAAGTGGCTCGGCTACGGAAAACCCGCACTTTGAATTCGCTTACGTGCATCTTCTGCTCGCGCTACGCCTTCGAACTTACTCACCTGCAAAGTAACGTGCGTTCACCCAAGTTACCCACCTGCTTGGTAACTTGGTTAATTCATTGGGGTTCATTGTCGACGAGCCGTGTACTAAGTCGCAACTGCTTTGTATCGCTTTGCTTTGTATCGGGAATCATGCCGATTCCACGTGCTTCGCGCTTGCTAACGTCTAGAAACTTCCTACCGCGTAGGAAAACTAGTGCCGCTATTGAAAACATTAATAATCAGTGTACAGTATTCTTCCATTGCTCGTTTATTGTAGTATAAATTGTAAATCGTGTGTTTAGGATTAAAATCAGTGCTTAAGATTAAAGACCTTAAATTAAACGAAAACCTCGCGAGTATCCAGTTCCTGCTACGTGTGCTATCCGATAACTTTGCTAAGAAAACGACATCTGATAATAAAAATATCAATTAAATGCGAAATAGGAAATGGAAACATAACCTTTATAGCTTCCACCCTATTTTGTGCGTGCTATATACATTTAAAAAAAAAACAGGTATGATTGATGTAACTTTTTACC
Source organism: Andrena camellia (assembly GCA_029448645.1). Lineage (NCBI taxonomy): Eukaryota > Metazoa > Arthropoda > Insecta > Hymenoptera > Andrenidae > Andrena > Andrena camellia. Next base: position 16,206,697 of record CM055681.1, read on the forward strand.
AGTTTATTTTAGCTGATACCACTACAATCATACCAGTAGGATTTGACAACTTGTATGTTCTATAGGTTATGCACATATATCATATACATAGATTATTGCGGCCTATATGTGATCCATATACATATGTACATGTAACTATATAATAATCATTAATTTATGTTGAATATTTTCTTCTCTATTTGTTATTGATACTATTTTTAGTGGAGGTACGATTTAGGAGACTGGTTGCCTAAATCGTACCTTTTACAGTATGTGACAAAAAGATTTGTAAATAAATTAATTTGTTCTAAACAAAAGGTTAAGTATATAATAGTAGATGCCTAAAAGATAAAGCTACAATATCCAATAGTCATTTGCGATAAAATTAGTACCAAATATGAAATATAACGTAAAATGTCTTAAGAGGGGACGCCTACCTAGAAGGCTTCAAAAAATCGATTTTTGGATTTCAACATTTTCTTGAAGTACAACATCTTAAAAATATTCCCTGAAAATTTCACATCAATCCGAAAAAAATTGACATAGTTATGCGTGTCTATGCAAAGTGCTCGACGCAGCGGTCGAACCAAGACGACATCCGCCGCGGTACGACACAGGCCTCCGTACTAAATAAGAAGTGTTGTATATCCTTGCTGTTAGGACACGGTTTATGTTGTGCAAACTCCATTGCATGCACTATACAACAGTATTTACGGAAATGATTATACACTTATCATTTTAGAGGTATTTGTTATTTAATTGAACGACTTCAAAAACTTTCTGCAACATATTTCATAAAAGTGATTGCTTGAAACGCTTAATGGATTCCAAACGCCAGTATGCGGTCAAAACAACAACTACGCGCTTAGTTACAAAACAAAACAACGTTGCTATGGCATTCAAGAGTTCTGTAGCGGAGAGAAGCTGGTGTCTCATATTCGGCGACTTTACCCTAGTGTACTCTAGTGTTCTATTTTATAAAGTGCCATGTGATGTAGAAAGGGTTCACGAAAACTGAGAACATCTGAAAATGTTCGATTATCAAGAACAACAAAAAGAAAACAGCCTAAAAATGCAAATAAATTAGAGACTGATCAAGAAAGTTTTAGTGCTTCAGCAAAAAAGATAAAATTGCAAGAGGGCATTGAAGTGCCGCAAGCTGATTATATTGAGTATAGGATTTTAAATTTTATAACAGTTTTTGCTGCGATTTCAAACTATGTGAAATGCAAAGTGTGTAACAGTGATGTGGAATTTCAAACGACGAGTATGCGAGGCCTTGGTTTTAAAATTGTAATAAAATGTAATACGTGTCAGTCAAAATTTATTCCTTCTTGTCCTTATATTGGAACAACATATGAAATAAACAGGCGGTTTATATTTACTATGAAAGTTCTCGGCCTCGGGCTCAAGAGCTGTCAAAAATTTTGCGGTCTGATGGACATCCCACAATTTTTATGTCACAGCACTTATGATATAATTTTGAAACATATCCACTCGTGTGTTGACACTGTCTGCCAATACATTATAAAAAAAGCTGTGAAACAAGAAGTTAAAAAATCTTGTGAAGAGAGAAACATCGAAAATACATATGAACTAACAGTTTCCGGCGATGGCACATGGAAGAAGCGAGGATTCACTTCTCTTTACGGTGTCTCGTCAGTTATTGGATATTACACCGGTAAGGTTCTCGACGTTCATGTTAAAAGTGCTTATTGCAAAATGTGTGAGTTTTGGAACAAAAAGAAAGGTACTACTGAATACGAAGAATGGTTAGAATCACATCAGTCTGAATGCTCGGCAAATCACGAAGGATCGGCAGGAAAGATGGAGGTGGATGCCATAACTGAAATGTTTCAACGCTCCCAACAGAGATACAACGTGAAATATGTAAATTATATAGGAGACGGAGATTCTAAAACTTACACAGGTATCGTAAATGCATTACCTTATGGTGAACATACTCGCATTACAAAAAAGGAATGCATAGGGCATGTTCAGAAACGTATGGGAACTCGATTGCGGGGATGTAAGAAGAAAACGAAAGGAATTGGTGGTAAAGGAAAACTTACCGCGAAAATGATCGACAAATTGACAATTTATTATGGATTGGCTATTCGACGAAATTGTAATTCTGTGGACGAAATGAAGAAAGCCATTTGGGCAACTTATAACCATTACAGTTCGACAGATGAACAGCCGAAGCACAGGAAATGTCCACCTGGAGCTGATTCTTGGTGTAGCTGGCAACGCGCTTCTGCGAGCGGCCAGCTTGCATCTTTCAAGCACGATTATAAGGCTCTTCCAATAGAGGTATTAAACGCAATTAAGCCTATATATAAGGACCTCAGCAGTGAAAATTTATTGGAAAGATGTGTCGGCGGTTTTACGCAAACTAATAATGAAAGCTTTAACCAGATAATTTGGAAGATAAGTCCAAAGATTTACAATGAAGGCTCTACTGCAGTGGAAATAGCATCCTACATTGCGACCTGCCTCTTCAATGCAGGAGCAACGTCATTTTTAAAGATATTTCAAGCTTTGGGGATTCATAGTGGACCAAATATTCACATGTATGCGACGAGGGAGGACGCAGAACGCATACGGCACGCCGAAGACCGCGCGAGAAAAAGCACGCAAGAAACAAGACAACGTCGTAGACAGGAGCAAGTTGGAATTTTTGAAGCGGCAACTGATGCAGAAGGGTTATTATATGGCCCAGGAATCGATGACTCTGTGTAAGTTAAAAAATTAATGTGCTATTTAGATGTAAACTAGACCCAAAACTTTAAACGCGGTTATCTCGAAACCATGTTTTTGAACTCGGTGACCAACATAACTAAAAAATTAATGAACCGATTTGCTTGCCCCATTGTGGACTTATTTTAGGGTCCAAAATCTAGGCGCTATTGGAGGGATTTCTTTTTTTTCTGCTTAGTTTTTTTTTTACACGCCAAGAAAGGAACTACTTTTTTTATGAAAATCGAGGGTTCAACTTTGCAGCGCTACCATTTTGTCTCAAAATAATTTTTCCAAAATCGGGCCTGATAGCGCCTAGATAATTTCATACTCTACCAAAAACTATTCGAATTTTTTTATTTCAGATAATCCTGCTACGAACTACGATGGTCACCGCAAAACACTAAAAAAAAAAACATCCCGGTCATCACCTATAACTCTCAAATATTTTAATATTCTTTAACGTAGAAAATACTGAACTGTCCTTTAGATGTACTCTTAACAACAGACTAATAGTTATTACTAAAAGTGTAACGGTTTTTCTAGAAAAAAATCCCAAAGAAGCGCATTGTTTCGACCGCTCTAGGTAGGCGTCCCCCCTTAAGTGGTACGATATAGGCAACCCTCCCCTACCTATTTCTTTATTTATTCATTTATACTTATTTAACCATTAACAAGCAACACCCTTTATTAAGGGGTTACGCCATTCCGAGACGCTCGAAACAACGCTAAACTAGACGATTTTTTTTACAGATACTATGAGGTTGAAAATTATTTCGTTACTTCTTATGTGTAGAGCATGTATTAAGGCGTATATTGTATAAATATTGTACAGAAATATTAAAAAATGACCGAGTTATTTCTTGTCCCGCGAAACTTCTCCACTATTACGCGCGCGAGCGGTGTATCGAATTATGATGCCCAGGTTTATCTAACATGAGAAAGACCATGATTCTAGTGTTCATTAATAAAATATTTACAATGTAGCATACGGATTTGAGAAGAAAAAAATTATTGTATAAATGAGAGTAAGGTGAATATCACTATTCATTTTTTACCTAACAAGGCAAGCTTTAAAACATTTATTATTTACGAATGAGTTATCGCATAAAAAATGATATGCTACATTTTAGATAATAACATTAAGAATATGTGTACCAAGTTTGAAATGAATCGGACAAATAGTTTTCGATCTGCTCGAACTTCATTCGAACTGCTCTTTTCTTTCCAAAGCCATCCGGTTTCTTACGGCCCACTCGCTTACCTACTTTCCAATCCGCCCGGTTTCTTTCGGGCCGCTTGGAAAAATTCAATCCACTTGGTTCTATCCAATCCGCCCGGTTTCTTTCGGGCCGCTACAATACTAAGCAATACATTGGTTGAAAACAAATCCCGAAACACCCTTACTTTTCAGACCATTACAGTGGTCTCCCCCCTTAATTGTAAGGGTTTTTTACACGTTCAACACGTTGCGTGCGGGTGACGTGTACGGTCACGTCATGGGGAATCCCTATCCTACGGCGGGTGACGCGTACAGTCACGTCTTGGGCCTGGTCCCAATAAATGTGGAAGGGGAAGAAGAATTTTTCAGGTATCGAGTTTTCCTTTTGCATATGCATTCAGTACGAACGTGTTCATCAGTGTGTACAGTCGTTACAAATTTGCAGCGTTTTTCACCATTCTGCAGCTGTTTTTTTGTATTTAACAAGGTAAGTTGTATTTTTTCTGTCGTATTCTACTTCCTATCAATATTTTTATTCAATTTCTATATTGAATATTTTGGAATATACAGTTTTGAGGAGTGAACACCGTGAAAAAAGTGTAAAATGACGGAATGTTTTTAGCGTTCCGTGTGTATTGAACGATTTTGCGATTACTTGCGCGGGGTGTTCAACGTAATTTCTAATCATTTATTCCTTTTATATTTAGTACACTTTCTTCATCTATTGTTTCGTCCATTTTCATTACTATTATAAGGAAATGATGAACTGGTTGCCTAAAATATTCTAAAAAATCATATTTTATTATTTTTCAGCCACAATATTTTGTCTGGAAAAGACAAATCTTTGAAGAAAAAAGCGAAAAGTATTCGCCCTTACCGAAGGTAATTGCCTTTCAAAATTATTTTTCAGTCATATATTCTTGTGGACATATTTTTATAATATTTTGTTTTACAGTCATGTCGAAAAGGAAATCGACTGAACGCATCAATGCTCCTTCACCCCCAAAAGCCCCTCAACCGTCGACATCTGGGTTCAGAAGATGTACAAGGAGTTCTACGAATGTTGAACCAGAGGAAGCGGTTGAAGACTATTTGTTTGACAGTGGGAGTGACGAAGATTTGGAGTTGGATTACGGCTTTTCCACGACGGATTCCTCAGAGGAGGAGAGCGAAGAAAGTGACGAAGAGTCAACTTTGTCTGAACCGACCTCGCGTTTAGTTGAACTAGGTGCATGGAGCTCCGTTCCACCCATTTCCCCAAGCGTACCGTTTACGGAAAATTCCCGACATATAACTTCAATGGCGTCCAAAGAACCCATAGATTTCTTTTTTTACTGGCCAATGACCAGTTATTTCATACAGTTTTACGCGAAACGAATTTTCAAGGGCGCAAATTATCACGGTTCGCAACTTGCCCCAAATCACGATTCAAAATCTTTAAACAGGTAAAAAGGGAGGAGCTTGAGGTTTCTTTAGGGCTAATATTTTTAGCGGGTTTTGCTCATTTTTGGAAAAAAAATGATTTATATCAAATCCCCGCCTTTGCCAACGCAATGTCAAGAGACAGATTTCAATCTATACTGCCGGCTTTACACGTTTCTCGAAATCCACAAACGGGACAGCCCAAACCGTCTGATCCCAGGTCTGTGAAGTTGGCACCCCCAAATTCGATTTTTTAAAAAAACTCAACGGCATTCGTTTGTCCATTGTTTGCCCACGTTTGCCCAACAAAAATTTTCGTTTGCCCACCCTTCAAAAAAAAGTTATGGACAAAAAAAGTTCTTCGCCAGCACCCCCATGAAAACTTTTTAATGATTTGACAGTGGGAAATGATTGTCCACCGTTAGCCCACATTTGCCCACCCAAAATTTTTGTTTGACCTCCCTTCAAAAAAAAGTTATGAACAAATTAAAAAATTCCTCTACAGCACCCTCCATGAACAATTCTAGAATTTTTTAAAAGTAGCATTCGATAGTCCACGATCTGGCCACGTTTGCCCACCCAATGATTTCGTATGCCCACCCAATGATTTCGTATGCCCACCCTCCAGAATCGAATTAAATAATAAATACCGCTAAAAAGAAGGGTACGGGTGACGCGATCGCGTTAAAGTTCGATTTTTTTAAAATATTTTATCAAATCGTTCTTTCAACGATGCAGTCCGTTAGTTTAGATGTAGAAGAGATTTGCCCACCCAATAATTTTGTATGCCCACCCTCCATAATCGAATTAATAATAAAAATAGCCAAGGGAGTACGTTACGGTTGAAACGACCAATTATAAGCTCGATTTTTTTTTAATTACACGATCAAAATGTTTGTCCAACAATTTATTTCGTTAGTCTAGATGTGGAAGTGGTTTGCCCACCTAATAATTTCGTATGCCCACCCTCCAGAATCGAATTAAATAATAAATACCGCGAAAAAGAAGGGTACGGGTGACGCGATCGCGTTTAAGTTCGATTTTTTAAAAATATTTTATCAAAATCGTTCTTTCAACGATGCAGGCCGTTAGTTTAGATGTAGAAGAGATTTTCCCACCCAATAATTTTGTATGCCCACCCTCCAGAATCGAATTAATAATAAAAATAGCCAAGAAGTACGACACGGTTGAAACGACTAAGTATAAGCTCGTTTTTTTTTAAATTAAATTAAACGATGAGAGGCTACGAAAATGTCAAAGCACGATACTTTGCCTCGCTTCGAAAGTGGAGTTAGGAAAGATGTCGATGAAACAATACTAATATGCGTATCAATATCTTTTTATTTATATGTAGAATGATGTAATATTTTCAACAAAGAAAGATACCGATATCAGGAAGTGAAGGAAGGAATCAATTTATTCGACGGGATTTCATGCGACGACCGCACATACTTTATTCGTATATACTGTATATTCGACATTGCAGAACGTTTTTATTAACTACAATAAATTAAATGGCAATAATATGGACACTGGCAGTAATTGGGACATCTAATACTTCTTTACAAATATCTTTTGTTGCTGTATACAGTTTAGCAGTTTATTTAAACCTTATTGTTCTAATTAAGTAATTGTATTAATTATTTATATCACATATTTTCATCAATCATCAACAGAGGTTGCTTGTGGAATCTAAGACTGCATTCTTAATATTTCTGGATCTGTAACACATTTTGTAATGGAAATCCTTAATAGTTGTATTATAAGCGTACAAAATTTTACCAGAGATTCATAAGATGTCAAATATTACCTGAAATATGGTATGCAAATAATTTGCAACGTAGATCCGCATCTGTATCTTTTCTTGTAGCTGTCTTCTGTCTGTATAATTCGTGACCTCACGGCCTACCTTATAGCAAAATTTCTTACAGTGATCTCATCGAATCAAGCGTGGTCTTCAACTTCCTTACTGTTTTCCGCCCTTCCCGTGGTTCTTCGATAGGAGTCAGCTCACACCATCTTGCTTGGTGTAAATTGCTGCTACCTATAGAGGAAACTCTGAAGCGCAGCGCGTCAGTTGGATCTTTATAAACCGACACTATCTATCTGTCTTATGTCTGTCTGCTCCTATGAACTTAGAAATGTATTTAAAACAATTAAAGGGTGAATTAAATTTATTATTTTCTTCGTCCCTTTTTTGGGAAATTTACGGCGGCGTCGATCCTCTCGCGTGATCGCATGATCCGCGAGGGAAAGGCCTATTGCTAATAATTGTGACGCAGTCAGTGGTCCTCCACTTTACACCGCTGTCGACGCCGCACCAATTCAATAGTTGTATTATTGTGAAATACCATTACCATATATTCTGTTTAATTATAGTATTATCAGAATTTTTATATTTTTATAAATATTATTGTTGACGGATTTATTTTTACCCTTTGTGGATTTGTAATTGTCCGCAACTTTTGACTAACGTCATTATGTAATGTCCATATTCTTGCTGTATTACGGCAGTAAGCTGTAAAATGTTTTGGGCTATGACATACGATGCCACTTAAAACGTATATCTCATCTTCAATTTGAAATTGTTCTGGGATGCTGTTTAAAACTATTCCATACGGATATTTCATTTTATTTTGTTGCAAAAAGATTTCGGGGTCTATAGCCACATATGATTTTGCTTCTCTCTTTAATTGCACTGCTGATTGACATGTTTTACATGTGACTGTTTGTGTACTGAAGAATTGCGCAACAAAATTAAGAAAATCTTGTTTAAAATCTTCAGTTGTGTTTATAGTAATTATATCTACTATAAACAATTTTCTCTTATGTATTTTGCATTTGCCGCAGATTCTATTTTCTTCGACACTGCAAACATCTGTTACAATTTTTGAAAATAGCCAATTGGGACTTGAAGTACAATCTACAATATTATTGCGAATTTCAAATATTGTTGCAATACGCATTGGTGAATACTTCAACCAATGAATCGAATGCACACGTATTTTTAATATATATTTTTTCGCCATTAAGATTAACCAAATTACAGTTGTTTCCATTCCTTAATATTTCATTTCTTCTTTTCCTTAATGGCCTGTCATATGTGAGGTGAATGTCTGGGCATGGAATTAAATATTTCTCTCTAGGAGTATTGTTTTTGTTGAGTAAGGGCTTCTGTATTACATTCAATGTATTGCTTTTTTCTACATCTGCAGTTGGACTTCAATTTTGTATATTTTCATCGTTGTCCACTTGTAAATCTTTTGATTTACTTGATTTCACTTCAATATTTAATCCTTTCCAATTTTCTTGTTCCCTTAAATAATCACAAGTATCCGTAGCGTCCTGCACATTTTCGCCAAAATCACGTGAATCAATTTGTCTTTGTTTTTCATGTCTTTCTTCAGTAGTCGGCAGTGCAATTTTTTCGTTGGTGCGTTTAATTGCAGCACGTTCCAATTTCGAGAGATTTTCAATAGATTTTATGTGCTGAATGATAAATTTATCGACGCGCATTGGTTTATAATTTGCGCCCAAATCTGAATGCTTTAGATCTTTAAAATATGCCTCACATCTAGAGGATGTCGCTACATGCGATGACAGAGGGAAATGTCCCCTCATCACCTGTGTCCAGAGAGGAAAATGTCTAGATAATTTAACTAGATAAGGGACAAGTTCTGGACAATAAAATGCGTTATATCTATCTGTTTCTACACTGTTTTTTGTCATTTGTTCAGCCGCATCCCTGATTCTATTTATAAATACAACTATACTCTCATCTTCATTTAAAGTTTCTAAATCATCGTATTCTTTTTCATTCTCGTCGCTCGTAAATGTGAATGACTTTATTCTTTCGAATAAATACGATCGCTTCTGCTCATTAATTACTTCATTTCCATCGAAATCTTTGCCATCGTACTCACTGCAAGCGACAATAAATATTGAGCTAAGCAGAGTATTAAAATCTTCCACATTATCGCACGATGACATTAGGCCCGTGCATCGCACAAAGAAGTCTTTAATTTTAGGATGCTTTCTGTAAAATACATCTTTGGTACAAATAATTTTTATCAAATGGGCAATATCAATTCTGATAAAACAGTGAAGTGGATTTTGCAACATTTCTCCACTAATCCAATTATAACAATCCGAAATGTAAGTTTTCAAACAATGTTCATTGAATGCTAAGCTGGTTGCATTCAAAAGCGCCAGTGAATAATCACAATCAACTTCTGGAGGCACTGGTGCCCCGTGTCTTATGATTTCTCTCAACCAGTACGTAATTAAATTAGTATCGTGCTTTTCTGAAAGCATTTGAAATACTGGTTGTATACCATTTGCACCTTTTATAATGATTTGGTACAAAAATATATGTTTCTTCTCACCATTTAGTTTTTCTATTACTTTCACTAATTTTCCAGTCACGTCTAATTCTATTTTTCTGAACGTTTTAATTAATGTTTTGTACAATTCCATTTTCACAGGCGACCAGTAAAAATATAGAAATGATCCTTTGCAATCTCTTTAATGTATCCCGCGTATTACCCCTTATATTTTAACTCACATAAAGAATTAATAGGATCAAGATCTTTATTGATTCCTAATTCGCGTACGATGGCTTCTTCCCTGATTTTTCTTAAAGTGCATTGTCGCGCAACATAAGGAGGTTCAAGATCGTCGTAGGTTAAATCTGATGCTGCATCGTTTCTCCATTTTCTGGGTTTAATATTTATCAATTGTTGCCCAATTTCTACCGTATTGGTTCCTTTTACTGCTCTTTTCTTGTCATGCGGTATTCCCGAAGTATTCACTGTGTGCACTCTTAATACAATACCAGTGCCAGGAGCCGGTTCATATAGGCAATGAGCTTTAAATTCGGCACTGCATTCATTGCAAATACCATATATTTTCAAATATGTTCCCGCTTCCGGAGAATCGAAAAATTTTCCATACTTAAATGTATAAGCGCACGGAAGTTTCGTTTTTAAAAAACAAGCTTTGCAAATGGTATCAGTCCAACCGGGACTAAGTATTTTATACGATTTTCCACGAGTGCCCTTTTCTTTATAAATTTTCGATACAGGAGCAATAGATTTCCATTGCTCCTCAGACAATGTAATATTAAAATATAATTGCGGTAGATTATTATTGATTTTATTCGCATTAATGGGAGGTTCGTATTCTTGGGTAATGTTACTTTCGTTTATGACATTCATGCTATCCCCTATTTCTTTTTCTTCTTCTTCAACCGGAATTTCGAAATGTTTTTTTTTCAAATTTGTTAACAAATTCCATCTATTGGTTCTAAGGTGAAAATTTAATGTGTCTGGCGACAACTTACATGAAAATTTTGCAGCTACTTCTTTCCACACTTTATCCGTACGACACCTCAATTTGCAGCTCCCATCGAATAATTCACACTTTTCACACTTCTGCAGCATTTGCAGAATCACACCAGAGTCTATCAATGCTTTTCTAGGCATTTTTCACTAATCACTACAATGAAATCGCGAAACAAAAAATTATATAATCTTCTCACAGTTACTTCGCAAGCCGTAAATGAACGCACGATCTTGCAAGAGCTGTGTCTGAAGACTAACTGACTTTCGTGGGTCGTTGCAAAGAATTCGAGAGTATGGCAAACATGTGTTTACGTTTCAAAAGTGGCACTTGGTGCCGCGCCGCTTTAGGGCGCAGCGCTGAGGGCCGTCAGCGAAAGAAAGTACCTACGCATTTATAAACATTTCTGATACGTTGTCACCAAATACACTAAACTCTTACATTAAAAACAATCGGTGGAATTTGCTAACAAATTTGAAAAACAGTTCAAAATTCCAGTGGAAGAAGAAGAAGGAGAAAAAGAAATAGTGGTTAGCAGGGGTGTGGGGATGTTCGTGTACCCGACGTTTCGGGCTCGGGACGGGCCGGAAAATTTCGGGCGGGATCGGGAGGGGTCCCGATACTTTTGTATTGCTCGAGATCCCAAGACTCGATTCGGGCTACAAGCTTGGCCGCCATGAGCGGGCAATTTGATTTCAGATCGGCTCGGCAAAACTCGGCCACGATCGGCTCGAAACCCAGCTATTAACAGGAGACCGAGAACGGAACAAATTATGTATATCATTTATATCATTACCAGTGATAAGTTTTTACCTTTCTGTCTGCTGTTGAATCATAATTTGTATTTTATTATTGATTTATATATATTTTTTCATTGCTACCAAATAGTCTGTGAATACTGAATATGTCCAAATACTATTTTTACATCGACAATATTTTAAAATGTTAATAAAATATACTTCATACTTAGTACTTTATGTAAACGGGATATATAGGATATTATGTTTTTGGGATAGGTTCACATTTAAAATAAAAAACGTACAAATAACTATAAACATACAGAAATGAATATTTCGTGGACGTTTCATAGTAACTAAAATATATGGGATGGCGAATATTTTATTATTTTAAATTAACATGTAAGAAACATCATTGTTCTACGTTCTCAAGTAACAATTTTGTTCGGTTACTGATGGCTCGGTTAATTATGATTCAACAGGAGACAAAAAAGTAAAAACTTATCACTAGTATCGATATAAATGATATACAGAATTCTTTCCGTTTCGTTCTTCTGTTAATAGTTGGCTTTCGAGCCGATCGCGGCCGAATTTTGCCGAGCCGACCTGAAATCAAATTGCCTGCTCATGACGGCCAAGCTTGTAGCCCGAATCTTACGACCCCGAGCCTCGGGACGATCCGCACACTCCTAGTGGATAGCATTAATGTTTCAAACGAAAGTAATACTACTTAGCCAAGAATTCGAACCTCACAATAATCCAAATAAAATGAATACTAAACTGCCGCAATTATATTTTGATATTACATTGTCTGAGGAGCAATGGAAATCTATTGCTCCTTTATTGAAAGTTTATAAAGAAAAGGGCACACATGGAAAATCTTATAAAATACTTAGTCCCGGTTGGACTGATATCATTTGCAGAGCTTGTTTTTTTTAAAAACGTAACTTCCGTGCGCTTATACATTTAAATATGGCAATTTTCGATTCTCCGGAAACGGAAACATATTTGAAAATATATGGTACTATATAGCTTTACTATTCAGCTTCGCCCGAAATTTAGATTCTAAGTTTACAAAAAAAATTTTACCCATTTTTTTGTGAAAATAGTCACATTCATCTGGATTAGTTAAGAATAATGAGATGGAATACATTTCGTGACCCGAGAGTTTAGCGTTCGAAAGTTTTTAGGCGACAGACAAACACACAAACACTTTCTGGTTTATATATTAAGATTTGCAATGAATGCAGTGCCGAATTTAATGTTCATTGCCTATATGAACCGGCTCCTGGCACTGGTATTGTTTTAAGAGTGCACACAGTCGATACTTTGGGAATACCGCATGAAAAGAAAAGACTAGGTTAGCAATTGGGGAGCAACTTTTAAATATTAAGCCGAGACAATGGCGAAATTATAAACTAAAAAATAATTCTTTTCTTGTACTACCATTTCGATGTTGTTTTTTCACTTCAAATAAAATCGTGGAGCAGGATATCTCACAACAGATTCATTTCGACGCTTGATTCTGTATTAAATTGATCCATATTCTATTATGAAACATCCTGCTTCACGATTCTATTTAAATTAACAGAAGAACATCGAAATGGTAGTACAAGAAAATAATTATTTTTTAGTTTTTTTTTGTGCGTTTTAAATAAAAGCGTTTAATTCACATTTTTTAAATATATTTTTTTATTATTTACTTATTACTGTCTAACTTTGGATTTGTGGTTATGTGTCACGGGGGAAGCCGCAAAATTGGTGACACAGTATAAAACTGGATTACTAGTTCCCACGTGTCTTGTTGGGCGGCTCGGAATAGCACGTGAAACCAGTGGAAGTGAAATAAAACAATGTTTTGTTTCTAAATAAGTCTCGTAACGTGACAGCTCCTTAGAGGTAGATGTGGTCTAATAATAATTTCGGCTCACGCAGTACTGTTATGTATTAATTAGACTTACAATTAGAGTCGGAAAGAATGAACGTCACACGACAATAGGCTTGGAACGACTGACATTCATTTATTCTTCCTTGGCAACGGAATCGGTTATTACTGTAGGAATTTACAGAGTGGAGGGGCGATTCTTATGTCTGGAGTTAGATCGGATATGAAATATCGGATTACTGGGTGACGATTGAGTGTCGGACAGCGTTACATATGCTGATTTCATGTCCATTAAATTGATTTGATTTGTGGTTATAGGCTGATTTCAAGTAGTTTGGATTTGTGGTTATGAGTTATATGTATTGATGACTGGGTAATTCTTTTACCCCCTCGGGTTTTTTTTCATAATTTTGTATTGTCATCATAACTACGTATGCTTGCGAGGTTTCAAGCCAATTGGATGGGTGGAAGTGGGTTAAAATTGAGTTTCTAGATTTGAACCAAACATACAAAAAACAAACAGAATTTATTTGATGCTTGCATCATTTAACATTATAAATATTTATATTTGCTCCTCTCCAGCCACCTCCTCCGCCTCCTCTCGATCCACCTCCTGCACCTCCTCCCCATCCACCTCTTGCGCCACCTTCCCATCCACCTCTTGTGCCTCGTCCCCAGCCACCTCCTCTCCATCCACCTCTTGCGCCTCGTCCCCAACCACCTCCTCCTCCACCTCTCCTCCAACCACCGGGGGTGTTTCCGCGCCCACGGCCTCCCCGTAAAAATTTGAGGCGTCGTACTTGCCTTCTTAGCTGAAACAGAAATATAACAATTATGTTTTTACTTCTACCCATACGTATAGTGATTCATAAAAAAATATTCGGACATTTCTTAAAACGGAATATCATTCTGACAATTGCAACATTTCGCACAAAATAGTTGAGTAGGAAGTAGGGTAGACCGGAGGCGATTGTAACACGTTAAATATCTCAAAACATATGATGGATATTAACACAAAATTTGAATGACATTTGAAATACACACATCCATGTCCTAGCGGTATAGACGTGTATAGCGAAGAAAATAACTTTTCGATATCCCAAAGTAGCTTTTTCTTACTGATTTAAAATTGCAATATAAATACTCCCTTTGCAAGTACGTGTTTTTCTTTTTTTAAATATTTTTAAAGTAATACTCATCGTTACGTTATAATTTAAGTTCAAAAGCCTGGTCGGGAGCGATTGTAACATCGGCAGTCGGGATGGGTTGTACCGCGACAGAACCAAATAATGACAAAGAAGATGAATAATATTGTCATGTTTGCATGGAATCATATAGCACAGCATAAGCAAACGAATGAAAAATGGGTGCAATGTATTAAATGTAAGGATTGATCACATGAAGAATGCACCAGCCAAAACGTTTTCTATTTCTGCCACAATTTCGATACCGCATAAGTGGTTATAAATTTTACCTTTTTTCATTTATTATTATAATTAAAATCAACAAATATTTTTTAATTTTGCAAAGTTAAATTTGTGCTACTATCCACTCCATGCAATGTGACAACCGACCCGGGGTCAGGGACGGTTGTCACATTTTGTCCGCTTCTAATTTTTTTATTAATAACCTGGATATTACTTGACATGCGGCGAAACTGTTGTGTCTCAATAATGTCAGATAAGTAAGTAACATTTTCGTATAAGAACTTTTGTTTTAACTGTGTTAGTTCTTGCGTAATCGTATTCCAAAGTCAGTGTCACTATCGCCCCCGGTCTACCCCAAGACATAGTACAACATTACACATAATTACCTTCTTTATAATTTCCTCCGGATTCTCGGGGTGATTTTCCCGGCTGACGGCCTCTTCCTTACTTGGCCCTGCTGCCGAAGTCGGGCCAACCTCGGGCACTTCTTTTGGTAAAGTTGCTTGCATCTAGAAATGGAAAAAAATATATAACAAAAAATTTGAAGTTAAACAATTTTATTTGACTTGATCAAAAATACCTGGACTATTAACGAAGTTAACTTTACATTATGCAAATAAATTTTTCATGTGGGCCATTTTCATCGGGACGACATAACGACGTGCGTTACGAAAAGTAGCACGTATCTTTTTTTTTTACGAAAAACAGCACGTTTCAGTTTGCCACGTAAAGAAGAACATTTCATCGTTTCCGACGTTTGGTCTTCCGCTGCGAAAACTAGCATATTTCACTCCTTCGCCCCGAAGAATAGCACATTTTGGATTATACGACAGAAACGTTTCGGCGCGTGATCAGTTTAAGTTGGTGAAGTGCATTTTGCATCGAAAAATTCAACTTTTGAAACTGTTGTTTAATCAATAATAACTCCATCTAATCTCTAAAGGAAACATATATGAAAATTTTAATTTCTATCTGTATCGTATTCTTTTGGTGGCAAACCGCGCAAACGTGCTCAAACGAAGACAGAGGTACTGTTTTTCGTAACGCACGTCGTTATGTCAACCGAATGTAAATGGCTGACATGAAAAATTTATTTGCATAAAGTAAAACTAACTTCCTCAAAAACAGTCTGATTTACATGACTCGATTTGAGGACTCTAGCGGAAAAATCACTCGGTTTAATAGTATGCAATTTTAATACTTACAGTGTTCATCGAGTTCATATTCACTTCACTTTGAAAACCAGTTCCGTCTCCTTTGGACACTTTCGAACAACTGACATTCCTCGATCAGGAGCAAAGGGCTTTTATAGCACCACCACGGACAATTTTGTCCACACAGAATAATACCTGACAACCCTGGTCAAGAAAGTCCCTTCGTCGTCGCTGGCGAAAAGACACAGTGGTGGGGACAGGGGTAGTTTAAACTATAAAAGATATCGGAATGAAATTTGCGCCAAGAAAACAGGAAAAAATTATCCCTTTCTAATGATTTATAATTGAATATATTCTACGTTTATTTAATGTTTCTTTTTTCCATTTTTCAACTTATTTTTTATAAAAAAATTTGAAAACGGTTTATTTAGTAGTTTATTTAATGCTCTTTAAGTGATTTAAATCGCACGTCGGGGAAACTTTTCGTTTCCGAGTTATAAGGAAAAGTCAAATAGTACTATTAGAAATTGTAACGAAATCTATGGTTTAGTTAAACATTATTATTCATTTATTATTAATTTATTCAACGGAATAGAGCCCAATATATGCTTAAGTATTTGTAAAAACCCTTTGTATTACAATAATAATACGATGGATACGAACGTATATACGTAAAATGACGTACTGCTGACAGTTTTAAACGTAATAATTTGAAGAGTGGGCTAAAGGAGGAAATGATTTTTGCATGATTCTGTAGAAGAAGGTGTGCTGAAAATATTCCAATTGGTTAGAACGTAGGACTCGGTGGAACTTGAAAGATATTCCTTGTCAATTGTACAGAACTTTGACAATTTTCTCTATTTCATTGAGCGTTACTTTTTTAATACATTATGAAAAAGTGGACATTTGGGACGTAGGGTAGGGCGACTGTACCTAATATCGCCACTGTTCCTAATATCGCCACCCTCTATATCTCGCAAAGTAAGCACTAAAATTTATCGGTTATGCACTGAAGTAGTACCTAACCATGTGTAGGAAGACATACTGTAATTACAGCGTCATGTGATCAACAATTACAAAAAGGGAAGGATTTTATAGAATCTTAATAGTGTAAAAATTTATTGGACTATCACAATTTTACATCGCATTCGGAGAAAGTAAGTCTAATAATTCTGTGAATGCAAGAATATCTACTAGAAATACCTAATTAATGATGTACTTAAGAAATGAAATCGATTCAAATATTTTTCGTAATGAAACTAGCGTTTTTCTTTTAGCAGTATGCGTGTTCTCAATACCGCCTACCGAAGAACAATGGTTTCGATGTAATGTTTGTTACAGGTAAGGTCACGAAATGTGCAGACCAACCGAAATAAACTTTATTTGTCCAATATGTACATCGGAACGTAAAAAATAAAATATTTTAAAAATCTATATTTTTAAATTTCTATATTATTCTAATAAAAATAAAATTAAAGATGGATAAAAAACATTTATACAGCAAGAAATAATAAAAGCACATGTGAAAATGATTTTAAAAACTCATATATACATGATAAATATTTCTTGAGTTGGCGATATTAGGTACACTTTTTTTCAGGACCCGATTTTTGCACGTCTTACATTTTTTTAAGGGGTTACGTCACCCTGAGACGCTCGAAACTAGACGATGTTTTTAAAAATACTATGAGGTTGAAAATTATTTCTTTACTTCTTATGTGCAAAGCATGTACCAATCCGTTTGAATAAGGGCGGGCAATATTTCTGAAAGAGCCTATGAAATCAAAAGAAATAAAATAAATTTATTTAAATAACATTTGACCTGTTTAATTATACGTTGTAAAATCTTCATGCAAGTAACGGCAATAGTTTGGTGGTGTTTTCCTAATGAAAATGATATCACATGTGATACAGTTTCCTTAAAAAATGTCCAGATTTATATCGTATCTGGTATCATCGGAAAACACCAGGAATGGATCGGTATCAATCATTTACACGAAGATCTAATGAGAAATACAGAACTTAGTATTTCCATTAGCACATGCCTCACACCCATTTCCTATTTTCGCTTTTATAATTGTGTTGCCTTCTAATATGAGGGCTCGGATGCAATAAGGGGGCTAGCGCTCGAAAATGCGAAAAAGTATTGTCTAAACGCGAAGAAATATTGGAAAATTAAATGTTGTTAAACTGTATTTTAAAAAATATAGTGTTGTAAAGCTCGTCACGACACACATTTTTTCTATTTACAGTTTGCTTATCGAAGCATTACTATTCGAGCTAAAAATTATATACAAAAAATTTTTCATCGTCCAAAATCATTATTTCTTTAAACATAAATTGCGATAACTTGAGAAAATATTAAGAGATCGTTATGAGACTTAAAACATAACTTGAGAAAACTCTAGCGAAGCCGTAAAATGTATGCACAAAACCCTTATGTTAAAAAATTTAATAATTTTTAAATAAAAATTAATAACTCGGCCATTCTTTAATATTTTTGTACAATATTTATACAACATATGCCTTAATACATGCTCTACACATAGCAAGTAAAGAAAAAATTTCCAACCTCACAGTATCTGTAAAAAAATGCGTCTAGATTGTTGCTGTTTCCAGCGTCTCAGGGTGGCGTAACCCCTTAATAAAGGGTGTTTCCCGTTAATGGCTAAAAAAAAGTATAAATGAATAAACAAAGAAATAGGTCTAATATAGACTGTGGAATTTTATGCAAATGCATGTTTTTGTAGTAATGGATTATCCCCATAAAAAACTTCAAAAAAGTAAAAAAATTACGCCAAGTACACGAAATCAAACATATCACAAAAATAGAAGATAATTATAAAATAAAAAAAAAGATGTGAAATCAAAATGAGCTGCAAGTACATAAAGGTACTTTCCCGCTGCGTGCAAAGACGACACTGTGTAACGCAATGTAAGATTCGGTGCTTTCCAACTGCGCTTAATAATATTAAGCAGATATATTTTTATACAAATAAATATTTTAATACGAATAAATATTTTATTCAAAATACTTGGCGCTGCTCACCGAATTGGTGTTGCTAAACTGAATACATATGTATAAATTGCATTAATCTTTTTCTTTCTTTCTTGTGCGTGCGTTCGTGAATGTGTGTATGCGTGCGTTTGCATATGCTACGTATGATATTAGAGTTAAATATACTAAGCCAATTAACATTTTTTCGGTTTCGCAGCGCCAAGTATTTTGAATAAAATATTTATTCGTATTAAAATATTTATTTGTGTAAAAATATATCTGCTTAATATTATTAAGCGCAGTTGGAAAGCACCGAATCTTACATTGCGTTACACAGTGTCGTCTTTGCACGCAGCGGGAAAGCACCTTTATGTACTTGCAGCTCATTTTGATTTCACATCTTTTTTTTATTTTGTAATTATCTTCTATTTTTTGTGATTTGTTTGATTTCGTGTACTTGGCGTAATTTTTTTACTTTTTTGAAGTTTTTTCATGGGGATCTCACTTCTTTTTACAAAGATAATTTGCATTGGGAATGACCTCAGATAATTTTTAATATTATATTTATTATTATCTTCTATTTTTTGTGATTTTTTATTTGTTCTTCTATTTTTTATGATTTATTATTATTATCTTCTATTTTTTTGTGATTTATTTTTTCCTGTACTTGGTGTAATTTTTTTACTTTTTTGAAGTTTTTTTATGGGGTTTTATTTACTCGTGCAGCAGGGTTACTTTCTCTTTCAGCTGTTGAAATAATTCTCTTCGTCTGCATCGTTAACTGAAAAATAGGACACATTTACTAATTATAAAAATTATCACACGTGCTCATTGTCAAGATCATTGAATGAATAATTGCGTATGCAAAACCCTACCTGCAAATTTGTGCGTACATAGTCTGACGTAGATCACACTGTATCATCTTCTGCTTCGGTTATCTGTGAATATATATAAAAGCCACATTTTAGTTATATACAACTTAACGTAGTAGAACTTACTTATATAGAAATAGAGTAGCCTTTTCCTATAGTGAGTGTAGAGACTACATAATGTGTCCGAAGGAGGTACGAGCGTATGACAGAAAGTCTTATTGCAGAAAATTTAAATAAATGCTTATGGTAATAATTCAGCGAACATGAACAAAGAGATCCAATATTTTCAACACACAATTTATTGGTGTTGGAATAAAATTAATTTAGTATGTTTATTGGTGAATTGAAATATTGTTAATGGGAATCTAAAAAATTAATGAATTAATGAATAGCGTGGCAACTGCTGTGGATTTTATTAAAGTATTACGAATGTTTTTCACAAAAGATTGAAAAGCATTAAGGGAGATGTGTTTTCAGCGTACTTTCTTCACTAATGTGACTTGCTCTACATTGCAAGCAGTCCACCATAATCTATTTTCTTAATAATTCTTAAGGCTGCCGTCTCTTTCGACCTTGAATGTGTGCGTACGCTCACACAAGCTAGGAAAAGCGTGTACGTATACACGAAACCGTTTCAACCAACTTACGTCGTGGAATCGTCAAGAAGGAAACTTTTGCGGGTATAGTTGCCTTCAGTAGACATCCGTGCAGACGGGTCTGGTGCGTTTGAACGCTAATAAGCACCGTCCGTTGAAATAATAATGAATTTATAACTCGTGTACTGAGACAGACTCGAGAAATGACAGAATTATGCTTCAAGGATTCTCCGTCACCAGCGCTAATGGTATATTCGCGCCATGTACCATTAGAACCGGTGGAAGTCCAAGTTAGCCGATAAATGTAGGAAAGACATAGTTGCCGATACGTATCGAGAGTCCTATCGCGTTGTTGCCGCATTTCCCCTATTTCTATTTTGTCGTCAGAAAGGCTTGAATGAATCACGGCGAAGCGGCTGGAGAACAAAGATGGGCAAAGATAATATCTTGTTTATTATGTGCTAATAAAATGTAAAACGTAATGTTTTTACCCGACTGCGGCACGTAAAGGAGAGTATTGTGTTTATCAGGCTATGTTTGTATGCCCAGATGTTACGCTCTAGAGCCTGTACGGATACACCGATTTGGACAAATGAGGTGTCTTTAGAAATGTCCTACGATATATAATTTTCAAAATTGTAAGATAGAAATAAAAAAATCTTTTATCGTATGTATATATAAATTCCGCGCGGCACTGACAGTCAACGCGAGTGCTAAAACTACTAACAAGGAGAGTATTTTAGGTGT
This sequence comes from Andrena camellia, assembly GCA_029448645.1. Taxonomy (NCBI): domain Eukaryota; kingdom Metazoa; phylum Arthropoda; class Insecta; order Hymenoptera; family Andrenidae; genus Andrena; species Andrena camellia. The sequence goes on from CM055681.1 coordinate 16,227,815, forward strand.
CCGCCTCCGATCATTTTGATTTTTGGATATGTTATAGAGGACCAAAAAAATAAGAAATCCGTGTTTTTTTTATTTTTCCCCGTTTTCATATTTGGGGGGTGAAAACTGCGTTCAAAGTTAGGGTTGAAAAATCATTTTTGTGGAATATCTCGAGAACTATTAGAGATAGGGGAATTGTGTCAATGGACGAATTTTGTGTCTTTGAATGAGAAATATGACTGACTCCCCAGATTTTCAAAAAGTCCATTTGTTTAAATAATACATAAAAAATTGTTATTTTTTTTAATAAAATTCTTGTAAATCTTCATCTATATTCATGCAAATTTATTTTCTCATACTTCACAGCCGAACCGAAATACGGATAAATCAGAATTTGTATTTCCTATAAATTAACAAATGTAATTATTATTGAAGTTTACTTATAATAAGCTGTCCTCTTACAGGGAAACACAAGTTCTCAAATTATCTAGAAATCAAATTTTAAACAAAACATATCTAATACGCATATGATTTCCTTTTGTATGCTAGATATTACTTTTAGCGTGAAGGAAATTGCCATTTCGAGTACGAGGTGTCTGTAGCGCTACGTTCTATTGCAAGCGGCGCACTGCGCCCGTAACGTGATTGGCTATCGTAATTATTTAAACAAATGGACTTTTTGAAAATCTGGTGAGTCAGTCATATTTCGCATTCAAAGACACAAAATTCGTCCATTGACACTATTCCCCTATCTCTAATAGTTCTCGAGATATTCCACAAAAATGATTTTTCAACCCTAATTTTGAACGCAGTTTTCACCCCCCAAATATGAAAACGGGGAAAAATAAAAAAACACGTATTTCTTATTTTTCGGTCCTCTATAACATATCCAAAAATCAAAATGATCGGAGGCGGACACCTAAAATACTCTCCTTGTAAGTAGCGCATTATACGCGGCTGCTGACTGTTGGTGGCGCGCGAGATTTATATATATCATATCTTCTGCAAGTATTCATTAATCAGGGTGAAAATTGGTGAAAATCTTCCTTGTATATTAAGAAAAAACTTTGTCGCTGCAAGTTATATGTACCTCAAAATTGCCTCGATACTTTTTAACGGTGAACGTTGTAAAACATGGGTTATGTTCAGTATTACTTTTTAATAAATATTATTACATTTTTTAACATAAGGGTTTTGTGCATACATTTTACGGCTTCGCTAGAGTTTTCTGAAGTTATGTTTTAAGTCTCATAACGATCCCTTAATATTTACTCAAGTTATCGCAATTTATGTTTAAAGAAATAATGATTTTGGACGATGAAAAATTTTTGGTTTATAAGTTTTAGCTCGAATAGTAATGATTCGATAAACAAACTGTAAATAGAAAAAATGTGTCCTGACAAGCTTTACAACACTATATTTTTAAAATTCAATTTAATAACATTTAATTGTCCAATGCTTTCTTAGCATTTGGACAATAATTTTTCCCATTCTCGAGCGCTAATCCCCTTATTGCATTAGACTCTTCAATTGCACATTGATTATACAAAATATTACATCCTTCTACGTATAAAGAAAAAATATTGATTCGCAAATTAGTATTGTTTCATTGACATGTTTCCTAACTTCACTACCCAACCTCTCTATCTTTCATTATTGCTATTCTCCTTTACGTTCAGCGAGGCTCTGACGCTAGACGCAGCTCTCGTGCCGTATTCCTTCAAGCTTCTCGATAGAAAGAGCTGTGGCAACAGCGCGGCAGAGACAGAGAGAACAGAAAATGTGGCAACTATGCGTCAAAAATTCGTCTACATAGAGTACCGGGAGATGTCACCTTTGTACAACTTCTTTTTATCGACCGCAGTAATTTCATTAGGGACCGTTTGTTTACAAGGGACGCTTCGGTCGATTCGGACCATAACAAAAAGGAGACGGCAGCCGCTATGTCTTGACAAATTTTGTCGATTTACCTGATTTGACAAATTTCCAGAAACTTGTGCGAAACAAGATGTTCTGTCTATCTATCTAATCTTCTCCGGCGAACTTCCAAGCCTGTGCATCCCCATCATATCTACCTATCCAAGCCTGTGCGTCCCCTTCAATTCTATATCCAAGCCTGTGCGTCCCCTTCATTTTTATCCAAGTCCTGGGCGTCCCCTTCATTTCTATAATATTAAGCTTTACATAAAAACTCTAAATTGCTGGTATAAAAATATCTGGCAATTTAAATGCAATGCAATTTGTTACAATATATATGTTATTTTGTACATGCGTGGTATTATTTTGTACATGCATGGTACAAATTTCCAGAAACTGATGCGAAAGAAGAAGCTTCTCTGTCGATCGTACCTTCCCTGGACAACTTCCAAGTCTGCGACTCTACATAAGAAATCTATTAAAAAATTTTGGCGACTTACCTTGTTTATTGAGATAATAATTCAGTCTTCTATTTAGTGTAAAAACTCCTGACATTTCAAATTTGGACCACTTACATTATTTGACACTTGGTAGGTTATAAAATGGTAGGTTATATACAATTCAAAATAGTATACATAGTTATATATATAATATATATGTACAATGACGGACGGCGATCCCTGCCGAATGATCCCGAGAGTCGATGAATCGACGAACGAAACATGTGTTAGTTCGTCGGTGTGCGTGGACGCGTAGTATGTATGTATGTATATGTTTGACGAAAAATTCCTTGGAGAATCAGAAGAAGAAGAAGAAGAAGAATCTTATCGTTTCTGACAGATCCATGAGACGATATTACGATATCTCTGTCATGCGTGAACCGATTTCATTGAATTTGGTTTTATTCGAAAGCTTATATGCGGTTTACATAAGAAAAAAGCCTTTAAATTTAGAAAATATTGCAAGCGTGATGAGATATTAATGAAATAAGTTTCAGGCTAGGTTGGAATAGCCGTTTCTCGAGTAAATGATAGCGGTAGCGACAGTCGATATATACAGGGTGTCTTTCCTGTACTTGACGTCGAGACGCTACCGCGTCTCTAGATACAAGTGGGACTTTGACCGATTTATATTTCATCATTATGAGGATTTCAAAAATATATTTGTAATATTGCATGTTCTGGGTATTTTTCATGATTTTTGTATATAAAACGGAATTTGTTTACTAATTAGCTCGATTAATTGTTAGAAGTTGCTAAACCGCGAGCCGTATTAATGTTGGGTGATATTTTTTAATTGCTACATTGATGGTACCTTTCTTACATCCGGCATATACAAATAAAAACTGAGGGGGCTGACTGGGGTTACCACCCCTAATCCTCAAAAAATAATCAGCCTGATCGGTCAAAGTATGTCGCCAGGTTTGCGGTTTATGACCGTATTGTCCACCGAGTCGGCGAACCGGCAGAGCAATATTCGGATTAGCTCAGGCCGAAGAATGACTAAAATTCTTAAAGACCATACCACGTTCTTGATTGCCCTTAGAATTTTCGTTTCGCCCGGAGTCCGTTTTTGTCACCATGCACAGTGGCCCTCAACGCCAAGAAATGCAGGAAAAATTCAAATTGCCATTTGTTCATATCAAAATGCCGAATCTTATTAAGCTGATTTTAAAAAACTTTTTGGTTTGAAGAAATCCATAAAAGATGTCTTCGCGAAACACGTCTAAAAAGATGTTTTTACATTTTCATCTGAATTCTTCAGATTTAGTAACAGATACTTTTCTACCTTTGCCAACAGAAAACCAAACAGTATTATAAAACCAGCTTAATAAGATTCGGCATTTTGATAGGAACAAATGGCATTTTGAATTTTTCCAGCATTTCTTGGCGTTGAGGGCCACTGTGCATGGTGACAAAAACGGGCTCAGGGCGAAACGAAAATTCTAAGGGCAATCAAGAACGTGGTACGGTCTTTAAGAATTTTAGTCATTCTTCGGCTTGAGCTAATCCGTATATTGCTCTGCCGGTTCGCCGACTCGCGGGACAATACGGTCATAAACCGCAACCCTGGCGACATACTTTGACCGATCAGGCTGATTAATTTTTGGGGATTAGGGGTGGTAACCCCAGTCAGCCCCCTCAGTTTTTACTTGAATATGCCGGATGTAAGAAAGGTGCCATCAATGTAGCAATTAAAAAATATCACCCAACATTAATACGCCTCGCGGTTCAGCAACTTCTAACAATTACTCGAGCTAATTAGTAAACAAATTCCGTTTATATGCAAAAATCATGAAAAATACCCAGAATATGCAAAATTACAAATATATTTTTAAAATCCTCATAATGATGAAATATAAATCGGTCAAAGTCCCATTTGTTTAATCCATTACTACAAAAACATGCATTTGCATAAACTTCCGCAGTCTATATTAGACCTATTTCTTTATTTATTCATTTATACCTTTTTCAACCATTAACGGGAAACACCCATTATTAAGGGGTTACGCCACCCTGAGACACTGGAAACAGCAACAAAATAGACGCATTTTTTTACAGATACTGTGAGGTTGAAAATTATTTCTTTACTTGCTATGTGTAGAGTATGTATTAAGGCATATGTTGTATTAATATTGTACAAAAATATTAAAGAATGCCCGAGTTATTTCTTGTCCCGTGAAGCTCCTCCGCCGTTACGCCCGTGAACAATGTATCCAATTATGACGTCCAGGTTTATCTAACATGAAAAAGAACATGATTCCAGTGTTCATTAATAAAATATCTACAATGTAGCATACGGATTTGAGAAGAAAAAAATTTATTGTACAAATGAGAGCAAGGTGAATATCACTATTCATTGTTTATCTAACAAGGCAAACTTAAGACATTTATTATACACGAATAGGTTATCGCATAAAAAAAATTATGTGCTACGTGTTAGATAATACCATTAAGAATATGAGTACCAAGTTTGAAAGAAATCGGACAAATAGTTTTGGAGATATCTGATACACCGCTCACACGGAGGAGCTTCCCGGGACAACAAATAACTCGACCATTTTTTAATATTTTTGTACACCCTGTAACAGGGACAGTACTGTACAATTTATTACGACAGGCAATGCTTGAGGTCTAGCCTGGTCGCCTGCGTTGCAGATGTTTACAATTCAGGGTTAGGCCCGAATTTCCGTCAATGTTAGATGGGACTTGACCTTGAGTGTTGCCAAATGCACGTTTGAGGAAAGTCGAGTTGTCTCCGCCCGCGACGGTTTTCCCACCGTGGTCTGGCTTTCTTCCACTGTTTTCAGGCGGGCGTTAGCAATCGTGGAACTCCTTCTTATCAATTGTTATTCCATTTTGGTGTAAATTTGTCAACGTAAACTACAGAACAAACTGTGAAATACGGATACGTAGAATTCTTCAATTTCGACTTTTTAGTAAAAAATAAATACACTATATTCTTTCTACGCGCAGGGAATGGGAACCTCAGGTATAACATTTTAGTATATTTCGGGCCTAATGGAACCAGTTGTTTCCGAAAAACTAGCCAGGTTGATCGGCCAGAGCGTCTCATCAGAGTCGCGGTTTATGACTGTATTGTTCCGCGAGTCGGCGGCTGACAACGGTACCTGTGCGTCCGAAGTCATCATATGTACCTACTACCCACCGACAGAGCAATATACGGATTAATTAACTCAGAATGAAAATAACACCAAGAACCACGTAACAAATTACGTATAACGTTTCAAAAAACATAATGAAGGACATTACATGAAACATTGATGTATTTGCATAATTTCATGCTAACTTCTTTAACCCGCGGTTGTCACACTTCATTCTTCAAACGTAGTTGTCACACATGGGTCAATTTGTCCCTACCTCCAATTTTGACGGCTTTCAAACACGCACTGACGCTTCCACACAGTCGTAAAGTATCTCTACTTGTAGAGGATACATGAAAATACTACTACATGGCGCCAGTAGTATAATTCTCAATGATGCCTCAAAGATATTTGATCGCAAATTCGAAATCCGGGTCAGTCTGACAACCGAGGGTTAAAAATTGTACCATTTACATGACCCTTGAGGATGTCGAAAAATCAACGGTCGATGGATCGGGTGAGGCAACCTTGCAACCTAGGCAAATATCGTGCTGGAGGTAACGCGAGGCTGCCGCGGGAGCTTGCTACGCGAGGCTGCTTTGGAAAGTCAAAGTTGGTTTCCATGGTCAAGGTATACAGTTTTCAGACTTTCCACTCCGCGAGCCGTGCCTCGTGAGGAATCCTCGCAAAATTCAATACGCACCTTTACGGAACAAAGGCGGACTCGGAGCGAGGCGAAAATGCATTTATTCTTTTACAATCGGGCAAAACTTCTTTCCGAAGCATTCGTGGGGGAATATTTGCCTGCCAGATGTCGAATAGGGGACAATAGACATCGTGCCATTTTTTCTGGGACTTCGACTTTCCTCGCTTTGAGTTAAGCCGTATATTGCTCTGTCGGCGGGTGGTACATTTGATAATCATCCCTACGCGCGTGTACTTAACGTTGTCCACGGCCGACTCGCAGGACAATACCGCCATAAACGACGACCCTGTCGAGACACTTTGTCCGATTATTCCGGCTAGTTTTTCGAAACAGCTAGTTGTGTTTTTGCTGTCGGTACGAACAAGATAGACAATAAAAAAACTTTTCGTCGATACACGTGGGTGAATAGTGGAACGTCACATTTCTTTCATACTGTACTGAGTAATTAATGTAAAGCATTCATTCTCTAAGTTTCTTTAAAAGGTGGACAAAGATTTTGATCAAAATTCCAGTTGAAGGTGGTCATTATCTCGGGTTAATATTTATCCATTACTCCTCAGATAATATAATATTAAAATGTAATTGCGGCAGTATATTATTTATTTTATTTGGATTATTGTAAGGCTAGAATTCTCAAATTCTAGTATTACTATCGTTAGAAACATTAATTTCTACACTATTTCTTTTTCTTCTTCTTCCACTGGAATTTTGAAATGTTTCTCAAATTTGTTAGCAAATTCCACCGATTGTTTTTAACGTAAGATTTTAGTGTATTTAGTGACAACTTATCAGAAATGTTTATAAATGCGTAGTTACTATCTTTCACTGACGACACACAACGCTGACACCCTGAAGGGTCACGGCTTCAAGTGCCACTGCTGAAACGTAAACAGATGTCTGCGATACTCTGGAATTCTTTCCAACTACGCACGAAAGTCAGTCAGTCTTCAGAGTTCGGCCACAGCTCTTGCAAGATCGTGCGTTCATTTACGGCTAGTGAAGTAACTGTGAGAAGATTATATTATTTTCCGTTTTGCGATTTCAAAGTGGTGATTAGAGAAAAATGCCTAGAAAAGCAGTGATACACTCTGGTGTTATTCTGCACGTGCTGCAGATGTGTGAAAAGTGTAAAGTATTTGATCAGAGCAACAAATTGAAGTGTCGGTCGAATGAAGTGACGGGAAGAAGTGTGTGCAAAATTTTTGGATAATATGACACCAAACACCTTAAACCTTTACGGTAAGAACAATCGATATTGATAATATATTCGATAAAAATCGAACCTATACGCGATCGCGTCAGCAGTACCCTTCTTTTCGCGGTTTTTATTTTTTAATTCAATTCTGGAGTTTGGGCATACGAAATCTTTGGGTGGGCAAATCTCTTCTACATCTGGACTAACGAATTGCATCGTTGAACAAACGATTTTGATAATATTTTCGAAAAAAATCGAACTTTAACGTGGTCGCGTCTCCGGTAACCTTCTTTTTCGCGGTTTTTATTTTTTAATTCGATTCTGCAGGGTGGGCATACGAAATTATTAGGTGGGCAAACCTCTTCCGCATTTAGACTAACGAAATAAATTGTTGGACAAACATTTCGATCGTTTAATTAAAAAAAATCGAGCTTACACTTGGTCGTTTCAACCGTATCGTACTTCTTGGCTATTTTTATTATTAATTCGATTCTGAAGGGTGGGCATACAAACTTATTGGGTGGGAAAATCTCTTCTACATCTAAACTAACGGCCTGCATCGTTGAAAGAACGATTTTGATAACATATTTTTAAAAAATTGAACTTTAACGCAATCGCGTCACCCGTACCCTTCTTTTTTGCGGTATTTATTATTTAATTCGATTCTGGAGGGTGGGCATACGAAATCATTGGATGGGCAAACGTGTCCAGATTGTGGACTATCGAATGCTACTTTTAAAAAATTCGAGAATTGTTCATGGAGGGTGTTGAAGAGGATTTTTTTAATTTGTTCATAACTTTTTTTTGAAGGAAGGTCAATCAAAAATTGTGGGCGGACAAACGTGGACAAACGATGGACAATCATTTCCCCCATTAAATTATTATAAAGTTTTCATGGGGGTGCTGACGAAAAATTGTTTTTTGTCCATAACTTTTTTTGAAGGGTGGGCAAACGAAAATTTTTGTGGGGTAAACGTGGGCAAACGATGGACAAACGAATGCCGTTGAGTTTTTTAAAAAATCGAATTTGGGGGTGCCAACTTCACAGACCCTCTGATCCCTTGTACAAAATTCGACCACTTCTCGATCATTTCACCAATACAATGCGGGAAATTTCTAATGCTATTTAAGTTTAGACGAATCCATCTATTATGGCGGGCCCATTATACTTTGGCCAGTATATTAAAAATAAATCGCATAAGTATGGAATAAAATTTTATATGCTGACCGAGCTCAACGGAATTGTCCTGCGTAATACACTTCTCACATTAATTAAAGGATCACCTCTAGGAGCTCGAAAAATAGGGGCAAGTTCACATGATCATAACTCCGGTAAAAATAGTTGTATCGATATTTTGAAAATATAGTTTGAAAGCCTGGAATCTCTACATTCAGCTGCCTTTTTTAAAATTTAGATACATTGCTTTTCGGCAAAGTTATAGCAATAAAAATAGCACTCAATTTTAAAAAAATTTCTTCAACTTTGCGATGTTCCACAGGGAGTATGGATTTTTTTACACAATTTCTATTTACACGAGTCGAAAGCGACTACTTTGCTGTGTAAAAAAAGAGAAATAAATTTCTTGTGCGATTTGTTTTGGCCGAGTTATTCAACTTTGCAGTGAAAACCGTTTTCTTTACTTTAGTTCCTTCTAGCAAGCGAAGGAATCATCGTAGGACGTTCGTGAAAAAAGCAATAGAAAGATCAGTCTTTTTCGCACGTGTGAGACTTCCTTACTTTTTCCTTATTTTTAGCATCCGTGACAGTGATATAATAATATAGAAGATCTCCGGTGCATGTATGTGTTTCTGAAGCAGAATTTAGCTGGCTATAAGGTACGTATGTTATTTTATACTTTTGTAAATAATGTTTCGGGCAGTGTTCATATGTTTGTAGTGAAACGAGAAGGGGCATGATGGGGTAATGAAAATGAGGGTTACCCCATCATGCCCCTCACAAACCTAGAAATAAAAATCAAAGTTTCTCATTGTTCCAGTATGGTTAGAAACTACAGTCGGAAGACGGACCAAGGAAAATGATACTTCTTTTCTATTAATTAGTCCAAAAGAAGTGATTCCCTTGTGGGAAAGTGGATAAGCTGCTAAATATGTGGCAAATGGGCTCATTTCTCCTGTGTTGATGTAGGAGATGAGGACGATGGAGCCATACATGTGTACCTCCTCTGTCAACCCAATATATAATTACTTTATATATATATATATATATATATATATATATACTTTATTTATATTGTTTTTTAATTGGTACCCCATCTTACCCCACCTGTGGGGCAAGATGGGGAGAAACGACTTCATCTGAATTTTTCTATTTGTTCTATTGAAACCTGTAAAACTTAGGTTGATTCACAGTTAAACTGAAAGACTTATGATCAATGAATGATTCAGACATAAAATTGATTAGTTGATTATGAAAATCTGTCTTTTATTCATCATCAAACCTTAACTACCCCGTCTTGCCCCACCTTCCCCTACATCTGCGGTATCGAGAAGCGCACCGTTACTTTTATTTCGCACTTGCTTCTACGCTCGGATGGCCGGTTCTTTTGGGAGGGATGCAAGTTCGATTGGTTAGAGTTAGGAGGTGTGAAACTTGCTAGACCAAATTTCAGCCATAGGGAGCAGATTGGATTAGGACCAATCGGATTTGCATCCCTCGCAAACGGCTGCTATCTTGAGGAGAGCCTCTTCGCAGCAATACCTTCCCCCCCCCCCACCCCCCCGAATGCCCACCTGCTGTCGCACGAAATACGTCAACGCACGCTTCTGTTTTGCTATTGAAGCTCGTGTTTATACTCGAGAGATAAGGGATCTGTGCGAATATTTAGGGAGGACCTCACGTCGACAGCGGGCTACCCGTTTTCTTCTCGTGTCTCTCCACGAGGCGTATTGACGGTGGATTGTAGGAGCGTAGATGTCTGGATGCCAGTTATTGAATTCAGGAGACGATAGAAACACTTTATTACAAAACACACATGCATTATAATATTAAAGTAAATCGTATTCCTCTCAGGCAGGAGTACTGATAATGATCGAACTTGCGCCCTACTTCGCGCAGACCGATTACACGGAGGGTACTCGAGTCACACACTGCACATATGATACAGGGTGATTCTGGAGCTACGCTCGTCGAAGGATGCGGCCTGGTACCCCGTGACGAGGACAACCCCCCAGCAGTGCCCCACCGAATTTTATGGCCTTTTCCGGAAAAAGGTATGAATCCTGGGCCGAACGTAGCGAATTGAGGTCGAGCCTCCGCAGTCGAGGGTGAAATATCCATTACAGCGTATTAAGCAATTCTTTTCTTCATCGCATCGATATGGAACTGACACCGAAGGATTCCTCATATTTTTCCGATGAAAATCATGCCAAATATCGTGTAAATAGGACAACTTTTACATAAGGAGTACAAATAGCTTGTGTCAAACTAGTCCGACTTGCATGACATTTCGTATGATTTTCATCAGAAAAACCTAAGGAATCCATTGGCGTCACTTCCCTTTTGATGCGACGAAGAAAAGAATTTCTTAATACGCTGTAATGGATATTTCACCCTCGACTGCGGAGGCTCGACCTCAATTCGCTACGTTCGGCCCAGGATTCATACCTTTTTCCGGAAAAGGCCATAAAATTCGGTGGGGCACTGCTGGGGGGTTGTCCTCGTCACGGGGTACCAGGCCGCATCCTTCGACGAGCGTAGCTCCAGAATCACCCTGTATCATATGTGCAGTGTGTGACTCGAGTACCCTCCGTGTAATCGGTCTGCGCGAAGTAGGGCGCAAGTTCGATCATTATCAGTACTCCTGCCTGAGAGGAATACGATTTACTTTAATATTATAATGCATGTGTGTTTTGTAATAAAGTGTTTCTATCGTCTCCTGAATTCAATAACTGGCATCCAGACATCTACGCTCCTACAATCCACCGTCAATACGCCTCGTGGAGAGACACAAGAAGAAAACGGGTAGCCCGCTGTCGACGTGAGGTCCTCCCTAAATATTCGCACAGATCCCTTATCTCTCGAGTATAAACACGAGCTTCAATAGCAAAACAGAAGCGTGCGTTGACGTATTTCGTGCGACAGCAGGTGGGCATTCGGAGGGGTGAGGGGGGGGGGGGGGGGAGGTAGTGCTGCGAAGAGGCTCTCCTCAAGATAGCAGCCGTTTGCGAGGGATGCAAATCCGATTGGTCCTAATACAATCTGCCCCCTATGGCTGAAATTTGGTCTAGCAACTTTCACACCTCCTAACTCTAACCAATCGAACTTGCATCCCTCCCAAAGGAACCGGCCATCCGAGCGTAGAAGCAAGTCCGAAATAAAAGTAACGGTGCGCTTCTCGATACCGCAGATGTACCTACCTAAGTAGCATTTCTGACGGAAAAGAATTGTCCAACCTTTGGGCCTGCCATTCCCGGCGTAGACCTTTGGCAGGTAGGTATCTGTTTCAATAGGCAAGGCCACCCGTGGCGCCAGCAAGACCGTTCCCGGTCCTTGCTATTCCAGCGGGTTTCCTTCCAAGGAAAATCAGTAAATTTGCAAGCGCAATATCTTAAAAACCAGTGGAAATAAAGTATATACATTATAGCTTATTGAATTTGTCTTAGAACGCACTATCAAGTGACCTCTTCAAAAAAAATAGTTCCATTTAAAAAACCGAACATGACCATCGTATTTTTTAAAATAATAATCGAAGAAAAAATTCGTCTGCGCTAATAAATTGCCCCCCTCGAACCATGCGATTCCATATTTTTTTTATTTTTTTGTCTCCAATACTTTAGGAGATATCCAGCTGTTCAGTCTTCCCGCGGACACCCTGTATACCATTTTTTATACAATATTAATTTTCATGTAATTTTTTTTTGTTGTTCTTCCCAAAATCTTTACTAACATCATAATTTATAGCTACATATAAATTGCAAGCCGAAATTAAAATGAAATACGGATTTGCCAAAATAAATCACTATCGTATGGCGGGTGACGTGTACGGCCGCGTCATGCCTTTTTTCTAACAAAAATAAATTATTTTTGGTTAAAATGTTATAAAATTTCGAAAGTAGCATAAAAGGGTGCATTTCATACAAAAATCTATTTCCGCCATCTGGGACGGTCAACTATTTTTGATGCCGTACGCAACGTGTTAAACAAATAAGAATTAGAACATAAAATAAAACTGGCCAAGTATTTTATTCATATTGTGCATTTATAGATGTCTTTGAGGTTAAAACCAGTATCTTTTTGATGAATTTCGTAGTGATTGATTGTAAATAAAATTGCAGTAGTTAAAAACTGGTAGACATATATTCTTATATGTAGCCATATCAAAATTGTGAAATAGTTATAGAATCTTTAAAACAAAGAAAGACTTGTTCAATTAACATAGAAAAGTTAGTTTTCTGAAAATATGAATAATTTTTAACATATAATATTTACCTGGTCTGATGAATCGTCAGATGAAACGCAACAAATCACAACAATCACAATCACAAAAGGGACAAATGATATACTTTTCGCCTGTCTTGCGGAATTCCCCTTGCTAGCCACCAGCCATGTTATCGAATGCTACCGAATAACGCGTCGTACCGCGTGGCGATGTAACCCATCAAGAGACACGGTAGTGTCTCGCGCCAAGTAGGGTGTATCGACAAAACCAAAAGTGGTTGTAACGATTGAACCTAGTGCGGAAAAGTTGTGGGTCAATATTACTAAAACATGTGTAAAAGTTGAACTTAATTAAGTAGTATGTCTATGACGATTCTAAGCCATGGAACAATGAAGGGAGCGCGGGGGCGGGGGCAAGTGAGGGAGCGCGGGAACTCTTGGCACCGGGGCAGCGGGGAATGGGAATCTGTCTGCGCACGCACGAGCCGCGGAGTGGGGGAAGCCGTAATCGTAGAGGGCATCAGTCCTGGCCGAGCCGCTGCGGAGACCTCTCCAGATCCGGCTCGTCACCGGAAGTTTTTCAGAGGGAGAGAATGACCCACAGCTGAAAATTTTCATACCTAACCGAGGCAGGGAATGATCTTGCCCCACCTCCGAAAACTTTTTTCACACCTGACCCACCCCCGAAAAATTTGCAGACCTGACCCACACCGATCTAGCGAACCAATACGTAGCAGACAGACATTTTTTCCGCCAAGCGCAGAGAAATAACAATTTTGAATTGATCTACTGATCCAATATGTAGCAAACATACATTCTAAACCTAACAGTATTTCAAAATGTCGCAGAGTATCGCGCGATCGTGTGTAATTTGATTCCTCTGGAGCAGCTGTGCGAGATGACGTCATTTGGAAGAGCGAAGAATTATGTGGCGTTAGCAGAAATTTTATTCCATACCAACAGACACATTTTTTCCGAACCAACGCAGAGAAATAATAATTTCTTGATTCAGCGATCTATTATACAGAAAACAGACATTCTAAAGCTAACAAATTTTCCAAGCGTTCTGATTTAACGTCGCAGCGTATCGCGCGATCTCGCGTAATTTGAGTCCTCTGGGGCAGCCGTGCGGGATGATGTCATTTGGCGGCGTGAAGAAGGCACAAACGAAATATAATACTTTTTATGAAACGTCGAATCTTAAAATTATGTGGCGAGGAGAGAAGGAGGAAGGTGGGTAAATAAAATGGAGAAAGAATATGTGTTTAAGATATTTATTTTAAAATTAAAAGAATATAAAAATAGAATAATAATAATAATAATAATATAATTTAACATTCTTTCCTGCGAGCATCAGCTACAATATTATCGATGGCGCATGCTAAAAGTTCACGATCTACAAGATAATCCTCGCTGTAATATTCACTATCACATATGATTTTAGCAGCACGACGCGTATCTAATGTTTCGCAGGCAACATCGCTCTGTTGTAGCACGCTAACAAAATTTACGGAATAGCGTCCGGAGACTGGCTTAAAAAGATGTGCAATTGCTTCCCCCACCACCACCACATTTTATTTTAAAGCTACCAATTTTTCACAATGTTTTTCAATCTTAACGTCACAGCATATCGTGTGATCGCATGTAATTTGACCTCACTCTCAAGGATAAAAATCTCGACACGTGCTGAATGTAATATTGTTGCGCCGGGGTGTTTCGACGCAAGCCACCCCGACGCAAAGGGAGTAGAATAATTAACACGGGTGCACGACATAACTATATTTGATACACAGGACATTGGGTATAGCTCTATAAACGTAGACCGACACGACCGGTCGCGATGGCGGTTCGTAGAAGACCGTCTTCTCGCCGCGTCCCGATCCTTTTCTCGAGGGGGGTTGACCCTCTTCTCAGCTGTAGCTGCGAGCATCAGTAGGCTATGCACGGGCCTATATCCGGTGCTCGCAACACTGCTCCCCCCTCTGGAAAAGTGGGCGTCCCGACCGCGGTAGCTCCTCTTCGTAATCTTCGTACCCTGGCCTGAAGGAGTGGTCGTGCTAACTGGGTGGCCTCCTCAGATCGCCGCCTCGGCATTCGCCTTCACGCCCTAAGGGAAAACCATCAAAACCCCGGGGCAAGGCGTGGGTATTACGGGACCATCGAATTCTCCGTCCGTTTCAGATTCTGTTCCCTGCTTCGAGAAATCCAGCGCCGTATCAGTCTCCGAATGTCCCTTCACGAAACCCGCGTCTCAGAATGTCCCTCGATGGCCACCGCGGCTCGGATGCGACCCCGAATTCCCCGAATGTGCCACAGCAGCGTGGCGGTCCGCAGCGCGGTGCGGACATACGTGGAAGCGCCCCGCTAGCCCCTCTGGATGAGACCCCGGTCGCGTCCCGCGGGGCGCGGCCCCGGTACGATGGATACCATGGGGTCCCCAGGATGCAGAATGCTGGGGGTGGACAGCAAACGGGAAATGGTGTCCCAGTTTACCGGACGGACGTGCGACGCAGTCGCACGGATCGGTCGGGGGCGACATTGCGGAGACGGGGCCGTTGACGGGCTGCACAGGACAGTCCCCTGAGTCACCATCAGAGGTCACCAAGAGGAATGGAGCCAGCACAGAGTTGAAGTTTCGAGGGCCCAGCAGAAGGCACTCCGAACTGAGGTGCGGGGGAGGCGGACTGAGGGATCGGCCGGTTGCATGGTCATGCCTAGCAGTGACCCTCTGCTTCCGTGCTTGTATTACCTTTATAACTTCTCGGCCTGCTCGGCTCCAACGGATTCTCTCGTACGTAAGAGAATGTTAATGTTTCTCCGTCTCTTTTACATGAGATTCCGGACCGCGGACTAGATTTCGGACCAGGTCACCGGAAGGGCCTCGAGAACGAACCCTAAAGGGAGGAGCTGAAATTTAATACTTTTGGAAACGGCGAATCATAGAATTATGCGGTGTCAGCAAAAACTGTGTCGGATGATCTTGCGCGCTAATTCGTCATACGCGTGAATCATAGAAAGAATTATGCTGTGTCGACAGAAACTGCATAGAAAAATGTTGGGACGGATCATCGTTTTTGCATGCAATGAATTCGTGGGAGGGCGGGGGGGGGGTACACCGAAAGAGTTAGACAGAGATAGCAAATCGTGGCACCAGCCATAAAAGCGAGCTCTAAACGGCACAAAGCCTCAAATCGTTGTAACACATTGCGTGGAAAAAAGACACTACATTTACATTCCATTTACGATCATAGAAGAATTCGCACCAGTAGAACGCCAACTGCGGGATCAATCTGCACGATTGATTTCACGTTAAAAATACCTCGCGTAGGAAGAACGGTGCAACGAGTGTATCGAATCTTTGGAAGAACACAGCCGAGTGAAACGTCCTCGATTATCGATCGGTGTTCGACAATCGTTAGTTGCTCGAATCGCGCAGCTCGAAGGACTGAAATATTCGTTGCGCGAACGTTTCGTGCGTGAAGGTGTCGAACATTCGAGGACAGGACTTTTGTCGCGCGAAATAGACACTGCTTTCGATAGCCGCGTATTAACTGGTGCTGTGCTAAATTCGAATTACATCGAACCGCGCAACTTCCTCCAGGATGCGGCGACCATTGTGTTAGAGCATGTGCGGGGCGCTTTGTAGAAACATCGGAACCTCAAAGTGAACAAGGTGTTTAACGGTGAATTTGTGGCAGGTGACAAGCATGCTTGAAAAAGCATCAACAGCCGAAACTGTGAACTCTTCGGCACATCCAATCTGCAGGAGTGGTACCAGCGATACGTCGTCGAAACCATCCTGGCATCGTTGGAAGAGTTCCAGGAACGCGACAGCGGATGGGCATTGACAAGAATCCTCAATCTGACCGTCAATGTCAACAAACATAATCCGCTGCGCGCGGGGTGCCACATCAAGTTGCCGCGGGAATTGTCACTGAAGAAAGCGACGATTAGCGTGCAATCCCCGGACAACGCCTGTTTCGCGTGGGCAGTGGTCGCCGCTCTCCATACAGCGGAATGATACCCTCATCGCCCAAGTTCATACCCGCAATATGTTTCCGTGCTAAATCTCCAGGGCATTGAATTTCCAATGCCCCTGGAGCAAATTGGGTAGTTTGAAGAATTGAACAACATCTCCGTCAACGTGTACAGCTTCGAGGCGGAGATGAAAAATGGATCAAAAATCTTTCCGCTGCGCCTCACCAGCCAAAAGAGGGATCGGCACGTCAACCTGCTCTACACGCCGAATCAAGAACACGGCGATGTTGCGCACTTCGTGCTAATCAAGGACTTGTCCCGGCTGGTGAGCACGCAGCTGAGCAGGCAAGGGAAAAAGAAATTCGTCTGTGATCGGTACGTATATAAACTTATGAAATGCTGAAATGTCTCATGAAAAAAATGAAATAAAATTTTTTTGGATTTACAGATGCATGCACTATTTCGGATCTGCCCAGAAGTGGGAGCTTCATTCGCTGGATTGCGGGACGATGAATGATTACGCCATCCTGCTGCCCAGCGAAGGCAACAATTTGCTAAACTTCGACGGTCATGGGAGGAAGGAGCGACTTCCTTTCGTGGTGTACGCAGATCTCGAGTGCATCTTGGCGAAAACAAAGGACAGTGGGGTGGTGCAGTTTTTAAATTGCACGCGTATCAGCACCACAAAGTGCACAACATTGCATTTTATATGCATTACTCGTATGATACATCGCTATCGATGTATCGATGTCACCGCGACGCGGATTGTGTTTCATGTTTCATCGACGAACCGAAATATTTGGCAGACACACTTGAAATCGTTCTGGTCAATAATACTCAAATGTTAAATTTAACTCGCGAACAGTGGATGAAATTTCGCAATGCAATACATTGCCATATTTTCGAAGAAACATTCGCGGTTAGCGATATACGAGTCGCGATCATTGTCATCTATCCGGACGGTTTAGAGGTCCAGCACATTCGGAGTGCAATTTAAATTATAAAAACGCGTTTTACATCCCCATAGTTTTTCATAATTTAGCCGGCTACGATTCACATTTCATTATCGAGGAAATAGTTTCCGCTTTCGAAGATCACGTTGATGTATTGCCCATAACTAAAGAATAGTACATTTCTTTCACAAAAAATGTCGAAGATACTGCTGAAGAATCAGACTCACGAAATTGTATTAAATTGTGATTCATTGATTCGTACAAATTTCTAAATACCAGTTTCGACAAATTAGCACCTTTTCTTAGCGCAGATAAATTAGAAATTTTACGATCCAAATTTGAAACATCCGCTGAGAATTTCAATTTATTGACGCGAAAGAGTGTCTTTCCATATGAATACCTTGATTGCGCGAACAAGCTGCAGGATCCATGCTTACCGCCCCGCGAGTCATTGTACAGTTCGTTAACGGGTGAGACTGTATCCAAGAGCGATTACGCGCACGTCGAGAGGGCCTGGCAGCGTTGCGGCATTAGAAACTTGGGCGAATACAGCCATACGCTTATTTTTCAATGGGTTGAAAATGTTGCAAATTTTGATGTGTCTTCAATCGCTGTCGATTCGCTCACGGGATACGTTCTCGAGGTAGATCTGGAATATCCGCAACGTCTGCACGATGCTTATGCTGATCTACCATTCTGCCCGACGCGTGCCAAATCGCCAGGTAGCAGACAGGACAAGTTACTCGCGACGGTATACGATAAGCAGCGTTACGTTATCCATTATCGCAACCTGCAGCAGTGCACGCGTCACGGTCTTTGTATTACAAAGATACACCGCGTGCTTCAATTCGCTCAATGCCCCTGGCTCTGCGATTACAACGAACTCAATACACGTGTTACGAGCCGGGGCTGTGGCAACGCGAGAGGCTGGCGAGAAGGGTATTTCCCAAGGAATACGGTTTATGAGTTTGTTAGTTAGAGTGCGGACGAACCTGATGCGAAATCAGGGAGCCGCTAGGATTATCGGAAGCGAGGACGAACCTGATGCGAAATCAGGGAGCCTCTAGGATGGAGTCACACGCGGAGGAACCTGATGCGAAATTAAGGAGCTGTAGGATACGGACGAACCTGATGCAAAATCAGGGAGCCGTAGGAGGGGTGAGGTTTCGTGGACGAACTCGATGCGAAATCGGGGAGCCACTGGGTTGGAGAAGATTCCTTGTTTTGGTGAAAGGTTTGCGAACGAACCTGATGTGAAATCAGGGAGTCGCGGGAAATGTTAGTGATGCCTCGTAACTCTTAATTAAAGTTTGATACAACTCGAGCGGTAAAGTTGTATCAGTGGGTGAGTGCTACTAATATTATAAGGATCGCTGGGTAAAAGATGGATTAAACGAATCTACTCGATTTACAACGTGAACACCATTCGTATATTCAATAACTAATTATTGTACAAATGTAAGTGTCGCGATTAAATAATTAAATAGTGTAGTTACCAATAGTTGCACGGTGTTAACGCACTGACGATGCTGGGCGTAAGAGTGGCTATTTCAAAGTGCCAAATAGAATATAAACCGGACTCGCGGATTCGACGAGGTTAACTATTGATTCGGAAGAGGACTCGAGCCCGATCTTACTGGATTTAACCAACTCTGTACGAGCGTGACACGACGTTACTCTACGCGTGACTGTACTGCTTTGAACCAAAGAGGGTTGAAACCAAAGGGTTTATATGGTCCCAAAAATGAGTGGGGATTCGTTAGGAATCTCCATATAAGGAAATCCTTCGGGGTCGTCGTCGTGTCACTCCCGTTCTCACGGTCGTGGTCCAGCTGGTCGGGATCTTGACTTCCATTAGTGGTGTGTGATAAGCGAAAGGATTTTAGGGCGTTTTCCTTTCGCAGACGCGAGCTTGAAAAATGGTTGAGAGCGGCGTATGGGAAAAATCCACATACGTAACACACGGTTCAGAACCAGCGCGACAAACGATTTTAAAAAAAAATTTTACAAATTGATGAACAACGCAGTATTCGGTAAAACTATGGAAAATGTACGAAATCATGTGGATGTAAAATTTTTGACACATTGGGATGGGCGATATGGCGCGGAGGCAATGATCGCGAAACCGAATTTCAACAGCAGAAGTGTATTTTCGGAAAATTTAATAGCTGTTGCATTGTGAAAACTCGAGGTGAAATTCCACAAACCGATATACGTGCGTATGTGCTGTTACATGGGCCCTTCTGGCCTATCTCGTGCTTGCTGTCCTCGCGTCGCTTCCTGTCGAATAGGCGAATCAACGGAATCGCCTCGCGCGTGGCAGTCACGTTGTGTCGGGCTGCATGGCGACAGCCGTGAGGACAACGTGACTGTTGCCGGCCCGGGCTCAGAAATTTTCGAAGGAGCGATCGAACTGCCGACGGGACAGTTTCCCCCGTCCGCAAGGATTGTGCGAGGCGCGGCCCGCAACCGGGAAACCGGCTAGAGTCAGTCGCATTCGAGATCTCGAATTAGGAAGTATCGACGGACAGACGTCTTGTCTAGGAATCGCGACTTAGACGCCGCGTACAGCTCAACGCGAAACGCGCTCGGCCGAATAGGTTAGGCGAAGTCCTTCTCCATCCGACGCACCGAGTAACAGCCTAGCCGGGAGATCATACGCGCCGTTACGGACCACCGCGACTGCGAAGCAGTGTAATAGAGCGAGCGAGCGAACCTGACGATCGACGAGTTCACCGACTTCCGAGCGACCCCCTTAAACAGTGCGGGCGACTACGACCTGCGCTTGGTTCAGCGACACCGCGAGCGTGCGGATCGATAGACGGCAAGCGTGCCGTACGTTATATTAGGACACCTCCGAGCGACAGCTGAGACGGAGCGCCGGCTTCTGGTATGTTAATCTTATTTTGCTTTCTTAAAGAATATATTTTGCTCTTGATTGCTTTCTTTTAAATTCAGTGCGCCATCTTATTCAACCCCCTTTTTACCTTCCCCTTCCCTGGTAAGTATAGTCAAGGTGGGCTTTAGCCCTTCGAAAAAGCAAGAACCCACAAATCATTCTGATAGTTCGGGCTGAATTATTGAAAAGTCCCTGCAGGACAGACACTGACAGCCTCATTTATCACATTCAATGCGAAGATATCTACGAGACCATGAAACACAATATCCACAGACTTAACACAAGCGATTTTCCCATTGACAATACATATAATATACAGCGCGTAAATAAGAAGGTTCCGCAGCTGATGAAGGACGAAAATAACGGTGCGATAATGACCGAATTCGTAGGTCTTAGAGCGAAAATGTATGCACTCCGCGGAGACTGCAAAAAAGACACGAAAAAGGCGAAAGGCGTCAAGACCAACGTCATAGCCAGGGCGATAACTTTCGACGACTACGTGCAGTGTTTGCAAAAGGGGATCGAAATGGTTCGCAGACAATCATGCATATGGTCGAAATTGCACAAAGTGTACACCATTTCGGAATCCAAAATCGCTCTAAGCCCACACGACGATAAGCGGTGTATCGTACCCAATTCGACCGACACTCTGTCCTGGGGACATTATAATATACAATTGTAAAATAGAATATATTGCAAAATGGATCATACAACTATATTTAGTAACTCGTTTCTTATAAATAGTGGAATTATTGTGTAATATAAAATTGTTCACGCATGTATAGAAATTATTGTATTTATTAAAGCATTACTGTAAATGGTGGAATTATTGCATAAAAAATAAAATTGTTCACACACATGTATATGTATCATTGTATTTATTGATCCATGTATTTATTTTTACAATACATTATTTTTATTTATCCACGAATTGTGTGATTTATCAAACCCCAGCCACTTGACGTATACCTTATCCCCCCTCCTATGCAAAACTTTTTCCACTAGATAAACATCAGGATCGGCGGGCGCTGCACCTCGTATTCATAGAATCCTCTGGCAACAGGTTTCCCACAGGAATCGAGGAGCAGGTACGTTGCGGGATTAGTTGCCTGTACTTTGGCTATCTCGAACACCTCCGTTGTCCAATTCGGCGTGTAGCCTTTATCGAAGATGGTTTTAAATTTGCTCACGCGCACAAACTCACCCAACTTGAATTTCGCTGGAGCAGCGATCTTTATGTTGCTGTATACGGTGGTCAGCAGCTTATCGGCGATCGCTGGGGTAACATCGCAAAGACGCATTCTGATGGTTCTATGTTTTCGCGCGTTATACTCTGCAAGTAGACGCGATAGCGCATCGGCCCATCTGTAGGTTCCATTGAGCGTTAACAGTCTCCACATATTGTTCTTCAAAGTTCGATTGAAACGTTCTACGACGGAGGCCTTCATCACCGAATACGTCGAATAATGATTAATGTCATGCTTTGTCAAGAGTTTCTGCACATCGGCGTTGTAAAATTCTTTTCTTTGATCGGTTTGCAAATTTTTCGGATATCGATCTCTAAATATCTTTGCAAACGCTTTAGCCACCTCAGCACCACTTTTAGTCTTGAGCGGTACCGCCCATGCATACTTGCTCAGCACATCGATGACGGTGAGTATGAAGTGATGACCTTGGTTGAATCGCGAGTATGGACGCATTTCTACAACGTCAGCTTGCCACAGATCATCGTATCCGTGCACTATGACCCGCCTCCGCGGGAAGTGTCTTCGAGCTGGAGCATGCAATTCCTTCACAAGTTGCCGCTTCTTGTGGCCATGGTTTTCTTTACTCATGGATTTCGATGATGGATGCATGTTTGATCGCAGAGGTGTCTTTGACACGAATGATGTGATAATTATCGTATACGTGCATTATGTGCGCCCCATCGGTCCGGTGACAAGTTCAACCGTCTTGCATGATTCTCCTTCGCAGCGCTTCTGTGAGATAGAATTCGACGCCTGCGTTATCTTTTGAACGCTGTTTTGCAGCGCCAGCATCTCTCTCTCATACGCCACCGATTGAGCTACGCGTCGTATCTTGCGTGATTTTGCATCAAAGTCGGCACCAGTCACGCAAAGAGCGTTATCTCGCATATAATTTCGAAGCAAACCGTTCCATTTGTAATAAGCCATTGTAGCTACGCCACTCTTCTCGAGCGATACTCCAAATTTGTTGATCGGCATCTCAATGCATACAGTGCACATCATCGGTGTGCGGTTTTATTTCTAATGAAGCCTCCCTCGTGGAGTTCCTCGATAATCGACAGAATTTCATGGTCACGCGAGTTGTTGCCCGCCTGACGCGACGCTTCCAGCAAACGGTATCGATCCACAAGCTCGTTGGGATCGTCCCAGCGCACGTAATCGATCTTGTTATCATTTACCACCATTACTCGCGGCGCTGTTCGACCTTTCCCTGCGTTTTTGGTTGATACACGAGAGAGTAGCGGTGCAACTATATGTTTGCACTTGTATCCCTTGTTGCCCAATATGGGATTTTCAGCAGAATGACCGCGTCTGTAGGCATTCGTCGCCAGCAGTATACTTTTGTATTTTTGTTTATCGGCATCGTCGGGAATTCTCTTGAAAAACAGTTCGTAAAGGCCGGGCGTTCCTCTGTATTTTACACCGTCGATGATTATATTATCAGCCTTGTCCATATCGAATGCCTTATCCCCAAGCATCATTCTACTATCGCCAAAGTATACGCCATACACAGTGTCTGTGACAGTTTCCTTATCCCTACTTATGATTGCGTCCATATATTTTTGTCCCAGGGGGCCCAAATGGTTGTGAAACGTTTCTTGTCCCTCGGATGTTTGAAGTTGCTGTCTAATAGATGCTGCAAACGACTCATCGGGAGTAGTTTCAAAACCGTCATCATAATCATCATTGGTTGTGGGCAATTGTACACTGGGAAATGTATCTATTGGCGGGGAAGGAAGCGGGGGGATTCGTTTGATGCGACATTCTGCCGTTTTCGCTTCGATTGAACTGGTGTGGAGGTTACGAGTGAATAATACGGTGATGTGTGTGGTTTCCTCTTTGTCTTACGCGATGTGTTCCATTTCGGCCGGATTTTTAAGTGCTAATGTTTCATTCCCTTCAACGTCCATGCTCATCAGCGGTGATGTGTCAGCTTCTGCCGCTGCGGTATTTTCCACAATATGTTTTAACGGGTCGACAATAGGTTTAAAGTATCTCTCCGACGTGATATCTTCCTCCACCTTGCCGGTCTTCAAAGCCTGAAGTTTCTTGGGAATGGATTCGCTGGTTTTTGCAATTTCCTTCGCTACTCTTTCGCGATCCTTAATCTCCTGACTATTGATTATTATTGTTCCGCAGACATTGCTTTCCCGCCGAGGTGTTGACAATGATTGGCCATCTCACGGTACGGCAAACTCGTTAAAGTTTGGACATCGTGCTATCCTTGTCTATTACCGCGAAACCATACTCCCGTTGCCAACAAAGCGCAGGAATCCTCATAAGACATGTCAGTGTTTACATGCTCGTTGTACACATGTTTCAAGTTGGCACCATCTTGCTTAAACAAAATCAGCAGATTCGCATTGTCGCGTATAATATGTTTGGGAATCTTTGCATATGTCTGACAGAGATAGAAGCAGTCAACGTTCGAGTGGCGCCCTATTGCAAAGTATTTCCTTATCGTATCTTGCTTGTCGCATGCCACGTCATCAAAGATAAAAATGAAATTCGGAACCGAATCGCTCGGTGGGATGACGTCACTATTATTCGAAAACGTAAAGTAGCCAATTTCATCCATCGGAGTAAATTAATTCTCCTTATACTGATATTACGGGTGTTGCAACGACTTGGATTACACGTACATGTTCTCGAAGCGGACGCCGTGAGGACTTTCCAACAAGCTCACCAGCACGTTGGTCTTTGCACAATTTGATGGGCCGCAAATGAGGCAGCGTATAGTGTTTCGCGGCATACTACCATCTCTGCGTCTTCTTTTCGAGGACATCATTTGCGATTTATCGTCCAAATTTGTCACGCGTATCGCCACAGGTTGCCGCACGAATCGCATCCTCGCTGCGAAGCGCGAAAATGATTTTGATACATCGAAGCGGCGACGCTCCGTATTTATAGAGCCGCACCGAAGCAAAACATCTCAGTCTTCGAAATGGTTCTCGTTCTGTCGGATAATTTCGATATTACACACCTAACCTCTGAGCAGTTGAAATATATACCAAAGATTATTCTACAGCGCGAGTTTAGCAGACACATTTATCAGTTGTGGGACAGACTCCCCGAGCATATAAAAGCCGATTCTGAGGTTCAGCAGTATCGTCGGTGTCTGGAGCATTAGAATCGCACTTGGCAGCGGACGCATATCGACGGTCCAGCAGCACTGATTAAAAACTGTGGCGAATGTCGCCGACGAGAGTAAAGAAAGGTTGTGGTTTGTTAAATCGAGCGATAAACGCGCTACCTATCGAATTACATATCCCGGGATACCAGTTTTGTGGTACAGGAACTAGTCTGGCGAAACGATTGGCTAGAGGCGATCAAGGTATCAATCCGTTGGATGCAGTGTGTCGCGAACACGATATTGCCTATTCGCGATATTGCCTTAGCGAAAGGCACGCGGCAGATAACGTACTCGCTGACAAAGCGCGACAACGCATCGTTGTGCGAGACTCGACTCTGAAGGCCAAGACGAAAACCGGAATGCGGATGAAAACAAAAACTCGCAAAAGGACTGCAAAGATAGCACCGCAAAAGCGGATTCTTCCGGTGGCAAAACGAGGTGGTATATTACCACTTTTTCCGCTGCTAGGTGTTTTCGGATCATTAGCTGGTAGAGCGGCGGGGATCTCCAAGGCCGTAAATGATAATAAGGCGGCGCAACATTAGCTGCAGGAAATGCATTGTCATAATCGCTCCATGAAAGGTCGCGGACTTTATCCCGCGCCATACAAGCGAGGACGGGGAATATCGAAACGAAAAAAAAAACGCCGAATAGAAAATAAAAATGCCTGTGGGTGTAACTACCGATGCGCAATTGGTGGAGTTGGCAAAACGTATGCGTATTCCATTTGTTAGGGGTGTTTTTATGCTCAATGCGCTACCTGCCGGAGGAGTACGTCGAAACGAGAGCGGCAGTGTAAATTTGGGCAATGTCGAGGGGCCGGGGACTCATTGGGTGGCGTATGCGAAGAGAGGGTGTCGAATTGTATATTTCGACAGCTTTGGCAATCTTCGACCGTCTAAGGAATTGGTGCAATATCTGCATAAAGATGCTGTGGAGATTGAATACAATAGACCGTCTTATCAGCAGTACATTCAGAGCAATTGTGGACAACTAGGTCTACGCTTTCTACAGACGATCGGCACCAAATTTAAGGATTGACTTCCCACCACTCTGATTCAGTACTAGTCGAGCAGTACAGCTCGGAATATGTCGTTAACATTCACTCTAACCGGCAAGAGTAGCACCCTCGCGGTAAGCTACTTTGCACCCATAGATTTGAGCAACGATGATTACGAGCTTGGTCTCATAACCTTTGAAACTTATCATACAATACCGAACATTGACTCGAATAACGATAAATTCTACTTCGCCGTAAACTATGACACCAACAACAACATTACTCGTGAATACATTGCGATTCCCCACGGGTCCTACG
The DNA here is from genome assembly GCA_029448645.1 of Andrena camellia. Taxonomy (NCBI): domain Eukaryota; kingdom Metazoa; phylum Arthropoda; class Insecta; order Hymenoptera; family Andrenidae; genus Andrena; species Andrena camellia. Next base: position 16,254,142 of record CM055681.1, read on the forward strand.
AACTAGATGCTATTGCCAAGTATTTGAAGCAGCGATTACTCGAGCAGTATCCTCAAAACCTCGGCGGCAATGATGAAGTCAATGGTGGTGACAACGATGTGTATCCAATAGTGTTGCATCCCAACAACAACACTATGAAAGGAGAGCTGTACTGCTCGTTGGCTGTAGACTTTACAAAGTCCAATAACATTGGATCGTTACTGGGATTCTCGACGAATCGAGTATTAGAACACGGACGGTGGCACAAATCGGACGATCCAATGAATATCATGAACGTAAACATTATTTGCGTAGAATGTAGCGTGACCGCTGGTGCGTACAACAGTGGGAAGCACATACATACGATACATGAATATTCTCTGAGGGTCTCACCAGGATATAAGATATCGGAAACGCCCGCACAGATTATTTACCTTCCGGTCACCGCACGGGTTATTACGGATCTAACGATACGCGTTATGCATCAAGTCGGACGGTTGCTCGATTTTCGAGGTGAAGAGATTACCATCAGACTACACGTACGGCGACGACGACGATAATACGCGTGATGCGAACGAAAGAGATGCTTGGGTTGAACGACACCAGAAATACGTATCTTCCAAACGAAACTGTTTGCAACAACAACAACAACAACAACAACAACAACAACTGCAACAGCTCTGATCACGCTAAAACGAAGAAGCTCAGTGCTGCGAACGTTGCATTTTTTAAATCACTGGGATTAATTGTGCGCATTTAAGTTGAAAAATGGCTGACATTCTAAGCATTGGAGGGAAGCAGACGTTTGATAATCGTATCATCAAGCTCGAGACTCACACATACAACCCATACGTCAACACGACGTTCGGATGCAGCGATGAGATAAGAATACCCATACAGCAGCAGGATTTATACACATTGCCGTGTGAAAGTTTTCTCTACGTGGAGGGGAAATTGAAGATAAATAAGCCAAATGATGCATTAACGGTGACGTTAGGAAATAATTGTGTGGCTTTCTTATTTGACGAGATTCGATACGAGCTGAATGGCGTGGAGATTCACCGCAACAGAAACGTTGGAATAACTAGCACGCTTAAAAACTATGTATCGCTAACATCTGACGAAGTCAAAAATTTGGAGAATGCCGGATGGGGCTTGAAACGACGCGATGGGCCAATATTGAACAATCATTTCAATTTTTGCATCCCGCTCAAATATTTGCTGGGATTTTGCGAGGACTACAAACGCGTGATTATTAATGCGCGTCACGAATTGATTTTAAGACGTTCGCGCAACGATAACATTTCTCTAATAGGATCGCCGGTCTTGGAACCAGAAATTTAATTACTTAAAGTGCAATGGCGGATGCCTCATGTGACGCTGAACGACGTTAATAAGCTATCGTTGCTACATGCTTTGGAAAGTCGACAAAACTTAAGCATTTGTTTTTAATCGTGGGATATGTACGAGTATCCTCTCTTACATAGCACGACCAAGCATTCGTGGGCCGTGAAGGCATCTGCGCAGCTGGAGAAGCCGCGATGCATTATCTTTGGTCTACAGACTAATCGAAAGAATGTGATGAGCGAAGATGTTACTAAGCTCAACAACTGCAAACTGATCAATCTAAAACTTTTTCTCAACTCGGAATTTTACCCGTACGATGACTTGAACTTGGACTTTGCCAAGAATAGGCACGCCATCTTGTTTCATATGTATACGCAATTCCGTAAATCGTATTATGGATATAGTTGCAACGAGGCATTATTCACCGTGGCCGAATTTTTACAATTTGGCCGTTTCGTCGTGATTGATTGCTCGCGACAAAATGAGTCGATCAAGAATGGTACCGTGGACGTGCGCATAGAATTCGCATGTAAAGAGAATGTACCTGCAAATACTACAGCCTACTGTCTGCTTCTGTACGATCGGTCGGCTGAATACAATCCACTGACAAACATAGTGCGAAAAATCATTTAAATTGCCACGCTACTTGTCCGCCCTCTCCTGTGCCAAAATTTTATCGTGAAAATCGAGATGCTTTACGAGAAAGATCACATTCTCCCGTCTGTCTTGGAAGCGAGTGGACCTCTAAATTGTACGGATAATGGCCATACCGACATTTGTTGACCTACAAGGGTTCATCGTTGAATGAAGATTTGTCGTCAAGGAAGTGCCTGTCCTACGAAGGGGAACAATTCTCTCGCACTATATTTTTGGGAGTTCGATGCCCCAATATCTTCTTACGAAATCTGACAAATCAAGCATCCAGTGGTTGGTGGCAAAACATCATGGACTACGGTGGGAAGATGGAGACGTTCCATACAGTATGGCTAAACAGCTAATTACGAAAGCTGTTGCTGATGCGGTCGATGAAAAAGATGACGCATCCCATATCGTATACGTTAAAGGGCTGCAGAAACGCGATTGGCTTGCGGATTTCCTCGATGAAAATACGAGAGCGGACGTGATCATCGAGACACTGGACATTGACTACGAGGATATCATATCTCTAAATAAGCTAAATGTAGTTAATACTCTGCGATGTGGCAGACACGCAAAGCACTGTGCCTTGCAAAATGTATTTAAAATATTCAACTGGTGATCTAAACACCAGAGAGAAATGCATAAATAAATACAATCAATTTTTAATGCATAAATGGTTTTTCTTCACCCATCCTCAACTCAACCTCCTGCATGTGATGTACGCTAGATTAAGATGCTGGTTGTAATTATTAGGTAGAAGCGGTTAGATGCGCGATGAAAATGGTGCAATAGACGTTCGACTGATGTTCAATACATGATCAAAGTGGTTCAATACATGTTCGATACACGTTCAGAGTGGTACGTTAGACGTTGAAAGTGGTACAATAGACGTCCAATACATGTTCAAATTGGTTCGATAGACGTTCGATACACGTTCGATACGTGGTACGATAGATGTTCAATACACGTTCAGAGTGGTACGATAAACGTTCAATACATGATCAAAATGGTTGGATTGATGTACGATACACGTTCAAAGTGGTTCGATTGATGTTCGATACAAGTTCAAAGTATGGTCTAGTCGAATAATGCGTCCAAAGAAGAAGGGGAAGCGGTTGAGCCAAATGACGAGTGCGAAGAAGAAGAAAATGAGTGGTCGGCGAAAATGAAGGTGGAGAACCACAGGTATCTTATTTTTGCAAAGCTACGCACTTCTCAATTTGAAGATATGAGTTTACATGCGGGAGCTTGGAGATGCAGCGAGACCAGTTGTCTTCAAATCTTGACAGCCGACAGTAATATAAGAAAGTGTCAAGTTTGTGCAATGGGTCCAACAAGGATCGCTCCCGAGCACGACCCATCGCCATGTCGAGACAACCCTGAGGTATGTTCACAACAATGTTTTTTATGTTTATCATGATTAACCTTTAAATCGAGTCCGATCAAATCAGGCGATCGTGCCAATATTATATCGATGTTTGTATGTTCTAGCCGCGTGTGACTCGCCACCACCGTCGCCTCCCTCACCGCCCCATTGGCCGTCCCCACCGCCATCGCCGCGTTCGCCGCCGCCTCCGCAGGTATGCAATACTTTGCATTGCTTTGTATGTGTGATGTGCTAATATTATATCGACGTTTGTGTCTGTGTTCTAGGCCTTGCCACTGCTTATATTGAGGGCCTGGCTGGCAGGCCTGGAGGCCCACGTGCCGCAGCATGTGCGGCCAGTAATTGGGCCGTGGATGGCCGCGCGGGGGCGACGGCCGTGGGGGGGGGGGGCACATCCACACTTCGGACCCCTGCGGCGGCCGCGACCCCCATCACCGCCATCGTCCCAGCAGCTGGGCGTCGACGATGATGGCCACAGGAGCCCCCATCGCCGCAATAGTTTTTAATTTCTTTTTCTATTTTCATTATTTTTCTATTTTATATTTATGTTTTATTTTTATATTTTATTTTTACATTTTATTATTATTTTTCTTTTATTTTCTTGTATTTTCTTGTATTTTCTTGTATTTTCTTGTATTTACTTTTATTTTCTTGTATTTTCTTGTATTTACTTTTATTTTCTTTTATTTTCTTTTATTTTCTTTTATTTTCTTTTATTTTCTTTTATTTTCTTTTATTTTCTTTTATTTTCTTTTATTTTCTTTTATTTTCTTTTATTTTCTTTTATTTTCTTTTATTTTCTTTTATTTTCTTTTATTTTCTTTTATTTTCTTTTATTTTCTTTTATTTTCTTTTATTTTCTTTTATTTTCTTTTATTTTCTTTTATTTTCTTTTATTTTCTTTTATTTTCTTTTATTTTCTTTTATTTTCTTTTATTTTCTTTTATTTTCTTTTATTTTCTTTTATTTTCTTTTATTTTCTTTTATTTTCTTTTATTTTCTTTTATTTTCTTTTATTTTCTTTTATTTTCTTTTATTTTCTTTTATTTTCTTTTATTTTCTTTTATTTTCTTTTATTTTCTTTTATTTTCTTTTATTTTATATTATTATTATTATTATATTATTATTTTTCTTTCTTTGTAACAATATATAATATCGTAAACACATATTCTTTCTCCATTTTATTTACCCACCTTCCTCCTCTCCTCACCACATACTTCTTTCTAAGATTCGGGGTTTCAAAAAGTATTATATTTCATTCATGCGTTCTTCGCGCCGTGAAAATTGTATCATTGCATGCCGCTGTCCCAGGAGACTTAAATTACATGCATAATCGCGCGATACGCTGCGACGCTAAATCTGAACGCTTAAAGAACTTGCTAGCTTTAGCTAACCCGGAACAGTTAGTTGGTGTTAATGATTTACTGAAGAACACGGCAACAATTAGTTTTATTAAGGGGCTCTCGAATAAAACCACACGATTCCACTTGAACAGACAAAGGGATAGCGGACAGTTACCTGATCTTGAGACCGCTATTACCATCGCGAGTAAGATTATTCAATCTCGTGGTGAGTTCTCTCATTAAAATAATTTAAACTCGAAATGGGTCCCACGAGCGGGTGCAACGTCGAACAAACCCCTAATTGCCATCACCAAATCCAACGAGGCTGCTTCCAAGTCGAAGTAAAACGATCCGGTAGTTTACCAATAATGAAATTAACTCACCAGTGTTTCCGGGAGGAGGTTGCTCATTTCTTTGTTGACACTGGTTCTCAACTCAATATAGTAAAGCGAAGCAGTATAATTCCCAGTACAACTGTAAACTAACATCATTTACAATATTACGGGTATCGATTCCGGAAACATACGTACTAGTGGCGAAGTCATCATTAAATCACATCGATGTGAAATTCCAAACTGTAGGTGATGATCTTCCCCTCCCTGAATCAGGAATCTTAGGAATGCCGTTTTTAGAAAATCAAAACGCAATAATGAAATTCGGGAACAATGAATCTAACAGCCTTCAAATCGGTGATGAGGAATTTTTCCTTCTTTCGTCGTCCTCCTTGTAGCTCGGCCTATCAAGGAATCTGGAATTAAGGAAGGTTATATAAGGAAATTGGCCACTGAACCAGGCGTTTTCATAGGAGAAGCGTTAGTTACACAACAAAACGGATCTGCTAAACTATATGCAATTAATACTACTCCTAATCATGTCACTGTAACTATACCACCTGTTGAATTGGAAGCATTCACGGAGTTTTCACCTTTCGTTCGTCTCGCACAGGAAATCCTAATGTGGATCAGTCGAGGGCCGATTCGAGTAGACTAGTCCAGATAGCTAAGATATTAGAATTAGATGGTTTGAACGAAGACGAGCAGACTAGTATTTTGGAAATTATCAGGGAATTCCTTTATCAGTTTTACCTTCCTTCTGACAAATTGAACTCCACAAATACCATCCAGCATTCGATCGAAACTGTAAATGAGACCCCAATTAACACAAAACAGTATAGGTTTCCCCTCATTCATAAGGAGGAAATAAAGAAACAAGTCAATGCATTGTTGGAAAAGAATATTATTCAACAGTCAACTTCTCCTTACAACTTATCCGTTTGGGTGGTCCCAAAGAAACCAGATTCCACTGGTAAGCCACGTTGGCGTATGGTCATAGATTATCGCCTGTTGAATGAAAAAACTGTTAGTGATGCCTACCCACTTCCTAATATAACAGAAATTTTAGATCAACTCGGAGCAGCAAAATATTTTAGTACGCTCGATTTGGTCTCGGGTTTTCATCAAATCCCCATGGACCCCAAATCCAAATCCAAAATTGCTTTTTCGACCCTCAACGGCCATTATGAATTTAACAAAATGCCCTTTGGCCTAAAAAACGCCCCGGCAACTTTCCAACGATGCATGGATTTAGTTTTATCCGGTCTACAGGGAGTCGAGCTGTTCGTGTACATGGACGACATTGTCCTGTATGCCGATTCTATAAAGGAACATTCGCAAAAATTAAGGAAGCACTTAGCCCGGTTGCAAAATGCAGGTTTAACATTACAACCAGAGAAGTGCTGATTCTTACAACGCGAAATTACTTACCTTGGGCATAGTATCTCTAGTGAAGGAGTGAAACCGGATCCCGGGAAAATCAAGGCTGTAAAATCCTTCCCCATTCCTAAAACCGAAAAGAATATTAAACAATTTTTAGGCCTGGTCAGTTACTACAGACGATTTATTCCGAATATGGCGAAAACCGCCAAACCTTTATCGCGATTATTGAAAACGGATGTCCCTTTTATTTGGAACAATGATGTTCAATCTGCCTTTGAAAATCTACACGATACAATTTGTTCTGAACCATTATTACAATTTCCCGACTTTAAACAACCTTTCCTTGTGACGACTGATGCCTCGAATTATGCTGTGGGAGCCGTGTTAAGCCAGGGCCAAATTGGTAGGGATCTTCCTATCGCATACGCGTCAAGAACGCTTAATAGTGCAGAAACCAATTACTCCACCATTGAGAAGGAATTACTCGCCGTTATCTATGCAGTTGATCATTTTCGCCCCTATTTGTATGGACAAAAATTTGCGTTAGTAACCGATTATCGGCCGTTGGTTAGGCTTCATAGCGCAAAGGACCCCATTTCTCGGATCATGAGGTGGCGAATTAAATTAAATGAATACGATTATAACATAGTCTACAAACCTGGAAGAGTAAATTCGAATGCAGATGCATTGTCCCGCAACCCTCCGGATCTTATCTATCTTGATCAAAATTCTTCTTTTCCAATCACAGAACGCACTATTGACTGTACAAAGACGAACTGTACTGACACCTCTCCTTTTGAGCGTCTGCAAAGGGTAGTCGTAGGCGTCAACGACGCACCACTTGCGGATTCTGAAAAGATAGAGGATATGGACTGTGATAGAATGTGGGAAAATAATGAGAAGTTAATAACTACTATCTTTCTCGCTCACGAAGCAAGTTCTAACGGTCCACCTGACGTCATCATTGAGACGGAACAGTCCGACGACAGTTCATTGGACAGTGACGCTTACTTTACTGCAAATGAAGAGATGTCATCTTCTCTTACGGTAGAAATACCTGGGGGGCATGGAGCCCTTGCCGGGAATTTAGTGGTTGGAGGATCGCTCTCGGGAGGTCGTGTGGATGTGCTTCGACCCGGCTGTCTGTCGGACATCGGAAAGGCCGACTTTGAAGGCACCCCGCCACAGACCCCACTAGAGGCTGCCCACGTACCTCAAAGGGACTCAGGTTCGTCTGACCTGGAACATAGGATAGACTTTGACAAAAAGCACCCCGTCCAGGTCCACGGCCTGTGGCCCCCGGCTTGTGTCAGGTTAGGGGCTGAGGAGCCAAATTTTGAGGCTGAAAGATGCCGGATTTTATTTGAGACCAAGCGCGGAGATGACGAGACACGATCCTCCGTTAAAATGACCTCAGGAAATGGTGACCAGTTAGAACAGAGCAACAGTAAAGTTTTAATGACAGACTATTTCATTAACGCCAACCATTCATCATTCTTTTCCTCCCAATATCATTTATACTAAAGACTATCTCTATATGCGGAAAGACAATGTTATTCATTTTTTCTCTCTTAATGCTGAAGTCGTATCTCACACCACTAAGGATTTATTGACTTATAAAAAATTCTCCCTTGAGCAGGTTAAACCAAATATACCCAATGTCGGAGAAACAATAGTCTTCCCTAATGTAAAACCCCTTACCTTTCACCTTTTTGTTAAATCCCAGTCAACGGAATCAGTAAATCGCACCCATCTTGAAACTTCGGTAACTTCTCTCAAACATCTTATGGACTCTTTAGATGTCAAAACTGTTAGCATCTCTAGAAATAATAATAATATCGAGCCAATGAGTTGGGATTCCATTGAAAACCTTTTAAAACAAAAATTAAATAACTCACAATATACAATTACCGTTTGTACTGGTGAAGTTATAACTCCACTTCCATCCAGGAGACCCCTCATCATAAAAGAGTTCCACGAATCTACCATAGGTGGTCATCAAGGGGGCCGGAAATTCTTCCATAGAATCAAAGAAAACTTTTACTGGCCGCACATGGGAAAGGAAATAATGAACGTCGTTCGCTCCTGTTCAAGCTGTCAGAGGAATAAAATTCTTTCTGCTAAGACCAAACAACCCATGCGAATGACTGACACTCCTAAAAGAGCGTTTGAAAAAGTACAGATGGATATAGTCGGCCCCTTACCTGAAACAAAAAAGGGTAATCGGTACTTATTAACTCTTCAAGATAATCTTACAAAATATTCGGACGCAATCCCACTCCTTAGTATTGATTCAGTATCCGTGGCCATGGCTCTGGCTGAGCAATTTATCAGCAGATTTGGGTGCCCTAGAACTATACAAACCGACCAGGGGAGTAATTTTGTTAGCAACATAATGAAAACCTTTTGTAGAATATTTGGAATACAACAAATTACCTCAACCGCATTTCACCCACAATCCTTGGGATCCCTCGAACGGGCACACCGAGTTTTCATGGATTATCTGAAACATTATTGCAAAAAGACTGACTGGGACGATTGGATTCGGTTTGGAATATTTTCATACAACACGTCTGTTCACGAGGCTACCGGTTTCACTCCCCACGAGCTTGTGTTTGGCGTAAAGGCTATTACTCCCTCAGAATTTGTTAAACAACAGGTCCCACGAACGTTTGTCGATTATCTGGACAATTTATTTTCAAAAATAACCACAACACAGGCGTTAGCAGCAGCAAATCTAAGAAAGGCAAAGCAAAGAAGCAAACTCGATTATGACAGGAAACTAAATCCTCGGAAATTTTATGTAGGAGATAATGTATATTTGTTTAGGGAACCAAAAACATCAAAATTCGACTCCAGCTGGTTAGGACCATACAAAATTCTTAGAATGTTTGACGACTTAAATGCAGAAATAAGCATAAGAGTTAATAAAACTAAAATAGTCCATGTGAATAAATTAAAATTAGCCTGCGTAATATTAGATCCCTTATAGGTAGTTACCTTCATCATGGTACCGTCGTTGTATTCCATTATCGTTAGAATGTGCTACACCACTTTAGTATAGGTTAAGATCACTTTATTCCATTTGGTTATGAATTCGAGACCGCGGTAGTGTGTAATTAAAATTTCATGTATTACCCAGAATCAATCTGGAGACTTCGTGGCTTGGAGACAAAATTGTAACTAATTGTAACACAGCGAACATCCTGCAGTGTCTTTCGAATCGCATTCTTCGCGGGAACCCGGGTGGACCGAGTAGCTAGGCTACCGTGGGGGAGGCGAGGAGGGGAGGCTCAGGAAGCTTCGCTGTGAGAAGTTTATGTATAAATTAAATTAAAAATGCAAGTCAAAATTAATAAACGTATTTTTGGAAAAAGCTGTTTCATTGGAAAACACATTTTTAAATAAGGGGGGAAGTGTTGCGACTCCTGTCTAGCGGCGTGTAGTATAAACTTTAGAGGCGCGAAGCAGTGATGATATTCGTGTGATCCGTTTCGAATTTCGCGCCAGTGATGCCAGAATGAGGACGGGTTCCCTCGAGAATTTCCCCCACCACGCGCGCACACTACGCCGAAGCTGCGTGTCCGTGAGCTCGGCGCTTCGGACAATGTCGGGAAGACGAGAGAGAAAACGAATGTGTGTCTTTCTCTCTCGCTCTTGAAACGCTGTGATCCAAAGTGAGGTGCAAGCGACACGCGCCACGCGCGATCTTCTTGAGTGCCTCGAGATACACTTTTCACATTCTGACATATGTATAATACTCTTGTAATGAAAAAAAATGTGCAAAAAGTTTTGTTACGGAAATCACGTTTTAAGACCTCCTGATCACGTTTTGACTATTTAGAAAAGAGCTTTTTTTAAATATCTCATATATTTGTTAACACGATTACGTTTAAACGGCAAAATGGATTTCAATGAAACTTTATATTTAAATTTTACATTCTTGTCTTAATATTCTTGATCCGATTATATCGCGAAAAATGATAATTACCCGTTATGGTTCTTCGATTTTTCAGATATACGATTTAAATTCTACATAAAAAGCGTTAATAAAAATTCTTCTGTAACTTCTTTAACAAAGAAAAATGTACATTCATAACTTCTTGTTTTCATTTTACATTTCCGTACATTTTATTTGAACTATTCCTATTTTTCAAACCTAAAAATGAATTTTTTTTAGAAAAAGATGAATATTTTGATACTGTACATTGGTGAACTTTCTTAAAATTAGAATCCACTCTTGGCCAGTACCGTGGACGCTGTAGCAACCTTCGATAAAATATATTTTTTCAGAGTATGATCTAAAAATCTAAAATCTAAACGTAATCACATTTCTCGATAGATTTTTCGATAATTATATCAAGTTGCGACAAAGAATCACGCACTATTTACAAATTAATTACTCGCAGCGTGCACGCTACCGCTCGATGGAAACTACGGGAAAGTGGTGGTCTCTTCCATCTGGAGGGAAATGTAAACAATTGGTTATGCAAAACTAACATTGCGATACATGTTGTACACTAAAATGTACAAAAACATTACAAAGATAGAAAAGAAAGGCAGCACGTAAATATATCAATTGGGTTGGATATATTGACGAGATGTAAGACTGAAATAAGTAATGCTACAATTGTTTACGTTTCCAAAGATAGAAAGCACGCAGAGGAATTTATTATAATACATACGACAGAATTTCGAGATAATTGTTACATATAAAATGAATATAATTAAGAATATACATTTATTTATACAATTGTCTCGAAGTTCTCTCTATAAATCATATGTACAGCAAGCAAGCGAATTTATTGCAAGGATAGAACAAGAATTGCGTGAGGTAAATCGAACAACTATTTACATATTCGCGATGTCCAAAAATCGAATGAAATAGAAAATGGATGAAATTGATAATATTCTGGACATCACCAATTTGCATTACCCGACGAAAAAGGAAAATCCGCGAGGCCATCAACGGCATGTAAACGTAAACTACTCTTTTGCTTCTTCGCAAAAGTTGCATATAAATTCTCAGATGACATGAGAGATAGATGTTTGTCATCTACCTCCATGGTCTGAGCTGTTTCCCCGTGCGCCTTTAATGCCGATTTCGTTACGCACATGGCATTAACGGTGGTCGAACAAAGTCGGTTTCGTTTCTTGTTCTTTATGTCGGGAAGCATGGAAAACGATCTTTCAGCATCGGCGTTTGAATTTGGAAGACTTCTAATGGAATTTAATAATTCCTGCAAACATGGATATTTAAATGAGCCTTGATCATTTCGCGTTAACAACACCGTTTTCCAAACATCATCAAAAGCTAATGTACAAAGCAGCTGCTTGTCTCTATTTGAAAAATTCAGGTGCAATGTCGACCATTCTTTTTGCAAACCGTCTTCGTCGAAACCGCCCAATTTCTGAGCAATAAAGAGAACACTTTTGAAGGAAGTGTCTCTGTCATTATCTACTAATGCCAAACGAGGCTCAAAAACACATAACTTGCTCAGAAATTCGTCATCGATTGGCAATCGATTACGAATTTCGTTTGCAGCCGTTATGTAAAACTTAATACAATTTTCTCGAACGGTTTGGAAAACATCGGGTTTGCCTTCTGCAACTAACTGACAAAGAAAAGTGTCACAATCCGGACCTAAATGAATACTATTAAATGCGATTTGATTATCGCCTCTTGAAAAATCTGTTAATTTTACTGAATCCATGTGCTTCAAAAGCTGCGGTTTCAAAAAATTACGTAAAATATTGTACAAAAGAGTTTTGGCAGTATTTTGAAGCAAATGGATTCTTATTTGTTGCGACTGAAAGAATAAACTAATATATGCTTTCGCTTCTGGATTTTGCATAATGATAAGCAGATCTTCCCCAGACTTTGTCTTCTCACTTACGACCAATTCTTGCAGAAAGTGCAACACACTGTCCCAATTTTCTAAAAGTGTAACTACGGATGAGTAACGCGATAACCATCGCGTAGTACACAGTTTTAAAATTTTGCGGTCAGTAGATTGAAAACATTGCTGAAATTCGCGAAAAATGGCCGAGCGTTTGGGACTGCTATAAATGAATGTTGTGACTTTCCGTAATAATTCCTCGCAGACCTCGGGAATGGTAGCGCATGCTGCATGCACTACCAATGCAGAGGAGTGACATGGACACGGCATGGTCAAAAATTTTTCACCGCGAATTTCTGCAAGTTTGGTCTTGAATGACGAGTGACGCCCTGTCATGACAGAAGCGTTATCACACGACAAAGCAAGAATGTTTTCGAACGGAATTTGCTTTTTCCACATGGAGTTCCTAAATGTGGTAAATATTTTATCGGCAGTACATTCTCGCGCGTCAATATTAATTAATTCTACTAATTCCGTTCGAACATCCAAAGTCTCGGGTGCGACATACCGAACAATAAACGACATCCATTTCTCATTGATAAAGTCGGATGTCTCATCAATAAATACTGAAAACTTAGAATTCTGTAAAACATGACTAAGACGCTCTGTTTCCCGAGGACACAGAACGTTCGATATAATATTAGAACACTTTGTTCGACCACACGTCATATGTTTCAAAACATCAGGATTTTTCCCAACGTCTTGGAAAACTGTAAGAATCGCCTCTGTGGATTGATGCGAAATATGTTTCTCGGCTACTAATGCAGCAAAACGAATTTCCGCGACTTTTTTTTGTTCATCAAATGACAAAGGCGATTCCTCGTTCGATTTCTTCACATCCATTCCATTTTTTTCGCAGTTTTTGATGTGGCACTTGGAATCCGCGTGACGTTGAATTTGCGACAGGCCGCAAGCAAATGATTTTTTACAAACCGAACAGAAACACGAAAAAGGATCATCGGCGACCTTATGCAACCAAGGCTTGAAATCTTCAAGCCATTGAGGAATAAAAATCTTTCTCGAGACCATAGCATGCATAGTTAATCGCGGAATTTTTTTAGATAATAAATATTTATGTCTCGCTGATTCCGCATGCCTTTTAACGCTTGACGAGCCGCAAGAAAAAGTTTTCTCGCATGCAGAACAATAGAAAAGGCTTTTATCATTAGGGACTTCGCGAATCCACGATCGGAACTTCTCATTCGTTTCCCACAACGACCGATAAACAGGAGTAGCCTTTTCACCTGTTTTCTCAAACGTTTCCATCGTAACCACGAAAAAAATGAAAGTGTAGGAAAAATATTATATACAAAGCAACAAGCAAATGCTAGCGTATAGAAAAGGGGAGATATAGGGGGCTGCTAATTACAGACTACACTTCTAACCCGACAGACCCGAATTCACCAAAAACATGCAGACAGAGCGAAACAAATAACTAGTACTCACCACCTGATCTCTATTTCTACTAAAATGACGGTTAAATGCGCGAAGCGCAACTGCGCGACGCTCCACTAAACGCATCGACACGTAAACAAAGTAAACGCGACCACAGATCGCGAATCGCTTGGGTTCGCGTGGATCTGACCGTCAAATGTACCTACTTGACGAAAATCAGGCCCGAGCGAACCCTGGAAACGAGAAACGAAAAAAATAGATAGGAAATCGTAAAATAGTAAGAAAAATTCAGAAAGGAGAAAAGTCGAAGAAAAGGCTAAAAGAAATAACAGCAAAGCAATGGTGACAATACCGAACTGCCACAGATGCATTTACCAGTTACCATTCCCTCCTATTCTTGTACAATTCCTTTGTACCAATTTACACATTTTAGTGTACAACATGTATCGCGATGTTAGCTTTGCATAACCAATTGTTTACATTTCCCTCCCGATGGAAGAGACCACCACTTTCCCGTAGTTTCCATCGAGCGGTAGCGTGCACGCTGCGAGTAATTAATTTGTAAATAGTGCGTGATTCTTTGTCGCAACTTGATATAATTATCGAAAAATCTATCGAGAAATGTGATTACGTTTAGATTTTAGATTTTTAGATCATACTCTGAAAAAATATATTTTATCGAAGGTTGCTACAGCGTCCACGGTACTGGCCAAGAGTGGATTCTAATTTTAAGAAAGTTCACCAATGTACAGTATCAAAATATTCATCTTTTTCTAAAAAAAATTCATTTTTAGGTTTGAAAAATAGGAATAGTTCAAATAAAATGTACGGAAATGTAAAATGAAAACAAGAAGTTATGAATGTACATTTTTCTTTGTTAAAGAAGTTACAGAAGAATTTTTATTAACGCTTTTTATGTAGAATTTAAATCGTATATCTGAAAAATCGAAGAACCATAACGGGTAATTATCATTTTTCGCGATATAATCGGATCAAGAATATTAAGACAAGAATGTAAAATTTAAATATAAAGTTTCATTGAAATCCATTTTGCCGTTTAAACGTAATCGTGTTAACAAATATATGAGATATTTAAAAAAAAGCTCTTTTCTAAATAGTCAAAACGTGATCAGGAGGTCTTAAAACGTGATTTCCGTAACAAAACTTTTTGCACATTTTTTTTCATTACAAGAGTATTATACATATGTCAGAATGTGAAAAGTGTATCTCGAGGCACTCAAGAAGATCGCGCGTGGCGCGTGTCGCTTGCACCTCACTTTGGATCACAGCGTTTCAAGAGCGAGAGAGAAAGACACACATTCGTTTTCTCTCTCGTCTTCCCGACATTGTCCGAAGCGCCGAGCTCACGGACACGCAGCTTCGGCGTAGTGTGCGCGCGTGGTGGGGGAAATTCTCGAGGGAACCCGTCCTCATTCTGGCATCACTGGCGCGAAGTTCGAAACGGATCACACGAATATAATAGGAAAGGGAAACGAAGTGAAGTTTCGTACAAGTCCTAGGAATTTGAAATAATCAGAGATTCGTTTAATAAGTAAACTTCAGGATTATAAATTTATCAATACCCACTTGGAAACGGGTGTTTGAATAAATGAACTCCACTTTGATCCCTTCTCCTAAGTGTGTAAAATCAGCGCAATGTTGTTAAACGCTTGTTTCTAAAAATCAATAACCGAAAGGAAATGGATTGACCAATAGGAATTTAATTAATAAATATTTAATTGGCTTTGATTTTAAGGACATTTTGTAAGTAACAAAAGATGTAAGAGGGATTGTCTTTGAAAGGTCACTCGAGCCCCGAGAGCGAAAGCAAACGGACGCATAATTTAAAACCTCTGAAAATTCTTAACTTTGTTCAAATCATTACATAAAGTTTCATTAAAGTTATCATTTATTTGTGTTTAAATCATTTATTTATTATTATAATCATCTTTATTATTATAATTATCTTAAACAAATCGCGTCCAGTGAGCAGAACGCCTTAGCGTTCCATGCGCATCGTCCCACACCTGATTTCCCCAAAAGAAGACGACATTCCCCAGACAGCCACGCAACACCAAAAACAACAGGCGGCCTGTATATATATGTAAATGCCTTTACGACATCAACGAAATCTGCCGGCCGCCAGCTGAACTAGGACGAAAAAGTCACACATCCTGGACTGGAGTCGGAACACCTGTCTATTACACCGTGGTCTAGACTTTCGGTTGACCGTAAGTCTGACAAGGGACGTTCGGCAACCCGAAAATTCAGAAAATTATGAAACTCGGTATGCAAGTAGAGTAGTTCATCCGTAACACAACCCTATTTTTAGTTGGTGCCATAATGCAATTTTTAGGGGTGAAATCACCCCTTGAAAATAATTCAGAATTTTCTTTTCCGTGGAATACCTCGAGAATGGTGAGAGATATCGAAAAGAAGTTTAAACAAAAGTTGCATCCTTCTTTTATATCTACAAACCGCGGAAAAATAATTTTCGAAAAATCCATATTTTTCAAGTTACCCCCACCACCAACCCTTAAAATTAAGTTTTTGTATTTTTTAAATATAAGCTGACATACCTCTGGATAATCTCTTTTCATACATATAAGTGATTTATGTGTTATATTTTGTTTGCAAACGAATAAAGCCTTTATTACCGAATTTGAAGTCCATTTTGGCAGTTTCCATTAATAACATGGTTTCTTAAAGCCATATTTAGATTATTATTTAGGTAAAGTTCAGACAGCTTTCAATTATTTAAGCAAGGCAGTACGCACCTAAAATTGCATCAAAGGTAAAACTCATTAAAACGTGACGTGCATGAATCAGTATGATAACAGCACATTCGTACATGCATTACTTGAAGCGTAATCTTATTAGGCTATTTTGGAAACCACACGAACAATAAATAATGCGTGAAGATGTACAATGATTTTGCAAAATACATATGTTATTGAAATGACGCAGAATCGCATTGATGCCAATAACCTTGTCGAACCTTCCGATTTGCATAATGCGTATGTATATGAATTTTAAATGATTGTAAATCAATTTTACTTTTACATCACACTTATAACATATATATATATATATAATATTACAGTTAATATTAAATTTAATTATAACATTATAGCAGTTTTCATTAATGAAGTGGCCGCATAAAGTAATATTTAAACATTCGCAGTCCCTTTTTGTACATGTTGTATTGTTTGATTATACATTGAAAGAATTATACTAATAGAAGACGATAGATACATTGAAAATTACGCTTTGTAATTGGTACAATAATGATATTCTTCGTAGAAATGATTGAAACAAAAATACTTGCCACACCATGCACATCGCATAAAAGCCGGCTCCCCACAAATACTACATTTGGGTATAATCTTTTCATTCCTGAAGTAACAGAAATCTACAGGATTTTGAAATCCGCTGGGATGCGTTTCTAGATATCCGCTTTTAAACCAAGCATATTGAAAAAGGTTTTTGAATCTAGGCGAAGAAAACTGGTTGTGAGTTAGGGACTGCAATTTAATTATTTCATCACGTAAGTGCAAATTGACATCTCTCTCTTGGAGAATCACATTATCCGAAAATGTCCGCACGAAATTTTTCCAAATCCGGAATCCAAACACATCTAAAGGCTGAACGATGCCCGTCGTTGTTTTTGGAATCATTGAAAAAGTTACTTCCTTGTCTTGTGGAATCAACTGCTGTAACTCATTTGGGCAGTATCCCGTCCACGAGTCGAGTAGGAGCATGCTTCTACGGCCAGTATTCAGTAGATACACTTTGGTAAACCAAGTTTTAAAATGTTCAGACGTGAGTTTTCCTGACTTTGAAGCTCCGATGTAAATATTAACCGGACGGAATAGAGTTCTTTGCACTAGCGGACCAAGTGTTCCTGTAGATTCCTTCAAAACTATGTATAGTGGTGAAAGAAGACGTCCGCTTTCTGATATAATAGGCATTATAGTGTAGCTATGTGTTGTAGAAGATACCGATTGAATCGTCGTTTCTACCGTTTTCACTCCTAATTTCGCCAATGTTCGCCCAGAATGTATTTCAAGGTTGAAGCCACTCTCGTCTGCATTATAAATTTCTTCAACTCCGGCAACTGGGATGTTAGACTTTACGCCAGAAACAAACGATTCTGCGATATTTTTGATATTGTCAATATCTTCAAACGTAAATTGCGTCCTGAATGTTGTTATCTTGCGGGACAAATCCACCAATTACCTGCCACGAATTGGGGTAGGTCCACCTGGTTTTTTGCCTCCAAGGCCCACAATCTTAAATTCATGTCATGAACAATAGATCTTCTGTCACAAGCTTCTTCAAACTTTTGCAGTACATATTCCGCAATAAGTGCAAATTTATCTGCATTTGTTCCACCTCTCTCTACACTCGCCTCCCACCTATATAGTTGCGGCAAAGATTTAACCATGCGATAATTTTTCTGTACACTGGTAAGCGATCGACGTGCCTTTTTTCCACTTTTCCAAAATGTCACTGCTTTTCTCTTATAACTTAAGTCAACTTTTCCACCTTCATCATCAACAGTACATTTTGCAGGGTCAAAACTGTCTTCTTCTTCTTCTGCAGGCATAATGTACTCTACAACTTTTGCACCATGTGGTTCGGATGGATCGGCAAAATCGAGCACATAATCATGTTCAATTAATGGTAGGGAATATATGTTTTGAAACTCTTTTATAATGTCCCGAATTTCATTGTGCAGTTCCGTTTCTACCGAGTTTATAGGTGTCTGTATTATACTTGCAATTTGAAATGTAGTGGCTAACATGTTTATTACGTTATTAACATTAATCGACTGCATTTTAAAGAAAAGCCTTTCAAACAATGATCACTCACTTTTTCCAATTGAATGGTAACGGACTGCTTTCAAAAATGCAACTGTCATTCGTTGCATCCTCGGGAATATTTATATCAATCAAAAGACGCGAGTACGTAAACATGTTTACCGAAAAGTGAATGAAGCACAAGAATATTATCAGTTACAATTAAAATGATGCAAAGTCACTGTACATCTTTACGCATTATTTATTTATCGTGTGGTTTAGCTGTAATGAGTTTTACCTTGAATGCAATTTTAGGCACCCCTAAAAGCGGATATCTAGAAACGCATCCCAGCGGATTTCAAAATCCTGTAGATTTCTGTTACTTCAGGAATGAAAAGATTATACCCAAATGTAGTATTTGTGGAGAGCCGGCTTTTATGCGATGTGCATGGTGTGGCAAGTATTTTTGTTTCAATCATTTCTACGAAGAATATCATTATTGTACCAATTACAAAGCGTAATTTTCAATGTATCTATCGTCTTCTATTAGTATAATTCTTTCAATGTATAATCAAACAAT
Source organism: Andrena camellia (assembly GCA_029448645.1). Classification (NCBI taxonomy): domain Eukaryota; kingdom Metazoa; phylum Arthropoda; class Insecta; order Hymenoptera; family Andrenidae; genus Andrena; species Andrena camellia. The sequence goes on from CM055681.1 coordinate 16,273,229, forward strand.
ACAACATGTACAAAAAGGGACTGCGAATGTTTAAATATTACTTTATGCGGCCACTTCATTAATGAAAACTGCTATAATGTTATAATTAAATTTAATATTAACTGTAATATTATATATATATATATATATATATGTTATAAGTGTGATGTAAAAGTAAAATTGATTTACAATCATTTAAAATTCATATACATACGCATTATGCAAATCGGAAGGTTCGACAAGGTTATTGGCATCAATGCGATTCTGCGTCATTTCAATAACATATGTATTTTGCAAAATCATTGTACATCTTCACGCATTATTTATTGTTCGTGTGGTTTCCAAAATAGCCTAATAAGATTACGCTTCAAGTAATGCATGTACGAATGTGCTGTTATCATACTGATTCATGCACGTCACGTTTTAATGAGTTTTACCTTTGATGCAATTTTAGGTGCGTACTGCCTTGCTTAAATAATTGAAAGCTGTCTGAACTTTACCTAAATAATAATCTAAATATGGCTTTAAGAAACCATGTTATTAATGGAAACTGCCAAAATGGACTTCAAATTCGGTAATAAAGGCTTTATTCGTTTGCAAACAAAATATAACACATAAATCACTTATATGTATGAAAAGAGATTATCCAGAGGTATGTCAGCTTATATTTAAAAAATACAAAAACTTAATTTTAAGGGTTGGTGGTGGGGGTAACTTGAAAAATATGGATTTTTCGAAAATTATTTTTCCGCGGTTTGTAGATATAAAAGAAGGATGCAACTTTTGTTTAAACTTCTTTTCGATATCTCTCACCATTCTCGAGGTATTCCACGGAAAAGAAAATTCTGAATTATTTTCAAGGGGTGATTTCACCCCTAAAAATTGCATTATGGCACCAACAAAAAATAGGGTTGTGTTACGGATGAACTACTCTACTTGCATACCGTGTTTCATAATTTTCTGAATTTTCGGGTTGCCCCTTGTGAGAAAAATTCTCTCTCGGTTATCGGCTGAGAGAAAACTTCAGACCGCTCGTCGCTCTCCGGTTCGGTCGAGAGAACCGTAAATGCCATATCGGTCGCCTCAGTGACCCCGACCGCGACCGTAACCGAAATTGTATCGGTCTCGAGTCCCTGGTCGGTATACAGCGCACTGCATTACCCGTGTCTACCCCTTTAACGCGTCAGCGAGGTCTACCGCATCTCAACCATGGCATAGGTATTTAGCACTTTTAAAGTGGCTACCGTTGTCTTCCCCGTCTACAACGTCAAATTTAATATCCTCTGGCGAAAGCCAAAAGCACCCTGCGCCCTCTACTGGCATCTAAAAGACTCTACACTTTCAACATCAGCTCATGGATGGCGGAAGTATCGATGTATGATTGTAGTAGAATGCATGCGTAAGGCGGTGTTTCCATTGTCATCTGTTCGCGCACGCGTGCGGGTTGCAAGGTAAATGGATATCCCTGTACATATACATATTCATATATGTTGGATTTTTAATGCCGCACGTGCCGTGCTTTTAGTTGTCGCGTGGATAATGGGAATTCGCGTGGCGATACGAAATTGCTTCCAGCACTCCCCCTCAACTTCGGCTTTGCCATTTCCCTTTCGCTACACTTGCTTCACACTCTACATTTCCGTTTAACAGTTTCTATTTATAATAGTTAAATTTTGTTGTCCCTAACGGCTTTGTGAATATGTCCGCAATTTGCTCTCCCGTTGGCACGTTTTCTACATTTATTTTGTTTTTGTTAACAGTTTCATGAACGACCCGATATTTCACATTAATATGTCTCGAACGCTTGTTTATTGCACCAGTTTTAATCAGTGTTATTGCACTTTGATTGTCCATTTTAAGAGTTACTTTAATCGTTTTGTCTATCAGTTCATCTAGCACCATTTTATAGTGAAGCACCCCATTACAGCATTCGGCTGCTGCAATGAATTCAGCTTCTGTGCTTGAAGTTGCGACCAGCTTCTGCCTCCTCGATGACCATAGGACCGGGCCTCCTTCGTAGTATATAATGTATCTTGTTGTGCTGCGTCTCGTCGCCGGGTCTCCAGCGAAGTCCGTGCCGCTGTAGGCTACTAGTGTGTCATCTCTACTGTCTCTCCTATAGGTTATGCCGTCCTTCCTTATCCTTTTTATGTACCTTAAAACACGTTTTGCACCTGTTACACAAGTGTCATCGGGATGTTCAACATACCTGCTGCCGTATCCGACCGCATAGGTAATGTCGGATCTTGTTTTTGTTGACAGGTACAGTAGACTTCCAATTACTTCTCGATACGGATAGGGTAGGTTCGGTGCATCAGTGTCTTCTTGTTCTTCCATTTTCTATATTTGAGTATTTACTGGTCTGCTGTCTTCCATTCCATAGCTTCCCAATATTTTGTTTGCGTAGTTTACTTGTTTGGTCACCAGACCATTTTCTGTTCTTTGCAGTTCCAATCCTGGGAACGTATTCGACTTCCTGTCTGTTGTCATCTGAAATTCTTTTCCCAATTCTTTCAAGAGCTCTTGCATCTCCTTCAGGTTCTCTCCGACTAGCAGTCCGTCGTCTACGTACAGTGCTAGAATCAGATTGCTGTTCTCACCTTTAAAGATGCATGGCTCGGCTTTCAGTCGTTTCAAACCTGTCTTTACTAGGAGGTAAATCTATCGTTCTATCTGATGGGCGCCTGCTTTAAACCGTAGATGGCTTTGTTTAGTTCTAATAATTTGTTTTTATATTTGTATCCCTCTGGAGAAAATATATATATATATATATATATATATATATATACATCCTCTTCGAGAGTTCCATATAGGATTGTCGTTTTTATGTCCAGGGTTATTAAATGGTAATTTCTTATTGTGGCTAGGCCTAGTAATGTATGTAATGAGTGAGTACTCACCACTGGGCTGTATATTTCGTTATAGTCTATTCCTTCCTTCTATTCACAGCCTCTGATTACTAGTCGTGCCTTGTACCTTCCGTCATCTTTAATTTTCAGGACCCATCTGGTTATTAGTGGCCTTACATCCGATACTTCATCGGCGTTTATTTCAGTCCATGTTTCGTTCGACTTCATTGCTTGTTTTTCCTCTTCCACGGCTGCAGTCCACTTTTTTTGTCGTCATCTGTAACAGCTTATTCGTAAGACAAAAAAGCATTATAATTAAGTTTCATTGGTGGTCTGCTTTTTCTTTGCGTTCTCCTTGGAGTTCGCTCTTGAGGAAATTCTGCGGATAATTCTTCCTGATCCGTTTCTTCTTTCAGGTCTTCGGGTTTCGATGTCATCCAGGCTTCTGTCTTCCTCTTGAATTTCACCTTCCAAGTTATTATTTATCTCATCTTTTCTTGTTTGAACTGCTATTTGCTTTTCTTCTAGGTCCGTCTCCTCGGGCATTTCGTCGAATACAACATCTCTTGATATTGTAATTTTTCTCTTCTTCTCATTCCAGAGTTTGTAGCCATTGGTGGCGTATCCTATTAGTTTCAGCTTTTCACTTTCTTTCACAGCTTCTTCAGTGGTTTTGTTATCTTTCTATATGCGTCACATCCAAACAATTTGACATACTTGAGGTTAGGTTTCTTACCGTTTAGTTTTTCAGTTGGTGTGACATCTGTCGCTTTGGTTGGCGATCTGTTCAGCAGATGGGCTGTCACGTAGACCGCTTCTCCCCACATTGATTTGGGTAATTTCGATTGGAAAATTAAAGCTTTGGCCCTTTCCATTATGGTTCGGTTCAGCTTTTCGGCTTTTCTGTTCAGCTGTGGTGTGTAAGAGACTGTGTAGTCCATTTTTATTCTTTTCTGTTGATACCAGCTTTACAGAGTCTGATTCACATATTCTCTGCCGTTGTCGCTTCTTAATTTCTGTAGTCGCAGTCCGTATTGTGTCTCTGCCTCGTTCACATATGTTCTGATTATTTTTGGGACCTCACTCTTGTTCTTGAGTACGAAGACAGTGGTGAAATTGGTGTAGCCATCTGGTAATGTTATAAAGTAGTTTTTGTTATCCCATGTGCTCAGTTTAATGGGGCCGCCGAGATCTGCATGTGTAATCTCCAACGGCTGGTTTGCTCTGTCTCTGTCGTTGTCGAATTTGAGACGCGTCTGTTTTGCCATCATACAGACTTCACATTTCTCCACTAGCATGTCGACATCCTTAGCGCTGTAATTCAAGCCCTCTGTTATTTTTAGCAACTGTTTCATTACATTTAGATGCATGTGTGCAAGTCTTTTGTGCCAGAGCCTTACCTTTATAGCGTCACTTACTAGGTAGGAAGTTTCACCAGTGTCCATTTTTAGATTTATCTGGTACAGACTATTTTCTCTCCTTTTGCCTTTCAGTACGACTGGGTTGTTGTATTTTATTTTTACTTCGACATATTCCGAAATGATCTTTCCGCCATTTTCCTCTATTGCGGAAAATGAAAGTAGGTCAGTTTCTAGTCTCTACTTTTTTAGAATGAGTTCCTCGCATTCTGGGGTTCCAAATCCATCTGCTATCATCATTTGATCCATTTTTGCTACATTGATCTCAGTTTTCTGCTTCCTAAAGTTTTTTTTAAAGATATTTAGTGCATTTGTCATGTGGGACGTGGTACCTGAGTCAACAATCCAGCAATCTGTTGCAGTGCGTTTTTCACTGGAGTGAAATGAGATCTTGCCCGTGTTTTTCTGTTTCCTGATTTATTTCTGAAGAAGCAGTCTTTGTCCGTGTTGTTAGTTTTCTTACGTATAGTACATGGAGTGTTACCTGACTGTCTGTTTACGTTGCCTCCATTATACTTGCAGTTCTTTGCCATGTGGCCGCTCTTGCCACATTTGTAACACTTTACTCCTCGTGCCGTGAAAGCCACTGGGTTTTCCTTTGCGTCGTCTTGACTTTCCCTTTGTTGTTCCAGTAGCAGCCTTGCTGTGAGGTTTTCCAAGGTCTTCTCTTTATCGTCTGTGGATTCCCAGGCTGTCACAAAATGCTTATATCTGTTGGGAAGAACTGTTAGTATTTTAGAGATCAGTCATTTTTCACCAATGTGTTCATCCAGAGATTTTAGTTTGTGGAGTGTGAACTAGATTTTCAAGTCTGGTGATGTGCGTCGCTAGATTCTCATTTTCCTAAAATTGGAATGAGAAAAATTCCTGCATCAAGGTGTATTTCTGCTGCTCACATTTTTGCTCGTAAATTGCCGTCAGTCTTTCCCACATCTCAAAAGCAGTTTCGCAACACATGATGTGCGGTAGCACTTTCTTATCCAACGACATTACGATTATTTTTTGAGCTTAGGAGTCCTTTTTGTTCCACTCGGCGGTTCTCTTTTCTTCATCGAGCTTATTTTCCACGGTTTTGACTAGATCACTTGCATTCAACAAGACTTTGACTTGAAATTTCCAGACATTGTAATTTTCAGCATCTAGAAGCTTCTCCGTGTGGCCGATCTCCATATCCAATTGTTGCGTCATCTTTTCCGATTTCTCACGCAAGCCTTTTTCCTCCTTGCGGGTTTTGCTGGGGTTGTTTTTATCTGGGCCCATAACCTGTTGGATTTTTAATAGCGCACGTGCCGTGCTTTTAATTGTCGCGTGGATACTGGGGGTTTGCGTGGGAAGGAGATCGATATTACTATGCAGATTTGATGAAGAAATTGAATTTAATGTTAACAGACTCCTTTCTGATGAATGAACTGGGATTTTACGTTTAACAGTGGATTAGGTTTTATCAGGTTTTACTTTTCTCTTTCACGTCTGTACTCGCTTATGTCCTTTTACAAACTGAGTGATCGATCTCGATCCCCTGACATACCTCATTCTCTCTTCACATTTCACACTCATCATTCATGCGTTACATTCACTCAATACATAAAACTGCGGGCAATACGAAATTGCTTCCAATATACATATACATATACATATACATATACATATACATATACATATACATATACATATACATATACATATACATATACATATACATATACATATACATATACATATACATATACATATACATATACATATACATATACATATACATATACATATACATATACATATACATATACATATACATATACATATACATATACATATGTATAGGTTCATCCATTAAAATTGCAACCTACTTTATTTAATGATTCTTTTAAAATTCTTTGTTTTGATCAATAATAGGCTAGTTCGTTTTGTATCATTACTTTCATAAATTGAGAAATTCAATTTTTATTCAATTACATATTACCTAGTTTTGCAGCCTCATAATTTAATATTCTGGTTTTCTTTTTTGGAATTTTATCTTTAATGTACTGCATGCATAGATCGAAAGTAAGGGGTAACTAATGGAATGTGTCTTTGTTTGTAGCAGTCTTCAAATTTTTACTACAATTTTTGTGTCTGAATGTTTCAACCTATTAGTCATTATGCGCCCCGCATGTAGTGGCATCAGTTTATGTCGTTTTTTTGGAACGGTACGCCACAATGGTGACTTACTGTAGTAGATAGGTAATGCCGATTCTGCGACCAGCGGGCGAGGGGTGCGGCGGGGCGGGGGGTACCGCGGGCGCGGGGCGAGGCGTGGAGGGGGTACCGCGCTCTCGGGCGCGATGGGTGAGGGGCGAGGCGGGGAGGGGGTACCGAGTTCGTGGGTGAGGGGGATGACGTCACAAGGGCGGGAGATTTCAAGATTGTGTCGCGCGCGCAACCGTTTGCCGTACACGTGCGGGGATCGGTGCGCAGGCGCGAAAGGATGTACCACGAATGCTGTAATTCGACACGGATGACGATTCGAGATTAATTAACCTAAATAGCGCAACCGTCTCACGATCGCCGTGAAAGAATGCAACGTCGCGCTCGTATAAAGATCCGCCTACGCAATATAATTCGACGCGTTATCGCGATAACTATTCGAGATCGATTAATCTAAACAGCGCAACCGCACCGCGAAAGAATGCAACGTCGCGTATAAATATCTACCAACGAAAATGCTTTTACGCTGTTTCACACGCCCTTATCCCACTTATAATCGCGATACATGCAAATACTTGAAATGTTATTTCGCAGGGAAGGTGGAAGATAGGTGAGTAAACCTGACATATTAATATTAAGATTTGTAATTTATTTGACTTAATTATCCCCCTCGATAACATCGTCAGCAAATAAATCGGTTAATAAAAAATCTATAGGAACTTGCGCAGGGTCAGTTTGAACTGAAATATCGCTAGCCTGAAGTCCCGATACCGCATTCGTAAAAACGACGTTATAACCAATCTCTTTCGCATTGACGCAGTTTCGCCAAACCACGCTCTTTGGAGCATCGGCACGATACCGCTGATATATATTTGCGTGTACATAATCATCGTCGTCATCGTCTAATAAATATGTTCGCTGCGCATGTCGATTTAGCCAGAATTGCTCATCCCCGTAGTGATCATACGGTGGTTCATCGCGTATGGTGTCGGCATTATGAAAAACCTTTAAAAAGATGTCACCATCGTGAACACCTTTCGCCTCGTGAAGTTCTCCACCTTGAATATTTTCAGTCTGAACCGCGACATTTCTGCACGTCACATACACTTTCGGGCTGGAAGTATGGACGGGTGTCACAGCAGAAGTGATCGTAGCTGTAGCTGGACGATTCAAATTCACGGGCAATGACATAATCTGAAACCGATTTTTCTCATAATTCTCAAAGTTACTAATAGAACGATTCACTAAAAATATGATAATGGAAACTTACGGTATTGTTGGATTGTATTTCCCGTGCGCTGAACGACTGACGATATCCTTCAAAAGCAATCTCCTTCAAAAGCAGTCTTCTTCAAACCAATTGCACTTGAAGCACTCAACTTATATGTAATCAACTTAGATGCAATAGACTTATATGTAATAGACTTAGATGCAATAAACTTAGATGCGATAAATTCTTAAAGCGTTTCTTGTAGTAACGTATGTCTTGACCGCTACGGTAGCATTTGAGAACTGAGTTTAAGGTGGCTGCTGCATGATCACGCATACGGAAGTATAGCGCGATAATTATTCGGGCATCGCCCAACGTATTTTGATGATCGAGAGACCACCGTGACGGGTGTAAACACCCTTATCACGAGCGCGCGAATTCGATACGCATGGTAACGCATCGAACCAGCGCGGCATCACGTCACCTGATCGAGTCGTCGAGGGTAAGAGAGAAAGAACGCGAGAGCGAAGAAAAGAATTCGGAGCGATAACGACTCATGAATCTCGGCTAGGGTAGATGGTTAGATATTCAATCAGAGCCGCGCAGTCGTTCGGTAAAAATCCTCGCGACAACACTTGTCAGGCATCATTCTTCCCCTGGGTATTCGATATCCGGATCATAATCGCATCACGTGGAAGAGTCGGATCAACCACTCGTGCCTGATCGAAGTGATATGAATATTGAATATTGAATATTGAATATTGAAGTAGAAGAGAAGAGAAGTAAACATGGATATATTCATGAACGCGTTCAATGTTCTTTACCAAATGGCAGCGCTTTTACGTACCATTGTGGAATTTAGGGACTGGATGGATCGATGCGACGCGTGCTTGCGACTCATCGTTGAGTATCAGTGCGGCGAAGGAGTGTCGGTGGCATCGAAACAGCGTCTGGTGTCGCTGATCGCGCGAATAAAGATATTGCGCGCGATCGTGCGGGAAAAGTTTTCGCGAGTAGGGCTCGAGGTGTCGGCTCGATCGACGGCACCCAAAGTCGTATGGGAAGACGTGGAATCAGCGTTTCGGAATCGTATTTCAACCGGTGCGGTCATCAACGTGGGCTACATCGATCCGCGTCAATTTTTGGAGGGAGCCCGACAAATTACGATCTCGCGCGTCACGGACGCTATCAACCAACATAAAAGCGTGGTCGTGAATACGGTCCTGAACGCGGAGTTTATGTTGGGCGAGAATACGGACATGAAAAGTTTCGGTACGCGAAATCGCGTACTGTTCAGGACATCGAACGTGCGCGAGTGGTATTCGAAGTACGTGGTCGCTCCCACGTTAGTGGCGATCGAGGAGTTTCAAGATCGCGACAGTGGATGGGCTCTGAGGGCTGTGCTAAACCTCCTAATAAACATTAATAAGCATAACCCTCTTCGCGCCGGTTGCGACGTACCGCTTCCGCGCGCCGTCGTCCTGAAAAAAAAAAACGGTGGTGAACGTAAAGAGCAGAGACAATGCGTGCTTCTTGTGGTCCGTTGTCGCCAGTTTGTACCCTGCTGCTGTTACTACGAACGTGCGTAGGGACTCATCGTACCCACACTACTCGGCGGTGCTTCGCACGGACGATATGACTCTTCCCGTGACGTTGGATCAGCTGGCGAAGTTCGAGAGGTTGAAGGACGTGTCGGTGAACGTGTACGCGTGGTCCGACGGAAGCTGCGCGTCTCTGCGTTTGACCAAGGACAAGCGAGAGAGACACGCGAACCTGCTACTGGTGCAGGACTCCAAGGAGCCACAACGATATCATTTCGCGTGCATTCGAAGCATGTCGAGGCTCATATCGAAGCAGCTCGGCAATCACGGACATTAAGTATTCGTTTGCGAAAGGTGAGTCAAATACGGAATATTTCGATCGATGTATTATTTATTCTTATGTTTTATTATTGATGTTGTTATCGTTGTAGATGCCTGAGTTACTTCTACTCTTCCAAGCAATTGACGAAACACACCGTGGACTGTCAACGTATGAACGAGTGCGCCATCGAATTGCCGTCCGCGGAGGAAAGATGGTTGCAGTTCAAGAATTTCAAGAACAAGGAACGAGCGCCATTCGTCGTGTACGCGGACTTCGAATGCATGCTGAAGGATGTCGAGCCTGCGGAGCGGAGTCGTACGTACACGTACCAGCAGCACAGAGCGTACAGCGTAGGATACTACATTCATTGTTCCACCGACGCGTCTCTGTGTCGTTATCGCGCGTATCGTCACGAAACCGAGTGCGTGAAATGGTTCGTGCAGGAACTTCGAGACTTTGCTGACACTGCGTATTCGTAGTTACGGAACGCGAAACCAATGAACTCGTTGACGAGTGAACAGTGGCGTAGTTTTAACGACGCGATCGTGTGTCACGTGTGCGGGCAACCTTTCGTCGACGCGGACAAAAATGTGCGCGACCATTGCCACTCGACGAGCGAGTACCGAGGCGCGGCTCACGTGACTTGCAACTTGCAGTTTCAGCGATCGTACACGATACCGGTCGTATTCCATAATCTGTCAGGATACGACGCGCATTTCGTGATTAAGGAGTTGGCGACCGCGTTCGAGGGACAGATCGACTTGCTGCCGGTGACGAAGGAGCGGTACATATCGTTCACCAAGCACGTAAAGGGAATCGACGCCGAGAACAACGATTGGCAGAGGGGGTTGAAGTTTCGTTTCATCGATTCGCTGAAGTTCTTGGCTGCGAGTCTGGAGAAACTCGCTTCGGACCTTGGCAGAGAACGACTCGCGATTCTACGACGCGAGTTCCAACACCTGCCCGATCATCGTTTCAATCTCCTGACCAGGAAGGGCGTCTTCCCGTACGACTACGTGACGTCATACACCAAGCTGAACGATGCGTGTTTACCGTCCCGCGAAGCGTTCTATAACCGGCTGAACGATAGCGCCGCGTCGGAGACCGATTACGCGCACGCCGCGAACGTGTGGAACTCTTTCCGCGTACAGACATTGGGCGAGTACAGCGATTTGTATTTAAAAACTGACGTATTGTTACTCGCCGACGTATTCGAAAGTTTCCGCAACGACTGCATCGCGAGTTATGACTTGGATCCTGCGCATTATTTCACGCTTCCAAGTTTCACGTGGGACGCGATGCTGAAGTACACGTGCGTACGGTTAGAGCTTCTGACGGACGTGGACATGTTACTGTTCGTGGAGCGTGGCATACGCGGTGGTCTGAGTCAGTGCTCGCACAGGTACGTGAACGCCAACAACAAACACCTGCCTGCGGGGATGTACGACAAGTCGAAGGCGTCGACGTATCTTATGTACTTCGACGTCAACAACTTGTACGGATGGGCGATGTTGCAGGCTATGCCGCAAGGAGGGTTTCGATGGCTGGACGATGCGACAGTGGCCGCGCTAGACGTGTCATCCCTGCCCGACGACGAGGACTCCGAGGGATACCTGTTGGAGGTGGACATCGAATACCCCGAAGAGATTCATGACGCGCACGCCGACCTACCATTCTGCCCGGTGCGCGAGCACGCGCCACACGGTAAACAGACCAAGCTGCTTGCCACGCTCGACGATAAGGAGCGATACGTCATCCACTATCGCTGCCTGAAACAATGCGTGCGACACGGTTTACGCGTGGCGCGAATTCATCGGGTGTTGCGATTCGATCAGTCGCCTTGGTTGGGCGACTACATTCAATTGAACACCGATTTGAGAACGCGAGCCACGAGTGAACTTCAGAAGACTCCATATAAATTAATGAACAACGCGGTGTAGGGGAAAACAATGGAGAATGTGCGGAATCGCGTAGACGTGCGACTGGTGACGCGGTGGGACGGTCGTTACGGCGCGGAAGCGCTGATCGCGAAGCCGAACTTTCACAGTCGTACGATTTTCTCCGAGGAGTTGGTTGCGATTGAAATGCAAAAACTCAAAGTGAAGTTCGACAAGCCGATATACGTGGGGATGAGTGTACTGGACGTATCGAAAGAATGCCTGTACGAGTTCCATTATACGTATATGCGTGCGAAGTTCGGTGATCGGTGTAAGGTCCTGTACACCGACACCGACAGTTTAATGTATAGCGTGGAATGCGATGATGTATACGAAACGATGAAGCGCGACGTCGACCGATTCGACACGAGTGATTACGCGGTGGACAATCCGTACGGTATGCCCCGCGTAAACAAAAAGGTGCCAGGACTCATGAAAGATGAGAACACCGCGCCTTGATAACCGAGTTCGTTGGATTGAGATCTAAGATGTACGCGACTAGAACGTTTAACGCTGCAGTGGGGTCTATGAGCGAGACTAAAAAAGTGAAGGGTGTGCGGAGACACGTGGTCGCGAACGATATACAATTCGACGATTACATTCGTTGCCTGCACGATCTCGCCGAGAAAGCGGTTCGGCAGAACAACATTCGATCAAACCGGCACGATGTGTTTTCCGTGAGTGGGGAAAAGAACGCTCTCAGCCCGTTCGACGATAAGCGGTGTATTTTAGCCGATCGGGTCAGCACCCTTCCGTGGGGACATTATCGAATCCCCCAGCTCAAGACCCACGAACGCATCGAGCTTGAGCCCGACGAGTCCCTCGAGAATCCCGTTGTATAGTATGTTTGTATGCTTGTATGTTTGCATATACATATGTATATACGTTGCGTTGTAAGCGTTTCTTTCTTTTGTTCATACCATTTATCTATTTGCGAATATCTAATATATGTATATAGCGTAGGTTGGTATGTTTGCATGTACATATGTATATACGTTGCGTTGTAAGCGTTTCTTTCTTTTTGTTATATGTGTATATTTTTTCCTTATTTTATTAAGATTAATTGTACGCATATATACGAGAAGAAGGAGAATACTTGAATAAACGGACAATGTATATATATATATATATATATATATATATTTATATGTATTTATTTATTTCAGTAACATAGAGCGCGTTTATGATCGCGAATGATATAATATCCTTGTCGCGCATCCACGAGTTCCTCGACGAATCGAATCCGAGCCACTTAACGTACACCTGATTTCCTTTGCGACGAATAATCTTCTCGACCAGATAGACGTCTGGATTCGCGACCGAATGCAGTTCGTACTCGTAGAATCCACCCGAGATCGATTCTCCCGCGGAATCGCGCAGAATGTACGTCACCGGAGACGTTCGTTGTACGGTTACGATTTCGAGCACCTCGGTCGACCAATTGGGAGTGTAATCCTTCTCGAAGAGTGTCTTGACATTGCTCACGCATACCTTGTCACCGACGTTGAATTTCGCACGCCGTCGAACCCCTTTCGATGCGGAAGGGGAGACGGGCTCATTCGCGGCGAACGACAAACGCGTCGCGGGGGTCACGTCAACGGGTTGGGCATTGATCGTTCGATGCTTGCGATGATTGTAGGTGCGTACGAGTGCAGGTAACAGGTCGACCCAGCGATAGGACGCGTTCAAGGAGAATTGTTTTCACATGAGATTTTTCAGCGCGCGATTGAAACGTTCGACGATCGACGCTTTCATCACGCTGTACGTGGAGTAGTGGCTGATCCCGCGTGTCTTCGCGCATCGTTGGAACTCAGCGTTGTAAAACTCCTTTTCCCATGTCGGTATGTAAATTTTGCTGGCATCTGTCGCTCCACCGCAACACGGTCGCGAACGCCGCGGCTACATCACACCCGCTTTTCGTTTACGGATACGGCCCACGCGTACTTGCTGAACATACCGATAATCGTGAGTTGACGTTGATGTTGTTGTTCAGTTGATGTTGTCGGCGTCGGCGTTGATGTTGTTGTTGTTAGTGTTGTTGTTATTGTCGATGTGTTGTTAGTGTTGTTGTCGATGTGTTGTTGTTGGGGTTGTTGTTGTCGATGTTGTTGTTGGTGGTGTTAGGAGGAATCCAAGTAAACATTTGCGGGTTAGTTCCGAAAAAAAATTGCTCGCGGGTTAGTTCCAAAAAAAAATTGGTCGTGGGATAGTACCGAAAGAAAAAATTTGGTCCCGGATTAGTTCCGAAAGAAAAAATTTGGTCGCGGGTTAGCCTAACCCGAACTCGTGGATGCGCGACAAGGATATTATATCATTCGCGATCATAAACGCGCTCTATGTTACTGAAATAAATAAATACATATAAATATATATATATATATATATATATATACATTGTCCGTTTATTCAAGTATTCTCCTTCTTCTCGTATATATGCGTACAATTAATCTTAATAAAATAAGGAAAAAATATACACATATAACAAAAAGAAAGAAACGCTTACAACGCAACGTATATACATATGTACATGCAAACATACCAACCTACGCTATATACATATATTAGATATTCGCAAATAGATAAATGGTATGAACAAAAGAAAGAAACGCTTACAACGCAACGTATATACATATGTATATGCAAACATACAAGCATACAAACATACTATACAACGGGATTCTCGAGGGACTCGTCGGGCTCAAGCTCGATGCGTTCGTGGGTCTTGAGCTGGGGGATTCGATAATGTCCCCACGGAAGGGTGCTGACCCGATCGGCTAAAATACACCGCTTATCGTCGAACGGGCTGAGAGCGTTCTTTTCCCCACTCACGGAAAACACATCGTGCCGGTTTGATCGAATGTTGTTCTGCCGAACCGCTTTCTCGGCGAGATCGTGCAGGCAACGAATGTAATCGTCGAATTGTATATCGTTCGCGACCACGTGTCTCCGCACACCCTTCACTTTTTTAGTCTCGCTCATAGACCCCACTGCAGCGTTAAACGTTCTAGTCGCGTACATCTTAGATCTCAATCCAACGAACTCGGTTATCAAGGCGCGGTGTTCTCATCTTTCATGAGTCCTGGCACCTTTTTGTTTACGCGGGGCATACCGTACGGATTGTCCACCGCGTAATCACTCGTGTCGAATCGGTCGACGTCGCGCTTCATCGTTTCGTATACATCATCGCATTCCACGCTATACATTAAACTGTCGGTGTCGGTGTACAGGACCTTACACCGATCACCGAACTTCGCACGCATATACGTATAATGGAACTCGTACAGGCATTCTTTCGATACGTCCAGTACACTCATCCCCACGTATATCGGCTTGTCGAACTTCACTTTGAGTTTTTGCATTTCAATCGCAACCAACTCCTCGGAGAAAATCGTACGACTGTGAAAGTTCGGCTTCGCGATCAGCGCTTCCGCGCCGTAACGACCGTCCCACCGCGTCACCAGTCGCACGTCTACGCGATTCCGCACATTCTCCATTGTTTTCCCCTACACCGCGTTGTTCATTAATTTATATGGAGTCTTCTGAAGTTCACTCGTGGCTCGCGTTCTCAAATCGGTGTTCAATTGAATGTAGTCGCCCAACCAAGGCGACTGATCGAATCGCAACACCCGATGAATTCGCGCCACGCGTAAACCGTGTCGCACGCATTGTTTCAGGCAGCGATAGTGGATGACGTATCGCTCCTTATCGTCGAGCGTGGCAAGCAGCTTGGTCTGTTTACCGTGTGGCGCGTGCTCGCGCACCGGGCAGAATGGTAGGTCGGCGTGCGCGTCATGAATCTCTTCGGGGTATTCGATGTCCACCTCCAACAGGTATCCCTCGGAGTCCTCGTCGTCGGGCAGGGATGACACGTCTAGCGCGGCCACTGTCGCATCGTCCAGCCATCGAAACCCTCCTTGCGGCATAGCCTGCAACATCGCCCATCCGTACAAGTTGTTGACGTCGAAGTACATAAGATACGTCGACGCCTTCGACTTGTCGTACATCCCCGCAGGCAGGTGTTTGTTGTTGGCGTTCACGTACCTGTGCGAGCACTGACTCAGACCACCGCGTATGCCACGCTCCACGAACAGTAACATGTCCACGTCCGTCAGAAGCTCTAACCGTACGCACGTGTACTTCAGCATCGCGTCCCACGTGAAACTTGGAAGCGTGAAATAATGCGCAGGATCCAAGTCATAACTCGCGATGCAGTCGTTGCGGAAACTTTCGAATACGTCGGCGAGTAACAATACGTCAGTTTTTAAATACAAATCGCTGTACTCGCCCAATGTCTGTACGCGGAAAGAGTTCCACACGTTCGCGGCGTGCGCGTAATCGGTCTCCGACGCGGCGCTATCGTTCAGCCGGTTATAGAACGCTTCGCGGGACGGTAAACACGCATCGTTCAGCTTGGTGTATGACGTCACGTAGTCGTACGGGAAGACGCCCTTCCTGGTCAGGAGATTGAAACGATGATCGGGCAGGTGTTGGAACTCGCGTCGTAGAATCGCGAGTCGTTCTCTGCCAAGGTCCGAAGCGAGTTTCTCCAGACTCGCAGCCAAGAACTTCAGCGAATCGATGAAACGAAACTTCAACCCCCTCTGCCAATCGTTGTTCTCGGCGTCGATTCCCTTTACGTGCTTGGTGAACGATATGTACCGCTCC
Organism: Andrena camellia; assembly: GCA_029448645.1. Classification (NCBI taxonomy): domain Eukaryota; kingdom Metazoa; phylum Arthropoda; class Insecta; order Hymenoptera; family Andrenidae; genus Andrena; species Andrena camellia. Next base: position 16,289,337 of record CM055681.1, read on the forward strand.
TTCGTCACCGGCAGCAAGTCGATCTGTCCCTCGAACGCGGTCGCCAACTCCTTAATCACGAAATGCGCGTCGTATCCTGACAGATTATGGAATACGACCGGTATCGTGTACGATCGCTGAAACTGCAAGTTGCAAGTCACGTGAGCCGCGCCTCGGTACTCGCTCGTCGAGTGGCAATGGTCGCGCACATTTTTGTCCGCGTCGACGAAAGGTTGCCCGCACACGTGACACACGATCGCGTCGTTAAAACTACGCCACTGTTCACTCGTCAACGAGTTCATTGGTTTCGCGTTCCGTAACTACGAATACGCAGTGTCAGCAAAGTCTCGAAGTTCCTGCACGAACCATTTCACGCACTCGGTTTCGTGACGATACGCGCGATAACGACACAGAGACGCGTCGGTGGAACAATGAATGTAGTATCCTACGCTGTACGCTCTGTGCTGCTGGTACGTGTACGTACGACTCCGCTCCGCAGGCTCGACATCCTTCAGCATGCATTCGAAGTCCGCGTACACGACGAATGGCGCTCGTTCCTTGTTCTTGAAATTCTTGAACTGCAACCATCTTTCCTCCGCGGACGGCAATTCGATGGCGCACTCGTTCATACGTTGACAGTCCACGGTGTGTTTCGTCAATTGCTTGGAAGAGTAGAAGTAACTCAGGCATCTACAACGATAACAACATCAATAATAAAACATAAGAATAAATAATACATCGATCGAAATATTCCGTATTTGACTCACCTTTCGCAAACGAATACTTAATGTCCGTGATTGCCGAGCTGCTTCGATATGAGCCTCGACATGCTTCGAATGCACGCGAAATGATATCGTTGTGGCTCCTTGGAGTCCTGCACCAGTAGCAGGTTCGCGTGTCTCTCTCGCTTGTCCTTGGTCAAACGCAGAGACGCGCAGCTTCCGTCGGACCACGCGTACACGTTCACCGACACGTCCTTCAACCTCTCGAACTTCGCCAGCTGATCCAACGTCACGGGAAGAGTCATATCGTCCGTGCGAAGCACCGCCGAGTAGTGTGGGTACGATGAGTCCCTACGCACGTTCGTAGTAACAGCAGCAGGGTACAAACTGGCGACAACGGACCACAAGAAGCACGCATTGTCTCTGCTCTTTACGTTCACCACCGTTTTTTTTTTTCAGGACGACGGCGCGCGGAAGCGGTACGTCGCAACCGGCGCGAAGAGGGTTATGCTTATTAATGTTTATTAGGAGGTTTAGCACAGCCCTCAGAGCCCATCCACTGTCGCGATCTTGAAACTCCTCGATCGCCACTAACGTGGGAGCGACCACGTACTTCGAATACCACTCGCGCACGTTCGATGTCCTGAACAGTACGCGATTTCGCGTACCGAAACTTTTCATGTCCGTATTCTCGCCCAACATAAACTCCGCGTTCAGGACCGTATTCACGACCACGCTTTTATGTTGGTTGATAGCGTCCGTGACGCGCGAGATCGTAATTTGTCGGGCTCCTCCAAAAATTGACGCGGATCGATGTAGCCCACGTTGATGACCGCACCGGTTGAAATACGATTCCGAAACGCTGATTCCACGTCTTCCCATACGACTTTGGGTGCCGTCGATCGAGCCGACACCTCGAGCCCTACTCGCGAAAACTTTTCCCGCACGATCGCGCGCAATGTCTTTATTCGCGCGATCAGCGACACCAGACGCTGTTTCGATGCCACCGACACTCCTTCGCCGCACTGATACTCAACGATGAGTCGCAAGCACGCGTCGCATCGATCCATCCAGTCCCTAAATTCCACAATGGTACGTAAAAGCGCTGCCATTTGGTAAAGAACATTGAACGCGTTCATGAATATATCCATGTTTACTTCTCTTCTCTTCTACTTCAATATTCAATATTCAATATTCAATATTCATATCACTTCGATCAGGCACGAGTGGTTGATCCGACTCTTCCACGTGATGCGATTATGATCCGGATATCGAATACCCAGGGGAAGAATGATGCCTGACAAGTGTTGTCGCGAGGATTTTTACCGAACGACTGCGCGGCTCTGATTGAATATCTAACCATCTACCCTAGCCGAGATTCATGAGTCGTTATCGCTCCGAATTCTTTTCTTCGCTCTCGCGTTCTTTCTCTCTTACCCTCGACGACTCGATCAGGTGACGTGATGCCGCGCTGGTTCGATGCGTTACCATGCGTATCGAATTCGCGCGCTCGTGATAAGGGTGTTTACACCCGTCACGGTGGTCTCTCGATCATCAAAATACGTTGGGCGATGCCCGAATAATTATCGCGCTATACTTCCGTATGCGTGATCATGCAGCAGCCACCTTAAACTCAGTTCTCAAATGCTACCGTAGCGGTCAAGACATACGTTACTACAAGAAACGCTTTAAGAATTTATCGCATCTAAGTTTATTGCATCTAAGTCTATTACATATAAGTCTATTGCATCTAAGTTGATTACATATAAGTTGAGTGCTTCAAGTGCAATTGGTTTGAAGAAGACTGCTTTTGAAGGAGATTGCTTTTGAAGGATATCGTCAGTCGTTCAGCGCACGGGAAATACAATCCAACAATACCGTAAGTTTCCATTATCATATTTTTAGTGAATCGTTCTATTAGTAACTTTGAGAATTATGAGAAAAATCGGTTTCAGATTATGTCATTGCCCGTGAATTTGAATCGTCCAGCTACAGCTACGATCACTTCTGCTGTGACACCCGTCCATACTTCCAGCCCGAAAGTGTATGTGACGTGCAGAAATGTCGCGGTTCAGACTGAAAATATTCAAGGTGGAGAACTTCACGAGGCGAAAGGTGTTCACGATGGTGACATCTTTTTAAAGGTTTTTCATAATGCCGACACCATACGCGATGAACCACCGTATGATCACTACGGGGATGAGCAATTCTGGCTAAATCGACATGCGCAGCGAACATATTTATTAGACGATGACGACGATGATTATGTACACGCAAATATATATCAGCGGTATCGTGCCGATGCTCCAAAGAGCGTGGTTTGGCGAAACTGCGTCAATGCGAAAGAGATTGGTTATAACGTCGTTTCTACGAATGCGGTATCGGGACTTCAGGCTAGCGATATTTCAGTTCAAACTGACCCTGCGCAAGTTCCTATAGATTTTTTATTAACCGATTTATTTGCTGACGATGTTATCGAGGGGGATAATTAAGTCAAATAAATTACAAATCTTAATATTAATATGTCAGGTTTACTCACCTATCTTCCACCTTCCCTGCGAAATAACATTTCAAGTATTTGCATGTATCGCGATTATAAGTGGGATAAGGGCGTGTGAAACAGCGTAAAAGCATTTTCGTTGGTAGATATTTATACGCGACGTTGCATTCTTTCGCGGTGCGGTTGCGCTGTTTAGATTAATCGATCTCGAATAGTTATCGCGATAACGCGTCGAATTATATTGCGTAGGCGGATCTTTATACGAGCGCGACGTTGCATTCTTTCACGGCGATCGTGAGACGGTTGCGCTATTTAGGTTAATTAATCTCGAATCGTCATCCGTGTCGAATTACAGCATTCGTGGTACATCCTTTCGCGCCTGTGCACCGATCCCCGCACGTGTACGGCAAACGGTTGCGCGCGCGACACAATCTTGAAATCTCCCGCCCTTGTGACGTCATCCCCCTCACCCACGAACTCGGTACCCCCTCCCCGCCTCGCCCCTCACCCATCGCGCCCGAGAGCGCGGTACCCCCTCCACGCCTCGCCCCGCGCCCGCGGTACCCCCCGCCCCGCCGCACCCCTCGCCCGCTGGTCGCAGAATCGGCATTACCTACCTACTTACTGTTACTGTGACTTATTGTTTTTAAACTGTTTTCTTTTTTGTGTTTTTATCCTTAGGCCACTATCGTGGCTTTTACACGCAGTTGGCAGAAAATCTCTTCGTACAGATGTATAGCTCCGCGGCCAACCCTGTCGTAGTTAACAGTATGAAATTGAGACGGGTACGAGACCAACCGATATTGTTTTTAAACCTCATTATAGTAATCTGGGGTGCGAGTGGTAAACCGGCCATAAAAGCGGAGGGCGCGGTTCGCTCACTTGAGACGAGGACCTCCGATTTACTAATAGCTGTTTGCGACATTAGTTTGAAAGGGACCATCCTAGAATTCATCTTAATTTGTAGATAGCATTTCAAGGAATTGTTTGTGTTTATACAGAAAAAAGCAAACGACTAATATCGTACCTCAACCAACTACAACTTCTACTGCTATTCGAATAAGGTAGTTCTGAGTTATTATTTCAAAACCACCGTCTATTTTGCACAGACATATAGAGAATAATTTTACTCAACAATTAATACTTTTATTTTAAAAGTACTAACGAGTTTTATAACATTCAAAGGAAGACTAAACGTCTAACGAGGGGAGGACGCGAATGGGACGAGCGATTTTGTAACGAAACCGGGCAGAAAATGTTGAGGCCGATGTGTATAAACAAATTCCAGAATATTAGCTGTGAATAACCGGCCATTTTGATAAAAAATGGCTTTAAACATTAAAATTATAAAGTCGCCGGATCGATTTTATTCTTCATTAAATGGTACATCTTGATAAAAGGAATACAAAAGTCTTATGTGTTATTGCCATAGGATCAGTAATTTAACCAGAAAATGCTTTTTTTCGTAGTATAGCCAGTGAACTAGGCTTATGGTGAAGTACTTTTCAAGAGCCGCATTAGCCCAGATGCAAGCATTCCCAATAGCTCACGAGCAGTCGTAGTTATCAGACATACGTGAGCAGCGCTCCAACTTAGTAGTTTACACACAGTAATGTATTATAAGCCGCGTAGCAGGATTTATAAATCATAAGTACAATTTCATCACACTTTCTTCGTGCGATTATACTAAAACATATAGTAGTGCACCAGTGAAAGAGTTATTATTATTAGTATTATTATAAATTACCAATAAAAGTGCAAGAATATTTCGAGTGGAAATTCCACGTCAACGGAGACCACGGCCTCCGAAACCATTACAAAGAAGGATGTCCCAATCCTCGATGGGAAAATCTACCCACAGATATTAGAGGTATTTTCACACACCAGCAGCGAGGTCAACATGGAGACCTCAATTAAAGATAACCCACTAGTGCAAAATTTATTGAAGGTACTGACAAGAAATCACCCAAGATCTTCAAGCAAATTCTAAAAGGAAGATCCGATAATAGATATAATCCAATGCCTAATATCAACAAAAAAGACATTGGAGCTAAGAGTGGCAAAGGCTCACCCTCGCGGACAAGCACAAGCAAGTCTATCACCCAACAAAAAGATTTGCATACAACAGAAATGGATTTCGAACTATCCACGTTAAAGAGTACGTCTAAACCAACATATGAAGAACTCCTAGACCAAGTCACAAAATTAAACAATACAATTAATCGGCTATCTGAACAATTAAATGAAGTTCGCAAAAATAATGATCCAAACACATCATCGAACAGAAACTTCCTATCTGGATTCAAAACCAAAAACAGATTCGAAGCCATTGGAATCAACGACGAGACCACGTACAACACCCCCCCAAAAAAGCTGTTCAACACGAAGCCGCTATCGACACCATCAATGCGTCGACTACACAGGAACATTCTCACACATCTAGAAGTAAGAAGAAATCAACAATCACAGGCATACCCGGAACAAGTAACCTATCGGTAAATTACAAACCTTCCTTCTCCAAGGACCATTCCAGGACTGAGAAGATCAACAGACCATCTCGACAGACAACAAACACCAATAGCCCATCCCACACTCATAGTTCTAAGATTTCCACTAATACAAAAGGTACAAAATTCCAAACGAATAACGACAAATCGAGCACCCCGGAACCTCAAGATAAATATAAACAGCCACCGATTATATTATATGTAAGCTCGGTAAAGCATATAATTGAGGCATTTGATGGAAAAAGGACACATAGGCTTATGTGCCCTTTTTCCTTAAATCATTTAAATCGACTCAGGTATGTGTTATATACAGGGTGTAAACGGTATACGTAGCAATATTTTAGAGGGTTGTAGGGGAGGTCCAATGGAACATAAAAGTCCTATGACATAGTGTCCGATCGGTCTCCATTTTACAGTAATAATGCCTCAAAGTTAACATGTCTATACGCTAAACTAATAGTCGCAGGATTCCATAATTTTGCAAATACATTGGAGACCACCAGTAGAGTAAAATGGTCTGAATACATTTTGTTGTACCTCGTATAGTTAAGCTGTTATAAAGGTTTAAACATCGGAAATGTTTGTGGAAATGATCGTCGCTACACGCACACAGATGAGCCGTAGCACAAAAACCGCCCGTTGTGAGCTGTTCAAAATGACCCAGTAACCGAGTAAGTACGGGCCCCTTACAGTAGCGGTCCCATTGAGGATCTGTTTGGAGTGGCGGAGGCACTTAGGGTCGTCAGCTAGAAAATAAGAAACAAGTGAACGAAAACTCTACACGTGTTCTTAGGCCAGGCGCGCAGTGGTGGCAATTTGTTGCGTGACAGTTTTGATGCTCACGAAAAATGCATTGATTTACATGGAAGTAAGCTCCTTTGACGACGTGATTGCAAAACGTGTTGTTTTTTTTTTCTTCAGAAAGTGACAAAATTGTTTCTTTCCTTTGAGTGTGACTAAACTGTCACGCAACAAGCTACTGTCAATACGTGGCTACTCTTACAAAATCCTATAAATACAAATTTCGCTACCTACATTTATTTACAAAAGATGCTCGAAATGATTGCCGTTTGCATCTAGACACGCCTGACACCGACGCAACCAATTGTCGCGAACGCGGGCGAATATTCCAAGCTGCTCGCGTATAACGTTAGCAGCATGAAAAACTCTACCCTGCAATTCTTCTAATGTTTCAAATTCGGTGTCGGCGTATACTAATGTTTTCATGTGGCCCCATACGTAAAAATCCATTGGATTTAAATCTGGGCTTCTTGGCGGCCACGAAACCGCACCATTCCGTGCAATTACTCGGTTCCCCCAAATTCGTCCTATAGCTGGTATAGCTCTTCCCATATGGGCTGGGGCGCCGTCGTGAAGAAGCCACATATTTCTTCGGGTGGCCAGGCAAACATCTTCTAATAGAAGTGGCAAACCCCGTCGAAGAAATATAGCATATTTTGCGCTATCTAGACGCGCCGGCAAAATATGCGGTCCGAGGAGATGATCGCCTACTACTCCAGTCCATATGTTTAGCCGCAGCTCGTGCTGGAAGTGCCCCGTTACAATATTGTGGGGATTCATGGGTTCCCATGCGTGAGAATTGCGGAAATTAAATATTCCAGAACGTGTGAACGTTGACTCATCTGCTGCGAGTACGATCGTCGAGAAATGGTCATCCTCTTCCACTCTATCGAGGAACCACCGGCAAAAAGTCCGCCGTCTCTCAAAATCCTCGGGTAATAAATTTTGCACCCGTTGTGAGTGGTAAGGGTATTAGCCTGTGGGATTTTGGATTAATAATTTTTTAATTAGTGGTAGTTCGTGTTATTAATGAAATATGCGAAAACAAAAAATAAAACAATAAGTATCTATTCATTGGTCGATAGCGAGGATAACGTCAGTGACTCAGATATTAAAGGCACCCCCTGGTCAAATCGCTCGAAATCATAGGTGACTTTTATGATATTTTCCAGAAGAAGGTATACAATGTATGTTTAAAACTTTTTGCACTTTATTCTGCTACAAATCAAAGTTGGGCAAAATGTAATGTAATTACAAATTACGATTGAAATGTAATTGTGTAATTCAATTACAGATTACTTTCTGTAATCGTTAATTTAGTTGACCACAATTACAATTGTAATTGCCACATGTAATTGTACAAACCAATTACATAGTTCGTAATTGTAATTGTGCGAGACAATTACATTGTAATTGTAATTGTAATTGTAATTGTAAGTGTGCAGGACAATTACATCTAATTGCTATTACTTTTTAATCGGAATTACTCTGTAATTGTAATGAAATTAATTACATTTGTAATTGATTATGCTCAACTCTGCTTTAGACAGGATCATCCAAATTCAAAAAACCAAAGATATTCCTTAATTACATATGTGTGGTTATCGCGTTATCTTCGGGCAGTGTTAAGAAACAACTGGGCTATGATTGCTAAATGTTTAAACGGTAGGGTCCCCGAAACATGGGGTTTTCTCACACAAAAATGTTTCTTAAAAAAAAGAATTAACTGTATGAAAATTCGCAATAGAGGGTAGCACGGAAGCCAATGTAAGTACGAGTAGAATCCTATTGAGTGAGCGCTCCATTTTCCATGCGTTTATTCGATTAAAACAAAAATTGATTCTGTTTTTAGATCAATAAATGTATTATTAATTTTAAAAAAAATCACATTTCTATCTATTATACCTGCGTCACAATCCATCTTCAATAAACACCTATTTTTAAGGGTGTCACACTGTTAATCCCCCTGAACTGCATGTAAAATCTTTGCCGTTAGGAATTTCGTTCTAAAATTTTACCTGATCATTCTTGAGATGTTGGGGAATGAAAATATGCAAAACAAATTGATTTTTTGACCGGGGGTGCACTTAACAAAAATTTTGCGATACATTTAGTGAAGAATTTACAGCGACAATGAAATGTGAATTTAAAGTAAGAATAGATAAATTTATAAAGAAATGTCTCTTTATACAACTAAACTCCTACAAACCTTCATCACGCAATGTGCGATGGACATACGTATGGGAGAGTCCCATTTCTCAAGCAATACTCCTCGTACTGCGGGCAGAGTTATTGTGAATATGGTCAAAGATTTCTTCTTCCCTGTCGATATTCCTTCTTGACGTGGGAAAAAGGAACCCGTAGTGTGCAATGTTTCACACAAATTGATGAGAAACTGCCGGGATGGTTGTCGGTGATTAGGAAACCGTTCCGCGTATAATCGCTTCGCACGTAATGCGCTGCAGCCCCCCCCCCCCCCCATACATGACAATCATGTTAAACATTTCATTGCACGAATACCCCGCATTGGTCTCCATGCTTCACAAAATACTTCCTCACTTTTCCACTTAAAAGGAGTTCGCGAGCACGTGTCGCACGATCAGCGATTTCGCACGGATGGTGTCAGCAAAATGTAAACGTCTTGTTAGGTTTCCGAGATCGAGTGTGGTGACTGTTGTGTCTTGACTGAGTTTTATGCGTTTTCCATGGCAAAAGAAAACACCAACGTGGAACTTGGTCGCAGAGGCAGTGATTTGCATAGCCAATCAGGGTTGGTGAAGGACTTCGTGTAAACCCTGATTGGCAGTACGGCGGCGGATACCTGTTAGCGGAAGTATCTTCTACTGTCACGCGGAAAACACGGACATCCGGATTGCACGTAAAGGGTTGGTAGGCTTGCGACCCCCTAGACCCTTCACCGCGAGCGGCCAGAGTCGCGTACCCGACCTCAGAGTCTCTTAAAACGGTCAGGCCTTTATGATCTTATGACTTACCTCAATTGAAGCGGATTACAGATCGGCCTGGCCATGCAATGCAGATGTGCGGACTTCTGAAGTGGTTTACAACGGGGAATGAAATACTGTTATTAGTGCATTTCCTGGTTGACGGAAATACTGATTCACAACTAAACGCAGCGCTGAACAAAAGACTTCGAATCAGGGATCCTCTTGTAGTCCGTATGAAATTAGAGAGGCCATTTACCATATGATAGACATTAAACCTCTATTTTAGTGAATAATTTGTCTTTCTTTTTTCGGTATAGTTGGGGAGGGGGAGGGGCAATACGTTTCGTGCAGGGACACAGGAAGAAAAAGGGTAGTCACTGCACGTGACTCCACCTACGCCGTCTTCCCTTCAAACTGGAGACGAATCCTTTATCTCTCGAGTATAAACATACGCTCGTGTTCCAAAACAGAAGCACGAGTTGACGTATTCCGTGCGAAAGAAGGTGAACCTGGGGGAGGAGATGTTGCTGTGAAGAAATAGAAACTTCGCGTCTGCAAAGAATGCAGATCCGAGTTGTTACAACATAATCTCTTCCCTACGTCTCACCCTTTCTCGCATTGAATACGTCAGGCGCGTGCTTTTGTTTTGAAATTTGAGCGCATGTTTATACTCGAGAGATAAGGGATCCGTCTTTACTTTGAAGGTACGACGAAGCAGGCGGGACTACCCGCAGTCAGCGAACTACATGCTCTCCTTCTTCCTGTGTCTTTTAGGGAGCCGTATTGATGTTGAATAATACTTTTTAATTGCTAGTTCCCAAAAACTAATCAGGTTGATGGGCCAGAGCATTTCGCCAGGGTCGCAGTTTATGACCGTATTGTCCCACGAGTCGGCGGTAGAAACCGATTTCTTACAGTTTTCGGTAATTTATGGCTTAGTTGGTTCCGCCTCGTAGCAGATGTGAACTCAGGGTATCGGAAAAGGGAAACAGGAAACAGGATTTTGTTCTTTATAGCAACTCGAAGACTTTCAGTTTCTCTTCTCTTCGGACCCTTTCGAACCGAAACACGTGGTGTCTGCTACCTACCTCGAAGCAATGTGTACATTGGCAGTAAAAGGACGGCGTGCGGGCTTTTGTGAAATTGTAGAATGTTTCGTTCGTTGCACTTCTGCAAAGCACGTATGTCTCGAAAATGTGTTGGCTTCTTTTTACCTAAAGCCTCTTGTCCTGGTGGGAGTCAACTCATAATGGAACGAGAGAAACTACTTGGGGGTAGAGGAAGTTGCTTGGAAAAAATCCTGTGAGTCAGCTAGTAATCTCGGCCCAGAAATGGACTCTGCTGAAGAATATTACTCGATGTTCTGGGTGTACGTCCGGAACAACGGGGACGCAAGTGCTACTGTGCGAGCGCTTGCACGGGAATACCCGCGCATCCAAACCACAAGCGAGGGTACGATTCGCCGTTTGGTGTCAAGATTATTCTCGACGGGGTCGATGATGCCGCAAGGCAGTGATGTGGGTAGACCCAGAGCAACACGTAAGAACAACACGTTCCATGAAAAATGAATTAAGTGATCAGTGTTAGTAACCGTGCAGTGAAGTGAATATTCGGTACATTAACCCGAACGCACTTGTTGTTGCGATTCTTAACTTCATTGGATGGTATTGCATACTTGGAACCAGCTGTGAATTGGGCGCGTCCGTCGCTGACCAGGATCAGTTCAGTGCCCTAGTAACGCAGGTTTTCAAGCTGCAGGTGAATTTCCGAAAGGGTGAGTTTTAGTTACTTTATTGGTGATTATTAGTTATTAAATTTAACGCAGGCCATGGTTTATTTCCGGCGATAATTCTCTAAATTTCCGTACCTAAATTTTTCTTCGGGGTTTTTAAACAAACTTATTCATTATCAGCAACAGTGTTGGCCGTTATTGACCTACGGATTTTTATCACAATAACGAACTACGATCACGTTTTGTTCATTTTCTGTTAAATTACTTTTTCATTTATGCGATATTTGAAAACGAAATTTACGTATTTCTTGTCCTCTCATTTCAAATAATTATTATTTTCGATTCTGTTTTAAAAAAAATGTGTATTTGTTTTTTTACGTTTGACATGATTTTCCTCGATTTATCTTTTACTCGTTATTCACTTTAAATGACAACCAAAAGATGACGAAAGGTATCGATTGCCGTCGTTTTCGCAGAGATCTGATGAGAAATGCGGAGCTGGAAGAGTTTGGTTCTTAATGGGTATTCAAACTCCTTCGAGGGTCGAAAGCCATAAACATGCGGTGAGGCATCGCGGGGTGTTGTCTTCGCCACGGGATACCATGCGGCATCTCCTTGAGTCGAGTCACTGGAGGATCACTCTTAAGAGTTTTTCCTTCCGAAAAACACACCACTTAGGGAATTACATGAAAGATCAGAGGTCAACACCCTGTTTCAATGTGTTGGTCTCACCAATATGCGCGAGTTACTATCCGTTTCAAACGCATGATGCAACCTGTAGGGCATTAATACTGTAAAATGGAGACAGATCGGACACTATGTCATAGGACTTTTATGTTCCATTGGACCTCCCCTACCACCCCCTAAAATATTGCTACGTATACCGTTTGCACCCTGTATATAATATATCAAGGACATTACTTCTCTCGCGTTTAGATTAGCTACATGCTGTTTTATTACATAGCGTGATCGACACGCAGCTACATAGTCGCTGAGCGATCGCGCTACCGTGCTGTCGTGCAATAACTACTTTTGTTTCATAGAGGATTTTGTGTAAGCGAGGAAATATGGAAAGTGAGGCGAGTATCGAATCCGCAAGGAAAAAAGTTAACTTAGGAAAGAAAAAATTGATTTGTAAGACGGCTTGCTGCAAAAAATCGAAGAAACTAAGGTCGGTATCATATATATTGGCCGGTGAGTTTCGTGAGGGGTATTCTCCCACCACACAGTTCGCCTGCCTCGGTGCTCCTTTTCTCAACGTTTTCTGACTCGCTCTCGTTCCATCTCGCTCTCGCCTTCGCAGAACAAGAGCGAGCCAGAAATGGTGGGGGATGGTGTCAAGCTTCTGGGGTGTAGGCCAAACCGAGCAGTCAGCGTAGAAATACACACATCAGAATAGGTGTGCGTTAGTTCCATAAAGATTCTGGAGCTTTATTGGTCAGAACGTTGATTCTTTCTCGATAGCTTCATCTCGTATTGATCTACGCATAGCTTCGTAACGTACACAACTATTACGCTAAGAATAAATAACAGCCACACGGCTACGTTCCGGCGGAGCCGAGCAGCATTCCCGTTACCCCACCATACACTTCGGAGGCCGCGCAACTCCAACTGACAAATCCACGATCGTCAGATGGTGGTGGCTGATTTCTCCTCGATCGCTGCTCGCGAAAACGAATTCACCGGCCAATATATTTGATACCGACCTTAATACAAAACATTACATTTTTTGTTTAATTTTTTGCTTCATTTTGTATTTTTCATTTAAGCAATGTATAAAAAATGCGTAACGAAGTAAGTAAACAAAATTATATTTAAATAACTAAAGAGAGAAACAATTTTGTTACGAATGTACCACATTTACGGAAAAAGGGCACATAAACCACTTGCTTGAAACTTATAAATAAAGACACATAGCATTTTCATATCATGACTTCTGTTTTCAGAACGTTTGAAGGACACGGTAACTACATCCTTAAAGAAATTGTATTTAATTGCATTACTTTTTATTAAGTTATACTATAATAAAAACTTTGAAATCGGTTTTCTTGAAATGGCATTTTGGCGTATGAGCCCTTTTTCCATCAAATGCCTCAATTAATATCTTAGCTGAAAAATTCAATGATTTCCATATCAAACATATCAATAACAATAAGCATGTATTACAAACTTCTAGTCCAGACGGTTTCAAACTTGCCGGACAAATATTGAAACAAAACGATGTTCAGTTTTTTACTTATACTCCGAAATCAGAGAAGTACACAACAGTCCTTCTTAAAAATCTAGAGTGTGACTTTAACACCGATGAAATCTTAGCAGAACTAAACAAAAAAATATAAATAACTTACAGTTTGTTTCAGTAAAACAGTTCGCAACACGTCGTTCAATTGAAGAAAACAAGCGACTTCCGATATACTTAGTACAATTAACCCCTAACAGTAATCCCAATAATTTAAAGGAAATAAAGATACTGTCGCACACATCCATACGATGGGAAAAAATTATAAAGAAGGACCGCATTCAATGCAAAAGGTGTCAGAGAATCGGTCACGGAGTATTCAACTGCAACCTTCCGTACCGCTGCGTCAAATGCGACGCAACTCACAACCCTAGCGAGTGTCCTCACAGCCCTGACAGTCAAAACGAAAAGGTAGCATAAAAAGATCTAAAATCATATTGCATAAACTGTAAAAACTTCGGCCACACCACCTCTTATAGAGGGTGCCCGAAGTTGAAAGAAATGAGACAAAAAATAATCGAAAAGAATCTATTAACCAAACTAGAAAGAGAAAAAAAACAAAAGCAATCAATAACTTTACAAAAAATGGTATCTCATATAGTTCTATACTTTCGAATAACATTCCGAGCAAGCCAGCTTCGGCTATCCAGTCTGATACCACAGATTTGCATTCGAACGATTCCGCCGCTCATCTACCGCAAAGCTCTTTCTTTGACCAAATCAAAAAAATAATAGTAGCCACAGTGAATACACAAATGTCACGTATCATAGAACAAATAAATGCAAACACCAGCAAAATAGACCGGATAACCGAAGCATTCGAGATAAATTTCAATGCCACAGACGATTAATACTATAAATCAACACAGAAGTATAGAGGGAAAACTAACCTTCAAAAATATAAAAATAATTGAGATAAATGTCAATTCACTAATTTTCAACGAAAAAAAGGCAAATTTGGCGAATTGTCTAAAATTACACAAGCCAGATGTGGTCCTTCTATGCGAAACGAAGCTTAATTTTAGACACCGCGTTAGTTTTAAGGACTATACATTTATAAGAAAGGATAGACAAAATGCCAAACAAGCCGGTGGAACAGGCATCCTTATTAAAAATAACATTGCATACAAGTCCGTCCAGCCAAGCTGTGAGAAGTCGACATCTTTTGAATTTACAGTAATAAAACTAAAGTTACAAAATAACACTAACTTATTTCTAATATCAGCATATGCCACTAGCAGTTGTAAACAAGAATTCATGGTTGAATTAAATCAAGTCTTCTCAGCCTCAATCTACAATATAGCAATAATTATTATTTACTAGCGGGCGATCTTAATGCCAAACATTCAGCTTGGAATAATCCCACTAATAATAGTAGAGGAACTGCACTCCTTAATTGGGTAAACCAGAACCAAATAGATTTCCGGATCACTCTACTTAATACAGCAATCCCATCTTTTCCCAAAAGTGAAGCTTTCTTGGATATTTGTTTGGCCGATAATAGAATCCAATTTAACAACACACCTATCCCCGACAGACTAGATTCTTTTGATTACGATAGTGACCACAGAGCAGTCTTAATGACCATCTCACTACAAACACATAATTTATTAGAAATAGATGAAATAATTCCCACCGCAACTACAACCAAGCAGACTGGATTAAATACAAAAATTATTTAATAGCCACAGACGAGACTATCATTCCAAACAACAGAAACCTTAAGACAGACGAAATTGACAATTTAATAGAACAGCTTAATAACAAGATCACAGCAGCTTTAGAATACTCAATACCACGAGAAAATAACAATAAAAACTCTACGGATAAATTTGTTACCCCAAACATAAAAAGACTTAGGAAACAAAAAAGTTATTCAATTACTAAATTGAACCATCTAACGAGGGTAGTCAACTACACATCTTCAAATGATAATCTTATCGCAGCTCTTAAGCACATTTTAAACCCCAATGAACTTTTCCCAACCATTAACAGTATCTTTCGTACCAAAGAATACCACACAATAGACACTCTTAAGGCCGCCACACACGATCCGGCCGGCCTGACAGTTTGGCCTGCGCAGGCCGAACTGTGCAGGCCGGCCGGACCGTGTGGATGCACTTGGCGTCCGGCCGGCCTGCACAGGCCGAACTGTGCAGGCCGGCGGGACGCCGCACAGTGGCCGGGATAGGGATAGTTAGTAACATTCGTGTTGTATAACTTTTAAACTATAAAAGATATCGGAATGGCGCCAAAGAACATTAAATGAAAAAATTATTCCTTTCAAATGATTTATAATTAAATATATTGTACGTTCAATTAATGCTTTTTTTCAATTTTTTCAACTTAATTGTTATAAAAAAATGTGTAAACTGTTTATTTAGTAGTTTATTCAATGCTCTTTAAGCGATTTAAATCGCTTGTTGGGTAAACTTTTAGTTTCCGATTATAAGGAAAAATCAAATAGTACTATTAGAAATTGTGACAAAATGTACAGTTTAGTTAAACATTATTATTCATTTATTATTAATTTATTCAACGGATTTATTCATTTCAGCGTATTAAGATATTCTTTATTCTTTATTGTATCGATATGGAAGTGATACTGATGGATTCCTTATATTTTTCCGATGATAACCTTGCAACATTTCATGTAAATCGGACTATTTTTAACAAATTCAGCTTGAAATTATATAATTCGATTTTTCATGGAATTTCCTTCATTATGGTCCGAATATGTCATTATTGGTGTTAGTTTCATCGGCGAAACACAAGGAATCGATAGGTGTCGTTTTCGCAAAGATTTGATGTGAAATGCGGAAATCCTGGACATTTCAGACTTTTTAATGGTATTCCAACCCTTTCGAAGATCGAGAGCCATCAAATTCGGTGAGGCAATGGAGGATGCTTTCCTCGCTATCGGGTACCAGGCGGCATCTCTTTGACAGGCGTCGCTGGAGAATCACCCTGTAGTATACATTCAGTAGATTTCGGTAGGAGAAAGTTTATTTTTCCTGACTGTGCAGGCCGGCCGGAGCAAAATCGAAAAACGATTCGGTCGGCCTGAGGCCGCGCCAGATCCGAACCGAACGCCACTTGAGACTCCCTATTCTCCATTTCAGCGTAGTAAAAAATTCTTCATTCTTTATCGTCTCGATATGAAAGTGGCACCAATGGATTCCTGGCGTTCTTCCGATTAAAATCATAACAAATTTCATGCAAATCGGACTACTTTTATACAAGCAATTTGTATTCCTTCTGTAAAAGTAGTCCGATTTACATGAAATTTGTTATGATTTTCATCAGAAAAACATAAGAAATCCATTGGTGCCACTTTCATATCGATGCGATAAAGAATGAAGAATTTTTTACTACGCTGAAATGAATATTTCACATTTTCATCCTCGACTGCGGGGGTCGACCTCAATTCGCTAAGTTCAACCGAGGATTCATACCTGTTTCAGAAAAAAAAATTATTTATTCTTTATGTTATCGATATGGAAGTAATGCCGATGGATTCCTTATATTTTTTCGATGAAAATCATACAAAATTTCATGTAAATCGTGTTGGGGAACCTGGTAGGATGCGCAGTAACTCAACAGAGCAAATACAATAGTGTTCCTTTATTGATACAATTAAGTTAATAGTGTCAAACTGGTAAATATAAGAACCTAACCTAGTCCAGAAAGTAAACTCGGAATAGGCGGGATCTTCATAATTTTGGGAGCTGACAATTCTAATTGGTTGCACTTTTGAGGAAGAGGAGGGTCTCCCCTCTGTGAATTCGTCAATGAAACAGGTGCCCTCACCGTCCTGACGACATGGAGGAATAGCACAGCCAGCTGGTCCCAAAAATAGCCGCGATGATCAGACAGAGCGTCACACCAGGGTCGCGGTTTATGACGGTATTGTCCTGTGAGTCAGTGGTGGACAACGGTACACGCGGGTAGGGATGGTTTTCAAATGTCGACAGAGCAATATACTTGAAGCGAGGAAAATCGAAATCCCCCCTAAAAACGGCATGTTGTTGATTGCCTCCTATTTCGACATCAGGTAGGCAAATGTTTCCCGAAGAATTATTCGGAAATAAGTATACTTTCGGGTTTTTCCCCGAGGTCCTGGGTAGGTTGGGACACTGCCGAGCTACGTACCTGGTAGCCGAACTCGCTGAGGTCTGGTTTTTCCGCGCGTGGAAGTTACCATTTTTAAGTAAGTATAGGTAGGTACGCCGTCTTTTCGCGCCTACTATTTCCGCACGTTATCGACGGTGCTTCAGGGACTCGATCCTTTTCAAAGGTTGTAGGTATTGTATTAACTATGATAACCCTCCGAAACCGACGCGGGCAGCCACTTCTTGACTAACAAAGTAAATTGACTAATTACCTTTAATTGTTGTATTGTGGAGTAAATTCTGCTGCGATTCGCGATATTGAAGCATATGTTTGGAATATTTTAGAAAACGTGTATCTACTGGAATGTGAATAATGGTCGTTAATAATGTGAATAATTATAAAGTAAACTGAAAATGGAAATACACTGCTGGACAAAATTAAAGGAACATTATAATTTCCCGAAAAATTCGGTCATTTTGAAATGGCTGTATCTCCGCGAAAAATTGTCGCAAAAATATTTAAAAAAGCATTTTAGCGCTTCAAATTTCTAGTTTTTGATTCAAGGACACAATTTGTTCAGCCATTATGGTACTGTTTTATCAAGATGAAGCGCAGGAAACAAAATTTCAAAAATTTAAAATACTGTCAGGCCGGCTGGAGTGTGTGGATGCACTATCCGGTCAACCTGGCAGGCCGGCCGGAGCGTGTGGAGGCACTACGGGCGTCCGGCCGAACTGCACAGGCCGGCCTGCGCAGGCCAAACTGACAGGCCGGCCTGATCGTGTGTGGCGGCCTTTAGAATTCCCAATACCAATATAGAACTATTAACCAATGCAGAGATAAATCTCACTCACGCTCAATCAGACGAAAATAACAACATAATCATCACAGATACTAATGAGAAATTAAATATTTTAGGCGCCCACTTTGAAGCAGTCCACACACAAAACGCTCACATGAGTAATCCTCAATTCTCCAACTTAATCACCAATAAAGTTAAAAATATTTTAATCGAATCAGATGAAGACACACAAGATGTTAATCCACTATGCAATTTTAGTAACGAAAATAACTCCGATAGACCTATTAATAACAACTCTGACAATGCGTTCTTTACATCTGCAGAAGAGCTATCATTTATCTTCAAAAATCTAAACAATAAAAAATCATCCAGTTTTGATAATATTCGCAACATTGCTCTGAAAAATATATACATATATACTACTATGCTATTATATTCAATAAATGTTTAAATATCGCATATTTTCCTACTGCGTGGAAAACGGCCAAATTAATAGCTCTAAGAAAGAGGGAGGAAGACGGCAATGACATGGCAGGCTACAGGCCAATCAGTCTGCTACCCAATATCAGTAAAGTCTTCAAAATTATAATAAATGAAGCTCTAAACACCCACTGCACAAAAAACAATATAATACCTGAAACCCAATTTGAGTTTAGATTTAAACATTCTACTATTCACGCTATCACTAAATTCACTTCAGACATTTGTTGGGCCAGGAATGCGGGTGATTGTATAGGTGCTATATTTATTGACCTTGAGAAAACGTTTGACACGGTTTGGCTGGACGGACTCTTTTTTAAACTATTAAAAAAAAACTTTCCGATCTATTTGATAAAAATGCTTTGGAATATGTTAAATGGCAAAAGATTCATTGTTACTGACAGACAAAATACATCATCCAAAACTTTTATAATAAAAAATGGGTTACAACAGGGAACAGTGAATTCCCCTATTTTATTGAACATATACCTAAGTGACCTTCTCCAGATGTTTGGTCTAAATAATATAAATAATAAATTCGCATTCACATTTGCAGATGATATTTTAATATACGTCAGGGACAATAAACCTTCAAAAATCAACATCCAACTACAAGAAGTCTTCGAAAAAATACAAAAGTACCTCCATAATTGGAAGCTAAAAATAAACGTTGCTAAATGCGAGACTATATTATTTAGACCGTACATATCGAAAATATCTGATGCCAATTACGATGTTCGCACTCATTCAAATAACTTCTGTATTCATGACTCCGATGACATAAGTGTAAAAATACCCGACAGAAACGTGTTTCGTTATCTTGGAATACACTTAGACTTTAAATTAAACGAGCACAAAGACTTTAAATATCAATATACAAATAGACAAAGCGAAAAAAACCTTCTTTATAAATAAGAGGGTATTTTATTCCAAGGAATTGCACAACGACCTAAAAATCCTCCTTTACAAACTTTTAATCCGCCTCAATCTGACTTACGGTTGCTCCATATGGTTCAACTTAAGGGGGTAGACACGTCACGTGACCTGGCCGATTTGGCAGGTCGGTATTACAGCAGGGTATTTCTGCACAGAAATGGTAATATCCATAGATACTCGGCTGCCTGGTGCACGCAAGAGGGAGCTGTTTGCTATTTCCGTATTCTATTCTGAATAAGGAAATAAATTCTCAGCTGTTGCGTTGTACTTGTAAATATTTAAACGGAAGGTCTGCTGATAGAGCAAACGTAGAAAAAGCATTGTACATTTTAATTACTTAAAATGTGCTTATGCTACAATATGCTACGTTGGCAGTAAGGAATTATAAGTGAAAAGGAAAAATAGATGAGGGGATGTCCCCAGAAAATGAAGTTTGTTAGGTTAGACATTTTTTTACTAGCAAAACACTGAAACAGAACATGAAATACATATATTACAGCAGAAAGCAGTTATGAACAAACATTATATATAAAAGTGTGTTGAATGTTGAATTGGGCTAGTGAAAATGCGTAGGCTGGATACGCGTGATTATTGTGTGGTCCCCTCCTCGAAATGACAGAAAATATAACCTATGTATATGCTATATGACAATAAATGTTTAGCGGCTATTTCGTTTTTTTGCGCTACATTTGTGAACTTTTTATCATCCTTCCGAAACATTATTATTACGCCGCAACAGTATCTTTAGAAAATCGGGTATAACATATAAGTTATATTTTCTGTCACTTCGAGGACAGAAAATCCGCTCCTCCTAGCCCGGTCGGCGTCATGGAAGGGGTACCTCTGATATGTACACCCTGGTTTGATCTGCAAAAATAAATAAATTTAATAAAAATTATTTTTTGTGTTTATACTACTTGAATGTAAAAACTGATACTTACACTTACTGAAGAAACCATTATTATTGTGTCTTATTTCTCATAAATATTTTCTTGGAATGGCACTGACCCCTTTCGATTACAATTAGTTGTCATTGAACCTGTGATAAAAAGTTAGAACGAGTTGTAATCTGAATGCAATAAAAATGTAAATGTATGTATGTTATTTACTTATCTTCATGCTTGCGGAGATGACTGCCTTCCTTTCCTCGCTTCATAGAGCATGATTTTCAACGTTGATACTGGTTGGTGGAAATATCTAAAGCAAATTCAAATATGAGAGAAACATTCGTGATGATTTCCAATTAATCCAATTATTTGCATAACAAAAGTATGTGTTATACTTACGCTTTTATACATGTCATTTCCACTTGATATGAAAGAATAGCTATAGGTATTTATTATTAGGAGAGTGTGAAAAGGCCCACCACCACCCCCGTCATAGACGGTCCTATTCACTCTCCGTATGTATCTTCTACACACTTTCTTACTTACATTTTGGAACATCACTTATTCAACAACTCTTCATATGCGCTGGATGCACTCGCCGGTGCATTAGTGACTTTGAATTGCAATTGCTTATTCGACAGCTCTTCATATCTGCTGGATGCACTCGCCGGTGCATTAGTCACTTTGGATTGCAATTGCTTATTCGACAGCTCTTCATATGCGCTGGATGCACTCGCCGGTGCATTAGTGACTTTGAATTGCAATTGCTTATTCGACAGCTCTTCATATGCGCTGGTTGCACTCGCCGGTGCTATCGCGATGTTGTCATCCATCGTTTTATGTACTTTTTTGTGTACTCGTACCTGCTCCTCCTTTTTGTATGTATGGAGGTTCTCTAATCGGCTGTTGTCGATTGTATCTACTGTCTATAATTTCTGGCAACATGCAGTCCTTATAGAACTTGCTCAGGTTTTCTTCCATCTCTGTTGCCCAGAATCGATCATCTCTCGATACTGTTGTAACCTTCATTCCTTTCGGCGTCCATAAACAAAAATAGGCCGGTTGCCTTTTCGTTATGTGCAATTGTCCTTGCACTTGATAATAGTAATGATGATTTTTATTCATTTCATTACCCTTGAAAATACGCCGTATATTACAAAGTTGCTTTATTGCTTCAGCAGGTGATAAATCCTTGGCCGATTCAGGACACTTTACTTCGACGATTTTATCATGGTCCACGAGGCCGACAGGGGTCGCACCTAAGTGGGGCACAGTGTCATCGATGAAGAGGCCAGACGGTAGAATATGGATTCCTAATTCTTCTTCCATTTGTCTCAAGGCGTTTGCCTCATTTTCCCTTCCGTATTGGAGAGAATGTAAATTTTGGAGTTGCGGGTACATTATACTCTTCACAGTATTTGCCCGTGGTGTAGTCTTTCGTAATCGGCTTACCTTGCCGAAATTGGATGCGGTTAATAATTTTTTCCTATAACCAGTCCGCTTTTCGCTATTCGCCTGATCGCGAGTTTCCACTTGGATCTCGTCTCGCCTCGTTTGCCAGTGAAGGAGTATATCCGCGTGCCTTTTACACTCGGAAGAGTATATTGTCTCTTCCATATCTGGTTTTTCGGCGTTAGGGCCGTAATCCTGGTCGCACGATTGTTTTTTATTTCGGAAGGAGGATGCTTTCGCTTCTTTTTTATATTCCCATGCTTTTTCTGCTGCACGCTTACGACGTCCTTCCAGCTTTCTTACCATGGTTGGCGGCTCTATATTCATTGCCGTACTCAATCTGCTGAACGCCTCTTTTGTGTTATATTGGACGACTGCAGCGGAGACTCTACCCTGATACGAGCCCTCTCGTCCAAAGTTTATCCTTTTGCCTCCGATGAATTTAGCAATTATATTATTAAAACTTTCAACAGCATTGTAATTTAGACCGTGCAGCAGACTGTCAGCTTTAGCGAAAAGTGGCTGCATCGCTTCTTCGATACTTTGATAAATACCAGCATTTCTCAGTCGTGGAACGTAGTCTTCTCTGTTGGGATCAGAGTATTTATTATAAAAGTATGCTAACTTCTGACACTCCTTGTGTTGACCGAAAACGTGACTCGGTACATTTGTCAAGTCTTGCTTCAAATTTTGTATTCGTTCCACGAGTGGTATTTCTTCTTGCAACCGGTATTCCGCAGCTTTCTTTATACCAGTACGCAGGCGGATAGCATTATTCTGTACGACAGTTCTTAGATCTTTACCGCGGCACTTTTGTTCCGATTTCGGTTATTTTTTTTACTGAAATTGCGTAACAGGTGATTGGTGCATTCAATTTTTTGTACCTGCACCATATACTTTTCATATGGATTATTGTCCAATATCTTCTTGTACACACTGCTATCGCCATCGGCAACTAATATAGAGTATATTAGGCCATGCATATCTATGCTGCAATTGAAGTCTTCAACAATAGTAACACTCTCCATGCTGATTACGACCCCAGTTCTTGAAGCAACGATGCTCGCGCGGTTCTTGCTTTTTCATAGATGCTATATGGCAAGTCATGCAGAATTTATTCTTCACACTGATGTACAGCACTTTCTTCGTGTGGTATCCCACGATGGCTCCTACGCCAGAAAGAGAAATGTAATCTCCTCCGCGGTAGGACCTTTTCATCCAGCTACCATCCGCGACAACTGGGATAAAGGGTAGATTGGATTCTGCATGTACGTCGCCTCTTGCTACAGCTAATGCTTTTTCCTCTTTTCCAGCATCTTCCATTTCGCGTTGTGCGGCCACTTCGAGGGCATCGATTAGGTCATTCTGACAGTCCTCGTAGATCCTTTTCGTCATACAGGACACGTTCACGGCAGTCAGTATGTCCTCCAGTTGATTATATCCGCCGCCCGTCATCATTGTTGCGGCAACAGCGGCGCGGTTGATATCCATAGTGGCATCACTCTTCCGAAGACAGGATATGCGCTCTGTGCGTTCGCACATTTTGCATTTTACATAATACACATTTTCTAGTCCATTCCGTTGACATCTAATTATTTCAAAATGTTCGATGCCACAGCCAATAGTCGAATGTTTTCGAAGATTTTTTAATTGTTCGAAAACATACGGAAAATCAACGAAGTCTATTCCTTCTGAAATTGGATTTTCCGGCTGTTCTGGTTGTGCATTTTCCACCACCCAGTAATCATCGGCATCACTTCCAACATCTTCATTCGTTTCTGCATTGATGTCTCTTACGGAATGTATCTTATCCCTGTCTGTGTCGAAACGCACTTGTTCTACAATTTCCTCTTCGTCCGCATCCGTATATCTTCCGCGTCCGTATCGGAATGTACTTGTTCTATGAATCCTTCGATAATTGGGAAGTCTTGAAAATTTCCTACGTCTTCTTTGCGTATTCTGTCCGTAGGAAAATCGTACGCAGCAGATGTGGTTGGAAGTGTTTCGTCGTACGAGGTACCTGCACGCGTACCTGCTTCCGCCACGGTGCCCTGACCTACCGTGAGGCATGCTCCTGTTTTCAATCGTTGCCTGCACCTAAAGAGTCAATAATCAGTAACACGTGGTACATGCATAGAAATAAGAAAAACATACATTAGAAAAAAAAGCAGGCATAGTAAAAGAAGATATAGTACAGTAAAGCCTCGATGTAAGCGAAAGCCTCGGAACGAAGTAAGTTTAAATACCCGTGTGCGTGTGAGACAATACTAACGCAATCAAAATTTAAAATTAAAACTTGTAGAGTGTGTTTGTATGAATGCCGCGAAAATGGAGAGAGAGAGAGCGAATGATAAGGCGTGGTAGAGAAAGAGAGGGAGCAGAAGGATCGTACGAACGAGAGAGACACAGAGCAGTCGAACAATAGAGGTATACTTGACCATTTATATACTCGTTATGTGCAGTCTAATAAAGTTATATATTTGTTCGCAAAAAGACACAACAAAAATTTTTTATTTTTGGTTCCATTTTCATGAAACTTTTACCAACATGTTTGTTAGAATGTCCTGATTAAAAAATGATATCAAACACGACGTAAATCGGACAACTATTACTTATCGTGGATACGAATCATATATATTTATATAATTGTCCAAACCATATCGTGTTTGGTGCCATTTTATTCGGAAAAATCGTCACAAATATGTTGGTAAAAAATTTATAAAAAAAGAACAAAAATAAAATAATTTTTATCGATACGCGGCTGTGTGTGTATGCAGACACGCGTGCACTTGACCGCGTGTGAAAAGAATTTTCGCATTTCAATCCTGGGTCATTCAACGCGAAATCGGACACTTTTCGGAGTACCATTTAGGATTTTTGTGAAACTTGTATACGTTGTAGTCTTTAGTGATACATAAACGTATTTCAAAGGATTTTTCAAAATTTTCAAGATTGTGGAAATTGACTTTTTTTCATTAAATTATAACTGTTGAACTAAGAGAAAGGTAAGAATGAGCTTTTGGGTGCTTACACTGGGAAAGTACCTAATAAAAATTATGTAACTTAAAAAAAAAACAAATTTTGGACCATTTATTCTGCAATTGTTTTAAACAAATGCAATTCTATATCAGCAGGGCGCTATTTCAAAATTTGATAAAAATTGAGGATACAGCCCTACTTGTGCTCTTTGCAGACACGTTTTCAAAAACGCGGAAACTTTAAAATTGATCGCATGAAAATTAATTGAATGTGACGCTGCGTCGCCCAATACCGGCTGGACTAGCTAAGCCGCGCGGTACTAGCAGCGGCCAAGTGGCTATACCTGATATTGTTATATAGAGTTCTCACGAATGGTAAGTATTTGACAAAAACTGAAAGAGGAAAACTTCTAATAATTTTTATATCCAATATAATACGGTATGTCATCTTTTGGTGTTCGCGATATTTTCCGTGAACCGAAGGTGACCTTCAGTATTTTAAATGGAATGCTACATATTTCATTACCCGATATGAAAGTGTATAACTATCAAGACAAATTCAACCATATGGTGTACTATGAGTTTCAAGGCCACGCAAGGTTAGGAATGAAAGAACTAGATAATTGTATATTGTAGCACGCACGGCTCAGTCTGTCGAGCCGGTGCTGGGCGGCGCAGCGTCACATGCAATTAATTTTCATGCGACTAATTGTGTCCGCGTTTCTGAAAACGTGACTATAAAGAGCACAAGTAGGGCTGTATCCTCATTTTTTTTCAAATTTTTAAATAGTGCCCTGCTAATATAAAATTGCATTTGTTTAAAACAATTTCAGAATAAATGGTCCAAAATTTGTTTTTTTAAAGACAATTTTTATTGGGTACTCTTACTTCCCCAGTATAAGCACTCAAAAGCTCATTCTTACTCGTCTCTTTGTTCAACAGTTATAATTTATAGAAAACAGTCAATTTCCACAATCTTGAAAATTTTTAAATTCGCGTGGAATGACCATCCTTGAAAGTCTAGAATACTGTAGAGAGAGAGAAAGAGAGAGAGAGAGAGAGAGAGAGAGAGAGAGAGAGAGGGAGAGAGAGTTGGTAATAATATAATTGAAATGGTACAACATTGTATATGACACACGGGGCCATATTTCTAATAAATTATAACCTGAAGGAATAGAAATATTGCCGAACAAACATTTTGTCCTTTTGCACATTCAGACAATACGACGCAGAGAGGATAGACCGGCAATCCAAATCATTATCATATTTCTAACGTTGTATCTCTTAAAATTTAACGAGGGGCTGCAGGGTGGTATTTTGTTTTATGGAACGTTGTAAAATAACGAAGAAACGAAGGGTCCGAGAAACACGTGTCGTTTGCCTTTCGCGAAGTAAACCCTACTTGACCGCGCCGGTGTTGTAGATCCGTCTGGTTCTCGTCAACGAGCACGCTTTCCAGCACATCACCCTGTCTCTTTAGATAGCTTTTCGAAAGCGTGGGACTGACCTCGACTTTCGTTACCCTCGCATAAGGCAAGTTGATGGGGGCGCGAAGAGTTGTTTTCGATTTTTCGGCAAGGGCTGCCTGCCTGTGGGGCCCTTGAGGTCAGTTGGATTTTAGCTTGAGTCAGAAAAAATATAATTAGTTTTCTTACGTCCGGATAGATGTTTGTGGTACTCAGGAATGCATGAAAAATTTCACGATCGATATTGCCAGGAAACGGGACCTGTCGATCGTTCTACGGGGACGTAGACGTTCTTCTTTTCCCATTCAATCTGATCAAGATCTCGGTTACGTTTGTTTATTTTAGATAAAGTCAACCCTACACATCGGTGGGGATACCGATTACATATTACCCGGACAAAATCCCCAAATAGATACATTGCGAGAAATCGAAATACCATCCTGTGACACCTCAATAAAAGAATATACCGTTCTATTACGAAAAACTAACTGGACCTTGACATCGCTTCCAGTACTACATTCATAAAAAAAAACGTTTGTACCATTGTGTCGAATGGGACTGATACTAAATAGGAGTATATTAAACAATTTTCACTTATTGGAGTAATTCGTAAGTAAGAAAAGATTAAACAGGGGACAGTGTTACACGTATTCAGTAAATTCCGTCTCATCGTCCCTCTAGGTATATAGAGACGCGGTAGCGTCTCGACGCCAAGTACAGGAAAGACACCCTGTATATGTCGACTGTCGCTACCGTGTATCTTTACTCGTCCCCCGGCTATTCCAACCTAACCTGAAAATTATTTCATTAATATCTCATCACGCCTGCAATATTTTCTAAATTTAAAGGCATTTTTCTTAAGTAAACCGCATATAAACTTTCAAATAAGACCAATTTCAATAAAATCTGTCCACGCATGACCGAGATACCATAATATCGTCTCATGGATCTGTCAAAAACGGTAATTCTTCTTCTTCTTCTTCTGATTCTCCAAGGAATTTTTCGTCAAACATATACATACATATATGCTACGCGTAAACGCACACCGACGAACTAACCCATGTTTCGTTCGTCGACTCTCGGGATCATTCGGCAGGGATCGCCGTCCGTCATTGTACATATATATTATATATATACCTATGTATACTATTTTGAATTTTATATAACCTACCATTTGATAACCTACCAAGTGTCAAATAATGTAAGTGGTCCAAATTTGAAATGTCAGGAGTTTTTACACTATATAGAAGACTGAATTATTATCTCAATAAACAAGGTAAATCGCCAAAATTTTTTAATAGATTTCTTATGTAGAGTCGCAGACTTGGAAGTTGTCCGGAGAAGGTTCGACAGAGAAGCATCTTTTTTCGCATAAGTTTCTGGAAATTTGTACCATGCATGTACAAAATATAAATTATAACAAATTGCATTGCATTTAAATTGACAGACATATTTTTATACCAGCAAACTATTTTTAATTTAAAGTTTTATGTAAACTTATAGATATGAAAGAGACGCTCAGACTTGAATAGAAATGAAGGCGACGCACAGGTTTCGATAGAAATGAAGGGAATGCATAGGCTTGGAGGTTGTCTGGAGAAGATTAGAAGATAGACAAAGTATCTTGTTTCGCACAAGTTTCTGGAAATTTGTCAAATAAGGTAAACCGACAAAATTTCAGATCACATTAATGAAAAAAGTATGCTGAAAACGCATCTCCCTTGATACGTTTCAATCTTTTGTGAAAGACATTCGTAATACTTTAATTACTAAAATCCACAGTAGTTGCCATGCTATTCATTAATTTTACTAATTTCCCATTAACAATATCCAATTCACCAATAAATTAATCATTAAACATACTAAACCAACACGAATAAAAATATTGAATCTCTTCGTTCATTTTCGCTATATTATCATTAGTATTTTTTAAATTTCCTGCAACAAGACTTTCTACCATATGCTCTCACCTCTTTTGAACATATTATGTATTTTTATACCAGCAAACTATTTTTAATTTAGAGTTTTTATGTAAACTTATAGAAATGAAGGCAACTCACAGGTTTCGATAGAAATGAAGGGACGATTCGCACTTGTTACTAATAGTATAGTACAAAATAAGAACATGTTTTAAGCATATATTCTATTCTAACTTATAATGCCAACAATTAGAAATATCAAATGTCTGAGTTGAACGTAAACGAACATGTAAACTACAACATTTTGAAAGTCTTCGATAGGCAGTTTGCCTATGTCAAGTATCAGTGGATGCCAGAAGAAGATATTGGATACATAGAAGCATGTTTTAACTCAGTTGTGTTTGATATGTCTAATCTAAAGTTAGAATATGCTTCAACGTGTCGAATTCTAAGTATCCAATATCTTCTTATTGTATTACTTGTTATATACAGTTACGGTCTATATCCTCTGATACTTAACATAGGTAAACTGCATATCAAAGGCTTTCATAAGGTTGTACTTTACATGTTCGTTTACGTTCAACTAAGATATGTTTGATATTTCTAATCGTTGGCGTTACAAGTTAGAATATGCTTCAACGTGTCGAATATCTTCTTGCTGTATTATTAGTTATAAGTGTGAATTGTTTACAAAATAAAGTTATAATAATACTTTGCAGTTTTCTGTATGTATGATTGAATAATGGAAAGGCTCTTGAACTAATTTTTATAATTTTGCATCATACACTATTTCAACATTCAACTTTTTTTATTTCCGAATTTCCAAATTGCCATTTGCAATTGAACAATACATATCTTTGTGCTACATGTATGATTTTCTTCTATCATAGGCTGCTTGTAATCCGGGTTACAAGTCCAAAGATGTTAAAAAAATCATGAATTTTAATCATGAATGAATTATACTAACGAATAAAGATAAAGATAACCGGGCTAGAGTAAACGATAATAATAACTCTGCTATGAGTATATATATAATCAAACACAATGAAGAAAATCGATATAACTGCTTCCAAACAAATTCTTATTGCAAAATTACATTTGTTCGATCACGATAGTAGTGGAACAACAACAAAAGTGGAAAATTTCTACATCAAAGCAATGCCTACTACTAAAATACAATTGGTAGATCATTGTTATAAACTTAAGGCAGCGATTTTTCACCACGGTAAAAGTATTGCCGATAGTCATTACATGAGTATGGTAAGGGGTAAGGGCACAACGTGGGTATTCGTTGATGATTTACAAGTAGAAAAACAAGCTTGGCCACGAAATGCTAAAAATGCATACATATTTTTCTTCGAAAGGTGTTAATTGTGGTTGTTATTACACTTCGATGTTAAATACGTTCATCGGCAAAGGCTGCTTCGCGCATCATGTATTGTATACAAAGTACTATACATATAATACTGTTTGGGATTCATGTAGTTCCATACACGGCCACACTCATTCTCACCGCAGCACCTCTCAGACTCAGGTTGGCTACGCTGATCGACGATCGATCCACCAATCAGAGATGTGGATCGACGATCGATCCTCCAATCAGCCGCCTTCAATCAACCAATCAGATCACCCCACGTCGACCGATTCTCGAGAATGTTCGAGACGACGACGTACCGGAAATCATCCATCTTGAATTCAATCTTGTTCACGTAGCGTGTAGGGAAGGACGTATCGCGTGGGATTTCGTGTCTCTAACTCAACTCGTGAATTTCTCAAGGCTCAGTGCAATCTCAACCATCTATCCTTCACTCAATTGTACATTGCTCACGCTCATTGCGACTCAGCGAGTTTTTAAATAAATTGATGCATCTCATTTAAGTGCTGTGCTGTGTGCACTCTTTCACCGCCGCTCCTAACCTCACTCGCATCCAGCGCGCTCAGCTATTGAAATTCTCAAACAAATACATATAGATTGGCAATGCGGTGCACATGGTTTCTTTTCGTAGTTGTTAAATTTATGTAGAATGTATCCTTAATTCTGTGCCGTGATAATTTGTAAGTTATAATAATATTAAAAATTATCTGAAGTCATTCCCTAGTATGCAAATTATCTTTGTAAAAAGAAGTGAGATCCCCCCAAAAAACTTCAAAAAAGTAAAAAAATTACGCCAAGTACATGAAATCAAATAAATCACAAAAAATAGAAGATAAAAATAATAATTACAAAATAAAAAAAAGATGTGAAATCAGAATGAGCTGCAAGTACATAAAGCTGCTTTCCAACTGCGCTTAAGATGACACAACTACATATACACAGCTAAAATGCTGTGTTCATACATTCCATTACCCATATCGTGGACATTTTAAGTATCCCATTAGAATAAAAGAATCCCATTTAAAAACATTGTCGTAAATTAATAGCTTTACAAAATGACTCATATACACAAATTGCGCCAATTATCACAATAATATTAAGCAGATATATTTTTATACAAATAAATATTTTAATACAAATAAATATTTTATTCAAAATACTTGGCGCTGCTCTGCGAATTGGTGTTGCTAAACTGAATAAATATGTATAAATTGCAATAATCTTTTTTTACTTTTTTGAAGTTCTTTGGGGGGTAGGTATTCAGCGAACGGTATTCTCCGATGCTCGCGGTTACTTTGTCGATGTCAATGGGTCGTAAAAGAAAAGGATAGAGGGCGGGTCGTAGCAGCCGAGAAATAAAGCCAGCGCCTCGGCTGCGAACACAGACATACAGCGTTGCCAGCGCAACGTTATGCGGGACCACTTATTTAGCGGAGGGGGAACACCTACAAGAGTGGTTGTAACGTGTGCGTGATGACGTCGCTGACGCACATGTTACCACCATTCAGATAAATAAGCGGTCCTGCATAATGTAGCTGGCAACCCTACAGATACACAACAATTTTTCAAATGACAATAACGGCTCAATTTTTTTACTTTTAATTTTTTCTGCATAAACATTTCTTTCAAATATTCATAACATTTTCCTGATTATAATGAGAGCAAACATGGCAC
This sequence comes from Andrena camellia, assembly GCA_029448645.1. Taxonomy (NCBI): domain Eukaryota; kingdom Metazoa; phylum Arthropoda; class Insecta; order Hymenoptera; family Andrenidae; genus Andrena; species Andrena camellia. The sequence continues at coordinate 16,320,844 of CM055681.1, forward strand.
AATGTCGACCATTCGTTGTCGATACCGATATTACATCGTGTAACGAGTACGAGAAAATCTGTGTGAAAATAGGGTCATTCCACGAGAAGTCGGACACTTTTCGGAGTAACATTTTGGATTTTGGTGCAACTTGGATATGTTGTAGTTTTTAGAGATATATAAACATGTCTCGAAGGATTTTTCAAAATGTCAAAAATTGTGGATGTTACAGCTCTTTGAAATATAGTGTTTACTTTTTTCCAAAAATTGTAACTGTTGAACTAACCAACTGATAAAAATGACCTTTTGGGTGCTTACAGTGGAGATATAAGAGTACCTAATAAAAATTATTTCACTTAATAAAAACGAATATTTGACCATTTATTTAGCAATTGTTCTTAACAAATGCATTTTTATAATTGAAGGCCCCTTTTTAAACATTTGGAAAAATAGGAGGATATAGCCCTGTTTATCCTCTTTACGGACACGTTTTGAAAAACGCGGACACTTTAAAATTGGCCAAATGAACATTAATTGAATGTAACGCTGCGTCAAATCACATCGGCTCGACTGGCTGAGCCGTGCGGTATTCGCAGCGGCCAAGCGGCTATATCCGCTATTCTTATACAGTGTTCTCTAATATGGTAAGTATTTGTAAAAAAACTGAAGAAGGAAAACTTTTACTGCTTTTTATACGCAACATAATACGGTATCTTAATTTTTGGTGTTCGCAATATTTTCCTTGAGACGGGGGTGACCTACAGTTTTTTAAATGGAATGCTATATATTTGGTTATCCAATATGAAAGCGACTGTCAAGATAAATTCAACCATATGGTATACTATGACCTTCAAGGCTACACAAGGTTAGGAATGAAATAAATATATCGAACTATCTAAGTAGTAGAGAGATTCTTTCATTCCTAACCATGTGTGGTCTTGAAGGTCACAGTATACCATATGGTTGAATTTGTCTTGACAGTCGCTTATAAATAAAATCTAAAGTGCATGTTTTATCCATTCAAAACTACGTACAATGATTGAAATAATCGCAACTGCATTATAAAGGAAACATACCTAACGAAACGCGTATAGTTTGAACGTTTTATACTAGTAAAACGCATATAGTTTGAAATATATTTTCTGCCACTTTTCAAATAAGAACAAAATGCTGCATTTGTATTTTCTGAACATATGTAAAGAAGAAAGGGAAAAGGAGTGCACAGAAATGTGTATCGTATATAACGAAATTTAAAATTTCTACATTCCGTCTCATCGGCCCGAAAGTTGCAGGAACGTACTGCTGACAGTTTTTACATGAAAATGAGTCCAAACACGGTATAAATCGGATTATTAATTAATTAAACAATGAAGGACGTACGAATGGGAAAAGAATGAGTGGGGCAAGAGGGGTAAAGTAATGACATGTGTTTCTGTGCGCATAGCATAGAATATGTGTACGTAAAGTGTCAAAGATAGCTGTTCATATACGTATTTGAAGAATATGAATAATACTGTATTATATACGACAAAATACCGTGCTGCTACTACTACATCACAAACTGTAACTTCATACTAATCTGTACCATAACACGTAACTTACCTTTCTCGATACTTTTTATTTTTCGACAAACGCTTTGCAAATAACTTAGGCTGCTTCCTTTTTGTACTATCCTTCAAATAGCGTTTATTTCTTGTATCTGCGGCTTCCTTCTTTGATTCCATGACAATGATGAATGTGAATGATCACACACAAACACACAGTTATCAGCACTACAGTAACGAACCACGCGGAAATGAAACAAATTATGAATATTCCATATATCAATATCCACATATCAAATAAAAGCCCGATTGCTTTCTGTGTCTCCACCGTAGTGTAAACGACAAGAAACTGATCAGCTAGCGTTGTCGCTGCATTGGTTACAGATGCTGAGAGGCTAAACAGAAGATAGTGGGAAAGGGACGGATATACGCGCCCTGTTTCTCTCTTTCTCATTAGGATTGGTGGTATGCTGATACATTTACGTAGATTGTATGTACTTCCGGGAATACTGTTTGGTGCACAGAAATGTGCACAGGAAAGAATTTTTTATTATTCTGTGCATATACTGTTGACGTATGAGCGACTTTATTAGCGAAGAATTCATATTTCGTTCTACTATTATCCTTTCCCACTTGCCTGACGGTGATGAAGGAACATCCCGCAAGTATGCGCGGGCACGCGCCGCGTTTTCAAACCTTTGCGCATTCGAACTTTTACGCGGGCCGATGACGCCCCGCTCGGTTCTTGGTGCGAGTGAAATACAAAATCTTGAGGAAGTGAGAAAGGCAGTTTGGGCCCCGTCCACCCTTGAGGGTAGCAAAGGCTCGATAGTCAGAAAAAAGCGACTGTCCAGCAGTAAAGATCGTAAGTACCTTCGCGCTTACTATCCCTGTCTTTTTCACTATACAGGGTGTCCGCGGGAAGACTGAACAGCTGGATATCTCCTAAAGTATTGGAGATAAAAACATAAAAAAAATATGGAATCGCATGGTACGAGGGGGCCAATTTATTAGCGTAGACAAATTTTTTCTTCGATTATTATTTTAACAGATACGATGGTCAAGTTCGGTTTTTTAAATGGATCTATTTTTTTTGAAGAAGTCACTTGATAGTGCGTTCCAAGACAAATTCAATAAGCTATAATGTATGCACTTTATTTCCACTGGTTTTTAAGATATTGCGCTTGCAAATTTACTGATTTTCCTTGGAAGAAAACCCGCTGGAATAGCAAGGACCGGGGACGGTCTTGCTGGCGCCACGGGTGGCCTTGCCTATTGAAACAGATACCTACCTGCCAAAGGTCTACGCCGGGAATGGCAGGCCCAAAGGCTGGACAATACTTTTCCGTCAGAAATGCTACTTAGGTAGATACATCTGCGGTATCGAGAAGCGCACCGTTACTTTTATTTTGCACTTGCTCCTACGTTCGGATGGCCGGTTCTTTTGGGAGGGATGCAAGTTCGATTGGTTAGAGTTAGGAGGTGTGAAAGTTGCTAGACCAAATTTCCGCCATAGGGGGCAGATTGTATTAGGACCAATTGGATTTGCATCCCTCGAAAACGGCTGCTCTCTTGAGGAGAGCCTCTTCACGGCAAAACCTCCCCCCCCCCCCCCAATGCCCACCTGCTCTCGCACGGAATACGTCAACGCATGCTTCTGTTTTGATATTGGAGCTGGTGTTTATACTCGAGAGATAAAGGATCTGTGTGAATTTTTAGGGAGGACCTCGCGTCGACAGCGGGCTACCCGTTTTCTTCTTGTGTCTCTCCACGAGACGTATTGGCGGTGGATTGTAGGAGCGTAGATGTCTGGATGCCAGTTATTGAATTCAGGAGACGATAGAAACACTTTATTACAAAACACACATACACTATAATATTAAAGTAAATCGTATTCCTCTCGGGCAGGAGTACTGATAATGATCGAACTTGCGCCCTACTTCGCGCAGACCGATTACACGGTGGGTACTCGAGTCACACACTGCACATATGATACAGGGTGAATCTGGAGCTACGTCCGTCGAAGGATGCGGCCTGGTACCCCGTGACGAGGACAACCCCCCAGCAGTCACTGAATTTTATGGCTTTTTCAGGAAAAAGGTATGAATCCTGAGCCGAACGTAGCGAATTGAGATCGAGCCCCCGCAGTCGAGGGTGAAATATCCATTACAGCGTATTAAGAAATTCTTTTCTTCATCGCATCGAAAGGGACGTGACGCCAATGGATTCCTTATGTTTTTCTGATGAAAATCATACCAAATGTCATGCAAATCGGACTACTTTGACACAAGCTATTTGTACTCCTTATGTAAAAGTTGTCCTATTTACACGATATTTGGCATGATTTTCATCGGAAAACCCCAAGGAATCCATCGGCCACACGTCCATATCCATACGATAAAGAGTAAAGGATTATTTTATTGCTGAAACAGACACAGGGTAAATCTGGAGCAACGCCCGTCAAAGAGATGCGGCCTGGTACCCTGTGGCATAGCATCGAATATGTGTACGTAAAGTGTCAAAGATAGCTGTTGATATACATATCTGAAGAATATGAATAATACTGTATTATATACATTAAAATACCGTGCTACTACTACTATATCACAAACTATGACTTCATACAAATCTGTACCATAAAACGTAACTTACCTTTCTATATGCTTTTTATTTTTTCTGGACAAACGCCTTACAGATAACATAGGGCGCTTCCTTTTTATATCACCCTTCGAATAGCGCTGGTTTCTTGCATCTGCGGGGTCCTTCTTTGATTCCATAGCAATGGAATGATCACACACACTTATCAACACTACAGTAATGAACCACGCAGGAATGGAATAATTCACAAATTATAAATATTCCATATGTATCAATATCTGCGCAGTAAACAAAAACCCGATTGCATTCTGCGTCTTCACCGTAGTGCAAACGACAGAAAACTGATCAACTAGCGTTGTCGCTGCATTAGTTACAGATGCTGAGAAGCAGAACAAAAGATAGTGGGAAAAGTACGGATATATCCGTTTACATAGAGTATGTACTTCCGGGAATACTTTTTGGTGCAGAAATGCACAGAGGAAAGGATTTTTGATTATCCTGTGCATATAATTTTAACGTATCATCTTTGCGCGTTTGAATCTTTACGCGAGCCGAGACGTGTCGCTCGGTCCTTGGTGCAAGTGAAATATAAAATATTGAGTGAGTGAGAAAGACAGTTTGGGTCCTGTCCAGCGGTTTCAGGAAAGAATCGCAAGTTGTGTAGTAGGATCACCTACAGGAGTGGTGGTAATGTGTGCGTGAACCGACGCCGGCGATTGTTTTTTGGCAACGCTGGCCCTTGAGGCTAGCAAAGGCTCGATCGTCAGAAATACAAGCTATTGCCGAACAGTAAAGATCGTAAGTACCTTCACGCTTACTATTCCTGCTTTTTCACTATATGTGCCGGTTATTATGAAAGTGGTCTAAGTCCAAATTTTCCGTTTGTTACATTTTACTTATTTTTCACGTATTATATCAACGTGATACCTACATAATAAACGTAAAGTTCAATTTCTTTTTTTGAAATTTCGACCGACGCCACTTTCATAATAACTGACATACTTTTACATTTTATTTCCAACCTAAGACTGTATTTAGACATATTCCGGGTAAAGTTTCATTACTGTCATAGTATTGCTGTAATTTTTTGTGCAAAATTTATTGTGTGAGCTGTGATTGTTTGAGTGTCCGTGTGTTTCTCAAGCTGCGTATCGCCATTGCGAGGCTACCTCGCGTGGCACACCTCGCGGAGTGGAGAGTCTGGAAACTACCTCGACCACGATTACTTTACGAGGCATTAGCCGTCGATTTTTCGACGTGCTCAAAGGTGCCTCGCAGCCCCAAGATCAAAAATCGCATGGCTCGGGCGATGCAAATATCATGCTGGAGGTAGCGCGAAACTGTCGCACGCGCCTGCCTCTCAAAGTGATCATGATCGAGGTAGTCTCCACACTCTCCTCCGCGAAGCGTGCCTCGCGCGGCATCCTCGCAATGTCGATACACAGCTTCACGCTCAGGGATTTGTGCATTCAGTCTCACGTAGAATAAGAAAGTTATGTTATAATTTGCCCGCGAAATGTCTAGAAAATGTATGTACATGCGGGTGCAATATAGGCTTCCTTTAGTTGAAACTGAAGACAAGTGATGAAAATTAAACAGTTTCTAAACATCAGAAGTGGAAAAATCGGTCATTTTAAAATCACAAATGTTGGACATTTGAAAATACAAACATTTTGAAACTTGATAACCTCAGTTACAAATTTTGGAAATGTTTGAATTTCAAAGCTTTCGAACTTGGAAATTCCAGCATTTAGAAATCTGAAAATTCTCCTCCTGCGCTAAATCTTGGATAAAGGAAGTCTATATTGTACCCGAATGTACCAAATTGATAAACGTGTACTCTTCTACTGCACTTTCAAATCCATTTTAATTACATTCAATAGTTTCGCTGTTTTTTCGACTCGTTTTTAGATGCCTGACAAAGAAATGAACAATCCGAAAGGAGAAAAGGAAGCGACTCCGTCTTCGCGACGGAGCCCAAGCACCAAACAGCCTCCGTCCCCAAGACGGAGTCAAACCAGAAGTCGGGCTCCGTCGCGAAGACGAACCAGAAGCCGGACTCCGTCGCGAAGACGGAGTCCAAGCAGTAGGAGTAGGCGGACTCCAAGCAGTAGCCGTCCTCCGTCCTCCAACTCCGTCCACTGAATGGAGATGGCTTTAGAATTAAAAAAACAGGTATGTAGATACGTAGGCAATCTCACGCAAACATTTCTTACATTCTCACGAAAGTGCGTAAACGTCTAGACAGTATTACAGTAATTAACATAAGATTTATGTTTATTTTTCATATTACAAAACAGCGAGCTCAAAAAAGAGCTTAGAAATTTAAAATATGGAGGAGGAAGAGGAGGGAGTGGAGGAAGAGGAGGGAGAGGAGGAAGAGGAGGGAGAGGAGGAAGAGGAATTAGAAATTGGTTTTATTTTAAATAACTATGTACTTTTTTATAAAAAAAATTAATAAATATATGATTTTCAACTAAAATACGAATAAATACGAGGAAATTATTCATGGCCGACGGATGAAAGGCCTTCAAATAAACAATGGAAACTAATAAATACCCGAACCTATGTAGAATTTTAGATTTAGGGTACACACCCCTCCCCCAAACCTTATGTCAAGCGACCACTGAGGTCATTCGGAAGTATATCCTTTTATTTAAATAATGCTCATCTCTGCATAGGACCGTAAAGAATTACAAAAAAATCAGGGAGTCAACTGTTGGCCGGTTTGGAGACTTTTCCTTGTTATATGTTATATACAATAGTCGGAAGAATAATAATAAGAGCAATAATTGCAGTAACTTCCACATTCTGAAAATGTGATATCAGTAAATCAATATTTCCAGTATGAGTCATAAAGTTCCAATCTCTCTTTTTTTTTATTTTAAATAATGTGGCCATATAATTATAACATAAATTCGACAGCGATTTCAAGTGATATATGTGTTACAATGAAAGCGTTAATTTAGTAAATGTATACAGTTCCCAGCAGTTCCTAGTCAATGTATGCCTAAAATGCATATAACCTAACCTGTAATGTTACTGTCATTTCCGCAAATCTCTGCACTCCGCGCGTGTCTAAATAGACGGTGCCCATCCTCCGACATGTATAAATCATTGAGAACAAGGAATACAAACGTTTTTGTAAAATCTGTATTCGTAGTTTTCGGGACCCGAGAACATTTTGCAATAGTTTATTTATTACTTGGGAACGGTAGATTAGTAATTACAACTCTACGTTTCGTTACAAATTGATTGACCCTTTCCTTATTAACTATTGTATGGATTTAAAAATTGTAAAAAACATCTACGATGTAAGTACCCGAGTGTATCGCTTGCGTTAAGGTCTGTTTTCATTATTCCTAGAGTACATATGAGAAAACAGTTATGGTATTTTTTAAAGCACAAGTAAAAGAAAGGTTCTGTTTTACGGACGTCGCGACTCACGAGTGAGATAAAATGGGAGAGAAACGGCACGGAGGTCCTTTACGCGACAAACGATCATTCTGGCAGCGGCAACAAAGTATGATACCTACACTGTCTTCTTGCATTCTCCGTGCGCCTGATTTTCGCATGTGATGTCAGCCCACGGATGAGCTATGCTCAAATGCCCGTATTGAAGCAGATTTCACTTCTATAAATTCTGCAAAAGCCATAAGCAGTAGCTAAAAGCGGAAAACATGTATATACACATGCTAAGCTAATTGCAAGATGAAATTTTTACATTCTCTGTTTTGTCTTTATTCGAGCATTTATGGCAAATTAGTGAGATTTTTTTAATAAAAGGAAAATCAAACACGACGTCATTCGGGCAAGTAGATATGTACATATGAGATGGTGGTGAAAGAAACGAACTGTTTTATATATGAAATATGGCCGTTTTATTTATTTATTAAAAGCTGTCATACAAAAGACAAAAATAATATAACTGTATAATATTTGTGAACTCCTTTTCTTCTCACGGTCATAATTTCTTACTTATATAACATCCTAGACTGTAAAAAGAATAAAATGTATAAAGTATTAGGAAAGAGATCTTTTAAATAACAATATTAATAGCGTTAGTTAAAATTATCCATTTGGACTATTATACTTTTAGATATAATGTTTTTTAATAAATATATAAAGCAGCAAGTTTATGTTTGTATGTTTGTCTGTCACCTAAAAACTTTCGAACGGTAAACTCTTGCAACACAAAATGTACTTCCGCTCATTATGCCTGGCTAATCCAAATACATGTAACTATTTTCACAAAAAAGTTAAAAAATTTTTTTAGAAAATCAGAATATAGCAGAAGTATATAGCAAAGCTAGTGTATGTACAGTGGCTCATAATCGTACACTCTTTAAAATCGCATACCATTTTTAAAATTGGTCCAAACGACTTGAGTTTTTTTGCGAAGCTAGAATGATTAGTTTGCTAAGTGACGTGTTTCGTCGTTTTGAAAAAAATGCAATTGGCCGGAATAGCAAAATAAACTAGTAAAGGTCGTTTTTTTTCAATTTTTTTCGCTGATTTCGTGAATTTCGCGATTTTCGATCTTATTCTGCGATCTTTAAGCGTTTATAGCTCAGAGCAACGTTAACCGATTTTGATGAAATTTTAGGCATGTATACAACTTACTTAAATCTACAAATGGGTTTTTTGAATTTTCATTACAGGCTCAGAAAAAAATTGAAAAAACGACCTTTATTATGTTTTTTGCTATTCCGGCCAATCGCAATTTTTTCCAAAACGACGAAATACGTCACTCAGCAAACTAATCCTTCTATCTTCGCAAAAAAACTCAAGTTGTTTGGACCAATATTAAAAATGTTATGCGATTTTAAACAGTGTACGATTATGGCTGTGAGCCACTGTATGTATATTCCGGACTGTAGACAGACCTGGTGTAACGTATGGAGCAAAGGTCTTTGAACTGTAGGCTGCTAAGTACATAATCATTTGTTTAAAGTTGAAATCGATTGATATCGTCTACGGATTCAAGTACCAAAGTACCCTATATATCATATTTACGGAGCTTGAGACCATTACTAAAGTTCCATCAAATATCGGAGCTCAATGTCCACAAAAGCTCTGCCTTTCTTTCATCTTAGTTCCTCTATCGCTTTATAGTCTGTCATGTTAATACAGATTTCAATAAATAAAGCAATAGCGTTAACGGGGTGGGCCACGCAGAAGGCGTGAAAGAAGGTCTTCGCCATCCCTGAGTATGTTCAATGTTAGTACAAATCCAAACCATTCATCGAAAAAAAGGAAAATACAAGAAAAAAAATACCTTATTTTTTTAGAAATAAAGCCTTCCACCGAATAATATAACACTGAAAATACTCGAAATTATGCACAAGCCAAAATATACAGCATAAGCCAAAATATACAGCAAAAGCATAAGGTGGAAAGATGAGCATGAAAAGAAGATAGAAGCAAAAAGGTAGGGCAGGGACTTGTTAAAAAAAGACAAAGTTTTTAAACATGCTTTAATGTCGATAATTTTGAATAGTTTTTACTTAACGATGCTCCCACACATCTTAATTGCTCGCCGAGCCATACTGTATCTTTGTGTATTTTTACCGTTAAAGCTATATATACCATTTCTTTACGATGAGCAGCGCATTCATCTTGAGTAAACCAATTTGGATATTTTTCCACCACTACACGGGAAATAATCGAAAATAGTTTGTCCAATATGAATTCTTCGCTGCGTAACGCGGGATAATGAACGTCAAAAACTTTAGATATTATACGAAAAATAAACGACAAATATTGCGTTGGAACGCAAAGGTGTCCAAAATCAACATTATCTGCAACATTATCTGTCACGGTACAACCGACCCCGACTGCCGATGTTACAATCGACCCCAGCCAGGCTTTTGAACTTAAATTATAAATTTTGATTAACGAGACACTTAAAAGTGATAACTAACGATCACTATTACTTTAAAAATGGCTACATTAAATATTAAAAAAAAGAATAAACACGTACTTGCAAAGAGAGTATTTATATTACAATTTTAAATTGGTAAGAAAAAGTTACTTTAGGGTATCGAAAAGTTATTTTCCTCACTATACATGTCTATTGTGTATCTATACTGCTAGGACATGGATGTGCGTATTCCAAATGTCATTCTTCATCAAATATACAAAATTTGTGTTAATATCTATCATATTTTCTAAGATATTTAACGTGTTACAGTCGTCCTCCTGTTACTATCACCCCCGGTCTACCCTACTTTAAATTCCAAATTGTAAGTTATTTAAATAAATTTTTACGTTATCACTTTAAAGGACAAAGAGGAGGAGGAAGTATAAGAAACGGATTCATGCGCAATCGGAGTAATTGTAGGAAGGGCGTTGTGTTTGGCTTTTCTTTCATCCGGAAAATTTCATATAATATGTTACAAATATCGTGATGAAAATAAAACAAAAAATATAACAATTTCATTTTTCAATAGTATAGATGATTTCGTCTAACACGCGTTCCCGCCTTTGGTTACTGCATCGTCTGTTTCACGTCTGTCAGTACTCAACCGATGCACCAAACTTAGCATTACAGTATTGTCTCCCTGAGGGCTCGGTTTGGTGTACACGATACGGACTTTTCGCTATCCCCACCACTTCTGTCTCACTCTTGTCCGGCGAAGGCGAGAGCGAGATGAAACGAGAGCGAGCGAGAGGCACTGAAAGCGAGCGAGGGCGTTACGAGACAAACGACTCGTTGATGTTTTGTCTCGCTCCGTCTTTCGGACGCCGAGACACTCCGTCTTTTGCGTGCGCGACGGACGTGTGCGATGGTCGCAAGCGCTTACGGTCAGGAGGGGAACCGCTTCGCAAAATTTTGACACAGACCCAGCTACCAAGTCTTTTTTGCGCCCTAGGCGAACTTGACAAATTGCGCGCTTTATTATATTACATTTATTTGAGATTATTTATGCACCAATCTTTTGCCGTACCTTCCTCATACCAAATTGCGTCGTAATTGGTTTCATTTTAGTAGAAAAATTTGACATACAATACAGATGTTTGCATAATGATAAAAATATTAAAAAATTATTTTTCCATTAGAGGATACTGCATATTAATGCCCCTATATTTCTTACAAGCACCGACCAACATGTTGTTATAAAGAGTCAGTAGCTTCTGAACAATTTTAGAAACCTATGTAAACCTGATACCTATGTTTCCATATTTAGAAGAGTGATAGGAACTAGAGGAAATACTGTATTGAGTTGTCTCAAGCGTAAATGTTGTAAAACGTTTATAAGACCAACTCAAAAAATCCGATCTTACCATATTTTACGGAAGAAAGAAAGTCAGAAAAGCATGTATTTAGTCGCGTAATATAACATTTTTAATAGTTTTCTTAGCAGGTTAGTCAATTGAATGTCAGGGTGACTTAAAGTAATTATTTAAATATTTAAAGACAGTTCTTCGAAATATAATAGAATTAATTATGGCTACAGTCCCTAATAATAATCCCACTAAATATAAAGAATTTAATGAAATAACTTTTCTCCCGCTTGAGACCACAATTCAATTTTCCGCGTACCCAGGCTCAAAAATATCGTTCCAACTACAACTAATGTGGGGTGGGAAAAAATGCGCAGGCTGGATGCGCGTGATTATTATGTGGCCCCTCCTCGAAATGACAGAAAATATAACCTATATGCTACATGACTATAAATGTTTATTGACTATTTCGTTCTTTTACGCTACATTGGTGAACTTTTCATAACGTAACATCCTTCCAAATTATTATTGTAACGCCGCAACAGTATATTTATGAAATTGGGTATAGCATATAGGTTATATTTTCTGTCACTTCGAGGAGCTGATTTTCTGTCCTCGAAGTGACAGAAAATTAGGGAAGGGCGATTCCGTTCAGAAGAATCGATACTTAAGAATCCATTGTAATGAAACATCGATGCTTAAGAATCGATTATTTCCAAAAAGAATCGAAGAATCGATGAAGGGACCCAGATAGCACACGTCTATAAGCCGTCTTTAAGACGTCTTTTAGACTTTCAAGACGTCTTAAAAACGGCTTATAGACGTCGTGTTCTATCTGGGAATAGAATCAATTAACTGTGAGATAAAAAGAATTTTTATTGAATCATTATATTGGAAAATACAGTATGTAATATACATATAGGCCGCTATTCATAGTCGCATACTTATTAAGATCGTCTTAAGCGAAAAAGGTCAGCACCGTAACGAACGATGAAAAGCCACCACCGTTCCCTACGATGCTGAGCACCGTAAAAACCGGTGCGGGCCCCATTCACAGCGCTGTTCAACACCGAAAAACACCGTTGTGAATGGGCGAACATATCGGTGGTGGGTCCATTTACAAAGGTGTTTTTCGATGCTGAACAGCGCCCAGCACCGGTTTTTACGGTGCTGGCCTTTCATCGGTCCTAACGGTGTTGACCTTTTTCCGTGTAGACTAGTAAAGGATGCCGAATGCTTAAGACGATCTTAGTCTTAAGCAACGGCTATGAATACCGCCCATATTCTGTATTTTAAGCATATATTACAAAATCTTTTTAAAAGGTATAGTGTATACATCCACGAAACTCTCACACACGCGCGCGCGTGCAACACATAAAATTTTAGTTTTTATATACAGTTGTAGTTTATTTAATTTAAGACATCTGAATTTCATTTTCATTTGTAGAGACTAAAAAATAAAAGATTATAATTAGAAAATTCTTAAAAATACAAAGTGTGCATTTAAAATTTTAATTATATCATGCTCTCTTTTTATTAAATCAAAATTTGTATTAAGAATAAAGTTGAAAGTTATTTAATAAACGAAATTAATTATACACATTCATAGCGATTAATAATTAGCAACTTGCCTAGCAGATTCAGAAGATGAATGAGATATAGATGAAAATGTTAATTTTTCTCGATTCTTGGTTAGAAAATAATCGAGTTATCGGGAAATGATTTCGAGAATAATCGGTAAAATAATCGATTCTTCAGAAAGAGAATCGATCGAGTCTAGTAGAATCGAGGAGAATCTCCCTTCCCTACTGAACAGATCCGTGAATGGGCCCATCACTGGTTTGTACGGTGTTGGCACCGTCGCCGACGGTGCTCACTTTTCGAGCACCGTTCCCAACGGTGCTAACCTTTTTCCATGCACAGAGATGTGAATTTAAGAATAGAAGCTAAAATTAGTTACAATCTCGAACAATTCCATGACGTTGCAAATGTGAAAATTGATGCCAAAACTTCATTAAGCATAGAAATCTGTAAACATGAAAATTGATGCTAAAATCAATTAGAGTCTAATAAAACGCATGAACTTAGCAAACATAAACAAATTAAGCTAAAATTTACTATTTCGATGAAATGTACTCAGAAAATGACGTTATGAATGGAAATTTTGATTTCTTAACCACGAATAATTACGCTCATCGACTTCATAAATATACCGTTGCGGCGTAATAATAATATTTGGGAAAGATGTTAAGTAATAAAAAGTTCACAAATGTAGCGTAAAAGAACGAAATATCCAATAAACATTTATTATTATGTAGCATATAGGTTAAGTATATTTTCTGTCACTTCGAGGCCACAGGTTTTCCACTCCTCGAAGTGACAGAAAATATAACCTAAGAGACTGTACAAATATTTATTACGCGGTTGTATTTATATAATATTTCTGATTGAAATTTATGGAAATAAGTGCAAAGTATGCTTCTACCAAAATGTATTAGTAAACGGAATTATACAACATGTTTCTTGAAATTAGTCATAACGTTCAGGCCCTTTTAGATTTTAAATGTTTCCGATAAGATTTAATTTTAATTCCTACTACTCGTAGCATTGTAATCTTATTTTAGACTGAATCGGTAACGTTGGGTGTGACACGAAAATGGTAAGGGGGCTCGCGAGCCCCCCGAGCATGTGACACAAAATTACATTGCGTGATAGGTCTATGCTATACCTGGTCTGTGGTTTTACTATGATTCCACGTTGGCAGTCCTCCCGAGTAGGCGCCATCTCGTACCCACTAGCTGAACTAAATTTGTCACGTGACTTGTTCTGTATTATCGCCAATATGGCGGAATTCGTATTTGGGAATGCAGTTACGGGAATAAGCTTTTCGTCCTTACATAAGCAGATTTTGAGCTGGGTGTGATCTCATTCGAAAGAGGAAAGGTCAGTGCAGCGCGCTCTGGTCATCGTTTGAGTGACAAAACTCTTTTAGAGACCTAAAAATACTTGGATTCTTGCGGGTGTATTTTGTCGACTTTTGCTCTACTTTGAACACTCATATTCTTAGATATCAACACAATCTTGTCGAACCATGACCAGAGCGCGCTGCACTGAACCGTCCTCTTTTGAATGAGACCTCGCCTAGCCCAAAATTCGCTTATAAAAGGACGAAAAGCTTATTCTACTAAACCCATGTTTTGGGCCAGATTGTGTCGGTATACAGAGCGCTGCATTACGCGTGTCTTACCCCCTTAAGGGGGTAGACACGTCACGTGACCTGGCCGATTTGGCAGGTCGGTATTACAGCAGGTTTTTTCTGCACAGAAATGGTAATACCCATAGATACGCGGCTGCCTGATGCACGCGAGAGGGAGCTGTTTGCTATTTCCGTATTCTATTCTGAATAAGGAAAGAAATTCTCAGCTGTTTCGTTGTACTTGTAAATAGTTAAACAGAAGGTCTGCTGATAGAGCAAACGTAGAAAATTCATTGTACATTTTAATTGCTTAAAATATGCTTATGCTACAATATGCTACGTTGGCAGTAAGGAATTATAAGTGAAAAGGAAAAATAGATGAGAGGATGTCCCCAGAAAATGAAGTTTGTTAGGTTAGACCAGAACATGAAATACACTTATTACAAGATAATTAAACGTCCTATGCAGAAAGCAGTTATGAACAAATATTATATATAAAATTGTGTTGGATGTTGAATTGGGCTAGTGAAAATGCGTAGGCTGGATGCGCGTTATTATTATGTGGTCCCCTCCTCGAAGTGACAGAAAATATAACCTACATATGTGCTATACCCGATTTCCTAAAGATACTGTTGCAGCGTAATAATAATGTTTCGGAAGGATAATAAAAAGTTCACAAATGTAGGGCAAAAGAACGAAATAGCCGCTCAACATTTATTGTTATATAGCATATACATAGGTTATATTTTCTGTCTCTTCGAGGAGGGACCAAATAATAATTACGCGCATCCAGCCTGCGCATTTTCAATAGTCCGGTCGGCGTCATGGAAGTGGTACCTCCTCTACCCTGCACTTGTGGTAGATGGGTTTCTGGAATTCTCCCGATTAAATTGACAGAAAATAATTTAAATCGGACTATTTTTAACGAAACGGGCTTTAAATTCTGCAAACAAATTTTTCACGTAATTTCCTTAATTATGGTTCCAATAATATCATTTTTGGGGCCAATTTGATCAAGGAAACATAAGGAATTGATTGACGTCACTTTCGCAAAGATCTGATTAGAAATTGCAGAACTTCAGATTCGTCACTGCTTAGTGTGCAACATTGTATAGTCCCGCTGGTTTCGAGCGTGGAAGCCCACGAAACTCAGCAAGACACATGATTGTTGGTGAGCATCGTGTTTGACGACTCTAGCTAGAGAATCACCCCGTATAAATGCTAAGAAACGATAGTGTGAAGTGACGTGTGTTGCAATTGCACATTGACAATATCGTAGATTCTAGGGCCTAGAATATTAGCTCCGTATTACGATGTATCTCACCAGGGCACTGCATTAATGAATTAAAAAATAAATGAATTGGTCAATTAGCTAAAATTAATGAACTCTGCATGATTTTAATGACGCCTAATTTAATTGCACTTACAAACTGAATTACTAATTGTAATTAAAAGAATACTTTTTGACGTGCAATATGACGCTGCGCACGCAAATGGTTGGGCTCGGATTATCGGGAAAGACCTACCCACCCCACCGTTTTGCTTTCTCGCTGCGAGCGCGGACCTTCGGGTCCCAGTATACCACCCGTTGACAGCCGAGAGCAATAAAACCGGCGGGCCAGATAAAATGTTCATGTTTTTGATAACTGTTGATGAAAGTATTACCAATGGAGTTTTTAGGGTTTCTCGATGAAAATGATGCCAAACATGGAGCAATTCGGTCCATTTTTAGTGAACGTAGTGTGCGTCCTAATCATGTATTCGTAAGAAAAAATAGACCGAATTGCTTCGCGTCTCGACTCATTTTCGTGGACATAAATTCACCAATCCATCGGTGGTAACACGCTTATCAAGGTGTAATGAGAGATATGAACATTTTCATATTCAGTACTGGATGACTCAAGTCGCCGTCGACCGAGGGTCTCTCGCTGGTGCGCTATTTCACTCGCACTCGGTTTACGTAGTTCAGTCTCCTTGTCAAGCGGTCCGGGCGAGGGCCCTGATAAATGTGAATTTATTTGGGAAACTAAAGTTGCGTCATTCGTGACACCTACTCGCGAACAGATATACAGGGTGTCCCAAAAATGCTGCGGGTCCTTAAAGGGGGTGATTCGGGGGGTGATTGCAAACGACTTTTTCCTTTGCGACAATACTCTCCGAGGTTTTGTTAACGAGATATTAATAAAAAGCACCGACCAATAAGAGCGCGAGTCTGACGGCCCAGTTCCCGCGCCAGCGTGGCTACGAGCCGCGCTACGACTGCGAACAAACAACTCGGCATGCATCGAAGAAAATTGCATAGAATGGCAAATGAAAAGGACGGAACAAATAAAATCGAACATGTTGTCATGGTTTGTTCGTCATTTAAAGTGAATAATGAATAAAGGATAAATGGATGAAAATCACGTGTAACGTAAAAAGACAAATACGCAGTTTTTTTTTAGAAGATTCGAAAATAATAATTATTTGAAGTGGGAGGATAAGGAATACGTAAATTTCCTTGTGTTAATAACGTAGCCACGACAAGGTAATGTAACAGGAAATTAACGAAAAGTGATAGTAGTTCGTTATTGTGATAAAAATCCGTAATTCAATAACGGCCAGCACTGTTGGTGATAACGAATAAGTCTGTTTAGAAAGCCCGAATAAATATTTTGGTACGGGAATTTTGAGAATTATCGCCGAAAATAAGTCATCGCTTGCGTTAAATTTAAAAATGAATGATCACCAATAAAGTAACTAAAACTCACCATTGTTGGAAATTCACCTGCAGCTTGAAAATCTGTGTCACAGGGTCAATGAACCGATCCTGGTCATCGGTGGACGAACTCAGTGCACAGCTGGTCCCAGGTATACGACACTACCCAAAGTTAAGGGTCACAATGTCAGGTGCGTCCAGGTCAACGTACCGAATATTCACTTCACTGCACGGCTACTAACACTGATCACTTTATTTACTTTTCATGGAACGTGTTGTTTCTACGTTTTAAAAATTGGTGGCCCCGAAAGGGGCCGATTGTTATCAATTGAAGAATTGCTCCACATGGCGACCGTCATTGTCCACGCATGCTTCAGCGCGAAGAATTATTTGTCTTTGGACGCCCTGTAATGTTTGCGGCGTTACGTTTGCCACCGCTGCGCGAATAAGCGTAATTGCTTCTTCAGGGGTGTCCACCGGCTGACGATACACCTCATTCTGAAATGATTGTTGTACAACAAATACAAAACGTAAGTAAAAAAAAGAATATCTACAACAGGAATAAGTAAAGAGTAACAGCAATAATCAAATTACCTTCAGGTAGCCCCAGAAGAAAAAATCCAGCGGATTCATATCCGGTGACCGTCGGGGCCACGCAACGTGGGCCTCTGGCCCGCCGCGGCCGATCCACCTGTCCTGAAAGGTTTCACCTAAATAAGCGCGGACATTCGCGATGTACTGTGGCCCAGCTCCGTCATGCTGGTAGTACATGTTCTGTCGGATCTCATATGGAATATTGTCCATAAGATTCGGCAGAACATGTTCTAAAAAATATTTATACGCTGGGCCGTCCAGCCTGTCTGGCAGAATGTACGGCCCAACGATAAATTCGCCACAAATGCCGGCCCATATGTTGATCGACCAACGGAATTGTGCTGCACGTGGACGAAGCGCTAGGGGATTTTCGTCTCTCCACACATGCATATTGTGGGAATTGAAGCATCCTTCCCTGTTGAAAAGTGCTTCATCCGTCCACAATATGTATTTGGTGAACGACGGATTCCTTAGCACTTCTCCCAACAGCCGCCTGCAGTATTGAACCCGCTGGATGTAATCCCCGGCGTGCAAATGTTGCACCCGTACATATTTGTACTAATCGTTGGGTCGGCTTCAACGGCGTCAAGGATTCTGTCGATGGTGCCCAGATTTCGCGCTGCTGCGGGTCTGCCCACCTCGCTGCCTCGCGGCATCATGGACCCCGTCGAGAATATCCTCGACGCTAACCGGCGAAATGTATCCTCGCTTGGCGTTCGGATCTGAGGATATTCTAGCGCAAATGCTCGCGCAGCAGCACTTGCGTCCCCGTTGTACCGAGCGTACACCCAGAACATCCTGTAGTATTCCTGGGCCGTGAACATTTCTGCAACGCGATTGCTAGCTGACTGACAGGATTTTTTCCAACCCACTTCCGCTACCCCCAAGTAGCTTCTCTGGTTCCATTATGAGTTAACTCCCACCATGATAAGAGGCTTTAGGTAAAAAGAAGCCAGCACATTTTCGGAACACACGTGTTTTGCAGAAGTGCAACGAACACTTTCACAAAAGCCCGCGCTCCGTCCTTCTACTGCCAATGTACCCATTGCTTCGGGATAGAAAACAGACACCACGTGTATCGGTTCGAAAGGGTCCGAAGGGAAGAGAAGCAGAAAGTCTTCGAGTTGCTATAAAGAAGAAAATGCATACCATTCCTGTTTCCCCTATCCGATACCCTGAGTTCACGTCTGCTACGAGGTGGAACCAATTAAGTCATAAATTATCCGAAACTGTAGGAAACCGTTCTCTACCGCCGACTGGCGGGACAATACGGTCATAAACCGCGACCCTGGTGAACTGCTCTGGCTGATCAGCCTGATTAATTTTGGAGAACTAGAAATTACAGAGTATTATCCAACATCAATACGTCTCGCGGAAAGACACAGGAAGAGAAGGGGTAGTCCGCTGACTGCGCGTGGTCCCGCCTGCTTCGTCCTACCTTCAAATTAAAGACGGACCCCTTATCTCTCGAGTGTAAACACGTGCTCGAATTTCAAAACAAAAGCACGCGTCGACGTATTCTGTGTGAGAGATGGTGGGCTTGAAGTCCGATTGGCCCTAATCTATCCAATCTGTCCTGCAGCCCTCCCAAACGGCCACTGTCCTGAAGAGGCCCCCTTCACAGCAATATCTCCTCCACAAGGTCCACCTTCTCTCGCACGGAATACGTCGACGCATGCTTTTGTTTTGAAATTTTAGCGTGTGTTTAGACACGAGAGATAAGCAGGCCCGATTGGTTAGTTTAGAACCAATCGAACTTCAAGCCCACCTTCTCTCGCACGGAATTCGTCAACGCGATTTGTCCCTGATTTGAGGGACAATGCGGGACAGGCATAATCCTGATGCCAGAAGATATCGAAAACTCCTTTACCGTTCCACCTCGAGGTACAGGTGTTAAAGACAATGCGCCCTGTCTCAGGTAAAGCAATCGCGCGCCATTACAGTCAGCTGACCTTACCGCTACCACCCCATATTTTTTCAGTGAGGTAAAAAACAGGTCGACAGAAGAATTGCAGGATTATTTTACTAACCTACGCTTGGCCAATGACACTATTTTTATAATAATCAGATTCGTAAGTTCCAGCATGTCCTTATCTTGATTATTTGGAAATGGAGACCACGAGAAGGTGGTGGACTTTTTCCATCAGGAGAGGATAACATATTATAAAAAGGACATTTTATAATAATCCTTTTTATAATGGGACATTTTATAATAATCCTTTTTATAGGGGTACGGTCAGCTGACTGTAATGGAGCGCGATTGCTTTACCTGAGACAGGGCGCATTGTATTTAACACCTTTACCTCGAGGTGAAACGGTAAAGGAGTTTTCGATATCTTCTGGCATCAGGATAATGCCTGTCCCGCATTGTCCCTCAAATCAGGGACAAATCGCGTTGACGAATTCCGTGCGAGAGAAGGTGGGCTTGAAGTTCGATTGGTTCTAAACTAACCAATCGGGCCTGCTTATCTCTCGTGTCTAAACACGCGCTAAAATTTCAAAACAAAAGCATGCGTCGACGTATTCCGTGCGAGAGAAGGTGGACCTTGTGGAGGAGATATTGCTGTGAAGGGGGCCTCTTCAGGACAGTGGCCGTTTGGGAGGGCTGCAGGACAGATTGGATAGATTAGGGCCAATCGGACTTCAAGCCCACCATCTCTCACACAGAATACGTCGACGCGTGCTTTTGTTTTGAAATTCGAGCACGAGTTTACACTCGAGAGATAAGGGGTCCGTCTTTAATTTGAAGGTAGGACGAAGCAGGCGGGACCACGCGCAGTCAGCGGACTACCCCTTCTCTTCCTGTGTCTTTCCGCGAGACGTATTGATGTTGGATAATACTCTGTAATTTCTAGTTCTCCAAAATTAATCAGGCTGATCAGCCAGAGCAGTTCACCAGGGTCGCGGTTTATGACCGTATTGTCCCGCCAGTCGGCGGTAGAGAACGGTTTCCTACAGTTTCGGATAATTTATGACTTAATTGGTTCCACCTCGTAGCAGACGTGAACTCAGGGTATCGGATAGGGGAAACAGGAATGGTATGCATTTTCTTCTTTATAGCAACTCGAAGACTTTCTGCTTCTCTTCCCTTCGGACCCTTTCGAACCGATACACGTGGTGTCTGTTTTCTATCCCGAAGCAATGGGTACATTGGCAGTAGAAGGACGGAGCGCGGGCTTTTGTGAAAGTGTTCGTTGCACTTCTGCAAAACACGTGTGTTCCGAAAATGTGCTGGCTTCTTTTTACCTAAAGCCTCTTATCATGGTGGGAGTTAACTCATAATGGAACCAGAGAAGCTACTTGGGGGTAGCGGAAGTGGATTGGAAAAAATCCTGTCAGTCAGCTAGCAATCGCGTTGCAGAAATGTTCACGGCCCAGGAATACTACAGGATGTTCTGGGTGTACGCTCGGAACAACGGGGACGCAAGTGCTGCTGCGCGAGCATTTGCGCTAGAATATCCTCAGATCCGAACGCCAAGCGAGGATACATTTCGCCGGTTAGTGTCGAGGATATTCTCGACGGGGTCCATGATGCCGCGAGGCAGCGAGGTGGGCAGACCCGCAGCAGCGCGAAATCTGGGCACCATCGACAGAATCCTCGACGCCGTTGAAGCCGACCCAACGATTAGTACAAATATGTACGGGTGCAACATTTGCACGCCGGGGATTACATCCAGCGGGTTCAATACTGCAGGCGGCTGTTGGGAGAAGTGCTAAGGAATCCGTCGTTCACCAAATACATATTGTGGACGGATGAAGCACTTTTCAACAGGGAAGGATGCTTCAATTCCCACAATATGCATGTGTGGAGCGACGAAAATCCCCTAGCGCTTCGTCCACGTGCAGCACAATTCCGTTGGTCGATCAACCTATGGGCCGGCATTTGTGGCGAATTTATCGTTGGGCCGTACATTCTGCCAGACAGGCTGGACGGCCCAGCGTATAAATATTTTTTAGAACATGTTCTGCCGGATCTTATGGACAATATTCCATATGAGATCCGACAGAACATGTACTACCAGCATGACGGAGCTGGGCCACAGTACATCGCGAATGTCCGCGCTTATTTAGGTGAAACCTTTCAGGACAGGTGGATCGGCCGCGGCGGGCCAGAGGCCCACGTTGCGTGGCCCCGACGGTCACCGGATATGAATCCGCTGGATTTTTTCTTCTGGGGCTACCTGAAGGTAATTTGATTATTGCTGTTACTCTTTACTTATTCCTGTTGTAGATATTCTTTTTTTTACTTACGTTTTGTATTTGTTGTACAACAATCATTTCAGAATGAGGTGTATCGTCAGCAGGTGGACACCCCGGAAGAAGCAATTGCGCTTATTCACGCAGTG
This sequence comes from Andrena camellia, assembly GCA_029448645.1. Taxonomy (NCBI): domain Eukaryota; kingdom Metazoa; phylum Arthropoda; class Insecta; order Hymenoptera; family Andrenidae; genus Andrena; species Andrena camellia. The sequence continues at coordinate 16,343,026 of CM055681.1, forward strand.
GTGGCAAACGTAACGCCGCAAACATTACACGGCGTCCAAAGACAAATAATTCTCCGCGCTGAAGCATGCGTGAACAATGACGGTCGCCATGTGGAGCAATTCTTCAATTGATAACAATCGGCCCCTTTCGGGGCCACCAATTTTTAAAACGTAGAAACAACACGTTCCATGAAAAGTAAATAAAGTGATCAGTGTTAGTAGCCGTGCAGTGAAGTGAATATTCGGTATGTTGACCTGGACGCACCTGACATTGTGACCCTTAACTTTGGGTAGTGTCGTATACCTGGGACCAGCTGTGCACTGAGTTCGTCCATCGATGACCAGGATCGGTTCAGTGACCCTATGACACAGATTTTCAAGCTGCTGGTGATTTTCCAACAAGGGTGAATTTTAGTTACTTTATTGGTGATCGTTCATTTTTAAATTTAACGCAAGCGATGGCTTATTTCCGGTGATAATTCTCAAAATTCCCGTACCAAAATATTTATTCGGGCTTTTTAAACAGACTTATTCGTTATCACCAACAGTGCTGGCCGTTATTGAATTACGGATTTTTATCACAATAACGAACTACAATCACTTTTCGTTCATTTCCTGTTACATTACCTTGTCGTGGCTACGTTATTAACACAAGGAAATTTACGTATTCCTTATCCTCCCACTTCAAATAATTATAATTTTCGAATCTTTTAAAAAAAACTGCGTGTTTGTCTTTTTACGTTAGACGTGATTTTCATCCATTTATCCTTTATTCATTATTCACTTTAAATGACGAACAAACCATGACAACATGTTCGATTTTATTTGTTCCGTCTTTTTCATTTGCCATTCTATGCAATTTTCTTCGATGCATGCCGAGTTGTTTGTTCGCAGTCGTAGCGCGGCTCATAGCCACGCTGGGGCGGGAACTCGGCCGTCAGACTCGCGCTCTGATTGGTCGGTGCTTTTTATTAATATCTCGTTAACAAAACCTCGGAGAGCATTTTCGCAAAGGAAAAAGTCGTTTGCAATCACCCCCCGAATCACCCCCTTTAAGGTACCGCAGCATTTTTGGGACACCCTGTATGTATGTACGAGAAGAAGCAATACAATTTCCCGATGACTTGAAGCAACATTTCAGTAGGTAAATGCATGAAACTCTGTGATCAGGAATTCCCACCAAGTGATGCATACATATGTAAGAACTGACGAAATTCAATAATAGTTCGTCGTTTAATTTTACAATTAAAATATTTATTTGACGTGAATATAAAGTTTGACAGCAAAGTCTTTTTCGATTTGAGTTCTATAGAAGGCTGACTTTCCTTCGCCATGGAAAGTCCCCTCTTGTCCTTCGCGCTGGCAATCATGCGACATCGCTGAGTTTCGTGGGTTTCGACGCTCGAAACCAGCGGGGCCATACAATATTGCGCACTAAGCAGTGACAAATCTGCAGTTCTGCGTTTCTAATCAGATCTTTGCGAATGTGACGTCAATCATGTAGAAATGTTATATTTTCTGATTTATAACAGAAGGAATTGAACGATACATGAAGTCATTTTTATAATGCTCTGTCGCAAAACAAAAACGCCCGTCTCATCAGACTCTCGTCGATCGAATGCCCTTTTCGATTCCTCTCCGCCCGGGACGTCGCCCCCGGACCCCTGGTCTACTTTCTTACGTCTCCCGACGCTACAATGCATCGCCTTTCAACTGTTCGACTCCGGTATCGCCGCGATGATTTATCGCCAACCACGCATCGTCTTTGAATCCAATCAAGGCCGGGCGACGTTAAGATTCGCTCTCAATCGATTCCTCATGTTTTCTCGATCAAATTGGCCCCAAAAATGATATTATTCGGACCATAATCAAGGAAGTTACGTGAAAATTTGTTTGCAGAATTGCAAGCCCGTTTCGTTAAAAAATAGTCCGATTTAAATTATTTTCTGTCAATTTAATCGGGACAATGCCAGGAATCCATTTGTGTCACTTTCATATTGATACGATAAAAAATAAACAAATTCTGTTTCTACCTAGCAACGGCGAACTCGCGGGGCTCGGGCCATAACGGTTCTCGTCGGTTATTTGAGCTCCTAAGATCGTATTCAGATATATTGGCCGGTGAGTTTCGTAAAGCGTATTCTCCCACCATAGGTAGCGCTTGCCTGCTTCGATGCTTCTTTTCTGAACGTTTTTTGACTCACTCTCGTTCCATCTCGTTCTCGCCTTCACAGAACAAGAGTGAGCCAGAAGTGGTGGGGATAGCGCCAAGCTTCTGGCGTGTATAGGCCAAACCGAGCTGTCAGCGTAGAAATACAAACATCAGAATAGGTGTGTGCCTTAGCTCCGAAAAAATTCAGGAGCTTTATTGGTCAGAACGTTGATTCTTTCTCGATAGCTTCATCTCGTATTGTTCTACGCATAGCTTCGTAACGCACACAACTACTACGCTAACAATAAGAATAAATAACAGCCTCACGGCTACGTTCAGACGGAGCCGAGCAGCATTCCCGTTACCCCACCATACCCTTCGGTGGCCATGGAACTCCAACTGACAAATCCACGATCGTCAGGTGGTGGTGGCTGATTTCTCCTCGATCGCTGTTCGCGAAAACGAATCGATCGGCCAATATATCTGAATACGACCTTAGGATAAAGATACAATGAAAGAGGAAAAAATATTCGAAGCCCAAGATGAAAGGCCTTGAAATATACAAAGAAAACTAATAAATACCCGAAGCTAAATAAAATTTTAGTTTTAGGGTACACGCACCCTCCCCCAAACCTCATGTCGATCGGCCACTGGGGCCATTCGGAGGTATATTATTTCATTTAAATAATGTCCATCGCTGCATAGGACCGTAAAGAATTATAAAAAAAATCAGGAAGTCAACTGTTTACCGACTTAGAGACTTTTCCTTGTTATATGTTATATACAATAGTCGGAAGAATAATAATAAGAGCAATAATTGCAAATAATTGGTGTAACTTTCACATTCTGAAAATATGATATCAGTAAATCAATATTTCCAGTATTAGTAAAAATGTTCCGATCTCTCTTTTTTTATTTTAAATAATGTGGCCATATAATTATAACATAAATTTGACAGTGATTTCAAGTGATGTATGTGTTACAGTAAAAGCGTTAATTTAGTAAATGTACACAGTTCCCAGCAGTTCCTAGTCAATGTATGCCTAAAATGCATATAACCTAACCTACAATCGTACGAAAATGCATAAATTGACTGCATCACGCTTTTACTGTGGCACATGTATCCAGCTAACGCTTCAGTTTTGCTATGATTCCACGTTGGCAGACCTCCCGAGTAGGCGCCACCTCGTATCCACTAGCTGAACTAAATTTGTCACGTGACTTGCTCTGTATTATCGCCAATATGGCGGAACTCGTATTTGGGAATGCAGTCACGAGAATACATTGTTTGTCCTTATATGAGCAGATTTTGAGCTGGGTGAGGTCTCATTCGAAAGAGGAAGGTTCAGTGCAGCGCGCTCAAGTCATCATTTGAGTCACAAAATTCTTTTAGTGACCTAAAAGTACTTGGATTCTTGCGGGTATATTTTGTCGACTTTTGCTCTACTTTCAACACTCATATTATTAGATATCAACACAATCTCATCGAACCATGACTTGAGCGCGCTGCACTGAACCTTTCTCTTTCGAATGAGGCCTCGCCCAGCCCAAAATTCGCTCATATATGGACGAACAATGTATTCTACAAAACCCATGTTTCGGGCCAGATTGTGTCGGTATATAGAGCGCTGCATTACCCGTGTCTACCCCCTTAAGCAGGCGCGTAGGGTGTATCTTTCGAATATTCGTAGTTTTTCCATTTTGTAATTGGGGATGTTGTACCATATGGGGCATGCGTAGGTTATGATTGGTCTGATTAGGGAGATGTAGCTGAGGATTTTGCATTTTTTGTTGCGATACTTGGAGTAGAATAGTCGGGAGAGGCTGCGGAATGCTTGTTTAGCTTTATTGAGTTGGTTGTCAATGTGTGTGAAAAATTTCAGTTGGGGATCGAGCAGTAGTCCTAGGTATTTGACGGTTTGCTTATGAGGGATTGTGTTTATTGAATTGGGGTTCTCCTTTATCTGGAATTTTTTCCAGTGTTTAGCAACGTCTGAGTGTGAGTTTTTTAGGGTGGGGCGGAAGAGGATTGTTTCGCACTTCTGTGTGTTTATTTTTAGTTTCCAGCTTTCTAGGTAGGAATGTATTTTTACGAAGAGTGTTTGGAGTGGGTTCTGTATTGATGAGGCTTTCCTGTCTATGGTGTAAATTATTAAGTCATCAGCGAATGCCAATGCTTTTGTGGTACTGTTATTGTTTAGATCGAAAAGTTTTAGGAGGTTGGCTGTGTAGATGTTAAAGAAGACATGGGATAGTACTGCGCCCTGTTGTTGTCCGTTGCTTATTTTGAATGTTTTGATGACGTATTTTTGCCGTCGGTTGTTATAAATTTCTTGTTTTGCGTTGTGTTTCATATGGTTTTGAGTAGGTGAAAGGGGAGGTTCGTTTTGGAGAGTTTGTATAGGAGTCCCTCTAGCGAGACTATTGTGGAATGCCTTCTCTAAATCAGTGAGACAGGCGCCCACGCATTGTCTGTTGTTTAGGACCCAGCAAATATCAGATGTTAGTTTGGTTATTGCGTGTGTGGTGGAGTGGTGGCTTCTGAAGCCGAATTGCTCATCTGGTATGAGGTGCTGTTCTTTTATGTGGTGCAGTAGTGAGTTGAGCAGTATTTTTTCAAATACTTTACTTATATTTGGAAGTAAGCTTATTGGTCTGTAACTTGTGGGGTTAGAGCCGTCTTTTCCTTTTTTCTTTATAAATATTGTTTTTGCTTTCATCCAGGTGTTTGGGAAGTATGCGTTATTGAGGGAGTTGTTGAATAGTATGGTGTATAGAAATATGAATTTGCCTGGTAGTTTTCTCATTATAGTGTTGGGGATGCCGTCCATGCCCGCCGATTTTTTGTTGTTAGTGTTTTTTTCTTAAGTATTGATGCAAGTGTGTACATATCGGTGAAGAAGTTGGGGATAGTCTCTTCGCTGGGGTTGTAGGATGGGTTTGATTCGGAGAATTGGAATGTTGTACTGTTTTGCATTGTGTCTAGGTCGATTTTTTTAATGATTTTTTGTGCTTTGTGGGAGATTATGTTTGAGAAGGTTTTGTGGCCTAAGTTACTGTTTTGGTTGTTGGTTAGAGTGTATTGTGCTCCTAATATGTTTAGTTTGTCTATTGGGTTGGTAATTATTAGTGAGTTGTCTTTGTTTATGGCCTGGCTGGAGGTTTCTATGTTGACTTTGGAAAGAAGGTTTGTTTCGTTTTTATTGGTGGTGAGTGAGTCAATTGGGGTCATTCCTTTGCCTTTGAAAAGATTGGTTATCTGTTGAATCGCGTTGCTGTTGGTGTGATTTTTTTTTATTCTTTCTTCCCAGTATCTATTGTACGATTTTTTGTATTCTTCGTTTATTTTTTTTTTTAATTCTTTGAGTAGGTCGTTTAGTCTTCGGTAGAGAGGGTTGTTGGTATGTTTGTCGGTATTTTTTAATCTGAATATGTGAGAGATCAGATAGATTTTACTTGTTTTGAGTTTGGTTATTTTTCTGTTGATGTATTTGTCGGAAGAGTTAGTGGGCTTTATTTTAGGTACTGTGGTTGATGTGGCGTATTTTATGGCTGTGTCTAGGTCTTCGAGTCCTTTGTCTATTTCCTGGTTATTTAGGTTTCTGTTGTGTGGTAATGTAATGTTTATGATTTTTTTTGGTTACTGCGGTGGTGAAGCGTTTCCAATTGATTTTATTGAAGTTATATTTTATAGTGGGAGAGTCAGTCTCTAGATCAGTTATATTGTCGATGGTGGCAGTAATTTTTAGAGCATTGTGGTCGCTGTCGAAAGGTAATGTTTGTAGTCCGTTGTCGGTTAGGTTTTGTAGGTGGATTCGATGATCGGATAAGCAGAGGTCGATGAAGGAGTTACCTTCAGGGTAGAAGGGTAGGTGGTAACTGTGAAGTGAAATTTTGAATTTGATTTCATTGGCTTCAATCCATTTTCTTGGGGCTACTCCGCGGGGGTTGTTTGAGTTGTTTTTCCACGATTGGTGGCGGGCATTGAGGTCCCCTGCTAGTATGTAGTATGTGTTGGGGTTATTTAGTAGTAGTTCTTTGAATAGTGAGTTTAGTTCTGGGATGAATTCCATCTTGTTATTGCCTGCCGCGTAGGCGGAGATTATTATTATTTTTCGGCGTTTTTGGTTTTTGTTTCAATGATTGTGCTTTCTAGTAGTTTGAATGTTGCTGTGCATTTTGGATATAACCTATTGTGTTTTATGTTGTGGTTGACAAAGATTGCTGTTCCGCCTCCTTATTTGGAGTTTGGTCTATCGGTTCTGTGTATAATGTAGTTGGAATAGGAAATGAAGTGTTTCGCGTTTAGTTTTGTTTCATTTAGTAATACGAAGTCCGGCGTTTGTTTTTTCATCAATTGGAGGAGGCTGACTCTTTTTAGATGGAAATTATAGAGTTTGTGTTGAATGCTAATATTGAGATTTTTCGGTTTTTCTTTTGAGTGTTTGGTTATACATTGCAGTGAGTGGTGTGGTTTGGTTGTATTATTTGGAATAATGTGGTGATTTTTTGGGAGTTGGCTTCAGTGACTTTTGCAAGTAGGCTTATTTGGTTACTGATGTCTCAGTTAGGAGTGTGTTGAAAGCTTGGTGCGGCATGGTTGGATAGGGATGGAGAGAGGGGGAGGGTAGGGGTGGGCTGTTTCCCGTTATGGGTTGGGGTTGTTGGGTGGGTGTTTTATTGACATTTTTGGTTATTTGGCTATAGGAGATTGAGGGGTTGATTTGTTTATTTATTTTATTGATTTTTTCTCCATTTATTTGTTGGAGGTTTTGGAGTTTCTTTGTTTCTTTTTGTTTGGCTAGGAATGTTGGGCATCCTCTGTAGGATGCGGGGTGGCCTTTATTGCCGCAGAATACGCAGTGTAGGTTATTTTTCTTTTCTGGTGATTGGGCGGTGTTGGTGGGGTCGATTTTGCATTGGCCTGGTTCGTGTGTGTCGGTGCATTTCACACAACGGTATGGGAGGTTACAATTTGTTGATGAGTGACCGAATCTCTGGCAGTTGCAGCATTGGATTTTCGTGTGTGGAATAAGCTTTTCCCAGGTAATGGTTTGGTGAGCGATTCTTTTGATTTGGCTAAGGTTATTTGCGTTGCTGTTTGGGGAGAGGTGTGCTGCGAAGATGGGTAGGATTGATTTTGTAGCTATGGATTTTTTGGTTTGAAATCTTGATATTTTAGTGAAGCTGAGGTCTTTTACGTTTTCGTTTGTGAGTTCGTTAAGGATTGTGTCTTCGTCGAAGTTTCCTTCGAAGTATTTAATTAAGTATATTTGCGGTTTTTCGTATTTTGGGATGTATGTGAAGAATTTAATGTTTGTTTTAATAGAATTATAATAGCTTTGAAGTCGTTTGGGTGCTCGATGTATGATAGGTGGGTGTCTTGGTTTGATGATTTGGTTCTGAAGTTGTCTTCGAGTTTACAGGGAAGGTTTTTAAGTATAGTATTGTTGCGAGCACCGGGTATAGGCCCATGCATAGCCTGCTAGTGCTCGCAGCTGAAGCCAGAAGAGGATCAACCCCCTTCGAGAAGAGGATCGGGAAACGCGAAGAAGTCTGTTTTGTACCGAACGTCGTAGTGTTCGGACGCGCGAGTAATATCCATGTAAACCGTCTAGCCCTGTACATTACAATATAGTTCTGTCGTGTGTGCACTCGTGTCGACATTATTCCTGTTATGTCCAACCGAAATCATAACAATGGTGTCAGAAGTGGGATTCGTAGTCACGAATTCCGAAGATACGCAAGGAGCCGTTGCGTCGAGACGAAGGGAGCCGTTGCGTGCGATACGCAACTCCCGCATCGAGGGACGGTAGGAGCGACAACGGCGGTCAAGGCCCGCCGACGTCGAGGGACAGCAACGGAGACAACAGGAGCGACAACGGCGGTCAAGGCCCGCCGACGTCGAGGGACAGCAACGGAGACAACAGGAGCGACAACGGCGGTCGAGGCACGCCGACACCGAGGGACAGCCGTAGAAACGGCAGCAGCAGCAACAACGGTCGAGGCCCGCCGACATCGAGGGACAGCAATCGAAACGGAACGACGACAACAGTCGGAGCCGCCAACATCGGAGCGGCGCCGATGCGTCGGCGAGGGAGTTGCCCGAGAGAGGAACCAAGAGGCCGCTGCTGGGTCGGCTCTGGAGTCCGGGAGGCCGACCTGCGAAGAAGGACTTGAATTCCGGTTGTATCTGGCTAATGGGGTAACGTAGAAACCATTATCAGTAAACAGAGACGCGCGCTCAGCGAGGACAGGAACGCACCCTGAAGTTGGCTCCTGATCGGGTCGCTAGCAGCGACGAGCAGGCCTTGACGTTTTGACGTCTCCGGAGGTTGGCCGCGGTTCCAGTCAGAACCTCCTCATTACCTGCCCCTTTTAATTCCTTTCAAACCTAGAAAGTAGGGCAAATTGTGTGATAGATCTTGCCATGTGTTTTTTTTGGCTTTGTGTCGAGTACCGAGCATTGGATTGCGTTCCCAGTTATACCTTTCTTGGAGTGTAATCTTACAACCCCTTTATTCCCCCCATATGTAATATTGGATTGCGTTCCCAGTTATACCTTTCTTGGAGTGTAATCTTACAACCCCTTTATTCCCCCCCATATGTAATATTGGATTACGTTCCCAATTATACCTTTCTTGGAGTGTAATCTTACAACCCCTTTATTCCCCCCACATGTAATCTGTCCCATGTATAATCTGTCCCATATGTAATCTGTCCCATATATGATCCCACATCAAAGCATGGAGACAAACGAATGAAAGTGTGACCCATGGAAATGAGTACGCACTGAAGTTGGCTCTTTCGCAGGTAACGAGCGAGATTGACGTTTTGAGACTGACGTTTCGACTTCTCCCGAAACGAGGAGCACGGTTTTCCGTGAGGACAGCACGAGTCGCCGAACGCCATCCAGATACAACGATCAACAATGCCGATTCGACTTGGAGCTGCAAGAAGAATCGAGGGGCTCGCCTGATTTGGAGAACCGTCACCAGAAGAGGCCGAGCTAGGACGCTATGGAGGGAGCGTCAGAGTGTTGGTGGTGGAGGTGCGACTCCGGCCGAGACGCAGAGACGTCCGGGAGTGCACAGACCACACCAGGGGTGGGTGTACGGCTCTGGGCGACAGTCAGGGATCCATGCAGTTGAGTTGCTGGCGAGCGACGTCCCCAGGAAGCATGCAGCGTCGAGGCCGAACCCGGGAGGAGGACGCAGCGTCGGAGCGGTAGAACCGCTATGGGACGTGCCGGAACGGTTCCAGGGACCTCGCGAGACAAGGAGCTGGAACATTTCGTCGAGGAACACGCCGGGAATTCTTCATGGACTTCGTCGCGGGACCCACGGAACAGGACAAGGGCACCGCTGGAGTCCCGGAGGCTGTGCGAGGGAGGAACACGCCGAGACGAGCCGCAGGCCATGTCGTGGGACGCTCGGAGCTGCAGGCCACGTCGTGGGACGCTCGGAGCTGCAGGCCACGTCGTGGGACGCTCGGAGCTGCAGGCGACGTCAAGGGACACCCGAAGCCGCAGGCGACATCGAGGGACACTCGCTGGCGCGAGTTTCGTCGAGGAACATTCAGAAACCGATACGTCGCTGGATTTCTCGAGGCAAGGAAACTGAAGCCGAAGCAGACCGAGAAGTTGACAGTCCCGCTGTACCCACGCCTTGCCCCAGGTTTTTGGTGGTTTTCCCTCGGGGCGGAAAGGCGAATGCCGTGGCGGTGGTCTGGGGAGGTCACCTGGCCAACACGACCCCCTCTCCCGACCAGGGTACGAAGACCCCGAAGAGGGATCGACGCGGTCGAGACGCCCGCTGTTCCAGAGTGGGGAGCAGTGTTGCAAGCACCGGGTATAGGCCCATGCATAGCCTGCTAGTGCTCGCAGCTGAAGACAGAAGAGGATCAACCCCCTTCGAGAAGAGGATCGGGAAACGCGAAGAAGTCTGTCTTGTACCAAACGTCGTAGTGTTCGGACGCGCGAGTAATATCCATGTAAACCGTCTAGCCCTGTACATTACAATATAGTTCTGTCGTGTGTGCACTCGTGTCGACATTATTCCTCTTATGTCCAACCGAAATCATAACAGTATTTATTTTGTCTTGAGCTGACTGTCCGCTGATTGTTACGGGAGGAGGTCGGTTACTTTTCTGTTGGATCGCTGAGCGGGGCCTCTGGTGTTCCTGCGGTGGCCTGGAGCCGCTTGGGGATGGGTTGATTGTAGCGGTGCTGCTTGATGGTCCTCTTGATTGCCCTGCGTTTATTGCTGGTTGGGGGTGTCCTGCCGTTAGCTTGGTCTTATTATTTTTTTGGGGACCGTATTGAACGGTTCTGCCAGGTATGAGGGGCTGCGTTCTTCGATTTGGGTTTTCCCAGGGTAGTTAGTTCTGCTTGTCGATGGTGTGTCTCGTGATGCTGGTCCCGGGCCGGGATCAATTTCCATGTGGCTTCCATTTTTCTCTATTTGCATTTGAAGGTTCTTTATTACTGCCGTTTTTTTTTCATTTTGGGTGGTGAGTTTCTCGTTTTGTGCTCTGAGCTCTTCTATTACATTTTGAAGAGCTAGGAGGGTTTCTGTGATGGTGCGTTTGGTCATTGGTTAACGATGTTGAAAGGAGGGATTCCATAGAGGAACTTATGTTTGCTTGGTGGTCAAATGATTCCCTTTTTTCTTTTTTGGGTGGTGACATGCTCTTTTTTTCGTTCGTGGGGATGCTTGCACCTGGGCTAATGCGGCTGTTGAAGAGTACTTCACCACAAGCCTAGTTAATGGGCTATACTACGACAAAAAATGCATTTTCTGGTTAAATTATTGATCTCATGGCAATAACACATAAGACTTTTGTATTCCTTTCATCAAGATCTGCCACTTAATGAAGAACAAAATCGATCCGACGACTTCATAATTTTAATGTTTAAAACCATTTTTTATAAAAATGGCCGGCTATTCACAGCTAATATTCTGGAATTTGTTTATACACATCGGTCTCAACATTTTCTGTCCGGTTTCGTTAAAAAATCGCTCGTCCCATTCGCGTCCTCCCCTCGTAAGACTACCCAGAACATCCTAATTCGAATAACAGACGAGGCGATTCGAAACTTTCGTCCAGAACTTGAAGAGAATCTCGAGAGTAAAAAATAAATTTTAACCTCATAGTATCTGCAAAAAATCGTGTAATGTTGAGCGCATCAGGGTGGCGTAGCCCCTTAAAGATAAAATCACAAAAAAGGAAAACAGAACATTAGATTCTGAGCCCTGCAGAACTAATATATAATTGAATAAAAATTTAATTTCTCAATTTATGAAAGTAATGATACAGAAACAACTAGCCTATTGTTTATCAGCACCATGAATTTTAAAAAGAGCATTGAATAAAGTATTTAAATAAACAGGTTGCAAAAGCTTTTCACAATAATTATGGTTAAAAAATTGAAATACGAAAAATTAAGTAAACGTAAAATATGTTAAATTATTCACCATTAGAAGGGGATAATTTTTCCCCATTTTGTGGCGCAAATTGCATTCCGATATATTTTATTGTGCAAAAGTTATATGAATCAGGCACCAAAATCTTCAATCCGGGCCACTAACGTGTCACCGCGATATATCGCGGCTGGACCGTACGATAGGTAGATATTTCCACGTGGAACGGGATCTTACAAGGGGGCCTTCAGGACTGGCAAATTCAGAAATTGTTTATACTTAGTGTACGTGAAGGGCTTCACTCGGACTTTCATTTCCCAAAGCAGCAAGGCGCGCTTCCCATCCAAATTCGAGAAAATCGACTTTGAAAAATGCCGAGTTTAGTTATATACATTTGATAGAAAGCAATTACCAACGAATAGCGTGGGCGAGTGCGTAGCGCTCCCGACTAGTAAGCGTGAGGTCGCCAGTTAACGTCCGCCACCCCCCCCCCCCCCACGGGCGGCACTATTTTTTTAAAAGTAAAAAAAATTATTGTAAATATTTCTATTTAAAAATTACTATGTTCAATAAAAAGTATGATTTTCAAGCAAGAGCTAATTTAAAATAAGATGTGTGTTTTTAATGGAAAGTGATGTCCATTTCCTGGAAGGTGGAGCACCGGTATACCTTGTACACCCATACATATAATAGATGTTTAAATATCTGTTTAGATAGCATGAATTTGATAAACTTTGCATGTGAAAGGTGTAGGTATTCAAATGAATGAAAAAAAAGTAGTGCTAACAAACAAGACAAAAGTGGAGGGAAGAGGACGTGAACTGGCCACCTCACGCTTACTAGTCGAGAGCGCTACGCACTGGCCCATGCTATTTGTTGGTAATTGCTTTCTATCAAATGTATAGTGGCGTGCAAAAGTATTCGGCCACCCTTTAAAATCGCATAACTTTTTTAAAATTAATCCAAACGACTTGAGTTCTTTTGAGAAGCTAGAAGGATTAGTTTGCTAAGGGACGTGATTCGTCGTTTTGAAAAAAATACACTTGGTCGGAATAGCAAAAGAAATAGTAAAGTCCGTTTTTTTAACTTTTTTTTGTGAACCTGTAATGAAAATTCAAAAAAAAAACATTTGTAGATTTAAGTAAGTTATATGCGTGCCTAAAATTTCATCAAAATCGGTTAACATTGCTCTGAGCTATAAACGCTTAAAGATCGCATAATAAGGTCGAAAATCGCTGATTTCGGGAATTTCGCGATTTTCGACCTTATTCTGCGATCTTTAAGCGTTTATAACTCAGAGCAACGTTAACCGATTTTGATGAAATTTTAGGCACGTATATAACTTACTTAAATCTACAAATGGGTTTTTTGAATTTTCATTACAGGCTCACAAAAAAAGTTTAAAAAACGGCCCATACTATTTTTTTGCTATTCCGACCAAGTGCATTGTTTTTCAAAACGACGAATCACGTTCGTAGCAAACTAATCCTTCTAGATTCTCAAAAAGACTCAAGTCGTTTGGATTAATTTTAAAAACGTTATGCGATTTTAAAGGATGGCCGAATACGTTTGCACGCCACTGTATATAAGTGAACTCGGCATTTTTCAAAGTTGAATTTGGATGGGAAGCGCGCCTCACTGCTTTGGGAAATTAAAGTCCGAGTGAAGATCTTCACGTACACTAAGCATAAACAATTTCTGAATTTGCCAGTCCTGAAGGTCCCCTTGTTAGTCGTCTGGTACGTCAAATTTAATATCCTCTGGCGAGAGCCAAAAGCACACTCCGCTCTCTATACTACAACTAAAGAACCCACACTTTCATATTTCGGCTCATAAATGGCGAAACATCGACGTATGATTGTAGTAGAATGTGTCCGTGAGGCGGTGTTGCAGTTCTTACTGTTCGTGCGAGCGCGGGTTGCAACTGTGATGTATTTATATACGTATGTATATGTGCGGTAAATGTGCACATTAGAGTGGTCCTTAGCTATTGGGGTAAAATTTTTTTGGTCTTACCCGCCTAAAATATGAGGTTTGGTGAGGAAACGATATTTGTAAAGTTTCAAAGTGATTGGACAACGGGAGCCCGTGCCGCAATTGAGTTGAAGTTTTGAAATAATAGTGATATCTCAATATTTTGTATTTTTACGAAAAGTTGTTTATCTAGCACAAATTCGCTACACAGTATCGGATTCTGTAGACATTCTTGAAGAAGAAACCATCGACGAAAAATGTCAGAACGGTTTATAATTCGGACTATTCGAAAAAATATTCATCGGCAACGCGTGCACGGTATTTTGCCGTCTGGCGGCCATGGCTGGCCTGCAGCGACTCGTCAGGGCCGTGGCTACGCACAATCGACACAGTACCCAGTAAGGTGGTCCTTAGCTATAGGAATCAAACATTTCTTGAGTTTTTTTTATCTTCGGCTACTTTAGAAGTATCAGTGAATATTTTTTAATAAAAGTACAATTTCGTAAATGTATAATAGTAACATTTGTATATTACTTCCAACAATAAACTCAAAATCTTTGAATTAACACCTTACGCGCCACGCCGATTTTGCCTTCCTTTCCGTTTGGCCCACGGTCTCCGCCTTCACCGATATGCTGGCAGCCTGAGATCCATGTTAGTTGCAACAAAGTGATACAAACATTTTTGAAATGCTTCACGTTTATATTCAGTCAGTGAATGACGTGGCGCTTAACGTATTTTATACTGTCAGTCACCGGTGACTGACGTGGCGCTTAACGTGTTAAGGGAACCTTCTGGTCTAAAACCCGATTTTTTTTATTTCATTTTTCGAATGCTCAACCTTTTAGGAATATATGTTTAAAAGGATTTGTTGAAATTCATAAAATTTCGGAAGTTATAGGCATTTGAGTGGCGGCAAATGCATGGGTCACAACCAGCCACATGGCGCTCACCTAAAACTTTAAACGCATTTTTCCCGAAACAGTGTTCTCAAAATCGGTGGGACCTGTATCTCCAAAAGTTATCCGAATCGACTGAAACTTTTTTTATTTTGAAGAATATAGGGTAAATGCAGGTAATATGGAACGGCACATAATATGGAAATTCGTAAAATTTCGACAAGGAAATAACGAACTCTTCAGGCAATCGTGTATACTAGATCCTTAGACACAATGGACGATGATACTAACAATTGAGCATCAGCCAGACATCCTTCATTGAAAGAGAAACGTTTATATTTTTCGTGCGGTGTAAAAGTTTCTGAAATGTGCATCAAACAGTTAAATATTATAGTGAAGGTATGTTACAAAGTATTATTTTGATATAATTTATCATTAATAAATAAATTGTGTGTTCTTGATTATTCAACAAAAGTTTACCAATTAAGTTATTTTCTTCTTAGTATAATTCTTAATTTCTTGTCGGAACATGTGCGTACGTAATATGGAACACACCGAGTAACATAGATGACGACGATGATGCGGAATGCTTATTTTGTGATGGTAATTATAAAAATAATGACAATGAAAAATAGACCCAATGTATTCGCTGCATTCAGTGGGCACACGAAGAATGTGGGGCTTCTGACGTATTATTCACGTGCCCAACGCGTAGGAGACGTAGAAAGCAGGAATACATACCAAAAATTATGTATATTTACTTATTTGTATCTTTTACTTAATAAATCTTCATTTTTAGTAAAAAAATGTAAAGATTTTTGAGTTTTCTTTACAAATATCCTAGGTGTTCCATATTAGGACCCATTTTTTCGAACGGCCGATTTTCACTTTTTTCAGTTTTTTTTATTATAATTGTAAAACATTTCGAACATTTTACATTTGACTAAGTAAATATGATTATGCATTAGTTCCTTCGCCCCCATGTAAGTTTTATTAAAAAAAAAATCAAATTCCCCTACTTTTGACAAGCTTTTGAAATCAGATGTTCCATATTACCTGCCTTTAGCCTACTTCTGGCTAGGGGGGGGGGGGGGGCACAAAAATTACAAAAATTACATTTTTGAGAAAATAACGACGCTTGAAGTGTGAAATCACTTTTTCTCTATATTTTTCGTCCTTTCAACGACTTTAAAAATTATAAATTTTCAATTTTTTGTAATTTTTCTGCCCCCCCCCCCCCTAGCCAGAAGTATATTCTTCAAAATAAAAAAAGTTTCAGTTGAATCGGATAATAACTTTTGGCGATACAATTCCCATCGATTTTGATCGATTTTTTAACGCCTTGACTTTAACGACTCCCCAGTGCCGTCTGCAATGATTTATTATAAAACAAAAAATATATTTCTATAATTTAAGATATCCATAATACAATGCAAAAAGTCCCATTAAATTATATATAGTAGTTATCCTTTAATTAATTCCTAAAGATCACGTATTTTTTGGGCTCTAGACCGGAAGGTCCCCTTAAGCTTAGCATACATAGCAGCGTATGAGTCATGGCAGTAAGTAAGCCAGCTACCTGAGGTGTAAAATCCAGTCATCCATTTAGCGACCCTCACTGGTTTTTTTATTATTATTATTAAACGTCTTTATTGCACAACACAAGCAGAGAAGCAACGAAAAGTAAGTAAGCAAAGACAAAAGCAAAGGCGAAGTTCAGTAAGGGACTATTTTTCAACTTAACCTAAACAACTTTTCCCCGACATATTAACTACAAACGGAGACAATAAGCAATACATTTTACAAATTTTAGAAAAATATCGACAATTCTACCCCGATACAAAGAAATTTAGCTTGATTAAAGACAAATACTAACACATATACATTATTTTAATTGTATTTATACCCATAGGTTAAATTGTAATAATATTTTGTTATATATACATACTTACATAATTATAAGGAATTAGCGAATAATACAATTGTAGTAAATAAAAAATATTGTAGATTGTGACATCCGCATTCCGCACCTACGTAGAGTAGCTTACACGCTGCGTTATATTCTATAATTGTAAGAGATAAAAATCAAAGATTTCGTCTATATTTTTGGAAGTAATATACAAATGTTACTATAATACATGTACGAAATTGTTCTGCTATTAAAAAATATTCACTGATACTTCGAAAGTAGCCGAAGACAAAAAAACTCAAAAAAAATTTCGACTCCTATAGCTAAGGACACTCTACAGGGCACCGGGTCGATCGCGCGTAGCCACGGCCCTGCCAAGTCGCGCCAGGTGAGCAATGGCCGCACTGCCGCCAAGCGGCAAAACACCGTACACGCGTTCCCGCTGGATATTTTCTCAAATAGTCCGAGTTAAAACCCGTTCCTACATTTTTCGTGGATGGTTCCTTCTTGAGAAATGTCTACAGAATCCGATACCGTGTAGCGAATTCGTGCTAGATAAACAACTTTTCGTAAAAATGCAAAAGTATTGCGTAGAAATCGTGCACATCGGCATATTTTTAAACTTTGGCGGCCGTTTACAACCATATAAAACCATCAAATTTAATAACTGTCCTATAATCCTATAATAACTCTCCTCTATCTTTTGAGACTAAATTAAACTTTCCACCATTCTTGGTTTTCACGTAATACCTCATTCTTGCCCAAAAACGTGCGTTTTTTACAAAAACTCATGTTTTTCAAAAACTGAGGGTGACAGAGCACTTCTGTTTACGAATTCGTGTTTGGGACGAGAAACTCTACTAGGATCTCGGAGTGCATATTGCAGATCCAAATACGTGTTGGTCAGTGTAGTTAAGACCCCGGATTGCCTATTCTGGCTTATACGCTGCGTTGTATACTAATTTTAAAAGATAAAACTCAAAGATTTCGTTAA
Source organism: Andrena camellia (assembly GCA_029448645.1). Classification (NCBI taxonomy): domain Eukaryota; kingdom Metazoa; phylum Arthropoda; class Insecta; order Hymenoptera; family Andrenidae; genus Andrena; species Andrena camellia. The sequence continues at coordinate 16,360,355 of CM055681.1, forward strand.
TATTTTTCGAAGTAATACATACATATTATTATTATACATCTAATAAACTGTACTTTTATTAAAAAATATTCACTGGTACTTCCAAAATAGCCGAACACAAATATGTTCGAAATTGACGAGAAATCACTATTATTTCAAAACTTCAACTCAATTGCGGCACGGGTTCCCTTTGTCCAATCACTTTGTAATTTTACACATTATCATTTTCTCACCAAACCTCATACTTTAGGAGGGTAAAATAAAAAAAAATCGGATGTTGAAAGATAAGGACTACCCTAGTACACAATTACCAGTTTGATAGACAGGTATATGTGTATATTTTCCGGTAAATGTGCACATTTACCAGTTTGATAGCCGGTAAATGTGCATATTTACCAGCCTATGTACTTTTACCGTAACATATACACTACGTCGGCAGTACAGAATAACACTGCGAATAACTTATTTACGATGGTACGTGTGCACGGCGCACGATAAACACGTAAAACCGGATCCAGACCTGCATGAGTATACGCTGAACAAGGCTGAACACGCACGAAAATTCTGATGAGGACGGGAGGAACGATAGCCAGGGCCGCATGCTTCTACGTCAGAAAAAAGTGAGCGCGAACGCATATGCTAGTGTGGATGTGTCATTGGTGGTGACCCGACGCATGCGACTCGACTCACGCATACCGGCGAAGGTACATGGCCTAAGCCGACCGTTGTCGGTTTTCTTCCACACATCAAAGGGAGATTGGAGTGCATTGCGCTCAGCGTGGAAGATAGAAGCAAATGAGATACTTTTCTGAAATCCTCGATGTCTGGGATTTTCATGATACTATTGAAATATATTGTAACCCATATGAAATTAGAGAGGGCTAAGTCCTCATTATTCCAGATTCGAAATTGTTTAAAAAATACAAATTATCAAAGTTTCCTGTTTTCGATGATTTCTACGAAACGGCTTCAGAAATGAATTTTAATGACCTAAATTATTGAAGGCATGAACATGCGTCTTTTTTTTTTAATCATGAAGAATGGATCTATGTCAGGGCTGCACAGGGTGCTGTTTTCAGCGCCTAGTAGCGAGCAACCCACCGTCCGTCGAGTTTCAAGTAGAGCTGTAACTATTCGACCATTCGAATATTCGAATAATTCGAATAATTTCGAATACGAATACTTTCTTCGAATATTCGAATATTCGAACATTAGAATATTCGGATTGTACCGAATAGGAATCTGAACATGCAATATTTTTTCATACTTTATCGTGAAATTCTTTTCATATTGGCCTTCACAATTATTTGTTTTTCAAACGATAAATTTGGAATTTTATTAATCTTTGGGCAATGCTTATTTTCGAAGCGTTCATCGGGAAACATTTGCCTGCCAGGTGTCGAATAGGGGGCAATCAACATCGTCCTATTTTTTTTTCAGGAATTTCGACTTTCTTCGCTTCGAGTTAATCCGTATATTGCTCTGTCGGCGGGTGGTCATTTGGTAACCAGCCGTAGATACCTGATAGTACCGTTGTCCACCGCCGACTCTCGAGGCAATTCCGTTATAAACCGCGACTCTGGTAGTCCGGTCACTGAGCATGACCCCGCCTGCATCGTCTTCCCTTCAAATTGGAGACGGATCCCTTATCTCTCGAGTATATACACGCACTCGCATTTCAAAACAAAAGCACGCGTTGACGTATTCCGTGCGAGAGAAGGTGGACTTGAAGTCCGATTGGTCCTAACCTAACCAATCTGCCCTGCATCCGTCCCAAAAGGATACTCTCTTGAAGAGGCACTCTTCACAGCAATATCTCCTCTCCGAGGCCCACCTTTTCTCGCACGGAATACGTCAACGCGTGCTTCTGTATTGAAATTCGAGCGCGTGTTTATACTCGAACGATAGGGGATCCGTGTTTAATTTGAAGGAAAGCCGACGCAGGCGGAACCACGCGCCGTCAGCGGACTACCCCTTCTTCCTGTGTCTCTCCACGAGGCGTATCTTTCTCACGTGCGTCGGGACAAAAGCGGGCTCAGAGCCAACCGAGAATTCGTTCGTTGTTTACGATCGGTAATGTCGTATTTTCCCAAGAATGTTTCGACAACACCTGTGTGCCAGCATTTCTAAACGACAATCAAAAACGTGGTGCCGTTTTTAAGAATTTTAGGCATTCTTCAGTCTGACAATGAGTTAATCCGTATATTGCTCTGTCGGAGGGTAGTACGTACGATGACTTTGGACCCGTACATACCCCTGTTGTCTACCGCTGACTCGCGGAACAATACGGCCATAAACTGCGACCCTAGCGAGACGCTTCGGCCGATCAGCCTGGTTAGTTTTTGGCAACCAGATGTAACATTTTCCTCCACTACTTCGTCAAGAGGGAGAGGGTTCCTCCTCTGCTGACGAATTCACTCAGGAAAGGGCCCCCTCTTCGAGGAACGGTGTTTCCAATGTGTGTTTCATAATTATAGTAAATCAAAAATTACTTTCATATTTTGTTCTCTTCTTCGCACAATAAAGTGAAAAATAAAAAATAGTTGAAAGCGGAAACCTTGTACTGTCTGAACTCCTGGTGTCGGTATACCTGACTCTTGAGGGGTATTGTTTCATGCATGGGCAAACAGTATTATATTTATAATACGATATCTATCATTTGTTCAGATGAAATAAACGAGATGTAACATGAGTTATGACATGTAACGAGATGTTTGTTGACAAGGTGTAACAAGGTTATAAATTATTCTGAATAAATTGTAAATTAGCGGTTTCTGCTTTCAACTGTTTTTTATTTTTCACTTTATTGTGCGAAGAAGAGAACATAATATGAAAGTAATTTTTGTTTTACTATAATTATGAAACACACATTGGAAACACCGTTCCTCGAAGAGGGGACCCTTTCCTGAGTGAATTCGTCAGCAGAGGAGGAACCCTCTCCCTCTTGATGAAGTAGAGGAGGAAAATGCTACATCTGGTTGCCAAAAACTAACCAGGCTGATCGGCCGAAGCGTCTCGCTAGGGTCGCAGTTTATGGCCGTATTGTTCCGCGAGTCAGCGGTAGACAACAGTTGGGTATGTACGGGTCCAAAGTCATCGTACGCACTACCCTCCGACAGAGCAATATACGGATTAACTCATTGTCAGACTGAAGAATGCCTAAAATTCTTAAAAACGGCACCACGTTTTTGATTGTCCAACGAACGAATTCTCGGTTGGCTCTGAGCCCGCTTTTGTCCCGACGCACGTGAGAAAGATGCCACCAATACAGCAATTAGAAAGTATTACCCACAATCCATACGCCTCGTGGAGAGACACAGGAAGAAGGGGTAGTCCGCTGACGGCGCGTGGTTCCGCCTGCGTCGGCCTTCCTTCAAATTAAACACGGATCCTCTATCTTTCGAGTTTAAACACGCGCTCGAATTTCAATACAGAAGCACGCGTTGACGTATTCCGTGCGAGAAAAGGTGGGCCTCAGGGAGGAGATATTGCTGTAAAGAGTGCCTCTTCAAGAGAGTGGCCTTTTGGGACGGATGCAGGGCAGATTGGTTAGGTTAGGACCAATCGGACTTCAAGCCCACCTTCTCTCGCACGGAATACGTCAACGCGTGCTTTTGTTTTGAATTTCGAGCGCATGTATATACTCGAGAGATAAGGGATCCGTCTCCAATTTGAATGGAAGACGACACAGGCGGGGTCACGCGCAGTGAGCGGACTACCCGTTTTCTTCCTGCTTCCCCCGGCAAGACATCTTGGCAGCATTGAATAGCAGAAACTCTAAGATAATCGTGAAATCGGTAGCATGTTAAAACAAACATATTTCAGGATTTGGGATGAGGGATGTGACAGGAATATTACGAGATAATGACTTCGGCCTCTTTCAGGATGACACATTCGTGTTCTATTGACATCAGTTGGTGTTGTTACTCGATACTTCACTGATCGTCACAGGGACTGCAATATAATGCACAATAATGTTGTACGTTTAAAGGCCGCGTCAGGGCGCAAAGTACTTCAAATGTATTATGGCCATTTGTGTAAGTACATCAATATATCTAGACGGAAAACCATTTCTATAAATTGTTTCAGGGTCGGTACAATAATCCTGACTTCGTCAGCTGCGTACCAGATGACCGCGGACCAGATTCGGGGCAAATTTTTACCGTTCGGTAGCCTACGTGGTTTTCTGATCCATCAGAACCGCGAACCGGGAAAAACCCTAATTTTTCCGTTTCCTCCTGCGATCGACAGTTCTCTCTTCACCGTCCACCTTTCTCGGAAATGACTAATCAGAAAGCTCATTTCATCCCCGTTTTTCGGTATGCAAACCAATAGCGTCGTTTTAGTGTCAACTTGCGAAGAAAGCTTGCACGGCAAGATTTGTTCGTAGAGAATAGTAAAACAAATACCTTCAGTGCAGTGTACCGTGTACCTATAGGTCATTCGACTCCAGAAGTGCAAACAAAAATTGGATATTTTGTCTTAACAGTTCGACTTCAATCGTAAGTACTGAAAGTTATTAATAGTTTTTTTTTAATGCTACTTCTATGTATCTATATCTGTATCTATTATATGATCATTCTCCGCGAAATCGCACACTTTTCAGAGTAAAATTTCGGATGTTGGTGAAACTCGTACATGTTGTAGTCTTTACTGATATATAAACGTACCTTGAAGGATTTTTCAAAATTTTAAGAATTGTGGACCTTACAGCTGTTTGAAATATAGAGTTGAGCTTTCTTCAATAAATTATAGCTGTTGAATTAAGAAAGGGATAAAAAATTAGCTTTTGGGAGCTTACAGTAGGGGCATAAGAGTACCTAATAAAAATTATTTCATTTTGAAAAAACAAATTTTTGACAATTTATTTTGCAATTGTTCTAAACAAATGCAATTTTCTCAAAATACGTACCTTTTTAAACATTTGAAAAAAATAAGGATATATAGCCCTGTTTGTCCTCTTTACGGACACGGTTTCAAAACTGTGGGCTTTTTAAAATTGGCCAAATTAAATTATTTGAATGCGACGCTGCGTCGCCCACACCGACTGGACTGGCGTGAGATATATTTTGAACTATCTATCTAGTAGCTTCAATTTATTTATTTCATTCCTGACCTTCTGTGGCCATGAGTGTCATAGTATACCATATGTTTGAATTTGTTTTGACAGTCGCTTTCATATTGGGTAATCAAATATATAGCACTCCAATATAAAAACTGAAGGTCACCTTCGTTTCTTGGAAAATATTGCGAACACCAAAAACTGACATAGCGTATTATGTTGTGTATAAAAAACAGTAAAAGTTTTCCTCTTTTAGTTTTTTGTCAAATAATTACCATTTGCGAGATCCCTGTATAAGAATAGCAGGTATAGCCGCTTGGCTGCTGCTAGTACCGCACGGATCACGCCAGTCCAGCCGGTACTGGCGACGCACATCGCATTCAAATAATTTTCATTTGGCCAATTTTAAAGTGTCCATAGTTTTGAAAACGTGTCCGTAAAGAGGACAAACAGGGCTATATATCCTCATTTTTTCAAATGTTTAGAAAGGTACGTATTTTGAGAAAATTGCATTTGTTTAGAACAATTACAAAATAAATGGTCAAAAATTTGTTTTTTCAAAATGAAATAATTTTTATTAGGTACTATTATGTCTCCACTGCAAGCTCCCATTTTTTATCTCTTTCTTAGTTAAACAGTTATAATTTATTGAAGAAAGGTACACTCTATATTTCAAAGAGATGTAAAATCCACAATCTTTAAAATTTTGAAAAATCCTTCGAGGTACGTTTATATATCACTAAAGACTACAACATATTCGAGTTTCACCAACATCCGAAATGTTACTCCGAAAAGCGTGCGATTTCGCGTGGAATGACATAAATTTTATATTTTGAACATTAACTATTTATTTTATTAACTTGATCAAGAGGGAAACATATTGAATACCCTTACAAATAATTTATAAAAATTAGTTAATGAGTCTGATAAGACATATATTTTGAAATATATATCATAGAAATAATATTTTCTATTAACTTACTAAATAACTAATTGTAAATTTAATTTAAACCCTCCAAAAAATTAAATAATTTAAAGCATAAGAAAGAAACTTTTTCAGCCATAACACCTCCAATTCTAATAATTAGCAAAATATGTTGTATTAAAATTATTATAAACTTAAATGAATTTAATTGATATTTAATAAATATTAATGAAATAAAAAATCCTATAAAAATAATTCTCAAATATTCAGCTATAAAAACTAAAGTAAATGTCTCTCTAAAATATTCAGTATGAAACCCTGAAACTAATTCTGACTCCCCCTCAACTAAATTAAAAGGAGTTCGATTTAATTCAATTAATACAAATATATCTTTATGTACAGTATACAACAATGGAAGAATGGTCACCCGAGCAATATCTCCAATTAATCGGAGAATATGAAAAATATCCAGTCCTATGGAACCCAAAAAACCATAATTACTTTTCGAGAAACAAAAAGAAAACGATGCATGCGGCAAAAACTCAAAAGAAATTGAAGTTGTCGAGGCGATTGTGCGGCAGAAAATGACCAGCTTGCTTGGCTCCTTTCGACAACAAAGGGCGAAAGGAAAACGTTCCATAGGTACACTCGGCTCAAACGATTGTAGTCGATCGAGATTCGATTGTATTCGAGCTTACTAGGGCCGGTTTTTTTACATCGCTATCATTCTACAGTATTTCGTGAACAAGCCACATGTTCCCGTCTAGAATACTTCTAATTCATGTTTAAACACCACTGTGGCTCCATCTGCCTATGATTGTCATAATTATATAAATCTGCGCGATCGGCGCGATCGGCGTAAATGACACCAAGAATAAATGTCAAATGCCTTTTATTGCAATGAACCTCAAAAAATCATAATAGTTTTGACACTATAAACGATAAACTTGTAATGTCCAAAGTAAATAAATCAACGGATTTATAATGGAAGACACAAATAAATAAAGCGGGATAGTGAGATAATAAGGAAAATAATGGAAACGAATGTTATGTATTTCGTAGAGATAGCAAGGGTTAGGAAACCAGAATACGGAGATGAATAAAGTCTTGTGGTATTTTATTCGTAGCAGTCTTCATAGATTAAAATCTAAGACTCTCATTATTAGTGGAAATGTGTAGAGCAAAGAAATACGCATTTATTTCAAAATCTGCTATCCGTTATTTCATGTCAACAACGGGAAAGTAAACATAACCGAAGAAATGTAAATTAAATTTTGTGACAGGACCACGTGAACGTGTCTCATATTAAACATCATCCGTTTACTTCACGCTATATCTGTTAAAAATAAATTATGAAGTAACATACACAATAAGTAGGAAATGGTTCGGGTGAGAATTTATGAAAAATAAAAATACTGATGGAAGTGTTTCTTTGGACATTACAAGTTTATCGTTTATAGTGTCAAAATTATTATGATTTTTTTGAGGTTCATTGCAATAAAAGGCATTTGACATTTATTCTTGGTGTCATTTACGCAGATTGCGCCGATCGCGCAGATTTATATAATTATGACAATCATAGGCAGATGATGCCACAGTGGTGTTTCAACACGAATTAGAAGTATTCTAGACGGGAACGTGTGGCTTGGCAGTGCCTTCACCATGTTCATGAAATACTGTAGAATGATAGCGATGTAAAAAACCGGCCCTAGGAAGCTCGAATACAATCGAATCTCGATCGGCCACAATCGTTTGAGCCAAATGTACTGGGAAAGGTAAGTCGAAAAAAACTGTTGGTCTTCCATAACGTATTGTAGTACTTTCTGCATTCGAAGAATATATCATTCAAATCCTTTATTTAATTATTGTAATAATTGTTACATTGCAGCAAGAAAGGAAGTATATGCATCGAAATGGTTCGTATTCCACAGAATGCATTTTTTTCTCGATAGGAATAAACCAAGGCTAACCATAAATACACAAAATGTAAGTAAAATACAGTTTTACAAAATGGGTGTATTTGAACAATTTCGGTCACGCACAGTTATTCTGCCAAGGGATAGTTTCGTTGGTAACGAAATAGTCTGTAAATTCTCGTCTAATGTTCTGTGAGTTTTGTGACGGTCTCCGAGGTACATTGTCAAGTGGCAGAAACGATGAATTGTTAACAGTGGTTTGTGTTAAAGTCCTGCAGCTTCCTACTACTAATTCCCCATTACTTCCATTGTCCAACATCCCTGATGGGCAGTATGATACTCTCGAAGTGGTCCGTTTTCTCAGAAAATTGTGTAGATACACAATTGTTAAAGTTATTATCTCAGCTTTTTCCGGCTGGAATAGCATTGGTTTTCTTAAAATCCGAACACTGAAGAATATATACCAAAAACATTCTCTACTACTCTTCGAGCCCTACTCAGACGATAATTATATATTCTCTCTCTAGTTTCTTTATTGTGATTTCCCGAATATGGTTTCCTTATATTTTCGGTGAGAGGAAATGCCTTGTCACCTAAGGTCGAGTTCAGATTTATTGGCTGGTGAGTTTCGTGAGGGGTATTCTCCCACCACACCGTTTGCCTACCTTAGTGCTCTTTTTCTCTACGTTCTCGCTCTCAGCGAAGCATCCCCACCACTTTGAGTACATAGACGGGTCACGATTCCGAGCGGTCGTTTCTCGCTTCTTTCTTGCCGCAGGTGAGAGCGAGATGGGATGAGAGCGAGTTAGAGTTCCTCGCGAATAAATACGCTCTAGAGTTGGGCAAAAGTTTGTCTAATAAAAATCTCAAATAACGGACAAAAGATAAATAATTTTTATTCGTTATTGGAGGCTCGAATAATGGAAGTTATCTTTATTCGAAGAGCAACGTGTGACGTCCCACTAGTTTTCGCGCGCGGTTAATTCAAGTCCCCCCCCCATTTCAATCCACAACCCCGACAAAACTCTCCAACTCAAGCCATACCCCTTTTCCCAGTCGCCGATCACCGGGACGATGTACCTTAGCGGTCCCCATCTCCAGATGTTCGGTACAAAACCCCCTTCGCCTATTCGCCCTACGAGACACCAATCCCTCCTTCATACTTGAATTCAAACAAGTCCTTCATTCCAAAACCCTCTTAAATCGAGACCACGTCTCGATTCCCCTCTTTACGACTCAACGAGTCCAAGCCATTCTAACCCTTTTCCTATTAAAACGCCCAAAATCCATCCGATGGGTTGAGTACTCTGCTTTCACAGCCATAAAAACCCCGGAAGCTTAATTGCGACGAAATTTGGCCTACGTGACTGAAAGCCGTCTAATAATAGACATAATCCTGCAAAAACCCCGGAAGACCTACTACGACTTATTTTTCTAAATGTGTCAAGGTCCTTACCGCGCGTACCCCCCGCAACGATCCTGAAAAGTATATAAATACAAGGACCTCAGAGGCAAGATCATTATTATTCCTCGAAGAGTCCGAGACTAATCATTTTTCGTCAAAGATTATTAAACCTGTTCAGTAAACTTAAACATTCAAAGTGTTAAATTCAGTGCTCCTAAACCACACGGCAGCCACTGTAAGTGCCGACTATTAATTATAATACTAAAGCATATCATCATTATTTATACGATTTCATATTACTACTATTCCATACTTCTCTATAGCACTCTTTATTGCTAATACTTATCGCTTTATATTATTATTTTGCCAATTTATCGCTTTATATTATTGTTCATTGCCAATACCTATCGCTTTATATTATTGTTACTAATACTTATTGCTCGTCTAACGTATCTCATGTTTATATATATATATATATATATATATATATATATATTACTACTGCTTATCGTTATATACATGTTTATGTGCCAATGCTAAACGTCTAACGCATTCTTATATTAACCACAAAGTGCATTAAAATAAACAACGCTCTTACCTCCAAATATCGCTTCGAGTTATTGTGACGATCCTCCGGCCGCGAAACATCGGAAACGTAACACGCTAGTGCAACAGCTGATTTCGGTTCGCGAACGCCGGGATTTCTTATAGTGTTTACAAGACTTACTTTCGTATGGGTCTTGCACAAGCCACACGGCTAAACGTATTTCGCGGAACTATTACTTATTTTATATCACTGCAGCAGTTAATCCAATTAGTCAAACCAAAACAGAGTGCTTAACGGGTGTCTCCAAAGCAAAGTGATTACCAACCACACCTTCCATAGTCGTTCGGTGCTACGAATCTGGCATTCGCGCCCGAACTCCGATTTAACCGCGGTGCTACGAATCTGGCATTTGCGCCCGTTCTCCTCGACGTTCAGGGCCCCGAATCCTGCACCCGCACCTAAACTCTACTCTCCACAGTGCCACGAATCTAGCATTCGCGCACGCATTCCCACAAAAGTTCGGTGCTACGAATCTGGCATTCGCGCCTGAACCTCCCGTCATCCCTCAGGGCCACGAATCTAGCATTCGCGCCTAAACCCTACTCTCCACAGTGCGACGAATCTGGCATTCGCGCACGCAGTACCTGAAAGTTCGGTGCTACGAATCTGGCATTCGCGCCTGAACTTCCCGTCATCCGTCAGGGCCACGAATCTAGCATTCGCACCTAAATCCCGACTCTCCGCAGGGCCACGAATCTGGCATTCGCGCCCGCGTTCCCTCCAATATTATCCTGTCCATGCCATCGTCCTAAAGACCTCACGCGGGACGTGACAAACGAATAAATAATTTTATTCGTTGAGAATTTATTTGAGGAATAAAGATAATTTTTTTATTGGATGAGAATTTATTCAACGAATGAAGATAATTTTTCATTGGATGAGAATTTATTCGACGAAGAAAGATAACTTTTTTATTCGATGAGAATTTATTCGAAGAATAACGATAATTTTTTATTCGAATAAATGCGTTGAATAAATTTTTCATCCGTAGCATTTATCTTTACAAAGCCTGCGAATAAAGCCACGAATAACTTTCGTCAGCGTCGAGCGTGTTTATTCGAGCCTCCGAAGTTCGAGCTCGGCCGAGTGGCGAGCGCCGAACACAAAGGACCGACAGCGGTGACTTGGGGTCTTGGTGACTCACCAAGTTTCGACGATGACGAAAGTTATTTGTGGCTTTATTCGAAGGCTTCGAAAGGATAAATGCTACGGATGAAAAATTTATCCGACGCATTTATTCGAATAAAACATTCGAATAAAAAATTATCGTTATTCGTCGAATAAATTCTCATCGAATAAAATTATTTATTCGTTTGTCTTCAAATAAAGATAACTTCGATTATTCGAACCTCGAATAAGGAATATTTTATCTAGATAATGCCCAACTCTGGTACGCTCTACCTCTTCACTGATACATTGCACACATACAGGGTGTTACTCTACCTATAGTCAATACTTTGGGGGGGGGGGGGGGTTATTTTACAGGCGAATATAAGTCGAAAATCACGAGTGACGAAATTGCGGTAAATGCTTCGCTTATTAATTATCGATGGTTAAATATTGCCGTCTGGAGCGCTTGAATCAGCCTGAATAACGGCAACTCGACGGACAGCGGGCCGCGCGAGGCAGGCCAGCCAAGGTGCGTGCAGTGGCGGCGGACGCGCGACGGATTTACCATGTAGAGCGCATACTTACCCACCTCGCCGAAACTGTGACATACGGTACTTGCGATAATTTATGAAAAGACACAAACGTTGTACGGCATTAACCTGCCTACTCGTAAAAATCCACAAGGGCATACCAAAACCCGCCCAACGGAATTCACAAGTAGAGAGGGTGAATGCCATTGCCTTTGAAAATATTGCCCTCAAAAATCACCCACACGGGCACACACGCACCACGATTGTCCTGTCCGCGAGTGTTCACTTAATTACACACACACGCATCGCGAGTAGCTTATTCGCAAGTGTCCATGTGTTCACGCACCGCGAGTGTTCACTTAATTACACACACACGCACTGCGAGTAGTTTATTCGCGAGTGTCCATGTGTTCACGCACCGCGATTGTTCCGTCCGCGAGTGTTCACTTAATTACACACACGCACCACGATTAGTTTACTCACGAGTGTCCATGTGTTCACGCACAAAATATTGTCTTACAGGAGATGTTCAACGTGACCACCATTCTCCTGAAGATACAGTTGCATTCTTCTGCGAATGTTTTCGCGTACTTGTCGGAAGTCAACGCGAGCACAGACTGCAATCGGCGAGAAGTATTTCTATTGTAGAAAGCAGTCTGCCTTTTTGAATTTAGTTAGAGTTGTAGATTAATTTTACGTTTAGTTTCAGTTTCAGTTTCAGTTTTAGCTTTAGCTTAGGCTTTTTAGATTTTTTTTCTTTTCTTTTTTAGGCTTTATTCTGTGTGTGGTCTGCGACGGTGTGTGTAGTGGTGTGCGACGGTGTGTGCGTACAGATGAATTTTCTACGATGGAAGGACAATATTCGTTCATGGAGCTCGCAGATATGCTCATGTGCTAAGGTGAAGCGAAGGGTAGTACTTCTGAAGCACTTCGCATTTATTGCCAAAAATATCCAAGGAGAAATGTACCCGATAAAAGGATATTTACCAGACTGTATCAACGATTACGCGATGCAGGTTCGGTTACGGGTAACAGATCCGGGGGACGTGATCAACGAGATCCGCACCTCGAATCCGTGGCAGAGGAACGTGTAAGCAGTACCACTGTCTGGAGAATCCTGAAAGACAGGCAACTGTACCCGTATCATTTGCAACGGGTGCAGGAAATAGAAGAGGGTGATTTTGAGAACCGCTTCCACTTTGGCACGTGGATGATGGAAATGATTACAGCCGATGAAGGCTTCCTATGGAAGATATTGTTTACCGACGAAGCAAACTTCAACCGAAGTGGCAGCGTTAATACACGCAATTCTCACGTTTGAGCAGAAGAAAAACCACACGTGCTGTTAGAAATAAATACTCAGCGCCAATTTTCGACGAATATTTGGGCAGGAATTCTTGGCGACAAGATTATTGGTCCTGTTGTTCTCCCTTTTCGCTTAAGAGGCCAAGGATATCTAGAATTCCTGCAGACACAATTGCCTGCCTCTATTAGAAGACGTACCATTGATTGTGTGAAGAGACATGTGGTACATGCAAGACGGTGCATCACCACATTACGCCGTAATAGTACATCAACATTTAAATGCATACTTCGGAAATAGATGGATTGGACGAGAAGGACCTATCGCTTGGCCTGCTCGGTCTCCAGATTTCAATCCCCTTGATTTCTTTTACTGGGGACATATGATGAATTTGGTCTATTCAACGCCCGTGGCCACGCTGGATGAATTAGAACAACGAATCCAGTTTATATCGGGGATAGTGCAGAATGTGATGGGCGACTTCCGACAAGTACGCGAAAACTTTCGCAGAAGAATGCAACTGTGTCTTCAGGAGAATGGTGGTCACGTTGAACATCTCCTGTAAGACAATATTTTGTGCGTGAACACATGGACACTCGTGAGTAAACTAATCGTGGTGCGTGTGTGTAATTAAGTGAACACTCGCGGACGGGACAATCGCGGTGCGTGAACACATGGACACTCGCGAATAAGCTACTCGCGGTGCGTGTGTGTGTAATTAAGTGAACACTCGCGGACGGGACAATCGCGGTCCGTGTGTGCCCGTGTGGGTGATTTTTGAGGGCAATATTTTCAAAAGCAATGGCATTCACCCTCTCTACTTGTGAATTCCGTTGGGCGGGTTTTGATATGCCCTTGTGGATTTTTACGAGTAGGCAAATTAATGCTGTACAACGTTTGTGTCTTTTCATAAATTATCGCAAGTACCGTATGTCACAGTTTCAGCGAGGTGGGTAAGTATGCGCTCTACATGGTAAATCTGTCGCGCGTCCGCCGCCACTGCACGCACCTTGGCTGGCCTGCCTCGCGCGGCCCGCTGTCCGTCGAGTTGCCGTTATTGAGGCTGATTCAAGCGCTCCAGACGCCAATCTTTACTCATCGATAATTAATAAACGAAGCATTTACCGCAATTTCGTCACTCTTGATTTTCGACTTATATTCGCCTGTAGAATAACCTCCCCCCCCCCCCCAAGTATTGACTATAGGTAGAGTAACACCCTGTATAGTCGCGCACGTGGATCGAGCTCAAAGAGATAGAGGGCACGCACATTTATTCGTCGTTCAATCAGGTCAAATAACGAATAAATTCTTATTCGAATAAATCTGGCTCAAATAACGGTACAGATTTATTCGTGAATAACGAATAATTTTTCGTCGAATAAAATCATTATTCGTTATTCGCGAATAAATCTTGGGGACTTATACGAATAATTGGGGACATTTTCACTAAGCTCAATTGTCTTGATACGAATAAAGGTCCGGGTGCTGACGGCATGCCCCTCTGTTTCGTTCTCGCGAAGCCTCTCTGGAACATTTTTAATACTTCACTTACTATCGGTGCCTTCCCCACGAGATGGAAGTCTAGCCTCGTTACTTCTGTCTTCAAGGCCGGTGATCGCTCTGACGTTCGGAATTATCGGCTCATTAGTAAACTATCTATAATGCCCAAAGTATTTGAAGAGATTGTCACTGAAATGTTATCCTCTCAGTTGACTAGTATCATTTGCGTTGAACAGCATGGTTTCGTCCTGAGATGTTCTACATCCACTAATCTTGCGGTGTACCATAGTTTTGTTCAAATCATCAAGAGCCCTTGATGAGGGCCTGCAGGTTGACACGGTTTATACGGACTTTCGGAAGGCCTTTGATACTGTTGATCACTCTGTGTTGCTTCATAAACTCTCTTTTTGTGGGTTTGGCGGGTCCCTTTTAACCTAGGTCGAAAGCTATCTTACGGGGCGCGAACAGATTGTCAAGGTATCGAACTGTCTTTCCTCTCCGATTAGTGTTACCTCAGGTGTTCCTCAGGGGTCGCATCTTGGTCCCTTGCTGTTCAATATATTTATCAATGATATCGCCGAAATTCTCTCAAACACCAACTTCCTCTTGTATGCGGATGACTTGAAATTGTTCAGAGTTATCCAGGGAGTCGACGATGCTATCAGTATGCAAGGTGATTTAGTAAGACTTGAGCAATGGTGTACAGTGAATAGGATGCAGCTGCACACGGCGAAGTATGTTGTGGTTACTGCCTCTCGTGCAAGGTCTTGTGTGAAACACCCATATTACCTAAATAATATTGTGCTTAGGGAAGTATTTGAGGTAATCGATCTTGGAGTCTGATTAACACTCTGCTTTGACTTCCGGCCTCATTATGCGCGCTGTGCTAATATGGCCATGAGAACCGTAGATTTTATCTCCAGGTTTGCCAGACATTTAAGGAACATTGAGATCCTGAAGCTGTTATACGTTGCCCTTGTTAGGCCTCCTGTCGAATATGCCTCGATAATTTGGAGTCCTAGGCATGCTAAATTTATAAAATCAATTGAAAGGGTGCAGCATAGATTTTTGAAGTTTGCCTCACGTGCCCGGGATAATCCTATGGACATAACCGACCATGATTATCGTCTGGCACTGACATCCCTTAAGTTAGTCACTCTTGAGGATCGTAGGAATATTGCGGACATGATGTTTCTTTATAAGATTATTAACGGCCTTACAAGTTATCCTGACTTGCTGGCCTTAGCCATGTTTAATGCTCTGGTTAGGAACTTGCGGTCAAGGCCTCTCTTTGTTTCGAGGCTACCGAATTATCGTTTTTATGCGTGCGACCCTGTTAATAGAGCGATGGGTATTGCAAACCAATTCTTCAGTGGTACGGACCCCTTCCTGGGCTCCCTTAACTCGTTTAGGACTCGTATAATTATTTAGCTCACTATCTATTAATTATTGGTTAAGTAAGTGTTCAGACTCTGTAAATTGCATTTGTCTTTCTTTTTGTATACCATGGGTATTCCCGTTTAATTAATAATAATAATAATATTAATAATAATAATAATGCCCAACTCTGGCTGTCAGCGTAGAAATACACACATTAGAATAGGTGTGCGTTCGCTCCGAAAAAATTCAGGAGCTTTATTGGTCAGAACATTTATTCTTCCTCGATAGCTTCATCTCGTATTGGTCTACGCATAGCTTCGTAACGCACACAACTATTACGCTAAGAATAAACGACAAACACACGGCTTCGTTCAGGCGGAATCGAGCAGCGTTCCCATTACCCCACCATACCCTTCGGGGGCCCAGCAACTTCAACTGCCAATCCACGATCGTCAGGTGGTGGTGGCTGATTTCTCCTCGCGCGCTGCTCGCGAAACCGAACTCACCGGCCAATAAATCTGAACTCGACCTTAGTATGATGTACGGCATGTTCATATTTCTTCCAGGCAGTGGAGTTTTTTCGGGCAAGGCTAAACCTTTACTCTCAATTTTTTGTACAATTCAGTGTGTTTGAAAACACCACTATCTGAAATTCGACCTTGGCAGCCTACATCCACAAATAGAAAATGATAATCTGCATCTATAAGAGTAAACAATACAATACTGAAAAACGATTTGTAATTGTAGTATTCACTGCCACTGTTCATAGGACATTGTAACATTATGTGTTTCCCATCCATTGCCCCCACGCAGTGCGGGAAATTCCATTTACTTTCGAACTGGGAAGCTATGCTTTGTTGAGATTTCACTGTGTTCAAATAATCCGCGTCATACTTGCGCCATCTGTCTCTATGTATATAAATACTGAAATGATACTTCCGTTTACTTCTACTAGAATATATATATATATATATATATATATATATATATATATATATAAGAGTTATGTCGAAACATGTAAGAACATATGCACATAAATTATATCATGTTGTGCATTTCAAACGAGTCTTAGTTCTAAAACCTTAACAGGTTATGGGCCCAGGAACGCCAATAAGTAAGCGCATATAATACTGTTCAATATTTTTTCCTTAAAAATGGCACATTGAATTCGTAACCAAAAAAAAAATTGAGGTTATGTTGCCACGTGGTGGGCAAATTTAGTCGCTTGTGCAAAAATTAGTCTGAAGTTTTCTTTTTATAAATGTAAATTTGGATGTAAAATTAGAATTTTATTACTTATCCAAGAAGTAAAGGAATTTCTAAAAAATGACGACAAACACAAATACAGCGACTACGAGTTCAGTGAACACGTCAATGCCTTCTATAGTAGTCACAGTTGGGTGTCCAGGCATTGATAAGCTTGAAGGAAAGGAAAATTATGATAGTTGGAAATTCCAAATGCGTATGGCTCTTATAGACTATGGCTTGTGGAAATGTATAGAGGGAAACGAGGAAAATC
Source organism: Andrena camellia (assembly GCA_029448645.1). Lineage (NCBI taxonomy): Eukaryota > Metazoa > Arthropoda > Insecta > Hymenoptera > Andrenidae > Andrena > Andrena camellia. Next base: position 16,377,591 of record CM055681.1, read on the forward strand.
CCGAAAATGACCTTCATGCTTTAGCAAAAATAAGTTTTGCCGTAAAACCAATTTGTATTAGTCACATACGGACGGCAAAAACTTCCAAAGAAGCATGGACAAACTTGGAAAAGGCTTTTAAGTGTGATGGTCTTACACGTCAGTTAACATTGAAAAGAAAATTGTATAGGACCAAATATGAAGATTTTCCTTCCATGAACGCATACCTGAGTGCGATTTGGTCATTAGTTTATCAGTTAGCAGACATAGATCAACAAATTGTTGATAATGAAATAGGCATGAGTATTCTAAGCGGTTTGCCAGATTCATTCGAATCCATAATTATGGGATACGCTGAACACACAATGTTGTCACAAGTGAGGACGTTCCAAGACTGTTGTTGGATGAGGATGACCGCAGAGATTCTAAAGATACTGAACCGGTACTTATCAGTAAAACTAAAATTTCTTCATTTGACAAACAAGTCACTTGCCATCATTGTGGAAAAACGAATCACATTCGACCACGATGTCCAGCACTTAAAAACCATAAAAAAGGAATAAAGACTACAACTTCTTCGGAGAGGAAATATGATACCTCAAGTAAGGATGATATAGTGAATAAGACTGATACAAAACCAAAAAGGTCATTGTTATTCAGTGCATCTGTCCCTGAAACGATTTTTGGTGCCGGTAACTTTGATATAAACGATTGGTATCTCGACACATGTTGTAGTGGCCATATAACCTCTCGTAAGGACTGGATGGTGGATTTTGATTGTAATTCCTCTAAGGATTTTTGCGTGGCCAATAACCAAACTATGTCTAGTCAAGGAAAAGGCAATGTCAAACTTAATTTACCAGCAGAAATTTTTGCATCTAATGTGATGTACACACCAAATGCTGCTGTAAATTTATTGTCAGTTGGACAGATAGCCGACAAAGGCCATATTATAGTGTTTGATAACAAAGGTGTCAAAGTGTACGACAAAAATGAAATCAAAATTAAAGGAAAAATTAAGTTTACTGGAAGTAAAATTCATGGAATTTATAAATTGGATCAAGGTAAACTTAATGAACAACCGGCTGCTCTGTTGAATTCGATGCAGGCTTCACAGGAGTTGTGGCATAAACGAATGGGTCATATAAACTATAGAGATCTTTGCAGACTAAAAAATGGCTTGGCTAATGGTATAAGTTTTGCGGATACAGAGTCTGAAAGTAAATGTATTCCCTGTATTGAAGGTAAACAAACGAAATTATTTTTTCCAAAAGGTACAGCTACTCGAGCTACTGAGAAGCTGCAATTAATCCACACGGATCTTTGTGGACCGATGAGTGAACCTTCTTGGGGAGGAGCCAAATATTTGCTCATGTTTACTGATGATTTCATTAGGAAGACTTTTTGTTATTTTTTGAAAGCAAAAAGTGAGGTTTTTCATTTTTTCAAGGTTTTTAAAGCGTTAGTCGAAAAACAAACTGGCCTGAAGATGAAAAGACTCAGATCCGACAATGGTACCGAATACTGCAATGAAACGTTTAAGGCATATTTGAAGAGTGCTGGAATAATGCATGAAACTACGGTGCCGTATACGCCTGAACAAAATGGTGTTAGTAAACGAGCCAACAGAACCGTCATTGAAAAAGCGAGGACGATGTTGATCGATTCTGGACTGCAAAGGAAATATTGGGCAGAGGCAGTGTCTGCGTCGGTTTACCTCAAGAACCGAAGTCCATCAAGTGCTATTAAAGATGCGACACCAGAAGAGTTATGGACTGGAAAAAAGGTAGATATCAGTTACTTACGCATTTTTGGATGTATTGCTTATGCTCATATACCAAAGAACTTTAGAAAGAAATTGGACTCTAAATCTGAACAAATAATCATGATCGGCTACTGTGAATACACAAAGGGCTACCGGTTAGTCAAGCCTAATGAGCCGAATAAACTTGTAAAACGGCGTGATGTAGTTTTTCTTGAAGATACAATGTACTATAAGAAGCATACTCCAAATAATAACACAATTAATGTACAAGTATGCACTGATCAAAAGTCTGCAGCTGGTGAACAATTGACAGAAGAAAACACAGATGAAGAGAATGACTCTATTTATGTTTCCGAAGATGACACGGAATCTGTCCTCAATGAATCGAATGCTGAAACTGTTCTTCCTGATGAACCAGAGGCGGACGTTAACGTTGAAAAAACAATCAATAATTCTACAAGACCAGTTCGGGACAAGCGACCAGCAAGCTGGTGGAAACACTACGCTATGTCAATGAGAGTGATAGGTTCACCCGAGATAGAACCGCAAAATCTTCAAGAAGCTCTGGCTAGTTCAGAAAAAACAAAATGGATAGAAACGATGAAAAATGAGTATGATTTGCTTATCGAAAATCAGGTCTGGAGGTTGGTCGACAGACCAAGTGATCAGAATGTTGTACAATGTAAATGGGTGTATAAATTAGGAGAATGGAGGAGACGATCAAAGCTAGGCTTGTTGCAAAGGGCTATTCTCAATCCTACGGAATTGATTACTTTGAAACTTTTTCTCCAGTAGCGAGGTTATCCACCATAAGAATGTTAATTGCACTTTCAGTGCAACTCGATTTAAATATTGACCATTTTGATGTAACCACCGCTTTTCTGCATGGTGACTTGCAAGAGCAAGTCTATATGACACAGCCTGGTTTCTTTGTTAAACCTGAGCAGGAAGCGAAGGTTTGTCTGCTCCAGAAGGCAATTTATGGACTAAAATAATCATCCAGAGCCTGGAATAAGAAAGTAAATGAAGTTTTAAAAGAAATAGGTTATAACAGATCTAAAATAGAACCATGTCTTTTCTGGAAAAAATTTAAGGATAATTCCATTGTGATAATAGTTTTATACGTGGATGATTTTTATGTCTTCCACAATAATAGTCATAAGAAAAATGAACTATTCCTTGAGTTACAGAAAAAGTTTAAAATTAAGGATCTAGGGGAGGCACGTTATTGTTTAGGTATGAACATCACCCGTGACAGGGAACACAATACCTTGTACGTTGAACAAAAAGATTATATCTTATCCCTCTTAAGTAAGTTTGGACTGTCAGATGTAAAAGGAGCCAACACTCCGATGGAAGCAAAGGTGACAATTGGCCGTGGTAGTGGTGAGCGTGTTAAAGTTCCATATCAGAACGCAATTGGCTGTTTAATGTACTTGTCGCTCTGTACGCGACCTGATATTGCGCATGTAACTAACGTATTAAGTCAATTTAATTCCGAACACAGCATAGAACATTGGAATCGTGTTAAGCGGGTACTAAGATATCTTAAATCGACGTCTCATTATAAATTATCATTTCAGAAAGATAGCAATTTAGATTTGACAGGCTTTGTTGATGCTAGTTGGGGTGGTGATCCGGATGATAGAAGGTCGTATACGGGTTTTGTATTTAAGCTGGCGAATGGCCCCATATCATGGGAAAGCCGAAAACAGAAGAGCGTTGCGCTCTCATCGGCCGAAGCCGAATATATAGCTGCCTCTGAAGTCACCAAGGATGCAATATACTCTAATCGACTCTTATCGGAGATACTGCATATTCATGCGAATCCAGTTAAATTATTCTGCGACAATCAAAGCGCAATTAAAATGGCAAACAATCCTGTTTTCCATAATCGCACAAAGCATATTGATATCCGATATCATTCGATCAGAGATGCAATAGATGAAGAAAAAGGCCAACTTTTTTACATTCCTACGGAAAACATGACAGCGGATGTATTAACTAAAGGGTTGTCACGTGTGAAGCACTTGAGATGTGTAAAAGGGTTAGGAATATATGATAAGATTAATTCTTAAGAATGCGCTGTCTGTTGACACAAGCTATGTTTTTTTTGTAATGCTAAGTTTCTTTATCTTTTGTGTATTATCGCGTACGAAAGGCGTGCTGCAATATTGTAATACAAATGTAATATGCAGATTATGGGGGAGTGTTGAGATTTCACTGTGTTCAAATAATTCGCGTCATACTTGCGCCATCTGTCTCTATGTATATAGATACTGGAAATGATACTTCTGTTTACTTCTACTAGAATATATATATATTAGAACTAAGAATCGTTTGAAATGCACAACATGATATAATTTATGTGCATATGTTCTTACATGTTTCGACATAACTCTTACGATTATACTAATATATATATATATATATACATACACACACACTTATACAGGGTGTCTAAAAAATGCTGCGGGTCCTTAAAGGGGGTGATTCGGGGGGTGATTGCAAACATCTTTTTCCTTTGCGAAAATGCTCTCCGAGATTTCGTTAACGAGATATTAATAAAAAGCACCGACCAATCAGAGCGCGAGTCTGACGGCCGAGTTCCCGCGCCAGCGTGGCTACGAGCTGCGCTACGACTGCGAACAAACAACTCGACATGCATTGAAGAAAATTGCATAGAATGGCAAATTAAAAAGACGAAACAAATAAAATCTAACATGTTGTCATGGTTTGTGCGTCATTTAAAGTGATTAATGAATAAAGGATAAATGGGTGAAAATCACGTGTAACGTAAAAAGACATACGCAGTTTTTTTTTTTAGAAGATTCAAAAATAATAATTATTTGAAGTGGGAGGATAAGGAATACGTAAATTTCCTTGTGTTAATAACGTAGCCACGAAAAGGTAATGTAACAGGAAATTAACGAAAAGTGATAGTAGTTCGTTATTGTGATAAAAATCCGTAATTCAATAACGGCCAACACTGTTGGTGATAACGAATAAGTCTGTTTAAAAAGCCCGAATAAATATTTTGGTACGGGAATTTTGAGATTTATCGCCGGAAATAAGCAATCGCTTGCGTTAAATTTAAAAATGAATGATCACCAATAAAGTAACTAAAACTCACCCTTGTTGGAAATTCACCAGCAGCTTGAAAATCTGTGTCATAGGGTCACTGAACCGATCCTGGTCATCGATGGACGAACTCAGTGCACAGCTGGTCCCAGGTATACGACACTACCCAAAGTTAAGGGTCACAATGTCAGGTGCGTCCAGGTCAACGTACCGAATATTCACTTCACTGCACGGCTACTAACACTGATCACTTTATTTACTTTTCATGGAACGTGTTGTTTCTACGTTTTAAAAATTGGTGGCCCCGAAAGGGGCCGATTGTTATCAATTGAAGAATTGCTCCACATGGCGACCGTCATTGTTCACGCATGCTTCAGCGCGGAGAATTATTTGTCTTTGGACGCCGTGTAATGTTTGCGGCGTTACGTTTGCCACCACTGCGTGAATAAGCGCAATTGCTTCTTCCGGGGTGTCCACCTGCTGACGATACACCTCATTCTGAAATGATTGTTGTACAACAAATACAAAACGTAAGTAAAAAAAAAGAATATCTACAACAGGAATAAGTAAAGAGTAACAGCAATAATCAAATTACCTCCAGGTAGCCGCAAAGAAGAAAAAATCCAGCGGATTCATATTCGGTGACCGTGGGGGCCACGCAACGTGAGCCTCTGGCCCGCCGCGGCCGATCCACCTGTCCTGAAAGGTTTCACCTAAATAAGCGCGGACATTCGCGGTGTACTGTGGCCCAGCTCCGTCATGCTGGTAGTACATGTTCTGTCGGATATCATATGGAATATTGTCCATAAGATCCGGCAGAACATGTTCTAAAAAATATTTACACGCTGGGATAAATTCGCCACAAATGCCGGCCCTTAGGTTGATCGACCAACGGACTTGTGCTGCACGTGGACGAAGCGCTAGGGGATTTTCGTCGCTTCACACATGCATATTGTGGGAATTGAAGCATCCTTCCCTATTGAAAAGTGCTTCATCCTTGCACAATATGTATTTGGTGAACGACGGATTCCTTCGCACTTCTCCCAACAGCCACCTGCAGAATTGAACCCGCTGGATGTAATCCCCGGCGTGCAAATGTTGCACCAGTACATATTTGTACGGATGCAACCTGCGATCCCTGAGGATTTGTTGTATCGTCGTCCTGCTGACACTAGAACAAAATGCAAAAACATCCACTATTAGATAACATTTTGTTTCTTAATTAATAATTGCTGCAGTTATCTTGAACTGTGACTTACTTTAGGCGACGGCTCAAGATGCGCAAACTGATTGTTGGGTCGGCTTCAACGGCGTCGAGGATTCTCTCGATGGTGCCCAGATTTCGCTCTGCTGTGGGTCTGCCCACCTCGCTGCCTCGCGGCATCATGGACCCCGTCGAGAATAGCCTCGACGCTAACCGACGAAATGTATTCTCGCTTGGCGTTCGGATCTGAGGATATTCTAGCGCAAATGCTCGCGCAGCAGCACTTGCGTCCCCGTTGTTCGGAGCGTACACCCAGAACATCCTGTAGTATTCCTGGGCCGTGAACATTTCTGCAACGCGATTGCTAGCTGACTGACAGGATTTTTTCCAACCAACTTCCGCTACCCCCAAGTAGCTTCTCTGGTTCCATTATGAGTTAACTCCCACCAGGACAAGAGGCTTTAGGTAAAAAGAAGCCAGCACATTTTCGGAACACACGTGTTTTGCAGAAGTGCAACGAACGAACCATCCTACACTTTCACAAAATCCCGCATTCCGTCCTTTTACTGCCAATGTACCCATTGCTTAGAGATAGACAGCAGACACCACGTGTTTCGGTTCGAAAGGGTCCGAAGAGACAAGAAACAGAAAGTCTTCGAGTTGTCATAGAAAAGAAAATGCATACCATTCCTGTTTCCGTTTTCCGATACCCTGAGTTCACGTCTGCTACGAGGCGGAACCAGCTAAGCCATAAATTACCCAAAACTGTAGGAAATCGTTCTCTACCGCCGACTCGCGGGGCAATACGGCCATAAACCGCGACACTGGCGAAATGCTCTGGCCCATCAGCCTGATTAATTTTAAATACGCCTCGCGGAGAGACACAGGAAGAAAGGGGTAACTCGCTGACTGCGCGTAGTCCTCCGTGGTTCGTCCTTTCTTCAAATTAAAGACGGATCCCTTATCTCTCGTATAAATTCGGACTCGAAATTGGTTAGGTTACGACTAATCGGACTTCAAGCCCGCCTCCTCTCGCGTGTTTTCAAATAGTTTTCAAATTCGAGCGCGTGTTTATACGAGAGATGGTGTTAAAGACAATGCGCCCCGTCTCAGGTAAAGCAATCGCGCGCGATTACAGTCAGCTAAGCGTAGGACAAGCTGGAACTTACGAATCTGATTATTATAAAAATAGTGTCATTGGCCAAGAGTGGGTTAGTAAAATAATCCTGCAATTCTTCTGTCGACCTGTTTTTTACCTTACTGAAGAAATATGGGGTGGTAGCGGTACGGTCAGCTGACTGTAATCGCGCGCGATTGCTTTACCTGATACGGGGCGCATTGTCTTTAACACCTTTACCTCATGGTGAAACGGTAAAGGAGCTTTCGATATCTTCTGGCATCAGGACAATGCCTGTCCCGCATTGTCCCTCAATTGAGGGACAAATCGCATTGACGAATTCCGTGCGAGAGAAGGTGAGCTTGAAATTCAATTGGTTCTAAACTAACCAATCAGGCCTGCTTATCTCTCGTGTCTAAACACGCGCTCGAATTTCAAAACAAAAGCATGCGCCGACGTATTCCGTGCGAGAGAAGGTGGACCTTGGGGAGGAGATATTGCTGTGAAGAGGGCCTCTTCAGGACAGTGGCCGTTTGGGAGGGCTGCAGGACAGATTGGATTGATTAGGGCCAATCGGACTTCAAGCCCACCATCTCGCACACGGAATACGTCGATGCGTGCGTTTGTTTTGAAATTCGAGCACGTGTTTATACTCGAGAGATAAGGCGTCCGTCTTTAATTTGAAGGTAGGACAAAGCAGGCGGGACTACGCGCAGTCAGCGGACTACCCCTTCTCTTCCTGTGTCTTTCCGCGAGGCGCATTGATGATGGATAATACTCTGTAATTTCTAGTTCTCCAAAATTAATCAGGCTGATCAGCCAGAGCATTTCACCAGGATCGTGGTTTATGACCGTATTGTCCCGCCAATCAGCGGTAGAGAACGGTTTCCTACAGTTTCGGATAATTTATGACTTAATTGGTTCCACCTCGTAGCAGACGTGAACTCAGGGTATCGGATAGGGGAAACAGGAATGGTATGCATTTTCTTCTTTATAGCAACTCGAAGACTTTTTGCTTCTCTTCCCTTCGGACCCTTTCGAACCGATACACGTGGTGTCTGCTTTCTATCCCGAAGCAATGGGTACATTGGCTGTAGAAGGACGGAGTGCGGGCTTTTGTGAAAGTGTTCGTTGCACTTCTGCAAAACACGTGTGTTCCGAAAATGTGCTGGCTTCTTTTTACCTAAAGCCTCTTGTCCTGGTGGGAGTTAACTCATAATGGAACCAGAGAAGCTACTTGGGGGTAGCGGAAGTTGGTTGGAAAAAATCCTGTCAGTCAGCTAGCAATCGCGTTGCAGAAATGTTCACGGCCCAGGAATACTACAGGATGTTCTGGGTGTACGCTCCGAACAACGGGGACGCAAGTGCTGCTGCGCGAGCATTTGCGCTAGAATATCCTCAGATCCGAACGCCAAGCGAGAATACATTTCGTCGGTTAGCGTCGAGGCTATTCTCGACGGGGTCCATGATGCCGCGAGGCAGCGAGGTGGGCAGACCCACAGCAGCGCGAAATCTGGGCACCATCGAGAGAATCCTCGACGCCGTTGAAGCCGACCCAACAATCAGTTTGCGCATCTTGAGCCTTCGCCTAAAGTAAGTCACAGTTCAAGATAACTGCAGCAATTATTAATTAAGAAACAAAATGTTATCTAATAGTGGATGTTTTTGCATTTGTTTCTAGTGTCAGCAGGACGACGATACAACAAATCCTCAGGGATCGCAGGTTGCATCCGTACAAATATGTACTGGTGCAACATTTGCACGCCGGGGATTACATCCAGCGGGTTCAATTCTGCAGGTGGCTGTTGGGAGAAGTGCGAAGGAATCCGTCGTTCACCAAATACATATTGTGCAAGGATGAAGCACTTTTCAATAGGGAAGGATGCTTCAATTCCCACAATATGCATGTGTGAAGCGACGAAAATCCCCTAGCGCTTCGTCCACGTGCAGCACAAGTCCGTTGGTCGATCAACCTAAGGGCCGGCATTTGTGGCGAATTTATCCCAGCGTGTAAATATTTTTTAGAACATGTTCTGCCGGATCTTATGGACAATATTCCATATGATATCCGACAGAACATGTACTACCAGCATGACGGAGCTGGGCCACAGTACACCGCGAATGTCCGCGCTTATTTAGGTGAAACCTTTCAGGACAGGTGGATCGGCCGCGGCGGGCCAGAGGCTCACGTTGCGTGGCCCCCACGGTCACCGAATATGAATCCGCTGGATTTTTTCTTCTTTGCGGCTACCTGGAGGTAATTTGATTATTGCTGTTACTCTTTACTTATTCCTGTTGTAGATATTCTTTTTTTTTACTTACGTTTTGTATTTGTTGTACAACAATCATTTCAGAATGAGGTGTATCGTCAGCAGGTGGACACCCCGGAAGAAGCAATTGCGCTTATTCACGCAGTGGTGGCAAACGTAACGCCGCAAACATTACACGGCGTCCAAAGACAAATAATTCTCCGCGCTGAAGCATGCGTGAACAATGACGGTCGCCATGTGGAGCAATTCTTCAATTGATAACAATCGGCCCCTTTCGGGGCCACCAATTTTTAAAACGTAGAAACAACACGTTCCATGAAAAGTAAATAAAGTGATCAGTGTTAGTAGCCGTGCAGTGAAGTGAATATTCGGTATGTTGACCTGGACGCACCTGACATTGTGACCCTTAACTTTGGGTAGTGTCGTATACCTGGGACCAGCTGTGCACTGAGTTCGTCCATCGATGACCAGGATCGGTTCAGTGACCCTATGACACAGATTTTCAAGCTGCTGGTGATTTTCCAACAAGGGTGAATTTTAGTTACTTTATTGGTGATCGTTCATTTTTAAATTTAACGCAAGCGATGGCTTATTTCCGGTGATAATTCTCAAAATTCCCGTACCAAAATATTTATTCGGGCTTTTTAAACAGACTTATTCGTTATCACCAACAGTGCTGGCCGTTATTGAATTACGGATTTTTATCACAATATCGAACTACAATCACTTTTCGTTAATTTCCTGTTACATTACCTTTTCGTGACTACGTTATTAACGCAAGGAAATTGACGTATTCCTTATCCTGCCACTTCAAATAATTATTATTTTCGAATCTTTTGAAAAAACCTGCGTATTTGTCTTTTTACGTTACACGTGATTTTCATCCATTTATCCTTTATTCATTAATCACTTTAAATGACGCACAAACCATGACAACATGTTAGATTTTATTTATTTCGTCTTTTTCATTTGCCATTCTATGCAATTTTCTTCAATGCATGTCGAGTTGTTTGTTCGCAGTCGTAGCGCAGCTCGTAGCCACGCTGGCGCGGGAACTCGGCCGTCAGACTCGTGCTCTAATTGGTCGGTGCTTTTTATTAATATCTCGTTAACGAAACCTCGGAGAACATTTTCGCAAAGGAAAAAGTTGTTTGCAATCACCCCCCGAATCACCCCCTTTAAGGACCCGCAGCGTTTTTGGGACACGCTGTATATATATATATAAGTATAATCGTAAGAGTTATGTCGAAACATGTAAGAACATTTGCACATAAATTATATCATGTTATGCATTTCAAACGAGTCTTAGTTCTAAAACCTTAACATGCTTTCCCACTCTTCCGTAGTTGAAGGCATCTAGAAAAACACATAACTATATAAAACACGCGATGTATATATGTATATAGGGTGAATGAATAACAACTATCATCTGAAATAACTCGTTATTCATTGATTTGAACAAAAATTAACGATTGCAACATAGTACTTAGAAAAATATGCGGTGTCATTTTAAAAACTGAAGGCCACAATGATATCTTTGACAATATAATATATCAAAAAATTGTGTCTGCTCGACAAGCACTACCGAATACAATATATTTCATATAAAACACTTTTTCCTAAAAACAATAAGTAACGAGTTATTTCAAGCGACAGTTATTATTAACTCACCTTGTATAAAGATCTGCAAGGATCACTATAAAACTGGTATACATGACAAAGAAATGAAGAACACAAATTTTAAGAACACTAATTGAGATTGAAACAGCAATCTGATTCGATATATTATTGTACAGGAAACTTTATTGGATACGGGGCGGTGGCTGACTGTAGTCAAACCAGGCCATCTACTCCGCCGAACGATGACGAAATTGCTGGACCGTCCGGAATAACGGAGAATATTAATTTAGGACCATCGCCATCGCCATCGCCATCGCCAGCACGAAAAAAATCACGAAACGAGGAATATCCTCGAGTGGAACAGACGTTTCAAATATTGCAAGATACGTATGCACAAATGAATACGTCGGCGAAAGGCGGCAGATTTGGAACGTACGGGGAACATATAGCGCACAAATTGCGACTATATTCTGCGAGAGTCGCATCGATTGAGGAACACCAAATAAATAATTTTATATTCCAGGCGGACATGGGACATTATGACAATTATATAAACTATGCTATCCCCCCCACAACCCCTTTCACATCACATCCCACTCCCATTTATCCCCCGAGTTCGACTACATTCATACCTAATCCCATGACTCCCACAGACCATGAAACTGTACATTATACATACTCCCCACACCCACAATAAAGTTATTTTAAAATGAAATTTGTAGTTTGTACTTACCTTTACACAACTTCTTAAACCTTCAATTAGCGCAGGACAAACTTCCATTATGATAGTCGATATTGCTTGCTTCGACACTTTAAACACATATTGCAAGCTTGTATACGAATCGCCTGGTGCTAGAAAGCGTAAAGGTATTTGCCAACCTCACTGAAACTGAAATAGCGTCCCTAAACCGAGTATCTTTCTTGACCACTTTAGGTTCGATCATCTGAATCAGCACTTCAAAACCCTCACTGGACATTCATACCAAATTTTGAAACTGTCCCGTGCTAATTTCCACTTTTAATTGATTCAGAATATTGTGTCCCTCTTCTTTTCTGTGTTTATAAATTTCTGTAATCCACCATCGTCTCTCTACTTTTTTTAGTTCGCTTTTCTTTTAATAGTTTGTACATTAAAAGAAACGCTGCGCTCGGAATAAGGAGTTGTTCCTTCGATGCCATCTTTACGACTGCGGATTGGGCTAAGCTAAGCACAGAAGTTAGTGACGAAAGACACATGGCACTTTCGACTCCTCCGCATGCGTCATTCGTGCGCGTTCGGCCTTACTCAGCGTATACGCATTCAAGTCTGGATCCGGCTTAACAGATACCGTTACGTTGCAAATGTACATAGTTGCTACATTAGCGAAATATCTGAATTCGTTTTTAAAAAAACACATATTTTTTAATAAATCGATACACAATTACAGATTATTGTTACCCAAGGAAGTGTAACATGATGTTTAATTCTTTCGTTTCATTTCGTTAATTAAAAAAATTAAGAAAAAACTATTCACTTTTGAGAACCGTTCAACTGAATTGCACTGTTTGTCGCTTATGGGGTTTAAAAATAATTTTCTAGAAAATGCAGATTCCCATAAACAAAAATTACTCCACACTTTATTTTTCGTTATTTTTTGAAAGCAATCACCTTGCCATGTTCTAGAAGGTTACAATATATTAAAATATACTGAATTAAACCTGGTCGAGCATGGGATGCAACCTTCAGGAGTTCAATCTAATCCAGCGCTGCACAAGGAGCTGTTTTCGGCGCCTAGCGGCGAGCAACCCGCCTGTCCTGTTGCTAAGGTTAGAATCGGTGAGGAGAACTGCAGTAGTGTATGTGCGTGCTCATCTTAGAGTATATAGACATGGAGGTCTCATTGAGAGCTCGAAACTGTCGCCAACATCACGCGAGAGAGAAAGACATGTGCGAACTGGTGCGAGCGAGAGAAGTATTGAGAATCTATACTTCTCTCGCTCGCACATGCTTTTCTCTCTCGCCCGATATCGGCGCATGCGCATTACGATCGATTAGGACTCTATACATCTCTCGCGCGCACCAGTTCGCACATGTCTTTCTCTCTCGCGTGATGTTGTCGACAGTTTCGAGGACAGGAAACATAAGGCAATGAGACCTCCAGTAGTATATGCTCTAAGGTGCTCGTAGGGTCGTAGGGTAACTATATATGGTTAGGTTCAAGTCATACCAAATGCACATACACTACTGCAGTTCTCCTCACCGATTCTAACCTTAGCAACGGGACAGGCGGGTTGCTCGCCGCTAGGCGCCAAAAACAGCTCCTTGTACAGCGCTGATCCAATCGAAGGACATTCAAGCGTTTACGTTCTCAGGACCGTATAAAAAATAGTTTTATTTGACGGTTTCTATGGTTAAGCCAATGGTATGTCTAATTAAGTTTCCACGGACTTTCCTTTTGATACGAACATAATCTAATGAAGTTTTCCGTTCTGATTGATAACCTGAATATTGTTATCGTTTTTAACTTAGTTTGCTCTACCTTCTACTTTTGACTAATCGTATCAGCTGTGTACCTATGTCTAATTAACCACGACGAAGAGTAATTCTCGTTTATTTATAGGCAAAGTGAATTCCCTATTTGGCGTGTGCGAATCTCTGATGCCACTCGTTTATGGGCCAGTGTACAGTTCTATTTATGCTGCAACCATGAAAACGTTTCCAGGCACGTTTTTTATTGTTGGTGCGTGTATGACAATGCCCGCCGTTATCGCGTTCTTGTAAGTTCTTTTTTGGGGATCAGTAGACGCTGAAACTGTGCTATTGAGACCCTTCTATTCTATCTGTTAAATAGTCAAAGACCATTAAATTAATAAGAAAGTCCTTTGGAATTCTAAAGTATACAGGGTGTTTTCGATCTTTCATACATAAATTTACTAAGGTCGAAGCCGGATATATTGGTCGGTGAATTCGTTTTCGCGAACAGCGATTGAGGAGAAATCAGCCACCACCAACTGACGATCGTGGATTTGTCAGTTGGAGTTGCGTGGCCCCCAAAGGGTATGGTGGGGTAACGGGAACGCTGCTCGGCTCCGCCTGAACGTAGCCGTGTGGCTGTTATTTATTCTTCGCGCAATAGTTGTGTGCGTTACGAAGCTATGCGTAGACCAATACGAGATGAAGCTATCGAGAAAGAATCAATATTCTGACCAATAAAACTCCCGAATTTTTTCGGAGCTAACGCACACCTACTCTGATGTATGTATTTCTACGCTGACAGCTCGATTTGGCCTACACACCAGCAGCTTGGCACCATCCCCACCACTTCTGGCTCACTCTTGTTCTGTGAAGGCGAAAGCGAGATGGAATGAGAGCGAGTCAGAAAACGTTGAGAAAAGAAGCACCGAGGCAGGGAAACTGTGTGGTGGGAGAATACCCCTCACGAAACTCACCGGTCAATATATATGGCTTCGACCTTAGTCAATTCTATCTACGATTCAAGATCATAAATGTTAAAAATCAAAAGATATGGGGATTTTTAATTTTTCATTGTGAGTACTTATTACAACCAAAGCTTTAGTTTTAGCAAAGGCATATTCTCAAAAGTGCTAATGTGAAATAATTTCTAAAGCACTCATGTTATATAAACCGTCTGATAGTTAGCAATGACATGAGATTTTATAATTTCTTAAAATTTTAACGGTCCATGACACAAATTATTATCAATCTTATTATATCACGTATAAAGCTATAATTAGATTTTCTCCGCAACCCAATAATATTGCCTTTATATCGATTCAGGGAGAATATTTTGATAAGTTCTACTAAATCAATTGACTAGCAACGTTGATGTGAAATGCTAAAGTACATTTCTTATAAACAGCTGGCTGTACACGGAACATCGGAAAGATCGGCAACTGCTGGAACAGGAAAAAAAAGCGAAGAACAATGTCGGAAGTCAAGAAGAAAACGTAGCTGTATAATGGCAAATCATGGCCGAGGAAAAACCAGAAATTCCTGTAACAAATGGTGCCACTAACGCAGCTTTCGAATCTGATCATTTATATTCGAAAACTTAAATTAAAATATGTGATGCGTGTAATTAACCAAATCAGAGTGCTATACAGGATTTCAAAACAATGAATCGAGGAAAAGAGAAGCGAAAAAAGATGCGTGATGCGAATAAGACACTAATTATAAGAGAATCATGCTGAAGTAAGTTACTGTCTGTGTAACAAAAGCGTATCCGGTAAAACAGGGGTGCACAGGGAGCCGTTTTTAGCGCCTACCTACGAGCAACCCGCCTGTCCCGTTGCTAAGGTTAGAATCGGTGAGGAGAACTGCAGTAGTGTACGTGCGTGCTCGTAGGCTAGTAGCGTAAGTATATATGGCTGGCTTCAAGTCATACTAAATGCACGTACACTACTGTAGTTCGCCTCACCGATTCTAACCTTAGCAACGGGACAGGCGGGTTACTCGCAGCTAGACGCTAAAACCGGCTCCCTGTGGACCCCTGCGGTAAAATGTTTGCCTTGGAAAAAGTTACATATGTATATTGAAAATGCTATAACAATCGGATATATTGACCATTCCCCTATGATATTGTATAGGAAAATCCTCAGTAATTGTCTATCCTTTTTGAAAAAACTACGAATATATGTATGAGTGCCGCGTTTGCCAAATAAATCGAATGTGTCATTTTGTGCACGCACCCGAAAGGACGAAAAATATCACAAGGAGGCAGCTGAAAAGTATATGAAGATGCCGAAAACATTTGTATGCAAGTGTGTAAAACGGTTTGAAAAAACCAAAGCTGTCGATCATTAACCGAAATGTGATGCGGCGCGAAAAAGTACGAAAAAGTATAAAGGAATTGTAGATCAGTAGATACATTTTCAGCAAATCTTCGTATAGGCATATCCTGTGAGAATATTTGGAGCCATTTACGTGTTTACAAATCAAAATTTTCGTACTCAATAACGATAGCTGTACTTCCGAGAAAGTACGTTTAAAAAAGGACCACGTAGGCAGGCGCAAAACATTTACCGGAATTGGGACAATATATTTTCTGGCGAAGCTTCTTTGTGGGCACACACCAGTATTAATCGGTCTTAATCAATTCCTACTAATAGGTAAACTTCTCCAACGAACCGACAAGCACATCGCATTTTGGACTACTTCTCCAAATAAGAATTTGGAACTTTAACCGTATTTATGGGTAATTCGAAGAAAGAAGGATATAGCATTAAAGTATTAGATTGACCATTGCAGCGGGACAATGTCAGAAATCCATTGGTGTTACTTTCAGATCGATACGATGAAAAAGAAAGAACTCCAGTTTATGTAAAATTGGTGACACATGACGGAGCGGCTGTAGCAGGGGACCTCTGCGTCGCTCGCCTCAGCCCTTGAACGACCAGGCCCCTGCCGAAATTATTCGAACTTCTAATACAGATACAGCTAAAGATGAAAAAGTTATTCGAAGCTCAAAGTGAAAGACCTTCGAATAAGAAAAATATCTTCACCTCGTTGGATAAACTCCCGTCGAATAAACTTTATTTGACGAAGAACGAATAAAATTTTTGTCTTTTATTACAACTCAAAATTTTTTGCCCATCTCTGGTTTTCGGCAACATATGTCACAAGCTTTAAGGGATTATTCTACATGCCAAAATAAGACGAAAGTCAAGAATGACCAAATTGCGTTTCAGACTTCGTTTCCTAGTTATTAATTTTTAGCGACTGGCACGAGTAACTTGTTAAACTACTGCCGGCACGCATTATTTAGGTCAGGGACAGCGAGGGCAGTGCCGTAGCCACATATGGTCGGGATCAGATATATTGGTCGATGATTTCGTTTTCGCGAACAGCGATCGAGGAGAAATCAGCCACCACCATCTGACGATCGTGGATTTGTCAGTTGGAGTTGCGTGGCCCCCAAAGGGTATGGTGGGGTAACGGGAACGCTGCTCGGCTCCGCCTGAACATAGCCGTGTGGCTGTTATTTATTCATAGCGTAATAGTTGTGTGCGTTACGAAACTATGCGTAGATCAATACGAGATGAAGCTATCGAGAAAGAATCAATCTTCTGACCAATAAAACTCCTGAATTTTTTCGGACCTAACACATACCTATTCTGATGTATGTATTTCTACGCGAAGAGCTCGGTTTGACCTACACATTAGGAGCTTGGCGCTATACACACCACTTCTGACTCACTCTTGTTCTGTAAAGGCGAGAGCGAGATGGAACGAGAGCGAGTCAGAAAACGTTGAGTAAAGGAGCACCGTGGCAGGCAAGCGGTATGGTGGGAGAATACCCCTCACGAAACTCACCGGCCAATATATATGGCTTCGACCATCGACGAAGTATAGGATAGACCTATCATCTTATGGGACTTCGTGTCACCACCCAAACTGTATTACCGACCCATAACTCGAGGACTGAATTTAGCGGCCTCTGTTCATGAACAGCGTCCAATTCCGGAACTACTCTGAAATGTGTTGAAATGCTGAAAGGTGTGTGCGTGCTTGTATACGTGTGACTTGTGTTTAGAGCGAGAGTTTGACATAGAGGGCAGGCTTTCGTTACGCTACGCTTTGGCTCGGTTTGTCAGCGACTCACGTGGATTCGCGTAGATTTTTCTCCGAAGATCTATTTCGGTGATCTGGAGACTATATAGCGCCGAAATATGGCTCTTCTTGAAAGCTTATACAAGCTATAAATTGCAAGATGACATTGATTTTTAGTGCTTTACGTGTAGTTGAACACTTAACTAGCATTTTCGCGTGTCGTACGTCAAAAAATATTAAAAATTGACGCTGTTACTGACATTTCCGCAAATCTCTGCACTCCGCGCGTGTCTAAATAGACGGTGCCCATCCTCCGACATGTATAAATCATTGAGAACAAGGAATACAAACGTTTTTGTAAAATCTGTATTCGTAGTTTTCGGGACCCGAGGACATTTTGCAATAGTTTATTTATTACTTGGGAACGGTAGATTAGTAATTACAACTCTACGTTTCGTTACAAATTGATTGACCCTTTCCTTATTAACTATTGTATGGATTTAAAAATTGTAAAAAACATCTACGATGTAAGTACCCGAGTGTATCGCTTGCGTTAAGGACTGTTTTCATTATTCCTAGAGTACATATGAGAAAACAGTTATGGTATTTTTTAAAGCACAAGTAAAAGAAAGGTTCTGTTTTACGGACGTCGCGACTCACGAGTGAGATAAAATGGGAGAGAAACGGCACGGAGGTCCTTTACGCGACAAACGATCATTCTGGCAGCGGCAACAAAGTATGATACCTACACTGTCTTCTTGCATTCTCCGTGCGCCTGATTTTCGCATGTGATGTCAGCCCACGGATGAGCTATGCTCAAATGCCCGTATTGAAGCAGATTTCACTTCTATAAATTCTGCAAAAGCCATAAGCAGTAGCTAAAAGCGGAAAACATGTATATACACATGCTAAGCTAATTGCAAGATGAAATTTTTACATTCTCTGTTTTGTCTTTATTCGAGCATTTATGGCAAATTAGTGAGATTTTTTTAATAAAAGGAAAATCAAACACGACGTCATTCGGGCAAGTAGATATGTACATATGAGATGGTGGTGAAAGAAACGAACTGTTTTATATATGAAATATGGCCGTTTTATTTATTTATTAAAAGCTGTCATACAAAAGACAAAAATAATATAACTGTATAATATTTGTGAACTCCTTTTCTTCTCACGGTCATAATTTCTTACTTATATAACATCCTAGACTGTAAAAAGAATAAAATGTATAAAGTATTAGGAAAGAGATCTTTTAAATAACAATATTAATAGCGTTAGTTAAAATTATCCATTTGGACTATTA
The DNA here is from genome assembly GCA_029448645.1 of Andrena camellia. Taxonomy (NCBI): domain Eukaryota; kingdom Metazoa; phylum Arthropoda; class Insecta; order Hymenoptera; family Andrenidae; genus Andrena; species Andrena camellia. The sequence continues at coordinate 16,396,480 of CM055681.1, forward strand.
TACTTTTAGATATAATGTTTTTTAATAAATATATAAAGCAGCAAGTTTATGTTTGTATGTTTGTCTGTCACCTAAAAACTTTCGAACGGTAAACTCTTGCAACACAAAATGTACTTCCGCTCATTATGCCTGGCTAATCCAAATACATGTAACTATTTTCACAAAAAAGTTAAAAAATTTTTTTAGAAAATCAGAATATAGCAGAAGTATATAGCAAAGCTAGTGTATGTACAGTGGCTCATAATCGTACACTCTTTAAAATCGCATACCATTTTTAAAATTGGTCCAAACGACTTGAGTTTTTTTGCGAAGCTAGAATGATTAGTTTGCTAAGTGACGTGTTTCGTCGTTTTGAAAAAAATGCAATTGGCCGGAATAGCAAAATAAACTAGTAAAGGTCGTTTTTTTTCAATTTTTTTCGCTGATTTCGTGAATTTCGCGATTTTCGATCTTATTCTGCGATCTTTAAGCGTTTATAGCTCAGAGCAACGTTAACCGATTTTGATGAAATTTTAGGCATGTATACAACTTACTTAAATCTACAAATGGGTATTTTGAATTTTCATTACAGGCTCAGAAAAAATTTGAAAAAACGACCTTTATTATGTTTTTTGCTATTCCGGCCAATCGCAATTTTTTCCAAAACGACGAAATACGTCACTCAGCAAACTAATCCTTCTATCTTCGCAAAAAAACTCAAGTTGTTTGGACCAATATTAAAAATGTTATGCGATTTTAAACAGTGTACGATTATGGCTGTGAGCCACTGTATGTATATTCCGGACTGTAGACAGACCTGGTGTAACGTATGGAGCAAAGGTCTTTGAACTGTAGGCTGCTAAGTACATAATCATTTGTTTAAAGTTGAAATCGATTGATATCGTCTACGGATTCAAGTACCAAAGTACCCTATATATCATATTTACGGAGCTTGAGACCATTACTAAAGTTCCATCAAATATCGGAGCTCAATGTCCACAAAAGCTCTGCCTTTCTTTCATCTTAGTTCCTCTATCGCTTTATAGTCTGTCATGTTAATACAGATTTCAATAAATAAAGCAATAGCGTTAACGGGGTGGGCCACGCAGAAGGCGTGAAAGAAGGTCTTCGCCATCCCTGAGTATGTTCAGTGTTAGTACAAATCCAAACCATTCATCGAAAAAAAGAAAAATACAAGAAAAAAAATACCTTATTTTTTTAGAAATAAAGCCTTCCACCGAATAATATAACACTGAAAATACTCGAAATTATGCACAAGCCAAAATATACAGCATAAGCCAAAATATACAGCAAAAGCATAAGGTGGAAAGATGAGCATGAAAAGAAGATAGAAGCAAAAAGGTAGGGCAGGGACTTGTTAAAAAAAGACAAAGTTTTTAAACATGCTTTAATGTCGATAATTTTGAATAGTTTTTACTTAACGATGCTCCCACACATCTTAATTGCTCGCCGAGCCATACTGTATCTTTGTGTATTTTTACCGTTAAAGCTATATATACCATTTCTTTACGATGAGCAGCGCATTCATCTTGAGTAAACCAATTTGGATATTTTTCCACCACTACACGGGAAATAATCGAAAATAGTTTGTCCAATATGAATTCTTCGCTGCGTAACGCGGGATAATGAACGTCAAAAACTTTAGATATTATACGAAAAATAAACGACAAATATTGCGTTGGAACGCAAAGGTGTCCAAAATCAACATTATCTGCAACATTATCTGTCACGGTACAACCGACCCCGACTGCCGATGTTACAATCGACCCCAGCCAGGCTTTTGAACTTAAATTATAAATTTTGATTAACGAGACACTTAAAAGTGATAACTAACGATCACTATTACTTTAAAAATGGCTACATTAAATATTAAAAAAAAGAATAAACACGTACTTGCAAAGAGAGTATTTATATTACAATTTTAAATTGGTAAGAAAAAGTTACTTTAGGGTATCGAAAAGTTATTTTCCTCACTATACATGTCTATTGTGTATCTATACTGCTAGGACATGGATGTGCGTATTCCAAATGTCATTCTTCATCAAATATACAAAATTTGTGTTAATATCTATCATATTTTCTAAGATATTTAACGTGTTACAGTCGTCCTCCTGTTACTATCACCCCCGGTCTACCCTACTTTAAATTCCAAATTGTAAGTTATTTAAATAAATTTTTACGTTATCACTTTAAAGGACAAAGAGGAGGAGGAAGTATAAGAAACGGATTCATGCGCAATCGGAGTAATTGTAGGAAGGGCGTTGTGTTTGGCTTTTCTTTCATCCGGAAAATTTCATATAATATGTTACAAATATCGTGATGAAAATAAAACAAAAAATATAACAATTTCATTTTTCAATAGTATAGATGATTTCGTCTAACACGCGTTCCCGCCTTTGGTTACTGCATCGTCTGTTTCACGTCTGTCAGTACTCAACCGATGCACCAAACTTAGCATTACAGTATTGTCTCCCTGAGGGCTCGGTTTGGTGTACACGATACGGACTTTTCGCTATCCCCACCACTTCTGTCTCACTCTTGTCCGGCGAAGGCGAGAGCGAGATGAAACGAGAGCGAGCGAGAGGCACTGAAAGCGAGCGAGGGCGTTACGAGACAAACGACTCGTTGATGTTTTGTCTCGCTCCGTCTTTCGGACGCCGCGACACTCCGTCTTTTGCGTGCGCGACGGGCGTGTGCGATGGTCGCAAGCGCTTACGGTCAGGAGGGGAACCGCTTCGCAAAATTTTGACACAGACCCAGCTACCAAGTCTTTTTTGCGCCCTAGGCGAACTTGTCAAATTGCGCCCTTTATTATATTACATTTATTTGAGATTATTTATGACTGTACTCTACAAAATTAGTCAACTGCTAGGGCGTAAGGTTGACAAGAGACACAAAATGACCTTTCCATTGTTGGCATTGTTGAAAATAAATTTATAAATGAAATATTACGAATTGTACTGCAACTGTTTGAAACTACCAATAAAAATTCAGAGTAAGGTCATCAATAATCTTAAATAAATGTATTATAATATAGGGCTCAATTGGACAAGTTTGCCTGCGGCGCAAAAAAGACTTGTGCCATGCCTGGCTATCTCACCGTCGCGCGCATGCGTCGTGGAGTCACGATTCCATCTGAGCGGTCGCGCCCGTCGCGCACGCAGAGCGTTCCATCTCGCTCCCCCCTTCGGCCAGAAAGAAGAGAGAAACGAACACTCGGAATTAGGGCTTTGTCTACGATACGGGCTCAACGCCGGTCCCGACCAGCGAGCCCTCAGGCAGACGATACTGTATTTGGCTTGACAAGTGCTACGAACTGGTAAAGATTCATTAAGATCAAATGCCTGATTTAGCGAGCTCTGCTTGCAAGACATTTCAAGTCGCATCGATTTTTGCCTTCAGGTGCATCGCGTTTCTGGGAACGGTATCTGTTTTAAAAAAAGACGAATTTTTCGGGGGCCTAGACCTCAACAATCGATGAGAAAAAGGCCGCACATCTACTAAACGTTCGCTATCGTATTATTTGTTGGGCTTTAAAAAAAATATTCTGCACCAATCTTTTGCCGTACCTTCCTCATACCAAATTGCGTCGTAATTGGTTTCATTTTAGTAGAAAAATTTGACATACAATACAGATGTTTGCATAATGATAAAAATATTAAAAAATTATTTTTCCATTAGAGGATACTGCATATTAATGCCCCTATATTTCTTACAAGCACCGACCAACATGTTGTTATAAAGAGTCAGTAGCTTCTGAACAATTTTAGAAACCTATGTAAACCTGATACCTATGTTTCCATATTTAGAAGAGTGATAGGAACTAGAGGAAATACTGTATTGCGTTGTCTCAAGCGTAAATGTTGTAAAACGTTTATAAGACCAACTCAAAAAATCCGATCTTACCATATTTTACGGAAGAAAGAAAGTCAGAAAAGCATGTATTTAGTCGCGTAATATAACATTTTTAATAGTTTTCTTAGCAGGTTAGTTAATTGAATGTCAGGGTGACTTAAAGTAATTATTTAAATATTTAAAGACAGTTCTTCGAAATATAATAGAATTAATTATGGCTACAGTCCCTAGTAATAATCCCACTAAATATAAAGAATTTAATGAAATAACTTTTCTCCCGCTTGAGACCACAATTCAATTTTCCGCGTACCCTGGCTCAAAAATATCGTTCCAACTACAACTAATGTGGGGTGGGAAAAAATGTGCAGGCTGGATGCGCGTGATTATTATGTGGCCCCCTCCTCGAAATGACAGAAAATATAACCTATATGCTACATGACTATAAATGTTTATTGACTATTTCGTTCTTTTACGCTACATTGGTGAACTTTTCATAACGTAACATCCTTCCAAATTATTATTGTTACGCCGCAACAGTATATTTATGAAATTGGGTATAGCATATAGGTTATATTTTCTGTCACTTCGAGGAGCTGATTTTCTGTCCTCGAAGTGACAGAAAATTAGGGAAGGGCGATTCCGTTCAGAAGAATCGATACTTAAGAATCCATTGTAATGAAACATCGATGCTTAAGAATCGATTATTTCCAAAAAGAATCGAAGAATCGATGAAGGGACCCAAATAGCACACGTCTATAAGCCGTCTTTAAGACGTCTTTTAGACTTTCAAGACGTCTTAAAAACGGCTTATAGACGTCGTGTTCTATCTGGGAATAAAATCAATTAACTGTGAGATAAAAAGAATTTTTATTGAATCATTATATTGGAAAATACAGTATGTAATATACATATAGGCCGCTATTCATAGTCGCATACTTATTAAGATCGTCTTAAGCGAAAAAGGTCAGCACCGTAACGAACGATGAAAAGCCACCACCGTTCCCAACGATGCTGAGCACCGTAAAAACCGGTGCGGGCCCCATTCACAGCGCTGTTCAACACCGAAAAACACCGTTGTGAATGGGCGAACATATCGGTGGTGGGTCCATTTACAAAGGTGTTTTTCGATGCTGAACAGCGCCCAGCACCGGTTTTTACGGTGCTGGCCTTTCATCGGTCCTAACGGTGTTGACCTTTTTCCGTGTAAACTAGTAAAGGATGCCGAATGCTTAAGACGATCTTAGTCTTAAGCAACGGCTATGAATACCGCCCATATTCTGTATTTTAAGCATATATTACAAAATCTTTTTAAAAGGTATAGTGTATACATCCACGAAACTCTCACACACGCGCGCGCGTGCAACACATAAAATTTTAGTTTTTATATACAGTTGTAGTTTATTTAATTTAAGACATCTGAATTTCATTTTCATTTGTAGAGACTAAAAAATAAAAGATTGTAATTAGAAAATTCTTAAAAATACAAAGTGTGCATTTAAAAGCTTAATTATATCATGCTCTCTTTTTATTAAATCAAAACTTGTATTAAGAATAAAGTTGAAAGTTATTTGATAAACAAAATTAATTATACATATTCATAGTGATTAATAATTAGCAACTTGCCTGGCAGATTCAGAAGATGAATGAGATATAGATGAAAATGTTAATTTTTCTCGATTCTTGGTTAGAAAATAATCGAATTATCGGGAATCGATTTCGAGAATAATCGGTAAAGTAATCGATTCTTCAGAAAGAGAATCGATCGATTCTGGAAGAATCGAGGAGAATCTCCATTCCCTACTGAACAGAGCCGTGAATGGGCTCATCACTGGTTTGTACGGTGTTGGCACCGTCGCCGACGGTGCTCACTTTTCGAGCACCGTTCCCAACGGTGCTAACCTTTTTCCATGCACAGAGATGTGAATTTAAGAATAGAAGCTAAAATTAGTTACAATCTCGAACAATTCCATGACGTTGCAAATGTGAAAATTGATGCCAAAACTTCATTAAGCATAGAAATCTGTAAACATGAAAATTGATGCTAAAATCAATTAGAGTCTAATAAAACGCATGAACTTAGCAAACATAAACAAATTAAGCTAAAATTTACTATTTCGATGAAATGTACTCAGAAAATGACGTTATGAATGGAAATTTTGATTTCTTAACCACGAATAATTACGCTCATCGACTTCATAAATATACCGTTGCGGCGTAATAATAATATTTGGGAAAGATGTTAAGTAATAAAAAGTTCACAAATGTAGCGTAAAAGAACGAAATATCCAATAAACATTTATTATTATGTAGCATATAGGTTAAGTATATTTTCTGTCACTTCGAGGCTACAGGTTTTCCGCTCCTCGAAGTGACAGAAAATATAACCTAAGAGACTGTACAAATATTTATTACGCGGTTGTATTTATATAATATTTCTGATTGAAATTTATGGAAATAAGTGCAAATTATGCTTCTACCAAAATGTATTAGTAAACGGAATTATACAACATGTTTCTTGAAATTAGTCATAACGTTCAGGCCCTTTTAGATTTTAAATGTTTCCGATAAGATTTAATTTTAATTCCTACTACTCGTAGCATTGTAATCTTATTTTAGACTGAATCGGTAACGTTGGGTGTGACACGAAAATGGTAAGGGGGCTCGCGAGCCCCCCGAGCATGTGACACAAAATTACATTGCGTGACAGGTCTATCCTATACCTGGTCTGTGCTTCGACCTTACATTGAACCACTTGACGCGTAGTATCGTACTGTGCTTTGCGAAGAAGATGTCTAGCGGGATGGTACATGGGCAAGAGGGCTATTCTTTGTCCCGCGGTCTTATGTGATTCGATTCGTCGATGTTATCGCGTCGGCCAATATCGGTCAATACTACGGGAGTTTTCGGGATATGAAGTTTCAGGCCCTTAACGCCAACGGGCAAATACGACTTTTATTGTTAATTATCTCGTAAGCAATTAGGTGTCTACACTTACGTCTAAGCAGGGGTCAAATATTTTTCAATTCTCTTCCGCTCTACGAAGTTTCATCAAAATCACGGCATAATATAGGGGTATGCAGATACACAACATTTTGGTCGGACGGGATCCCGATAGTCTCGTATTGCTCGGGATCCTGAAACTTTCGAGATCCCCCGCAGAGTTGCCTACAATTCCCTACGCGTAGTTGAAGGGGAACACCTACAGCAATAACAGTACATTTGTGTTGGTGACGCGGTGACGTACTACAATGCATGGGTGCATATGTCTCTGTGACGTCATGCGTAGAGAATTGCCTGGCAACTCTGATCCCGAAACTCGATTCGGGCTATAAGTATGGGCAGGCAGACCGAGCTTGGATTCCCGAGCCACGGGGCGATTGGCACACTCCTAGTAATTCTGACATTATGTGCTTCCCTTTTATGTTCCTCGCATCAGACGCTTTTTAGGCGTATCTTCAACAACTAATAACTCGGAAACGAAGCCCCAAGCGCAATTTCGTCTTATTTTGGCATGTACCCATAACCCTTAAAGTTCCTGACACCTGTTGCCGAACACTCTGTATATGACGCTAAAGCTTCGACAAAAGAAAGTTCGGAACCCAAAATGATTAGTGCGACAAATTCGGCTGATATGGCGAACCTTGCCACGGGATTACACTGTGAAGGTAATACAAAGCAGGCCTACATAGGAGATATCAGGTCGATCAATTCGTAGGAACACGTCGCAACGTGGTACGAATCTCAGAAATCGCGACAAGAAATGTTTACGTGAATAACATAGGACTGTTCATTGTAACAACGGTTTATGGGGGGGGGGGGTTAGGCCGTAGAATTGGATTCTTTGGTTAAAATTTGTATTGGAATAAAGTTCCTCTCTATAGAAGGGGGAGGTGTTACAAAATGCTTTCACTTCTATTTATGAATACAGATTGATTTATGCTAGGAAAGGTCCATTATATCTTAATTTCTGGAAAAAAGTGCGGATAATGTTTTTATAAATGATGAACGTGTAACTGTGAAGATCTACAGGGTGTCCGCGGGAAGACTGAACAGCTGGATATCTCCTAAAGTATTGGAGATAAAAAAATATGGAATCGCATGGTTCGAGGGGGGCAATTTATTAGCGCAGACGAATTTTTTCTTCGATTATTATTTTAAAAGATACGATGGTCAAGTTCGGTTTTTTAAATGGAACTATTTTTTTTTTGAAGAGGCCACTTGATAGTGCGTTTCAAGACAAATTCAATAAGCTATAATGTATACACTTTATTTTCACTGGTTTTTAAGATATTGCGCTTGCAAATTTACTAATTTTCCTTGGAAGAAAACCCGCTGGAATAGCAAGGACCGGGGATGGTCTTGCTGGCGCCACGGGTGGCCTTGCCTATTGAAACAGATACCTACCTGCCAAAGGTCTACGCTGGGAATGGCAGGCCCAAAGGCTGGACAATTCTTTTCCGTCAGAAATGCTACTTAGGTAGGTACATCTACGGTATCGAGAAGCGCACCGTTACTTTTATTTCGCACTAGCTTCTACGCTCGGATGGCCGGTTCTTTTGGGAGGGATGCAAGTTCGATTGGTTAGAGTTAGGAGGTGTGAAAGTTGCTAGACCAAATTTCAGCCATAGGGAGCAGATTGTATTAGGACCAATCGGATTTGCATCCCTCGCAAACGGCTGCTCTCTTGAGGAGAGCCTCTTCACAGCAATACCTCCTCCCCAATGCCCACCTTCTCTCGCACGGAATACGTCAACGCATGCTTCTGTTTTGATATTGGAGCTCGTGTTTATACTCGAGAGATAAGGGATCTGTGCGAATTTTTAGGGAGGACCTCGCGTCGACAGCGGGCTACCCGTTTTCTTCTTGTGTCTCTCCACGAGGCGTATTGACGGTGGATTGTAGTAGCGTAGATGTCTGGCTGCCAGTTATTGAATTCAGGAGACGATAGGAACACTTTATTACAAAACACACATGCATTATAATATTAAAGTAAATCGTATTCCTCTCGGGCAGGAGTACTGATAATGATCGAACTTGCGCCCTACTTCGCGCAGACCGATTACACTGAGGGTACTCGAGTCACACACTGCTCATATGATACAGGGTGATTCTGGAGCTACGCCTGTCGAAGGATGCGGCCTGTTACCCCGTGACGAGGACAACCCCTCAGCAGTGCCCCACCGAATTTTATGGCCTTCTCCGGAAGAAGGTATGAATCCTGGGCCGAACGTAGCGATTTGAGGTTGAGCCCCCACAGTCGAGGGTGAAATATCCATTACAGCATATTAAGAAATTCTTTTCTTCATCGTATCGAAAGGGACGTGACGCCAATGGATTCCTTATGTTTTTCTGATGAAAATCATACCGAATGTCATGCAAATCGGACTACTTTGACACAAGCTATTTGTACTCTTTATGTAAAAGTTGTCCAATTTACTCGACGTTTGGCATGATTTTCGGAAAACCCCAAGGAATCCATCGACCACACGTCCATATCCATACGATAAAGAGTAAAGGATTATTTTATTGTTGAAACAGACACAGGGTAAATCTGGAAAAACGCCCTTCAAAGAGATGCGGCCTGGTACCCCGTGGCGAGGACAGCACTTCGCAATGCCTAACCCGATTTTATGGCTTTCGACCCTCAAAGGGGTTTGAATGTCTATTAAGAATTGAGCAATCTTTGACTTGAGCATTTCTTATCAGATCTTTGCGAAAACGACACCCATCGATTCTCACGTTTCGCCGATGATACTAACACCAAGAACGACGTAATTCGGACCATGATAAAGGAAATTCCATGGAAAATCGATTTGTATCATTTGAAGCTGACTTGACTTGGTTAAAAATAGTCCGATTTACACGAAATTTGGTATGATTGTCATCGGAAAAACATAACGAATCCTTTGGCGTCACATCCTTTTCGATGCGATAAAGAATGAAGAATTTCTTACTACACTGAAAGGAATATTTCACATTTTCACCCTCGACTGCGGGGGGTCGACCACGATTTTCCGGAGTCGGCCGAAGATTCATACCTGTTCCAGAAATAAAATAATTCTTTATTTCTTATCATATCGATGTGGAAGTGACACAGAAGGATTCCTCATATTTTTCCGATGAAAATCATGCCAAATATCGTGTAAATAGGACAACTTTTACATAAGGAATACAAATAGCTTGTGTCCAAGTAGTCCGATCTGCATGACATTTGGTATGATTTTAATCGACGGAACGCCAGGAATCCATTGACCTCGTTTTCGCAAAGATCTGATGAGAAATGCGGAAGTCGAAGTTTGCTCACTTCTTAATAGACATTCGAACCCCTTTGAGGGTCGAAAGCCATAAAATCGTGTTAGGCATTGCGAAGGGCTGTCCTCGCCACGGGGTACCAGGCCGCATCTCTTTGAAGGGCATTGCTCCAGATTTACCCTGTGTCTGTTTCAGCAATAAAATAATCCTTTACTCTTTATCGTATGGATATGGACGTGTGGTCGATGGATTCCTTGGGGTTTTCCGAAAATCATGCCAAACGTCGAGTAAATCGGAAAACTTTTACATAAAGAGTACAAATAGCTTGTGTCAAAGTAGTCCGATTTGCATGACATTCGGTATGATTTTCATCAGAAAAACATAAGGAATCCATTGGCGTCACGTCCCTTTCGATACGATGAAGAAAAGAATTTCTTAATATGCTGTAATGGATATTTCACCCTCGACTGTGGGGGCTCGACCTCAATTCGCTACGTTCGGCCCAGGATTCATACCTTCTTCCGGAGAAGGCCATAAAATTCGGTGGGGCACTGCTGAGGGGTTGTCCTCGTCACGGGGTACCAGGCCGCATCCTTCGACAGGCGTAGCTCCAGAATCACCCTGTATCATATGTGCAGTGTGTGACTCGAGTACCCTCAGTGTAATCGGTCTGCGCGAAGTAGGGCGCAAGTTCGATCATTATCAGTACTCCTGCCCGAGAGGAATACGATTTACTTTAATATTATAATGCATGTGTGTTTTGTAATAAAGTGTTTCTATCGTTTCCTGAATTCAATAACTGGCAGCCAGACATCTACGCTACTACAATCCACCGTCAATACGCCTCGTGGAGAGACACAAGAAGAAAACGGGTAGCCCGCTGTCGACGCGAGGTCCTCCCTAAAAATTCGCACAGATCCCTTATCTCTCGAGTATAAACACGAGCTCCAATATCAAAACAGAAGCATGCGTTGACGTATTCCGTGCGAGAGAAGGTGGGCATTGGGGAGGAGGTATTGCTGTGAAGAGGCTCTCCTCAAGAGAGCAGCCGTTTGCGAGGGATGCAAATCCGATTGGTCCTAATACAATCTGCTCCCTATGGCTGAAATTTGGTCTAGCAACTTTCACACCTCCTAACTCTAACCAATCGAACTTGCATCCCTCCTAAAAGAACCGGCCATCCGAGCGTAGAAGCTAGTGCGAAATAAAAGTAACGGTGCGCTTCTCGATACCGTAGATGTACCTACCTAAGTAGCATTTCTGACGGAAAAGAATTGTCCAGCCTTTGGGCCTGCCATTCCCAGCGTAGACCTTTGGCAGGTAGGTATCTGTTTCAATAGGCAAGGCCACCCGTGGCGCCAGCAAGACCATCCCCGGTCCTTGCTATTCCAGCGGGTTTTCTTCCAAGGAAAATTAGTAAATTTGCAAGCGCAATATCTTAAAAACCAGTGAAAATAAAGTGTATACATTATAGCTTATTGAATTTGTCTTGAAACGCACTATCAAGTGGCCTCTTCAAAAAAAAAATAGTTCCATTTAAAAAACCGAACTTGACCATCGTATCTTTTAAAATAATAATCGAAGAAAAAATTCGTCTGCGCTAATAAATTGCCCCCCTCGAACCATGCGATTCCATTTTTTTTATATTTTTTTATCTCCAATACTTTAGGAGATATCCAGCTGTACAGTCTTCCCGCGGACACCCTGTATATGCACCTTCACAGTCTCTTCACAGTTATACGTTGTTCACTCATAGAAACATTATCCCTACTATTGTATCGATGAACGAGCTATAATGAACCTTTACGAGCATAAATATCGTGCAACACAAATATCAAAGGATAATAGCTTATAAATCCTGTGCTAGTATTATTATACATTGCCATAATTACAAGCCATGGCTATCCAGACTAAACTTCTTGACTCTTGAAAATAGAAGAATCATAACAGACCTGACCTTTTTACTTAATGTCACAAATAGCCGAATAAATTATCAACCTATACTAAAACAACTAATTTCACTAAGAACCTAAGGCAATGTAATCCTTTTTAATCGACTTCAAAAAGGAGTTTATAGATTCGACCCGTATGTATTTTTTTTATATGTTTGTCCCCGCATAACTCCTCAGCACATGGACTGATTTTGATGATTTTTGTTGATTTACTTAGTCAAATGGTAGAGGACTTTTGGGAATATAAATTATTTAATGAGATATAATTTGAATACAAACGACGTGGCGTGGTGTACCGTGTGACTGTTTGAGACGAAGTGAACGAGAGAACGTTCCAAAGCGGAAGTCACAGTCAAAAGTAAGTTCACATATTGGCACATTTGCATACATAGGACATCTGTGGCCGACACGAGTCTGGCCGCGTTCTTTGAAGGATCCCGCCTTTACAATTGGTACTTATATTCCAAGCAGTCTATAGATCAGCGACTAAATTTTCTTATCATAACAATCTTCTTTTTATTCGAAAGAGGGCGATGCCCCAGTGGTCCCATCCTACACTGCATCAATATTGTCCCAATATTTTGCCAGTTCTGGTTAATAATAAAGACTATTGTCACCTAACTATTATTATTTTATGTACGTACGCACATATCTCCTCAGCACGTGGCTCAATATATATAAAACTAAAAAGTTAAAAATAAAAAAATTTAAAAATTAAAACCGTCTTCAAAAAAATAAAAATGCACTAAAAAGTAAAAAATAATTTTTTCCCTTATTTAATCTACGATTGTCTTATTTTTTAAGTCGGCGCCTCATCTTGAGACACTGTGTAAATCTGACGCCGACTTAAAACATATGACCGTCGTAGATTAAATAAGAAAACATTATTTTTTTCTTTTTAGTGCATTTTTATTTTTTTGAAGTCGGTTTTAATAACGTAAAAACTCATCGAACCCTCTATGGCAAACATAATTGCATCGATCGCATAAGTAGCATTGCTAATTCTTATCACGATCAACTTAAATTTTTCTCCGATTCAATAGATAAGATTCGTATAAGTCTGTTGCGTTGAATGTCTCATATTGTATATTCATGCTTTCCTTTTTTCTTTTCCTTTTTATCTCTGTCTTTCTTTCTTCATGTGCGTCTGTTTTTCTACCTCATTTTGTAATTAATTGTACCAGGGTTGTCTAACCCGTCTATTGTAATTAAAATTACAAATTAAAATTAAAATAAATCAATCGAAAAGTATTCATAAAAAAAGTATTTTAGTACACCCTCCCCCCCCCCCCCACCCTTTATAGAGAGGTTAACTTTAGTCGAATAAAAAGGACAATGTTAAACCGCAGAGGGGATTAGTGACCTACGAGCCTACAGCGTATGCTATACATCGTTGGAAAGATCTCGCCAAGACGAATCGATTGATACCATTTTTAATTTCGAAATCAGATGGGATCCCCTCGAAAAATGGCCTTAAAGTTCGAGATTTTGCGGTTTCGGACAAAAGAAACCGGTAGTAAAAGCCCATCCGGCCCGAGGGACCTCAGGTAGGCACCTGAGGGAAAACCGAGGGATGTAAGCGATACTTCAGCAGGCTGGAGCGGCAAATGTGCCTCATGACCTTCATTTCAAGGCCGTGTTGGGCCTGCGTTTGCCCTATGGGCCCCTTTCCTAATGTCCAGTACGAAATTGCCAAATGATTAGTGGCCCATGGGGCAAACGCAGGCCCAACACGGTCCTGAAATGAAGGTCATGAGGCACATTTACCGCTCCAGCCTGCTGGAGTATCGCTTACATCCCTCGGTTTTCCCTCAGGTGCCTACCCAAGGTTGCTCGGACCGGATGAGCTTCTACTAACGGTTTCTTTTGTTCAGAACCACAAAATCTCGAACTTTGAGGCCATTTTTCGAAGTGATCCCATCTGATTTCGAAGTTCAAAATAGTATCAATCGATTCGTCTTGGCGAGATCTTTCCAACGGTGTAATTAAAATACTTCGTAGGTCACTAATCCCCTCTGCGGCTTAACATTGTCCTTTAACCAGAAAATCCAATTCTACGGCCTAACAACCCCCCCCCCCGTATTAACCGTTTTTACAATGAACAGTCGTATGTTATTAGCGTAAACATTTTTTTCGCGATTTCTGATATCCGTACCGCTGTGCGTCGCAAAACTAATCATAATAATGTAGTTGTAAGTTATTTCATTTCTTTATGTTAAACCATTATATAGATATTCCGGACACGCTTTTGTATGACAGACTGTATACAAAGAACAATATTATAACTACCCCTAAACATAGTAAAGATTTGTCTTATAGTAAGGAACCACTAGTAACATTCTAGCACAATTTTCATCATCTATTATTGGATAAAGGTGTAACAAAAATAATGATTCGTTTACTTCAGATTCAATGAAAGAATGTTCAGAAAAAGGCGTCAAATTAGTAATTTTAAGAACAAATGAAATCACACACTTACGCAAATCTCTAAAAAAAAAAAACAATAAGCGCATTTCAATCACAACAGCAAATGAAAATGAAATATTTTTAGTATGATATTTCAATATTTCGCTCATTCGAAACTGGCGATACGACACGGTTTAATGAAAATGCAAGTGCTTCAAGTCTCAAATCTCAATGCACAAAGCTACCCTTTACATCTAGTTCCAGTACAAGCAGTTTTCGGTACTTAAATAAATCAATTGTGACAACAGTAACGTGGTGCAGGTTAATATCTGTCCAAGTATATCAGTATTACAAACGCATATATCTCCCCGACTATTGTTATACAAGAAGAACGAATTCACGGACAAATGAAATGTCATGTTGCGTTAACGTCGGCTCCAATCATGCGTTAACGAATATTTGCTAATTTTCTCAATGTTTGTGAACAAATATTTGTATCTTTTGCACTCTTCATACAAGGAAAGAAAATATTCGTTTACGAATATCGTGCTTTTTCCTCTTTAAAAGCATCCGAAAAATGCCATTAATTAATCCGTTTTCTTCTTCAATTTTGTGATCATGCAGTTGAAATAGCTCATAGGGTTGCATATGAATAGTTCCACTTGAAATACTCCAAAGAATTGCCAAACAACCATCTTCAGTCCACTCTCCATATGCTACAACATCACTCGCATAATTGAATGTTCGGCACCAAGTGTGGATAGTTCACACTTCACTTGTCATAAAACAAGCAGATATTCGTGTCCTCCGATGAGGATTAATTTACAGAATCAAGTTGGAATAATGTTCGCTGGGTTCAGCACGCATAAGGCGGCTACGCACGCTCCGCCCGTTCTGACAGGCTGGCCGGATGGTGCATCCACACGCTCCAACCGTCAGACGAAAATAATTATTTATTCTTTATCGTATCGATATGGAAGTGATGCCGATGGATTCCTTATGTTTTTCTGATGAAAATCATACCAAATTTCTTCTAAATCGGACTATTATTAACGAAATTAGCTTCAGGTTATGGGAATGAATTTTTCATGAAATTTCCTTCATTATTTTCCGAATTACGTCGTTGTTGGTGTCACTTTCATCGGAGAAACATAAGGAATCAATTGGCCTCATTTTCGCAAAGATCTGATGAGAAATGCGGAAGTCGAAGATTTTTCACTTCTTAATAGACAATCCAACCCCTTCAAGGGTCGAAAGCCATAAAATTCGGTGAGGCACTGCGGGGGGTTGTCCTCGCTACGTGATACCAGGCCGCTTCTCTTTGACGGACGTAGCTCCAGAATCACCTGTACATTCGGGCCGCTCGGTTTTTTTCGGATTGCTAAGAAAAATTAGAGCTACTCTGTTTTTTCGGACTGATCGGTTTTTATGGGTACTCAGCTCGGTTCGGCTCGGTTCTTTAAGTAATTATTCTGATTCTAGTTGTTGCAATATTTCAATTCTCTACATTTGTTCCATCAAGTTCAATTTCTTGGAGGCTTTGGAGACATTCAGCAAATCCAATAAATCTAGAGCGTTTATGACCTACTTGTCTTGCTCCTTCTTACTACTTAACACGTTCAATGGCAAGGACGACTGTATCTCGTGAGCCATTTCTTTGATGCGACGGGACTTTACCGACATGGGCTGGGAACAGCCCGACAATCGCGGCAAGCCTGACTTTCCTTTGGTCGAGAGTCCCGAGGTCCCTTCCTCGGTATCATATGGCAGGCAAACCTTTGGTCTCCACTATTCTAAACACTCTCTGTCCTTCAATATTTAGCTGTCGCGAGCCACAAGTCTCTATCTCGAGAATAAAAAGTCTCAAGTGGCGTTCGGTTCAGACCTAGCCGCGGCCTCAGGCAGACCGAATCGTTTTCCGAATTTGCTCCGGCCGGCCTGCACAGTCCGGATTGCGCAAGAAAAATAAACTTTCTCCTACCGAAATCTACTGAATGTTTATTACATGGTGATTCTTCAGAGACACCTGTCAAAGAGATGCCGCCCGGTACCCAGTGGCGAGGACAGGACCCCCCAGTGCCTCACCGAAATTGATGGCTCCCGACCTTCGAAAGGATTGGAATACCATTAAAAAGTCAGAAATGTTCAAGATTTCCGCATTTCTAATCAGATTTTTGCGAAAACGACGCCTATCGATTCCTTATGTTTCGCCGATGAAAGTGACGCCAACAACGACGTAATTCGGAAAATAATGAAGGAAATTCCATGAAAAATTCATTCCTATAACCTGAAGCTAATTACGTTAATCATAGTCCGATTTACATAAATTGTGTATGATTTTCGTTGGAAAAACATAAGGAATCCATCGGTATCACTTCCATATCGATACAATAAAGAATAAAGGATTTCTTAATACGCTGAAATGAATAAATCCGTTGAATAAATTAATAATAATGTTTAACTAAACTGTAGATCTCGTCACCATTTCTAATAGTACTATTTGGTTTTTCCTTATAATCTGAAACTAAAACTTTCCCCAACAAGCGATTTAAATCGCTTAAAGAGCATTAAATAAACTACTAAATAAACAGTTTTCAAATTTTTTTATAACAATTAAGTTGAAAAAATTGAAAAAAAAAACATTAAGTGAACGTACAATATATTCAATTATAAATCTTTAGAAAGGGATAATTCTTTCCTTTTATGTTTTTTGGCGCTATTCCAATATCTTTTATAGTTTAAAAGTTATACAACACGAATGTCACTAAAGGGTCCTCCAGACGCTGATGCATGTTGCAGTGAAACACTGATGCATGCATCATGATGCAGGTTTCATGACTCTTGCATCGTGCTCACGTACTTAGCTGATGAGCAAGATGCCAGTTCCGCTTCTGATGCTGAAACACGGAAACCGATCTACAGACGTAGCAACATGCATCATGAAACCTGCATCATGAAACCTGCATCATGATGCATGTATCAGTGTTTCACTGCAACATGCATCAACGTCTGGAGGATCCTTAACTATCCCTATTCCGACCACTGTGCGGCATCCGGCCGGCCTGCACAGTCCGGCCTGCGCAGGCCAACCTGACAGGCCGGCCGGAGCGTGTGTGGTTGCCTATACTGAATAATTATACACAAATACGAATATCGTATGTAACCACACTTACGCATTTTAACGCTTTGAGTGACACCAGCGTGTTTTCACGCTGAGGGATTTTCATTCTGTGTACAATTTTAACATGTTTTCACGTCGAAATTTTCTCGGAAGCATCGACTGAGAGCCCCCGACTGTTTACTTTGAAAATGAACCGAGATCGAATTTCGTTCTGTACTTCGAGGCGTCAGCGATCCTTTGTTCGATCGGCAGTTGAACCTTCGATGAGTCATCAATATTCTCCACTAGATCTTCACTGGAATATTACCAATTAATTGGCAAGGTTTTCTTGAAGAAAATAAATCCAAAGTCGACCACAGACTACTTTTAATTATGCGTAATATACAATCGATCTAAGGAACTCACAATCACAAATATAATTAAAAATAGTTCGAATAAGTATTTGAGCTAGTGAAATTTAAGTTTTCATATTTACAACACAATTGCTCAAAAAGGCCTTTAAAACCCTGTCTTGAAACGAGATTTCACTAAACCTTGCGCCAATCTAAGTAATAACGGGAATATGGGATATTTACATACAGATACTGAATGTGTGGAGCCGGTACGATGTTTAATTTTTTGGATAACCAAAGTGTATGTTTTATTTCGTGTTCCATATTTTTAAATGGATGTAAGTAAATGCCCACTCATATGAGTGAAAAAGAAACAAATTTCACAGATTAGAGGAACGTGCATTTTACAAGAACGTTTTGTATGGAAACGAGATCGATCTGTTGTATGCTTTTATGATATATTGTTTACATTAAGGTCGCTATCATTTCTGTACGTGTATTATAGTTTATTGTGATACAGTACAATAGTTTTGTATTTAGAAAATAAATAAACTTGCAGAAATGAAAAATTCTCATTCACTCTCATTGTTATTCGTGGCGGATTGGCCAGGGTGTCAACTGCCCGATGGTGTCGTCGAGGTAACATTGAATTGGAAACTACAAATGTCTTTATTGATATAACCAGTACAGTTTTATGAGTCTTTACAGTGTTTGTACAGAACGGCGTTGTAACCCTGCTGGTCTGAGGTGTAGGACTGCCCTATCCTTCTGTTTGGGACCGGTATTTAATTTGGTTCTTACTGAAGGGGTGGTAGGTAAGGTAGGCGAAGAGCCTAAGGAATTTGGAAAAGGGGGTGTTTGAGAAATCTGTTATCACGAGGTGCTATCTTGGCGACACTCGGAATTTGGAAAAGGGGACTACTCGGGAAATTAGGATATCGTGGGAAGCCATCTTGGCGAGACACGAGGAATTTGGGTATTGGTTTTTCGGCGAACGGTTACATCGTGAAATGGATCTATTGCCAAGATTGGTAACCATCTTGGCGACACTTGGAATGTGCGTGCATTTTCTTAATGAATGGTCGGAGTCCCGAGTAGACCCATCTCGCTGATTCAGGACAAGGGAAACCCATTCGTCTATTGGGGGGTTGACTGTCGATTATCGCGATAATGGCAAGTGTGACTTAAACACCAAACAATATGTTAAAAATGTTAATAACCTTTCAGTAGCTTGACACTATTTTAGAAGTTTCAATATTATTGCTCTGTGTAACTAAAATTTACGTTGTATTACTATTTTAAATGATTATAGTTGTGGATGTGCCCACTTTGTCTCTTCGCGACCAATATTTTTAGGCCCAGTCCGCCACTGATTGTTATTCATGTGTGTACAAATCATAGAATCAAGTAACGATGGTAAGTATACCAATAATAACGTATGCTAATACATAGTCTGTCATTTTCCCTGCCCGAATACTTGAAAGTCATGCGAACGTAAACTCATTTCATGACATCTGTTGTGTCCAGGCAACGCCCAAGCACGCGTATCATACACACCGCATATACATTATACATATTATGTTACGTTCGTTACGAAACGTTCGAGACGTTTCCAAACTAAGACAGCTGCTAAGCAACCGAATCTACAAAATCAGCAAAATGCGAACGCTTCACATTTACCGGGCATGGTAACGCGTACCACGCCCAAGAGGGATATAAAACCAATCCGACCCCGCTAATCGACAGACTCGAGATCCGACACTCGACCGGGCAGCACGACAAAAAACCTACTTGTACACCTCAGTCTAGTTTTAGTTGTTTCTGAATAAAGACTTAGTCTTTGAGTTTAAACACATATGGTGTAGATCACCCGGTGGATTCTCATCCTTTAATCACTCCCGAACCCACGATTACGCCAGATCCCGTACCAGCCTTGCGAGCCATCACGCAGGGCACAACAAAATTGGTGGCAGCGGTGGGATCTGCATCGTAAAAATTTTACCGAGCCTTGGCGCAACCGTCTGAGATTGAACTCTCTCAGACAAGATTATTGAATCATCACAGTCGCATAGGCTGAAACAGGTTGCCGTAGCTACCGAGGTAGCGCAGAGGACCGAGGAACGGCCTTTGAGAAGATGTTCGACGCAGTCCGAACGACGACGAACCTATGTTAATACTCGTTAGAGTAAAATCGGCTTGTGAGTAAACGGGTGAATCAACCATCTACCAAACACCAATTCCATCTACGAGAGGACTTGGAGACCGAGGAACGTGTAGGAGCCGCACCGGAAGGACGGACGGAGAGCCGTACGAGGGAAGCAGCCGTCGGGGCACGCAGCGAACAGCTGTACGGATCAACCTTGCTGGATCCAGATTCATCTTATCGCCGCCGTTGGTTCACGTACGAGAGGACGTCCGACCGAGCCGATGACATGTGGTTGCGAGCAGCATTGTAAGTAAATGAAGCGTATACCGAGTCCGAACCAGAAAACGCGAGCGTAAATATTGTAAACCAGAGTCCTAAAAAAATTCAGAGACGGTACATGCATGTCTATAGAAGACGAACGCGCAAATCAATTCAAACTCCCAGGTCAAAGAAGCTTGTCGCGATCATTCGAGTCGTTTTTCGATAAAAAACTAATCTTCGTACGAGAGAAACTAGACCTTCTACCTTCTATAGACCATCCAAGACCGTCCCGCCAAACACTTCGACCGCCGCCGCTAAAACTAAGTGTTAAGAGGAACGACGATTCAAGCGTAGAATCGTCCCCGGAAAATTTTGTGACACCGAATAGAGAATATCCAATTTTGCTAGCGGACTTTAGTTTGTTGGACAGAGTAAATTCGGGAGGACAAGAAATGTTGTTGCTTGACGGTGATAACCCCCCCGGACTACCGGACGTGAAAAAATTGTCTACCGCATTGTCGCTAGTCGATAAATTCGTAGGAAAATCATCAGACGAGCTTGCAGAATTTTTGAAATCTTATGCGAGCGCCTCAGAGTTTGTCCCCGCAACGGAGTTACCGCGGTTCTTGAAAACAGTGATAGGAACAAAAGGCAAAGCAGCCAAGGTATTAGAATACAAGGAAGTAGATAGTTTCGAAAAATTAAAGGACATCTTAACATCCTTATTCGTGGACAAAAGGTCAATAGGAGCAGTTGGAGCAGAGTTCCATGCCTGCCACCAACGAGAAAACGAGAGCGTAAAACAATTCGCGTGTAGAGTAGAAGAATTAGCTGGAGAATTATCTGAACTATCGGTAAAGCCAGGAAACAGCAACGAAGTAAATGACGCGTTGGTAGGATCAGTACAAGAACGCGCCCTAGATGTTTTTACCCTCGGATTGAATGTGAAACTGAGAATGATCATAAGATCTCGAAACTATACAACGTTAAATGCAGCTATAGCCGCAGCAATAGAGGAGGAACAAGCGATGGGTCTAAACACCTCGCGAAATTTTAGGAAATTCGGTAATCAGCCCAAAGGAAGGGAAGGATCAAACGTACCGCGATGCGAACGCTGTAATAAATTAGGACATTTAGCAAGGAATTACTATACACGGTTAAGCATGCCGCGAGAGAACTATCCGACTCAACAAACGACCGTAAAAAGGGAAGTTCAGCGCGTTACAGTAGTCTGCCACTATTGTAAAAAACCGGGACACCAAATCAGGGAATGTAGGGCCAGAGAAAGAGCAAATGAACGAGGGTACGGACAGCGCTATACAAATACGAATAATAGACGCAACGATTTTAGACAGAATTTCAATAGAAACCCGAGTTGAGAACAATCTAGCGAATATCAAGATTCCCCTACCGCGAGCCGCGGAACAACCGACGATAGGCAAACTAACGCAGGAGCCAGAATGGATTCATATCGAGCGAATCTGGTAGTGACTTCCAAGATAGAGAACACAATTGAAATCGAGGCGCCAGAGCTAGTAAAGGAAAAAACAAACATGCTGATCGACACCGGTGCCGATATCACGTTAATAAAGATAGGAAAGGTGTTGGGCGACGTCCACGACCAAGACGAAGTAGTGTCCCTGCGAGGAATAGCTCCAATAGAAATCAAGACGCTATGCCTAAGAGAATTAAACATAAGGGTTGGGAATAAACTCGTAACGCATCCTTGTCGGTTACTGAGAGACGACTTTCCGCTAGAAGCAGACGGAATCCTGGGACAAGATTTTATGACTAAGCACGACGTATGCATCCGAGCAAATCAAGGGATAGAGTTGTGCGGAATACGGTTCCCCGGAATTCGGATTAGAGGGAGACAAACTCGGATACTCCACAAAAGCAGAACATTCAATTACCCTAACCCAAGGCACCAAACCTATATTCGTGAAGCCGTATAGATAGCCTCAGGCGCATACGGATGAAGTGGATAGACAAGTTCAAGAGTTGGTAAAGGAAGGAATAATTAGACCAAGCGCCAGCCAATGGAACGCTCCCTTGCAAGTAGTCCCGAAAAAGACAGACGCTACGGGTAAACGCAGGCTAAGGTAGTGGTAGATTTTAGAAAAGTAAACGAGGCGGCAATAGGCGATTCATATCCCTTGCCCAACATAACAGATATTCTAGACCAATTAGGCGGAGCGAAATACTTTTCAACCCTAGATTTAGCGTCAGGATTCCATCAAATAGCAATGAAAAAGGAAGATCGCGAAAAAACCGCATTATCGACGCCATACGGCCATTTTGAGTATAATAGAATGCCGTTCAGGCTGAAAAACGTCCCCGCGACGTTTCAAAGATTAATGAATACCGTGCTGTCAGGCCTACAAGGAATAAAATGTTTCGTATATTTAGATGACATAGTCGTCTACGGACGCTCGTTAAAGGAGCACCAAGAGCGACTAGAACTCGTGATTGAACGCATACGAGGGAGTGGCCTAAAATTTCAACCCAAAAAGTGCGAATTTCTACGCAAGGAAATAATATACTTAGGATACATAATAACCCAAAACGGCATCAAACCAGTCCCGTCAAAACTAGATGCCGTCCGAAATTTCCCAATACCCAAAGGAGTTAAAGACGTACGATCCTTCCTAGGCTTAGCTGGATATTACAGGAGATTCATAGACCATTTCTCACAAATCGCGAAACCATTAACACAACTGTTAAAGAAAGACCAAACATTCAGATGGACCGCACAGGAGCAAGAAGCCCTCGAGATTCTAAAGGAAAAATTAACGACAGCTCCGATATTACAATATCCAGATTTTTGAAACCGTTTGTTCTAACAACGGACGCTTCCGGGAAAGCGATAGGAGCGGTACTATCGCAAGGAAAAATAGGACAAGATTTGCCGATATCATACGCGAGCAGGGTATTAAACAAGGCGGAAGAGAAGTACAGCACAATCGAAAAAGAACTGTTAGCTATCGTATGGGCACTAAATTCAAAATCGTGACGGACCACAAGCCACTTACTTGGCTTTTTAACGTAAAGGAACCCGGTTCTAGATTAATGAGATGGAAGTTGAAATTAGCAGAATACGATTATAGCATAGAGTATAAGGCAGGAAACACGAATAAGAACGCGGACGCCCTCTGCAGAATGTTCGCGATAACGCGACGAACGAAACAAAAGATCAGCAGCGAAATAGTAGCCGACGCCAGTAAAGGCGCCAGCGACGAAAAGGAGCCCCGGTCAGAAGAAGAAACGAGCGATAATACATATACGGAGGACGCTAAAAACCAAAAACTGCGTGAATTTCACGACACTCCCTTGGGAGGACACTTAGGGGTAAAACGGACCCTGGAACGTATAAAATTAAAACATTCATGGCCAGGAATGCGGCAAGACATAGAAAAATACATCTCCAGATGCGAAAAATGTCAGAAAAATAAGCTATCAAGAATAACCAAAGCTCCCATGGTAATTACAGACACTCCCACGGAACCATTTGAGAAATGTGCACTAGACATAGTAGGACCCTTACCCGAGACAAGCAGGCGGAACAAATACGTGCTAACTTTTCAAGACCTACTAACCAAATTTAGTAAAGCCATACCCCTTGAGAACCAGGAAGCAAACACAGTAGGAAAAGAATTCGTCACTAAGATAATTTGCGAATACGGTATACCACAACGAGTATTGACCGATCAAGGAACCAATTTCCTAAGCCAGGTATTCAAAAACGTCTGCAAATTGCTCAAAATCGAAAAAATTTAAACCACAGCCTACCACCCGCAATCAAACGGAGCTCTAGAAAGAAGTCATCGTACACTAGCCGAATACTTAAAGAATTTTATCGCGGAAGACCAGACTGATTGGGACGAGTGGTTGCCTTACGCGATGTTTACGTACAATATCACCCCGCACACGTCCACTAGCTACATGCCCTACGAACTCGTTTTCGACAGGCAAGCTACCTTGCCGACTTCATTAAACCAGACACCGCAATTAATATATACTTACGACAAATATGCTGAAGAGTTGCGAGAGAGACTACGGTCAACAAATACCATTGCACGCGAGACTATAGGGATCAGTAAAGACAAGTCAAAGACGCACTACGACAAAAAGACGACAGACAGATCTTTCAAAATCGGAGATCAAGTGCTACTGCACGACGAAGCAGTAAGACGCGGACGGTCAAAAAAATTAACACCCGCGTGGACAGGTCCGTACTCAATTCAAAATACGCTCGACAATAATAACTACACTATAAAAAGAGGACGAAAAACGTGCCGCGTGCACTCTAACAGACTTAAACATTTTATAGAATAGGACAGGAATAGGGAAACGGTCGCAGTAGTGGAGGAAAGTAACGATACGCGAAAAATTAAATTAAAGAAAAGTAAATATATTAACATAAAAGGACGCATAGAAAATTAAAATTCCCCGGAATAGGCCCAAGTCGTGGGGCGAGGGGAGAGCCCGATGATTTCATCTCCATAGCGTTCTGGAACAATAACCAGACACGAAGGAATTAAATTAGAGAATCCCACTAGGGACAAACAACATAAGCAACGAGAACAAAAGAAACTCACCAAACAGGGCCCGTATCCCCCACGAATCAGAGAGGTCCAACCATTCTGCATTCTCCCGCGCGTACCGCCGGCAATCGGAACGGTACTCGTGTACGGCTCGCCGATACGAAAAATTTAAATACCCCGGCGGAGCAAGGAATTCCAAAAACTAAAAAAGAAAAAAATATATTCCTTTTGAAAAACACAAACTCCACACTAACACACGTCGCAAAGGTACAAAACATTGATAAACACACCAAAAGAAACAACGCAATCTCGCGCGGGATGTCCATCAAAGAAAGCATGATGAGGACTGAAACGAAACGAGAAGCGACGAGACAATCGAGTCCCGCGAAGACGAACCATCTTACGTTAGCAAAATTTTATCTCACGCACAGCATACGCAAGACCAAGACTTCGCGACGAACGGAACGAAGCGCCGACTACACCTAGACATTATATTTTGCAGGATTACCGTCCTACAAACGACGATACTACTCATAGGAGGGACACCCCCGATACAGATTTCGCTATAAAAGAATTCCAAGACCACCCCGGCATTTACTTCGAGAACCTAGGCGATCTACAAATTTACCGAGATAGTTGGAAGTTAGTATTACACGTAGACATATCTTACATCTACCGACGAGAAGCGAATCTCCAAGCTGCACTATATGATATACTTACGCAATGTAAAAAACCTTTTACCGATATCTTACAAAAGTTCTGCAAAACATTCGCCGCGAAAATCCAAGACAAGGTAGACCGCATCACCAAACTCCTTACCTACGTCCAGCACACTATAAGCTCAGCACAAAAACAGCGCCGCGGACTAATAGACGGATTAGGTTACATAGGCAAATCACATTTCGGACTAATGGATTCCGAGGACAGAAAGAAAATCAACGACCAAATAGACTTTTTAACGAGACAGGACAGTAGATTAAAAAATACAATCAAAGGACAAATGCAAATTGTAAGAGCCAACGCCGAACTTCTCAATGAGACTATACATAACATACAAGACAACGAAAAAACACTCTTAAACGCGACATGGCAAATTCAATACTTACTACAACAGTCGACCAACATTATTAAATTCCGAGAGACAGTAGACGAACATCTCATACTAATAAACAGCGTCGCAGAAACACTATTGCGCGACACACAAGACTTGCTAGAATTCATAATGGATATAAAAAAGGGAGTCCTTAACCCACGGTTAATACCACCAGCGCAAATCATAACGTACCTCACTTCAGCACTCCCACACATTCTGAAAGGACTAGACTTCCCTATCGGGATAAAGTTAGAAAACATGCACGTCCTGTACGAGATACTAACACTCTCCGCATTTTCGGATATCAAATCAATTACTGTAGTATTAGACATCCCATTGTTGAGCGCAAAGAAATTTAAATTGAGTAAAGTACACCCGGTACCCACGAGGGTAAACGAATCGTTCTATGCGTACGTAGAACCCCTCGACCCATACGTGGTACTTGACACCTCGGTGCAAGATTACATACAACTAAGTAAACAAGACCTAGCAGAATGTAAAACTATAAACGATCTATACCTCTGCACATCTAATCACCCGATGTTCAAAGCGATACCATACGGACCTTGCGAAGTACAGTTATACACAAAATTGACACAAAAACCAAATAATTGTAAAATACGAAGCATGACACTGAATCACACAATCCTGATAGAATTACAACAACCAGGCACGTGGATTTATATCGCGCCGAAACCGATACAACTAGCAGCAACCTGCGACAACAAAGGCACAAACATGTATAGCATTAAGGACTCTGGTATAATAACGATAAGAAACAAATGTACTATCACCACCGCCGAATTCACAATAGAAACTGGTAAGCAACACGGGATAGAAAAAACATGGAACTACTTACCTGGTTACAATTTGTCACTAGACGAAATTACGTTTCCACAGATCACTGTAAATTCGTATCGACATACCAACTTCGAACTTAAAAGAATAATCAAACACCCGGAAGAATTAAATAAAGTTAGCAAAAAATTAGAGGACTTACAAAACGATTTAGAAAAACCCGAGATCATACCAACTGAATACCACTATAGATTCTTTACACTATCCTCTGTGACGGGATTAATAACAATTACATTGTGTATCTTCACACTTTACAAATGCATTGTACGCTGTAAAGCAAGAACACCACGACATTGTACCACAGACAATACGAATCACGACAAAACAACACAAAAACCTGAAGCGATAATCAAAATAGTTAGTAAGGAAGAAACGTCTTCCACTAATTCTCTTTGAAATATTATATTCGTTATAAACAAACTATTATTACTATATTATACAAATATCATAATCTTTCACTGTCAAATGTATAAGACAGTCTGTACTCATACTTACCGAATTACCATTATAATCTAGTTAAAAAACCACATGTAAGCCGCTGGAAAAGCTATGGCTTTTCCTGCCCAAGGGGGGAGGGATGTTGTGCCCAGGCAACGCCCAAACACGCGTATCATACACACCGCATATACATTATACATATTATATTACGTTCGTTACGAAACGTTCCAGACGTTTCCAAGCTAAGACAGCCGCTAAGCAACCGAATCTACAAAATCAGCAAAATGCGAACGCTTCACATTTAACGGGCATGGTAACGCGTACCACGCCCAAGAGGGATATAAAACCAATCCGACCCCGCTAATCGACAGACTCGAGATCCGACACTCGACCGGGCAACACGACAAAAAACCTACTTGTACACCTCAGTCTAGTTTTAGTTGTTTCTGAATAAAGACTTAGTCTTTGAGTTTAAACACATATGGTGTAGTTCACCCGGAGGATTCTCATCCTTTAATCACTCCCGAATCCACGATTACGCCAGATCCCGTACCAGCCTTGCGAGCCATCACGCAGGGCACAACACATCAAATATTCAAGAGACACTCCCGAAGTGTCAATCGCTGATTTTGATGAAACATGGATATACAGGGTGTTCAGTAACAGGTGGAAGAAACTTCACGGGGTGATTCTACATGAAAAAATAAGTCCAAAATATAAAATAAAACTTGTTGATATCACGCTTCAAGGGGTACACTGTGCTAAGGGGAACCACCTGAGGGGCACACGCTGCTAAGGGGACTGAGGGGCACACTGAGGTAAAGGAACCGCCTGAGGGACACATTGAGGTAAGAGGAACCGCCTGAGGGGCACATTGAGGTAAGAGGAACCGCCTGAGGGGCACACTGATTGTGAGTCGGGGGGCTGAGAATCATAGTAATATAAGTCCAACTTTTAAAAATTTGAGTTAATAACAGTTTTTAAATCTTAAAGGCTTCATCAGTAGACCATCTAAGAGAGTTCTGGACGAACGCAGGGCGAGGGGTGAAGCGGGGCGAGGGGGGAGGCGGGTGGGGGGATCGCAACACGTGGAGGTGGGGGCCGGGACCCTGGAGCACTGGAGGGGGAATGGGCCTTGAGAGCAGGTAGAGGGGGTACCTCGATGACACATCACGCGTTCCTCGACGATGACACGTCACGCGTCGTAGGAAGCGATCCGCAACCCTCTACATCGCCCCAAGGTCAGATGGCACCCTGATATCTGCGACGTTGGAATAGCGCGCGCGCGATTGCTCGCCACACACACACACACACACACACACACGCGCGCGCGCGCGCGCGCGTGGGGGAGGGGTACCGCTGATGACTCATCCTCTCGGCCCGTGATCAAAACATGCGGAGGTATTACGCGTAGAAGATGCAAGTCGAAACCTGCATGGCTGTTGCGTAATAACCGCGCCAAAAAACATATAATGCTCGAAGGTCAACTTCCGAGAATAATGAGGTATGTCGCGTAGAAGACGCAAGTCGAAACCTGCATGGCTATTGCGTAATAACCACGCCACAAACATACGGATAGCGAAGATCAACTTCCGAGAATACTGAGGTATGACGCGTAGAAGATGCAAGTCGAAACCTGCATTTTGGTATCGCTCCAAGGCCAGATCGCGCCCGCGAACAAGGAGTGTGAGAGAGAGGTACGATATGAATCTATCCTTCTCTCTCTAGGGACATAGTCGAAGCATACGGTGGTACGAGGCGCAGAAGATGATGCAAGTCGAAACATGCATTTTCGTATCGCGTAATCCGAGAATATTGCGCAGCATTGGTGCGTGCAATCTCGAGACCGCGAAAAATCAAAGCGGCGACGTTTGAACAAGGAGCGTGGGAGCGGTATGATATTTTTGTACATCTCTCTCTCCCTCTCGTTGTCGGAGGTGCAAGGTGAAACCTACATTTTGTTATGGCGCGATAATCGAGCCAAAAAACATATCACTGTAACGATAGAAGGTTGATATTCGAGAATAATAATAATACGCAGCATCGGTGCGCGAGAAGTTCGCGATAATTTTTGACGGTAAACTTTCGAGAATGAATAATGCGCATATGCTTAAAAGATATCACGTAACAGCAGAATATGATGTGTACAAGAATAAAGCGATGTAATCGAATACTGTGTTCGGTAGTCCATTAGGCTACAGATGATTATCAAGAGCATATTCGGTGCGAGAGATGTGATATTATTCGAAATGCATAATAAGAGGTATATAGATGTTTCGAGATCCTAACATACCTAGTGTAAGAAATGAACATCGAAAGAATGTTACATAGTTTTTTTTTTTGGATAAGTGATATTCTGTGCAGGCTGGAAAGGATCGTGCATGGTATCGGACAATACAGGTTTTCGTATGAAAAAAGTATTTATTGGTAAAGCAAATAGACATGTACACATTATTGGGGTACGTTGCGAGTATCACGTATAATCGAATCCAAGCATAACACTAATAATTCACAATATAACAAAGAATGCGGTTCGAATACTTCGCTTTCTGAAATGAGTTTTTCATAGTCCGCGGTCGGTGTCGTAGCGGCGCGTATAATGGCTACAAATGAAGCGTATTTGATGCTTACGGAGTCTAGAATTTCCGACAACCACGAGAACATATGATCGATGCAGCGATCGTATTTAAACATTTGACGTATCGTAGCTTCGGTCATGTATATGGTTGAACTGCTATCCGATATTTTGGTAATTCGTTGACTGTTGATTCGCGTGAAGTCGATGCGTAAATGATCGACGACGATAGGGTCTTGATGCGATGGAGTTTGGTCGTTACGGAAACGTCGAAGTATCTCCGGTTCTTGCTGCAGCAGAAGTTTCCACGTAGACATGGGGAAACACAGTTCGTTGCATTTGTTGTCGACTATGGTGATTTCAACGCAGCACGTATCCAGGCCGATACGAATTCCAATTGCAATGCGTTTATAGATAGTCAAGGTCAATGGATAATCACGTCCCATGATTCGTAAGATTGTTTTCTTCGGCGATGATGCAGATTTATCACTGTAAGAAACACACACGCAGAGTTAATGCATCGAACGTTTTCGTGTAAATCGAAAAGTGTGCAAAAAGTGTACTACGTACCTTATATTCGAACGGTGCTGTGTAGTAGGAAAATCCTGATTGTTACAGCGGTTGAGGTGGTTTTCGCCCATGTAGGAAGCGTCGTTGAAATGTCGGTTAAACATTTTGAATACGTACTACAGCTAACTCTACTGAACGGTTACTACGAACGTAGGCGATGTAATGTGCTCCGCAAGACCGGTCGGTACCATTTTTATAGGGGTTCGCAATCATACATGTACAGTATGTTGTTGGTGGTGGGGGTGGTAGCCATCGTCGTTGCAAGAGGAGGAGGAAGAGTAGGAGTAGGAGTAGGAGGTGGAGGAGGAGGAGGAGGAGGAGGAGTGTTAAAATAAAAGCCTTAACATATTTTCATAAAAAATATTGCGTTTATTTATGCATTAAGTGTCCATAAAATATGTAAGATATAAGGAATATAGTATATAATATAGAAGATAAAAGAAAGTGTATCGTTAGATTCCACAGTGCATATAATTCCATATTTTCTGAATGTTTTCCAGTGCGCACACACAACCGACACTATTGTGGAAAGCGCATCGTACGGTGTTCTTTGCAGGCATTGATTTCAGGTTAGGAACAACCGTGGCAGGAGGTACGATTCCACAATAATCATCATCAACGTCGGAGCCGTCGTTGTCGTCATCGTAGTCGTCGTCGTTGGAGTTGCAGGTGTCATCGTCGTTGTTGTTGTTCTTCTTCTCGTACATCTCAACGATATCTACGATGTGTGGATCTATTCGTAGGAGCAGTTGCGATAACCAGGTCTTTTTCTCCAGTCCCTTCACGAACACCACGTCGACGGTTGCGAGCGAGCGAGCGAGCATTTCTGGAAGCCTGTGGTACGGCACCCAGCCGTCGGACCAGCGAAGCCCGTGATGATGCGACGTGAGCCAGGTCGCTTGACGCTTCACGAACGATGACAGGCGAGCGTAGGAGTACGATGGTTCGAAAATCCAATGACAAATGGTCGTTTCCGTGTCGCGATTGTTCGCGAGAATCGAGATTTCCTTAGCGACGAACGTGTTACGTTCGGTCTTAAAGCCTTGCAGGTCGACCACGACGGATAAAATTATTCGGCAGTAGTAGTAGTAGTAGTAGTATGTAGCAGCGGCGGTGTCAAAATAGCGACTGGCGTTTTTACGATCCTCAGCGTCCTAGTAGTTGTCGTCGTTTAGTATCATGTAATTTTCCGTACCACGTTCGTCAAAGGATTGTATTGGATCATATACTCGTGTATGAGAAAGCAATACGTGGTTGTATTAGCAGGTACGTTCTCTCTACACTCGAAATCGATTCGAACGTCCACCGTTGCGCTCTTCACGGACTCGTTCTGTTGAGAGCAATCTATGATCGCGATAGGAGCGCATCGCAAGAAATCGAACGTGTTCAGCAACGGTTCGCCGTGACCGCAGTACGAAGGTTTAAATTTCGCGTACATATCGTACAGGAGCGCGTATTTAGATTTCGTGAAATCGGGGTTCATGTCGTCGTACGGATACGTCTCGGAATTGAGGTGCAGTTGAACGTTTACGAGATTGTTCGGGTCGAAGCTGCTCGCGCTACTGAAGGGATTTTTCGTTCGATCGGTTTGCGTAGCGAATATCACGTATCGCGGTTTCTCGAGCTGCGACGATGCTTTCACGGTCCATGTGTGTTTCGTAGTCGTTTGCAACAACGGATACTCTTGCAGTTCCCACGATCGGAAACTCATCGCGAACGGTCGATCACTTTGCAGGAAACGTAGCATTGACAATTTGTTCGCGTCTTCTAGCACGACGTGTGGCATACACCATTGTATCTTGGTGATTGAGAGTTTCGGTATTATCGCGGGGTTTAGGGTGACCGCGTATATCACGTTCGTATCGACTCGCGCACGAATCAGTATCAACTCGTGTCGCGCGTTCATCACGATACGCTTGTAATCTTCGCAGAATCCTAGTAACGCGTTCATGGGCACGCAGAAATTGAACGCCGGGCTATTAAAAATGTCTTTGTCGCGTGCGACGGTGTGGTCCCAACCGGCGTTCATTAGCGCTTTGCTCCTCTCGACAGACAATGACGCATAATGTTTCAGCGTGGTCGTGGTTCCCGGATTTCTGGAAGGATCGATCTCCACACCATTCAAGTCGCATCGAATCTCGTCGGACATGAACGCGACACAATTGTTGTCCAGAAAAACTCTCGCAGCAGCTTTCACGTCCGTGGTAGTCGTCGGAGCGGTCATCAAAGAGAGACGTCCTTCGACGTAGAGATAACTTTCGCACGGGAACGTGTACAGATCTTGTTGCTGAATAGGTATTCGTATCTCATCGTTATTGTCGTACGTCGTGTTGGCGTACGGATTGTAACCGTGCACCTCGATCTTCGTGATACGATCGTCTAAATTCGACGTACTCGTCACGTCCAGTATGGTAGACATCGCGTTAGACGTGTATGTATATATATATATATATATATATATATATATATATAAAAGTGATATGTTACTATGTTACGATGAATCCCAGGGATCGTAGGAAACGCGCGTTTTGATGGGTCAACGATTTGAAGATTCTTCTTCTTTTTCTTCTCGTTCCCGTTCCGCTTCCCGCCTTTATTAGCGCGCCGGTTGTCGTTGGCTGTGGTTGCAGAGGTGTTGCGTTTCGGCGATAATGCGTTGCTGAGATCAGAGGAGCGGCGGTAGCAGCGGCGACGGTGAACGATGAGTTGTACATATGATCGAACACCAACATGCTACACACTCGCGCGCGTTCACGTTATCTTATCGCGCGAACGCCGTTGCACGTGTAAACGAATCGTTATTTCCTCTCCGCGAAAATCTATAGGGCGTTCGTATTGATCGACGATGTGTCCCGTTAGATCGTGTATCGCTCGTGCAACGTTCGGTAGGTAAATGACGTGTCGCGGAGTTTCCGATATCTTATATCCCGGTGGTACGCGAGGTGAAAATTCGTGAATCGTGTGTACCGGTTTGTCGTCGCTGTACGCACCGGCAGTGACGTTACACGTTACTCTGATCACGTTAACGTTTATAATGTTCACAGGTTCGCGGGACTCGTGCCAGCTTCTCGGCAGTAAGACACGCGTCGCTGAGAATCCTAGCAACGAACCCACGATGTTCGGTTTCGTAAAGTCTACAAAGAACGAGCAGTACAGTTCGCTTTTCATGGTGTTGTTGTTAGCTCGTAGCATTAGTGGATACTTATTATCATCATCGTCGTCGTCGTCGTCGTCGTTCTCGTTGTTATCACGTCTTCGAGGATATCGCTCGAGTATTCGTTGCTTCAGGTACTTGGCGATAGCGTCTAATTGGTAGGAACCATGGGGGATCGTAACGCGGTCGCGAGCGACATCGACGCTGGGGATCGCGGCGTTCTTGTTCGCGACGAAGTAGAACGTATCGTTACTCGAGTCGATGTTCGGTATCGTGTGAAACGTCTCCAAGTCGGCGAGTCCTAGTTCGTACTGCCCGTTGCTCAAATCTATCGGTGGAAAATAATTGACCGTGAGCACGCTGCTCCGACCCGTTAACATAACGTGAGCGACATTGTACAACCACCGCTGTAGGTTACGCTAGTGAGACAGAGAGAGAGAGCAAAAGTGTCTCGGACGTGCGATTGCGCGTCAATTTATCTCGGGTAGCGTCGAGGCCAAAATTCCATAGCTTTTTGTCGCAGAAATTGTACGCACAAGTGGTCGCAATTCATCTCTTCGAAACGTTGAAAGCGATCGTGATTGTACTTGATCGTAGTTGTCGTAGTTGTCGTTTCCCGTCCGAAATAGTCGATCAGTTCTGCGGGCGGTCGCAAATTCCCAAAACTGTCGAAATACTGTACGCGCGGTCCGTTTTTCACGTACGCTACCCAGTGAGTGCCTTCGCCGCGATTCTCATCAAGATTCGCGATACCGCATTCGTTCGGTCGTACGCGCGCGGGGAGCGTATCGCGCATAAACACTCCGCGAAAGAACGGTACGTCGATGCACTCGCGTTCTAATTGCAGATTCGTCATAGATTGTTGTTGTTGTTGTTGTTGTTGTTGTGGTTGTTGTTGTTGTTGTAGCAAATGTCGCGTTATCGAAGCAGGCCCGGTCGAACGGAGTATTTTTTTTCCTCGGTCGTCGTCTCAGGTTCATGCCGGCACCACGCTTGTACGGTGCCAGATACATTCTTCGCCCTTCCATCGCCCGATTATGACGCATCGTTTCTTCTAGCTGTTTTCGCGAGGCCTTCGCGGCGTTCACCGGTTTAGCGATACCGGGAGCTCCGCCGGCCAATGCTCCGATAGACGACAAAGCGGGCAGCACGAGCGGTAGAAGCGGAAGAATGCCTCCACGCTTCGCTACCGGTAGAATACGACGTTGTCCTCTGGATTTGCATTTCCTTCTCGTAGTCCTTCCTCCTCTTCTTCTTCTTCTCATACCCATACCGAGTTTAGTCTTAGCCTTCATCGCGGCCCACACTCCAGTCGCTGCGGTTTTTTGGCCAAAAGTCGCGTCGTTCGCGAACACTCGTTCTCGCGCTCGTTCGGCTAACGCGCGATCCGCCTCGTGTCGTCTCTCCTTTCCTCATCCTTTCGACGAGAGTACACGATATCGTGCTCCCGACACGCCGCGTCCAGCGGATTCACACCTTCGTCGCCACGAGACAATCGCTTCAGCAAACGCGTTCCCGGTTCGCAGAACTGATATCCCGGAATGTGTAGTTCGAACGGTGAGCGGTTTATGATACCGTTCATGAGTCTCGATCCTGTGTTCTTCTTCTTCTTCTTCGTTGTTCTACGCGTTACCGCAACCATACGCGTAAAAATGGAGATACACGGAGACGCGAGGACAGTCGTAATTCGACGGTTCTTCGATAGCGATCGGTTCAAGGAGCGCTACGATTCTGATTCGCTCGACAGGTGTCGCGGGTATAAATAGCAGTGACGTTACGGTTTCGGTGGGTGAGAGAGAGAGAGCATGCGATTCGCGAAACAACCGAACGCTATTCGCGTGACCGCGAACAGGACGTTGGAGGATTCGACGTGGGACGAGAGTCGTTCGCGCAGGCACGGTTCGTTGTTACCGAACAGCGTGCGAGCTGTGATCTGCGGTCCGTCCGGATGCGGAAAAACGAACGGAATGCTTCTCAGCCTGCTGGAGAGACCGAACGGTTTGCGTTTCCAGAACGTGTACGTGTACTCGAAATCGTTGCAACAGCCAAAGTATCGGTACCTGCAGCTAGTGTTATCGCGCGTCGGTGGACTCGGATACTTTCTCTACTCGGACACCGTTGAGATCGTTCCACCGAGAGACGCTCGACCCGATTCGATCTTTGTATTCGACGACGTGGCGTGCGACGAACAGACCGCGATCCGCGAATACTTCTCCATGGGAAGGAACGCGAACGTGGATTGCTTTTACCTGTGTCAATCGTAGGCGAGAATACCGAAACACTTGATCAGAGACAACGTGAATTTTCTCGTGCTGTTCAAACAGGATGGTACGAACTTGCATCGCGTGTACAACGATCACGTGAACACGGACATGACGTTCGAGGCGTTCATCGACCTGTGCGCGAGATGTTGGAAACGACGCTACGACTTCGTGGTCATCGACAAGGACCGTGCCATGTACGATGGTCGGTATCGACGATAATTTAACGAGTTCGTGATGAACCTCAGTAGATCGCGAATCCTTCGTCGAGCAACACGCGAGGATGTCTAACGAAACAGCTACCAGCGGTGTCAACATGGAGAGCACGCAACAACAACAACGAGAAATACAACAGAAACGGCGTCGTAGACGACAGTCACGAGACATCGAGACAAAGAAGAAAATTGCCGAAATCAGCGCCGCTATACGACGGAAGTACATGAACCTGAAACTCGGTAAAATGGCGAGGAAAGCTGCTGCGGAGGAGAGCGCGCAACCGATCGTCGAACCATTGAATCATTTGGTCGAGAACACCGCGGCGTTGAAAACGATTCCAGCGATACCATCGCTCGTCAAGCGGAAGCAGCAGCAACAATGTTTGAAGAAGAAACGATTATCCTTTACTCCGTCCACAGCCGAAACGGCGATACTGCCCGAAACGGCTCCACTTCTGGATTCGAACGACGAAGACGACGACGACAGCGCCGACTACGAAACAACCGAGGAACATGACCATGGCGAGACGGACGAAACGATTCAAGAAGTTCTCGATCCAAAAACCCCCACCACCACCGACAACCTCGACGCGTACACTCGAAACGTCAGCGAGCCGCTATCGCGCGAACATCTGCGCTTGTTCTTCACCGACACTAAGAAATTGATCGACAACGTGTACGGCGTGTACCTAGACGACGATGAACAGCTGATGATCGGTGATTCCGTGCTCACTATCGGCGAGAACGACGACGACGATGTTAGCGTGAAAGGCAAGCGATACGCGGGTACGCGAGACTTGTACGAACTGCTGTTCATGCGAGTGCCTAACGAGCAAGCGTACACGAATGCTGATCTCGAGGCGTACCACGACATCTTGTTGGTGACGACCGCGCATCGACGGGACCATTCGGCTAGCAAACCTACGCTAGGCAACAAGGGCTAGAAGTACAGGAAGATCGTGTCGGTGTTGTTGCGTAGTGGAGACCGCGCTTCTGGTGACCGAGTCACGCGTGAAGGTCGAGGATTATCCATCGATGACGCGACGACGGTTACCGATAACGCGATCGATTACGTGTACTGGGACGATCCAAACGAATTGGTCGATAGACTACGATTGCTCTTGGCGTCGCGCGACGCCGGACACACCAAACACGATAACGAAATTGCGTCCATCCTGGAGGAACTTCACGAATCCGGTCTCATCGTAAATTGATCGGTCGGATCGACGACGCGTCAATCTCGTTCGCGATCACCGCCCACCCAACATATCGGTAAACAAGTTTGGCGCACCTTTGCACGGTAGTACCGGCGATACTACTGGTGCTACCGGCGACACCGATCAACGCATGGAGACGATTCGCTCGCGGAATCTGTACGTCGCGAATTACGTGCGAAAGAACGCGCTGTGTCTGGGCACCGATCGGTTAACGTTCGACGCGATGGAACGCAAGATACGTTGCGTGACACATCCGGAGGAGGATACCGACGCTGCGACGAAACGATACGTGGACGACATGGAATGTACCGTCGGACGTGCTCTGGACACTATGGAGGAAGACATGTATGCAGTAACGACGAAACGACTGGACGCTTTGACTACCGCGATAAATACCGCGGTGGAAGAACGCATCCGTGATTCGGAGAATTCGATAAATACCACGCTGCAACGACGCTTTGATCACTTGAAGGATAGACTCGACGACCTTGCGACACCGATCGCGGAAACGCGACGATGAGCGACGACAACAAACCCCGTCAACACCGTACGTGCTTTGAGTGCCTGTTACAGTATCTGTTGCTGGTCGTGCAACGTTATCGTCACTATCGCTATGGGCACGAGTAAGGAGCGAATACAATTGGTCCACGAACTGCACGCTCCAGCGAGACGAAATTTCCCACGGAGACGCGTAGTGACTCGAGGCTACGACGATCTGTGGCAGGCGGATTTGGTGGAAATGCGCGCGTACGCAACCCACAATCGCGGCTACAACTACATACTCACGATCATCGATACGTTCAGCAAGTACGCGTGGGCCGTGCCCGTGAACACGAAAAGCGGACGCGACGTGACCGAGGCGTTCGCGACCATGTTGCGACGAAGCGGCAGATGTCCACGAAACCTACAAACCGACATGGGGAGGAGTGCTACAACGCAGAGTTTCAACGATTGACGAAGACGCGCGGAATCAACCACTACTCGACGTACAGCGTGGTGAAAGTGTCGATCGTCGAGCGTTTCAATCGTACGCTGAAGAATCTGATGTGGAAGCAATTCTCCTTGAACGCCTCTTATCGCTGGTTGGATCTGCTACCGACGCTCGTGCACACCTACAATCATTGTAAACATCGCACGATCAACGTGCGACCCGTCGACATGACCTCCGCCACTCGTTTACCGTTCATCGTATCGTCGGGTGTCGAGCAACGACTGCGACGACGACGACGACAACGCGCCAAATTCCGCGTCGGCGACAAAGTACGCGTGAGCAAATTCAAGACGATCTTCGAGAAGGGATACACGCCGAACTGGTCAACCGAGGTGTTCGAAATCACCGCTGTACAACGAACGCATCCTGTCACGTATATTCTACGCGATTCCGCGGGTGAGCCGATCTCGGGCGGATTCTATGAGCACGAACTGCATTCGGTCGCGAATTCGGACGTATATCTGATCGAGAAGATTATTCGTCGCAAGGGGCACCAGGTGTACGTGAAATGGTTGGGATTCGTCTCGTCCAAGAACTCGTGGATACGGGAAAAAGATGTTCTGTGACGTAACAGCGGCTCTTTATTACTATTACTTAAATACATATACATTTATATCGTTTATTTCATTCTTTGTATTTAACAAAAAAAAATAAAGCACAATATATATCACGATACTTGTACATTATTTACGTGAATGTGTAATATTATACATAGGTATATTAAGAACAATTGTACGTCCATCCATTGCATACTTTTTTTATTTAAAGAGGGGGAAAATGCATTACGCATACCCCGACAACAGTTATGTCGGGATTATGTGGGACTCTCCATTTCTGGCATACCCACTAAAAACCCCCTTTACGTTCATACAGTGTATCATACTTGTATACATAACAAAATATATAGTACGCGATATTACTACGTATCTATATATACATATACATATGACTATTGTATCTACTTAACCATATACGTATCACTATCACTATCACTGTCACTATGATAGTTATCACTCTCGGGAATCCGACAGTGTCCCCACGGAAGGGTTTTGATCTGGTCGGGAAGTACGTACCGTTTATCATCGTACGGATTCAGCGCGGTCTTCAGTTATTTCACGGAATAAACGTCGTGTTTTCGTGCACGAATATGGTTTTGTCGTACCGTTGTTTCCGCGTGCTCGAGAAGACACCGCACGTAGTCCTCGAAACGTATTTCGTTCGCTACAACACTTCTCTTCACCCCCTTCACTTTTTGCGTCTCGGACGTTCCCGCCGACGACGCGTCACACACTCGAGTCGCGTACATCTTAGATCGCAGTCCCACGAACTCCGTCATCAAGGCACCGTTATTCTCGTCCTTCATGAGGCCCGGCACCTTCTTGTTTACGCGCGGCATACCGTACGGGTTGTCCACCGCGTAATCGCTCGTATCGAATCGCGCACTGACGTCACTTTTTATCTTCTCGTAAGCGTCCTCGCACCGCAGCAGATACATGAGACTGTCGGTGTCCGTGTACAACACTTTGCATCTATCGCCGAACTTTGCACGCATGTAGTCATAGTGAAATTCGACAAGCACACCTTGGACACATCCAACACGGTCGTGCCCACGTATATAGGTTTGTCGAATTTCACTTTTAGTTTACACATCTCGATAGCGGCGAGTTGTGCGGAAAATATGGCGCGACTGTGGAAATTTGGTTTCGCAATCAACGATTCGGCGCCGTAGCGTCCGTCCCATCGCGTCACCAGTCGCACGTCCACTCGCTTTCGAACGTTTTCCATCGTTTTACCGTACACGGCATTGTTCATTAGTTTATACAGTGTTTTCTGGAAATCACTGGTGGCTCGCGTCCTCAACTCCGTGTTCAAGTTGATGTAGTCGCGCAACCAACGCGATTGATCGAACCGTAGAACGCGATGAATTCGCGACACGCAAAGTCCGTGTTGAATGCACTGCTTCAGGTACCGATAGTGTATCAGGTACCGTTCTTTGTTGCGGAGCGTGGCGATCAGCTTCGTCTGCTTACCGATGGGCGCGTGATTGCGCACAGGACAGAACGGAAGGTCCGCGTGCTCGTCGTGAATGTCCTGTGGATACCCCAGATCTACTTCCAGCAGGTATCCCTCCGGTCCGTTGTCCTCTGGCAAGGAGTTCGCGTCCAAAGCGACAACCGCATTCTCGCCCAGCCATCGAAATCCACCGTACGGCATCGCCTGTGACATCGCCCGTCCGTACAGGTTGTTCACGTCGAAGTACATCAAGTACGTGGATGGTTGCGACGCGTCGTACATCGATATCGGCAGGTACTTGTTGTTGGCGCGAGCGTACCTGTGCGAGCACTGACTCAGGCCTCCGCGTATACCACGCTCAACAAACAACAGCAAGTCCACGTCGGTGAGCAGTTCCAATTCGATGCGCGTGTATTTCAACATCGCGTCCCACGTAAACGCCGATAACGTACAGTAATGCGCGGGGTCCAGTTCGTAGCTAGCGATAGAGTGGATACGAAAGTTTTCGAATACGTCGGCGAGCAACAACACGTCCGTCTTCAAATACAAATCACTGTACTCGCCTAATGTCCGTATACGAAAACTGTTCCACACGTTGGTTGCGTGCGCGTAATCAGCCTCCGACACATCGCTATCGTTCAGACGATTGTAGAACGCGTCACGAGGCGGCAGTCGTGTATCGTTCAGCTTGTCGTACGACGCCACGTAATCGTACGGGAAGACCCCCTTTCTGGTGAGGAGATCGAATTGTTCGTCAGGGAGATGTTTGAACTCGCGTCTTAGAATCGTAAGTCTGTCCTTCCCGAGATCCGACGCGAGTTTCTGCAGACTCGTGGCCATGAACTTGAACGAATCGACGAATCGAAACTTCAACATTTTTCGCCAATCCTTGCGTTCGCCCTTGAGGTCCTCGACGTTCTTCGTAAAAGAGATGTAACGTTCTTCCGTTATCGGTAGGAGGTTGATCTTTCCCTTGAACGCGTCTGCCAACTCCTTGATAACGAAGTGCGCGTTGTAGCCGGACAGGTTGTGGAACACCACAGGTGTCGTGTACAAACGTTGATAGCGCAAGTTGCACGATCTATGCGCCGCACCCCTGTACTTGCCCGTCGAATGACAATGATCGCGCAATTTCCTGTCGTCCTCGCCTCGGTCGAAGGGTCCTCCGCACACGTGACACGCGGTAGCCCCGTGAAAACTCGTCCACTGTTGCTGCGTTAACGGTGTCATCGGTTTCTTGATGCACAACCACGAGTACGCAACGTTCGCAAATTCCCGCAGTTCCCGCACAAACCACTGTACACAGTCGGTGTCACTGTGATACGCTCGATATCCGCACAGAGCCTGGTCGTAGGAACAATGTACGTAGTATCCTACGCTATGAGCTCTGTGCCGTTGATACACGTACGTGCGACGATGATGCTCCATCGATGGCTGCTCCAGTTCCTCTAGCAAACACTCAAAGTCCGCGTAGACGACGAACGGCACGCGTTCCTTGCGTTCGTGATGCTGGAACCGCAAAATTTTCTCCTCTTCGGATGGCAATCGCAGTGCGCACTCGTTCAATCGCATGCAATCCTGGGTGTGTCGCTGCAATCGCTCCGCCGAGGACAAAAAATTGAGGCATCTGAAACGTATATGAGAAAACAATGTAAATGTTTCTTCTTCATCGTCACGTATAGCTCAAATTTTCTTTTATTTATTACTCTTATTTGCATACCTATCGCAAACGAACACTCTCCCATAATGGTTGCTGAGTTGGCTGGATATCAAGCGGGAGAGATTGCGGATGCACGCGAAATGATACCGCTGCGAATCCTTCGGATCTTGTACCAGTAGCACGTTCGCGTGCCTCCTTTCCCGCTTGTTGTCAGGCACGCATAGAGGTACGCAGCCATCCTCGTTGGACCACAGGTATACGTTCACGGAAACGTCGTTGGCCACCTCGAATTTCTGCACCTGGTCCATGGACATGGGAAGTTTCACGCCATCCGTACGGAGAACCGTCGCATAATGCGGATACGACGTCATCCTGTCGCCGTGTGTAGTAGCTGGAAACAGACTAGCAACGACCCACCACAAAAAACACGTGTTCTCTCTACACTGCACGTTTACCACCGCTGTTTTCAACATAACCGCTCGCGGAAGCAACACGTTGCACCCGGCACGAAGAGGATTATGTTTGTTTATGCTTATCAGGATATTCTGTACTACTCGTAATGTCCAGCCACTCTCGTGCTCCTGAAACTCCTCCATCGCGACCAACGTCGGAGCTACCACTTGCGTCGCGTACCACTCGCGAACGTTCGACGTCATGAAAAGTACGTGATTACGTGTCGCAAAACTCTTTACGTCCGTCTCGTCCCGCAACATGAATTCTGCGTTTAGCACAGTGTTCACTGAAACGCTGCGGTGCTCCGTAATGGCGTTCGTAACGCGAGAAATCACCATTCGACGGACATTCTCGAAGAATTTGCGTGGATCAACGGCCCCCACGTTTATCACGGCCCCGGTCGACAAACGTTTCTCGAACGCGGTTTCCAGTTCCTCCCACACGACCTTGGGTGCCGTCGCTCGAACGGCGTGTCCACACCCTACTCGCGATAACCGTGCTCGCACTACCGCGCGCAATGTTTGTGTTCGCGCGAGCAACGACTCCATCCGCTGCTTCTCCCACACCGGTACGTGTTCGCCTCGTTGATACGCGACCATGTAACGTATCGTCTCGTCACACCTGTCCATCCAATCGCGAAATTCCGCGGTGGTC
The DNA here is from genome assembly GCA_029448645.1 of Andrena camellia. Taxonomy (NCBI): domain Eukaryota; kingdom Metazoa; phylum Arthropoda; class Insecta; order Hymenoptera; family Andrenidae; genus Andrena; species Andrena camellia. Next base: position 16,439,501 of record CM055681.1, read on the forward strand.
CTCAAAAGTTCGGACATTCGAGACAACGTCACAAACGCGTTCTTGAACGTATCCATGTTTTTCTTCTTATTATTTACTCATATGCACTCACGTAATAAAAACGATTGTATGATGTTCCATAATACGTTTACACCACGTACGTTCTACGATGATGCTCCATCGATGGCTGAATCTTCTGACGCGTTACCATTCACGATTTTGTCCTGTCGAAGATGCGAGCTGCCTTAAATATATTACCATCCCTACCTAAAATCTCCCTACCCCTACATTTACAAACAAATGGAATAACACCTACATTCATACCTTAAGTCATATTGCGCTTTTAAGCATATGGGCATTATTCATTCTCGAAAGTTTACCTTCAAAAATTATCGCGAACTTCTCGCGCACCGATGCTGCGTATTATTATTATTATTCTCGGAAATCAACCTTCTATCGTTACAGTGATATGTTTTTTGGCTCGATTATCGCGCCATAACAAACTATAAGATTCACCTTACATCTCCTACGCGTCATACCACCGTATGTTTTTCTGACCTCCAACAACGAGAGGGAGAGAGAGAGATGTACGAAAATATGATACCACTCTCACGCTCCATGTTCAAACGTCGCCGCTTTGAATTTCGCGGTCTTGAGATTCCGCACACCAATGCTGCGCAGTATTCTCGGATTACGCGATACGAAAATGCATGTTTCGACTTGCATCATCTTCTACGCCTCGTACCACTGTATGTTTCGACTATGTCCCTAGAGAGAGAAGGATAGATTCATATCGTACCTCTCTCTCACACTCCTTGTTCGGGAGCGATCTGACCTTGGAGCGATACCAAAATGCAGGTTTCGACTTGCATCTTCTACGCGTCATACCACCGTATGCTGTTGTTTCTGACCTCCGACAACGAGAGAGAGAGAGAGATGTACAATAATATCGTACCTCTCTCTCGTACACTCGATTCCAACGTCGCAGATATCGGGGTGCCATCTGACCTTGGGGCGATAAGAGGGTTGCGGATCGCTTCCTACGACGCGCGACGTGTCATCGTTGAGGAACGCGTGACGTGTTATAGAGGTACCCCCTCTACCTGCTCTCAAGGCCCATTCCCCCTTCAGTGATCCAGGGTCCCGGCCCCCACCCCCACGAGTCGCGGTCCCCCCTCGCCGTCGCTGCGGTTCCCCTCGCCCCGCTTCACCCCTCGTAATGCGTTGGTTCAGAACTCTCTTAGATGGGCTACTTCCATCTGTTTACTTTCATAGTAAATTAAGTTATAACTTCATTCTTATCTGAGAAATAAGAACATTTCTCTTTAGCACTTAACTAACAAGAGCAGAACGATTTGAAACATACTGGTGTAAGTCACTCGTGCGGTGAGTAGTATAGCTAGGCGGATTCTAACGCAAATTTGAGTTTCAAGGTCACGATAAGGATTCCCCACCCTCTCCCGAACTTGAAATCCAAATTTGAGTTTCATGATAAGAGGAAATCCAACGCGGGCGGGCGTGCAGCGGTGGATGACGTCATAGAGATAGCGGAGTGGTGGGAGATATAGTACGAGAGCAGATATCGAATCAATCGATACCGAATCGATATCGAACCGATACCAAAGTGCATCGAGGAGGAGGAACCGCAGGTAAAGTGCTGCTCTCTCGGGCGTGGTACCGACTGTCGGTAAGGAGGGATATATAAATTTTAAGATATTAATATATATGAAAAACAGAATCTCGGGCGACGGGACTCGAACCCCCAAGTCCTCCACGTTATGAGTCAGCCGCCTAACCAACTCCCCCAGCGCCAGCTCTCCGACATTAGTCTTTCCTGAATGGTACATATACCGAGCGTCATACGCGCGCGCACACACCAGGAGCCGTTGCCAAACGTCAACGCATAATAATTTATTTTTATAGGATGATGTCGGGAAAGATCAACGTTTTTACTCACCACGTCTTCGGGGACGGGAAAGAGAGACCATTGGTATAATCACAGTTATTCTAAAGCTAAATTCAGGGGAGTGAAAGAGACAGCACTACTTAGTGGTACAATCTCTTTTATTCTAAAGCTGAAACTTTTCAAAATGTTTTTAATCTTAACGTGGCAGCGTATCGTACGATTACGCGTGTAATTTGAGCCCCCTAGGAGAGCTGCGTGAGATGACACCATTTTCACGGCGCGAACGAAATATAATACTTTTTGGAAACGTAGAATCTTAGAATTATGCTGCGTCAGCAGAAATTGATGAGGAGAGCAGGAGGATGACGGGTAAATAAAATGCAGAAAGAATACGTGTTAAGAAATTTGTATATATTGTTACATGTGAATAATATTAATAGAATATAAAAATGTGAATGATATAATAGAAATAGGCGATAAAAAAGAATAATAATATACTATAAAAAATATGAAAGATGTAATAAGAATAAACGGTAAAAAAATAAAATATAAAGTGTAAAAATAAAATTAAATGAAAAAATAAAATTAAATGAAAAAATAAATTAAATGAAAAAATAAATTAATTGAAAAAATAAAATTAAATAAAAAATAAAATATAATAAAACATACACTATAAAAATAAAATTAAATGAAAAAAGAATATTTATCAAGGCGATGGTGGCGATGGCGATGGTGATGGCGACGGCAGCCACGGGGGGCGACGGCGGCGATGGGGGCGACGACGGCTGTGGACACGGCGATGGCGGCGGTACAGCAAATAGCTGTACCATTTGCCGCCGCGGCCATCGCAGGGCCCCCGACATTACGTATGGCCGCAGCTGCGCGATCCTATATGCCGGCTCCTGCCGCATTCGGATGTCCACCGGTTCCTCCACCTTGAACAAATCGCGCCTGACGCGAAGGCGCGGCGCCCGTAGTAAGGGTTCCGGGTATGGCAAGCCCTAGAACACACAAACATCGATATAATATTAACATATCAAACGCATAAAGCAATACAAAGTATTACATACCTGTGGAGGCGGCGGCGGCCAATGGGGCGGTGGTGCGGAAGCGATGGCGGTGGCGAGTTCTACAACATAGAAACCTCGATATAATATATAAAAAAAAAAACATAATAAGCGTCAAAATACCAAAACACTGTTATATACGTACCTCGGGATTATTCTGCCACTGCGAGGGATCGTGCTCAGGAGTGATGCGCGTTAATCCCATGTCACAAAAATGAAAAAAAAAATGTACAAATGACTGTTCACTGCCAAGCTTTGAAGACAACTGATCTCGCTGCATCTCCAGAATCTTGGATGTAAACCCTTATCTTGAAACCGAGAAATGCGTAGCTTTGCAAAGTAAGATACTGTTGTTCTCCAGCTTTATTTTCGCTGACCATCCTCTCCTTCTTCGCACGCATCTTCTTCCCCTTCTTCTTTGGAGACATCATTCGACTAGACCATACCACTTTGAATGTGTATCAAACATCTAGCGAACCACTTTGATCACGTATTGAACATCTATCGTACCACTTTGATCGCGTATTGAAAATCTATCGTATCACTTTGATCGTGTATCGAACCACTCTGCACGTGTATTGGACGTTTATCGTGCCACTCGGAACATGTATTGAATGTGTATCGAACGTCTATCGTACCACTTTATATGTGTATCGAACCACTCTGAACAGCTATCGTACAACTTTGATCGTGTATCGAACCACTCTGAACGTGTATCAAACGCGAACTGAACCACTTTGAACGTGTATCGAACGTCTACCGTACCACCTTGATGGGGTATTGAACATTTATCGTACCACATTCAACGTCTATCGTACCACACTGAACATCTATCAAACATCTATCGAACCACTCCACATAATTATAACTATCGTCCTAATCTAGCGTACATCACATGCAGGAGGTTAGGTTGGGGAGGGTGAAGAAAAACATTCTTATATGCATTAAAAATTTACTATATTTATTTATGCATTTCTCTCGGACGTTTAGACCACCAGCTGAATATTGTAAATACATTTTGCAAGGCACAGTGCTTTGCGTGTCTGCCACATCGCAGCGTATTAACTACATTTAGCTTATTTAGAGATTTGATATCCTCGTAGTCAATGTCCAGTGTCTCAATGATCACGTCCGCTCTCGTATTTTCATCGAGGAAATCCGCAAGCCAGACGCGTTTCTGCAGCCCTTTGTATACGATATGGGGTGCATCATCTTCTTCATCGGCCGCATCAGCAACAGCTTTCGTAATTAGCTGTTTAGCCATACTGTACGGAACGTCTCCATATTCCCACCGTAGTCCATGATGTTTTACTACCAACCACCGGATGCATGATTTGTCGGATTTTGTAAGAAGATATTGTGGCATCGAACTCCCAAAAATAGAGTGCGAGAGAATTGTTCTCTTTCGTAGGACAGTCATTTCCTTCACGACAAATCTTCCATCAACGATGAATCCTTGCAGGTCAACAAATGTTGGTACGGCCATTATAGGTACAATTTAAACGTCCGCTGGCTTGCAAAACAGATAGGAGAATGCAGTCTTTTTCTTAAAACATCATGATTTTTCACGATGAAATTTTGTACGAATTTGGCACTGGAGGGGTCGGGCAAGTAGCGTGGCAATTTCATTGATTTTACGCACCACGTTTGTCAGCGGATTGTATTCAACCACCCGATCGTGCAGAATCAGACAGTAGGCTGTAGTATTTGCAGGCACATTCTCTTTACAATCGCATTCTATGCGCACGTCCACGGTGCTGTTCTTGATCGACTCATTTTCTCGCGAGCAATCAATCACCACGAGGGGGCAAAATTGCAAAAATTGGGCCACGGTGAATAATGCCTCGTTGCAACTATGTCCGTAATACGATTTACGGAATTGCGTATACATGTTTAACAAGCCTATTCTTGTCAAAGTCCAAGTTCATGTCATCGTACGAATAAAATTCCGAGTTGAGAAAAAGTTTTACATTGGTCAAGTTGCAGTCGTCGAACTCAGTAACACCTTCCATCGTCACATTCTTTCGATTAGTCTGTAGAACAAAGATAATGTATCGCGGCTTCTCCAGCTGCGCAGATGCCTTCACGGCCAACGAATGCTTGGTCGTGTTCTGTAAAAGAGGATACTCATACAGATCCCACGAGTGAAAATTAATGCTTAGGTTTTGTCCACTTTCCAAAGCATGTAGCAACGATAGCTCATTAACGTCGATCAGCGTCACATGCGGCATCCGTCATTGCACTTTAAGTAATTCAATTTCTGGTTCCAACATCGGCGATCCTATTAGAAAATTGTTATCGTTACGCGATCGTATTAAAATCAAATCGTGACGCGCATTAATAATCACGCGTTTGTAGTCCTCGCAAAATCCCAGAAAATATGTGAGCGGGATGCAGAAATTGAAATGATTGTTCAATATTGGTCTATCGCGTCGTCTAAAGCCCCATCCGGCATTCTCCATGTCTTTGTCTTCGCCAGATGTCAGCGATACATAGTTTTTAAGCGTGCTAGTTATTCCAACGTTTCTGTCGCGGTCAATCTCCACGCCATTCAGCTCGTATCGAATCTCGTCAAATAAGAACGCCACGCAATTATTTCCCAACGTCACCATTAATGCATCATTTGGCTTATTTATCGTCAATTTCCCCTCCACGTAGAGAAAACGTTCACACGGCAATGTGTATGAATCCTGATGCTGTATAGGTATTCTTATCTCATCGCTGTATCCAAACGTCGTGTTGACGTACGGGTTGTATGTGTGAGTCTGGAGCTTGACGATGCGATCATCAAACGTCGGCCTCCCTCCAATGCTTAGAATGTCAACCATTTTTTCAACTAAAACGCGCACAATGAATCCCAGTGATTTCAAAAATGCAATGTTCGCAGCACTGAGCCTCTTCGTTTTAGCGCAATCAGAGTTGTTGTTGTTGTTGTTGTTTTTGTTGTTGTTGTTGCAAACAATTTCTCTCGGATGAACCGGGTTTCTGATGTCGTTCAACACAAGCATCTCTTTCGTTCGCACCACGCGTATTATCGTTGTCGCCGCCGTACGTGTAGTCTGATGGTAATCTCTTCACCTCGAAAATCGAGCAATCGTCCGTCTTGATCCACAACGCGAATCGTTAGATCCGTAATGACCCGTGCGGTGATCGGAAGGTAAATGATCTGTGCGGGCGTTTCCGATATCTTATATCGTGGTGGGACCCTCGGAGAAAATTCATGTATCGTATGTACGTGCTTCCCATTGTTGTACGCACCAGCGGTCACGCTACATTCTACGCGAATAATGTTTACGTTCATGATATTAATTGGATCGTACGATTCATGCCACCGTCCACCATCAGGTTCTAATACCTGATTCGTCGAGAATCCCAGTAGCGATCCATTGCTATTGGACTTCGTAAAGTCTGCGGCGAACGAGCAGTACAGCTCGCTTTTCATGGTGTTGTTGTTGGGGCGCAACACTATAGGATACACATCATTGTCGTCATCATTGCCGCCGAGATTTTGAGGATACCGCTCGAGTAATCGCTGCTTCAAATACTTGGCAATAGCATCTAGTTCGTAAGACCCGTGGGGAATCGCAATGTATTCACGAGTAATGTTGTTGTTGGTGTCATAGTTTACGGCGAAGTAGAATTTATCGTTATTCGAGTGAATGTTCGATATTGTATGATAAGTTTCAAAGGTTGTTAGACCAAGCTTGTAATCATCGTTACTCAAATCTATGGGCCGAAAGTAGCTTACCGCGCGGATGCTACTCTTGCCGGTTAGCGTGAATGTTAATGACATATTCCGACAAACTGCTCGACTAGTACGGAATCAGAGTGGTGGGAAGTCAATCCTTAAATTTGGTGCTGATCTTCTGTAGAAAGCGCAGACATAGTTGCCCACAATTGCTCTGATTGTGCTGCTGATAAGAAGTTCGATCGTATTCAATTTTGACAGCATCTTTATCCAGGTATTGCACCAATTCCTTAGGCGGTCGAAGACTCCCAAAGCTGTCGAAATATAGAGCTCGACAACCTCACGTCGCAAACGCCCCCCCCCCCCATGAGTCCCCGGCCCTCCACATTGTCCAAATTTACGATGCCGCTCTCGTTTCGACCTACTCCTCCGGCTGGTAGTGCATTGCGCATAAAAACACCCATAAAGAATGGATTGCGCATACGTTTTGCCAACTCCTCCAATTCCGCATCGGCAGTTACGCCCACAGGCATTTTTATTTTCTTTTCGGCGTTTTTTTTTCGTTTCGATATTCCCTGTCCGCGCTTGTATGGCGCAAGATAAATTCCACGAACTTCCATGAAGCGATTATGACGTTGCATTTCCTGCAGCTGATGTTGCGCCGCCTTATTATCGTTTACCGCCTTGGCGATCCACGCCGCCCCACCAGCTAATGGTCGGAGAACACCTGGCAGCGGTAGAAGTGGTAATATACCACCCCGTTTTGCCACCGAAAGAACCCGCTTTTGTGATACTCTCTTTGTAGTCCTTTTGCGGGTTTTTGTTTTCATCCCCATTCCGATTTTCGTCTTGGCCTTCATAGCTGCCCAAATAGCTGTAGCAGCATCTCTTTCGCCCAGAGTCGAATCTCGCGCAACGATGCGTTTTCGCGCTTTGTCAGCGAGTACGTTATCTGCCGCGTGCCTTTCGCTGAGGTCGTTGCTACGCCAATACGCAATATCGTGTTCGCGACACGCTGCATCCAACGGATTGATACCTTGATCGCCTCTAGCCAATCGTTTTGCCAGATGAGTTCCTGGACCACAAAACTGGTATCCCGAGATATGTAATTCGATATGTAGCGCGTTTATCGCCCAAGTTAACAAACCACAACCTCTCTTTACTCCCGTCGGCGACATTCGCCACAGTTTTTAATCAGTGGTGCTGGACCGTCGATATGCGTTCGCTGCCAAGGGCGATTATAATGTTCCAGACACCGACGATACTGCCGAACCTCAGAATCGACTTTTATATGCTCGGGGAGTCTGTCCCAAACCTGATCAATGTATCTGCCAAACTCGCGCAGTAGAATAATCTTTGGTATATATTTCAACTGCTCAGAGTTTATGTCTCGAATATCGCAATTATCCGACAGAACGAGAAGCATTTCGAATACTGAGATGTTTTGCTTCCGCGCCAGCCTATAAATACGGCGCGTCGCCGCTTCGATGTATCAAAATCATTTTCGCGGTTCGCAACGAGGATGCGATTTGTGCGGCAACCTGTGGCGATACGCGTGACAAATTTTGACGATAAATCGCAAATGATGTCCTCGAAAACAAGGCGCAGACATGGTAGCATGCTGTCAAACACCATACGCTGCCTCATTTGCGGTCCATCAAATTGTGGAAAGACCAACGTGCTGGTGAGCTTGTTGGAAAGTCCTCACGGCGTCCGCTTCGAGAAGGTGTACGCGTATTTCAAGTCGTTACAACAGCCGAAACATCAGTATTTGGAGAATTTATTGAATCCGATAAATGAAATTGGCTACTTTACGTTTTCGTATAACAGTGACGTCATCCACCGAGCGAATCGCTTCCGATTTCTATTTTTATCTTTGATGACGTGGCATGCGGCAAGCAAGATATGATACGAGAATACTTTGCAATCGGGCGCCACAAGAAAGTTGACTGCTTCTATCTCTGTCAGACGTATGCAAAGATTCCAAAATATCTTATACGCGACAATGCGAATATGGTGATTCTGTTTAATCAGGATGGTACCAGCTTGAATCATGTGTACAACGATCATGTAAACACTGATATGTCTTACAGTGATTTCTGCGCTTTGTGTCGTAATTGTTGGCATCTGGAGTATGGTTTCGTGGTGATAGACAAGGATAGCGCGATGTCCAATGGACGTTACAGAAAGGGATTTAACGAGTTTGCCGTACCATGAGATGGTCAATCATTGTCAACACGTCGGTGGGAAAGCAACGTCTGCGGTACAACAATGATTGATATCGATAGTCTGGAGATTAAGGATCGCGAGAGAATAGCGAAGGTAGTTGCAAAAACCAGCGAAGCCATTCGCAAGAAACATCAGGCTTTGAAGACCGGCAAGATGGAGGAAGATATCGCGTTGGTGTGATACTTTATACTTATTGTCGAACCCTTAAAACATATTGTGGAAAATACCGCAGCGGCAGAAGCTGACATATCACCGCTGATGGGCACGAACGTTGAAGGGAATGAAACATTAACGCCTAAAACAAACTCCGACCGAAATGGAACACATCGCGTAAGAGAAAGAGGAAACCGCACACGTCATCGGATCATTCACTTGTAAGATCCACACCAGTTCAATCGCAACGAAAACGGCAGAATGTCGCATCAAACGAGTACCCGGTTCCTCCCCCGCCACTAAATACATTTCCCAGTGTACAATTGCTCACAACCAATGATGATGATGGTGACGATTTTGAAACTAGTCCCGATGAGTCGCTTGTAACATCTATTAGACAGCAACTTCAAACATCCGAGGGACAAGAATTGTTTCGCAGCCATTTGGACCCCTGGGACACAAATGTAAGGACGCAATCATAAGTAGGGATAAGGAAACTGTCACAGACAATGTGTATGGTGCATACTTTGGCAATAGTAGAATGATGCTTGGGTATAAGGCTTTCGATATGGACAAGTCTGATGCCGTCAATAAACTATACGAGGAAAAGAACATTAAACTTTTGAGAGAGCAACAGGAAGAATTAGAGAGGAAGCTGATCGTGCTCCAGAGAGAGATGCTGGCGCTGTAAAACAGCGTTCAAAAGATATTGCAGTCATCGAATTCTATCCCGCAGCAGCGCTGCGAAGGAGAATCATGCGAGACGATTGAACTTGTCAAGAGTTTCCTCGGGCCGATGGGGCGCACATAATGCACGTACACGGTAATTATCACATCATTCCTGTCAAAGACACCTCTGCGATCAAACATGCAGCCATCATCGAAATCCAAGAGTAAAGAAAACCATGGCTACAATAAGCGGCAACTTGTTGAGGAATTGCATGCTGCAGCTCGTAGACATTTCCCGCAGAGGCCAGTTATAGTGCACGGATACGATGATCTGTGGCAAGCTGACGTTGTAGAAATGCGCCCTTACTCGGGATTCAACCAACGTCACCACTACATACTCACCGTCATCGATGTGTTGAGCAAGTATGCATGGGCGGTGCCGCTCAAGACTAAAAGTGGCGCTGATGTGACTAAAACATTTGCAAAGATATTTAGAGATCGTTATCCGAAGAATTTGCAAACCGATCAAGGAAAGGAATTTTACAACGCCGATGTGCAGAAACTCTTGACAAAGCATGACATTAATCATTATTCGACGTATTCGATGATGATGGCCTCCGTCGTAGAACGTTTCAATCGAACTTTGAAGAACAATATGTGAAAAATGTGTACGCTCAATGGAACCTACAGATGGACCGATGCGCTACCACGTATACTTGCAGAGTTTATTACACGAAAACATAGAAACATCAGAATGCGTCCTTGCGATGTTACCCCTGCGATCGCCGATAAGCTGCTAGACACCGTATACAACAAAATAAAGATTGCTGCTCCAGCGAGATTCAAGTTGGGCGAGTTTGTGCGCGTGAGCAAATTTGAAACAATCTTCGATAAAGGTTATACGCCGAATTGGACAACGGAGGTGTTCCAGATATCCAAAGTACAGACAAATAATCCCGCAACGTATCTGCTCCTCAACTCCTGTGGAAAACCTGTTGCTGGAGGATTCAATGAACACGAGCTGCAGCGCGTCACCGATCCTGATGTGTATCTAGTGGAAAAAGTGTTGCGTAGGAAGGGGGATAAGGCATATGTCAAGTAGCTGGGGTTTGATAAACAACACAATTCATGGATAAATAAAAATAATGTATTGTAAAAATAAAATACATGATTCATTAAAATACAGTGATATATATACATGTGTGTGAACAATTTGATTTGGCATAATTCCGCTATTTATAATAATTTCTATACACTAGTGAACAAATTTATGTTTTATATAATAATTCCACCATTTATGAGGACGAGTTAATAAATATAATAATTTCTATTTTACAATGATATTCTATAATGGTATATTATAATGTCCCCAGGGCAGAGTGTCGGTCGAAACGGGTAGGATATACCGCTTATCGTCGTGTGGGCTTAGAGCGATTTTAGATTCTGAAATGGTGTACACTTTTTGCAATTTCGACCGTATTCATGATTGCCTGCGAACCATTTCGATCCCCTTTTGCAAACACTGCACGTAGTCGTCGAAAGTTATCGCCCTGGCTATGACGTTGGTCTTGACGCCTTTCGCGTTTTTCGTACCTTTTTTGCCGTCTACACGGAGTGCATACATTTTCGCTCTAAGACCTACGAATTCGGTCGTTATCGCACCGTTATTTTCGTGCTTCATCAGCTCTGGAACCTTCTTATTTACGCGCGGCATATTATATGTATTGCTGATGGGATAATCGCTTGTGTCAAATCTATCGATATTGTGTTTCATATTCCCGTAGATATCGTCGCATTGAATGTGATAAATGAGGCTGTCAGTGTTTGTATATAGAATTTTACCATTTTGAGCGTGCAGGGGAGACATGTACTCGTGGTGAAATTCATACAAACAAATTTTTTATATGTCCAGAATGCACATACCCACGTAAATCGGTTTGTTCAATTTCACCTCGAGCTTTCGCAATTCAACAGCTATTACATTTTCTAAAAAAAACACTTCTGCTGTGGAAATTCAGTTTCGCGATCATTGCCTCCGCGCCATATCGCCCATCCCAATGTGTTAAAAGTTTTACATCCACATGATTTCATACATTTTCCATAGTTTTACCGAATACTGCGTTGTTCATCAATTTGTAAATTTTTTTTTCAAAATCGTTTGTCGCGCTGTTTCTGAACCGTGTATTGAGTTCGATGTAATCGCGGAGCCAGGGGGGTTGAGCAAATTGAAGCACGCGGTGCTGTTTTCAAATACATGTCGCTGTATTCGCCCAAGGTTCTAAAGCCGAAACGCTGCCAGACCGTCTCGGCGTGCGTGTAATCGCTCTCGGATACAGTCTCACCCGTTAACGAACTGTAGAATGACTCGCGCGGCGGTAACATGGATCCTGCAGCTTCTTCGCACAATCAAGGTATTCATATGGAAAGACATCCTTTTGCGTCAATAAATTGAAATCCTCAGCGGATAATGTTTCAAATTTGGATTGTAAAATTTTTAATTTATCTGCGCTAAGAGAAGTTGCTAATTTGTCGAGACTGGTATTTAGAAATTTGTATGAATCGATGAATCGCAATTTAATATAATTTAGTGAGTCTGATTCAATCGTATCTTCGACATTTTTTGTGAAAGAAATATACTTTTCTTTAGTTACGGCTAATACATCAACGTGACCTTCGAAAGCGGTGGCTATTTTCTCGATAATGAAATGTGAATCGTAGCCGGATAAATTATGAAAAACTATGGGGATGTAAAACGCGTTTTTATAATTTAAATTGCACTCCGAATGTGCTGAGCCTCGAAACCGTCCGGATAGATGGCAATGATTGCGGACTCGTATATCGTCAGCCTCAAATATTTATTCGAAAATATGACAGTGTGTTGCTTTGCGAAATGTCATCCACTGTTCGGTAGTTAAATCTGGCATTGGAATATTATTGACCAGAACGGGCTTGTCAAAATCCGCCAAATTTTTCAGCTCTTTCACGAACCATGAAATACAATCCGCGTCGCGGCGACATCGATACATCGATAGCGATGTATCATATGAACAATGCATATAATATGCTATGCTATGCACTTTATGATGCTGATATGTATGTAATTTGCAGTCCTCCTTACCCTTCCGGCTGTCCTCTGTTTTCTCGATGATGCACTCGAGATCTGCGTACACCACGAAGCGGAGTCGCTCCTTCATGCCGTGGTTCTTGAAGCTGAGGCATTTGTGAGCATCGCTGGGCAGCAGAATGGCGCAGTCGTTCATTTCTTGACAGTCCAGCGAATGCGCCTCCAGCTTCTCGACAGATCCAAAGTAGTGTATGCATCTGCAAACTCAAAAATTTTTTTATTTAATTTTTCATGGGGGATATTTCTATATTTCATAAGTTTCTATACATACCGATCACAGATGAATTTTTTAGCCTTCTTCTTACTCAGCTGCGTGCCCACCAGCCGGGACAAGTACTTGATCAGCACAAAGTGCCCTACATCACCGTGCTCTTGATTCGGCATGTAGAGCAGATTGATGTGCCGATCCCTCTGCTGACTGGTGAGACGCAGCGGAAAGATTTTCGGTCCTTTCTTCATCTCCGCCCCGAAGCTGTAGACGTTGATGGAGATGTTGTTCTGCCGCTCAAATTTTCCAGTTTGCTCCAGGGACATTGGAAATTCAATGCCCTGGAGATTTAGCACCAGTATAATGCGGATATGAACTTGGGCGCGCGGTGTCTCGTTGGGCAGAATGTAGAGCTGCGACAACTGCCCACGCGAAACACGCATTGTCCTCGGATCGCACGCTAATTATTGCTTTCGTTAGCGACAATTCCCGCGGCAACTTGATATGGCACCCCACGCGCACTGAATTATATTTGTTGACATTGACGGTCAGATTGAGGATTCTTGTCAATGCCCATCCGCTGTCGCGTTCCTGGAATTCTTCCAGCGATGCCACGGTGGGTTCGACGACGTATCGCTGGTACCACACGTGCAGATCGGATGTGTGGAAGAGTTCGCAGTTTCGGGTGTTGATGTTAAACACCGTGTTCACCTTGAGGTTCTGATGTTTCTTCAAAGCGCCTCGTACATGTTCCAGACCATTGTGCTGGACCATTGTTCCAGACCACATCCTGGAGGAAGTTGTGCGGTTCGATATAATTCGAATTTAGCACGGGACCAGTTAATACGCGGGTATTGAACGCAGTGTCTATTTCGCGTGTTACGTCCCAAAAGTGCGTAAAAATTAAAAATTTTCCTATCTTGTAATTTTTGTTTGTTAATACGCAGAGTGCATCGACAATTCCCAGAGTTCTGGGAAAACCTTCGTCGAGCGCACTTTTGCTTACTGTTTCGTGTACATACTGTAAATAGTTTTATTATCTAGCTGTAAGATTTTAATCACCGTGTCTCCATCTAGCGTGTCATGCGATGCTCATGTGCTTCTCTCTTCCCACTCTTAACCGATCGTCGCGGTTCTTCGCGAGAACCGCGCTCTCGTTAGTCGGTTCAAAACTCACCTGCGTGAAACTAGTAATTACTTTACTGCTCCATCAAAGCGAGAGAGAGACACCGAGAAACGAGAAGACGAACTCGTTTACCCCATCGCAAACACTTCTTGGGTTTTTCACCATTCTCGTGTGATAAGTTTATTAATCCGCACTTATACTAGAGCGGGAGACTCTTTATAAACTGAACTCCAAATTACAACTACTTAATCTTACTTACGCCTACTTAATTCTAGTTAAGCCTAAAAATCCTAAGTCTACCTTATACCTACTTAAATCGAAATACGCTAAGGAATTAAACTCGAATTCTGGAATCAAACACTTACTGTATTTTATCTTAGATAACGGAAACATCCGGTACTGGGACCGTCGTCGTCGCGACACTTAGTCGCTGCGCTGCACCCTGAACGTGGGACTGTGCTGAGGCATCAGCATTATTCACAGAAGCGCCTTAGAGAATAAGCAGGGGATCTCATACTGCGTGAAATTGATTTAATCTGAGTGCGAGAATGCGTGAGATAAGTATACAGTATGGAAGGATGAAGGTGCGAACACTTAATGACATCATGCATCGGTTGCTAGGGCATGATTGGGATTGCAGCGTCAGCTTTTTCTTCGAGCGGGCTTGGCGGCCGGACGCTCCCGGGGGCGCGAAGCTGAAGTCACTCTTTGTCGTACAGTCGCGGAGAGCGTGACAAGGTGTCCGTGGATTCATAATTTCTTTCTATTAATTGCATTTCGAGCCAGAGATTCCTAAGTTTATAGTGAATGGACTCAACCTTCCACGTTAAATAGTGTTTAACTTCTCCGTGTTCAAACAAATAGTCATTACCGTTTTATTATAATTCTGCGTTTTATATTCTTTTAATACTTTTCTATTATATATAACATAACGCCATATTATTACTCGCGTTGAGATCAACCTTCAGTTGGATCTCAATTCTTTTGTGCTATTAAACTCTTGCTATTGTTTATAATCGAAAATACCAGGTGTGTGTGTGTTTCTCTGTTCACCAGGCACAGAACAGGCTTCATAGTATTCAAAAGCGATTATCCAAGCGACCGAATTCGTATACTACATTGTAAAATTGACCGATATAGTGGGTGAGTTGCACAGTTTATCAAAATTTTATAATTGAGTATCTTTCGGAGAGCATCCTCTCACACAAAAACTCATTCTGTGTTCCGTTCAAAACCAATTACCATAGCAGAGGTAACGGAGGGTCAATATTGGTACAGAGCCAATATTCTGGGATTTAACCCTTGTCTCTTCAACTTTTAACGCATTTAAAGTAAAAGAATAAAGACATCCTTGCACAATTGAACCTCACACTCGAGCTCAGTTAATTCACCGTAAAACCTCCCGTTTTCCTGATAGTCACTCATTGCGGGGCCTGTATAGGACTAGATCTTTGACCCACGATAAAACAAGAATTCGAAAATACAAAACGAATTTTTACTGTAACGCGCGTGGTATTTCCGGATGGCACTTGGCGCGTTACACGCGCCACAAAAGTCCTCTGCTTAAATGTCCGGCACCTTCATGCACGAAACGTCTGCGCAACAAATATTTCATTCCTTCGAGCTGTGAGATTAGAGCAACCAATGATTGCCGAATACCGATCGATAATCGAGGACGTTTCACTCGGCTGCATTCTTCCAAAGATTCGATACACTCGTTGCACCGTTCTTCCCACGCGAGGTATCCTTCACGTGAAATCAATCGGGTGGATTGACCCCGCAGTTGACGTTCTACTTGCGCCAATTTTTTCATGGCTGTAATGTTTTTTCCACACGACTCGTTGCAATGCTTTGAGGCTTTGTGCAGTTTAGAGCGCATATTTATACCCACACTACGATTGGATATCTCTGCCTATCTCTTTCTGCATGTCTCCTTCCTCCAACGAATTGCACGTAAATAGGTGATCCTTCCTGATATCATCTGAGGCAATTTCCGCCGACACAGCATAATTCTTTCTAGATTCACACGTATGACCAATTAGTGCGCAAAATCATCCGATGCAGTTTCTGATGACACCGCATAATTCTTTCTAAGATTCAGCGTTTCCAAAAGTATTATATTACATTCGCATCGCAAAAATAATGATATCTCAAACACATGTCGAGACTTTTATCCTTGAGGGTGGTGTTACGTATGTGGAATTTTCCCATACGCCGCTCTCAACCATTTTTCGAGCTCGCGTCCGTGAAGGGAAAACGCCCTAAAATCCTTTCGCTTATCA
The DNA here is from genome assembly GCA_029448645.1 of Andrena camellia. Lineage (NCBI taxonomy): Eukaryota > Metazoa > Arthropoda > Insecta > Hymenoptera > Andrenidae > Andrena > Andrena camellia. The sequence continues at coordinate 16,455,932 of CM055681.1, forward strand.
CACACCACTAATGGTAGTCAAGATCCCGACCAGCTGGATCACGACCGTGAGAACGGGAGTGACACGACGACGACCCCGAAGGATTTCCTTATATGGAGATTCCTAACGAATCCCCACTCATTTTTGGGACTATATAAACCCTTTGGTTTCAACCCTCGTCCGTTCAAAGCAGTACAGTCACGCGTAGAGTAACGTCGTGTCACGCTCATACAGAGTTGGTTAAAATCCAGTAAGATCGGGCTCGAGTCTCCTTACGAATCAACAGTTAACCTCATAGAATCCGCGAGTTCGGTTTATATTCTATTTGGCACTTTGAAATAGCCACTCTTACGCCCCGCATCGCCAGTGCGTTAACACCGTGCAACTATTGGTAATTACACACTATTTAATTATTTAATCGCGACACTTACATTTGTACAATAATTAGTTATTGAATATACGAATGGTGTTCACGTTGTAAATCGAGTAGATTCGTTAAACTCATCTCTTGCCCAGCGATCCTTATAATATTAGTAGCACTCACCCATTGATACAACTTTACCGCTCGAGTTGTATCAAACTTTAATTAAGAGTTACGAGGCATCACTAACATTTCCCGCGACTCCCTGATTTCACATCAGGTTCGTTCGCAAACCTTTCACCAAAACAAGGAATCTTCTCCAACCCAGTGGTTCCCCGATTTCGCATCGGGTTCGTTCACGAAACCTCACCTCTCCTACGGCTCCCTGATTTCGCATCAGGTTCGTCCGCACTCTAACTAACAAACTCATAAACCGTATTCCTTGGAAAATACCCTTCTCGCCGGCCTCTCGCGTTGCCGCAGCCCCGGCTCGTAACAGTGGATTCAAATTACATGCGACGTTAATATTGGAAAACATTTTCGCGGATTATCTTGTAGATTGCGAACTACTAGCATGCGCCATCAATGATATTGTAGCTGATGCTCGCAGGAAAAAATGTTAAATTATATTTATATTATATTTTTATATTTTCTGTAACAATATATACAAATTTCTTAACACGTAGTCTTTCTCCATTTTATTTGCCCGTCATCCTCCTTCTCTCCTCATCAACTTCTGCTGACACAGCATAATTCTACGATTCAAAGTTTCCAAAAATTATTATATTTCGTTCACGCCGTGAAAATGATGTCATCTCACGCAGCTGTCCCAGGGGGCTCAAATTACACGCGTAATTGCGTGATACGCTGCCACGTTAAGATCAAACACATTTTGAAAAATTTTAGCTTTAGAATAAAAGAGATTGTACCACTAAGTAGTGCTGTCTCTTTCCCTCCCCAGAATTTAGCTTTAAAATAACTGTGATTGTACCAATGCTCTCTCTTTCCCGTCCCCGCAGACGTGGTGTGTAAAAACGCCGATCTTTCCCGACATTATTCTATAAAAATAAATTATTATGCGTTGACGTTTAGCAACGGCTCCTGGTGTGTGCGCGCGCGTATGACGCTCGGTAGATGTACCATTCAGGAAAGACTAGTGTCGGAGAGCTGGCGTTGGGGGAGTTGGTTAGGCGGCTGACTCGTAACGCGCGGAGGTCTTGGGTTCGAGCCCCGTCCCCCGAGATTCTATTATTTCATATATATTAATATATTAAAATTAATATTTCCCTCCTTACCGACAGTCGGTACCACGCCCGAAAGAGCAGCACTTTACCTGCGGTTCCTCTTCCTCGATGTACTTCGGCATCGGTTCGATATCGATTCGGTATCGATTGATTTGATATCTGCTCTCGCACTATACCCCCCACTACTCCGCCATCTCTATGACATCATCCACCGCCCGCGTTGGATTTCCTCTGACCTTGAAACTCAAATTTGGATTTCAAGATCGGCGAAGGGTGGAGGAATCCTTATCATGACCTTGAAACTCAAATTTGCGTTAAAATCCGCTTAGCTATACTACTACGATGTTCCGCGTAAAGTAATATTCTGCAGTTTCTGTGATAAAAAGCTCTACCTACGTATATGTTGCGGTTGTGGGAACACACCTTAAGACTTAAAGTACTATCATTATAAATATGTATATTACAGTGGGCCGAAAAACCCAAGTTTTCGAAACTCGAAATGGCGTAGTGCGGAAAAGTTGCTGTTGGGGAAGACAAATCGAGACCAAAAAAATGTTGAAATCGGTCAATATTTGACCCTCGCGCATCGCCATCAAAGTTTTTAAATTTTGACCGAGTTTTGCGACTTCCGTATATTTTCCTAAAATTGCCTATATTTCACTGTTGAACATTACAAAATATTATTTCAGTACATAAATAAGTAGTATGTCTATACCGATTCTAACTTAGGTTCTCTGAGGGGAGCGCGGGGGAGTGTGGTGGGGGGAACTTTAGGCGCGGGGACAGCGGAGAGTGGAAGACTGGCTGCGCGCGCACGAGCCGCGGAGTGGGGGAAACCGTAATCGTGGCGGGGATCAGTCCAGGCCGAGCGGCCGCGGAGACCTCTCCAGACCTGGCCCACCGTCAGAAATTTTTCAGAGGGACGGAATGACCCACAGCAGAAATTTTTTCATACCTAACCGAGGGAGAGAATGACCTTGGCCCACCCCCGAAAATTTTTTCACACCTGACCCACCCCCAAAAATTTTTCAGACCTGGCCCACACCGATCTAGCGAACCAATATGCAGCAGAAATTTTTCCTAAGCGCAGAGAAATAATTTTCAAACAAATATGTAGCAAACATGCGTTCTATAACTAACAAGTTTTTAAAACGTTCAGATTTAGCGTCGCAGCGTATCGCGCGATCACACGCCGCGAAGAACGGGTGAACGAAATATAATACTATTTGAAACGTCGAATCTTAGAATTAGGTGGTGAGGAAAGAAGGAGGAAGGTGGGTAAATAAAATGGAAAATATAATATGTTTTAAATGTTAATATATTGTTACAGTCAAAGAATATGAAGATATAATAGTTATAATAATAATAATAATTAAACATTTTTTCTTCCTACGAGCATCAGCTAGAATATCATTGATGTAATATTCGCTATCACGTATTATTTTAAGAGCACTGCGCGTATCTAATGTTTGACAGGCAACACCGCTCTGTTGCAACACGTTAACAAAAGTTTCAAATTTTATCCTCACATCCTCTGCAGTTTGATGCAGCCGCGGATACACATAGCTTACACATGGCTCAAGATTACATAAAAATGATACTGTATTCGGTTTGAAATACAGCGACTGAATATCCATTGTCATCTTTACAATCGGTGAATCAAAGATCCGACAAAATTCCACCGTTAATTCATCAATCCGCATCGAGTCTGATTCAGGCAATTGTACACGTTCTTCGATGGTTGTACGGCTGTCGAATAGTGCACCCCATATATGCCATGGTAATATGAGACAATTCCCATGATTGTCGCCGAGAAGAACTTCTACATTTTCCATAGGTCCTACGTTAATTCCAATTTCCACATATTTGCTGCCCCTGGATGTTAATGCGTATCTTCTGACCATGATACGCGATGTTCGGCGCGGACTAAGAGAAAATCGAAGCTATGAAATTGTCCGCTCGTATCAAGAATAAACATAAAAAATTTCGAGAAGATGTGAAAATTAAGCCTTACCTGTCAAAATATGTATTCTCCCCACATGGAGCTATGCCATCATCCCGCATGATTGGAACGAAATAATCCTCACACCCAACGAGTAATTAATCAATGGTATTGAACAATTTTTGTAGCGCTGTCTGGTCCATCGAAGTCACTGAGGCTACTGAGCGATTGATGGAGTAACGTCCGGGAGCCGGCTTAAATAGAGGTGTAATTGCTTCCCCCACGGCCACATTTTATTCTAAAGCCACCAATTTTCCAGAATGTTTTTCAATCTTAACGGAATAAAAGTCTCGACACGTGTTGAATGTAATATAATACTTTTGGGATGTTACGTCCTGAAGGGACTTTTCGATATGTCACCCTGAGCGGTTAGGGTGATTCGTGGGGTTCTTGCTTGGTTAAGGTGCTAACGCACGCCTTGACTATACTTACCAGGGATCGGGAAGGTAATCGGGGTTAAATGATTGGTGACTCGGAATTTGAGGAGAAACAATAAAGCAATATATATTCTACTGTGTAGGTCCAGTACACATACCCTTGGGACGGGCGTCGTCCCAGCTGTTGGTCGGGGCGTCCTTTGATAACGCTGCGCCACGCTTGCCGTCTATCGTTTCGCTCGCTCGTATGTCGCCGGACCAAGTCGTGGTCGTCCGAGCAGTCAGCTGGCGCTCAGGAGTCGGTGAACTCGCGTATCGGTCTTATCGCATTCGCTCGTTCCGCCCCACGTCTTCGCGATGTTACGGCGGCCCGAATCGGCGCGTAATGGCTCTCCCGGCTAGGCCGTTCTCGGTGCGTCGGATGGAGTAACCCTTACGTTTCTTCCTCGGCTGTACGCGCGTCGCGGTGTTGACGCGGAAGTGTCGTCGCGATCGCCACACGGCCCGCTGGCTCGTCGTGACTTCCTAACGCGAGCTCTCGAAATCGAATCCTCCTCCCGCGGCTCTCGATCGCGGGCCGCACCTCGCACGATCCGCGTACATGGGGGAAACTGCCCCGTCGGCAATCGTCCCCTTCCCGAAGGTTCCGGGGCCCGGGCCAGCGACGGTCACGTTGTCCCTACGGCTGTCATTTCACGTTTTCGGATAACGTGACTGCACGCGCGAGGCGATTCCGCTGAATCGCCGTTGGTAAAACACGCGAGGACAGCGAGCACGGAATGGACCTGAAGGGCCCATGTAACAGGGAACGTCGAATCTTAGAATTATGCGGCGTCAGCAGAAACTGTGTCAGATGATCTGGCGCGCTAATTCGTCATACGCGTGAATTATGGAAAGAATTATAACGTGTCGATAGAAACTGTATAGAACAGTATTGGGACGGATCATCGATTTTGCATGTAATGCATCCGAGGGAGGAGAGTAGGTAGGCTATGAGAGTTCTGCGACCGGGTGGCGAGGGGTGTGGCGGAGCGGGGGTACCGCGGGCGCGGGGCGCGGCGTGGAGAGGGTACCGCGCTCTCGGTCGCGGTGGGCGCGGGGCGAGGCGTGAAAAGGGTACCGTGCTCTCGGTAGCGAAGGGCGAGGGGCGAGGCGGGGAGGGGGGGTACCGAGTTCGTGGGTGTTCGTGAGATGACGTCCCAGGGGCTGGGAATTTTGAAGATAGCGCCTCGCGAAAGAATGCAACGTCGCGCTCGTATTAACATCCGCCAACGAAACTATGCGCTAATGAAAACTTAGCGCGATAATTATTCGAATATCGTCTCGAATATTTTTTTGAAGTTTGGGACCGTCGTCTTATCACCAACGCTGTAATTCGACACACGTGGTAACGCATGTCAGGACCGCCCATACTGCCTATCCTAAAACACAATTGTTCGCGCTGGTATAAATATTCGCCAACGAAAACGTAGAGCGATAATTATTCGGATATCGTCTCGAATATTTTTTTAAAGTTTGGGGCCGTCGTCTTATCACCAACGCTGTAATTCGATACACGTGGTAACGCATCGGACGCAGACGACGTTAGACGCGTGTATAGAATGAACAAGGTACAGCGTAAGAGAGAGGGGGGGGGAGAGAGAGAGAGAGAGAGAGATTCAATGGGGGCACTTGTGAACCGCGCGAGAATAACATTCGAGGCGAAAAGTCTTGAATTTACCCAGACGTCGAGTAACCGTCAACTCGTACTGAAACCGATAGCGAACTCTAAGGAAACCCTACACCCAAGGCGTCTGATTTACAGCAGACCGGTGTCAGGACCGCCCATACTGCTTATCCTAAAACACAATTGTCATTCGCTAAGTCTATACCCCTAAGTATGACATAGCGAGGAAAAAACCAGACATCCGGCTAGCAAACCTATCCAGATTGCTCGGTCGGATCGTCTCACCAGGGTTACGGTTTATGACCGCATTGTTCCACAAGTCAGCGGCATGTGTCGATTCGAGGTTACCACTTACCACCCGCTGACAGAGCAATTCTGCGGTTTATCCCATAGTCGAAATTCCCAAAGAAAACGGTACGATGTCGATTGCCTCTTGGTCATCTGGCAGACGAGTAATTGCCCGCCGTATTAGTACGAAAGGATATTATAAATGAGTCGTTACAGGTATTAGTAGAAAAGGATATTATAAATAAGTCGTTACAGGTATTAGTAGAAAAGGATATTATAAATGAGTCGTTACAGGTATTAATGTAAAAATTGTTCATTTATTAAAAACGTATATATACGCGTACTATAGTGGTACGTGATTTACATCGCGCAACATGGATTGCATTCCTAACGCTAACAATTCACAATCGATCAAAGAATGCCGTTCGAAGTATTCGCTTTCGGAAATTAATTTTACATGATCCGTTGGTGCGGTAGCGCTACGTAGAACGTCTACGAAGGCATATTTACTGCTTACGGGGTATATTTTTTTGGTCAACCAGGTGAACATATGATCGATGCAATGTTCATACGCGAATAGTTTACGCATCGTGACTTCCGTCATGTATAAGGTAACGCGATTATCGGTGATTTTGACGAGTTGATCATTATGCATGCGCGTGAATTCGATTCGCAGAAGATCAATTACGACGTAGGTTTGGGGCGACGTTGCGTTGTCGCGTAATCATTGAAGTATGTCAGCCCCATTTTGCAGCAGGAGCTTCCACGTTGACATTGAAAAGCACAACTCGCAGCCTTTATTGTCGACTATGGTGATCTCGACACGGCACGAACCCATGCCAATGCGAATTCCAATGGTTAGCCTTTTATAGGCTGTCGAGGTTAAAGGGTAATCGCGCCCCAGGATTCGCACGTTTAATGGTTTTGGCGTTTTCGATGTTTTTGGCGTTGCGGATTCAGAACTGTAAGAAACGTGTACACGGAATTAATGATTTGTTCGTTTACAGTGAAAGAAGTAAGCTAACGAAGTAAGTGAAAAGTGTATAGTAATATGTACGTACCTCGTATCGGATTGTTGGTGTTGTTTAGTGGGGAAACCGCCATCGTTGCCGGATGCACAGGACGAATCGTTGAATCTGCGTTTGTACATTTTGATACGCACTGTACGATTATACCGATCGACGGAGAAATTGACGCGAACGATACTTGTTAGCACTCGAGCGTAGGTGACGTTATGAAGTCCGCAAGACTGACCAACGTAGCTTTTATTCAGATTCATGCACACGTACACACCAATGTGCAAGAGTATATTGTATCAATGATGGTGATGATCATGGTTGTGCTATGGCACAAACATTAATACGAAATGTGAATAGCGCGCGACAAATTCAAATGGTATGCACAGCAGATTCAAATAGCGTACGCGCCAAATTTAAGGTGCACACGTTTCGCAGAAGAGTCGGAGACGATTCGGGGTGCGAACCATAAAAGTGCAAACCATAAAAGTACGCTATAAGCTGGAAGAATTAATGTCGAATCAGCGAAGAAGAAACTGTGACACGGACACCCCCGCCACACGTACTCCACGACTACCCCTACCCTGCGATGCGCAGAGCTAGCCCTCAAGCCCAGAGAACCGAAATGCATATAAGGACGTCGACCACCGCCACATGGGTCAGTGCAGTTATCACCAGCATTTTTTTTTCTACAAAATATTGACGCGTTTGAATTATATTTATCCGAAGCGGGGCAAGGCGTGAATGCATTTGAGATACAACGATGTATCGTAAGTTTAGTTTTGCGTAAATTGAATTGGTACGCGTATTCCATTTGGCGATATTCTAATGAAATTGTGCGTTTGTTACAGCGACATCATGGTGAAATCGAACGTGAGTGGCATGACGAGCGAGATGAGTTGGTGCGAAAAATCGTAAGTATTGTTTTTTTTTTTGTGTAAATTGAATTGGCGCGTTCATTCAATTGGATAGCCTTCCAACAAAGTTATACGTTTGTTTCAGCAATCGATAATCTGGTTAGGGCGTGTCGCGTGGAGCGGAGGGATTGCATTCGATATCTCGTAAGTGATGTTTCGAAAAAAATTATATTGGTGCGCGTACACCATTTAACAGTGTTTTAATAGAATCGCGTGTTTGTTACAGCACGAACGAGAGGTCGAAATGTCGCAATGGAGCGACGAATATCTCGGGACGGTCGGGCGCCTCGTAAGTGATGTTTCGGAAATATTATTCTGATGCGCGTACACCAATCGACGATGATTTAATTGTTTCACACGTTTGTTTCATTCAGCGTCGAGCTGACATCGAGGCGCATGCGCGTGATGGTGATCGGGACATCATAATTCAGTTACTCGTAAGTGATGTTTTGTGTATATAATATTGGTGCGCGTACAGTATTCGACGATGATTTAATCGAGTCATGGGTTTGTTTCAGCATCGCCAATACCCGACGAGGAGGGACGGGCAAATCTGCAGCGAGTTAAGGGGGCCGTCTCATTTTTGTTATGGTCCGAATCGATCGAAGCGCCCCCAGTAAACAAACGGACTTAATGAAACTACTGCGGTCGATAAAAAGAACTTCAACAGAGGTGACATCTCCAGGTACTCTGAGTAGACGAATTTTTGACGCATAGTTGCCACATTTTCTGTTCTCTCCGTCTCTGCCGCGCTGTTGGAACAGCTCTTTCTACCGAGAAGTCTTGAAGGAATACGGCACGAGAGCTGCGTCTAGCGTCAGAGCCTCGCTGAACGTAAAGGAGGATAGCAATAATGATAGATAAAGAGGTCCGAGAGTGTAAGAAGGAAAGATGGAAAGATACCAAACCTGACACAATTTGCACTGTCATTATTAACGATATTACAGATAAAATTTATTTGCAGAATTGAAAGCCCGTTTCGTTCAAAGTAGTCCGATTTAAATTATTTCCTCGCTGAACGTAAAAGAGGATAGCAATAATGAAAGATAGAGAGGTTGGGTAGTGAAGTTAGGAAACATGTCAATGAAACAATACTAATTTGCGATGTAATATTTTGTATAATCAATGTGCAATTTCAAAGCATACAATTTGAATAAGGGACATCACCGAAGTGTAACACGTCGATCGTAATGAAATCTATAAATGCTATAGTTCTTTTAAAAACATATGACGCTTTCTTTCTTATCTAACTATACATCAAATGATCTTTCTTATCAACAAGAATTGTCTGTTGTTTAAACACAAATTTAATAACGTAATCATTTTTTTAAAACATCAATTTGGACAAAAGTATATTTCAATTTAATACTTTTGTACATGGTTTTCTTCGGAATTGTTATTCCACGATTGTAAAAATTTATCAATATAAACTAGAGATCAGTTCTAACAATATGTATATTTTGGAATGTCTCATTAAAAGATTTTATTCAGCTACGATCCCCTGTTTGTTTGTATGTTTGATTCAAATCTGGAAACTCAATTTTAATCCACTTCCAACCAACCAATTGTCTTGAAACATGGCAGGGGTGCGTAGCTTGGATGACAATACAAAATTATGGAAAAAACCTCCAAGGGGGTGAAAGAATTACCCAGTCACCAATAAATAATAACCCATAACCACAAATCCAATCGACCACTCGCGTTCTTTACGAACTTTAGAGTTCAAGCAAACTGTTAAACTGCATACAGCAATAAAAGATATTTGTAAAGAAGTTTGAGCTGTGAAATGTAAATCCACGAAAACTAAAAACTTGAAAATAAAAAAATTTATAATAAACGATTTTATTAAAAATGCATTAAAAACTAAAAAAATAATTATTTTCTTATACTACAATGAAAATGATTTTAAACACGGTATAAATCGGATTATTTTTAACATTTTTAGATTAGAATTGTTACATTTATATTTAATTATCTAGTACAGTTCTAGAAATAATCCGATTTATACCGTATTTGAATTCATTTTAATGTGGAAAATCTCAGCAGTATGTTACTGAATACTGAAAACGTGACGTTTTACACTTTATCAACACTGTATGCCTCTCCAACCGAGATTACAAGCCGCCGCCGAACAGTCCAAGTCCTCGCTGGTCGGGACCGGCGCGGCGTTGAGCCTGTATCGCGAACAGAGCCCTAATTCCCAGTGTTCGTTTCTCGCTTCTTTCTCGCCGAAGGGGGAGCAAGATGGAACGCCTTGCCTGCGCGACGGCCGCGAACGCAAAGGACGGAATGTCAGGCGTCCGAAAGACGGAGCGAGACAAAACATCATCCCGTCGTCTATCTCGTACTGCCCTCGCTCGTTTTCAGTGCCTCTCGCTCGCTCTCGTTCCATTTCGCTCTCGCCTTCGCCGGACAAGAGTGAGACAGAAGTGATGGGAATAGCGAAAAGTCCACATCGTGTACACCTAACCGAGCCCGTAATGAGACAATACTGTAGTATCTTTCATTTGAGTTTATCCAGATATTATCTTTGCCCATCTCTGTTCTCCAACTGCTTCGCCGTGATTCATTCAAGCTTCCTTGATGGCAAAATAGTGATAGGGGAAATGCGACAACAGCGCGATTCGACCCTCGATACGTCTCGGCAACTATGTCTTTCCTACATTTATCGGCTAGTTTGGTCTTCCACCGGTTCTGATGATACATGGCGCGAATATACCATCAACGCTGGTGACGGAGAATTCTGGAAGCTTCAATCTGTCATTTTTCGAGTCTGTCTCAGTACACGATTCATAAATTCAGTATTATTTCAACGTACGGTGGTTATTAGCGCTCAAACGCACCAGACCACCCTGCACGGATGTCTACGGGAGGCAACTATACCCGCAAAAACTTCCTTCTAGCCGATTCCAGGGAGAAAGTTGTAATTTACGGTTTGTTTACTACACGCGTATACGTACACGCTTTTCCTAGCTTGTGTGAGCGTACGCAGACAGTCAAGGCCCGCTGAGACGGCCCCCTTAAGGAAAAAAATTCAGTTCGCCCGACGTATGTGGTGGGAGGATACGCTGGACGTTGAATTTTTGGCGTTCGAAGGAGAGTTTTGGGGGCTGCCGCGATTATTCGAAGAGTGAGTATAAGTGAATTTTAATTGTTTAGTGTTTCGCATGCTAATGCCAACGTTTTATATAATAATAATTTGGTGTTTTTTTCTGTCTGTTGCAGGACGTAACATCGCGTCGAATTTTTTTCTTTTTAAAATAATTTTTTTCTTTTTTAAAATAATTTTTAAACATTATAAAGATTCAACAATTTTTTAAATAAATAAATATATATATATTTTATTCAAAACAGCGTGTGATTATTAATGTACATCCATGCATGCATACTTAAATTATAGAAAAAACAGTATTTTGCGTAAAAATGACGTTCATATGGGAGGGGTATTCTTGCTCGCGGGTGAATAAATCAGTCGTCGTCGTCGTCGTTGCGCTCACCGCCACTGCCGCCGTTGTACCCATCTTCGCCGTTGTGCTCGGCGTCGTCGTCGCTATGGTTCTCATCGCTATAGAAACAAAAAAATAATTAATACATATTCGTTTTTCTGCGTACGACGCGTAAAGTAGACGCAATGCGTGTATAGGACTTACATTAGGCGACGCTGCGTATATAATTCCATATCTTATGGACGTTCTTTAGCGCGCAAACGCCATCGTTGTCGTGAAACGCGCATCGTGGAGCATTCTTTGAAGACATAGACTTCAGGTTAGGAACTTCGGTATCATCGTAGTTGTTCACGGTGTTAGGCGTGATCCCGCAATAATCATCGTCAACGTCGTAGCCGCCGTCGTCCTCAACGGTTCGAGCGTTGTTGATCATTTTTCCCTTCAGCTTGTACAGATCCCAGACATCCTCGACGATTATGTTCGGTAGTAGCGACAGCATCCAGGTTTTCTTTTCCGCACCTTTCACGATGGCGAAGTCGATGTTCGCGAGTGCGCTGGCGAGCAGTCCCGGAAGTTTCCAGTATGGAACGCAGCCATCCGACCAGTGGAGCCCGTGATAATGCTTCGCGAGCCAGGACGCTTGGCATTTCTCGAACGAATTTAGGTGATTCCAGAAGTATGGCGATTCGAAGATCCAGTGGTTGATCGTCGGAGTTTCATCGTTATTGCTACTGCTGCTGCCGTTGTTGCTGGCGTTGTTGCTGTTTGTGCGAATCGCGATCTCTTTCACGACGAAGTCACGTTCGGTTTTAAAACCTTGCAAGTCGACAACGGCGAACATCGTTACTCGTATAAGTAGTAGTAGTAGTAACGTCGGTAGCGAAACAGTAACTCAGGACTTTGACATCGACATCATCATTTTAAAACAGCAGTAGTATTCGCAGTAGTAGTAGTAGTAGTATTAGTAGTAGTAATCGTTCACGTACGCACACTATATTAGTTTGCGTACCACGTTGGTTAAAGGGTTGTATTCGATTATGCGGTCGTGTATCATGAAACAGTACACGGTAGTATTAGCGGGAACATTTTCTTTGCATTCGAACTCTATTCGCACGTCCACCGTAGCGCTCTTCAACGACTCGTTTTGCCTAGAACAATCTATGACCGCGATGGGCGCGTATTGAAAGAATTCGATCGCGTTCAGCAACGGTTCTCCGTGACCGTAGTATGATCGAGGGAATTTCGCGTACATATCGTACAGGATCGCGCATTTATACTTATCGAAATCCAAGTTAAAGTCGTCGTACGGATACACCTCGGAATTTAGGTACAATCGAACGTTTGTGAGATTACACGAATCGAACGTGCTCGAGGATCTATCGGAGCGGCCCTGTCGATCAGTTTGTATGGCGAATATCACGTATCGAGGTTTCTCGATTTGCGACGTAGCTTTCACGGTCCACGTGTGCTTCGTTGTCGCTTGCAGTAACGGGTACTCGTTCATGGCCCACGATCGGAAACTCATCGCGATCGGCCGACCGCTTTCCAGGATACGCAGCATCGATAGTTTATACGCATCGTCCAGAACGACGTGGGGCATACGTCACTGAACCTTGCGTATCTCCAGTTTCGGTCTCGCAGTGGCGGATGCACAGTGCATCGTGTTCGTATCGACTCGCGATCGAATAAGAATCAGCTCGTGCCGCGCGTTCATCACGATTTGTTTCTAATCCTCGCAGAATCCTAATAGCATGCTCATAGGTACGCAGAAATTGAAAGAGCCCGAATGAAAAATATCTTTATCGTAGTCGGTGGTATAATTCCAACCGGCATTCGCGAGCGCTTTACTTCTGTCGACCGACAATGAAACGTAATTTTTCAACGTGGTAGTGATCCCGGGATTTCGGCAATGATCGATCTCGATACCGTTCAATTCGTATCGAATCTCATCGAACATGAACGCTACGCAATTGTTGTCGAGAACCGCGGTCGCGGACGTTGCCGGGCTTTTCGCATCCTGCGCCGTCAACGTGCCACGACCTTCGATGTAGAGAAAACTTTTGCACGGGAGCGTGTACAGACCTTGCTGCTGTATGGGAATTCTTATCTCATCGTTATTGTCGAACGTCGTGTTGGCGTACGGATTATACGTGTGGTACTCGATCTTCGTGATACGATTGTCGAAGGTTGGCGTATTCGCCACGTCCAGAATAATAGACATCGCGTCGCTCTCTCTGCTTGTCTAATAGGTGACGATGAATCCTAGCGATCCTAAAAAACGCGCGTTTCGACGAGTCAACGGCTTTCTTATGCTTCTTACCGGTCTTCTTCTTATCGTTCCACCCGTCTTTATTCTACTTCCACCTTCGCTTTCCGATGAAGGGTTGCGCCGATGACGCGAGACAGAGACGGCAGGAGTAGCAGCGGCAGCGACGATTGATGATTCGTACGTGTGATCTAACACTAACATACTACGCACACGCGCGTACACGCGCGGTCACGCTACCAATCGCGCGAACGTCGTTGAACGTGCAGACGAATCGTTATTTCTTCCCGACGGAAATCTATAGGACGATCGTACTGATCGACGATGCACAACGTTAGATCGCGTATTACTCGTGCGACGATCGGCAGGTAAATGACGTGTCGCGGAGTTTCCGATATCTTATATCCCGGCAGCACGCGAGCCGAAAATTCATGGATCGTGTGTACCGATTTATCGTTACTGTACGCGCCGGTAGTAACGTTGCACGTTACTCTGATCACGTTAACGTTTATAATATTCACGGGTACGTCTGACTCGTGCCAGATTCTCGGCAATAAGACGCGATTCGGGGAAAATCCTAGCAGCGAGCCAACGCTGTCTGGTTTCGTAAAGTCTACAAAAAACGAGCAGTATAGCTCGCTCTTCATGGCGTTGTTGTTAGCTCGTAGCATTATAGGGTACTTGTCGTCATCGCCGTTCTCGTTGTTACCGAGTCTTCGAGGATATCGATCGAGCAATCGTTGCTTCAGATACTCGGCGATAGCGTCTAATTCGTAGGAGCCGTGGCGGATCGTAATGCGTTCATAAGCGGCTTCGACGAGGGAGTCGTTGTCGCTCTAATAGTTCACGATGAAATAGAATTTATCGTTGCTCGAGTCGATGTTCGGAATCGTGTGAAACGTCTCCAAGTCCGCGAGTCCTAATTCGTATTGACCGTCGCTCAAATCTATCAGCGGGAAATAAGGTAAAAGGCCCTATTATGGAACAGATGCTAGAAAGGGATATGATATTTTCAATGATTTTAAATAACTAAGAACTTAAATGTTGCGAATTTGTGCGTTATTAAATTATTTCATGTTTTCTGAAGTAGAAATAATCGTTGTTCTGTAAGTATAACGTTAAAAAATAATTATATGATTGAAAAATAGGAGTGATGTATACGTACGTATTTATGGCACAGCTTTGATCACCGTGTCCCTAGTGTTCCATATTGTATGTCCCTATTTATGGTACAGATAAAAACATAAAAACCACTATCTTTTCTCATATTTTAGTTTTAGTTTTTCAGTTTTTTATAAAAATAATATATATAATATATATTTATGTACATTAGTTTTTAAGAACAGGGTTCAAAAAATATTAAACAAACATAATAAAATATTTTTTATACGTTCTGTATTTGTTTCATTTTCTCGTCCAAATTTTTTTTTTCTGCCGCTAATAATTTTTTTCTTGCAGATGTTTTTTTTTTGAAATTTTTTCCTGTTTTATTTTTTCTTTTTCTTCCTTCTGGAGCTGGTCTTGCCACCAGGCATCCGAAGTGGCTGCCGCTGGTCGTTTCGCCTTGCCAGAACCTTCGACCTTAACCCTTTTTTTTATTGGCAAATATTTTGTCGGCAACGTGAATGCCTCCGCAAATTTTTCTGCTAAGGGAATGTTGCTATCTTCTATGGATTTTTATTATTCAAATAGCTTCCTTGCACATTGAACCACTCTCTTAAATCTTCTCTTGTGACAGCAGCTCTACTTAAACTTAAGTGTTGTACTATTCTAACGGACAAATTTGGATGGCGTTTTCTAAATCGTTCGTACAAATGACGGCCTGGACGGTTTTCAATAAATGGAGTATCCCTCTTTAACGATCCTATATACTTTTGTACAGAATCTAACAGCTCTGTTTTGGTAACTGGATAACCTCTTTCCGCTTTATATAAAATCCAATTAACAATTTCTTGTTCTTCGGCTTCAGTTAAAATAGTTGCTGGTCCAGTTTTCTTTTTTATTACACCAGAATTGTTTTTCCTTCTGGCTAAACTAGTTACAGGAACGCCAAACGCATTGGCAGCTTTCCTGAGGGAAATGCCTGTATCATCCATTAGCTTAATAGCTTTCTCAAGATGTTCAGGAGAATAATTGATTCTCTTAGTTTTCTTCTTTTTAGCGTTTAACTTACTCACTAAGACCGTAGGCTTTTTTTTAAACTTAAGAGTGTTTGCGCTTCGCTTCACAGCACTGTTGAGATTTTTTTAAATTTTTGTCGTATCTGGTTTGTTTTTATTGTTTTTCCTGGTATCTACCATGTTTGAATATTAACAAGTTTTGCCTGAAACAATTTATTCTATAAATAAATGTAAATTTCAATCTACTCTATTCAGGCATGCAATATTTTATAGGTTAGTTCTACAATTTTCAAACCAAAGTTTGTAATACACTTACTTTTACGTATGTTTGATAAAAATAAAGGTTAAATATGATAATTATTTGAAGATAAAGGTAAAAAAACTTAGAAGTAAGACCTTTTTTAACTAGATATAACACTATTTACACTTGAACTTTGCTGTGCCATAAATCCGGGCTAGGCGGAAATCAACAGGTCCATGGAACATGGGACAAGCGAATTATCGTTCCATAAATACGGACTTCTAAAAAGCCAATGTACCTATTACGAAACAGCTTTATAATTAATAAAATCACACCGGAATTCTATTTTTTTAAAATTAATTACAATCTACGACTTTTCAGCTTTCGAATAAGTTATTAAACATCTTTTAAAATCATTGAAATTTGTTAATATGCTTGAAACAAATAAGTAAGTGTATCTGTATTTCAACTCGAATAGCAGCTGATTTTGTACCAACATAGACACATGGACACTTCAACATTTCTTTTTATGTTAAATGCATTGACGCAACATTTATATTCATACACATACAAATATTTAGATAGTAATGTTTATAAATATAATTTTATTTAAATTATTATATACACATATATATAAAATTATTCATTTTTTCTTGTAATGTTTCATAAATTGGGACACTGTTCCATAATAGGGCCTTTTACCTTAGTTTACCGTGAGCACGCTGCTGCGACTCGTTAACGTGAGCGTGAACGACATATCATAGATTACACTCGCGAGACGGAGAGAGAGGAAGTGGCGCGCGCGTACGAATACTCGGCAATTTATCGATGTTGCGAGTCTTTATTATAGAAGATGTGGATTGCCATTACGCATGGATACATTGCAGCATAATCTTAGTATACATCATTATTAGTATTAGTATTAGTATATAGGCCATAATTCCATAGACTTTTGCTGTAAAAATTGCATGCATAAGCGACCGCAATTCATCTCGTCGAAACGTTGAAAACGATCGTGATTGTACGTGATCGTTGTACCGCGTCCGAAATAGTAGATCAATTCCGCGGGTGGTCGCAGATTCCCAAAACTATCAAAGTATTATACTCGCGGTCAAATTTTCGCGTACGCTACCCAGTGCGTACCGGCGCCTCGGTTCTCGTCCAGATTCGCGATGCCGCATTCGTTGGTTCGTACGCGCGTGGGAGGCGTGTTGCGCATAAACACCACTCGAAAGAACGGTACGCTGGCGCACTCGCGCTCTAGTTGCAGGTTCGTCATAGGTTGTCGCGTTATCGCCGCCACCGTCGCCACGTGCCTACTCGATCGACGTTTTTTTTTCCTTTGATCGCTGTCGTCGTTGGTGTCGACGTCTAGGATTCAAACCGGCGCCTCGCTTGTACGGCGTCAGATGCATTCCTCGCCTTCCATCGCCCGATGATGACGCAACGTTTATTCCAGCTGTTTTCGAGAGGCCTTCGAATCGTTGACCGCTTTGGTTATACCAGCCGCTCCACCGGCCAATGCCCCGATAGCCGATAAAGCGGGCAGCACGAACAGAAGAAATTGAAGAAAGCCCACGCGTTTCGCCACTCGTAGATTGCGATGTCGTCGTTGCGGATGTTTCTTTTCAGACTTTCTCTGTTTACGTTTCGTCCTTCTCATACCCATGCCGAGTTTAGTTTTAGCCTTCATCGTTGCCCACACTCCAGTCGCTGCGGCTTATTCGTCAAAGGTCGCGTCGTTCGCAAACACGCGTTATCGCGCTCTTTCGGCTAACGCCCAATCCGCCTCGTGTCGTCCCTCCAAATCCTTTCGACGAGAGTACGTGATATCGAGGTCGCGGCACGCGGCGTCCAGGAGATTCACACCTTCGTCGCCACGAGCCAATCGCTTTAGCAAACGCGTTCCCGGTCCGCAGAACTGATAACCCGGAACGTGTAGTTCGTACGGTAAACGGTTTATGATACCGTTCACGAGACCCTATCCAGTCTTCTTCTTCCTTTTCTTATTCTTCTTCTTCTTCTTCAGATTCCTTTTCCCTACTTCGCGAGACGCCGCGGTCGTTGATGCGATCATACACCTGCGTTAGAATAACCGCGATAGCTACTACAATAATAAACGCGTACGCGCGCTCCACCGATCACAACCATAGTGACCTGCGAGACACGTGCCACGAATATAAATAGTCGTCCCCCGTCATAGACGCGCGCGCACGAACATGCGATTCGCGAAACAGTCGGACGTTATTCGCATGACCGCGAACAGAATGCTCGAGGACGATAGGGACGCGAGTCGATCGAACAGACACGGTCCGTTGTTGCCGAACATTGTGCGAGGCGTGATTTGTCCGGGTCCCGGTCCGTCCGGGTGCGGAAAAACGAACGTGCTTCTGAGCATGCTAGAGAGTCCGAACGGTTTGCGCTTCGAGAACGTGTACGTGTACTCGAAATCGTTGCATCAGCCAAAGTATCGATATCTCGAGCAGGTGTTGTCGCGCGTCGACGGAATCGAATACTTTCCCTACTTCGACAACGCTGAGATCGTTCCACCGAGAGACGCTCGGCCCGATTCGATCTTCATGTTCGACGACGTGGCGTGCGACGAATAGAACGCGATACGCGAATACTTCTCCATGGGTCGTCACGCCAACGTGGACTGCTTCTATTTGTGTCAGGCGTACGCTAGAATACCTAAATATTTGATCAGGGACAACGCGAATTTTCTCATGCTATTCAAACAAGACCGCACGAACTTGCGTCGCGTGTACAACGATCACGTGAACACAGACATGACGTTCGAGTCGTTCAACGAATTGTGCGCGAGATGTTGGCGTCGACGATACGATTTCGTGGTGATCGATAAGGATAGGTCCATGTACGAAGGTCGATATCGGAGAGGATTTAACGAATTCGTCGTAGCTGGCGGACCTCAGTAAACCGCGAGTAGTTCGCCGATTAACACGATATGTCTAACGAATCCACGACGACGACACCGCCGACTACGATAACCTCGAGCAACGCCGACGCGAAGCGTACGCATAAACATCGTCGACGTCATCGACAAAAAGGGGCGAAACACCAAAAAGAAACGAAACGCCAGGGTGTGGACGCAATGGTGAATGCAAAGCTAGAAATTGCCAAAGTCAGCGACGTTATACGTAAAAAGTGCTTAGCCTTGAAAATTGGTAAAATTGCTACGGAAGCGGCTGTGGAGGCCGGCACGCGTCCCATCGTTGAACCGCTGAAACGATTGATCGAGAACGGGTCGGCGTTGAAAACGCGCTCAACGCCTCGATCGCGATCGCGGTCTGTGAATAGGAAACACGAATACGATCAACAACAACAACAACAACAATCGTTGAAGAGACTCCGAAACGCCACCGAGGATACATCCAAGGAACTTTCGAATAACATTCCAGAATCTAGCGACGACGACGACGACGACGACGACGACGACGACGACGACGATAACGACGACGACGACAACGACGACAACGACAACGACAACGACGATAAGGACAACAGCGATGTTGTCGATGATGTCGACGACAGTGAAAAAATTCGGGACGATGAGTCGCCAGCAAAGGTTCGCGATTTGGACACGCTGCGTAGCCCCGTCGATGATATCGAAGTGTATATACGGAACGCCAAAGGACCCTTATCGCGAGAATACCTGCGACTATTCTTCACCGATACCAAGAAACGAATCGACAACGTGTACGGCGTATATTTGGGGCCCGACGACGACCTAATGATCGGCGATTCCGTGCTCGCCATTGACGGTGACGGCGATGACATTCGCGTGAACGGAACGCGATACTCGGGGACTGGGGGTTTGTACGAATTGCTTTTCATGCAAATACCCAACGATAGGACGTGCACGGACAAGGATCTCCACTCGTACCGACGCATCTTGTTGTCGACGAACGCGCATAAGCGAAACCATTCGCCGAGCAAGCCCACGCTGGGTAACAGGGGGTACAAGTATAAGAAAATCATATCCGCGGTGATCGGTGGGGTGCGGACATCGGGTATCAGACGCGTTAGGCGCGGCGGCGGGCGCGGCACGCGACATGGTCTAGGATTACCCATCGACGAATCGATGACGGTCACCGATAACGCGATCGATTACTCGTACTGGAACGATCCGAACGAATTGGTCGATAGACTTGCGTTGCTCGTGGCATCGCGCGCGGCAGGTCACACGGGTTACGATAACGAAATCGCATCGATCCTGGAGGAACTTCGCGAGGACAAATATATATCTTAAATCGAGCGATCCGGTGATCGTCTCGTCAGTAGTGTTCGGGGCGCGCGCATCGTCATGTCGGTGAACAAGTTTGGTACCTCGTTACGCAATGACAACAACAACAACGAAACGGCGATGACAATGACGAGACTATTGGCCGCGGTGGACGAACGCTTTACTCGGAAAATCGAAACGGCTATCGCGAACGCGCGACTGGACGCCCAGCATCAACGATCTCAACTCCAGACGCGAGTACAACGAATGATGTCGGACATCGTTGAGACGAAATTGTCTCGACTGGAGGACGATTTAAATAACTCGATGGAACGGCGCTTCGATCACTCGAAAGACGGACTCGAGGGGATCGAGACGTCGGCGCCGACACCGACCGCGATAACGATCACGGATCTGTACGAACGAAAGGATCAGCGAAAAGCGAGCGAGGATCGACTACGACGACGACGACGACGACGATGATTATCGATCCTGACCCCGACGACAGTGGCTATGACTCTGGATCGTCGAACGAAGACGGTCGTTCGCGAAAGACGCGTGCCGATTGCATTTTACGAACGCTCGAGGAACTCGTACTACTTCTAACGCCCACCCGCGAAGCATGAACAAGGAACGAGTACGATTAGTGAACGAGTTACACGCTCCCGCGAGACGAAATTTCCCACGGCGTAGCGTTACGATTCGCGGTTACGATGATTTATGGCAGGCCGACTTGGTGGAGATGCGTCCGTACGCGAAGCAAAATCGAGGATATCATTACGTACTAACGATCATCGATGCGTTCAGCAAGTACGCGTGGGCCGTACCCGTGAAAACGAAAAGCGGACGCGACGTGACCGAGGCGTTCGCGACCGTGTTGCGGCGGAGCGACAGATGCCCGCGAAATTTACAAACCGACATGGGAAAAGAGTTTTACAACGCTGAGTTCGAACGATTCGCGAAGAGACGCGGGATCAACCACTACTCCACGTACAGCGTGATGAAAGCGTCGGTCGTAGAACGTTTCAATCGCACGCTGAAAAACCTCATGTGGAAACAATTCTCCTTGAACGCGTACTATCGCTGGGTCGACCTGTTACCTGCACTCGTACGCACCTACAATCATCGCAAGCATCGAACGATCAACGCTCGACCCGTCGACGTGACCCCCGCGACGCGTTTGTCGTTCGCCGCGAATGAGCCCCTCTGCCCTTCCGCATCGAGAGGTGTTCGACGACGCGCGAAATTCAACGTCGGTGACAAGGTACGCGTGAGCAAGTTCAAGACCCTCTTCGAGATGGGGTACATTCCGAACTGGTCGACGGAGGTGTTCGAAATCGTAACCGTGCAACGAACGTACCCGGTGACGTACATTCTACGCGATTCAGCGGGAGAGCCGATCTCGGGTGGATTCTACGAGTACGAACTGCATTCGGTCGCGAATCTGGACGTCTATCTGGTCGAGAAGATTATTCGTCGCAAAGGAAACCAGGTGTACGTTAAGGGGCTCGGATTCGATTCATCGCGGAACTCGTGGATACGCGACAAGGATATTCTATGATTCGCGATTATAAACGCGCGCTATGTTACTGAAATAAATAAAAGAAATACATACATATAAATATATATATACATTGTTCGTTTATTCAATTATTCTCATTCTTCTTCTCGTATATATGCGTACAATTGATTTTAGCAAAATAAGGATAAAAAAATATATACTAACACGTATAGAAAATACAAAATTTTATCCATTCTACGCTATATACATACATACATACATCAGATATTCGTAAATAGATAAATGGTATGAACGAAAGAAAGAAACGCTTACAACGAAACGTATATACATATGTACATGCAAACGTACGATCATACAAACGTACAATCTGACAACGGGATTCTCGAGGGACTCGTCGGACGCAAGCTCGAGGGACTCGTCGGGCTCAAGCTCGAGGCGTTCGTGGGCCTTGAGCTGGGGGATTCGATAATGCCCCCACGGAAGGGTGCTGACCCAATCGGCTAAAATACACCGCTTATCGTCGAACGGGCTGAGAGCGTTCTTTTCCCCACTCACGGAAAACACATCGTGCCGGTTCGATCGAATGTTGTTCTGCCGAACCGCTTTCTCGGTGAGATCGTGCAGGCAACGAATGTAATCGACGAATTGTATATCGTTCGCGACCACGTGTCTCCGCACACCCTTCACTTTTTTAGTCTCGATCGTAGACCCCGCTGCGGCGTTAAACGTTCTAGTCGCGTACATCTTGGACCTCAATCCGACGAACTCGGTCATCCAGACGCCGTTGTTCTCGTCTTTCATGAGTCCCGGCACCTTTTTGTTTACGCGGGGCATACCATATGGATTGTCCACCATGTAATCACTCGTGTCGAATCGGTCGACGTCGCGCTTCATCGTTTCGTATACATCATCGCATTCCACGCTATACATTAAACTGTCGGTGTCGGTGTACAGGACCTTGCACCGATCACCGAACTTCGCGCGCATGTACGCGTAATGAAACTCGTACAGGCATTCTTTCGATACGTCCAGTACACTCATCCCCACGTATATCGGCTTGTCGAACTTCACTTTGAGTTTTCGCATCTCGATCGCAACCAACTCCTCGGAGAAAATCGTACGACTGTGAAAGTTCGGCTTCGCGATCAGCGCTTCCGCGCCGTAACGACCGTCCCACCGCGTCACCAGTCGCACGTCTACGCGATTCCGCACATTCTCCATCGTTTTCCCGTACACCGCGTTGTTCATTAATTTATATAGAGTCTTCTGAAACTCACTCGTGGCTCGCGTCGTCAAATCGGTGTTCAATTGAATGTAGTCGCGCAACCAAGGCAACTGATCGAATCGTAACACCCGATGAATTCGCGCCACGCGTAAACCGTTTCGCACGCACTGTTTCAGGTAGCGATAGTGGACGACGTATCGCTCCTTATCGTCGAGCGTGGCAAGCAGCTTGGTCTGTTTACCGTGTGGCGCGTGCTCGCGCACCGGGCAGAACGGTAGGTCGGCGTGCGCGTTATGAATCTCTTCGAGGTTTTCGATGACCACCTCCAACAGGTATCCCTCGGAGTCCTCGTCGTCGGGCAGGGATGACATGTCTAGAGCGGCCACTGTCGCATCGTCCAGCCATCGAAACCCTCCTTGCGGCATGGCCTGCGACATCGCCCATCCGTACAAGTTGTTGACGTCGAAGTACATCAGATACGTCGACGCCTTCGACTTGTCGTACATCCCCGCAGGGAGATGTTTGTTGTTGGCGTTCCCGTACCTGTGCGAGCACTGACTCAGACAACCGCGTATGCCACGCTCCACGAACAGTACCATGTCCACGTCCGTCAAAAGCTCTAACCGTACGCACGTGTACTTCAGCATCGCGTCCCACGTGAAACTTGGAAGCGTGAAATAATGCCCAGGATCCAAGTCATAACTCGCGATACAGTCGGCGCGGAAATTTTCGAATACGTTGGCGAGTAACAATACGTCCGTTTTTAAATACAAATCGCTGTACTCGCCCAATGTCTGTACGCGGAAAGAGTTCCACACGTTCGCGGCGTGCGCGTAATCGGCCTCCGACGCGGCGCTATCGTTCAGCCGGTTATAGAACGCTTTGCGGGACGGTAAACACGCATCGTTCAGCTTGGCGTATGACGTCACGTAGTCGTACGGGAAGACGCCCTTCCTGGTCAGGAGATTGAAACGATGATCGGGCAGATGTTGGAACTCGCGTCGGTCGTAGAATCGCGAGTCGTCCTCTGCCAAGGTCCGAAGCGAGTTTCTCTGGACTCACAGCCAAGAACTTCAGCGAATCGGTGAAACGGAACTTCAACCCCCTCTGCCAATCGTTCTTCTCGGCGTCGATTCCCCTTACATCATTTGGTGAACGATATGTACCGCTCCTTCGTCACCGGCAGCAAGTCGACCTGTCCCTCGAACGCGGTCGCCAACTCCTTAATCACGAAATGCGCGTCGTATCCTGACAGATTATGGAATACGACCGGTATCGTGTACGATCGCTGAAACTGCAAGTTGCAAGTCACGTGAGCCGCGCCTCGGTACTCGCCCGTCGAGTGGCAATGGTCGCGCACTTTTTGTCCGCATCGACGAAAGGTTGCCCGCACACGTGACACACGATCGCGTCGTTAAAACTACGCCACTGTTGACTCGTCAACGAGTTCATTGGTTTCGCGTTCCATAACCACGAATAGGCAGTGTCGGCAAAGTCTCGAAGTTCCTGCACGAACCATTTCACGCACTCGGTTTCGTGACGATACGCGCGATAACGACACAGAGACGCGTCGATGGAACAATGAATGTAGTATCCTACGCTGTACGCTCTGTGCTGCTGGTACGTGTACGTGCGACTCCGCTCCGCAGGCTCGACATACTCCAGCATGCACTCGAAGTCCGCGTACACGACGAATGGCGCTCGTTCCATGTTCTTGAAATTCTCGAATTGCAGCCATCTTTCCTTCCCGGACGGCAATTCGATGGCGCACTCGTTCATGCGTTGACAGTCCACGGTGTGTTTCGTCAATTGCTCGGACGAGTAGAAGTAACTCAGGCATCTACAACGATAACGTCAATAATAAACATAAGAATAAATAATACATCGATCGAAATATTCCGTATTAGACTCACCTTTCGCAACCGAATACTTGTCCATTATGGTTACCGAGCTGCTTCGATACGAGCCTCGAAATGCTTTGAATGCACGCGAAATGATATCGTTTTTGCTCCTTGGAGTCCTGCACCAGTAGTAGGTTCGCGTGTCTCTCTCGCTTGTCCTCGGTTAAATGCAGAGGCGCGTAGCTTCCGCCGGACCACGCGTACATGTTCACCGACACGTCGTTCAACCTCTCGAACTTCGCCAGCTGATCCAACGTCACGGGGAGAGTCATATCGTCCGTGCGAAGTACCGTCGAGTAATGAGGGTACGACGCGACCCTATCCCCATGCGTAGCAGCAGGGTACAAACTGGCGACAACGGACCACAAGAAGCACGCATTGTCTCTGCTCTTTACGTTCACCACCGCTTTTTTCAGGACGACGGCGCGCGGAAGCGGTACGTCGCAACCGCCGCGAAGAGGGTTATGCTTATTAATGTTTATTAGGAGGTTTAGCACATCCCTAAGAGCCCATCCACTATCGCGATCTTGGAACTCCTCGATCGCCACTAACGTGGGAGCGACCACGCACTTCGAATACCACTCGCGCACGTTCGATGCCCTGAACAGTACGCGATTTCGCGTACCGAAACTTTTCATATCCATATTCTCGTTCAACATAAACTCCGCGTTCAGGACCGTGTTCACGGACATACCAGAATGTTCCCTGATAGCGTCCGTGACGCGCGAGAGCACCATTCGTCGGGCACCCTCCAAAAATCGACGCCGATCGATGTAACCCACGTTGATGACCGCACCAGTCGAAATGTCATTCCGAAACGCGGTTTCCACGTCTTCCCATACGACTTTGGGTGTCGTCGATCGAGCCGACACCCCGAGCCCTACTCGCGAAAACTTTTCCCGCACGATCGCGCGCAATGTCTTTATTCGCGCGATCAGCGACACCAGACGCTGTTTCGATGCCACCGACACTCCTTCGCCGCACTGATACTCGACGATGAGTCGCAAGCACGCGTCGCATCGATCCATCCAGTCCCTAAATTCCATAATGGTACGTAAAAGCGATGCCATTTGGTAAAGAACATTGAACGCGTTCATGAATATATCCATGTTTACTTCTCTTTTCTTCTACTTCAATATTCAATATTCAATATTCAATATTCAATATTCATATCACTTCGATCAGGCACGAGTGGTTGATGCCACTCTTCCACGTGATGCGATTATGATCCGGATATCGAAAACCCAGGGGAAGAATGATGCCTAACAAGTGTTGTCGCGAGGATTTTTACCGAACGACTGCGCGGCTCTGATTGAATATCTAACCATCTACCCTAGCCGAGATTCGTGAGTCGTTATGGCTCCGAATTCTTTTCTTCGCTCTCGCGTTCTTTCTCACTTACCCTCGACGACTCGATCAGATGACGTGATGCCGCGCTGGCTCGATGCGTTACCATGCGTATCGAATTCGCGCGCTCGTGATAAGGGTGTTTACACCCGTCACGGTGGTCTCTCGATCATCAAAATACGTTGGGCGATGCCCTTATAATTATCGCGCTATACTTCCGTATGCGTGATCATGCAGTAGCCACCTTAATCTCAGTTCTCAAATGCTACCGTAGCGGTCGAGACATACGTTGCTACGAGAAACGCTTTGAGAATTTATCGTATCTAAGTCCATTGTATCTAAGTTGATTACATATAAGTTGAGTACTTCAAGTGAAATTGGTTGAAAAAGACTGCTTCTGAAGGAGATTGCTTTCGAAGGATATCGTCAGCCGTTCAACGCACGGGAAATACAATCCAACAATCCAACAATCCAACAATACCGTAAGTTTCCATTATCATATTTTAGTGAATCGTTCTGCTAGTAACTTTGAGAATTATAAGAAAAATCGGTTTCAGATTATGTCATTACCCGTGAATTTGAATCGTTCAGCTATAGCTACGATCACCTCTGCTGTGACACCCGTCCATACTTCCAGCCTGAAAGTGTATGTGACGTGCAGAAATGTCGCGGTTCAGACCGAAAATATTCAAGGTGGAGAACTTCGCGAGGCGGAAGGTGTTCACGATGGTGACATCTTTTTAAAGGTTTTCCATAATGCCGACACCATACGCGATGAACCACCGGATGATCACTACGGGGATGAGCAATTCTGGCTGAATCGACATGCGCAGCGAACATATTTATTAGACGATGACGACGATGACTATGTACACGCAAATATATATCAGCGGTATCGTGCCGATGCTCCAAAGAGCGTGGTTTGGCGAAACTGCGTCAATGCGAAAAGGATTGATTATAACGCCGTTTTTACGAATGCGGTATCGGGGCTTCAGGCTAGCGATGTTTCAGTTCAAACTGACCCTGCGCAAGTTCTTATAGATTTATTATTAAGTGATTTATTTGCTGACGATGTTATCGAGGGGGATAATTAAGTCGAATAAATTACAAATCTTAATATTAATATGTTAAGTTTACTCACCTATCTTCCACCTTCCCTGCGAAATAACATTTCAAGTATTTGCATGTATCGCGATTATAAGTGGGACAAGGGCGTGTGAAACGTCGTAAAAGCATTTTCGTTGGCAGGTATTTATACGCGACGTTGCGTTCTTTCGCGAGGCGGTTGCGCTGTTTAGATTAATCGATCTCGAATAGTTATCGCGATAGCGCGTCGAATTATATTGCGTAGGCGGATGTTTATACGAGCGCGACGTTGCATTCTTTCACGGCGATCGTGAGACGGTTCGCTGTTTAGGTTAATTAATCTCGAATCGTCATCCGTGTCGAGTAATCGTATCCATGGTACATCCCTTTGCGCCTGCGCACCGATTCCCGCACGCGTACGGCAAACGGTTGCATGCGCGACGCCATCTTGAAATCCCCCGCCCCTGTGACGTCATCCCACGAACACCCACGAACTCGGTACCCCCCTCCCCGCCTCGCACCTCGCCGATCGCGACCGAGAGCGCGGTACCCCCTCCACGCCGCGCCCGCGGTACCCCCCGCCCAGCCTCACCCATCACCCTCATTTGGTCCAGAACTCTCATGGCCTACCTGCTGTTGTATGAAACTGCACAAGATGTGCGGATGAAATTTTTTAAATTTTGTTAACGTGCTACAATAGAGCGATGTTGCCTGCGAAACATTAGATACGCGTCGGGCTGCTAAAATCATACGTGATAGTGAATATTACAACGAGGATTATCTCGTAGATTGCGAACTGTTAGCACGTGTCATCAATGATATTCTAGCTGATGCTCGTAGGAAGAAAAAATGTTAAATTATTATTATTATTCTATTTTCATATTCTTTGACTGTGACAATATAATATCATTTAAAACATATTATTTTTCCATTTTATTTACCCACCTTCCTCCTTCTTTCCTCACCACCTAATTCTAAGATTCGACGTTTCAAATATTATTATATTTCGTTCACGCGTTCTTCGCGTCGTGTCATCGCGCGATACGTTGCGACGCTAAATCTGAACGCTTTAAAAACATGCTAGCTTTAGAATGCTTGTTACATATTTGTTTCAAAATTATTTCTCTGCGATGGAAAAAATGTCTGTTTGCTACAGAATGGTTCGCTAGATCGTTTATTCATGAAATTATTATTATTTCTCTGCGTTGGGGAAAAAGTGTCTGTTGGTTTGGAAAAAAAATTTCAGCTGACACTGCATAATTCTATGATTCGCGCCTTCTTCGTGCCGCCAAATGACGTCATCCCTCATGGCTGCTTCAGAAGACTCAAATTACACGTGATTGCGCGATACGCTGCGATATTAAGATTGAAATACATTTTGAAATACTGTTAACTTTAGAATGCATGCGATTGTACCACTATGTAGTGCCGTCTCTTTCCCTCCACCAAATTTAGCTTTACAACTAAGTAATGCTCTCTTTTTCCCGTCCCCGAATATGCGGTTTGTAAAACGTCGATCTTTCCCGACATCGCTCGAAACAATTTCTGATAAAAATTATTATTTCTCTGCGTTGGAAATAAATGTCTGTTTGCTACATAATGGTTCGCTAGATCGGTGTGGGCCCGGTCTGAAAAATTTTCGGAGGTGGATCAGGTGTGAAAAAATTTTTGGGGGTGGGCCAAGGTCATTCCCTTGCTCGGTTAGGTGTGAAAAAGATTTTCGGGGGCCAGTCCCCCCTCTGAAAAATTTTCATTCGAGCCTTCTTCGCGCTGCCAAATGACGTCATCTCGCGCAGCTGCTCCAGGGGAGTCAAATTATGCGAGATCGCGCGATACGCTGCGACGTTAAGATCAAAAACATTTTGAAAAATTTTAGCTTTAGAATGCATGCGATTGTACCACTGCTGTCTCTTTCCCTCTCTCTCAGAATTTAGCTTTGAAATGCATATGATTGTAGCACTAAGTAGTGCTATCTCTGTCTAACTCTTTCGATGTACCTCCTTCCTCCAATAGATTGCACGTAAAAAGCCGACATTGCCCGACATCATCCGATGAAAATAAATTATTACGCTCGGTATATGTACCATTGAGGAAAGACTAATGTCAGAGAGCCGGCGTTGGGGAGATGGTTAGGCGGCTGACTCGTACTGCGGAGGTCTTGGGTTCTCGAGCCCCGTCGCCCGAGATTCCGTTTTTTCATTTATATTAATATCTTAAAATGAAATGTTTCCTTCCTTACCGACAGTTTGTACCACGCTCCTTCCTTACCGACAGTTTGTACCACGCTCCAGAGTAGCACTTCTTCACCCGCGGTTCCTCCTCCTCCTCGATGCACTTCTTCGGTATCGGTTCGATATCAATTCGGTATAGATTCGATAATATTAGTTCTCGCACTATACTCCCCCCCCCCCCCACTCCGCCATCTCTATGACGTCATCCGCCACCCGCCCCCAAAAAACAAATTTCGAAAAAATTTCCAAACTCAAATTTGGATTTCAAGGTCAGGGGAAATCCTTATCACGACCTTGAAACTCAAATTTGAGTTAGAACTCTCCTAGCTATACTACTGAAATGGTTTATGACTCAGTTATAACGACTGTAAAATTTTACAAGGGTACATTAAACAATGTCCAAATGTTTTCCGGGCAATGCGATGGCAAATAAAATTGCAGTTAACACATTCACTGTTGTGACGATCATAATTATTACTATTGTAAATTACCTTGTCATTGTTTGTTTTAATATAAAAACTAATATTGATAGAGAATAAATACACATAGGTATGCAAGTGATGTTATATGTAAGATAAATGCTGAAGGGATGTAATATGCAAGGTGTTTTGAAGAAAGGTAGTCTTCTGATTGCGCGTGATGCAGGTCAAATTTTTCACCCACGCTCTTGCGTGGCGCGTTCGGAAAAGTGTGGCGTGCAAGAAAGCACCACAGTCCTGATCGCGTGCCAGAAGGCACCACGATCCTGCCCGCGCGCAAACATCGACTCCAGAAGAGTTTACATAAGAGACAGAAAAGGTAGTTAAAAAAGGAAACCGGCACATGAAACCAGGGGTTCGACGTACCGCGTGGATTTCTGACAGTGCGGAAATCCTGAGGCGCGCGACGAGCCTGGCAGCCAAGCCTCTGCGAGCTGCTACAAGCGGTAGGAAATGAATGCGAATTTTTTGAAACCAAACAATTAATTAAAAATACCTATTTACTTCCAGCTTTGTGGCTTCTTTTGTCAATCTTTAGGGAATATGAAAAAAAATTGTATGCAAAAATAGTCGTTATATCCGGAGTTATAGAGCTTAAAATCAAAACGCACATGCGCACTGATAGCATAAAATCAGCCGTTGTAGTTGCCTGAAATGAAAAATTAAAAAATTTGTGTAATCTATATGAGCGTGGCTACCGCCCGAACTAGAATAAATGAGAAATGCTGAAAATTTAAAAAAAAAATGGCAGTTTCTAAAACGGACATCGATTTCTGCAAAAAATTCGCTTCTTTTTTAAGTCGCAAAAGTCTAATTTCGCAACAACCGACTTAGCGACATTTCAGTGTATTAAGAAATTTTTTATTCTTAATCGTATCGCTATGGAGGTAACACCAGTGGATTCCTGGCGTTCTCCCAATTAAAATCATATCAAATGTGATGCAAATCGGTCTACTTTTACACAAGTAATACAAATCATAAAAGGAGTAGGTATTTTTTACCACTCTCTCTTATTTTAGCGAGCTGGGAAAGGGAAACTACAAACTTGTGTTACTTATTTGAAATCTTTTCGGGTGACCCTCGAATAGTTCGACAAGAAAAGAGAATAAAAATAAGGAAAGTAACCGTAATAAACGTACTAATGGACTAATTTTGTACCTATTTAAGTGGTTTACTATGAAAGTTGTATTTTTGTGTATCCATCACTCCATTCTGATAGCCAATGAACAAAGTATGTAACCATGCAAACAAATATGTCGTATTCATGTTACTTACAAAAAAAATTGATCTGAAGTTGACCTTTTATATTAAACGGGAATCGTGCCAATTTTCAA
This sequence comes from Andrena camellia, assembly GCA_029448645.1. NCBI lineage: Eukaryota > Metazoa > Arthropoda > Insecta > Hymenoptera > Andrenidae > Andrena > Andrena camellia. The sequence goes on from CM055681.1 coordinate 16,487,223, forward strand.
ACCACAATGTCGATCTTTTTCAGAATTTCTGTAGATATGTATAATTTTGTATCTCATATATTTCGAATGTGTATAGTCTAAGCTTATTTATGACATAAAATTTTTGAAAAACAAATTTTTTAATTTTCCATTTCAGACAACTACAACGGCTGATTTTATGCTATTAGTGCGCATGTGCGTTTTGATTTTAACCTCTGTAACTCCGGATATAACGACTATTTTTGCATACAATTTTTTTTCATAATCCCTAAAGATTGACAAAAGAAGCCACAAAGCTGGAAGCAAATAGGTATATTTAATTAATTGTTTGGTTTCAAACAATTCGCGTTCACTTCCTACCGCTTGTAGCATCTCGCAGAGGCTTGGCTGCCAGACTCGTCGCGCGCCTCAGGATTTCCGCACTGTCAGAAATCCACGCGGTACGTCGAACCCCTGGTTTCATGTGCCGGTTTCCTTTTTTAACTACCTTTTCTGTCTCTTATGTAAACTCTTCTGGAGTCGATGTTTGCGCGCGGGCAGGATCGTGGTGCCTTCTGGCACGCGATCAGGACTGTGGTGCTTTCTTGCACGCCACACTTTTCCGAACGCGCCACGCAAGAGCGTGGGTGAAAAATTTGACCTGCATCACGCGCAATCAGAAGACTACCTTTCTTCAAAACACCTTGCATATTACATCCCTTCAGCATTTATCTTACATATAACATCACTTGCATACCTATGTGTATTTATTCTCTATCAATATTAGTTTTTATATTAAAACAAACAATGACAAGGTAATTTACAATAGTAATAATTATGATCGTCACAACAGTGAATGTGTTAACTGCAATTTTATTTGCCATCGCATTGCCCGGAAAACATTTGGACATTGTTTAATGTACCCTTGTAAAATTTTACAGTCGTTATAACTGAGTCATAAACCATTTCCATAATTTGTAGCACCTTCAGGTCAACCAAATATAGCTTCGTAAAAACAGATGTTACAACAAATGTAACAACATTTATGATATCCTCTATTAGCCAGGTATATCGAGGAATTCATATACTTTTCGCAAACGTATATCGCGATCGTGTCTTGCCGATCGTTCCGCAGATCAATCGATAATATACATCGAACAGGTAGTACACCACTGCGGTGGATCGTGGAAAAAAACATGTGGATAGAGTCAGAGTTGGGCAAAATGTAATCTAATTACAAATTACAAATTACGATTAAAATGTAATTGCGTAATTCGATTACAGATTACTTCCTGTAATCGGTAATTTAGTTGATCACAACTACAATTACATCGTAATTGTAATTGTAATTGTGCAGGATAATTACATAGTAATTGTAATTGTAATTGTGCAGGACAATTACATAGTAATTGTAATTGTAATTGTGCAGGACAATTACATTGTAATTGTAATTGTGCGGGACAATTACATCGTAATTGTAATTGCATTTGTAATTGTGCAGGACAATAATTACTATTACTATTACTGTTACTATGAACATTTATTACTATTGAAACGATATTTACGGAATAAATTGTAATAAATGGCAATTGAACACGTACCGAAAAAGTCAAAGGATTCAAGACCGGGAATCACACCTTGCATTTTTCATTACCGTTCATAATTCAGTAATGCAATCTTTCCATAATTATTCAACGCACAAAAACCGGGTGTGAAACTATTGTCTAGTTATATTTGATATTTTGAAGATTCACATCTGCTTTTATTAACGCCTATGTACACTCTTGTTTGCTTACACCATATTGTGTTCCACTTTATCCATCCAGTTCAATGCCAGTGAAGAGTGTTTTTGTATCTGTGTTTGTGTTTTTATGTTCTGTGTGAAATTTTCGTACTTGAATAATTAATTATGGAAAGATTTCATTATTGAATTACGACCAGTAATGAAAAACGCAAGGTGTGATTCCCGGTCTTGAATCCTTTGACTTTTTCGGTACGGATATTCTCCACCAACACATCTTCGATGAATGCGCCGAAATTTCTGATGAACCGGATTTATTCCGAAGAATACGAGGATCATTTAACCGATGACTAGAGACGTGCATAGGGCAAGAAGGCGGTCATTTCCAACATTTGCTATAACCAGAAGGTTCGATTTTAATACATTGTTACGTTCATCGCCCCGATCGTAGCTATGCAAGTGACCCCCATACTTTTTTCTTGGCTACTTCGCGCGAACGATCAGCCGGCGGACCGACAGCTGATTATTGTGAGAGCGAGAAAACGATCGATCGAGAAGAGCCATCCACGAACAACAATTAATATTTGTATGTTTTTTATTTAACCTTCATGAGAACGTTAGCAATTAATTGTCAAAATTTTCTCCATAGAAGCAAGTCGAGACACTATTACATTTGAAATATTTTAAAGTGTACGTGACGTGCGTTTGATTTATAAAATTCATAAATGATTCCAATTGTGTTTAACTGACAATGAGTATAGTCCGAGTGATGTCGTGTTTGCAATATACTCGGCATGTATTTTCTGCAATAATTCGATTATACGTTGATTGTCGTATACCCCCATAGTCGATTTAGTCGATTTAGTTGCGACATGCGGCGGGGGGAGCATACGGCACGTGCCGGGGTCCCGGGCGTCACTCGGGCCATGCAGCCAGTGAGTGTACAAACATTCGGAGAGCGGGAGTTCCCCCAGAGTTGATCATGTCGCCCGGTATGACCGCATCTCTTTCCCCTGCGCTGCCACGGTGTTAGAGTGCCTCCCTTCAACGGCCGGGGCCGAGCGGGAAGGGACGAGTCTCACCTGGTCCAGAGGACCACACCCTCTACCCTGCACGGCCTGGGAAGACGAGCCTCCCCCCAGGGGGGAGGGAATGGCTATAGGTGGCCGCCTCCTCATGGTACGCATTAACCCGCCAGGATTCTACCCCGTTTCTCGGATACGCGTCCGCTTTTTATAGGCCCGGGCCAGCTTGCGGACGGACCGTACTCGCGGAGGTGACCATCAACAAGGGTGGGCGATCCCTACCGCACGCATAGGTGCGCTGGGGTCATTATGCGTTGCGCAAGCCACCCTCTCCGGCCTTGACGGTACCAGCCCGTCGCTAAATAGATTCGCGGTATATGGAGCCGTGTCTCGACGCCGCTCTACCAGATCTTCTATCAACCCCGTAAACTCGCTTTTACTCGTCGTCCTGAACCCGGAGTAGCCAGGTCCCCTTCACGTCCCCGCTGGAAGCACCTTTAGACTACGCGGGCACGCGCATACCGTACCTCCAGCTTGCTAGGGTGACGGCTTGTTTACCCTCATAAGGCTAGCTATCCCACCCTCCTACTCCCCCCTCTCTCCTCGTTGACTCAACGCCCTAGTACTCCCCCCTTATTCCTGTTTCCTGAGACTTCTCACAGCTATCCTACACTGCAACACTGCCCCATTGTTTTCCCCCCGACCGCCCCCCCCCCGACCGACACTCTTTAATCCTGAGGCTATAACATATTAAGACAGGGGTCCCCACGGCAAGAGAGCCCCAGGGACGCACCACTCCCCCCCACCCCCACCCATTCCCAGATTAAATCAAGTCTTGATCAAACATTGCGAGATCTGATAGCGAGGCACGGTCCAGAAGGGGGGCGGTCACCACCCGCCCCTAGCGGCACTCCGCATTCCTAAAGAGGTGTGTAAAGGCCGGTGCGCCGTTATCGCTTAAGTACTTGGAGCACTGGAACCCTTCTTGCTTTCTTACTCTTGGCACTGCTACCCTTCCGCGGTCCCGGATCGAACTTTCTAAGGCTCAGTCACCACTGGACCACGGTCGGAATAGCTGCCTCACCATTCTGCCCTCATTGGCTGCCTTTCTGTTGGAGATGTGAGCCCCCCCCCCCCCCCCCGGTGAACCACGCCGAGGGGCAACGGTCCCCTTCGAAATGCAGCTCCAGCCTCCTTCTCAGTCTACTTCCGAGTCACTGACCGAGAAGGGGCTAGCGTGAAGGTCCTCCCCTTCTGGCGGAGATGAGCCTTAGGTGTATTTCCATGGGTTCACCTCCTCCAGGAAACTCGCAATCTTGTCTATACACAGCCTGCTTACATCCTCTGCTCTAATAACTTCTATGCCAAGTATCCTTCTCTGGGTTTCCATTGTACGTGGACACTCGCACAGAACGTGCACAGAGTCCTCCTTGCTAACCTCGCATAGCAAACACATTTCTGTTTCACTGGCCATAATCCTATGTAAGTGAATGCCCGCTTAGAATGCCCACCACATTCCTTGCTACGATTCTTTCCATTCCTATCAGTTTTCTGGTCCTGTCCCTTTTTGGTTCAGGGCCCATCAACAGCTTCGCCGTCGCACAGTCGGTCGTATCCTCCCACTTCCTTTTCCTGGCCTTATCCCTCCATTCTCTGATAACTGCCTTGAAGGCCACATCAGCTATCGGGGGGATCGTCTCGTCCATCCTGGGAGCTATGCTTGACCCTGCCCTAGCTAGTCGATCTGCCCTCTCATTACCCTCTGTCCCCTCGTGTCCTGGTACCCAGTATATAGTAATCTTGGCTCCTCTTCTCCTAAGCTCGTTCAATGCTATTCTGCATTCCAATGCCAGCTGAGGCACATACATACTCCTACTCAGTGCTTTGATAGCGGGCTGGCTATCCGTACATATCGCTATCCTACTATTATTTCGATTTCCTCTGGCCATTCCAGTGGATTCTCTACCGCCTACCGCTCTTCTCCGGTCTCTCTCTTCCTCCTCCTCCTCGTCGAACTCTTTTTCAATGCTCCGAACGCACTCTAGGATGGCAACAATTTCCGCCTGGAACACCGTCGCATATCTGCCCAACCTCTTTGTTCCCCACTTCTTCGCATAGTTCTCCTTACACCATCCTGATCCTGGCAGCCCGTCCTTCCTCTTTGATCCGTCTGTGTACCAGACCAAGTCATGACTGTTCCTGATCTTTTCCTCGTTCCAATCCTTCCTGTCGTCGATTGCCACTTGGAACTCCCTGTCGAACACATACTTCTTCACTATTAAGTCCCTAGGCATGGTCATCATCCTATTCAGCTCTTCGCCTCCTTCCTCCTCCAATATCCAACTGTGACTCTTCTCATTACCTCCTGTCCATTGATCCCAACTCTGCAGTCTCAGCATCGTCCTCATTGCGAGCTCCTTCACTCTTACCTCCAGTGGTGGAAGGTCCGCTAGAATTTCCAGCGCCTTAGTTGGCGTGGACCTCATCACGCCGAAAATCCTTCTAAGCGCTGCGCCCTGGACTTTGTCTAATTCGGCCTTGTACGTAGCCATATTCGCTGCTCTCCACCAGATCTCTGCTCCAAAAGTCACCCGGGGGATTACTATCGCTTCGTATACCCATTTCATCGTGACCGGTGTCAGTCCGCAGGTCGGCCCGACTGCCCTGCACATCATATTCAAATTGTTCTTGGCCCTGCGAGTCTGTTTGCGGACGTGATCTCCCCACGTTAGCGTCTCATTGATAGTGATCCCTAGGTATCTCACCTTCTTTGATAACTCCAGCCACCGACCTTGATATACGATCCCTCCGTATTCTGGTCTTCTGTTTTTGTTAGCTATCCGGAACAACTCCATTTTGCCCGGATTCACCGATAGACCATTATTCGCACACCATCCCTCCAGTGCATCCAGTGCCCTCTGCAGCGTTATCTCCACCACCCCTATATCTTTGTTCGAGGCCATGAATACCACATCATCCGCATACGCCGACGTGGTGACTCCACATTTCTCAAGGGTGTACAACAGATCATCCACCGCCAGACTCCATAGGAGCGGCGATAGGATCCCTCCTTGCGGACATCCTCTGTTGACCACCCCCGCCGCTGTAGTCTCACCCCTGCTGGTCTGGACCTTTCTCGTGGATAGCATCTGCATGATCCATTCCACTATGGTGTCGCTGACCGCAAACTTCCTTAGCGCATTTATGATGACCTCCGTGGGGGTTCTGTTAAACGCTCCTTCGATATCTACAAAGCATGCCAGCGTCACTAGCTTTTCTTTGTTTGCTATCTCGACCTTCTTCACAAAGTGATGAACCGCCACTTCCACTGACCGTCCCGTCCTGAATGCATGTTGGAACCGATGCAAGGGTCTTCTCTTCAAGTACACGTCCTTTACGTACCTATCCACCAGTCTCTCCATCGTTTTCAGGACGTTCGACAGCAAGCAAATCGGTCGGAACGACTTGGACGTCGTGTAGTCATTCTTCCCTGGCTTCGGAATGAACACCACCTTCGTGGTTTCCCATGCCGCTGGTAGTCGACCCGATGCCAGACTAACCCTCATCATGTTTATCATGGCACCGCTTATCCACGGGAGGGCTTCATTTAACAGCTTCGGGAAGATCTCATCGACTCCCGGTGCCTTGTAAGCCTCGAAAGATCCCACTGCCCACTTGACTCTCTCCTCGCTCACTACGCTTCTGGCCTCTGCCCAACTAACCTCACTGATATCCGGCCAAGGTCCAGGTGCAGGCTCCGGATTCAATACTGGTACTTCCATTATCCCCATCGTCTCGGACTGCAACTCCCTGATTCACCCTTGCGCCCTCTATCTGTATTCCTGGAAAGTGTTCCTCCAGCAGCATGATGATGATCTCCTCATCATTCTTCGTGAATGCGCCATCGGGCTTCTTCAGGTCGCCGAGCATCTCTTGGGCATTCCTCTCGAGGATCCTAGTCAGCCTCGCCACTTCCGGTATTCTGCTGACACTGACGCAGTACTGTCTCCATCCGTTTCTCTTGGCCTTAAGGACCGCCTTGGTAAACGCTCTCCTTGCTTGAAGCCCCTGGGTCCTCCAGACCTCCTTCCGCACTCCACGTCTTGTCGTTCGGGCTTTGTTCGTGAGGGTTTTTGCTTTGAGCTGTAACCTCCTTAGCTCCCCATTCCACCATGGCGTATGGATCTTATTCCTCATTTCTTTAGCCTCGGTCGCGCTTTCCCACGCACGCATCATGGTGCTTATAATGGTTTCATTCGCCGTATCCAGTCCCGCTTGATCGCTGATCCTTGCCTCCGTTATGGGTCCGATATCTCCCAGCTTCACCCTATTGGCCTTCCAATCTGTGGCCCTAGGATTTCTCTTCCATATCCTCTCTACTTGCGAGACGTCTCCTACATCAAACCTGATGTATTTGTGGTCCGACACACTATCCTCCCTCAATACTGTCCATCCCCTGATGTCGCCAATCATTCCTGCGGTGGCCACTGTAATATCCAGTACCTCTTCCCTGTCGATCGTGACAAAGGTAGGTTCATTTCCCGCCTTTAGGCAGATCACCCCGCTTTCGTCCAGATAATCGGCAAGTTGTTCTCCTCTACGATTCGTGTCCGTACTCCCCCACATCTCGTGCCTAGCATTCGCATCCATTCCTATAATGGCGCCGATCTGCTTTCCTTCGCACCATTCGACCACCTCTTTACACTTGCCACCTGGCGGAGCCTCATCCGCGTTCCACGGCAGGTAGGCCGAAGACAGTATAATTCCTGCTTCTCCGGTGTTACTAATGCCCCTTCTAGTTATATTGATGGTGGCCACGTCCGGATTGCTCAGCTGGGGTTTAAATGTCGCATGTATCCCTTTTCTCGTGACTATGCACGCTCTTATCCTTCCCTCTCTGGCACAAGCTGCATAGGTCATGCCGACCTCCCTTAGGCCCCTTGGTGCCCCATGCGCAATCCAGGGCTCCTGAATGAGCGCCACATCCAGGTCGTGTGTCCGCATCAGCCTCACCAGCATTTTCGTGGCTGCGGACGAATGGTGCAGGTTGATCTGGATCACTCTCAGAGCCATGTCGGAGATAGCTGTCGATCCCGCGACGCCAGTCTCCTCTTGCACTGGGTGGCACGCCTACGGACACTACTTTAACCCCCTCCCCCACACAAATGTAAAAAAAATGTAAATAACGGGTGTCTTTAGGTGAAATGACCAGACTCCGAATTACCCGATCTATGGGATCCCCCACTTAAATTCCACAACCTTTATCCTCCCCCCCCCACACTGCTCTCACTGCCCCACCACTTTGTTGGTTGTACACAGCTGAAATGAAATAAAGGCTCGGGGCGTCTTATATCAAACAAGCCCCTCTTCATTACGTGCCTACAACTACCCTACCTTCGGCCATTTCATCCTTTTTTCCCCGGCCACTTCCTGTGGGATGACTCCTGCCATGAATCCAAGCCGGTGGTCCACCGGTCATCGGCGCCAGTGTCATCCCCTGGTCAACCCCAGTCCAGAGAGTCAAGGAGGGCGAAGCCGACCCCCCTCCGCAACGACCACTCGATTGATATTCCTGACCCCAAAAGCCCCACATGCCTCGCGCCGGTTTTTAGCACCCATCCCGCCCTGTTCGCTGTCGATTTGTAGAGGGTGACAGGAGGGACAGGATATTGGCCTGAGCACTGTGGTTTTTGGATAACCACAGTACCTCCGACCGGATCGCATCGTGTGATCAGTTATTTAAAATGGAGTTCCCGGGGGCCAGCAGGAAGGGGGCACCGCCCCGCCCCCTCCTGTGAATTCCTGCCGATGCCTCTGCCTACTGTGCTACATAAGACTATCAAACAAGGAGGGACAAAATTCCGACTCCCGCAGCAAGGTATCAAGGCGTCCACGAATCCTCCAAGCACTGCTGGCCCCCGTGGACCCCCATCGCCCCTTCCCTCCCGAGTCGAGGAGTCCATGGGTCTCAAGGATAAAGTACCAGGGTGCAAATGACTATAGGTCAGTCCCCACATTCCCCCACTGGGTTTAATTGAGTGAGTTAGATGTCGAATCTACGTAGCCGGCCCCGTGACCTAATAATAACTGCCCCACTCCGAGCGGAGCTACAGCCATTCGTTTTTCAAGATATTTCAGATTGATCCCCCCATCCCCAACCTCAGGCGACGGATCAGACCACGCAGGGCGCAATGTGAAGTAAAATAAATCGGCCAAGAGACGAGTCAGACTCCGACTCCGAGCTACAAAGACCGAAATCCCTTGCGATCTATAGTCTACCATTCGTCACATTCGTTCAGGTACCGGCTATCTGATGGACGCCCAAGTCCTATGTGGTGATTGCAGAGCTTACCCCCTCGGGAGTCCAAGCACGTATACTTACGTAGTATGCGATATCGTACGGGCTATGACAGAGATACAGGTCGTACACAGCATGGTGCTCGAAGACCCCAGCCACCTAGCGATGCATCCATACCTATTTGTAGGGAAAGCGGTACCATACAAGGGCCAGGCGACAGGGACACAAGCCCTCCATACCGTCCAGAGACCTAACTCTTATGAGAATATGTCCCTAAACATATACAGGGACTATGAAACCCTCCAAGGTCGCCCATCAGTGGCCACAACCTTTGCCCAGAGTTCACCGAACTTAGCCCCGCGATCGAAGGGAATGCACACATATGCACTCATAAGGAGTGTAACACACGAGACCACATAACTGAGGCGCCAGTCCCGTACCCCATCCTGCTGGACCCCTGCATTTACACACACACACACATGCCCCCATGTACATATATCCACATACGTACACATTCACATGTATATAAGGAATGCCGTGTCATACGGGACTGAATAACGAGAACACGAGCCTTGTATAGGACTCAAAAAGCTTAATTTACTGAAACTCTGTATATGTATGTATGCAAAGAACATTGTGCCATGCGATACAACAAGACAAAGACCTGAGCCTCATATAGAGGAATTAGCAGAGCTTAACCTCCCAGACCAGGGAAACGTACCTGTACGTTCCCCCAGGAGCGCATCCCGTGGGACGACGTGACGGACGCTCCAGTCTCATACAGCACTTAAGGGGCTTAATCCATTTGAACTATGCTCCTCCATACACATGTTCACGTGAGAAGTATATTGTCTTTCGACACTAAGTGACAAGAGCACGAACCTTATATTTAAAATAAAGGATTTTAACCTCGCGAACAGAGGAAATGTGCCCGTATGTGTCCGCAAGTAACGCGCCTCCCAGGACAACATGACATAGGCACCAGTCATACATGCCGCTTAAGAAGCTTAATCTACTGAAACTATATTAACATTTATATTTCAGGAATACGATGTCATACGCAGGCTGATGACAAGGACACGAGCTTTATGAGGGGAAAAAAACTTTGACTTCATTAAGGAGAGGAATGTGATCGTATGTACTCTCAAGTAACACCCCCTCAGGGCAACGTGGCCGAGGCACGAATCCTGTATAAAACTGTAAAATACTGCGAAAGCTTAACCTATTATTGCTATATACATATATACATGTGTAAGTGATCAGAATGACACCCTAGGGCACCATATGGTCATAACGCGGACCCTACAGAGGGCTAAGGGACCTAAACCCCGGAGCAAGTGCACACGTCCCTCCATACGGAGTGTGCTATACGAGTTGCGTGGCTGGGCCCTAAATCTCGCCCAGAATGTTCGAGTTTCAAGAAGCTTAACTTATGTATTCTACATTCTTGTATGCACGCGAGAGGCAGTAACTGCCAACCAATAGGTACGGAACCCAAAGTTCAGGAGTCGAAGGACGGGCGGTAACCTATCTCCCAACCCGGTCCCGGACAGCACCCGCGGCGTGCGACCAGGGACTGGGCTAATTCATCCTAGGAGTGAAGCTCGCCCGGACTGATCCCCCAAACAACTTAAGCTGTCGCCCTTTACCTCTTATGTAGGCCCAAGAATTTGCGCTCATCTTTATCTTGAATTTCCTACTGTCCTCCTGTGGTTCTCCCTGATGGGTCACCTCCCAATCCCTGGTCCCACACCGCACATACCTCCGGTCCAACTCCTTAAATACTGATCCAATCTTCAGGTGCAGCTCCGACACCACCATGACCACACTGCATCTTTTTTCCACGTCCCTCTTCCGCACCATCTTCAATCTCTCTTCTTCGTTAGTAACCCTCCCTTGTTCCACTTCCGTTCTAATCCAGTTACTGGTGGCCTCATCGTCCGTGGTCAGCAACAGACTGCCATTCATCCATCCCCTACGAGATATGGACAGCGTAACATCTGCATCGGTAGAATGCTCCAGCAGCACTCCAAAGACCACCGATGCTTGGGTCCTGTTTAGTTTCGCCGTTGGGTATTCCATTGGCACCACTGCCAGTACTTCCTTTCGTCGTTGCTCCTCGTGCTCCCGACCTTGGGCAAGAGGCGAAGCCCCCTCCCCCGTGCACACTCCCACCCCGGCCCTGCTGGACCCTACTTGTTCGGCTGCTTCGGTCATCATAATACTGCACGTAGACTTGTACTAACCTATCCCACCACCAGTACGAAACAGGGAGTGAAACAAAACAAAACAAAACAAAAGAAACACCGTCAGGACCCGGTGAGCCACTACTAAACTTTGAATCAAATGAAACGGCCAGCACTTCTCGCGGCAGGCGAGCATCACCGTGTCTACTCAGAGTATACCGCGACTCTGCCCATATACCGACTACCATCCCCAAGATTCAGACGAATTCCATTCCGGCATTCGGAACTCATTCATTCACGTCTCCCTCGTGTCCTTCTTTACCTCGCACCGTGTGCGAATCCAAGAACTCACAGTCAGCCCGACCGATCAATCATTAGAGTGCACCCATCTCCCTGATCATAGGCGCACAACTAGTAAGGAAACCCATGAGTCGAGTTGCTCTGACATCTAGCTGTTCCCCCGCAATATCAGATCCCCATATTCCACATAGTCCAGGTGCGGTTCACGCCTCCGCCCTCCACCTTCCCAACGACTCCCTCATACTGCCCATGTCGAGTCCCCATCATGACCTGCTCAACTATCTTATAGAGAGTGTACGGAGGCGAAAAATAAAAGAAAAGAAGATGGAGCGCTTTGTCCCGTATACCCGTGCGCCTATCGCCGCAAGTCCAACGTAAGACCCAAAGGCCATCCGCGAGTACATGCCTTTATTCATCCCGGCCCTACGGCCAAGATACGAGTGTACTACGCAGAGCCCGGATCCCCTGATAACAATGTCAAACCCAGATAGTGGTCCGACAATTTGAATCAATTTTTGCTTATACCAATGCAAATATCCCCACATATGCTGCACAGGAGTAAGGGGAGGGGGGAGAGACACAAAAAATATGTATGAGATTCAATCATCAAAGATAAATAAGGAAGCATCGACAGCGAATATAATAAAATAAATAAATGCATATTCCACAGAACACGTGTATAACCTAAAATCCACCGAGTGTAATATATTGTGTGGGCAAGTCCCCATCCGACTTGCCCATACTTACAGTTTCCCCCTTTCTCTCCTATGCAGCACCCGCGTTAAACAAAAGCACCTTTTCTTTAAACTTTAATCACAATCCGTGACAATCAGTGTCCAAGAGACGGGCCCTACTTTATAAAGCACGTTGTCGCACCCACGTGTCGTACACGAATGGCCGTATACCCCCATATATCTGCGACATGCCAATGCCCTAGATTATCTTTTGAAATTTACAAAATCAATCCAATGAATTGTTATTTCCTAAGAAACTTCACCTGCAGCCGGACTAAATATCTGCCGTTGGCGTTATGTAGACGTATTTTATCTATTTTAACTATCGTTGTATTCATAACGCTTCAATCGCGTAACAATCAAACAAGAGACATGAGCATTTTTTCACTTGTTAGAGTAAGTATAGACTTGAGCATTAACGCGAATGAGGCAGATCTGAATGCCCCGCGCTGAAAAATATCGAGATTTTTCATCCTGTGCGCTCTCCATGAGGCAAGCCGAAGTAAGCTGAGGTTTGTACAAATTTCATTATTTTATACAGTTTGTCGAAGAAGAATAAGAAAACATCACATTTTTATTTGAACACGAGACAATTAAGTAACGTGAACAACACCTTTTCATTCAATGGCATGTTGATTAAAAAAGGAAACGACATTTTCAGAAATTTTATAAGAATATCGGAAGAAAATTCCCCTGTTCTTTTAAATGCGGTCACAAATAAAATATCTAAAAATGATTCTACTTTCTGCACAGCCGTGCCACCTGGCAAATTTGTACAAGCCTCAGCTTTCCTCGGCTTGCCTCGTGCGGGGTGCACAGGACGAAAAATCTAAATTTTTCAAGTCTATACGCGAACGGTCCGAGGCATGCGGCGAACGGCCCCAAGGGCCGAGGCACTTCGCCGATGATGCTCATTTTGCCTCGGCCTGCCTCGTTCACGTTCGTGCTCAAATTTCTACTCGCGAGCCCAATAGAACCAATCCGATTGGATGTTCAAAAAACAGTTGAAAACGTGGCGAGGCACGCGGTGGACTCGCGCGAGAACGTAGGACCATTTGTGTCCGCGTGCCAGAACAAGTCAGATTGTTTAAGCTAGTAAATACATTGCATTTTTGGCTCCATATATTTCGTAGGGTTTTAACGACGTTAGTTTTGTGTGGCATAATTGATCCATCATGGATTCAACGTCAGAAGAAAGTAATTTAAATGAGACTACATCCACAAGAGGTGAAAGTGAATTCAACAATATAGACGAAATGAATACGACTTTCCTGGATGGAACCTTTTTTCAAAAAGTTCCGGAAAAATCAGCCGGCCAAAGGATTGTTGCGGTATGTACAAAATGTTCGCCAAACTACGTTGAGGTCAAAGGATTTAGAAACTGCACGTCCAATTTTGTAACGCATTTAAAAAGAAAACACGGTAGTTCCGTAGTTGAAGAGTCACTTACATAAAAAATAAGAAAATAAGGCCATCTACATCAAAGCAATTATGTCGTAAGTCAGCATCATGTTCATACAGTCAACAAAGTTTTGACAATGATTTGGCACAATATTTCGCGCATTCTATGATACCCTTACGTTGTATCGAAAATCCCTATTTTATTAAAATATTTGAAAAGTTAAATACTAAAACGCATGGATTAAAAATGATGAGTCGTAGAAACCTAGGACGTCTTATATGCGATTGTTATACGACTCAAGCGCAAGAAATAAACCGAGACGTAGAAGAGGTAAAATACGTATCCACAACAGTAGACATTTGGTCCGGCCGCAGGCGAAGTTTTATAGGAATTACAGTTCATTGGATTGATTTTGTAACTTTCAAAAGAAAATCTAGAACATTGGCATGTCGCAGATTTATGGGGGTGCACGACAATCAACATATAACCGAATTATTACAGAAAATACATGCCGTGTATATTACAGATACCTGCGAAATAGTTGCTACTACAACCGATAATGGGAGCAATTTCGTTAAAACGTTTAGGATATTTGGCGTCCATCCTGACTGTATTGAACAAGAAGACGGCTTTGATTTGTACGACAGTGATGCTGCTAGTTCGGATCATGAAACTATAGAGCAAGATATTGTTAGTACAGACAGTGACGAAGAATATATTATTCCGAATTCTCCAGAAAAAAAGTTACCGTTACATTTGCGATGCTGTTCGCATACACTCAGTTTAATTGCAACTGCTGACGCCAATAAGTTATTGGCAGCAAACGATTCACCACTCTCGAGTATGCACAGTCAGGTTTTGAAAAAATGCAACAGTTTGTAGAAAAAAGGAAGTCAACCCAAGTCTGCTGAAATAATTCAGGACATTCTCGGACATGCAATCAGTAAACCTGGTGATACTCGCTGGAATAGTTTATATGATTCCTTAACACAAATTTTAAGCATTAAGGGCAAATCTGCTACACTCCACAAAGGTTTGGGCTTAAAAAATAATTTTAAAGACCAAGAATTTAATTACATTCAGGAATATCTGTCATGTGCGAAACCTGTAGCAGACGCAATAGATATTCTTCAAGGTGAAAATAACACATATTGTGGTATTTTGTTACCGACTTCATTAGCCCTTAGGAAAAATTTACAAAAATTGAATGAAAAGAACTTTGTATTCTGTAAACAGCTGTGCGAACTTTTCTTGGAAAGTGTTGAAACACGTTTTATTAATTTTTTCAATGTTTCAATCCCTCAGGCGGAGAATGCAGTAATAGCTGCGTTGTCATACCCTAGATTCAAAATCAAATGGTTTGCGTGTGTAGATCCAAAAAATCATGAAATATTTAAAAATTTATTTATCACAGCTGTAGCAAAAGAATTTATACAGCAACCAATTACTACTACAAGACACGCCCATAGCAAGTCGAAGGAAGATGACTTTTATAATTTCGAGTCAGGTTCCGATAATGTTTTCGAACACAATCATCCAAGATTCAAAACCGATCTTTTGATTACCTAGTATTTTACCGAGGAAAGACGAGATATAGAATTACTTGAAAGATACCCACAAATAAAAAGTATTTTCATAAAATATAACACGCCTCTACCTTCCTCGGCGCCAGTGGAAAGACTTTTTTCGTTTGCAACTATAACTAACACTCCTAAAGCCAATAGGTTATAAAACTCTGTGTTTGAGAAAAGGGTGATATTAAAAGCCAATTTAAATTATCAAAATTAATAAACAAACAACTACTTAAATAATTATATTGTTTCCTTTTATATAATTAAATTATCTATTTTATGTTTAGCTTACATATTATCATTTATTTTTGGTTTATATTTTAGTTTATATTTTAATTTATATCTTAGTTCATATGTACAATTAATTTTTGTATATTCCACGATACAATATTAATATATGTACATATACATATGTTTCACTTAGTTTACAAAGACGATTAATAATAAAAAAAAAAGTAATAATAATAAACTTATCCACCATCTCCCTGTTCGTTAAAACTCTGTTTGGTCTTTTTTATCCCCTCCGCTTCTCTTCTTTATTCTCTGGAATTGGAACCTAACCCCGTTTTTCCTATTACATCTGATTGTGAGTCTCGCATAACGTGATTTAACACGGCATTTTTATGGATCGGAATATTCGCTTTATACTAGACTAGGGGTTACCTTACCTGCAGTTCCTAATGCATAAAATTAAAAACATATGTATAAATTGAACAAATTGCAATAAGGGGACTAGCGCTCGAGAATGGGGAAATATTGTCCAAACGCTAAAAAATATTGGAAAATTAAATATTGTCAAACTGTATTTTAAAAAATATAGTGTGGTAAAGCTCGTCACGACACACATTTTTTCTATTTACAGTTTGTTTATCGAATCATTACTATTCGAGCTAAAAATTATAAACAAAAAAATTTTCATCGTCCAAAATCATTATTTCTTTAAACATAAATTGCAATAACTTGAGTAAATATTAAGGGATCGTGATGAGACTTAAAACATAACTTCAGAAAACTCTAGCGAAGCCGTAAAATGTATGCATAAAACCCTTATGATGAAAAATGTAATAATATTTAATTAAAAATTAATACTGGACATAACCCATGTTTTTCAACGTTCGCCGTTAAAAAGTATCGAGGCAATTTTGAGGCACATATAACTTGCAGCAACACAGTTCATCCTTAATATACAACGAAGATTTTCACCAATTTTCACACTGATTAATAATTAATTGTAGAAGATATAGCGATATATATAAATTCCGCGCGGCACCAACAGTCAACGCGAGTGCTAAAACTGCTAAATAGCGCATTATACGCTACTGCTGTTGGTGGCGCGCGAGATTTATATATATCATCATATCTTCTGCAATTATTTATTAATCAATGTGAAAATTGAAGAAAATCTTCCTTGTATATTAAGGAAAAACTTTGCAAGTTATATGTACCTCAAAATTGTCTCAATACTTTTTAACGGCGGACGTTGAAAACCATGGGTTATGTCCAGTATTTCGTTTTAATTAAATATTATTACATTTTCTAACATAAGGGTTTTATGTATACATTTTATATCTTAGTTCGCTAGAGTTTTCTGAAGTTATGTTTCAAGTCTCATAACAATTCCTTAATATTTACTCAAGTTATCGCAATTTATGTTTAAAGAAATAATGATTTTGGATGATGAAAAATTTATTGTTTATAATTTTTAGCTCGAATAGTATTGATTCGATAAAACAAACTGTAAATAGAAAAAGTGCGTGTCGCGACGAGCTTTACAACACTATATTTTTTAAAATACAGTTTAACAACATTTAATTTGCCAATATTTCTTCATGTTTGGACAATACTTCTTCCCATTTTCGAGCGCTAGTCCCCTTATTGCATCCGAGCCTTCAATTGTCAAAGATAGACTCGAGAGGATACCGGGAAAATGTACCCCAAGTGTCCCGAAGTATTGCACTACAAATCCTGTAACTGCAGTTCTGGTGCTAATTCAAGTCCCCCTGCAAAATTAGCCAGATAACTATGTAATTGTTCTCTTTTTCTGGTATTTAGCGCATATTTCAGTACCCCTGTTGCCGAAAATCACGTACCATCAAAATAGTATTTCTAGGGACCGGTGCGTTCATTCAGTATGAAGTTTGAATGGAATAAAAGAAAATTCCTCCAATGATATAAAGTAGGTATATTATTATTTTTAGGAGCAAGATATTAACAAATACAAGATTTAATATTTCTTTCATCATAAATGCTTTTAATTTATTTACAATTTATCTAGAGACGCGGTAGCGTCTCGACGCCAAATACATGAAAGACACCCTGTATATGTAGACTGTCGCTACCGCTATCATTTACTCGTCGCCCGGCTATTCCAACCTAACCTGAAACTTACTCATTAATTATTTCATCACGCCTGCGATATTTTCTAAATTTAAAGGCATTCTTCTCATGTAAATCGCATATAAGCTTTCGAATAAGACCAATTTCTATAAAATCGGTCCACGCATGACAGAGATATCGTAATATCGTCTTATGGATCAGTCAGAAACGGTAAGATTTTTCTCCTGATTCTCCTGATCCTCCAGCCAAATTTTTGTCGACATAATACGTATATTGTTGCGATGCTCGCTGGTGTGTTGCTTGATAACGTGAATGCAGCTACGGGAATGTATATAATCGATATGTGAATTACGAGCGAAATTTAAAAGCAGACGTTTGCGTTCGATGAAGGGGAGTATTGTTAAGGATACGCGATGCGGGTGGCATGCGTGGGAAAGATCTTAGGCAGAGTCTCAATTAGTAGACCCCGAAACGAATCGCGAGTTTCTTCTAAGTCACGTAATCTTTTGAGAAGGCCTTGTCTTTTGTTAGTCTTTAGGAGTGTCAATTGACTCCTGAAGTGTTGGCGACGCTAAGGAAGTCATAAATTCCTTTCAAGGTTTGTTTTCTCGATCCTCGGAGCAGAGCCTACTTTCTCTTCCCACGTGGGTACCCCGTCGTGTAACGGAAAAACGCGCTTCCACAGAGTTTTCCACCACCACCCGAAGACGGAGGGAAAGATGGACGCCAATTCGCGGGGGCGTACGGACATCCGAAGGACGGCCTACCGCTTGGATCTGCTGCATCCTTCATCCTGATTGGACTAGAAGGATCTATGGGAGGACTAGGAGGATTCAGCCAGCGACTTCGACGAGGACCACGGAGGAGACTTTGAAACGCTACATTCATTCCTCTCTGATACTTTTGACTGACCAGTTTCCTTGAGACTAAAATATACTTTGAAGTTTTATTGAAATAATTCTGTGTACTTGTTTTTATTTCATAACACCCGCGCACTCCGACGAGCAGAGCGGTTTAGCGCTCCACGGGCACCAACCCGCGTTCTCATTCTAATCTCCCCGCTAAAATACGCAACAATATCTAGAGACGCGGTAGCGTCTCGACGCCAAGTACATGAAAGACACCCTGTATATGTCGACTGTCGCTACCGCTATCATTTACTCGTCCCCGGGCTATTCCAACCTAACCTGAAACTTATTTCATTAATATCTCATGACGTCTGGAATATTTTCATAATTTCAAGGCATTTTTCTTATATAAACCGCATATCAGCTTTCGAATATGACCAATTTCAATAAAATCGGTCCACGCATGACAGAGATATCATAATATCGTCTCATGGATCTGTCAGAAACGGTAAGAAAAGATTTTTCTCCTGATTCTCCTGATTCTCCAGCCAAATTTTTGTCGACATAATACGTATATACGCGTACACACACACCTTCAGCCAACACATGTGCGTTCTTCATTCGCCGACTCTCGGGATCATTCGGGAGGGATCGCCGTCCGTCATTGTACATACAAAATAGTATAGGTATAATCAAAATAGGTATATATATATATATATATATATATATATATATATATATATATACACCTATACTATTTTGATTTTTATAACCTACCAAGTGTCAATCAATTATAACCTGCTAAGTGTCCAATAATATAAGTAGTCCAAATTTGAAATGTCAGGAGTTTTTACACTACATAGGAGACTGAATTATTGTCTCAATTAACAAGGTAAGTCGCCAAATTTTTTTAATAGATTTCTTATGTAGAGTCGCAGACTTGGAAGTTGTCCAGAGAAGGTTCGACAGAGAAGCATCTTCTTTCGCATAAGTTTCTGGAAATTTGTACCATGCATGTACAAAATAATACCACGTATGTACAAAATAACATATATATTGTAACAAATTGCATTGCATTCAAATTGCCAGATATTTTTATACCAGCAATTTAGAGTTTTTATGTAAAGCTTAATATTATAGAAATGAAGGGGACGCCCAGGACTTGGATAAAAATGAAGGGGACGCACAGGCTTGGATATAGAATTGAAGGGGACGCACAGGCTTGGATATAGAATTGAAGGGGGCGCACAGGCTTGGATGGATAGACATGAAGGGGATGCACAGGCTTGGAGGTTCTCCGGAGAAGATTAGATAGATAGACAGAGCATCTTGTTTCGCACAAGTTTCTGGAAATTTGTCAAATCAGGTAAATCGACAAAATTTGTCAAGACATAGCATTAAGAATTATTAAGAAAATAGATTATGGTGGACTGCTTGCAATGTAGAGCAAGTCACATTAGTGAAGAAAGTACGCTGAAAACACATCTCCCTTAATGCTTTTCAATCTTTTGTGAAAAACATTCGTAATACTTTAATAAAATCCACAGCAGTTGCCACGCTATTCATTAATTCATTAATTTTTTAGATTCCCATTAACAATATTTCAATTCACCAATAAACATACTAAATTAATTTTATTCCAACACCAATAAATTGTGTGTTGAAAATATTGGATCTCTTTGTTCATGTTCGCTGAATTATTACCATAAGCATTTATTTAAATTTTCTGCAATAAGACTTTCTGTCATACGCTCGTATCTCCTTCGGACACATTATGTAGTCTCTACACTCACTATAGGAAAAGGCTACTCTATTTCTATATAAGTAAGTTCTACTACGTTAAGTTGTATATAACTAAAATGTGGCTTTTATATATATTCACAGATAACCGAAGCAGAAGATGATACAGTGTGATCTACGTCAGACTATGTACGCACAAATTTGCAGGTAGGGTTTTGCATACGCAATTATTCATTCAATGATCTTGACAATGAGCACGTGTGATAATTTATATAATTAGTAAATGTGTCCTATTTTTCAGTTAATGATGCAGACGAAGAGAATTATTTCAACAGCTGAGAGAAAGTAACCCTGCTGCACGAGTAAATAAAACCCCATAAAAAAACTTCAAAAAAGTAAAAAAATTACGCCAAGCACATGAAATCAAATAAATCACAAAAAATAGAAGATAATAATAATTACAAAATAAAAAAAAGGCGTGAAATCAAAATGAGCTGCAAGTACATAAAGGTGCTTTCCCACTCTGCTTAAGATGACACAACTACATATACACAGCTAAAATGCTGTGCTAATACATTCCATTACTCATATCGCGGACATTTTAATTAACCCATCAAAAAGAATCCCATTTAAAAACATTGTCGTAAATTAATAGCTTTACAAAATTAATGATATACAAAAATTGCGCCAATTATAACAATGGCTATTTATACAAAGAGAAAAATGTATTAAATAATATTAAGCAGATATATTTTTATACAAATAAATATTTTAATACGAATAAATATTTTATTCAAAATACTTGACGCTGCGAAACCGAAAAAATGTTAATTGTCTTAGTATTAATAATATACAATTACTCCCTTACAATCGAAAATACATAAACATGTACCTATACATATCAGAAACGCAGTCAGATTTATTCTACATATATTTAATTCTAATATCATACGTAGCATGTGCACATACGCACATTCACGAACGAACGCACAAGAAAGAAAGAAAAAATTAATGCAATTTATATACATATTTATTCAGTTTAGCGAAATCAATTCGGAGAGCAGCGCCAAGTATTTTGAATAAAATATTTATTCGTATTAAAATATTTATTTGTATAAAAATATATCTGCTTAATATTATTTAATACATTTTTCTCTTTGTATAAATAGCCATTGTTATAATTGGCGCAATTTTTATATATCATTAATTTTGTAAAGCTATTAATTTACGACAATGTTTTTAAATGGGATTCTTTTTAATGGGTTAATTAAAATGTCCGCGATATGAGTAATGGACTGTATGAACACAGCATTTTAGCTGTGTATATGTAGTTGCGTCATCTTAAGCACAGTTGGAAAGCACCTTTATGTACTTGCAGCTCATTTTGATTTCACACCTTTTTTTTATTTTGTAATTATTATTATCTTCTATTTTTTGTGATTTATTCGATTTCATGTACTTGGCGTAATTTTTTTACTCTTTTGAAGTTTTTTTTATGGGGATAATCCTTTACTGAAATTATTAATTTTGCAGCAGTTTGATAAAGTCATGACTGACCTACAATTCGGTATCTATAACAAAACCTTTAAAAAATGCTATTGTTCTCGCAGCAACCACTATTTGCTAATTGTAATTGTAATCGTAATTGCCTTGCACAATTACATCTGACAATTACAATTGTAATTGTAATTGCCCCACGGTTACATCTGACAATTACAATGTAATTACTCTGCACAATTACAATTGTAATTGTAATTGCTCTGCACAATTATAATTGTAATTGTCTCTGTCCTGCAATTACATTTGGCAATTACAATTGTAATTGTGCAGACCAATTACATTGTAATTGAAATTACATGTAATTGCAATTACTTTTTAATCGGAATTACTCTGTAATTGTAATGAAAGTAATTGATTACGTAATCAATTACACGTGTAATTGATTATGCCCAACTCTGGATAGAGTCGACGTAGAAATGTAAGGCCGAACCCGCTGTCTCTAAGTAGTGCCGAGTATAACCTTCTGGCGTGCACGTACTTTTGCGTGCCGCCCGGCGTGTGGCGCGCCGGAACGTCCGTGTAAAGGGCCCTATTGTTCCTCGCGGATCCTTACGATCACGCGAGTGGGTCGACGCCGCCGTAAGATTCCCATGAAAGTGACGAAAGAAATATAATAAATTTAATTGAGGGCTCGGATGCAATAAGGGGACTAGCGCTCGAAAATGCGAAAAAGTATTGTTCAAACGCTAAGAAATATTGGAAATTTAAATGTTAAACTGTATTTTAAAAAATATAGTGTTGTACAGCTCGCTACGACACACATTTTTTGTATTTACAGTTTGTTTATCGAATCATTACTATTCGAGCTAAAAATTATAAACAAAAAATTTTTCATCGTCCATAATCATTATTTCTTTAAACATAAATTGCGATAACTTGAGTAAATATTAAGAGAACGTTATGGGACTTAAAACATAACTTCAGAAAACTCTAGCGAAGCCGTAAAATGTATGCACAAAACCCTTATGTTAAAAAATTTAATAATATTTAATTAAAAAGAAATACTGGACATAACCCATGTCTTTCAACGTTCGCCGTTAAAAAGTATCGAGGCAATTTTGAGGTACATATAACTTGCAGCGACAAAGTTTTTCCTTTATATACAAGGAAGTTTTTCACCAATTTTCACACTGATTAATAAATAATTGTAGAAGATATGACGATATATATAAATGTCGCGCGCCACCAACAGTCAACAGCCGCGTATAATGCGCTATTTAGCAGTTTTAGCACTCGCGTTGACAGTTGGCGCCGAGCGAGAATTATATATAGAGAATTATATATCACGTTCGATACGTGATCAAAGTGGTTCAATACACGTTCGATACGTGATCAAAGTGGTACCATACACGTTCGATACACGTTCGATACGCGATCAAAGTGGTACAATAGACGTTCGATTGATGTTCAATGCATGATCAAAGTGGTTCAATACATGTTTGATACACGTTCAGAGTGGTACGTTAGACGTTGAAAGTGGTACAATAGATGTTCAATACACGTTCAGAGTGGTACGATTGATGTTCAATACGTGATCAAAGTGGTTCGATTTATGTTCGATGCACGTTCAAAGTGGTATGGTCTAGTCGAATGATGTGTCCAAAGAAGAAGGGGAAGCAGTTCAGCCAAATGACGAGTGCGAAGAAGAAGAAGAAAATGAGTGGTCGGCGAAAATGAAGGTAGAGAACCACAGGCATCTTACTTTTGCAAAGCTACGCACTTCTCGCTTTCAAGATATGAGTTTACATGCGAGCGTTTGGAGATGCAGCGAGACCAGTTGTCTTCAAATCTTGACAGCCGACAGTAATATAAGAAAGTGTCAAGTTTGTGCAATGGGTCCAACACGGATAGCTCCCGAGCATGATCCCGAGCCATGTCGAGACAACCCTGAGGTGTGTACACAACAATGTTTTTTATGTTTATCGTGATTATCCTTTAAAATCGAGTTCGATCAAATCAGGCGATCGTGCCAATAATATATCGATGTTTGTGTGTTCTAGAACTCGCCACCACCGTCGCCTCCCTCACCGCCCCATTGGCCGTCGCCACCGCCATCGCCGCCTTCGCCACCGCCTCCACAGGTATGCAATATTTTGCATTGCTTTGTATGTTTGATGTGCTAATATTATATCGACGATTGTGTCTGTGTTCTAGAGCGTACCACTGCTTATTTTGAGGGCCTGGCTGGCGGGCCTGCAGGCCGACGTGCCGCAGCCTGTGCGGCCAATAATTGGGCCGAGGATGGCCGCGCGGTTGCGACGGCCGTGGGGGGGGGGGGGGGCAACGCGACACTTCATAACCCCTGCGGCGGCCGCAACCACCATCACCGCCGTCGCCCCCACGGCTGGACGCCGACGGTGACAGCAATAGGAGCCCCATCGCCGCAATAGTTTTTAATATCTTTTTCTGTTTTTATTATTTTTCTATTTTATATTTATATTTTATTATTATTTCTTTTTTAGTTTCTTTTATTTTCTTTTATTTTCTTTTATTCTCTTTTATTTTCTTTTATTTTCTTTTATTTTCTTTTATTTTCTTTTATTTTCTTTTATTTTCTTTTATTTTCTTTTATTTTCTTTTATTTTCTTTTATTTTCTTTTATTTTCTTTTATTTTCTTTTATTTTCTTTTATTTTCTTTTATTTTCTTTTATTTTCTTTTATTTTCTTTTATTTTCTTTTATTTTCTTTTATTTTCTTTTATTTTCTTTTATTTTCTTTTATTTTCTTTTATTTTCTTTTATTTTCTTTTATTTTCTTTTATTTTCTTTTATTTTCTTTTATTTTCTTTTATTTTCTTTTATTTTCTTTTATTTTCTTTTATTTTCTTTTATTTTCTTTTATTTTCTTTTATTTTCTTTTTCTTTTTCTTTTTATTTTATATTCTTTTATTTTATATTATTATTATTATATTATTATTATTATTCTTTGTTTGTAACAATATAAAATATCGTAAACACATATTCTTTCTCCATTTTATTTACCCACCTTCCTCCTTCTCTCCTCACCACATACTTCTTTCTAAGATTCGGCGTTTCAAAAAGTATTATATTTCGTTCGTGCGTTCTTCGCGCCACCAAATGGTAGGTATCATCTCACGCAGCTGTCCCAGGAGACTTAAATTATATGCATCATCGCGCGATACGCTGCAACGCTTGTAAAATTGTTAGCTATAGAATGCATGCTACATATTGGTTCGGAAAATTATTTCTCTGCGTTGGAAATAAATGTTTGCTACAGAATGGTTCGCTAGATCGTTTATTCATGAAATTATTATTTCTCTGCGTTGGGAAAAAGTGTCTGTTGGTTTGGAAAAAAATTTCTGCTGACACCACATAATTCTATGATTCGCGCCTTCTTCGCATTGCAAAAATGACGTCATCCCGCACGGCTGCTCCGGAGGACCCAAATTACACAGGATCGCGCGATACGCTGCCACGTTAAGATCAAAAATATTTTGAAAAATTTTAGCTTTAGAATAACTGTAATTGTACCATTAAGTAATGCTGCCTCTTTCCCTCTCTCAGAATTTAGCTTTAAAATGCATGCGATTGTACCACTAAGTAGTGCTATCTCTGTCTAACTCTTTCGATGTACCTCCTTCCTCCAATAGATTGCACGTAAAAAGCCGACATTGCCCGACATCATCCGATAATTATTATGCGCTGACGTTTGGCAACGGCTCATTGTGTGTGTGTGTGTGTGTGTGTGTGCGTGTGTGCGTGCGCGCGCGCGCATGTGACGCTTTGTATATGTACCATTGAGGAAAGACTAATGTCAGAGAGCTGGCGTTGGGGGAGTTGGTTAGGCGGCTGACTCGTACCGTGGAGGTCTCTTGGGTTCGAGCCCCGTCGCCCGAGATTCCGTTTTTCATTTATATTAATATCTTAAAATTAAATATTTCCTTCCTTACCGACAGTTTGTACCACGCTCCAGAGTAGCAGTCCACCCGCGGTTCGCCTCCTCGATGCACTTGGGTATCGGTTCGATATCAATTCGGTATCGATTCGATAATATCTCAGTTTCTCGCGCTATACCCCCACCACTCGGCCATCTCTATGACATCATCCGCAGCTCGCCCGCGACCGCCCAAAAAAAACAAATTTCGAAAATTTTCAAACACAAATTTGGATTTCAAGGTCAGGGAAAATCATTATCATGACCTTGAAACTCAAATTTGGGTTAGAATCCGTATAACCCTACTACTACAATGGATATTCAGTCGCTGTATTTCAAACCGAATACAGTATCATTTTTATATAATCTTGAGCCATGTGTAAGCTATGTGTATCCGCGGCTGCATCAAATTGCAGAGGATGTGAGGATAAAATTTGAAACTTTTGTTAACGTGTTGCAACAGAGCGGTGTTGTCTGTGAAACATTAGATACGCGCAGTGCTGCTAAAATAATACGTGATAGCGAATATTACGACGAGGATTATCTTGTAGATTGCGAACTGTTAGCATGCGCCATCAATGATATTCTAGCTGATGCTCGTAGGAAGAAAAAATGTTAAATTATTATTATTATTCTATTTTCATATTCTTTGACTGTAACAATATATTATCATTTAAAACATATTATTTTTCCATTTTACATACCCACCTTCCTCCTTCTTTCCTCACCACCTAATTCTAAGATTCGACGTTTCAAAGAGTATTATATTTCGTTCACGCGTTCTTCGCGCCATGTCATCGCACGATACGCTGCGACGCTAAATCTGAACGCTTTAAAAACTTGTTAGTTATAGAACGCATGTTTGCTACATATTTGTTTGAAAATTATTTCTCTGCGTTGGAAATAAATGTCTGCTTGCTACATATTGGTTCGCTAGATCTGTGTGAGTCAGGTCTGAAAAATTTTCGGGGGTGGGTCAGGTGTGAAAAAATTTTCGAGGGTGGGCCAAGGTCATTCCCTTCCTCGGTTAGGTATGAAAAATTTCTGCTGTGGGTCATTCCCTCCCTCTGAAAAATTTCTGACGGTGGGCCAGGTCTGAAGCAGTGATGCCAGATTCGGGACGGGTTCCCTCGAGAATTTCCCCCACCTCGCATGCACGCTACGCCGGAGCTGCGGGTCCGTGAGCTCGGCGCTTCGGACAACGTCGGGAAGACAAGAGAGAAAACGAATGTGTGTCTTTCTCTCTCGCTCTTGAAACGCTGTGATCCACGGTGAGGTGCAAGCGACACGCGGCCGTGCGCGATCTTCTTGAGTGCCTCGAGATACACTTTTCACTTTCTGACATATGTATAATACTCTTGTAATGAAAAAAAATTTGGAAAAAGTTTTGTTACGGAAATCACGTTTTAAGACCTCCTGATCACGTTTTCACTATTTAGAAAAGAGCTTTTTTTAAATATCTCATATATTTGTTAACACGATTACGTTTAAACGGCAAAATGGATTTCAATGAAACTTTATATTTAAATTTTATATTCTTATCTTAAGATCCGGTTAGATCACGGAAAATGATAATTACCCATTATGGTTCTTCGATTTTTCAGTTAAATAAAGTTCTTCTGTAACTTCTTTAACAAAAAAAATGTACATTCATAATTTCTTATTTTCATTTTAAATTTCCGTACTTTTTATTTGAGCTATTTCTATTTTTCAAACCTTAAAATGAATTTTTTTATTAAAAGATGAATCTTTTGATACTGTAAATTGGTGAACTTTGTTAAAATTAGAATCCACTCTTGGCCAGTACCGTGGACGCTGTAGCAGTCTTCGATAAAAAATATTTCTTCAGAGTATGATCTAAAATCTAAACGTAATCACATTTCTCGCTAGATTTTTCGATAATTATATCAAGTTGCGACAAAGAATCACGCACTATTTACAAATTAATTACGCGTAGCGTGCACGCTACCGCTCGATGGAAACTACGGGAAAGTGGTGGTCTCTTCCATCGGGAGGGAAATGTAAACAATTGGTTATGCAAAGCTAACATCGCGATACATGTTGTACACTAAAATGTGTAAATTGGTATAAAGGAATTGTACAAGAATAGGAGAGAAAGGTAACTGGTAAATGTATCTGTGGCAGTTTGGTACTGTCACCATTGCCTTGCTGTTATTTCTTTTAGCCTTTTCTTCGATTTTTCTCCTTTCTGAATTTTTCTTACTATTTTACGATTTCCTATCTATTCTTTTCGTTTCTCGTTTCGAGGGTTCGCTCGGGCCTGGTTTTCGTCATGTACATTTGACGGTCAGATCCGCGCGAACCCAAGTGCAGTTTTCTGCCCCTTTTTCTCAGTGCTTTCTCTATGCCTCTCTCTGTTTTCTTTGCTTTCCTCTTTGTTTTCCACCTATCCCTCTATTCTTTTTCTTTCTAGTTCTTTCCTTTTTGTTTGTTGGTCGAAAGCTAGAGAGTAAGGCGTGCGAAACACATTCGGTCGAAATCTTTCAGAAGGTACAAGACGGTACGCAAGCGAGCTGTCGAAATTTACTTGGTAAATAAATCTTATTATATTGAGACGTGTGGTTTATTTCTCATACGCGAAGCTGCGCGATTGGCGATCTGTGGTCGCGTATGTTTTGTTTACGTGTCGACGCGTTTCTTGGGGGAGGGGGGGGGGGGGTCGCGCAGTTGCGCTTCGCGACATTTGACCGTCATTTCAATAGAATTAGAGATCAGGTGGTGGGTACTATTTGTTCCGCGCTATCTGCATGTTTTTCGTCTGTCATCTCCTATTTCGTGAATTCGGATCTATCGTGTTGGAAGTGTAGTGTGTAATTAGTAGCCCACTATATCTCCCCTTTTCTATACACCAGCATTTGCTTGTTGCTTTGTATACATATAATATTTTTCCTACATTTTCAATTTTTTCGTGATAAGTACGATGGAAACGTTTGAGAAAACAGGTGAAAAGACTACTCCTGTTTATCGGCCGTTGTGGGAAACGAATGAGAAGTTCCGATCGTGGATTTGCAGAGTACCTAATGATAAAAGCCTTTTCTACTGTTCTTCATGCGAGAAAATTTTTTCTTGCGGCTCCTCAAACGTTAAAAGGCATGCAGAATCAGCGAGACATAAATATTTTTCATCTAAAAAAATTTCGCGGAAAACTGTGCATGCTAAGGTCTCGAGCTCCTGGAGCAAGTTACAATTGCTCAAAATCAGGATGGATCACTGAAGAATTGTTTGTCCACTGGCTAGAACATTTTATACAATTTACAAAGCCCAGTGATGATAGAAACGTTTTATTAGTGTTGGACAATCATTCATCCCACTGCACAATTGAAGCCTATGAATTATGTCGAAAGCACAATATTGTAATGTTGTCTTTACCACCTCACTGCTCGCATAGAATGCAACCCCTAGACGTCTCGTTTTTTGGACCATTAAAGAAACAATTTAAATATGAATGTGATGTCTACATGAAAAGTAAATGTTTGGAAAAAATCACTCCTTATATAATTGCGGAGTTATTTGGAAAAGCATATGCAGAAGTTGCGAGTATGGCGAAAGGCATTGAAGGTTTTCGAGCTACAGGCATAGAACCTTTAAACAGATTTATATTCACTGATGAAGATTTTCTTCCTGAAACCCTGTTGAACCCACCTCTCCCACTATCACCATTAGCAGGATCATCAACATTATCATCAACTACAATTCCTTCAACATTATCACCAATAGCAGGACCATCCACAACATCACCTCCACTTGCTACTTTATTGCCAGATATATTACCAATTCCGAAACCTCAAACAACCTGTGACATAAAGAAGAAAAGCTCCAGAAAACAACACCCAAATACTGACGTTAACACCCATGAAAGAAGTGCTTAAATTAAAGCAGGAGAGAAAACTGACGCTTCTAAATCGAAACACCAAAAATGGAGGTAAAAAAAACCTGAGAAAAAAGAAACTGAATTTTCAATCGGACAATTCTGATATTTCTGACGAAAATGTAGTGCACGATATTTGCTCCTTTTGCAAAGAATTTGAAAAAGATGATGAAATGTGGTTCCGGTGCACCGTATGTGGCCAATGGGCACATGAAGAATGTTCAGGATGGGATACCCCTGAAGAATATATTTGTGATATATGTACTAATTAATTTTAAAATAAAAAATAATATAATTTTT
The DNA here is from genome assembly GCA_029448645.1 of Andrena camellia. Taxonomy (NCBI): domain Eukaryota; kingdom Metazoa; phylum Arthropoda; class Insecta; order Hymenoptera; family Andrenidae; genus Andrena; species Andrena camellia. The sequence continues at coordinate 16,517,007 of CM055681.1, forward strand.
TATTAATTTAACAGTTTTCCTAGCTCTTTTATAAAGAAAAATCATGACCGGAATTACCCCACTAGTGGGGTAATTCCGGCCAAATGACTATTTTTGTGTTATTGCTCCCAATTTTGTTACAACTTAAATTTATCCTTTCTCGGCCATATTAATACAAAGTAGACACTTCAAACTATCAATATAAAAAAAATAACAAATGTGTAACTTGTTCAAATTTTACAGCATTTACTGCTTATGTGGCCGGAATTACCCCGCTCTCCCCTATCTCGAGGCACTCAAGAAGATCGCGCACGGCCGCGTGTCGCTTGCACCTCACCGTGGATCACAGCGTTTCAAGAGCGAGAGAGAAAGACACACATTCGTTTTCTCTCTCGTCTGCCCGACGTTGTCCGAAGCGCCGAGCTCACGGACACGCAGCTCCGGCGTAGGGTGCATGCGAGGTGGGGGAAATTCTCGAGGAAACCTGTCCCGAATCTGGCATCACTGGTCTGAAGAGGTCTCCGCAGCCGTTCGGCCTGGACTGATCCCCTCCACGATTACCGCTTCCCCTACTCCGCGGCTCGTGCGCGCGCAGCCAGTCTTCCACTCTCCGCTGTCCCCGCGCCTAAAGTTCGCCCCACCGCACTCCCCCGCGCGCCCTCACTTCCCACCCGCCCCCGCTCTCCCCTCAGAGGACCTGAGTTAGAATCGGCATAGATATACTACTAATGTTACAAAATTTTTAGAAGATATGGATAATTTATCATTAAATAGAACACTTTGTGTGTCTTACGTAAGTATATGCAGTACTCGTCTCCTTTACTTTAATTATACATGACTTTTATTGATGACATTTTCAATAGTATAAACTGATTGTCATCTTTCCAGTGTAATAAGATCATACAAAATACACTGTTAAACCCGAACGTTCAATGAAATGTGCGCACACTGTTATTTTCATAGATTACGTACGTACATATTTTACAGAAGTGTTTAATAAATATCTATAATGCATTTCGTATTTTTTGGATTTAATTATTTTGAGTGTTTACAAGAATCTAAATTGTATTAAGAAGTAATACTGATATAATGGGATATTTTAGAATATGTAAAATGCTATTTACCCAAAAATTTATTATAAATTGTATATACATGTTACATATGTTTCTTGTATGTACTAAATTTTTATTGCATTAATTGATTACACCATTCCATGGATCATTGTAGTTCTCAATTAATAAAGACTTATTTCTAAGCAATCTTACAGAAATACTATCTGAAGTTGCAGTAGCTGCTAATATTATACAACGATGTACTATTAAAAAATCAGGATTACTAGGACTTCTGCCAGTAATTAAGTCTATTTCATCTTCAACCTCGACCTACATATTGAAAATGTAATGCAATCCTTCTGTTTTAGCATATAACTTTACTATAAAAGTATTCTCACCGTAACACCCTTCTTGAAACACTTTTCCCCATTGACACGAATGTTGCTGTTATAAAATGCTTTGTCTATCTTGCTGTAAAATAACAAAACTTTGAATTAATATCAAATCTCGAATAGTTAAAAAATTTTAATAAACTTTTTGAAGACTGAAATATTTATTTCTGAAGATAAAAATTTAATTATAATTTTTTTAATTATGCAAATTGCATGAAGAAGCTTATAATTTTGTATTCCAACTTTCTGTGAATGTATTGATGTGACTTGACTCTCATTGCCAGCATTTTATTGTAGTCAATAGATTAATTACTTGCTTTAATAGTATTTCAATAAACAATAGTATTGTAAAAATGAGCTTCGAGCCGTGAGCTTCAAGAGCTCGAGTCGCGGTTCAAACCCTAAAGGCTCGAACCCTTAAGGCTTGAGTCATATAAATTGTATGTAGTGAAGTGATGTACAAAGCTCGAGTCTTGGAAGCCTTCACTTAAAACTTAATGTAGACAGTAAAAGTTCTAAGTCTTACACTCCAATATTATATAAAACTCAAGCTTTTAAAGCTTTAAGGCAGAATAATATAGTTAGGTCCAGAAAAGTGGGTTTTTTGTGAATTATTTCTCTAACGCCCAAACTTCGTTAAACTATTACTGATAGGATATATTTTAAGCAATGTGTGAAACTTTCCTTTATTACAAAATATTGTGTTATTCCCCCTTACGGCTGAAGCTTTAAAGCTGAACCCTTGAAACCCTTAAGGAGGTATTATCCTTGTCAAGGTAAAATAATCAAATTTTTTGCATGTTTTTATTCCTTAGGTTATGTACTTCGGTTAGTTCTGTTTCCTTGATGATTGAAACAAAATCGGTTAAATCTTAAATCGCCTTTATGATTTGCTCGGTTAGCTCAGTCGGTACACTGATGTTGTACGACAATGATCAATTAGTTTTATGTTGAGAAACGTTCGAATCAAGAGTGTAGTGTGCAGGAACACTATAAAAGTTATAAGAAGACCAGATAATATACTGTAATTTATATTATAGTGATTATGTTGTTGTTCTTGTGTTTTATCATAATTTTATCAGAGTTTTGTTACAAATGACTACAATTACAAAAGAATACTATTGTATAGTTTTGTACTTTTATTGTATTATTAAAACATGGATCCAACCAATTGGTGGAACCATCGAAAAGCATCTTTCTACATGTTTAAGTTTAACGTTTTACAATAGTGGTTGCACAAAATAAGATATAATATCAAGGACTTGGAGTTAACTTCATTACTATTAAACACAAGAGCCTCCAGCTTCAAGGCTTGGGCCTCGAAGCTTGAACCTCGAGCTTCATATGACATTAGCCTTAAAGACTGAGTCTTTAAGGTTAAGGTTTAAAGCTTCGAAGACTCGAGCTTAATACAACACTAATAAACAATAACATACGCGCGTGATATTCCAAATCCTGCTTTGGCAATAGCATCTAATCGAAGTGAAGCTACATTAGCATCAATTATTTTCGAATTTTTTGTCTGTAAATAATCATCGACTTGTATCGATTCCTTTTCATCTTCATCCTCATCTCCCTGAAAAATGTAAATATAAGAAATGTTTAGACACAATTAGTTTTCTTTTTTGTATAGAACACTAAAGCTTGATAAAATTATCTTGATTACATGCTCTGAAGCGTGTTTTCTGCTCTTATATCTTTTGTGTATCACAGAGTTAAGGTTTCGTTGAAAGAAAATATTTCCACATAAACTATACTGTTGGGAATTATGTTTGGATAAGTTCTGCAATGTATGAAATATTAGCCTGTTTGCATATATCGCCCTTCGTACGATACTACAGAGCGCTTTAGATGACATTATGCAAAATCTTACACCTATAACATTATTTGTATATACATATGTATACACATTAAACAATATCAAATATACTTAGGCAGACCTACATGCTCTAAGTATGGATAGTGACAATAATAACCAAATACTGATACCTTTGTACACTCAGCTCAAACGATTGTGGCCGATCGAGATTCGATTGTATTCGAGCTTACTAGGACCGGTTTTTTTACATCGCTATCATTCTACAGTATTTCATGAATATGGTGAAGACACTGCCAAGCCACATGTTCCCGTCTAGAATACTTCTAATTCATGTTGAAACACCACTGTGACACCATCTGCCTATAATTGTCGCGATATATAATGGAAATCTCGGGCGTTGCGGGCGATTGGGGTGTAAGTAGGGATGGGGTGCAAAATCACTAACAGTGATTTATCACAGTGATCGCAGAATCACAATCACGGTCGTGATTGAAGTTAAATCACGATCGTGATTGGGACTTTCTTTAACTTGAGTGAATTGTTTACTATGATCGTAATTCTTGATCTTGATTGAATTATTTTTTATAAAATACTTCGATATAGTTTGTGTTACAGTCAAAGCGTGCTAATTCAGCGAATATATAGAATATACATTCATAAATAGTCAATGTATGCACGCACTGATTTGATTGGCTAAAGTATTCACATCCCAGATAGCACAGGACGTTTTAAAAACGTCCTTTGCAGACGTTTTAAAAACGTCCTTTGCAGACGTTTTAAAAACGTCCAGAATACGCTTTGGTTACGTCCGAAACAGGCGATTGTAAGACGTTTTTAAAACGTTTTGGTTAGGTCTGGAAGAAGCGTTTAAAATATGTTTTTAAGACATCTGTGTATTATTTTAGAGATTAGTTAAAGGAAAGCAGGGATTGTAACCGCTGTCTAAATAACCCATATCATCCACGAAGTATGGATAGATCGAACACGTAAATCCGAATTAGATCTCCACACATAAAAATGTTTATGAATGCTTCCAGAACAATGGAAAACAAAAGACAGATGCATTTGTTTAAATGTTTTTGAACGAATGTTTGCAAGCAGGTTTTATACAGTTTTTATATTGTTTTCATTTAGTTTTTATACAGCTTTCATAATGTTTTTGTACAGTTTTTGTATGTCTAGTATATGTAGTTCTAAGTTAGGGTTTAGGGGGGTTTGTGTCTGCAGCGGAACTGTGTTATTGACCTGCAATTTGAGAACTGAATTTAGCGTCCTCTACTCACCAGCAGCGTCTTACTCATAAACTACTCTAAAGTGTGTGAAATGTTGCATGTGCGCGTGACCCGTTATACTATTAGTGTCTTTAGTCTTCATTAAGCGAGCATACTTAAAAAGTTCAAGTCCTGACACCAGTCTGCTGTAAATCACGACTCTCTCTCTCTCTCTCTCTCTCTCTCTCTCTCTCTCTCTCTCTCACGCTGTACCTTTTGAAAGCTTTCGACGCGTGCCTCGTCGTAAAAATAAACTCTTTCAAGTGCTCCAAACTGCTCGAAAATCCGAGAAACTCGTAAATCAGACCCGTGCGCGGCGCGTCGTTGCACTAGTGGGACCCTGCGTTTATTATATGTAGCACTGACAATGAGAGGAATTGCCGGATCAAACAAAAAACCCCAAATCGTCTTTTTGGCTAGGACTGTGGGCTTTTGCAACATGATGTTTCTCATTGTACGACGAAAGATTTGTTGCATATTTTAAAACGATTTAAAGGCCATTGCGGTAGGTGCGGGGGAGAGGGTTGAGGTGTAGCACGAACGATCGAAATGCTCATTTCTATCGCGATGTAAGAAATATAGACTTGTAGTTAGAGCTGTTCGAGTACTTGAATATTCGGGTAGCTTGAAATCCGAAACAATCCGGGGCTCGGGTTCCAAGCCGAGCCAGGTACCCGAAAGAACCGAGCGGCTCGGATAGAACCAAGTACTTGATTTTTTTTCAAGCGACCCGAAAGAACCGGGCGGCTTGGAAAGAAGCGAGCGGGCCGAATGAACTTTGAGCAGATCGAAAACTATTTGTCCAATTAATTTGAAACTTGGTACACATATTCTCAATGGTATTATCTAAAATGTAGCATATCATTTTATTTTATGCGATAACCCATTCGTATATAATAAATGTTTTAAGTTTGTCCTGTTAGGTAAAAAATTAATAGTGGTATTCATCTTTCTCTCATTTGTACAATAATTTTTTTTCTTCTCAAATCGGTATGCTACATTGTAGATAGTTTATTAATGAACACTAGAATCATGGTCTTTCTCTGGACCATGGTTAGATAAACCTGGGACCGTAAAATTGTTAGCCCGTTAAAAGAAACGCGTTTCGGGTATTGGGAGAAAGGAAGTGGCAAAAATATTACGAGACAAAGTTGTAATTAATATTGAACGTAAACAGCTCACGCCGAGGGTGAACGAACGATCTGCGTGAAAAAGGAGCAAGTACGGCAAAATTCATTTCATTGAATTTGTCTCATTTCATGTGGTGGCAATTAACGACGAAAATACGCGTCTCGTTGTTTGAAATTCTTTTTCCAACGGAAGGTCGTGTTTAATAACTTCGGCGAAAAAAATACAAGACACGTACAATTCAGCGGAGGTCCTTAAGAAATAAACGTGGCATGTCATTATACTTTGCTACGGTCGGTACGAAATGTTTTATTATTTTATTGGTAGTAGCATAAATCCGCATAGGTCCTACGCCGTAAGGGCGAAAGGCCGTTTTACCTGTACCTGCAGCTAAATCCACGCGGACAAGGTGACGCGGAAAGGAACAAGATAATTAGCATACGGATTTCAGAAGAAAAAAATTTATTGTACAAATGAGAGCAAGGTGAATATCATTATTAATAGTTTACCTAACAAGGCAAACTTAAAATATTTATTATATACGAATGGGTTATCGCATAAAATAAAATGATATGCTACATTTTTGATAATACCATTGAGAATATGTGTACCAAGTTTCAAATTAATTGGACAAATAGTTATCGATCTGCTCAAAGTTCATTCGGCCCGCTCGCTTCTTTCCAAGCCGCCCGGTTCTTTCGGGTCGCTTGAAAAAAAATCAAGTACTTGGTTCTATCCCAGCCGCTATGCCGGTCGAAAATAAAGGCTATTTTCAAGACATTCGTTTATAATGAAATGTAACTTTCTACGAAAAATCCTTATTGCCAACTGAAAATACATATATTTAACTAATATTTTATGCTGCCAAATTGAATAAATTTTAGGTAGTATGGCCACAGCATACAATAATGTTAGGGTCTGCGAAAAAAATTACAAAACGGGCGCTTGTGTAACTTTCCAATATTTGCTCCGAATTGAACAATTCGAACGGTTTCTTAAAGTATATTACAATAGCTTCAGTTAAGCGTACAGATTTGAAAAAATATCAATTTTTGAAGAAATGGCGGACTTAAGAAGAAATCTGGAACAAAAAGTATTAAAAATCAACATGTTTTTTCAATGTTACGATTAAATGAATTATTCGATCACAAAACTGGTACGCTTAACTGAAGATAATTGTAGTAAGAATATTCCCAGAAAATTTCAAGTGAATCCAATAAAAATTGACTTATTAATGCGCCCGTTTTGAAAAATGCCGTTTCGAGATACTCGCGTTTAAATTTTTGACAGAAGTTATTTTATGCAGCTCAAAGATCGCAGCTGTGTACGGTCTGGTCGCGCCCAGTGATTCTCTACCTAGTTCTAAACAATATACAGGGTGTCCCAAAAATGTCGGAGTTCCTTGAAAGGGGTGACTCAAGGGGTGATTTGAAACAACTTTTTCCTTAGCGAAAATATTGTCCGAAGCTTCGTTAACGAGATATTAACAAAAAACCCGGACCAATCAGAGCGCGCGCCTTCCGCCCGAGCTCCCGGGGTAGCGTTGGTTACGCGATAGGCGGCTGCGCTTTTACTACGCACGTACGAACAAGCAAGTCGGCATGCATCGAAGGAAACCGCGTTACACAGTTTTTTTTCTAAAGCAGAATCTTAAATAATAATTATTTGAAGTGAGAGGACAAGAAATACGTAAATTTCGTTTTCAAATACCGCATAAACGAAAAGGTAATGTAACAGAAAATGTACGACAAGTGATCGTAATTCGTTATTGAGGTAAAAACCCGTAGTTTAATAACGGCCAACACAACTAAATTTAAAAAGTAATATTAGGTGTATGAATAAATTCTTTCCGACTGGATTTACATAATCAGTACAAAGCTATCGAATTTCTCTCGCGGTGATATTCGTAAGCTGACTGAAAAATGGCAAAAGGTAATAATTAACAATAGTGGAAATTATTTTGTGATTGATTTGTTTTCATATTTTTTAAATCAAACTGTTATTGTACCCTAAAATCGGGAAGAATTTATTTCTACACCTAATAATCAGCAATAAATTAAATAAAACTCACCCATTCGGACATTCCTTTCCTTCCTTTTCGTAAACCTGTGTCACTGGGTCACTGTACCGATCCTGGTCATCGGTGGACGAAAAGATTTATGGTAAGATAGCGCCCAGTGCTCAGCTGATCGCAGGTATTCGCAGGACACCAGCCGAAGGTAAGGGTCGCAACGTCAAGTGCGTCCGGGTTAATGTACCGAATATTCACTTCACTGCACTGCTGCTAACACTGATCACTTAAGGGGGCCGTCTCAGCGGGCCTTGATTGTGTGCGTACGCTCACACAAGCTAGGAAAAGCGTGTACGTATACGCGTGTAGTAAACAAACCGTAAATTACAACTTTCTCCCTGGAATCGGCCAGAAGGAAGTTTTTGCGGGTACAGTTGCCTTCAGTAGACATCAGTGCAGGGTGGTCTGGTGCGTTTGAACGCTAATAACCACCGTACGTTGAAATATTAATGAATTTATGAATCGAAAACTTAACAGAATGAGGCTTCAAGGCTTCTCCGTTGGTGGCGCTAGTGGTGTACCGCAGCACGTAGCACCAGCGTGACGTATATGCAGGGCCGACGCGAGGTTAGTTGGCGGCCTCATGCAAGAATGTTTTTGGTGCTCCCCAATTTTTGCACCTGTTTTCTATTTAATATGATTTGTCTTTACGGGGTGTACATTTCGTTTATGTGGAGGTTGGATTCCTTTATTATTAAGCGTGCAATATAGTTTTTTAGCGTCCCATTCGACTGGCGCCCTTATGCAGCGCATAACTTGCATAATGGTTCCGTCGGCCCTGCGTATACGCGATGTAGTAAACAAACCGTAAATTACAACTTTTGCCCTGGAATCGGCAAGAAGGAAGTTTTTGCGGGTATAGTTGCCTCCAGTAGACATCCGTGCAGGGTGGTCTGGTGCGTTTGAGCGCTAATGACCACCGCACGTTGAAATAATACTGAATTTATGATACGTGTACTGAGACAGACTCGAGAAATGACAGAATGAAGCTTCCAGGATTCTCCGTCACCGGCGTTGATGGTATATTCGCGCCATGTACCATCAGAACCGGTGGAAGACCAAACTAGCCGATAAATGTAGGAAAGACATAGTTGCCGAGACGTATCGAGAGTCGAATCGCGCTGTTGCCGCATTTCCCCTATCACTATTTTGCCATCAAGGAGGCTTGAATGAATTACGGCGAAGCGGTTGGAGAACAGAGATGGGCAAAGATAATATCTGAATAAACTCAAATAAAAGTATTGTCTCATTACGGGCTCGGTTAGGTGTACACGATGTGGACTTTTCGCTATTCCCATCACTTCTGTCTCACTCTTGTCCGGCGAAGGCGAGAGCGAAATGGAACGAGAGGGAGCGAGAGGCACTGAAAGCGAGCGAGGGCAGTACGAGATAGACGACGGAATGATGTTTTGTCTCGCTCCGTCTTTCGGACGCCTGACACTCCGTCCTTTGCGTTCGCGGCCGTCGCGCAGGCAAGGCGGTCCATCTCGCTCCCCCCTTCGGCCAGAAAGAAGCGAGAAACGAACACTGGGAATTAGGGTTCTGTTCGCGATACAGACTCAACGTTGCGCCGGTCTCGACCAGCGAGGACTTGGGCTGTTCGGCGGCGGCTTGTAATCTCGGTTGGAGAGGCATACAGTGTTAATAAAATGTAAAACGTCACGTTTTCAGTATTCAGTAACATACTGCTGAGATATTCCAGATTAAAATGAGTTCAAACACGGTATAAATCGGATTATTTCTAGAACTGCACTTGATAATTAAATATAAATGTAACATTTCTAATCTAAAAATGCTAAAAATAATCCGATTTATACCGTGTTTAAATTCATTTTCATCTGGAAAATCTCAGCAGTATGTTACTGAAACGTTCATGCCGATACGATAGAAAATGTGAACGTTTTACATTCCATTAAAACAAACAAAATGAACAATCATTGAGCAATTCTAAAGAATATATTTATTATATGATGAATGTTAAAAGTTGTTAATTATAATTGGATTGCCGCCACGGCGACCTCCACGGCAGCCCCCACCACGCCCTCCACCATGCCCTCCACCACGCCCTCCACCACGCCATCCACCATATTTTAAGCGTTTGAGTTCCTTTTTCATCTGAAACAGTACCATAAAAATTACATTCTCTAGTTTTACGCATACATATGAGCCGTTATTTCTTAAAGTGGTATAAGTCCATTTATTCATACATTGGGATATTTAAGGGTATGCTTTTGAATCAACTTAAAAATATTCGCATCCGTAAATCAAATCGGGTAATGTTTTTAAAACTATAAACTTGTGTAATTTTATTATAGAATCATAATCAATAAAAATGTTAAAGAAACTAAGCGATTTTTTAGTTACAAATCGACTTATACCACTTTCAATAATAATACAGTATTGTCTCATTACGGGCTCGGTTTGGTGTACACGATGTGGACTTTTCGCTATTCCCATCACTTCTGTCTCACTCTTGTCCGGCGAAGGCGAGAGCGAAATGGAACAAGAGCGAGCGAGAGGCATTGAAAGCGAGCGAGGGCAGTACGAGATAGACGACGGGATGATGTTTTGTCTCGCTCCGTCTTTCGGACGCCTGACACTCCGTCCTTTGCGTTCGCGGCCGTCGCGCAGGCAAAGCGTTCCATCTCGCTCCCCACTTCGGCCAGAAAGAAGCGAGAAACGAATACTCGGAATTAGGGCTCTGTTCACAATACGGGTTCAACGCCGGTACCAACCAGCGAGCACTTACGGAGACAATACTGTACACACACATTCAACATAACTTACTTTCGCTATTTCTTTCTTCAACTTCTCCTCCTTCTCCTCCTTCTCCTCCTTCTCCTCCTTCTCCTCCTTCTCCTCCTTCTTCTCCCCCTTCTCCTCCTTCTCTTCCACACTTGCAGCGATAGTATCTTTCATCTGGAAATGAAATGATAAATGTATTATTTTATGGCAAATAGTAAGATTGTACAGCGTGATTCTCTCGCTAGAGTCCTCAAAGACAATAGTCTAAAAGCTGGCTACATAGGGGTCAACGTGACTCGATGCAGTGACAGTTCTTATTGTTGGATTAGTGTTGCCGAATACGAAATCGCCGGTCTGCCGCGTCCACCCCCGCGTTAGTTTCCCGGACTGACGCGGCAGACCGGCGATTTCGTATTCGGCAACACTAATCCAACAATAAGAACTGTCACTGCATCGAGTCACGTTGACCCCTATGTAGCCAGCTCTCGGTCTATAATGCCGCCAATAAACCGCGCCTCGCTGAGTTTCGTGGAAGTGACGAATTTTACGTTCTGCATTTCTCAACAGATCTTTGCGAAAATGGCGTCAATCGATGTCGTGCCGATGAGAATGGTACCACGCGAACTTTGTTAAAAATAGTCCGATTTACATGACATGATTTTAATCGGGAGAACGCCAGGAATTCATTGGTATCACTGCCATATCGATGCGAAGAAGAATAAAGAATCTCGTCACGAGCATCGAAATTCACGAAACTCAGCGAGGCACGGCTTATTGGTGGTATCACCTTTGAAGACACTATCCAGAGAATCACTCTGTATAATAGTATACAATATAATACTTACATTATTCATATCGAACATTTTGTCTATGTTGCGTCCACGTGGTGGGCTGTCTATGAACGGACTGATCGCAACGGAGTGTTGCGCAGATGCCTGGTTTGTAGAGCGTCATTTGTTTCAGAACGCACCACAGACGAATCCTCGGAGTCACGTTTCGCGTTTACGTTTCTTTTTGTAACGGGTAGAAGGATTTTGAGTTGTGTTGCGTTATGTTGTATTGTGTTTGTTTTGTGTTTGTTGGTTTACTGTAAAATGAGTGACACTCGAAGTGTCAATATGCAGGACGTGCAAGAAGATATGGACAATAATTCTCCGTTTCGTCCGCGAAAATTACGTCCGTCCGCAAGGAGATTTTCGAAACGGAAAGTACATCGCCAAAAGAGGTCTTCAGCCCTTCAGAAGAAACAAGAAAACGCAAAAACGGCAGACGACACTGCCGTAGGACAAAGTCCAGAAGAATTGGCCGAGGAGCGTATAGTAGAGGAACCATCAACATCCGATGGACGAAATCATATGCATCAAGAGATAATGTACTTGCCATCTGATGAAGATACTGATACGGCCAGTTCGGGAGAAACTGAAGAGGCGCTTGAAGACTTTGATATAGAAAGTAACGAGGAAGAAAACTTTGTTATAGAAAAAGTTGCGACGATCAAGCCGCAAGAACAATCGCGTCTCCTAAATAGCAACGATATAATGAATTTCCCAAATGTGCTTGCTCAATTGCAAAAAATAGGTCAGCATGCAAAAAATAGGGAAGACTGTGGCATTGAACACCTACGAATAACTGGTGTGAAACGGTGTGGCTTTAAGAGCATCTTCAGCGTAATATGCACTTTATGCCATTACAAAGCTGAAATCCACAATCAATCGGACGAAGCTGAAGAAGTGGATAGGAATCAGGGCGCCGTTAATGCAACAATTTTATGTGGAGGCTGCTATGCCCAATTGGAACACACTTTTGCAGGAGTGAACATACGTTGCATGTCGAAGAGAGACTTCGTGAAGAATCAAGATGAATTCATCAAGTCCGCAATTGCCGCTGCAGAAGAAGAGATGCTAGCAGCGGCTGAAGAAGAAAAACGTTTGGCGATTGAAAGGGGCGACGTTCTTCCCGGATCAGGGATCCCTCACATCTCCGTTGTGGCCGACGGAAGCTGGATGAAGAGATCCTACCGCAGTGGATGTTACGATTCTGCGTCTGGAGTCGGCGTGATAGTTGGCTATCACACGAAAAAAGTTTTATTTTACGGCGTTCGAAATAAAGTTTGCAGAATTTGTCAGATTGCCGCGAAAAACAAGAAAGAACCCCGAAAGCACATATGCTTCAAAAACTGGAACACATCTCGAGCATCGACTGCTATGGAAAGCGATGCTATAGTAGAAGGATTCAATACTAGCGTAGAAAAACGTGGGCTCGTTTATTCTACTCTGATTGCTTATGGGGACAGCAGCGTGTATAAGAAGATTATTGATGCTGACCCATATAAGAGACAGATTCGCCTAAAAAAAATTGAATGCACGAATCATTTGTTGCGAAACTTCTGCACAAAAATGAAAGCGATTGTGAAGAAGACTACACCTGGACCATTGAGGCAAGCTGTGGAAAGTAGCATTCTCCGGATACGCACGGACATCGTAAAAGCCGCAAAGTTTAGATACGATCAGAATGTATCAATCGACGAAAAAACGAAGAATTTGCATGGCGACATAGAGAATATTCCGAGCCACGTGTTTGGTGAACACAAAGAGTGTGCACAACTAAAATATTTCTGCGATGGAAAGAATAAAGAGAATGAAAGAAACATCGTTCCAGAATTGATGAAAATTGGAGTGTACCAGGACGTAAAAGAAATACTTCGTTCACTGTTAGCTCATGCGGAGAGCTTACTCTATAATACCAATAATAACGCTGTGGAAAGTTTGAATGCAATAATTGCCAAGTACATCGGCGGAAAAAGATTAAATTTCGCCGAGAGAGGATCGTATACAGGAAGATGTGCTGCTGCTGTCGTGGAGTACAACAGTAACCAAGTGCATTCGCGATTGAATGCGGTAATGAAGAAGAAAACGCCCGAGATTGTACGCCAAATGGAAGAAAAGAACAAGAAAAAAATGGAAAAGAGAGCTGCAAAACGGAAAAAAGCGAAAGTTGCACGATATGTACGCAAGCAATTGCCCTCGCACAAAGATTCCGATTATGGACAAAATGCACAGAAGCCAGACATGCCATCCGAAATGTATGAACTGGAGCGGGAAAAGCATATGCAAATGCTCAGTGATTGGCAAAAGCAAAGACATGCTATTGAAGAGGAAACCATCGGACAAGCAAAGAACCGCAGGTGGTTGCAGTACAAGTCCAAATTGTTGACAGCATCCAATTTTGGACAAGTGTGCCGTCGTCGACCTGACACGCTATGCGCAAATGCAGTGAAGTCATTTCTGTATCCGAGGATAATTACTGCACCCGCGGTGGAATACGGGAAAGAATGCGAGAAAAATGCTCGCGAAGAATTGAAGAAGCAATATACAGATATTGCAGAATGTGGAATCTTCATCGACAGCTGCATCCCCTTCTTAGGAGCTTCACCGGATGGAATCGTCGGTCAAGAGGGTATTGTGGAAATCAAATGTCCCAAATCAGCGGAGAACTTTACGCCGGAAGAAGCTATGGAAAAAGTACGCGCTGTCCAGCGCATGTTCACACGTAAAGAAACAGGTATTTCAATGAGCAAAACGCATCACTATTATTATCAAGTACAAGGTCAGTTACATATTACTGACAGAAAGTACTGTATATTTTGCGTTTGGACCCCGAAGGGGCTGAAATCTGTAAAAGTAGAGAGAGATGATGCGTTTTGGAAAAGAAAAATGGAGCCAAAACTGGTTCAATTTTATTTAGAATGCTTGCTACCCGAATTAATAGATAGTCGGCACAATAGATGCATGCCTATTCGGGAGCCACAATTTATATTAGCGGAGAGAGCGAAAAAAAACCGACAAGCTTGAAAAAGCGAAAAAGGTCTCCCTCCAAAAATAGTGAAACTATTGTAACGGTCCGGCGTCGCACCGCGCTGTAAAGCGCGGTACCACTGACTCTGTCAGTGGTCACAAGTGCCAGCAATGGCACTTTTACTCGCGGATCATACGATCACGCAAGTCGATCGACGCCGCCGTTACTTTGCCAAGAAAGTTGATCGATCCGGCGTCGCACCGCTGACTCTTGTCAGTAGTCACAAGTGCCAGCAATGGCACTTTTACTCGCGGATCATACGATCACGCGAGTCGATCGACGCCGCCGTCACTTTGCCAAGAAAGTGACGAAGGAAATAATAAATTTAATTCAGCCTTTAATTTTTTCAGACACATTTCTAAGTTCACAGGAGCAGACAGATCCGGCTCGGTCAAAATGTGCCAGGCTGATACATACGGGCGTCGCAGGTATGCATGATGTTCGACGAATTATTGAAACAAACTTTTACTTTTATACCAAACTTACCGAAATTTCTGCGATCATTTGTTACAGGCGGACTTTTAACCAAATTACTGCAAACATGGTGTATGGGACAGTAATGCCAGGACAAATGGAATAATAAGTACCATATTTCAGGTAAAGTTGAACAGCTTATAAATCTACAGTACAATTTTGTACGCTTATAAAACAACCCTATTTCCTAATGTATTTCCTAATGTGTTACAGATCCACACTGCCTACGTCATCTTTCGGTAAAATTGTAGGAAGACCGTCAATGGAGAAGAGGAATTACACAGAATGAGAGAAGATAATATTACAGTATTGTCTCGTTAGCGGATCGCTGGTCGGGATCGGCATTGAGCCCGTATCGTGAACAGAGCCCTAACTCCCAGTGTTCGTTTCTCGCTTCTTTCTAGCCGAAGTGGGGAGCGAGATGGAACGCTTTGCCTGCGCGACGGCCGCGAACGCATAGGACGGAGTGTCAGGCGTCCGAAAGATGGAGCGAGACAAAACATCATCCCGTCGTCTGTCTCGTACCGTTCTCGCTCGCTTTCAGTGTCTTTCGCTCGCTCTCGCCTTCGACGGACAAGAGTGAGACACAAGTGGTGGGGATAGCGAAAAGTCCACATCGTGTACACCAAACCGAGCCGCTAACGAGACAATACTGTATTCTTCGCAAAATATACACTTTTTTTTATCTCTAATTGTCCATTTCAAGGGGGCGAAAGCTTGAATGTCGAATTTCAATGAAGTTGGATTGATTTATTGTGATGACTGTAACTTGATTAGAGACAAAAAGAGTATATAAAAAAATGTTCTATTAAACGATTTTATCAAAAAGGCACTAACAACTAAAAACTAATTCTATTCTTGTACTACAATTTCGATGATGTTTTTTTTTAACTTTAATTAAAAACGTGGAACAGGATATTTCATAACAGAATATGAATCAATTTAATACAGCATCAAGTGCCGAAATGAATTTGTTGCGAGATATCCTGCTCCACGATTTTATTAAAAGTGAAAATACACCACCGAAATTGTGGTATAAGAAAATAATTATTTTTTAGTTTTTAATGCATTTTTAATAAAATCGTTTATTATAAATTTTTTTATTTTCAAGTTTTTAGTGTTCGTGGATTAACATTTCACAGCTCAAACTTCTTTACAAATATCTTTTATTGCTGTATGCAGTTTAACAGTTTGTTTGAACCCTACAGTGCTAAAAATTCGTAAGGAACGCGAGTGGTTGATTTTAAGTCGATTGGATTTGTGGTTATGGGTCATTATTTATTGGTGACTGGGTAATTTTTTCATCCCCTTGGAGTTTTTTTTTCATAATTTTGTATTGTCACTCAAGCTACGCACCCCTGCAAAGTTTCAAGACAATTGGATGGTTGGAAGTGGATTAAAATTGAGTTTCCAGATTTGAATCAAACATACAAACAAACAGGGGATCGTAGCTGAATAATATCGTTTAATGAGACATTCCAAAATATACGTATTGTTAGAGTACTGATCTCTAGTTTATATTAATAAATTTTGACAATCGTAGAATAACAATTCCGAAGAAAGCCACGTACAAAAGTATTAAATTGAAATATACCTTTATCCAAATTGATGTTTTAAAAAAATGATTACGTTATTACATTTGTATTTAAACAACAAACAATTCTTGTTAATAAAAAAGATAATTTGATGTATAGTTAGATAAAAAAAGAAAGCGTCATATGTCTTTAGAAGAATTATAGCATTTATAGATTTCATTACGAGCGGCGTGTTACACTTCGGTAGTATAATCATATGTATAATCATTGCACATTGATTATACAAAATATTACATCCTTCTACGTATAAATAAAAACTATTGATACGCAAATTAGTATTGTTTCATTGACATGTTTCCTAACTTCACTACCCAACCTCTCTATCTTTCATTATTGCTATCCTCTTTTACGTTCAGCGAGGAAATAATTTAAATCGGACTACTTTGAACGAAACGGGCTTTCAATTCTGCAAATAAATTTTATCTGTAATATCGTTAATAATGACAGTTCAAATTGTGTCAGGTTTGGTATCTTTCCATCTTTCCTTCTTACACTCTCGGACCTCTTTATCTATCATTATTGCTATCCTCCTTTACGTTCAGTGAGGCTCTGACGCTAGACGCAGCTCTCGTGCCGTATTCCTTCAAGACTTCTCGATAGAAAGAGCTGTGGCAACAGCGCGGCAGAGACGGGAGAACAGAAAATGTGGCAACTATGCGTCAAAAATTCGTCTACATAGAGTACCTGGAGATGTCACCTCTGTATAAGTTCTTTTTATCGACCGCAGTAGTTTCATTACGGTCCGTCTGTTTACTGAGGACGCTTCGATCGATTCGGACCATAACAAACTTGAGACGGCCCCCTTAATTTATTTTTCATGGAACGTGTTGTTCCTACGTTATAAAAATTGGTGGAAATGAATTTTACTTGGCGTTCGGAGCCGTGGGTATTCTCGCGTAAATTCTCACACTGCAACACTTGCGTCCCCCTTGTTCGTGGGGTACACCCAGAACATCGCGTAATACTCTTGAGCAGAGAACATTTCTGCGACGTGATTACTAGCTGACTGACAGGATTTTTCCCAAGCAACTTCCTCTACCCCCAAGTAGTTTCACTCGTTCCATTATGAGTTAACTCCCACCAGCACAAGAGGCTTTAGGTAAAAAGAAGCCAGCACATTTTCGAAACGCACGTGCTTTGCAGAAGTGCAACGAACGAACCATCCTACACTTTCACAAAAGCCCGCGCTCCGTCCTTTTACTGCCAATGTATCCATTGCTTAGAGATAGACAGCAAACACCACGTGTTTCGGTTCGAAAGGGTCCGAAGAGAAGAGAAACAGAAAGTCTTCCAGTTGCCATAAAGAAGAAAAGGCATACCATTCCTGTTTCCGTTTTCCGATACCCTGAGTTCACGTCTGCTACGAGGCGGAACCACCTAAGCCAATAAATTACCCAAAACTGTAGGAAATCGTTCTCTACCGCCGACTCGCGGGGCAATACGGTCATAAACCGCGACCCTGGCGAAATGCTCTGGATCATCAGCCTGATTAATTTTAAATACGCCGTGCGGAGAGACACAGGAAGAAAGGGGGTAACTCGATGACTGCGCGTAGTCCCCCCTGGTTCGTCCTTTCTTCAAATTAAAGACGGATCCCTTATCTGTCGTATAAACACGCGCGCAAATTTGAAAGCAATTTGAAAACACGCGAGAGGAGGCGGGCTTGAAGTCCGATTGGTCGTAACCTAACCAAATTCGAGCGCGAATTTGGCCAGAGCATTTCGCCAGGGTCGCGGTTTATGACCGTATTGCCCCGCGAGTCGGCGGTAGAGAACGATTTCCTACAGTTTTGGGTAATTTATTGGCTTAGGTGGTTCCGCCTCGTAGCAGACGTGAACTCAGGGTATCGGAAAACGGAAACAGGAATGGTATGCCTTTTCTTCTTTATGGCAACTGGAAGACTTTCTGTTTCTCTTCTCTTCGGACCCTTTCGAACCGAAACACGTGGTGTTTGCTGTCTATCTCTAAGCAATGGATACATTGGCAGTAAAAGGACGGAGCGCGGGCTTTTGTGAAAGTGTAGGATGGTTCGTTCGTTGCACTTCTGCAAAGCACGTGCGTTTCGAAAATGTGCTGGCTTCTTTTTACCTAAAGCCTCTTGTGCTGGTGGGAGTTACCTCATAATGGAACGAGTGAAACTACTCGGGGGTAGAGGAAGTTGCTTGGGAAAAATCCTGTCAGTCAGCTAGTAATCACGTCGCAGAAATGTTCTCTGCTCAAGAGTATTACGCGATGTTCTGGGTGTACCCCACGAACAAGGGGGACGCAAGTGTTGCAGTGTGAGAATTTATGCGAGAATACCCACGGCTCCGAACGCCAAGTAAAATTCATTTCCACCAATTTTTATAACGTAGGAACAACACGTTCCATGAAAAATAAATTAAGTGATCAGTGTTAGCAGCAGTGCAGTGAAGTGAATATTCGGTACATTAACCCGGACGCACTTGACGTTGCGACCCTTACCTTCGGCTGGTGTCCTGCGAATACCTGCGATCAGCTGAGCACTGGGCGCTATCCTACCATAAATCTTTTCGTCCACCGATGACCAGGATCGGTACAGTGACCCAGTGACACAGGTTTACGAAAAGGAAGGAAAGGAATGTCCGAATGGGTGAGTTTTATTTAATTTATTGCTGATTATTAGGTGTAGAAATAAATTCTTCCCGATTTTAGGGTACAATAACAGTTTGATTTAAAAAATATGAAAACAAATCAATCACAAAATAATTTCCACTATTGTTAATTATTACCTTTTGCCATTTTTCAGTCAGCTTACGAATATCACCGCGAGAGAAATTCGATAGCTTTGTACTGATTATGTAAATCCAGTCGGAAAGAATTTATTCATACACCTAATATTACTTTTTAAATTTAGTTGTGTTGGCCGTTATTAAACTACGGGTTTTTACCTCAATAACGAATTACGATCACTTGTCGTACATTTTCTGTTACATTACCTTTTCGTTTATGCGGTATTTGAAAACGAAATTTACGTATTTCTTGTCCTCTCACTTCAAATAATTATTATTTAAGATTCTGCTTTAGAAAAAAAACTGTGTAACGCGGTTTCCTTCGATGCATGCCGACTTGCTTGTTCGTACGTGCGTAGTAAAAGCGCATCCGCCTACCGCGTAACCAACGCTACCCCGGGAGCTCGGGCGGAAGGCGCGCGCTCTGATTGGTCCGGGTTTTTTGTTAATATCTCGTTAACGAAGCTTCGGACAATATTTTCGCTAAGGAAAAAGTTGTTTCAAATCACCCCTTGAGTCACCCCTTTCAAGGAACTCCGACATTTTTGGGACACCCTGTATATTGTTTAGAACTAGGTAGAGAATCACTGGGCGCGACCAGACCGTACACAGCTGCGATCTTTGAGCTGCATAAAATAACTTCTGTCAAAAATTTAAACGCGAGTATCTCGAAACGGCATTTTTCAAAACGGGCGCATTAATAAGTCAATTTTTATTGGATTCACTTGAAATTTTCTGGGAATATTCTTACTACAATTATCTTCAGTTAAGCGTACCAGTTTTGTGATCGAATAATTCATTTAATCGTAACATTGAAAAAACATGTTGATTTTTAATACTTTTTGTTCCAGATTTCTTCTTAAGTCCGCCATTTCTTCAAAAATTGATATTTTTTCAAATCTGTACGCTTAACTGAAGCTATTGTAATATACTTTAAGAAACCGTTCGAATTGTTCAATTCGGAGCAAATATTGGAAAGTTACACAAGCGCCCGTTTTGTAATTTTTTTTCGCAGACCCTAACATTATTGTATGCTGTGGCCATACTACCTAAAATTTGTTCAATTTGGCAGCATAAAATATTAGTTAAATATATGTATTTTCAGTTGGCAATAAGGATTTTTCGTAGAAAGTTACATTTCATTATAAACGAATGTCTTGAAAATAGCCTTTATTTTCGACCGGCATAGCGGCTGGGATAGAACCAAGTACTTGATTTTTTTTCAAGCGACCCGAAAGAACCGGGCGGCTTGGAAAGAAGCGAGCGGGCCGAATGAACTTTGAGCAGATCGATAACTATTTGTCCAATTAATTTGAAACTTGGTACACATATTCTCAATGGTATTATCAAAAATGTAGCATATCATTTTATTTTATGCGATAACCCATTCGTATATAATAAATATTTTAAGTTTGCCTTGTTAGGTAAACTATTAATAATGATATTCACCTTGCTCTCATTTGTACAATAAATTTTTTTCTTCTGAAATCCGTATGCTAATTATCTTGTTCCTTTCCGCGTCACCTTGTCCGCGTGGATTTAGCTGCAGGTACAGGTAAAACGGCCTTTCGCCCTTACGGCGTAGGACCTATGCGGATTTATGCTACTACCAATAAAATAATAAAACATTTCGTACCGACCGTAGCAAAGTATAATGACATGCCACGTTTATTTCTTAAGGACCTCCGCTGAATTGTACGTGTCTTGTATTTTTTTCGCCGAAGTTATTAAACACGACCTTCCGTTGGAAAAAGAATTTCAAACAACGAGACGCGTATTTTCGTCGTTAATTGCCACCACATGAAATGAGACAAATTCAATGAAATGAATTTTGCCGTACTTGCTCCTTTTTCACGCAGATCGTTCGTTCACCCTCGGCGTGAGCTGTTTACGTTCAATATTAATTACAACTTTGTCTCGTAATATTTTTGCCACTTCCTTTCTCCCAATACCCGAAACGCGTTTCTTTTAACGGGCTAACAATTTTACGGTCCCAGGTTTATCTAACCATGGTCCAGAGAAAGACCATGATTCTAGTGTTCATTAATAAACTATCTACAATGTAGCATACCGATTTGAGAAGAAAAAATTATTGTACAAATGAGAGAAAGATGAATACCACTATTAATTTTTTACCTAACAGGACAAACTTAAAACATTTATTATATACGAATGGGTTATCGCATAAAATAAAATGATATGCTACATTTTAGATAATACCATTGAGAATATGTGTACCAAGTTTCAAATTAATTGGACAAATAGTTTTCGATCTGCTCAAAGTTCATTCGGCCCGCTCGCTTCTTTCCAAGCCGCCCGGTTCTTTCGGGTCGCTTGAAAAAAAATCAAGTACTTGGTTCTATCCGAGCCGCTCGGTTCTTTCGGGTACCTGGCTCGGCTTGGAACCCGAGCCCCGGATTGTTTCGGATTTCAAGCTACCCGAATATTCAAGTACTCGAACAGCTCTAACTACAAGTCTATATTTCTTACATCGCGATAGAAATGAGCATTTCGATCGTTCGTGCTACACCTCAACCCTCTCCCCCGCACCTACCGCAATGGCCTTTAAATCGTTTTAAAATATGCAACAAATCTTTCGTCGTACAATGAGAAACATCATGTTGCAAAAGCCCACAGTCCTAGCCAAAAAGACGATTTGGGGTTTTTTGTTTGATCCGGCAATTCCTCTCATTGTCAGTGCTACATATAATAAACGCAGGGTCCCACTAGTGCAACGACGCGCCGCGCACGGGTCTGATTTACGAGTTTCTCGGATTTTCGAGCAGTTTGGAGCACTTGAAAGAGTTTATTTTTACGACGAGGCACGCGTCGAAAGCTTTCGTGTGCGCCCTATGCAGGGATTTCGACGTGCTGAAACGTGCCTCGCAGCCTCAAGAGCAAAAATCGAATGGCGGAGAAATATGGACACCAATGGAGTCCTGGCGTTCTCCCGATTAAAATTATATCAAATGTCATGTAAACCGTGCGTGCGAAAGAGTCTGGCCGTCAGCGTTCCTTTAAGAATTCGATTGGAAAAACATGCGAACAGACACGGATGAGTGCGTTCGCATGTTTTTCGAGTCGAAGTAAAAGAACGTCTACTTGTACCGTCGTTAACCACCAACTCGCGGGACAATACGGTCATAAACCGCGACCCTGGCGAAACGCTCTGCCCGATCAGACTGATTAATTTTTGTGTACCAGATAGTAGCAGCTAATCCCTCTACATTCGGCAGGCAATAAACCGTGCTCCGCTACAGCATAATTAAATTATACTGATGTTCTGAGCACTGGCCATGACGTAAAATTAATCTTATGGTCCGCACGATGACCAAAAGATGAAGATGTTCTTATGTTAGATCGAAGAATGTTTTCCCGGCAATGGCGTAGGAAACGAAATAACTCTGAACAAGTACCAGTACGCCTCACGGTGAGACACAGGGACAAAAGGGGTAGTCCTCTGCCTGCGCGTGGTCCTGCCCGCGTTGTCCCCCCTTCTACGGCTCCCTTATCTCTCGAGTATAAACACGCGCTCGAATTTTAAAACAAAAGCATGCGTTGACGTATTCCGTGCGAAAGAAGGTGAACCTTGGGAAGGAGGTATTCGCTGTGAAGAGGGCGTCTTCCAGAGAGTGGCCGTTTGGGACGAATACAAGCCCGATTGGTTAAGGGGTAGCTTACATTAGGACTGAGCGACTGCGAAAACGCGCAGAAAAAACGGGCCCGAAACATCACCTGAAAAAAAAGTAACCGTATCCACGCGCGAAAAATAGTTACCTGTGGGAGTCTGGTTGCCAGATGTGTAGCTTGGCTATAGCCCGACTCACCCAGGACCTCGGGGGAAAAACCCGACAGTATGCCGAAAATCATAAAGTCCTTTTACCTGAGAACGGAGGCACGATAGCGACGAAAGTCGAAATCCCTGAAAAACGGCACGGTGTCGATTGCCCCTTATCGACATATCTGGGAAACAAATGTTTAACAACGAACACTTCGACAACAAGCGATTGCTCAGTCGCAAAGAAACGAAGAAATGTCGCTTCAAAAATAACAAATTTCCAGCTGTAAATCGCCATCACCGCCAGGACTGTTCAGCTTACACACCCCCTTTCGAAGCCAGATACAGCGTAAGTCCTCACCGTAAAACCCTCGAAAGTAGAACAGCATGGGCCCATCCGCCCTTGACTATACTTATACCTATTAAAAATCACGTTGACTGGAACAGTTTGTACATACTACTAATATGCAGAGTTGTGCAGAATTACAATTGAATTACTCCATGAATTATAATTACAAAATAATTCAATTACAACGTACACGATTACATTGTAATTCGTAATTCAAATCTCGCATTCAATTAAAATACATCGTAACTCGTAATTGCAATGTATTTGCAATTGTAATTGCATAGTACAATGTAATCGAATTATAATTACGATTTAAGAGGTAACCAAATTGAGAGCTAATGAGGGCTGGGAAAGAAATGTGTAGGTAAATGTTTCGAATAGAAAAAAATTACTATGAGTGCAGAATATGGTATGATTTATAAATTTATAATATATAAAGAGAAATAAACTCTTTTGTTACATTTTTTCCACTTTTTTCTCACTTCTTCAGAGTTTTGAGCTGTAATTTAATTACATTGTATTTCAATTACATCGTAAATCAATCACACGCACAATTACAGTAATTAGGAATTTAATAAATTGAAAAGTTGGAATTATGTATATGCACAAAACCCTTATGTTAGAAAAAGGAATAATATTTACTTAAAAAGGAATACTGGACATAACCCATGTTTCTCAACGATCCCCGTTAAAAAGTATTGAGACAATTTTGAGGTACATATAACTTGCAGCGACAAAGTTTTTCCTTAATATACAAAGAAGATTTTCACCAATTTTCACACTGATTAATAAAGAATTGTAAAAAATATGTCGATATATATAAATCTCGCGCGCCACCAACAGTCAACAGCCGCGTTTAATGCGCTACATAGTAGATTTAGCACTCGCGTTGACTGCTGGTGCCGCGCGAGATTCATATATATCGGCATATCTTCTACAATTACTTATTAATCAGTGTGAAAATTGGTGAAAATCTTCATTGTATATTAAGGAAAAACATTGTCGCTGCAAGTTATATGTACCTCAAAATTGTCTCGATACTTTTTAACGGCAAACGTTGAGAAACATGGGTTATGTCCAGCATTCCTTTTTAATTAAATATTAGTACTTTTTTTTTAACATAAGGGTGTTGTGCATACATTTCACGGCTTCGCTAGAGTTACCTGAAGTTATGTTTTAAGTCTCATAACGATCCCTTAATATTTACTCAAGTTATCGCAATTTATGTTTAAAGAAATAATGATTTTGGATGATGAAAAATTTATTGTTTATAATTTTTAGCTCGAATAGTAATGATTCGATAAAACAAACTGTAAATAGAAAAAATGCGTGTCGCGACGAGCTTTACAACACTATATTTTTTAAAATACAGTTTAACAACATTTAATTTTCCAATCTTTCTTAGCGTAATAATTCTTCCCATTTTCCAGCGCTAGTCCCCTTATTGCATCCAACCCTTCGATTAACAATTACTTCCGCGATACAGTCCACAGTGTATTTGGACGCTAAACGAGGTGTGATATTCCCTGGACAATTTAAACTTTTGCCCACAAAAAAAAAACGGGTTTTCAGCCCACTGTGCGCCACACGCAAAGACGCCTAGACCTGACCTGTGATTTTTCCAATGTTAGCGGGCTCGCGCCGCCGACGACCCTCACGATTTCCTGTCTCTGCTTATTGTCACCCCCCTGTGACTCAGGTCGTTGCCAACACGTGCAATGCAGATTTGCGAAAAAGATGGTCGGTCACTGTGAGGTGAAAGTTTTAAGACTCAACCCCCTAAAACACAAACTCCCCTTAATTTCACGTGAACAACGTCATATTCGATTTTGAACAGAATCCCAGACATCGAATTAAAAAAGCGATCAATTTGGCGCGGCATTAGGCAACTCTAAAGGCCGCCATACACGCTCATTCTTGCCCGTTCGATTTACAGACTTGCAAACAGTCAAAAGTTGTAATGCAACACGGAACGCGTGTGTTAATTGTCTGGCATGAACGGAATCACCTCGAGGTTGATTTATATGGGTCCCGATTTGCCGCAAATCAAAATTAACGGGAAGTGCGGGCCACCGGCAGACAGATTTAAAATTATTGACACGTGTAATTTGCTGAGAGGATTTATCGAATCGTACAAAGCAAATCAATGCATTTGGAAAATTAAATCTAACGATTATTTGGACAAAAATAAAAAAAGCTGTTTATAAAATCTTAATAAATAAATTGCAGGAATTAGATCAGGATACGAATAAAGATGCAGTTGTAATTCTGCTCTTTTTATTAAAGACACTCTCTTCTCTGACCACTACTGTACTCGAGATCATTGCTTTTTATTAGCGTTTTTCTCCGGGTTTAAAAAAGGAAAAAAAGACACGAGATTGGTGCCTCGTATGCCTACACTTTTATTCATCTTTCGGCTGTTTAAAATCATGAAGGATGATTTAATATCTTTACAACTTTCAGAATTATAAGCGTCGTTAACCGAACACATCCTTGTTCACTTGTCCCACGGCTAGCGGCTTTTCCATTGGGCAGAAAAAAGAGAATCAAACGTTTTTCTAATTCTTACGTGTCGCTATCGCCCTTACCACGACCAGAGATTTGAAGAAAAAATCTACAGAATGGCAGACGGTTAAAGATAAAATACGTTTTCTCCTGCAGTTTTTGTAACTTTTAGGTGCCCAAAAAAATTGATGTTTAGAAAATAATGACCTGATTTTTGTAGTGGCGGTAGCGACACTCTAATCTAAAGGATTAAAAAACCTTTGGTTCAATTTTCTCTGCTTTTCTGCTTTTCTGCTTTAAAGAGCTTTTGTGGCAAGTCTTCAGAGGAATATCCGTTCGCAGGATGGTGGTTGTGCCGCGTAGTGGGGGGGGGGGGGGGGGCAAGATTTCCTTGGAGCCTACAGGTAGCAAGGAAACTGCAGCAGTTATCGCAGAACCATCGCAGGGGACGCACGCTAATTTCCGCTATTTTTCTTACGTTTTTCAAATATTTGTTTCATTTTATTGTTAGTCTGTAGTTTATTCCTATTTTTTTTCTTATTACTTTACATAGTTAGTTTTAGTAATTTTATATTATTTTTACAGTGTGTTTTATCGTATTTTTATAATGTTATTTATCGTGTTTTTATCTTATTCGTATCGTGTTTTTATCGTATTTTTATAGTGTCATTTTTCGTGTTTTTATCTTATTTGTATTGTATCTATATCGTATTTTTATAGTGTCATTCATTGTGTTTTTATCGTATTTTTATGTTTTTTTTATCGTGTTTTTATAGTATTTGTATTGTGTGTTTTTTTTTCAAGTATTAGTCAAGTTAGAAGTTAGTAGTCTTTAGTGTGTAACTTTGGTGTTTGGTTTTGGACCACATCCGTATATTCTCCAGGTAAGTTCTAGATATCTATATTTCTGACACCAGTGTTGCATTTTGTTTTTTCTACATTGCAGTCAGTTTATTTCTATTTTCTTCATTACTTTAATAATGAGTGGCAAATTGAAATTGAATAAGTACTATATGCGTGCTAACAGGATCACTTAATCGTTCCGTTCAAAAACCCAAAACATCATTAGATGCTAGTTCTTCACATTTAACATCTGCAATCCACTTTGTTAGTACCCCCCAAGTGATGTTTAATCTCGAACTAGTTCACAATCATTTTTATATTCAAGATCTTGTCTGTAGCTTGTCATTACCAATATAGAGGAAGTGCAGCATATTTGGAATACTGTTGGTAATTTGGAATACCGAAGTATCTAATAAACTACTAACGCTATTTAATTTGTAACACCGTAGATTATAGGGGCTAATGACCTGTTCACTAATGACATTTGTAGATGAACCGCAATTTTTACATTTTCGACTTAATCTGCAGAGGAAGCGAACGTCAATCTGCAAAACTTTTTCAGCGCGTATTCAATCGTTCCAATCATGGTTAAAATATGTGTAACGTTCTCGAACGAGACGTTGCCGTTAGTTACAGGAGATTCCACAAGTAGAGCGGTTTATCCGTGGAATTGTGGGATTGGTTCGGGTGGCGTGCGACAAAGAAATGAATTTCACGAAACTAGAGTCCTTCTTTTTTACGTTACGTAACAAAAATAGATTTATTCAAAAATGGTTTTGACGCTAGGTCGAAATTGAACATATAATTCGACACGGAGTCGTGAGATTTAGTAATATAATTAAAGTAAAGAAATTGCGTACGACGTATCGGTCGGTATTTAAAGAATATTGCTGTGATTTAGGTTTCAACGCACGGTCGGTAATAAAGAATGATTTTGACGCTAAGTCGATAATAAAGAATATTACGCTAATTAATATTAAAGATTCGATTCTAGATCGTTTAGTTTAACATAAGATCTCGACGCTAAGTCGGATTGCGAGACTAGAAAAGACGCTTGGTCTATTTGGTATGTTTAAGTTGAGAGATCGAGAGGATTCCTTCTCTTCGATTTGTAGTGGCTTCCAGTTGTCTATCAGCTTGCCCACGCTTTCTAGGATGGTAGCTGAGTGCTAGTGGAAGCGATCTCAGATGGTAGCCAGGTAGCCTGTTAGGGCGTCCCCGGATGGTAGTTGGATTCAGTGGCTTCCTTCCTTCAGATTGATAGTGAGTTTTCTGGTGCCTATTAGCTGGCACCACGCTTTACAGGATGAGGGGCTAGTTAAAGCGACCTCAGAAGGATTAAGGGGCTAGTAAAAGCGACCTTGTTTAGGCATCAAGGGGCTAGTAAAAGCGACCTCGTTTATGGAATTTGAGGGGCTAGTTAAAGCGACCTAGTATGGATGTTGAGGGGCTAGCTAAAGCGACCTCGGATGCAGGTTGAAGTTTGGAAGTCAGGACGATGATTTTAGATAAACTTCTGTTAGACTGAGGGGCTAGTGAAAGCGACCTCGGTGTTGTTTCGGTGGCAGAACCAAGTCTGCTCTCTGCTGCTGGCGGGCCTCTATTTATACCAGTTTGTGATACTTGACCCGCACCAATCACTCGCTGCGCGATGTCGCGCACCAATTAGAATTAACATCCGGTTCGCGCCACTCGCGCACTACACACGGATTATTCGGCGTCCGGTTGATCGTGCGGTCTGCGCACGCGCGCTTGGTTCACTGGCGCCACTGTGTTCACTGTTTGAATAGACGGCTAAACGCATGCATTGCCCGTCACTAGTTTGATTCGCGCGCTGTTTGAATACGCTCTCGCATGCGTGGTATACTAACCTAGGTATAATATAAACGAAATTGACAATATATATATGGAAACAAAGGAAAAATTTATGGCGGTAAGTAGCGGTACGTTACATATGTCAAAACATTAGTGTTAAACACTTAATCGACTCATTTGCATGTTCCTTCTATGGTTCCGTGCCAGTTTTGCGATAATTTCGAGAATACAAAGTGTGACATGAAATTTTAGGTTTCAATGCCATGTTGCTAATTCGGAATACCAAAGATGAAGGTAATTTGGAATATTCCAAAGCCTATCGATGCTTTTGTTTCACGCGTAATGGCTACCACCGCGTCAGTTTCGTCTGTCACCTATATAACCTTTTTTAGCATTTGTGTAAATATTGTCTTATAGATATCTACATAAAATTGTTCCTTAATTGTGATTTCTTAGCCTGATTACGTCATAAAATAAACTAATTTTATTATCTACATGTTTTGTTTAAGTTTATAAAGTGAAGGTAAATTGGAATATCGGTATTCCAAATTACCTGCACCTTAACGAAATCGATACTTCTTGTCATTTTTCATTCAAACCAAAATTTCAGTTACTTTTTTGTTACGTGCCGGATACTTTTTCAAATTCATTTCGATTATAATTTAACATGAAGCCTCTCACGCCACGGCATATTCTCATGGAAGATTATTGTCAGCGATCTTCCAACGCCATCGACGTTCTTGGAATGCGCGTTGCGATAAGCATTACGAACCTCAAGCATTGGAGTAGATCATCTTATATTCTTTTTCCCTTCTAAATTTCTGTTACACTACCATTGACATCTGATCCAACCATTACGTGTTGTGGGATTTTCCCTCAATCGATTGTCAATGATCTACAGACCAAATTGTAATAGTAACTATACATAAACCGTTACGCCACTGCGTTCTTCCATGCGAATATCTTCCAACGCCGTCGACGTTCTTAGAACGCCGGACGCGATAACAACCTGGGCACTGAGATGCTGGGAACGTCCCGAGCGACGACGGTTGGGCCCGTGTGCATGAGGTGCGGAGTCAGCAATTTTGGCGCTCTTTGTTCAAAGTCCCAAGTGCTCGGACCTACCCTGCGTTCGTTCGGGGCAGTCAACTGACAAATCGCGTAGTGCGTGGTTGCTCTGTCCGAGGACATATTGCCGCATTGTTTAATCGGTCTATAAGCCGGAGTTCCACCGTATCACAGTGAACGTGGAAGGACTTAGTTCTCGTAGAGACTCAATTTAAATCTATATTAACCATAGAATCGTTTAAATCTTGTACCGTGCTTTTTATTATTTAAATTCAAACCGTTATAATTATATATCATATTATTCGCGATTTAAGAGCAGTCAACTGACAAGTCGCGTAGTGCGGGGCCGTAACATTAACAACGTTAAACAAAGTGTACCGTGCGACGTATCCTGCGCTTCAACAGCGTGTATCGCAGGCCCCTCCAGGTCAGAGAGAGAGAGAGAGAGAGAGAGAAGGACAGAGAAATACGGAAAGAGAGTAAGACCTATTAAATCAAAGTCACCGTGTACGAGGTCGGTGGGTGCATTGAAGTATGTATTTATGATCAAAATTGTTACTAAATAGTGTGCACTGTTTGAATCTTTCACTTTTATAATACAAATTGTGAGGCCACGTCAGTTTTCGAAATTGGCTATTGCTACCCATGCACGGAGGTGACAGTTGATCCAACCATTGGGTGTTATGGGATTTTCCCTCGCTCAATTGTTGCCCGTCAATCATTGACTATTAGCTGACGGTTGAGGCCGTATTCCTGCCGTCTGTTGGCTGTAGAATACCGTTTCGGGAATATTGTAGAATTCTACATATAGTGATTTAACCTCGCATTGTTATCCATAACGTAAAACCATGTAAATTCCCCATTATTGTGTACCACCTTCTAAAATTTTTCCCTTGCTGATTTTGTAATACATGGTAATATCTGATTTAAATCTCGTCATATTTTGTTCAAACCTGTCTCACCAAAATACCACATCCTGATCGGACAACCTGTATAGGTTGTAGACGAAAGCCGCACCCCAAAAATAATCCTGATATTTTGCATAATCATCTGGTTATATCAAAATAATACAAATCTTTAAAATTTGTTAAGCTTTGCGTGAGGAATTAGACTCAACCGCTCGGTCGCTTTAAAAATTAACGCCCTCACGTAACAGTAAAACTGGTGTCAGAAGTGGGATGCTGCTTTTGTCAATCCCGTCCGTTGTGGTATTCTCTGAGACGTTCGATTGTATACTGTGATTTAATTGGCATGTTTGCATTCTTGGTTTCTTGAAGGTTTTTAGGAAAACCTGTGATATCGCCTTCTAATTTATTTTCCAGCTTATTTATATATTTGTGTGTATTCTTGAACTAATTCGAAAATTCTATCAAAATGGCTAGTCCCAACGAAACCGCTAGTGCATCGTCCGCGAATTTATCCGTCACAAACGCAATGATGACGTCTATGGCGGAATGCTTTGCTTTACAGCACGGGACGCTGAATATTTTTCTTTAACGGGAAAAATATTCCGCTCAAAGATTTCTTGCAAGATGTGCAAAACGGCGCAGTTTTTGTACCCCCTGCGTCGGAAGGACCGTTCGTTAAAGCAGTCCTTGGAAAATTACAAGGAGCTGCACGCGATAGTACTTTTGGAAAAACCTTTAATACTGTAAATGAATTAATTAAGCATTTAAAAAATAGATTCGCTCCTGGAAAGAATTATCCATATTACCATCATGAAATTGAAAGCATCCGTATGCATAGAAACGAAACTGTGAATGATTTCCACGATCGGCTCAATATTCTGATTAGCGGAGCTCGACTCGCGCTGGAGGACTCGTACGGCGAGGACGCGGATAAGATGTTGCGCCCGATAAAAGACTGCGCGCTAGAAGCATTTATTCGGGGCTTGCCGGATGAGATAGCCAGGGCCGTAGACGCGCGCGATCCAAAAACTCTAGAAGACGCGCTAAAACACGCGACGCGGGTCGAGACGCGAATGAGGTCTGGAATAATACCGACCGGAGATCCAAACAGATTGTTTCTTTCGAGACAAGATGATTCTCGACTAAATACCCGATCAGATTCGCCTGTTCAAAGCAATACTCGTCAAAATTTATTCACCTATCGCGACTCGCGAAATCAAAATTTTGGAGATTCCCGTTCGCGAAGCCCGAGTCCGAACGCGACCGGAAATGCAGATTATTCAAAATTCCCGACAAGTATCCTTAAACCACCGCGAAGCAATGCGGAATCGAGTCGATATCCAGAACAGTATGGGTATCCTACCTATTCTCCGTATCCTTACATGCCCTATGCACCCTTTTATCAAATGCCTTATCCCCCGTATTATCCACCGCACGACCCGCGTTTTCCGATAAATTCACCGTACGCGCAAACTCCGACGGCTCAACATTCGACACGGAGCACGAGTCCAATTCCTCAAGCGACTCAAGTTGCGCACCAAAATTCAAATTATCAGAATTCAAATTACCAAAATCCATTACGAAATTTGAATCCCGACTCGCGGAATTCCGTAGGATTTCGAGAGTCTGGGCCGTACTTGCCGAATCAAAATCGTTCGTATTCGCCGAATCAAAATCGTCCACCCTCACCCAAGCAAAATGTACCGCAGAATCCGTCAGAACCGCGGAATAATTCGGATTTAAACGCCCGAGTAACTCCTCGAACAGACGCGACGACGAGTTACCAAGACCCAGAGCGTCGTCCGACGGTCAGATTTCTGGAAAAGGATCAACAGTATTAAATTTGGGTTGTAATGATGAATCGCCTGTTGTAAAATTGACCGCGAAACAATTACGATATAAAAATGCAACATTTTTGATCGATACAGGTTCGGATATAAATGTAATAAAATTAAATGCATTGCACGAAGATGTAACCGTCGACGTACACGATTCTATCGAAATGAGAGGAATTACGGCCGAAAAAGCAGAAACGATTGGAACCACAATAGTAGCAATTTTGGATCAACCAGTACTATTTCATGTAGTAAGATCGAATTTTCCAATATATAGTGACGGTATTTTAGGAAAGGCTTATCTGAGACAAGAAAAAGCTGAAATTTCTTTTGCACACAATACTTTAGTTACACAAAGTCAACCAATTCGACCGATCCGTTTTATTGGCGAAGCTCCTTCGGAGGAAGCACCTCGGAAAAATAGTACGCCGCGTGTTTATCGTATTAGTAGTCGTACCCGACAAGCAATCGCCATAGATACCATTGATTGTGATTTGAAAGAAGGATATTTACCATTAATTAAAACGATAGATGGAATTTATATTGGGGAAGGGATCGTTAAAGTTAAAAACAACGTGTGCCATGTTCTCGCAATAAATACCCTGGATGAGGACATTCAAATAGAAATTCCACCTCAAGAAATTCTACCGTTCAAATATCATAATTTTCCTGAAGAACGCGAATATTTCGATTCTGACTCTGAACAGCAGGAGTCACCGGTATCAACGGACCGAGTAACCGAGATCTTATCAAAATTACGTCTAAACCATCTAAATAACGAGGAAAGAGATCATGTAATTAAATTAATCGAGGAATTTCCTGAACGATTTCGTCTACCGGGTGACAAATTAGAATCCACTCCTTTATTACAACATCGAATACCTACAATAGATGACTTGCCCATTAACACTAGGCAATATCGTTTTCCACGAGTTCATCAAAAAGAAATAGCTCGCCAAATTTCTAGTAAATTGGCGGATGAAATTATTGCACTTTCAAATTCTCCCTACAATTCACCACTCTGGATAGTACCAAAGAAACCTGATTCTGATGGAAATCTAAGGTGGAGATTAGTGATCGATTTTCGGAATCTTAATGAAAAAACAATAGGTGACGCATACCCCTTGCC
The DNA here is from genome assembly GCA_029448645.1 of Andrena camellia. NCBI lineage: Eukaryota > Metazoa > Arthropoda > Insecta > Hymenoptera > Andrenidae > Andrena > Andrena camellia. Next base: position 16,550,368 of record CM055681.1, read on the forward strand.
TAACATCACGGAGATTCTAGATCACTTAGGCGAAGCGAGATACTTTTCCACCTTTGATCTCGCTAGTGGATTCCAACAAATTAAAATGGATCCACTAGACCGCGCTAAAACAGCCTTCACTACACCTAATGGTCATTACGAGTATATTCGTATGCCCGAAGGGCTCAAGAATGCTCCCGCGACGTTTCAACGGCTGATGGATCAGGTATTGCGCGGATTACAGGGTGTGGAAGTATTTGTCTACCTCGATGACATTGTTGTTTACGCGAAAAATTTGGAAGAGCACGAAAAGAAAGTCCGACGTCTATTTACGCGATTAAATGACGCAAAATTAACCCTTCAGCCGGATAAATGCGAATTTTTGAAAACCGAAGTCACATATTTAGGCCATATTATTAGTCGTTCTGGAGTAAAACCGGATCCAAAGAAATTAATGGCAGTAAAACATTTTCCTCGTCCTAAAAATCAAAAAAATGTACGGCAATTTCTTGGACTAGCCGGTTATTATCGCCGATTCATTAGGGATTTCGCAGCCAAAGCTAAGCCTTTAACAGAATTATTAAAAAAGAACGCTAAATTTGTGTGGGGAAGAGAACATAAAAATAGTTTCAAAATTTTACGTAAGGCCTTGTGCAAGAGCCCCATACTGCAATATCCCGATTTCAATAAACCATTTACATTAACTACCGATGCATCTGATTACGCAATAGGCGCCGTACTCAGTCAAAATGTAGATGGGCACGATCTGCCCGTGGCTTATCTTTCAAGGAATTTAACGAAACCTGAACAAAATTATTTTACCACTGAAAAGGAATGTCTAGCAGTTCTTTTTGCAATATTGCATTTTCGACCATATCTTTACGGAAGAAAATTTACCTTGGTTAGTGATCACGAGCCTTTAAAATGGATAGATTCGATAAAAGACCCTGGACAACGATTAGTACGCTGGAGATTAAAATTGCATGATTACGAATATGAATTTGTGCATAAACCTGGTCGTCTAAATTCCAATGCTGATGCGTTATCTCGAAATCCAGTAACAGAAATTAATAGTAGTTCCGATTCCAGTCCAAAAGACACATCCGAGAGTGATTCAGAATGTGATATTAAACTTCCAAAAATCCTGCCTATTAAAAGACCACCCGCGGATAAAAAGACATCAGCCCCGAGTACTTCTAGATCCACACCGGTAGAATCAAAATCTGTAGTTAAACCAATTGTCAAGAAAAGTAAACGTACATTTCCATTGGATAAAAGTGCCATTGCAACAAGAACACGTTCCGCAGTTCCAACTGTCAACCCAAAAACTCCCGTTAATTACGCGGAATTAACAACTACCGAATCCTCACAAGCTTCCGAAGAAGAACCGCCTACCGAAGTGGCAGATCTGCCGGTATTTCGAGGTCGAAGAAGCGTGTTACCTAGTCTCAAATCACCAATATTGGTTCAAGAATTCCAACGCTCCCTTTCTAAAGAAGTACAATCTGAAGACCGGTCCGAGGTTTCGGACACTACAGAGGATGAAGCTGCCGTGGCTCCAACACCCGCCGAAGGCATAACAATAGAGGTTGCACCTCCATCCAATGATAGTGACGATAACGAGATCCACCTCGACACTGGTCAACCTATTAGGCTACAGGAACTGCAGGAATCTTTTAACCTTTTTGAAAAATCGCTGCAGGAGCATAGTGAAACTCTTCAAAAATCATCCGACGAATCAGAATTAGAGACAGAAGATTCATTCCGGAAAGAATTGGATAAACGTGCTGAGAATTTGTGGGCACAATATAAACCACAAGGACAAGATAGTACTAAAACGACAGACACCGAGATGGTACCTTCGAGATCCGAAATGGGCAGGCCTCCCTTGGAATCCATACAGGAAGAAGAGGAACCAAACACTGCCTCAGGATTTGATAATACCCTAATTCGCCGTCCACCGCGCCGATCCATGATTCCAACTCCGTTACCGTCCAACAGACCGCTTGCATTATCTACACCTTATTCACAATCCACTTATTCAAAACCAACAATATACTCTGATCCGCCTTCCACCCCCAAACGTTCATATATTCCTGAATCGATGGACCACGATAGAATTGACCAATATCGGCCAGGAATTCAAATAACAGAAAGTATACTTCCAGACATATTAACGTCACCGGCCTTCTCTCGAAACACCCGCGGAGAGAATATTAAATTTACTCGGAACAATTTAACAAACATTCGCGAAAATTACGTTCACTTCATTTCTTCCGATGTAGAATTGGTAACCCCAATAAGCAAATTGCTCGTCGATATAGGAGCCATAAGCATTGAACATCTGCGGAATGCAAAACCAAAAGAAGGCCAAGTACTCGTTACGCCGCGAGGTAAAAATAAAATTTTCAGTGTAGTAATCAAGAAAAGGCATTATAACAATGTTTCTATCACAAAATTAAGTAATGCCTTGAAAAATTTAAAACATATACTTTTACAATCAGGCATAAAGACCTTTAGAATTTCGAACTCCGGTGAGTTTACTGATACAATGCCGCAGGGTACACTAGCTGGTATCTTAATAAATGTTTTTGCGGATAGTGATATCAAAATAACATTGTGTACCGGAAACGTACAGGTACCGCCCGAAGAACTCCGTACAAAAATCATTTCGGAATTACATGAAAGTTTGATAGGAGGGCATAAGGGCGTAACAAAAACATATCAACGAATTCGGGAAAGATTTTATTGGCCATCGATGCGTAACGACATTCAAAATTTCATTAGAACATGCAACAGTTGTCAGGAAAACAAACTTGTCAGGACAAAAACTCGTGAACCAATGCTTATAACTGATACACCATTAAGGCCATTCGATAAAATATCCTTAGATACTGTGGGACCTCTTCCATTGACTCCTAGCGGTAACCGGCACATTCTAACTATGCAGGATAATCTTACGAAATACTGCATTGCAGTTCCTGTACCGGATATAAAGGCAGAAACTGTAGCTCACGCGCTGGTCACGCATTTGGTATTGCAATATGGGGCTCCACGTGCAATTTTAACCGATCAAGGTACTAGTTTCATTAACAAAATACTAAAAGAACTGGCGAAAGTTTTCAAAATTGATCACGTAACTACTTCTGGGTACCGTCCACAAACAAATGGTGCTTTGGAACGTAGCCATATAGTCTTGACTGAATACATAAAACATTATCTAAATGATTTTGATGACTGGGATAAAATAGTACCGTTTGCAATATTTTCATATAACACGTCCGTTCACGAGGCAACAAATTTCACCCCACACGAATTGGTGTTTGGCGCAACAGCTCGCTGTCCTAGTGCATTCTCTACAGACGAGTCCTTATTAACATATAACGGCTATCTCCGAGATTTGCTAACACGATTAACAGAAATGCAGACGTTGGCTGCACAAAATTTGATATCGGCTAAACACAAATCAAAATTACATTACGATGAAAAAGCGCGACCATTTCAGGGTAAAATAGGCGACATGGCACGCGTTTTAGTAGAAGTCAGGAAGGGAAAGTTTGGCAGTCGATATCACGGTCCTTACAAAATTGTTGGAATTTTAGAAAAGAATAATATCATACTACAAAAGGAATCTGGCGAACGATTTGTAAAACACGCCGATAAGCTATTGTTACACCATTAGAGTGCTCAATATACGGAACTAAAACAAAAATTTCAAAATGACACTTGATACCTTCCAGAAACTAAAATATGCATATATTGTAGGAACTTATAGAATACTTAACTGTATCAAAAAAAAAAAAAAAAAAAAAAAAAAAAATTGTGTCCGAAAACAGTATGATTTTGTAAAAACAAATATTGTCTTCACGATTTCACCTTCGTAACAATGTATGCGACGACTTTCTCACACTCGTTAGAAACATTTCCATCAATATTTAAATTCTAGAAATTGAATAAGGTCAATAGAACCGTACCGAGTCGGCAAAAATGAAGTTGGTAATACTCCTCTCCGTGATGGCATGGATCACACCTATTCTTGGAGGAAATCAGGGGACATATGAAATCTCGAGAATTGATGCTAGCCCGGGACTATATTTCGAAAAACTACACACCATGAGATTGATAACCGCCGATTGGCGAGTGACAATTTTCCTTGAGACACAGAAATTAGAAACTCAATTTCCAACAGGCTATGAGAAATTGAACGAAACATATAACCGCTGCATCTCGGTGATGTTGGCGAGCGATTGCAATAGTCACCTCCGTACGGCCTATCTCAACGGAAGAGTGGAGGAGGCTTTGGCGCTGCGTTCGGAACTAAGGGACCTAGTTTCAGAGATGCCAACTCCAGAGGACTCTAATAGCCCTAAGTCCATCGTGCGAAGAAGTGTCCCTCTCGGATTCATCGGATCACTGAGCCGCACTCTCTTTGGCACGCTGACGACGGATGATGAAGAATACTTCGATTCAGAAATTGACAAGTTATATCAGGATCAACGTGAGATAACACATATTCTAAAAAATCAGACACATGTTATCACCAGTGGATTCCATAAATACCACGAGTTGTTAGACCGAAACACAAAGTTGATGAACAAAAACAGAATACAAATTAACCAAATTTCTACAGCAATAGGGGCTGCTAATAAAGCATTGAACTATACTCAATTATCATATTGGCTATCGCATTATACCCATACCCTAGAACTTTCTTTGGATCAATATATAAGGGTAACTGAGAAATTTCTGGCTGCAATACATGCCGCCAAGGTGGGCGAAATACACAGCTCCCTTTTGGATAAATTAAAACTTCGCCGTATAATAACGGACATAAGAGATACACAAAATTCATATGAACTTCCGATACCTCAGGGATACCAGGGCACAGAAGAATTGATTAGGTTGTCCAGTATAAAAATTGGCCATCATAGAGGCAAGCTTTTATTGGTACTACACTTGCCTTTAGTAGACAGGACGGCATATCACCTCTACCGTACATATTCTTGGCCTATGCCGCAAAAATTCACTCAAAACTCGTCAGGATCAAGCTATATTCATCCGAAGGTTCCCTATTTGGCAATGAGCAATGATCATCGACTCTATTTTAACGTGGACGAATTATATATTAACAGTTGTCACAAAACATCATATGTGCACCTTTGCCCATTAGAACAACCATTGTTTGAGGCCTCGTCCACCAACGCTTGTGAGGTTTCGCTATTATTGCGACCCACCGTTCAAGCATTCAAACACTGCGATGTGCGTATAAGACCCCGACACGCTCCATTTTGGGCCCGATTAAGAACAACGCAGGGATGGTTATATTCCTTAGAGTCACCGGAACCATTGCAAATCATATGCAATGGAATGAAGGATGAACTAATAACCATGGAGGGCACTGGAATCCTGCAGCTGAAACAGGGATGTATTGCTAAAACCACTTACGTGACATTAATAGGAATTCGACATTTGGAGAGTCGAGAACAATACCTCTACCAACCAAATTTATTACTAAATATTTCGGAACTCCTACCTCAAATTCAAAAATATCATGATATTCGACCATTGGACGCTAAAGATAAACCTACGTTCGCCTCTGTAGAAGACACCATGTCGGAAGTAGAGGAAAAACTTGACGAAATAGGTCGACACCACCGAAATAAAAGATTCAGCGCTCATCTGTTGCATGGGGGATTGACAGTGTCATCCATTCTGGGATTGGGAATTCTGCTGTATTACTTCCGAAATAGCGTCGGGAGAGTGTGGCCTTTGCTGCCCTGCAGGAAGTGGAAACCTAGGACTCCACCTGAAGAAACAAATGCGTCGAACGAAGTGACGCGCGGCTGCCCATTGGAGACTCATCGCTCGCTCGCCACATCATCACTGCCATGCCAACAAGCAATCGTGAATTAATTGTAAAGACGATGATTGATCCAACCTTAAGTGTTATGGGAAACCCTCGATCAATTGCCGCATAGTGTCTTGGGTATCAATGTATCTTGAATTTTGTCAGTCTTATTATTTGTTTAATAGAAATGTCAGATCCAGCCACCAATAATCATGGGAACTCTCGACGGATCTTTATTTGTCGCTTGGCTCGTTTTACCAAGCAAAAGGATCTACTCAAAATTTTTCGCCTTCACGGAGCCGAACACGCTGTCCTGAGGGTCCAGCCCAGCGGAAACGTGGCTTTCGTGACATTCACCACTCCGGAGCAGGCAGCCAAGGTGGCGGGCGACGCGATCGCGCGACCGATCATCCTTCACAAGAGGAAACTCCGAGTCAGGCTCGCTGACGCATGGCATGGATTCAATCTGCCGTCTTCAAGTATCGGGCCATCAATTTCCGCTCCTGAGTCGGACAGCCCGTTTCCCGGGTACGAGCCGGTCCGCTCAGTGCTCTTGCCTGTGGAGGTAGTCGCGCGTATAGCGGCGTTCTTGCCCATCGCCGATCGCGCTCGCATGGAGCAGGTATCAAAGAGATGGAGGGCGGGTGTTCATGATTCATTTCGAAAAACGCAATGTCTTGATTTTAACGACTGGAGGTGGCCTGGAATGCAGGGATGGAGGCGCATAAAAACAGAAGCCTTCTACTGGGTATTGGCGCGATGCGCCCCTCATTTAAAGGAAATTATTTTAGATGACCAGCTGGCCGCTGAAGATCTACGACCTCAGCTGTTGGCTCTGATTGCCAAAAGCTGTCCTGCACTGGAAAAGCTAGATGTAACGGCCGTTAAAGCCCGACCATCGGCTTTCCGAGAGCTGGCGGCAAGTGTCACCTCCCTGAGAGACCTGTCAATTGGGCGTTGCGCGAACTGTAGCGACCTTGAGCTGGGAAAGGTCCTCGAGGCCAATAAAACCTTGCAAGCGTTCAGCGCTGAGGGCACAAATTTCTCTGGAAGGTCTTTGTTACAAGTAACAAAGGGCCTAGTAAGACTGAATATAAAAGACTGTACAGCTAGAGGCGAATATATCGCTGCAGCCATTTCACATTTTAAATCATTATCACACCTTTGTCTATTCAGACCCAAAAACTTTCAACCCGACATTTTACAGAAATTAATCGAAAGCGCTACACTGCCCCGATCCATGGAGTCGATGGAATTCGTGGAGTGCAACCCCCGGCCTGGGACCGGAGGACCGCAGGAGGAAGGTGCAGAAGCCGAACAGGAGGAGGAAGCGGATTTCTTTGAGTTCGACCTTGGTCCTGTCGAGATGGCAGTCAGCCTCCCATCCCGTTACCCTCTGGTCACTGAGCTCGGGGTTGCATTCTGCGGCTGGGTGGACAACACCTTCATCGCCGAAGTGGGTCGGCACATGAAGCATCTTATAAAATTGGATATCACTGGGTGCACCAACATCAGAGGGCAGTTCAGCCTCGAAGCACTCAGCGGTCTGAACCATTGTACCGAACTGAAAAACAGCCTACTGTACCCGGACGTGGGTGCCCAGTTCCTCAGGGACATGGCGTCGCTCAGGGAGTTGACATGCAGAGACAATCAAGGGGTGACAGATGAGGACGTCTGCGGCCTCGTCAGAAACAGCGCTAATATAGCAATGATGGACCTGGAAGGCTGCGCACATATAGGACGCCCTTTTATAGATTGCGTATATTCTGCCCTACGCGGCGATCCTCACAACCACCGAATCGAAATCCGTGTCGGCGGAACGTGCGCGATGCCTCGTAGGCGTGACAGGCAGCTTTTACATGTTTTCCTAAATTATACACGGCACTCCAAATGTCCTTACGCCTAATTATCATCGGGGACGATGATTCCAAGGGGGGGAGGGTGTTACGTGCCGGATACTTTTTCAAATTCATTTCGATTATAATTTAACATGAAGCCTCTCACGCCACGGCATATTCTCATGGAAGATTATTGTCAGCGATCTTCCAACGCCATCGACGTTCTTGGAATGCGCGTTGCGATAAGCATTACGAACCTCAAGCATTGGAGTAGATCATCTTATATTCTTTTTCCCTTCTAAATTTCTGTTACACTACCATTGACATCTGATCCAACCATTACGTGTTGTGGGATTTTCCCTCAATCGATTGTCAATGATCTACAGACCAAATTGTAATAGTAACTATACATAAACCGTTACGCCACTGCGTTCTTCCATGCGAATATCTTCCAACGCCGTCGACGTTCTTAGAACGCCGGACGCGATAACAACCTGGGCACTGAGATGCTGGGAACGTCCCGAGCGACGACGGTTGGGCCCGTGTGCATGAGGTGCGGAGTCAGCAATTTTGGCGCTCTTTGTTCAAAGTCCCAAGTGCTCGGACCTACCCTGCGTTCGTTCGGGGCAGTCAACTGACAAATCGCGTAGTGCGTGGTTGCTCTGTCCGAGGACATATTGCCGCATTGTTTAATCGGTCTATAAGCCGGAGTTCCACCGTATCACAGTGAACGTGGAAGGACTTAGTTCTCGTAGAGATTCAATTTAAATCTATATTAACCATAGAATCGTTTAAATCTTGTACCGTGCTTTTTATTATTTAAATTCAAACCGTTATAATTATATATCATATTATTCGCGATTTAAGAGCAGTCAACTGACAAGTCGCGTAGTGCGGGGCCGTAACATTAACAACGTTAAACAAAGTGTACCGTGCGACGTATCCTGCGCTTCAACAGCGTGTATCGCAGGCCCCTCCAGGTCAGAGAGAGAGAGAGAGAGAGAGAAGGACAGAGAAATACGGAAAGAGAGTAAGACCTATTAAATCAAAGTCACCGTGTACGAGGTCGGTGGGTGCATTGAAGTATGTATTTATGATCAAAATTGTTACTAAATAGTGTGCACTGTTTGAATCTTTCACTTTTATAATACAAATTGTGAGGCCACGTCAGTTTTCGAAATTGGCTATTGCTACCCATGCACGGAGGTGACAGTTGATCCAACCATTGGGTGTTATGGGATTTTCCCTCGCTCAATTGTTGCCCGTCAATCATTGACTATTAGCTGACGGTTGAGGCCGTATTCCTGTCGTCTGTTGGCTGTAGAATACCGTTTCGGGAATATTGTAGAATTCTACATATAGTGATTTAACCTCGCATTGTTATCCATAACGTAAAACCATGTAAATTCCCCATTATTGTGTACCACCTTCTAAAATTTTTCCCTTGCTGATTTTGTAATACATGGTAATATCTGATTTAAATCTCGTCATATTTTGTTCAAACCTGTCTCACCAAAATACCACATCCTGATCGGACAACCTGTATAGGTTGTAGACGAAAGCCGCACCCCAAAAATAATCCTGATATTTTGCATAATCATCTGGTTATATCAAAATAATACAAATCTTTAAAATTCGTTAAGCTTTGCGTGAGGAATTAGACTCAACCGCTCGGTCGCTTTAAAAATTAACGCCCTCACGTAACATTTTGTTTTTTATTTTTACTGACACTAAGAAATATGAAAGTTTATTACTTTCCCTATGATATTATGTAGTTTAATTTGTTCCCATCCTCTGTCGTCATTTTTTATTCGTCTTAAACAAACTGGTATTCCAAATATACTGCACTTCCTCTACTTATATATGTTTCACCTCGCACAAGTTCGCAAACTTCTTCCAATATTACCGAAAGTAATGTAGAACTTTCTCCGAATTTAGAAGAAATTCAGAATTTTATCTCCTTCGAAAATTCACCGACTCCTGAAGAATTAGCAACTGAATTGAATAGTCCTAATTCAGCTTCTTCATTGGCAGAGTGGGCTGTAACACATAAAATTTCATATCGAGCAATAAATGATTTACTCCAGATTTAAAAAAGATCAGTTTCCAGCACGTTACATGCCGGAAGGCTTTTAAAAACAGCAAGAAATGTATAATTAAACATATCAAAACAGATAATTATCATCATTTTGGATTAAAAAATATCACATTCCGTACTTTGCGGCGAGAACTAGCACATTATCCTGTTTCGCCACGAAAAATTACACGTTTTGGGTTCTACTGTAAAAATTATCACATTTCCGCGCGTGGTTAATTTAAATTGTTGAAGTGCATTTTGCCTCGAAGAATTCAACTTTTGAGAATATTATTTAATAAATAATATAACTCCATCTAATCTCCAAAAGGAAACACGTATGGAAATTTTAATCTGCATAATTCAAGTACATTTAAGTTAAATAAAAATCGCGTCGAAAGGTATTTAAGTTGACGCGCTCTCGATGTTTCGTAGTGAACCATCCAAATATACTGCTTTTCGTATACGTTATAGCTACAGTCGGAACATGCAACTTTTCGTGCCAAACCGCTCAAACATGCTAGTTATCGCAGCGAAAACCGAAACGTAATAGTTTTCGTAACATCGAAGACAAACGTGCTATTTTTCGTAAGAAAACTGAAACGTGCTACTTTTCGTAACACACGTCGCACAGTGGAAAAAATCGGTGCGTCATCGGCCAAAAATCTATAACTTTCGAACGGATGAAGATAAAGTAATAATTTTTTTTTCATTAATGAAGTTGAAGAGTCCTTCATTATATAGTTAGATAGCATTACGTTACTTATATTAACTAATACTTAATTACATTAACTAATTCGAAAACGTTACTTGCATTATTACTATTTAAAGTTCAAAAATATCTATTCTGCCCACTCTTTTTGAATATCCCTTCCCCTTTTGTTGCAGCCTTAAAAATGATATTAAAGGGTCCGATGAAAGTAACATAACACAGAAGAGATCTTGATTAACTCTTTCTCTTGATATTTTGACATTTTTTGTTTTCTTTTTTTTTTTAAATAATTAAACTCTGAGTGTTTTAGGATAGAATGGACCAAGTATAGACAGGAAAATTTAATTTTAACTGCAAGCAATCACCTATAATGTCTTCGAGTTACTTACATTGTTTGAAACAAAAGAATCACAACGTTTCACAGTTGGAATGGTACTGTAGTATTATTCTATCATGTGTCCCTGACCATTGTACAAAGAATGATATCCGTCTCTAAACGTTTGCACATAATCTAGAAGTTTAAAGAAAAGTATACAGCTTTGGTAATTGATAAGGTGTGATTTTACAAAGAATATCGATGGTTAAGACTTAGCAACACTTGCAAAATATCAAGACAGAATTAATCAAGATCTCTTCTGTATTATGTTACTTTCATCATCTGATTCTTTAATATCATCGTCAAGGTTGCAACGAAAACGGAAGGATATTCAAGAAGAGTGGCCAGAAGTGATTAGGGATATTTTCGAATATTAAATAGTAATAATGCAAGTAACATTATCGTATTAGCTAACGTAATCAAGTATTACGCAACCCTCGGTTATCACACCTATTTTTTCGAACATTGTTGTCACACTAGGTCGATTCGATATTCAATCAGCTGCTATTTAAAAACCATCTGTTAAATTAAGTCGCAAAAGTTTTGAGATAAAGTTTGAACATAGAATATATGCCCACCGTTGAAAACTAATATTTAAAACATCCTCGAGTTTAAAAAAATTTTGAAAAAAGTTCCAGAAAATTTTATTGCTAAAAAAATCACTGGGGTAGCGTCTCTGCCTGTAGAGGATACACGAAATTACTATTACATGGCACCAGTAGTATCATTTTCAACGATGCCTCAAATATATTATACTACTTTAAAGTCAAAATTTGATCAGTGTGACAACCGAGGGTTAACATAAATAACCTAATATTATCTAACTGATGAGGGACACATCAACTTCATTAAAGAAAAAAGAATTATTACTTTATCTTCATCCGTCCAAAAGTTATAGATTTTTGGCCGCTGCGGCACCTACCGATTTTCTCCCACTGTGTGTGTGTCGATTAATAATACAATCTCAATTGATGGACAGTTGTATCGTGTAAAAATAATACCTTTTATTTGAGTGCCCATGTAAAATCATACATCAAATACATTAAAGGTGACAATGCGTATGATTCCTGTAGTAAATGTTCTACTGAAGGAAATTGCACAGATAACAGGATATATTTTTCATATATAATTCGCATAATCCGTTTACGAACAGACCGTGATTCTAGATCCAAGCTAAAACACACTCATTACACAGGCGTATCAATTTTTTAAAAAAATAACGAGAACTCACATGATAGATTCATTTCCTCTTAAATATATGCACTTAATGTGTCTAGGCGTTGTAAAAAAATTACTACTTAATTTCTAGTATGAGCCGTCGTGGTCGGTCATCAAATTTTTGGAGGACGGATGCCCCGAAGCTGTGCCGTCATCATGGCTTGACGGCGAAGTCTGCTCCTGGCCACCGATTGCGGCAAAAATGGTCACCGCTGTGATAAAGAAATGCGAGCCAGCATCAACGAGTTGGCCAAAGCATCCAGTGAAATTGCTTACACGAGTCACTTTTGGTAGGTTGAAATTATTATACTAATTAATTTCGAATTATTATATCAAGTAATTACAAATATGCACTTCCAGATACTTACCTCAAAGCGAGGGAGAAAAGTAGTATGTCAATACGGTTTCTAACCCAGGTCTTCTGAGGGGAGCGCGGGGGCGGGTGGAAGTGATGGCGCGCGGGGGAGTGCGGTGGGGAACTTTAGGCGCGGGGACAGCGGGGAGTGGAAGACTGGTTGCGTGCGCACGAGCCGCGGAGTGGGGGAAGCCATAATCGTGGAGAGGATCAGTCCAGGCCGAGCGGCCGCGGAGACCTCTTCAGACTTGGTCCGCTGTCAGAAATTTTTTAGAGGGAGGGAAATGACCCACAGCTGAAATTTTTTCATACCTAACCGAGGGAGGGAACGACCTTGGCCCACCCCCGAAAATTTTTTTAACACCTGGCCCACACCGATCTGGCGAATAAATATGCAGTAGAAATTGTTTAATAATTTATCAGAAATTGTTTCGAGCGATGTCGGGAAAGATCGACCTTTTACAAACCATATATTCGGGGACGGGAAAGAGAGAGAGAGAGAGAGAGAGAGAGAGAGAGAGAGAGAGAGAACGATACACGTGGTACGTTAGACGTTGGAAGTGGTTCGAATGATGTGTCCAAAGAAGAAGGGAAAGAAGACAAGTGCGAAGAAGAAAAAGGAGAGGGTGATCAGTGAATAATTCGAAGAAGAGATGTGTCCAAAGAAGAAGAGGAAGAAGACGAGTGCGAAGAAGAAAAAGGAGATGGTGGTCAGTGAATAATTCGAAGAAGCTGCATTGAAGAAGAGGATGGTCAGCGAATATGCATGTGGAGAACAACGGTATCTTACTTTTGCAAAGCTATGCAACTTTGGGCATCGATCTACATGCGGGAGCTTGGAGATGCAGCGAGACCAGTTGCTCGTCAATCTGCCACTGCGAGGGATCATTACGCGTTTCAATCAGGATGTGGTGCGACGACAGCAACAAGATGAAGGAGTATTTGGTAAGTGATATTAGTACGTAGCGACTACCAGGTCTTTTCATAAAAAGCACATGTTTTCTATAGTTTCTCATATGTTTCAGCGAACAGAGTATCCATATACGAAGGGATACTACAGCATTAAATGTAGAAAATTAATGCACGGCTGCAGGCAGTTTTGGCGGGAGGTTCGAGACGATTTAGACCGTTGGGCGTTCAACGACGACAATCATGATCCGGACTTTTGAAGGCTACGACGATTATTCGAGCCGTAAATGTGCGTATATGTGTTCAGAGGATTTATTCGATATAATACAATCACGATGTGATACACGTGCATGAAGAAATGTCTGTCTTCCCATGCTTTTGCTATTCAATGTATTTGGTCGCGTGCCGTGCGAGCGATTACTTGCCATTGCAAATACAGCAATTATTCACTTTCACTTATACATGTCTTACAGTAAATCAAAAACAACAGAAAGTTTTAGAAGATCTGCAAGATTTTATGTACGATGTAAGGGAAAAAATTCTGCAGCCATCTCCGATCAGATGGGTTGCACTACCGGAAATTGTAGAAAGAACGTTAAGTCAGTGGACAGTTTTATTTGCTGTCTTTGCGGAGGCAGCAGCAGAACACAATTATTCCGAAAGAACAAACCAAATATTTCGAACATTAAGTTGCCCTTGTACTAAGGCTTATTTGCAATTTTTAAATTACGCGTTAAACATATTTACAAGATTCAACACAGTGTTTCAGAATTCGAAAGTTCTAGTTCATTGCCTGCTCCCTGAATGTTTTAGATTGTTAAGATCATTGGGAGGAAATTTTATAAAGCGTGAGTATATTGTAGCACCCAATTCACATGAAATAGACGTATATATAATGAAGATAATTTACTGCCACTGCAATCAATTTTTATTGGAGAGGAATCGATGGCAACCATTAATAAAATTAGAAGTAGTAATTCAGAAAATAGCCAAGGAATTATAGACATTTATGAAAATATAAAAAAATATTATCAATCTGCCTTCAAACATACTGTTTTAGTACTGTTTAGATTGCCTTTTAATGCGAAATTTTTAAATTCGTTAGTATATTTAAGCCCGCACATAGCTTTAGATGCGAGACATCAGAAAGACCAATTGAACTGTGCTTTAAATAAATTTAAATCTAAATTAAACCCTCAAAAACGGCGAATATCCTGATTAGTTAAATTACTTATTTTAAAATACTAATTTAAAAATTCTTCTCTCCCACATTTTTCTTTTAATAAATATATTTCGCCTCTTATTTCAAATCTACATAGTTGTTGGTGCGCTGTTACTTCCCCTCATAACTGCGACCATTTTCCTATTCCTGCCCTATTCTATAAAGTGTTTGAGTCGGTTCGCGTGAACGCGGATTGTTCGTCGCCCTTTATACTGTAATTATTGTTATCGTGCATGTTTTGAATCGTGTAGGGACCTATCCATGCAGGTGTTAGTTTTGTGACCGTCCGCGTCTTAACGTCTCGTCGTGCAGTAGCACTTAGTCTCCGATTTTAAAAGACCTATCCGCGGTTTTCTTGTCGTAGTATTGGGATTAAAATTAAAATAAATTTAATGTAATATTGAAATTTATATAAATTCAATAATGAATAACTTTCAATTAATAAAATTACGGAAAATATTGTTAAAAATAAACGGACTTCATAAGAAACTGACTGTGAAATTGATCCAATCGCTCCTAATATTGAATAATTAGAATTTGAAGCCGAACCAACCAACAATTATCACAGGGTCAACACCTATTCTTAATAAATATAAAAGTAGTTGGGCTATGAGAGTTCTGCGACCGGTAGGCGAGTGGCGAGGCGGGGCGGGGGGTACCGCGGGCGCGGGGAGCGGCGTGGAGGGGGTACCGCGCTCTCGGTCGTGATGGGCGCGGGGCGAGGCGGGGAGGGGGGTACCGAGTTCGCGGGTGTTCGTGGGATGCCGTCACAGGGGCGGGGGATTTCAAGATGGCGTCGCGCGCGCAACCGTTTGCCGTACGCGTGCGGGGATCGGTGCGCAGGCGCAAAGGGATGTACCACGGATGCTGTAATTCGACACGGATGACGATTCGAGATTAATTAACCTAAACAGCGAACCGTCTCACGATCGCCGTGAAGGAATGCAACGTCGCGCTCGTATAAACATCCGCCTACGCAATATAATTCGACGCGCTATCGCGATAACTATTCGAGATCGATTAATCTAAACAGCGCAACCGCCTCGCGAAAGAACGCAACGTCGCGTATAAATGTTTGCCAACGAAAATGCTTTTACGCCGTTTCACACGCCCTTGTCCCACTTATAATCGCGATACATGTAAATACTTGAAATGTTATTTCGCAGGGAAGGTGGAAGATAGGTGAGTAAACTTGACATATTAATATTAAGATTTGTAATTTATTCGACTTAATTATCCCCCTCGATAACATCGTCAGCAAATAAATTACTTAATAATAAATCTATAGGAACTTGCGCAGGGTCAGTTTGAACTGAAATATCGCTAGCCTGAAGCCCCGATACCGCATTCGTAAAAGCGGCGTTATAATCAATCCTTTTCGCATTGATGCAGTTTCGCCAAACCACGCTCTTTGGAGCATCGGCACGATACCGCTGATATATATTTCCGTGTACATAGTCATCGTCGTCATCGTCTAATAAATATGTTCGCTGCGCATGTCGATTCAGTAAGAATTGCTCGTCCCTGTAGTGATCATCCGGTGGTTCATCGCGTATGGTATCGGCATTGTGGAAAACCTTTAAAAAGATGTCACCATCGTGAACACCTTCCGCCTCGCGAAGTTCTCCACCTTGAATATTTTCGGTCTGAACCGCGACATTTCTGCACGTCACATACACTTTCGGGCTGGAAGTATAGACGGGTGTCACAGCAGAGGTGATCGTAGTTGTAGCTGGACGATTCAAATTCACGGGCAATGACATAATCTGAAACCGATTTTTCTTATAATTCTCAATGTTACCAACAGAACGATTCACTAAAATACGATAATGAAAACTTACGGTATTGTTGGATTGTATTTCCCGTGCGCTGAACGGCTGACGATATCCTGCCAAAGCAATCTCCTTCGGAAGCAGTCTTCTTCAAACCAATTTTACTCGAAGCACTCAACTTATATGTAATCAACTTATATGTAATCAACTTAGACGCAATGGACTTAGACGCGATAAATTCTTAAAGCGTTTCTCGTAGCAACGTATGTCGACCGCTAGGGCAGCATTTGAGAACTGAGTTTAAGGTAGCCGCTGCACGATCACGCATAAGGAAGTATAGCGCGATAATTATTCGAGCATCGCCCAACGTATTTTGATGAACGAGAGACCCCCGTGACGGGTGTAAACACCCTTATCGCGAGCGCGCGAATTCGACACACGTGGTAACACATCGAGCCAGCGCGACATCGCGTTACCCGATCGAGTCGTCGAGGGTGAGAGCGAAAGAACGCGAGAGCGAAGAAAAGAATTCGGAGCGATAACGACTCGTGAATCTCGGCTAGGGTATACGGTTAGGTATTCAATCAGAGCCGCGCAGTCGTTCGTTAAAAATCTTCGCGACAACATTTGTCAAGCATTATTCTTCCCCCGGGTTTTCGATATCCGGACGATAATCGCATCACGCGGAAGAGTCGCATCAACCACTCGTGCCTTTTAATTGAATATTGAATATTGAAGAAGAAGAAAAAAAGAGAAGTAACCATGGAGGTATTCATGGACACGTACAGGGTTTTTTCCCGGATGTCCGTGCTTTTACGCACCATTGTGGAATTCAGGGACTGGACGGATCGGTGCGACGCATGCTCGCGACTCATCGTCGAGTATCAGTGCGGCGAAGGAGTGTCGGTGGCATCGAAACAGCGTCGGGTGTCGCTGATCGCGCGAATAAAGACATTGCGCGCGATCGTGCGGGAAAAGTTTTCGCGAGTAGGGCTCGGGGTGTCGGCTCGATCGACGGCACCCAAAGTCGTATGGGAAGACGTGGAATCAGCGTTTCGGAATCGTATTTCAACCGGTGCGGTCATCAACGTGGGCTACATCGATCAACGTCAATTTTTGGAGGGAGCCTGACAAATTACGATCTCGCGCGTCACGGACGCTATCACCCAACATAAAAGCGTGGTCGTGAATACGGTCCTGAACGCGGAGTTTATGTTGGGCGAGAATACGGACATGAAAAGTTTCGGTACGCGAAATCGCGCACTGTTCAGGACATCGAACGTGCGCGAGTGGTATTCGAAGTACGTGGTCGCTCCCACGTTAGTGGCGATCGAGGAGTTTCAAGATCGCGACAGTGGATGGGCTCTGAGGGCTATGCTAAACCTCCTAATAAACATTAATAAGCATAACCCTCTTCGCGCTGGTTGCGACGTACCGCTTCCGCGCGCCGTCGTCCTGAAAAAAGCGGTGGTGAACGTAAAGAGCAGAGACAATGCGTGCTTCTTGTGGTCCGTTGTCGCCAGTTTGTACCCTGCTGCTGTTACTACGAACGTGCGTAGGGACTCATCGTACCCACACTACTCGGCGGTGCTTCGCACGGACGATATGACTCTTCCCGTGACGTTGGATCAGCTGGCGAAGTTCGAGAGGTTGAACGACGTGTCGGTGAACGTGTACGCGTGGTCCGACGGAAGCTGCGCGCCTCTGTGTTTAACCGAGGACAAGCGAGAGAGACACGCGAACCTACTACTGGTGCAGGACTCCAAGGAGCAAAAACGATATCATTTCGCGTGCATTCAAAGCATGTCGAGGCTCGTATCGAAGCAGCTCGGTAACCATAATGGACAAATATTCGGTTGCGAAAGGTGAGTCGAATACGGAATATTTCGATCGATGTATTATTATTATTATTTATTCTTATGTTTCTTATTGACGTTGTTATCGTTGTAGATGTCTGAGTTACTTCTACTCGTGCGAGCAGTTTACGAAACACACCATGGACTGTCAACGCATGAACGAGTGCACCATCGAATTGCCGTCCGCGAAGGAAAGATGGTTGCAGTTCCGGAATTTCAAGAACCAGGAACGAGCGCCATTCGTCGTGTACGCGGACTTCGAGTGCATGCTGGAGGATGTCGAGCCTGCGGAGCGGAGTCGTACGTACACGTACCAGCAGCAGAGAGCGTACAGCGCAGGATACTACATTCATTGTTCCACCGACGCGTCTCTGTGTCGTTATCGCGCGTATCGTCACGAAACCGAGTGAGTGAAATGGTTCGTGCGGGAACTTCGAGACTTTGCCTACACCGCCTATTCATGGTTACGGAACGCGAAACCAATGAACTCGTTGACGAGTGAACAGTTGCGTAGTTTTAACAACGCGATCGTGTGTCACGTGTGCGGGCAACCTTTCGTCGACGCGGACAAAAAAGTGCGCGACCATTGCCACTCGACGGGCGAGTACCGAGGCGCGGCTCACGTGACTTGCAACTTACAGTTTCAGCGATCGTACACGATACCGGTCGTATTCCATAATCTGGCAGGATACGACGCGCATTTCGTGATCAAGGAGTTGGCTACAGCGTTCGAGGGACAGATCGACTTGCTGCCGGTGACGAAGGAGCGCTACATATCGTTCACCAAGCACGTAAAGGGAATGGACGCCGAGAACAACGATTGGCAGAGGGGGTTGAAGTTCCGCTTCATCGATTCGCTGAAGTTCTTGGCCGCGAGTCTGGAGAAACTCGCTTCGGACCTTGGCAGAGAACGACTCGCGATTCTACGACGCGAGTTCCAACACCTGCCCGATCATCGTTTTAATCTCCTGACCAGGAAGGGCGTCTTCCCGTACGACTACGTGACGTCATACGCCAAGCTGAACGACGCGTGTTTACCGTCCCGCGAAGCGTTCTATAACCGGCTGAACGATAGCGCCGCGTCGGAGGCCGATTACGCGCACGCCGCGAACGTGTGGAACTCTTTCCGCGTACAGACATTGGGCGAGTACAGCGATTTGTATTTAAAAACGGACGTATTGTTACTCGCCGAAGTATTCGAAAGTTTCCGCACAGACTGTATCGCGAGTTATGACTTGGACCCTGTGCATTATTTCACGCTTCCAAGGTTCACGTGGGACGCGATGCTAAAGTACACGGGCGTACGGTTAGAGCTTCTGACGGACGTGGACATGTCACTGTTCGTGGAGCGTGGCATACGCGGCGGTCTGAGTCAGTGCTCGCACAGGTACGCGAACGCCAACAACAAACACCTGCCTGCGGGGATGTACGACGAGTCGAAGGTGTCGACGTATCTGATGTACTTCGACGTCAACAACTTGTACGGATGGGCGATGTCGCAGGCTATGTCGCAAGGAGGGTTTCGATGGCTGGACGATGCGACAGTGGCCGCGCTAGACGTGTCATCCCTGCCCGACGACGAGAACTCCGAGGGATACCTGTTGGAGGTGGACATCGAATACCCCGAAGAGGTTCATGACGCGCACGCCGACCTACCGTTCTGCCCGGTGCGCGAGCACGCGCTGCACGGTAAACAGACCAAGCTGCTTGCCACGCTCGACGATAAGGAGCGATACGTCGTCCACTATCGCTACCTGAAACAGTGCGTGCGACACGGTTTACGCGTGGCGCGAATTCATCGGGTGTTGCGATTCCATCAGTCGCCTTGGTTGCGCGACTACATTCGATTGAACACCGATTTGAGGACGCGAGCCACGAGTAAGTTTCAGAAGACTCTAGTAGTAGGGCTATGCCGATTCTAACTCAGGTCCTCTGAGGGGAGCGCGGGGGCGGGTGGAAGTTAGGGCGCGCGGGGGAGTGCGGCGGAGGGAAACATGGTCGCGGGGACAGCGGGGAGTGGAAGACTGGTTGCGCGCGCACGAGCCGCGGAGTGGGGGAAGCCATAATCGTGGAGGGGATCTGTCCAGGCCGAGTCGCCGCGGAGACCACTCCAGACCTGGCCCGCAGTCAGAAATTTTTTCAGAGGGAGGTAATAACCCCCGAAATTTTTTAATACCTAACCGAGGGAGGGACGACCTTGGCCCACCCCCGAAAATTTTTTCACCCCTGGCCTACACCGATTTAGCGAAACGCCAAGCGCAGAAATAATAATAATAATAATAATAATAATAATAATTTTTATCAGAAATTGTTTCGGACAATGTCGGCTTTTTACGTGCAATCTATTGGAGGAAGGAGGTACATCGAAAGAGTTAGGCAGAGATAGCACTACTTAGTGCTACAATCATATGCTTTCTAAAGCTAAATTCTGAGAGAGGGAAAGAGATAGCACTACATAGTTGTAAAGCTAAATTCGGGGGAGGGAAAGAGACAGTAGTGGTACAATCGCATGCATTCTAAAGCTAAAATTTTTCAAAATGTTTTTTTCAATCTTAACGTCGCAGCGTATCGCGCGATCTCGCGTAATTTGTCTCCCCTGGAGCAGCTGCGCGAAATGATGTCATTTGGAGGCGCGAAAAACGCTCGAATGAAAATTTTTCAGAGGGGGGACTGACCCCCGAAAATCTTTTTCACACCTAACCGAGCGAGGGAATGACCTTGGCCCACCCACGAAAATTTTTTCACACCTGGCCCACACCGATATAGCGAACCAATATGCAGCAGAAATTGTTTAATAATTTATCAGAAATTGTTTCGAGCGATGTCGGGAAAGATCGACGTTTTACAAACCATATATTCGGGGATGGGAAAGAGAGAGAGAGAGAGACAGTGGTACAATCGCATGCATTCTAAAGCTAACAGTCTTTCAAGTGTTTTTCAATCTTAATATCGCAGCGTATCGCGCGATCGTGTGTAATTTGACTCCTCTGGAGCAGCCGTGCAGGATGACGTCATTTTCACGGCGCGAAGAAGGCACGAATCACAGAATTATGCGGTGTCAGCTGAAATTTTTTTTCCAAACCAACATGCACTTTTTCCCCAACGCAAAGAAATAATAATTTCATGAATAAACGATCTAGCGAGCCATTCTGTAGCAAACAGACATATTTTTTCCAACGCAGAGAAATAATTTCCAAACAAATATGTAACAAGCATTCTAAAGCTAGCATGTTTTTAAAGCGTTCAGATTTAGCGTCGCAGCGTATCGCGCGATGACACGACGCGAAGAACGCGTGAACGAAATATAATACTATTTAAAACGTCGAATCTTAGAATTGAGGAAAGAATGAGGGTAAATAAAATAGAGACATAATATGTTTTAAATGATAATATATTGTTACAGGCAAAGAATATGAAAATAGAATAATAATTTAACATTTTTCTTCCTACGAGCATCAGCTAGAATATCATTGATGGCACATGCTAACAGTTCGCAATCTACAAGATAATCCTCGTCGTAATATTCGCTATCACGTATGATTTTAGCAGCACGACGCGTATCTAATGTTTGGCAGGCAACATCGCTCTGTTGTAGCACGTTGACAAAATTTAAAAATTTCATCTACACACCTTGTGCAGTTTCATACAACCGCAGATACACATAGGCTATACACAGATCAAGATTAAATAAAAATGTTACAGTATTCAGTTTGAAATACAGCGGCTTCGTATCTAGTGTTATCTTTACAATCACAGAATCATAGAAAGAATTATGCGGAGTCGATAGAAATTCGTGAAGAGAGGTCTTATGCTACTGCATAAAAATTTAATTCTAGCTAAATAAAAAATCATAAACATTAATGAAATTAAAAATCTTATAAAATAATTCTTAAATACCCAGCTATAACAATGAATGAAAATTTACCTCTAAAATACTCAGTATTAAATCCAGACACCAATTCTGATTCCCCCTCCACTAAATCGAACACCTTTTGATTTGGCTCAATTAATAATCTAATTAAAAACATTAAATAAATTGGAATTAAAATTAAATATAAATAGAATATAAAAATATAAAATAAAAAGAGAAATAGAAAAATATAAAAAAGAAAAAAATAATAATTTAATTTATTGCTCATTTTCGTGTTACAATTTAACGATCATATACTCTTTTCATTTCATTCCCGCGATTGTGTCAGTGTCCAACCCTTCTAATGTATCCTGCTGTGTCTTAACAATTTTTCTATTTTACAAGTGTTTCCTAATCTATTCTATGCTGTATAAGCTTCTTTATCACTTTCCAGTTCATTCCATCTTTTCCTTCTCCCTATTATTTCCTGTAAAATAGCCAAGTTTTTCCTTCTCTTCTTTCCAATTCCCGCCACTCTCTCCACGTACTTCACATGCTTCAATCACGTGTTCCACTCTTTCTTCCTCTTTCTTATAAAGCCTAAATACCCTTTCTTCTCTCTTTAGCCAATATTTCAATGCCCTTGTTTCACTACTTTTTGATTTTTCCCCCCAATAGTATTTCGGCTTATCTCCAGGTTTCCTTGCCGCCTCTCTTAATTCTCTTAGGAACTTTGACTCTTTTACTTTCGTCTCTCTTTCTTGTTCTTGGATGTCTTTACTTACCTGCTCTATTTTGATCGACACTTCTTTCCCATTTAATCTTCTTCTTTCCAATTCTTCATTTGACCATCCTCTCCCTTCCAAGAATTTGATTCTCATTCTTTCCCTTTTCGTAACTTCATTTCCTCTCATTAGACTTCTCCCACTTTCATATCTTATCAATCCTTCTTCCGAGTTTATTAGCCTCTCTTCAAACTTCATTGCTCATTCTCCCATTTCAATTGCTATGCCATCTCCTCCTGTTTCTTTAACAGCCAGTATGTTGGTGTTGATCTCTCCAATTTCATTATCCACCGCATGTATTTCACCTGCAATTATTATAATTAATATAAATTGTATTAATCTTGAAATTAAAAGAGCTAATTATAAATTATTTTTTATGTGGAATAATAATTATAAATTTATAATGAGTGGTGATATGTTATTCGACTTCATTGATATATAGTTTTTAAATGAATTTATTCATATATTTAATTAATTATGAAAAGTATTTTTATTTTTGTTAAATATAACAAATTTATGGGATTATCTATACATTTATATTATTATTATTGATTTGATGTATTTAAGAATTGTAATTTTAAAATTTAATTTCATTTAAGATAATTTAATAATTTATTTCAATGATAAAAAATTTAAAAATTTTGGTGCACTGGACGTGTATCAAACGTGTATGGTACAACTTTCAACGTCTATCGTACCATACACGTTCGATTGACGTTCGATACACGTCCAGAGTGGTACGATAGACGTTCGATACACGTTCGATTGACGTTGAAAGTGGTACGATAGACGTTCGATACGTGATCAAAGTGGTTCAATACACGTTCGATTGACGTTCGATATGCGATCAAAGTGGTACGTTAGACGTTGAAAGTGGTTCGAATGATGTGTCCAAAGAAGAAGGGGAAGAAGACGAGTGCGAAGAAGAAAAAGGAGAGGGTGATCAGTGAATAATTCAAAGAAGAGATGTGTCCAAACAAGAAGAGGAAGAAGACGAGTGCGAAGAAGAAAAAGGAGAGGGTGGTCAGTGAATAATTCGAAGAAGATGCATTGAAGGAGAGGATGGTCAGCGAATATGCAGGTGGAGAACAACGGTATCTTAATTTTGAAAAGCAATGCAACATTGGGCATGGATCTACATGCGAGCGCTTGGAGATGCAGCGAGACCAGTTGTCTTCAAAGCTTGACGGCGAACAGTTACATTTTTTGAAGTGAAAAATTCTTTTGAAGTGACATGGGACTTGCAAGAATCGCCCCGGAGTGGGATGTTGCGCCGTGCGGGGAAAACCCAGAGGTATGTACTGTAAAATATTTGTTTACATTTATCGCGTTTAACCGGTGAAATCGAGTTCGATCCCGCGGTCGCAAATATTATATCGATGTTTGTGTGTTCTAGAACTCGCCACCGCCATCACCCCCCGGATCGCTCGATTGGGAATCATCGCCGCCGCCTTCGCCGGAGCCGTCGCCACCGCCGTCGCCGCCGCCGCCTCCGCAGGTATGCAATACTTTGCATTGCTTTGTACGTTTGATGTTTATTGGGTTTAATGTATCCGTGTTATATCAATGTTTGTATGTTCTAGGGCTTGCCACCTTTTTCAATATGGCTGGATCAGCTTTTGGATGAGCTACGTGCAAGGGGAATGCATGTAACAGGTAAGGCTTAATTTTCATAACTTCTCGAAATTTTTATGTTTATTCCTGATACGAACGGACAATTTCATAGCTTTGATTGTTCTCTTAGACTGCATGTCCTATGTCAGAATATATGCATTAATATCCACGATCTGCAAATAGAGGTTCGAGACGATTTAGACCGTTGGGCGTTCAACGACGACAATGATGATCCGGACTTTTGGGGGCTACGACGATTATTCGAGCCGTAAATGTGCGTATATGTGTTCAGAGGATTTATTCGATATAATACAATCACGATGTGATACACGTGCATACTGATTACAATCTAGAGACGCGGTAGCGTCTCGGCGCCAAGTACATGAAAGACACCCTGTACATATCGACTGTCGCTACCGTGTATCTTTACTCGTGCCCCGGCTATTCCAACCTAACCTGAAACTTATTTCATTAATATCTCATCACGAATGAAGAAATGTCTGTCTTCCCATGCTTTTGCTATTCAATGTATTTGGTCGCGTGCCGTGCGAGCGATTACTTGCCATTGCAAATACAGCAATTATTCACTTTCACTTATACATGTCTTACAGTAAATCAAAAACAACAGAAAGTTTTAGAAGATCTGCAAGATTTTATGGACGATGTAAGGGAAAAAATTCTGCAGCCATCTCCGATCAGATGGGTTGCACTACCGGAAATTGTAGAAAGAACGTTAAGTCAGTGGACAGTTTTATTTGCTGTCTTTGCGGAGGCAGCAGCAGAACACAATTATTCCGAAAGAACAAACCAAATATTTCGAACATTAAGTTGCCCTTGTACTAAGGCTTATTTGCAATTTTTAAATTACGCGTTAAACATATTTACAAGATTCAACACAGTGTTTCAGAATTCGAAAGTTCTAGTTCATTGCCTGCTCCCTGAATGTTTTAGATTGTTAAGATCATTGGGAGGAAATTTTATAAAGCGTGAGTATATTGTAGCACCCAATTCACATGAAATAGACGTATATATAATGAAGATAATTTACTGCCACTGCAATCAATTTTTATTGGAGAGGAATCGATGGCAACCATTAATAAAATTAGAAGTAGTAATTCAGAAAATAGCCAAGGAATTATAGACATTTATGAAAATATAAAAAAATATTATCAATCTGCCTTCAAACATACTGTTTTAGTACTGTTTAGATTGCCTTTTAATGAGAAATTTTTAAATTCGTTAGTATATTTAAGCCCGCACATAGCTTTAGATGCGAGACATCAGAAATACCAATTGAACTGTGCTTTAAATAAATTTAAATCTAAATTAAACCCTCAAAAATGGCGAATATCCTGATTAGTTAAATTACTTATTTTAAAGTACTTATTTAAAAATTCTTCTCTCCCACATTTTTCTTTTAATAAATATATTTCGCCTCTTTTTTCAAATCTACATAGTTGTTGGTGCGCTGTTACTTCCCCTCATAACTGCGACCATTTTCCTATTCCTGCCCTATTCTATAAAGTGTTTGAGTCGGTTCGCGTGAACGCGGATTGTTCGTCGCCCTTTATACTGTAATTATTGTTATCGTGCATGTTTTGAATCGTGTAGGGACCTATCCATGCAGGTGTTAGTTTTGTGACCGTCCGCGTCTTAACGTCTTGTCGTGCAGTAGCACTTGGTCTCCGATTTTAAAAGACCTATCCGCGGTTTTCTTGTCGTAGTATTGGGATTAAAATTAAAATAAATTTAATGTAATATTGAAATTTATATAAATCCAATAATGAATAACTTTCAATTAATAAAATTACGGAAAATATTGTCAAAAATAAACGGACTTCATAAGAAATTGACTGTGAAATTGATCCAATCGCTCCTAATATTGAATAATTAGAATTTGAAGCCCAACCAACCAACAATTATCACAGGGTCAACACCTATTCTTAATAAATATAAAATTCCAATTTTTATTGAAAATAGCAAGAAATAATTTATAAATTAAATCCTTTCGTACAAAAATTTATTAGATAAATATAGATAGAAACCGATCTGGCTCACGTCGATCTGAACTGAAATCATGTAAGTTATTAAAAGTCGCACAGACTTAATATTTAAACTGCTGCATTTAAATTATATCCTAATTCAACATCGAGGTCGCAATCATCTCCATAAATATGATATCTCCGAAGATATTACGCTATTATCCCCAAGGTAATTAAATCTAACAATTTTTAATAAACTATCTTTTGAAACAAAAATACTTGGATAAATTTTTAAAGTTAAATAATTTTAAATATCCTCCCAATAAATTACTTAATTTTATTAAAACTTATTCCTAAAATAAATTATAAAATTCTGTAGGGTCTTCTCGTCCCATAGAAAAAATCTAAGCATTTTTACTTAAAATTTAAATTAACAGTTTAATCTAGAGACAGGAAATATTTCATCAACACATTCATTCAAGCCTTCAATAAAAATAATAATTATTATACTACCTTTGTATGCCACCATGTAGTCAATATACTGCAGCCACTTAGAAATAATTCATTGGGCAAAGCAGACTTTAAATTATTAAACATAAAGACATGTTTTTTGATAAATAGGTGAATATTTTTCATTTGCAGAATTCCATTAGTTCATTTTTATCTAAAAAATATATTCACTAAATTAGTTTGGCTCACGTCGATCTGAACTGAAATCATGTAAGATATTAAAAGTCGAACAGACTTAATATTTATACTGCTGCATTTAAATTATATCCTAATTCAACATCGAGGTCGCAATCACCTTCATAAATATGATCTCTCCAAAGATATTACGCTGTTATCCCCAAGGTAATTAAATCTAACAATTTTTAATAAACTATCTTTTGAAACAAAAATAATTGGATAAATTTTTTAAAGTTAAAAATTTTTAAATATCCTCCCAATAAATTACTTAATTTTATTAAAACTTATTCCTAAAATAAATTATAAAATTCTATAGGGTCTTCTCGTCCCGTAGAAAAAATCTAAGCATTTTTACTTAAAATTTAAATTAACAGTTTAATCTAGAGACAGGAAATATTTCATCAACTCATTCATTCAAGCCTTCGATAAAAAGACTAATTATTGTGCTACCTTTGTATGCTACCATGTAGTCAATATACTGCAGCCACTTAAAAATAATTCATTGGGCAGAGCAGACTTTAAATTATTAAACATAAAGACATGTTTTTTGATAACCAGGTGAATATTTTTAATTTGCAGAATTCCTTTAGTTAATTTTTTATCTAAAAAATATATTCACTAAATTAGCTATTAATTTTATCATAATACCCTACGCATAATTCATTTATATAATTTATTTAAAAAATTGCACCAAAATTCTTAAATTTTTTATCAATGAAATAAATTATTAAATTATCTTAAAGGAAATTAAATTTTAAAATTACAATTCTTAAATACATCAAATCAATAATAATAATATAAATGTATAGATAATCCCATAAATTTGTTATATTTAACAAAAATAAAAATACTTTTCATAATTAATTAAATATATGAATAAATTCATTTAAAAACTATATATATGAATAAAGTCGAATAACATATCATCACTCATTATAAATTTATAATTATTATTCCACATAAAAAATAATTTATAATTAGCTCTTTTAATTTCAAGATTAATACAATTTATATTAATTATAATAATTGCAGGTGAAATACATGCGGTGGATAATGAAATTGGAGAGATCAACAACAACATACTGGCTGTTAAAGAAACAGGAGGAGATGGCATAGCAATTGAAATGGGAGAATGAGCAATGAAGTTTGAAGAGAGGCTAATAAACTCGGAAGAAGGGTTGATAAGATATGAAAGTGGGAGAAGTCTAATGAGAGGAAATGAAGTTACGAAAAGGGAAAGAATGAGAATCAAATTCTTGGAAGGGAGAGGATGGTCAAATGAAGAATTGGAAAGAAGAAGATTAAATGGGAAAGAAGTGACGATCAAAATAGAGCAGGTAAGTAAAGACATCCAAGAACAAGAAAGAGAGACGAAAGTAAAAGAGTCAAAGTTCCTAAGAGAATTAAGAGAGGTGGCAAGGAAACCTGGAGATAAGCCGAAATACTATTGGGGGGAAAAATCAAAAAGTAGTGAAACAAGGGCACTGAAATATTGGCTAAAGAGAGAAGAAAGGGTATTTAGGCTTTATAAGAAAGGGGAAGAAAGAGTGGAACACGTGATTGAAGCATGTGAAGTACGTGGAGAGAGTGGCGGGAATTGGAAAGAAGAGAAGGAAAAACTTGGCTATTTTACAGGAGATAATAGGGAGAAGGAAAAGATGGAATGAACTGGAAAGTGATAAAGAAGCTTATACAGCATAGAATAGATTAGGAAACACTTGTAAAATAGAAAAATTGTTAAGACACAGCAGGATACATTAGAAGGGTTGGACACTGACACAATCGCGGGAATGAAATGAAAAGAGTGTATGATCGTTAAATTGTAACACGAAAATGAGCAATAAATTAAATTATTATTTTTTACTTTTTTATATTTTTCTATTTCTCTTTTTATTTTATATTTTTATATTCTATTTATATTTAATTTTAATTCCAATTTATTTAATGTTTTTAATTAGATTATTAATTGAGCCAAATCAATTATTTTATAAGATTTTTAATTTCATTAATGTTTATGATTTTTTATTTAGCTAGAATTAAATTTTTATGCAGTAGCATAAGACCTTCTCTCCTCACGAATTTCTATCAACTCCGCATAATTCTTTCTATGATTCTCTGATTGTAAAGATAACACTAGATACTAAGCCGCTGTATTTCAAACTGAATACTGTAACATTTTTATTTAATCTTGATCTGTGTATAGCCTATGTGTATCTGCGGTTGTATGAAACTGCACAAGGTGTGTAGATGAAATTTTTAAATTTTGTCAACGTGCTACAACAGAGCGATGTTGCCTGCCAAACATTAGATACGCGTCGTGCTGCTAAAATCATACGTGATAGCGAATATTACGACGAGGATTATCTTGTAGATTGCGAACTGTTAGCATGTGCCATCAATGATATTCTAGCTGATGCTCGTAGGAAGAAAAATGTTAAATTATTATTCTATTTTCATATTCTTTGCCTGTAACAATATATTATCATTTAAAACAGATTATGTCTCTATTTTATTTACCCTCATTCTTTCCTCAATTCTAAGATTCGACGTTTTAAATAGTATTATATTTCGTTCACGCGTTCTTCGCGTCGTGTCATCGCGCGATACGCTGCGACGCTAAATCTGAACGCTTTAAAAACATGCTAGCTTTAGAATGCTTGTTACATATTTGTTTGGAAATTATTTCTCTGCGTTGGAAAAAATATGTCTGTTTGCTACAGAATGGCTCGCTAGATCGTTTATTCATGAAATTATTATTTCTTTGCGTTGGGGAAAAAGTGCATGTTGGTTTGGAAAAAAAATTTCAGCTGACACCGCATAATTCTGTGATTCGTGCCTTCTTCGCGCCGTGAAAATGACGTCATCCTGCACGGCTGCTCCAGAGGAGTCAAATTACACACGATCGCGCGATACGCTGCGATATTAAGATTGAAAAACATTTGAAAGACTGTTAGCTTTAGAATGCATGCGATTGTACCACTGTCTCTCTCTCTCTCTCTCTTTCCCGTCCCCGAATATATGGTTTGTAAAACGTCGATCTTTCCCGACATCGCTCGAAACAATTTCTGATAAATTATTAAACAAATTCTGCTGCATATTGGTTCGCTATATCGGTGTGGGCCAGGTGTGAAAAAATTTTCGGGGGTGGGCCAAGGTCATTTCCTCGCTCGGTTAGGTGTGAAAAAGATTTTCGGGGGTCAGTCCCCCCTCTGAAAAATTTTCATTCGAGCGTTTTTCGCGCCTCCAAATGACACCATTTCGCGCAGCTGCTCCAGGGGAGACAAATTACGCGAGATCGCGCGATACACTGCGACGTTAAGATTGAAAAAAACATTTTGAAAAATTTTAGCTTTAGAATGCATGCGATTGTACCACTACTGTCTCTTTCCCTCCCCCGAATTTAGCTTTACAACTATGTAGTGCTATCTCTTTCCCTCTCTCAGAATTTAGCTTTAGAAAGCATATGATTGTAGCACTAAGTAGTGCTATCTCTGCCTAACTCTTTCGATGTACCTCCTTCCTCCAATAGATTGCACGTAAAAAGCCGACATTGTCCGAAACAATTTCTGATAAAAATTATTATTATTATTATTATTATTATTATTATTATTTCTGCGCTTGGCGTTTCGCTAAATCGGTGTAGGCCAGGGGTGAAAAAATTTTCGGGGGTGGGCCAAGGTCGTCCCTCCCTCGGTTAGGTATTAAAAAATTTCGGGGGTCATTCCCTCCCTCTGAAAAAATTTCTGACGGCGGGCCAGATCTGGAGAGGTCTCCGCGGCCGCTCGGCCTGGCCTGATCCCCTCCACGATTATGGCTTCCCCCACTCCGCGGCTCGTGCGCGCGCAACCAGTCTTCCACTCCCCGCTGTCCCCGCGCCCATGTTTCCCTCCGCCGCACTCCCCCGCGCGCCCTCACTTCCACCCGCCCCCGCGCTCCCCTCAGAGGACCTGAGTTAGAATCGGCATAGCCCTACTACTGACTCTATATAAATTAATGAACAACGCGGTGTACGGGAAAACGATGGAGAATGTGCGGAATCGCGTAGACGTGCGACTGGTGACGCGGTGGGACGGTCGTTACGGCGCGGAAGCGCTGATCGCGAAGCCGAACTTTCACAGTCGTACTATTTTCTCCGAGGAGTTGGTTGCGATCGAGATGCGAATACTCAAAGTGAAGTTCGACAAGCCGATATACGTGGGGATGAGTGTACTGGACGTATCGAAAGAATGCCTGTACGAGTTCCTTTACGCGTACATGCGCGCGAAGTGCGGTGATCGGTGCAAGGTCCTGTACACCGACACCGACAGTTTAATGTATAGCGTGGAATGCGATGATGTATACGAAACGATGAAGCGCGACGTCGACCGATTCGACACGAGTGATTACATGGTGGACAATCCATATGGTATGCCCCGCGTAAACAAAAAGGTGCCGGGACTCATGAAAGACGAGAACAACGGCGTCTGGATGACCGAGTTCGTCGGATTGAGGTCCAAGATGTACGCGACTAGAACGTTTAACGCCGCAGCGGGGTCTACGATCGAGACTAAAAAAGTGAAGGGTGTGCGGAGACACGTGGTCGCGAACGATATACAATTCGTCGATTACATTCGTTGCCTGCACGATCTCACCGAGAAAGCGGTTCGGCAGAACAACATTCGATCGAACCGGCACGATGTGTTTTCCGTGAGTGGGGAAAAGAACGCTCTCAGCCCGTTCGACGATAAGCGGTGTATTTTAGCCGATTGGGTCAGCACCCTTCCGTGGGGGCATTATCGAATCCCCCAGCTCAAGGCCCACGAACGCCTCGAGCTTGAGCCCGACGAGTCCCTCGAGCTTGCGTCCGACGAGTCCCTCGAGAATCCCGTTGTCAGATTGTACGTTTGTATGATCGTACGTTTGCATGTACATATGTATATACGTTTCGTTGTAAGCGTTTCTTTCTTTCGTTCATACCATTTATCTATTTACGAATATCTGATGTATGTATGTATGTATATAGCGTAGAATGGATAAAATTTTGTATTTTCTATACGTGTTAGTATATATTTTTTTATCCTTATTTTGCTAAAATCAATTGTACGCATATATACGAGAAGAAGAATGAGAATAATTGAATAAACGAACAATGTATATATATATTTATATGTATGTATTTCTTTTATTTATTTCAGTAACATAGCGCGCGTTTATAATCGCGAATCATAGAATATCCTTGTCGCGTATCCACGAGTTCCGCGATGAATCGAATCCGAGCCCCTTAACGTACACCTGGTTTCCTTTGCGACGAATAATCTTCTCGACCAGATAGACGTCCAGATTCGCGACCGAATGCAGTTCGTACTCGTAGAATCCACCCGAGATCGGCTCTCCCGCTGAATCGCGTAGAATGTACGTCACCGGGTACGTTCGTTGCACGGTTACGATTTCGAACACCTCCGTCGACCAGTTCGGAATGTACCCCATCTCGAAGAGGGTCTTGAACTTGCTCACGCGTACCTTGTCACCGACGTTGAATTTCGCGCGTCGTCGAACACCTCTCGATGCGGAAGGGCAGAGGGGCTCATTCGCGGCGAACGACAAACGCGTCGCGGGGGTCACGTCGACGGGTCGAGCGTTGATCGTTCGATGCTTGCGATGATTGTAGGTGCGTACGAGTGCAGGTAACAGGTCGACCCAGCGATAGGACGCGTTCAAGGAGAATTGTTTCCACATGAGGTTTTTCAGCGTGCGATTGAAACGTTCTACGACCGACGCTTTCATCACGCTGTACGTGGAGTAGTGGTTGATCCCGCGTCTCTTCGCGAATCGTTCGAACTCAGCGTTGTAAAACTCTTTTCCCATGTCGGTTTGTAAATTTCGCGGGCATCTGTCGCTCCGCCGCAACACGGTCGCGAACGCCTCGGTCACGTCGCGTCCGCTTTTCGTTTTCACGGGTACGGCCCACGCGTACTTGCTGAACGCATCGATGATCGTTAGTACGTAATGATATCCTCGATTTTGCTTCGCGTACGGACGCATCTCCACCAAGTCGGCCTGCCATAAATCATCGTAACCGCGAATCGTAACGCTACGCCGTGGGAAATTTCGTCTCGCGGGAGCGTGTAACTCGTTCACTAATCGTACTCGTTCCTTGTTCATGCTTCGCGGGTGGGCGTTAGAAGTAGTACGAGTTCCTCGAGCGTTCGTAAAATGCAATCGGCACGCGTCTTTCGCGAACGACCGTCTTCGTTCGACGATCCAGAGTCATAGCCACTGTCGTCGGGGTCAGGATCGATAATCATCGTCGTCGTCGTCGTCGTCGTAGTCGATCCTCGCTCGCTTTTCGCTGATCCTTTCGTTCGTACAGATCCGTGATCGTTATCGCGGTCGGTGTCGGCGCCGACGTCTCGATCCCCTCGAGTCCGTCTTTCGAGTGATCGAAGCGCCGTTCCATCGAGTTATTTAAATCGTCCTCCAGTCGAGACAATTTCGTCTCAACGATGTCCGACATCATTCGTTGTACTCGCGTCTGGAGTTGAGATCGTTGATGCTGGGCGTCCAGTCGCGCGTTCGCGATAGCCGTTTCGATTTTCCGAGTAAAGCGTTCGTCCACCGCGGCCAATAGTCTCGTCATTGTCATCGCCGTTTCGTTGTTGTTGTTGTCATTGCGTAACGAGGTACCAAACTTGTTCACCGACATGACGATGCGCGCGCCCCGAATACTACTGACGAGACGATCACCGGATCGCTCGATTTAAGATATATATTTGTCCTCGCGAAGTTCCTCCAGGATCGATGCGATTTCGTTATCGTAACCCGTGTGACCTGCCGCGCGCGATGCCACGAGCAACGCAAGTCTATCGACCAATTCGTTCGGATCGTTCCAGTACGAGTAATCGATCGCGTTATCGGTGACCGTCATCGATTCGTCGATGGGTAATCCTAGACCATGTCGCGTGCCGCGCCCGCCGCCGCGCCTAACGCGTCTGATACCCGATGTCCGCACCCCACCGATCACCGCGGATATGATTTTCTTATACTTGTACCCCCTGTTACCCAGCGTGGGCTTGCTCGGCGAATGGTTTCGCTTATGCGCGTTCGTCGACAACAAGATGCGTCGGTACGAGTGGAGATCCTTGTCCGTGCACGTCCTATCGTTGGGTATTTGCATGAAAAGCAATTCGTACAAACCCCCAGTCCCCGAGTATCGCGTTCCGTTCACGCGAATGTCATCGCCGTCACCGTCAATGGCGAGCACGGAATCGCCGATCATTAGGTCGTCGTCGGGCCCCAAATATACGCCGTACACGTTGTCGATTCGTTTCTTGGTATCGGTGAAGAATAGTCGCAGGTATTCTCGCGATAAGGGTCCTTTGGCGTTCCGTATATACACTTCGATATCATCGACGGGGCTACGCAGCGTGTCCAAATCGCGAACCTTTGCTGGCGACTCATCGTCCCGAATTTTTTCACTGTCGTCGACATCATCGACAACATCGCTGTTGTCCTTATCGTCGTTGTCGTTGTCGTTGTCGTCGTTGTCGTCGTCGTCGTTATCGTCGTCGTCGTCGTCGTCGTCGTCGTCGTCGTCGTCGTCGCTAGATTCTGGAATGTTATTCGAAAGTTCCTTGGATGTATCCTCGGTGGCGTTTCGGAGTCTCTTCAACGATTGTTGTTGTTGTTGTTGTTGATCGTATTCGTGTTTCCTATTCACAGACCGCGATCGCGATCGAGGCGTTGAGCGCGTTTTCAACGCCGACCCGTTCTCGATCAATCGTTTCAGCGGTTCGACGATGGGACGCGTGCCGGCCTCCACAGCCGCTTCCGTAGCAATTTTACCAATTTTCAAGGCTAAGCACTTTTTACGTATAACGTCGCTGACTTTGGCAATTTCTAGCTTTGCATTCACCATTGCGTCCACACCCTGGCGTTTCGTTTCTTTTTGGTGTTTCGCCCCTTTTTGTCGATGACGTCGACGATGTTTATGCGTACGCTTCGCGTCGGCGTTGCTCGAGGTTATCGTAGTCGGCGGTGTCGTCGTCGTGGATTCGTTAGACATATCGTGTTAATCGGCGAACTACTCGCGGTTTACTGAGGTCCGCCAGCTACGACGAATTCGTTAAATCCTCTCCGATATCGACCTTCGTACATGGACCTATCCTTATCGATCACCACGAAATCGTATCGTCGACGCCAACATCTCGCGCACAATTCGTTGAACGACTCGAACGTCATGTCTGTGTTCACGTGATCGTTGTACACGCGACGCAAGTTCGTGCGGTCTTGTTTGAATAGCATGAGAAAATTCGCGTTGTCCCTGATCAAATATTTAGGTATTCTAGCGTACGCCTGACACAAATAGAAGCAGTCCACGTTGGCGTGACGACCCATGGAGAAGTATTCGCGTATCGCGTTCTATTCGTCGCACGCCACGTCGTCGAACATGAAGATCGAATCGGGCCGAGCGTCTCTCGGTGGAACGATCTCAGCGTTGTCGAAGTAGGGAAAGTATTCGATTCCGTCGACGCGCGACAACACCTGCTCGAGATATCGATACTTTGGCTGATGCAACGATTTCGAGTACACGTACACGTTCTCGAAGCGCAAACCGTTCGGACTCTCTAGCATGCTCAGAAGCACGTTCGTTTTTCCGCACCCGGACGGACCGGGACCCGGACAAATCACGCCTCGCACAATGTTCGGCAACAACGGACCGTGTCTGTTCGATCGACTCGCGTCCCTATCGTCCTCGAGCATTCTGTTCGCGGTCATGCGAATAACGTCCGACTGTTTCGCGAATCGCATGTTCGTGCGCGCGCGTCTATGACGGGGGACGACTATTTATATTCGTGGCACGTGTCTCGCAGGTCACTATGGTTGTGATCGGTGGAGCGCGCGTACGCGTTTATTATTGTAGTAGCTATCGCGGTTATTCTAACGCAGGTGTATGATCGCATCAACGACCGCGGCGTCTCGCGAAGTAGGGAAAAGGAATCTGAAGAAGAAGAAGAAGAATAAGAAAAGGAAGAAGAAGACTGGATAGGGTCTCGTGAACGGTATCATAAACCGTTTACCGTACGAACTACACGTTCCGGGTTATCAGTTCTGCGGACCGGGAACGCGTTTGCTAAAGCGATTGGCTCGTGGCGACGAAGGTGTGAATCTCCTGGACGCCGCGTGCCGCGACCTCGATATCACGTACTCTCGTCGAAAGGATTTGGAGGGACGACACGAGGCGGATTGGGCGTTAGCCGAAAGAGCGCGATAACGCGTGTTTGCGAACGACGCGACCTTTGACGAATAAGCCGCAGCGACTGGAGTGTGGGCAACGATGAAGGCTAAAACTAAACTCGGCATGGGTATGAGAAGGACGAAACGTAAACAGAGAAAGTCTGAAAAGAAACATCCGCAACGACGACATCGCAATCTACGAGTGGCGAAACGCGTGGGCTTTCTTCAATTTCTTCTGTTCGTGCTGCCCGCTTTATCGGCTATCGGGGCATTGGCCGGTGGAGCGGCTGGTATAACCAAAGCGGTCAACGATTCGAAGGCCTCTCGAAAACAGCTGGAATAAACGTTGCGTCATCATCGGGCGATGGAAGGCGAGGAATGCATCTGACGCCGTACAAGCGAGGCGCCGGTTTGAATCCTAGACGTCGACACCAACGACGACAGCGATCAAAGGAAAAAAAAACGTCGATCGAGTAGGCACGTGGCGACGGTGGCGGCGATAACGCGACAACCTATGACGAACCTGCAACTAGAGCGCGAGTGCGCCAGCGTACCGTTCTTTCGAGTGGTGTTTATGCGCAACACGCCTCCCACGCGCGTACGAACCAACGAATGCGGCATCGCGAATCTGGACGAGAACCGAGGCGCCGGTACGCACTGGGTAGCGTACGCGAAAATTTGACCGCGAGTATAATACTTTGATAGTTTTGGGAATCTGCGACCACCCGCGGAATTGATCTACTATTTCGGACGCGGTACAACGATCACGTACAATCACGATCGTTTTCAACGTTTCGACGAGATGAATTGCGGTCGCTTATGCATGCAATTTTTACAGCAAAAGTCTATGGAATTATGGCCTATATACTAATACTAATACTAATAATGATGTATACTAAGATTATGCTGCAATGTATCCATGCGTAATGGCAATCCACATCTTCTATAATAAAGACTCGCAACATCGATAAATTGCCGAGTATTCGTACGCGCGCGCCACTTCCTCTCTCTCCGTCTCGCGAGTGTAATCTATGATATGTCGTTCACGCTCACGTTAACGAGTCGCAGCAGCGTGCTCACGGTAAACTAAGGTAAAAGGCCCTATTATGGAACAGTGTCCCAATTTATGAAACATTACAAGAAAAAATGAATAATTTTATATATATGTGTATATAATAATTTAAATAAAATTATATTTATAAACATTACTATCTAAATATTTGTATGTGTATGAATATAAATGTTGCGTCAATGCATTTAACATAAAAAGAAATGTTGAAGTGTCCATGTGTCTATGTTGGTACAAAATCAGCTGCTATTCGAGTTGAAATACAGATACACTTACTTATTTGTTTCAAGCATATTAACAAATTTCAATGATTTTAAAAGATGTTTAATAACTTATTCGAAAGCTGAAAAGTCGTAGATTGTAATTAATTTTAAAAAAATAGAATTCCGGTGTGATTTTATTAATTATAAAGCTGTTTCGTAATAGGTACATTGGCTTTTTAGAAGTCCGTATTTATGGAACGATAATTCGCTTGTCCCATGTTCCATGGACCTGTTGATTTCCGCCTAGCCCGGATTTATGGCACAGCAAAGTTCAAGTGTAAATAGTGTTATATCTAGTTAAAAAAGGTCTTACTTCTAAGTTTTTTTACCTTTATCTTCAAATAATTATCATATTTAACCTTTATTTTTATCAAACATACGTAAAAGTAAGTGTATTACAAACTTTGGTTTGAAAATTGTAGAACTAACCTATAAAATATTGCATGCCTGAATAGAGTAGATTGAAATTTACATTTATTTATAGAATAAATTGTTTCAGGCAAAACTTGTTAATATTCAAACATGGTAGATACCAGGAAAAACAATAAAAACAAACCAGATACGACAAAAATTTAAAAAAATCTCAACAGTGCTGTGAAGCGAAGCGCAAACACTCTTAAGTTTAAAAAAAAGCCTACGGTCTTAGTGAGTAAGTTAAACGCTAAAAAGAAGAAAACTAAGAGAATCAATTATTCTCCTGAACATCTTGAGAAAGCTATTAAGCTAATGGATGATACAGGCATTTCCCTCAGGAAAGCTGCCAATGCGTTTGGCGTTCCTGTAACTAGTTTAGCCAGAAGGAAAAACAATTCTGGTGTAATAAAAAAGAAAACTGGACCAGCAACTATTTTAACTGAAGCCGAAGAACAAGAAATTGTTAATTGGATTTTATATAAAGCGGAAAGAGGTTATCCAGTTACCAAAACAGAGCTGTTAGATTCTGTACAAAAGTATATAGGATCGTTAAAGAGGGATACTCCATTTATTGAAAACCGTCCAGGCCGTCATTTGTACGAACGATTTAGAAAACGCCATCCAAATTTGTCCGTTAGAATAGTACAACACTTAAGTTTAAGTAGAGCTGCTGTCACAAGAGAAGATTTAAGAGAGTGGTTCAATGTGCAAGGAAGCTATTTGAATAATAAAAATCCATAGAAGATAGCAACATTCCCTTAGCAGAAAAATTTGCGGAGGCATTCACGTTGCCGACAAAATATTTGCCAATAAAAAAAAGGGTTAAGGTGGAAGGTTCTGGCAAGGCGAAACGACCAGCGGCAGCCACTTCGGATGCCTGGTGGCAAGACCAGCTCCAGAAGGAAGAAAAAGAAAAAATAAAACAGGAAAAAATTTCAAAAAAAAAACATCTGCAAGAAAAAAATTATTAGCGGCAGAAAAAAAATTTGGACGAGAAAATGAAACAAATACAGAACGTATAAAAAATATTTTATTATGTTTGTTTAATATTTTTTGAACCCTGTTCTTAAAAACTAATGTACATAAATATATATTATATATATTATTTTTATAAAAAACTGAAAAACTAAAACTAAAATATGAGAAAAGATAGTGGTTTTTATGTTTTTATCTGTACCATAAATAGGGACATACAATATGGAACACTAGGGACACGGTGATCAAAGCTGTGCCATAAATACGTACGTATACATCACTCCTATTTTTCAATCATATAATTATTTTTTAACGTTATACTTACAGAACAACGATTATTTCTACTTCAGAAAACATGAAATAATTTAATAACGCACAAATTCGCAACATTTAAGTTCTTAGTTATTTAAAATCATTGAAAATATCATATCCCTTTCTAGCATCTGTTCCATAATAGGGCCTTTTACCTTATTTCCCGCTGATAGATTTGAGCGACGGTCAATACGAATTAGGACTCGCGGACTTGGAGACGTTTCACACGATTCCGAACATCGACTCGAGCAACGATAAATTCTATTTCATCGTGAACTATGAGAGCGACAACGACTCCCTCGTCGAAGCCGCTTATGAACGCATTACGATCCGCCACGGCTCCTACGAATTAGACGCTATCGCCGAGTATCTGAAGCAACGATTGCTCGATCGATATCCTCGAAGACTCGGTAACAACGAGAACGGCGATGACGACAAGTACCCTATAATGCTACGAGCTAACAACAACGCCATGAAGAGCGAGCTATACTGCTCGTTTTTTGTAGACTTTACGAAACCAGACAGCGTTGGCTCGCTGCTAGGATTTTCCCCGAATCGCGTCTTATTGCCGAGAATCTGGCACGAGTCAGACGTACCCGTGAATATTATAAACGTTAACGTGATCAGAGTAACGTGCAACGTTACTACCGGCGCGTACAGTAACGATAAATCGGTACACACGATCCATGAATTTTCGGCTCGCGTGCTGCCGGGATATAAGATATCGGAAACTCCGCGACACGTCATTTACCTGCCGATCGTCGCACGAGTAATACGCGATCTAACGTTGTGCATCGTCGATCAGTACGATCGTCCTATAGATTTCCGTCGGGAAGAAATAACGATTCGTCTGCACGTTCAACGACGTTCGCGCGATTGGTAGCGTGACCGCGCGTGTACGCGCGTGTGCGTAGTATGTTAGTGTTAGATCACACGTACGAATCATCAATCGTCGCTGCCGCTGCTACTCCTGCCGTCTCTGTCTCGCGTCATCGGCGCAACCCTTCATCGGAAAGCGAAGGTGGAAGTAGAATAAAGACGGGTGGAACGATAAGAAGAAGACCGGTAAGAAGCATAAGAAAGCCGTTGACTCGTCGAAACGCGCGTTTTTTAGGATCGCTAGGATTCATCGTCACCTATTAGACAAGCAGAGAGAGCGACGCGATGTCTATTATTCTGGACGTGGCGAATACGCCAACCTTCGACAATCGTATCACGAAGATCGAGTACCACACGTATAATCCGTACGCCAACACGACGTTCGACAATAACGATGAGATAAGAATTCCCATACAGCAGCAAGATCTGTACACGCTCCCGTGCAAAAGTTTTCTCTACATCGAAGGTCGTGGCACGTTGACGGCGCAGGATGCGAAAAGCCCGGCAACGTCCGCGACCGCGGTTCTCGACAACAATTGCGTAGCGTTCATGTTCGATGAGATTCGATACGAATTGAACGGTATCGAGATCGATCATTGCCGAAATCCCGGGATCACTACCACGTTGAAAAATTACGTTTCATTGTCGGTCGACAGAAGTAAAGCGCTCGCGAATGCCGGTTGGAATTATACCACCGACTACGATAAAGATATTTTTCATTCGGGCTCTTTCAATTTCTGCGTACCTATGAGCATGCTATTAGGATTCTGCGAGGATTAGAAACAAATCGTGATGAACGCGCGGCACGAGCTGATTCTTATTCGATCGCGAGTCGATACGAACACGATGCACTGTGCATCCGCCACTGCGAGACCGAAACTGGAGATACGCAAGGTTCAGTGACGTATGCCCCACGTCGTTCTGGACGATGCGTATAAACTATCGATGCTGCGTATCCTGGAAAGCGGTCGGCCGATCGCGATGAGTTTCCGATCGTGGGCCATGAACGAGTACCCGTTACTGCAAGCGACAACGAAGCACACGTGGACCGTGAAAGCTACGTCGCAAATCGAGAAACCTCGATACGTGATATTCGCCATACAAACTGATCGACAGGGCCGCTCCGATAGATCCTCGAGCACGTTCGATTCGTGTAATCTCACAAACGTTCGATTGTACCTAAATTCCGAGGTGTATCCGTACGACGACTTTAACTTGGATTTCGATAAGTATAAATGCGCGATCCTGTACGATATGTACGCGAAATTCCCTCGATCGTACTACGGTCACGGAGAACCGTTGCTGAACGCGATCGAATTCTTTCAATACGCGCCCATCGCGGTCATAGATTGTTCTAGGCAAAACGAGTCGTTGAAGAGCGCTACGGTGGACGTGCGAATAGAGTTCGAATGCAAAGAAAATGTTCCCGCTAATACTACCGTGTACTGTTTCATGATACACGACCGCATAATCGAATACAACCCTTTAACCAACGTGGTACGCAAACTAATATAGTGTGCGTACGTGAACGATTACTACTACTAATACTACTACTACTACTACTGCGAATACTACTGCTGTTTTAAAATGATGATGTCGATGTCAAAGTCCTCAGTTACTGTTTCGCTACCGACGTTACTACTACTACTACTTATACGAGTAACGATGTTCGCCGTTGTCGACTTGCAAGGTTTTAAAACCGAACGTGACTTCGTCGTGAAAGAGATCGCGATTCGCACAAACAGCAACAACGCCAGCAACAACGGCAGCA
Source organism: Andrena camellia (assembly GCA_029448645.1). NCBI lineage: Eukaryota > Metazoa > Arthropoda > Insecta > Hymenoptera > Andrenidae > Andrena > Andrena camellia. Next base: position 16,592,341 of record CM055681.1, read on the forward strand.
GCAGTAGCAATAACGATGAAACTCCGACGATCAACCACTGGATCTTCGAATCGCCATACTTCTGGAATCACCTAAATTCGTTCGAGAAATGCCAAGCGTCCTGGCTCGCGAAGCATTATCACGGGCTCCACTGGTCGGATGGCTGCGTTCCATACTGGAAACTTCCGGGACTGCTCGCCAGCGCACTCGCGAACATCGACTTCGCCATCGTGAAAGGTGCGGAAAAGAAAACCTGGATGCTGTCGCTACTACCGAACATAATCGTCGAGGATGTCTGGGATCTGTACAAGCTGAAGGGAAAAATGATCAACAACGCTCGAACCGTTGAGGACGACGGCGGCTACGACGTTGACGATGATTATTGCGGGATCACGCCTAACACCGTGAACGACTACGATGATACCGAAGTTCCTAACCTGAAGTCTATGTCTTCAAAGAATGCTCCACGATGCGCGTTTCACGACAACGATGGCGTTTGCGCGCTAAAGAACGTCCATAAGATATGGAATTATATACGCAGCGTCGCCTAATGTAAGTCCTATACACGCATTGCGTCTACTTTACGCGTCGTACGCAGAAAAACGAATATGTATTAATTATTTTTTTGTTTCTATAGCGATGAGAACCATAGCGACGACGACGCCGAGCACAACGGCGAAGATGGGTACAACGGCGGCAGTGGCGGTGAGCGCAACGACGACGACGACGACTGATTTATTCACCCGCGAGCAAGAATACCCCTCCCATATGAACGTCATTTTTACGCAAAATACTGTTTTTTCTATAATTTAAGTATGCATGCATGGATGTACATTAATAATCACACGCTGTTTTGAATAAAATATATATATATATTTATTTATTTAAAAAATTGTTGAATCTTTATAATGTTTAAAAATTATTTTAAAAAAGAAAAAAATTATTTTAAAAAGAAAAAAATTCGACGCGATGTTACGTCCTGCAACAGACAGAAAAAAACACCAAATTATTATTATATAAAACGTTGGCATTAGCATGCGAAACACTAAACAATTAAAATTCACTTATACTCACTCTTCGAATAATCGCGGCAGCCCCCAAAACTCTCCTTCGAACGCCAAAAATTCAACGTCCAGCGTATCCTCCCACCACATACGTCGGGCGAACTGAATTTTTTTCCTTAAGGGGGCCGTCTCAGCGGGCCTTGACTGTCTGCGTACGCTCACACAAGCTAGGAAAAGCGTGTACGTATACGCGTGTAGTAAACAAACCGTAAATTACAACTTTCTCCCTGGAATCGGCTAGAAGGAAGTTTTTGCGGGTATAGTTGCCTCCCGTAGACATCCGTGCAGGGTGGTCTGGTGCGTTTGAGCGCTAATAACCACCGTACGTTGAAATAATACTGAATTTATGAATCGTGTACTGAGACAGACTCGAAAAATGACAGATTGAAGCTTCCAGAATTCTCCGTCACCAGCGTTGATGGTATATTCGCGCCATGTATCATCAGAACCGGTGGAAGACCAAACTAGCCGATAAATGTAGGAAAGACATAGTTGCCGAGACGTATCGAGGGTCGAATCGCGCTGTTGTCGCATTTCCCCTATCACTATTTTGCCATCAAGGAAGCTTGAATGAATCACGGCGAAGCAGTTGGAGAACAGAGATGGGCAAAGATAATATCTGGATAAACTCAAATGAAAGATACTACAGTATTGTCTCATTACGGGCTCGGTTAGGTGTACACGATGTGGACTTTTCGCTATTCCCATCACTTCTGTCTCACTCTTGTCCGGCGAAGGCGAGAGCGAAATGGAACGAGAGCGAGCGAGAGGCACTGAAAACGAGCGAGGGCAGTACGAGATAGACGACGGGATGATGTTTTGTCTCGCTCCGTCTTTCGGACGCCTGACATTCCGTCCTTTGCGTTCGCGGCCGTCGCGCAGGCAAGGCGTTCCATCTTGCTCCCCCTTCGGCGAGAAAGAAGCGAGAAACGAACACTGGGAATTAGGGCTCTGTTCGCGATACAGGCTCAACGCCGCGCCGGTCCCGACCAGCGAGGACTTGGACTGTTCGGCGGCGGCTTGTAATCTCGGTTGGAGAGGCATACAGTGTTGATAAAGTGTAAAACGTCACGTTTTCAGTATTCAGTAACATACTGCTGAGATTTTCCACATTAAAATGAATTCAAATACGGTATAAATCGGATTATTTCTAGAACTGTACTAGATAATTAAATATAAATGTAACAATTCTAATCTAAAAATGTTAAAAATAATCCGATTTATACCGTGTTTAAAATCATTTTCATTGTAGTATAAGAAAATAATTATTTTTTTAGTTTTTAATGCATTTTTAATAAAATCGTTTATTATAAATTTTTTTATTTTCAAGTTTTTAGTTTTCGTGGATTTACATTTCACAGCTCAAACTTCTTTACAAATATCTTTTATTGCTGTATGCAGTTTAACAGTTTGCTTGAACTCTAAAGTTCGTAAAGAACGCGAGTGGTCGATTGGATTTGTGGTTATGGGTTATTATTTATTGGTGACTGGGTAATTCTTTCACCCCTTGGAGGTTTTTTCCATAATTTTGTATTGTCATCCAAGCTACGCACCCCTGCCATGTTTCAAGACAATTGGTTGGTTGGAAGTGGATTAAAATTGAGTTTCCAGATTTGAATCAAACATACAAACAAACAGGGGATCGTAGCTGAATAAAATCTTTTAATGAGACATTCCAAAATATACATATTGTTAGAACTGATCTCTAGTTTATATTGATAAATTTTTACAATCGTGGAATAACAATTCCGAAGAAAACCATGTACAAAAGTATTAAATTGAAATATACTTTTGTCCAAATTGATGTTTTAAAAAAATGATTACGTTATTAAATTTGTGTTTAAACAACAGACAATTCTTGTTGATAAGAAAGATCATTTGATGTATAGTTAGATAAGAAAGAAAGCGTCATATGTTTTTAAAAGAACTATAGCATTTATAGATTTCATTACGATCGACGTGTTACACTTCGGTGATGTCCCTTATTCAAATTGTATGCTTTGAAATTGCACATTGATTATACAAAATATTACATCGCAAATTAGTATTGTTTCATTGACATGTTTCCTAACTTCACTACCCAACCTCTCTATCTTTCATTATTGCTATCCTCTTTTACGTTCAGCGAGGAAATAATTTAAATCGGACTACTTTGAACGAAACGGGCTTTCAATTCTGCAAATAAATTTTATCTGTAATATCGTTAATAATGACAGTGCAAATTGTGTCAGGTTTGGTATCTTTCCATCTTTCCTTCTTACACTCTCGGACCTCTTTATCTATCATTATTGCTATCCTCCTTTACGTTCAGCGAGGCTCTGACGCTAGACGCAGCTCTCGTGCCGTATTCCTTCAAGACTTCTCGGTAGAAAGAGCTGTTCCAACAGCGCGGCAGAGACGGAGAGAACAGAAAATGTGGCAACTATGCGTCAAAAATTCGTCTACTCAGAGTACCTGGAGATGTCACCTCTGTTGAAGTTCTTTTTATCGACCGCAGTAGTTTCATTAAGTCCGTTTGTTTACTGGGGGCGCTTCGATCGATTCGGACCATAACAAAAATGAGACGGCCCCCTTAACTCGCTGCAGATTTGCCCGTCCCTCCTCGTCGGGTATTGGCGATGCTGAAACAAACCCATGACTCGATTAAATCATCGTCGAATACTGTACGCGCACCAATATTATATACACAAAACATCACTTACGAGTAACTGAATTATGATGTCCCGATCACCATCACGCGCATGCGCCTCGATGTCAGCTCGACGCTGAATGAAACAAACGTGTGAAACAATTAAATCATCGTCGATTGGTGTACGCGCATCAGAATAATATTTCCGAAACATCACTTACGAGGCGCCCGACCGTCCCGAGATATTCGTCGCTCCATTGCGACATTTCGACCTCTCGTTCGTGCTGTAACAAACACGCGATTCTATTAAAACACTGTTAAATGGTGTACGCGCACCAATATAATTTTTTTCGAAACATCACTTACGAGATATCGAATGCAATCCCTCCGCTCCACGCGACACGCCCTAACCAGATTATCGATTGCTGAAACAAACGTATAACTTTGTTGGAAGGCTATCCAATTGAATGAACGCGCCAATTCAATTTACACAAAAAAAAAAAACAATACTTACGATTTTTCGCACCAACTCATCTCGCTCGTCATGCCACTCACGTTCCATTTCACCATGATGTCGCTGTAACAAACGCACAATTTCATTAGAATATCGCCAAATGGAATACGCGTACCAATTCAATTTACGCAAAACTAAACTTACGATACATCGTTGTATCTCAAATGCATTCACGCCTTGCCCCGCTTCGGATAAATATAATTCAAACGCGTCCATATTTTGTAGAAAAAAAAATGCTGGTGATAACTGCACTGACCCATGTGGCGGTGGTCGACGTCCTTATATGCATTTCGGTTCTCTGGGCTTGAGGGCTAGCTCTGCGCATCGCAGGGTAGGGGTAGTCGTGGAGTACGTGTGGCGGGGGTGTCCGTGTCACAGTTTCTTCTTCGCTGATTCGACATTAATTCTTCCAGCTTATAGCGTACTTTTATGGTTTGCACTTTTATGGTTCGCACCCCGAATCGTCTCCGACTCTTCTGCGAAACGTGTGCACCTTAAATTTGGCGCGTACGCTATTTGAATCTGCTGTGCATACCATTTGAATTTGTCGCGCGCTATTCACATTTCGTATTAATGTTTGTGCCATAGCACAACCATGATCATCACCATCATTGATACAATATACTCTTGCACATTGGTGTGTACGTGTGCATGAATCTGAATAAAAGCTACGTTGGTCAGTCTTGCGGACTTCATAACGTCACCTACGCTCGAGTGCTAACAAGTATCGTTCGCGTCAATTTCTCCGTCGATCGGTATAATCGTACAGTGCGTATCAAAATGTACAAACGCAGATTCAACGATTCGTCCTGTGCATCCGGCAACGATGGCGGTTTCCCCACTAAACAACACCAACAATCCGATACGAGGTACGTACATATTACTATACACTTTTCACTTACTTCGTTAGCTTACTTCTTTCACTGTAAACGAACAAATCATTAATTCCGTGTACACGTTTCTTACAGTTCTGAATCCGCAACGCCAAAAACATCGAAAACGCCAAAACCATTAAACGTGCGAATCCTGGGGCGCGATTACCCTTTAACCTCGACAGCCTATAAAAGGCTAACCATTGGAATTCGCATTGGCATGGGTTCGTGCCGTGTCGAGATCACCATAGTCGACAATAAAGGCTGCGAGTTGTGCTTTTCAATGTCAACGTGGAAACTCCTGCTGCAAAATGGGGCTGACATACTTCAATGATTACGCGACAACGCAACGTCGCCCCAAACCTACGTCGTAATTGATCTTTTGCGAATCGAATTCACGCGCATGCATAATGATCAACTCGTCAAAATCACCGATAATCGCGTTACCTTATACATGACGGAAGTCACGATGCGTAAACTATTCGCGTATGAACATTGCATCGATCATATGTTCACCTGGTTGACCAAAAATATATACCCCATAAGCAGTAAATATGCCTTCGTAGACGTTCTACGTAGCGCTACCGCACCAACGGATCATGTAAAATTAATTTCCGAAAGCGAATACTTCGAACGGCATTCTTTGATCGATTGTGAATTGTTAGCGTTAGGAATGCAATCCATGTTGCGCGATGTAAATCACGTACCACTATAGTACGCGTATATATACGTTTTAATAAATGAACGATTTTTACATTAATACCTGTAACGACTCATTTATAATATCCTTTCCTACTAATACCTGTAACGACTCATTTATAATATCCTTTCCTACTAATACGACGGGCAATTACTCGTCTGCCAGATGACCAAGAGGCAATCGATATCATACCGTTTTCTTTGGGAATTTCGACTATGGGATAAACCGCAGAATTGCTCTGTCAGCGGGTGGTAAGTGGTAACCTCGAATCGACACATGCCGCTGACTCGTGGAACAATGCGGTCATAAACCGTAACCCTGGTGAGACGATCCGATCGAGCAATCTGGATAGGTTTGCTAGCCGGATGTCTGGTTTTTTTCCTAGCTATGTCATCCTTAGCGGTATAGACTTAGCGAATGACAATTGTGTTGTAGAGTGCATGTTGGTAACAGCGAAATGCGATTTAGGTTGGCATCACTTATCTTTAGTTTCTTTTTACTTTCATGTATGTAAGAAAACACATCATGGCGGTTAGCCAGTTACAGTATAAAACATAACAAGGTGCTTTATTATTAGACCCATATAGAAAAAGAATCCGAAGTAATCAACAAATTGTGTTTTAGGATAGGCTGTAGAGGCGGTTATCTCTCTCTCTCTCTCTCTCGCTCTCTCTCCCTCTCTCTCTCTCTCTCTCTCTCTCTCTCTCTCTCTCTCTCTCTCTCCTTTTCCTTCTACACACGCGTCTAACGTCTTCTGCGTCCGATACGTTACCACCTGTATCGAATTACAGCGTCGGTGATAAGACGACGGCCCCAAACTTTAAAATATTCGAGACGATATCCGAATAATTATCGCTCTACGTTTTCGTTGGCGCATGTTTTCGTTGGCGGATGTTTATACGAGCGCGACGTTGCATTCTTTCACGGCGATCGTGAGACGGTTCGCTGTTTAGGTTAATTAATCTCGAATCGTCATCCGTGTCGAATTACAGCATCCGTGGTACATCCCTTTGCGCCTGTGCACAGATCCCCGCACGCGTACGGCAAACGGTTGCGCGCGCGCGACGCCATCTTGAAATTCCCGCCCCAGTGACGTCATTCCACGAACACCCACGAACTCGGTACCCCCCTCCCCGCCACGCCCCTCGCCCATCGCGACCGAGAGCGCGGTACCCCCCCCCACGCCACGACCCGCGGTACCCCCCGCCCCGCCTCACCCCTCGCAACCCGGTCACAGACATCTCATAGACCACCTACTGATACCTACCTGCCAAAGGTCTACGCCCGGAATGGCAGGCCCAAAGGCTGGACAATTCTTTTCCGTCAGAAATGATACTTAGGTAGGTACATCTGCGGTATCGAGAAGCGCACCGTTACTTTTATTTTGCACTTGCTCCTACGCTCGGATGGCCGGTTCTTTTGGGAGGGATGCAAGTTCGATTGGTTAGAGTTAGGAGGTGTGAAAGTTGCTAGACCAAATTTCAGCCATAGGGAGCAGATTGTATTAGGACCAATCGGATTTGCATCCCTCGCAAACGGCTGCTCTCTTGAGGAGAGCCTCTTCACAGCAATACCTCCTCCCCAATGCCCACCTTCTCTCGCACGGAATACGTCAACGCATGCTTCTGTTTTGATATTGGAGCTCGTGTTTATACTCGAGAGATAAGGGATCTGTGCGAATTTTTAGGGAGGACCTCGCGTCGACAGCAGGCTACCCGTTTTCTTCTTGTGTCTCTCCACGAGGCGTATTGACGGTGTATTGTAGGAGCGTAGATGTCTGGATGCCAGTTATTGAATTCAGGAGACGATAGAAACACTTTATTACAAAACACACATACACTATAATATTAAAGTAAATCGTATTCCTCTCGGGCAGGAGTACTGATAATGATCGAACTTGCGCCCTACTTCGCGCAGACCGATTACACGGAGGGTACTCGAGTCACACACTGCACATATGATACAGGGTGAATCTGGAGCTACGCCCGTCGAAGGATGCGGCCTGGTAGCCCGTGACGAGGACAACCCCCCAGCAGTGCCTCACCGAATTTTATGGCTTTTTCCGGAAAAAGGTATGAATCCTGAGCCGAACGTAGCGAATTGAGGTCGAGCCCCGCCGTCGAGGGTGAAATATCCATTACAGCGTATTAAGAAATTCTTTTCTTCATCGCATCGAAAGGGACGTGACGCCAATGGATTCCTTATGTTTTTCTGATGAAAATCATACCAAATGTCATGCAAATCGGACTACTTTGACACAAGCTATTTGTACTCCTTATTTAAAAGTTGTCCTATTTACACGATATTTGGCATGATTTTCATCGGAAAAATATGAGGCATTCTTCGGTGTCACTTCCATATCGATACGATAAGAAATAAAGAATTATTTTATTTCTGGAACAGGTATGAATCCTCGGCCGACCCCGGAAAATTGTGGTCGACCCCCCGCAGTCGAGGGTGAAAATGTGAAATATTCCTTTCAGCGTAGTAAAAAATTCTTCATTCTTTATCGCATCGAAAAGGCTGTGACGCCAAAGGATTCGTTATGTTTTTCCGATGACGATCATACCAAATTTCGTGTAAATCGGACTATTTTTAACCAAGTCAAATCAGCTTGAAATGATACAAATCGATTTTCCATGGAATTTCCTTTATCAAGGTCCGAATTACGTCGTTCTTGGTGTTAGTTTCATCGGCGAAACGTGAGGAATCGATGGGTGTCGTTTTCGCAAAGATCTGATAAGAAATGCGCTAGTCGAAGATTGCTCACTTCTTAATAGGCACTCGAACCCCTTTGAGGGTCGAAAGCCATAAAATCGGGTGAGGCACTGCGATGGGCTATCCTCGCTACGGGGTACCAGGCCGCATCTCCTTGACGGGCGTTGCTCCAGATTTACCCTGTGTCTGTTTCAGCAATAAAATAATCCTTTACTCTTTATCGTATGGATATGGACGTATGGCCGATGGATTCCTTGGGGTTTTCCGATGAAAATCATGCCAAATGTCGAGTAAATCGGACAACTTTTACATAAGGAGTACAAATAGCTTGTGTCAAAGTAGTCCGATTTGCATGACATTTGGTATGATTTTCATCAGAAAAACATAAGGAATCCATTGGCGTCACATCCCTTTCGATACGATGAAGAAAAGAATTACTTAATACGCTGTAATGGATATTTCACCCTCGACTGCGGGGGCTCGACCTCAATTCGCTACGTTCGACTCAGGATTCATACCTTTTTCCGGAAAAAGCCATAAAATTTGGTGAGGCACTGCTGGGGGGTTGTCCTCGTCACGGGATACCAGGCCGCATCCTTCGACGGGCGTAGCTCCAGATTCACCCTGTATCATATGTGCAGTGTGTGACTCGAGTACCCTCCGTGTAATCGGTCTGCGCGAAGTAGGGCGCAAGTTCGATCATTATCAGTACTCCTGCCCGAGAGGAATACGATTTACTTTAATATTATAGTGCATGTGTGTTTTGTAATAAAGTGTTTCTATCTTCTCCTGAATTCAATAACTGGCATCCAGACATCTACGCTCCTACAATCCACCGCCAATACGCCTCGTGGAGAGACACAAGAAGAAAACGGGTAGCCTGCTGTCGACGCGAGGTCCTCCCTAAAAATTCATACAGATCCTTTATCTCTCGAGTATAAACACCAGCTCCAATATCAAAACAGAAACATGCGTTGACGTATTCCGTGCGAGAAGAGGTGGGCATTGGGGGGGAGGTTTTGCTGTGAAGAGGCTCTCCTCAAAAGAGCAGCCGTTTGCGAGGGATGCAAATCCGATTGGTCCTAATACAATCTGCCCCCTATGGCTGAAATTTGGTCTAGCAACTTTCACACCTCCTAACTCTAACCAATCGAACTTGCATCCCTCCCAAAAGAAGCGGCCATCCGAGCGTAGGAGCAAGTGCAAAATAAAAGTAACGGTGCGCTTCTCGATACCGCAGATGTACCTACCTAAGTATCATTTCTGACGGAAAAGAATTGTCCAGCCTTTGGGCCTGTCTTTCCCGGCGTAGACCTTTGGCAGGTAGGTATCTGTTTCAAAAGGCAAGGCCACCCGTGGCGCCAGCAAGACCGTCCCCGGTCCTTGCTATTCCAGCGGGTTTTCTTCCAAGGAAAATCAGTAAATTTGCAAGCGCAATATCTTAAAAACCAGTGGAAATAAAGTGTATACATTATAGCTTATTGAATTTGTCTTGGAACGCACTATCATGTGACCTCTTCAAAAAAAATAGTTCCATTTAAAAAACCGAACTTGACCATCGTATCTTTTAAAATAATAATCGAAGAAAAAAATCGTCTACGCTAATAGATTGGCCCCCTCGAACCATGCGATTCCATATTTTTTTATTTTTTTATCTCCAATACTTTAGGAGATATCCAGCTGTTCAGTCTTCCCGCGGACATCCTGTATAGATTTAGTATAATATCGTAGTATACCCACTGTACAGTGCATATTAGTTTACGCTTTGTATAACCTAATATAATTTATGATAATTTAGTGCAATAAATAGTAGAGGATGGCAGCGTACGTTAAAAACTTTAATACTACCTGAGTACTACGACCCCCATATATTGTCATTCCAAAGGCGATGTCCACTACCGCGTGGTCCCCTTGTAAGTCCTTTTACAAAAATATCGCCATACTGCAAATCTTTTGTACAGGTGGTTGATTGAACATTTGGATCATGATGTAGCAAGACTGTTTTTCACATTCAAAAATTTTTAACGCGACTACGTGGTTTTGAAGAGGGCGACTTCGTAATTCTTCGCAAGTAGGATTATTATTTAAAGCTTTCTTGTCATTCAACTAATTTTTGGTGGGATTATGTGTTGAGGTGCGTATTGGAAGTGTACCAAATTTCATTTCCATAAAAACAACGAAGAAGAAACAACAAATAAAAATGAATTCAACGAAGGCGGCTTGTAATATTTGTTCAAATTAAAATATCCAGGTGTTTACTGTTTCCGCGGACATCCTGTATAATGAACTAAAAAATAAAATACTAGCATGCCCCGTCTCGGTTTCGCCCGAGGTATTAGCGTGACTGATTCGTGTTTATTAGAATTAATATCTTTCAAGGAAATTAAGTATTTTGAAAAAAGCTTAATTGCTTCATAATATTTCGAAAAAGATAACATTCTTGATATATATAATGTTTTTCTGACATTCGGATGAATTGTTATTGCGCATCCTATTTTAACTTCTCGTAAGTTAACATACCTAGTCAATTCCTGGATCATAATTGAATGCAAACCTTCCGGTAACATTCACTCTTATGAGTCCAGGTTTTACATTCCGCGTTGCTCGGCGTGATTAACTGCCGAACCCTGGTGTATATTAATATATAAAGCAGAAAGTGTTTGTGTGTTTTTTTGTCGCCTAGAAACTCTCGAACGGTAAACTTAGGGATCACGGAATGTGTCGCCCAGCTCATTATACCTACCTAATACAGATGCACGTGGCTATTTAAAAAAAAATAAATAAATAAATAAGAAAACATTTTTTTTATAAAATCAAAATCTAAATTTTGGGTGAAGCCGTATAGCAAAGCTATTATTTGCAAACGTCGAGCAGGTGCGGTTGATCTTGACAAATTTGATCGCACTCGGGGCATAAGTAATAACATCCACAGGGGGTACGAATAAACTTGCAACAGCTATTTGTATCCTGAAAACGCTCGAGAAGCTTCGCCTCCTAGTGGTAACATTGTGGTACTGCTACGGGCGAGGTATCGCGCGGTCGAATATGCGCATGCGCGCGCGAAGTAGAATGTCGTATACACGGGTCACGTGGTCTGCAAACCAGCCGTACACATGACATGTTTACATATAAATTACATGTTAATAAGGCGTTTCTGAGACATGCTACATAGCCTTTGTCCGCCCTAGAGTATACAGGAATAACGTGTCAAAATTTGAGGAAGATTGGTTAAATATATGATTTCAGTTAGAAAATGTTTTGTGCCGCGTTTCGAACCGATTTGCCCCACTGTGCGGCGACGGCGAGCATGGACACCAGGCCCGGTCATAAATAGGGCCGGTGCGAGGATGGTTGGCGCCTTCATGCAAGAAAATGTTTGGCGCCCCAAAATTTTTTGCCCCTGAGTAGTAAGGCTAGGCGGGTTCTAACCCAGGTCCTCTGAGGGGAACGCGGGGGCGGGTGGAAGTGAGGGCGCGCGGGGGAGTGCGGTGGGGGAACTTTAGGCGCGGGAACAGCGGGGAGTGGAAGACTGGTTGCGCGCGCACGAACCGCGGAGTGGGGGAAACCATAATCGTGGAGGGGATCAGTCCAGGCCGAGCGGCCGTGGAGACCTCTCGAGACCTGGCCTGCAGTCAGAAATTTTTTCAGAGGGGGGAATGACAAACAGCTGAAATTGTTTCATACCTAACCGAGGGAGGGAACGACCTTGGCCCACCCACGAAAATTTTTTCACCCCTGGCCTACACCGATCTAACGAACCGCCAAGCGCAGAGGAATAATAATAATAATTTATCAGAAATTGTTTCGAGCGATGTCGGGAAAGAACGACGTTTTACAAATCACATATTCGGGGGAGCGAAAGAGATAGCACTACATAGTGGTACAATCGTATGCATTCTAAAGCTAAATTCTGAAAGAGGGAAAGAGACAGCAGTGGTACAATCGCATGCATTCTAAAGCTAAAATTTTTCAAAACGTTTTTGATCTTAACGTCGCAGCGTATCGCGCGATCGTGTGTAATTTGAGTCCTTTGGAGCAGCCGTGCGAGGTGACGTCATTTGGCGGCGCGAAAAATGTTCGAATGAAAATTTTTCAGAGGGGGGACTGACTCTCGAAAATCTTTTTCACACCTAACCGAGCGAGGGAATGACCTTGGCCCACCCCCGAAAATTTTTTCACACCTGGCCCACACCGATCTAGCGAACCAATATGCAGCAGAAATTGTTTAATAATTTATCAGAAATTATTTCGAGCGATGTCGGGAAAGATCGACGTTTTACAAACCATATATTCGGGGACGGGAGAGAGAGAGAGAGAGAGAGAGAGAGAGAGAGAGAGAGAGAGAGAGAGACGGTACAAGCACAGTTATTTTAAAACTAAATTCGGGGAGGGAAAGGGACGGCACTACATAGTGGTACAATCGCATGCATTCTAAAGCTAACAGTATTTCAAATGTTTTTCAATCTTAATATCGCAGCGTATCGCGCGATCGTGTGTAATTTGACTCCTCTGGAGCAGCCGTGCAGGATGACGTCATTTTCACGGTGCGAAGAAGGCGCGAATCATAGAATTATGCGGTGTCAGCTGAAATTTTTTTTCCAAACCAACAGACACTTTTTCCCCAACGCAGAGAAATAATAATTTCATGAATAAACGATCTAGCGAACCATTCTGTAGCAAACAGACATATTTTTTCCAACGCAGAGAAATAATTCTCAAACAAATATGTAACAAGCATTCTAAAGCTAGCATGTTTTTAAAGCGTTCAGATTTAGCGTCGCAGCGTATCGCGCGATGACACGACGCGAAGAACGCGTGAACGAAATATAATACTATTTAAAACGTTGAATCTTAGAATTAGATGGTGAGGAAAGAATAAGGGTAAATAAAATAGAGACATGATATGTTTTAAATGATAATATATTGTTACAGGCAAAGAATATGAAAATAGAATAATAATAATCATTTAACATTTTTTCTTCCTACGAGCATCAGCTAGAATATCATTGATGGCACATGCTAACAGTTCGCAATCTACATGATAATCCTCGTCGTAATATTCACTATCACGTATGATTTTAGCAGCACGACGCGTATCTAATGTTTCGCAGGCAACATCGCTCTGTTGTAGCACGTTAACAAAATTTAAAAATTTCATCCGCACATCTTGTGCAGTTTCATACAACCGCAGATACACATAGGCTATACACAGATCAAGATTAAATAAAAATGTTACAGTATTCAGTTTGAAATACAGCGGCTTAGTATCTAGTGTTATCTTTACAATCAGAGAATCATAGAAAGAATTATGCGGAGTTGATAGAAATTCGTGAGGAGAGAAGGTCTTATGCTACTGCATAAAAATTTAATTCTAGCTAAATAAAAAATCATAAACATTAATGAAATTAAAAATCTTATAAAATAATTCTTAAATACCCAGCTATAACAATTAATGAAAATCTACCTCTAAAATACTCAGTATTAAACCCAGACACCAATTCTGATTCCCCCTCCACTAAATCCAACACCTTTTGATTTGGCTCAATTAATAAGCTAATTAAAAACACTAAATAAATTGGAATTAAAATTAAATATAAATAGTATATAAAAATATAAAATAAAAAGAGAAATAGAAAAATATAAAAAAGAAAAAATATAATAATAATTTAATTTATTGCTCATTTTCGTGTTACAATTTAACGATCATATACTCTTTTCATTTCATTCCCGCGATTGTGTTAGTGTCCAACCCTTCTAATGTATCCTGCTGTGTCTTAACAATTTGTCTATTTTACAAGTGTTTCCTAATCAATTCTATGCTGTATAAGCTTCTTTTATCACTTTCCAGTTCTTTCCATCCTTTCCTTCTCCCTATTATCTCCTGTAAAATAGCCAAGTTTTTCCTTCTCTTCTTCCCAATTCCTGCCACTCTCTCCACGTACTTCACATGCTTCAATCACGTGTTCCACTCTTTCTTCCTCTTTCTTATAAAGCCTAAATACCCTTTCTTCTTTCTTTAGCCAATATTTGCATGCCCTTGTTTCACTACTTTTTGATTTTTCCCCCCAATAGTATTTCGGCTTATCTCCAGGTTTCCTTGCCACCTCTCTTAATTCTCTTAGGAATTTTGACTCTTTTACTTTCGTCTCTCTTTCTTGTTCTTAGATGTATTTACTTATTATCTGCTCTATTTTGATCGACACTTCTTTCCCATTTAATCTTCTTCTTTCCAATTCTTCATTTGACCATCCTCTCCCTTCCAAGAATTTGATTCGCATTCTTTCCCTTTTCGTAACTTCATTTCCTCTCATTAGACTTCTCCCACTTTCATATCTTATCAATCCTTCTTCCGAGTTTATTAGCCTCTCTTCAAACTTCATTGCTCATTCTCCCATTTCAATTGCTATGCCATCTCTTCCTGTTTCTTTTAACAGCCAGTATGTTGGTGTTGATCTCTACAATTTCATTATCCACCGCATGTATTTCGCCTGCAATTATTATAATTAATATAAATTGTATTAATCTTGTGTTACGTGCCGGTTACTTTTTCAAATTCATTTCATATCAGTGAAAGTCCTTAATAGCTATAATTTAATTCACATGAAGCCTGTCACGCCACGGCATATTCTCATGGAAGATTATTGTCAGCGCCGTCGACGTTCTTGGAATGCGCGTTGTGATAAGCATTACAAACCCCGTGCATTGTAGTAGACCACCTTATATTTTTCTTCCCTGCTAAATTTCTGTTACACTACCATTGACATCTGATCCAACCATTGCGTGTTGTGGGATTTTCCCTCAATCAATTGTCAATGATCTACAGACCGAATTGTAATAGTAACTTTACATGAACCGTTACGCCACTGCGTTCTTCCATGCGAATATCTTCCAACGCCGTCGACGTTCTTAGAACGCCGGACGCGATAACAACCTGGGCACTGAGATGCTGGGAACGTCCCGAGCGACGACGGTTGGGCCCGTGTGCAAGAGGTGCGGAGTCAACAATTTTGGCGCTCTTTGTTCAAAGTCCCAAGTGCTCGGGCCTACCCCGCGTTCGTTCGTGGCAGTCAACTGACAAGTCGCATAGTGCGTGGTTGTTCTGTCCGAGGACATATTGCTGCATTGTTTAATCGGTCTATAAGCCGGAGTTCCACCGTATCACAGCGAACGTGGAAGAACTTAGTTCTCGTAAAAACTGTATATAATTGTATACCATCTTATTCAATATTACTTATTATTCGCTATTTAGGCAGTCAGCTAGCAAGTCGCGTAGTGCGCTGTTGTTCTGTCCGAGGGACATTTGCCATACAATAGGCGTTTGAGCCGGGGTTCCATAGTGACATTGTGAACGTGGAAGGACTCAGTCCCCGTAGAGACTTATACCCATTTTATTGTTCAGCTTATATTAATCATTTTTTATTTTTAAATTCTATATTATTATTATCAGTGTAATCCACCTTTATTATCAGTGTAACCAGCATTAATTGGTGTATTGCGTGTGTGTGTGTGTGACCCACGTGAACGTCGCTCAGGCGTAGGACAGCTCTAGGTCATCAGAGAGACAGAGAGACAGACCGAGAGAGAGAGAGAGAGAGAGAGTAAGCCAACAAAAATTGTAACCGTTCTTGTACCAATTCGGTGAGTGAATCAAAGATATCTTATTGTACGGAAGCGACAATTAATCCAACCACTTAGTGTGTTACGGGAATTATCCCTCGATGATCTGTCGTATTCCCTCGAGCGTGTGCCGCGTTTTATAAATTCCCCGTTTATACCGTTTGGGATAACTCTCGCGCATAGATTGATCCCACCACCTAATGGTGAGTTGTGGGTTTTCCCTCGATCAATCGTCGTCTACAAATAGTCGTCCGGCATGCGTTAGCTTCGCTGCATTTAATCGTAACCCTTGAAACCTACAGAACGAGTTCCTGTACTCGATTGCAATTTCTTTATGCAACTCTCGCGCAGCGATTGATCCAACCACCTAATGGTGAGTTGTGGGTTACCCTCGATCACGACTGAAATTTCTTTATGTATATTTATCGCTTGACGCATACCATGTAAATTCCCCATCTGTATCACCCTTTGTTTTCCTTTACTGATTTTGTAATACATGGTAATATCTAATTTAAATCTCGTCACATTTTGTTCGAACCAGTCTCACCAAAGTACTACATCCCGATTGGACAACCTGTATAGGTTGTAGACGAAAGCCGTACCCAAATAATCCTGATTTTTGCATAATAATCTCATTATGTCAAAATTATAAAAGTTTTTAAAATTCGTTAAGCTTTGCGTGAGGAATTAGACTCAACCGCTCGGTCGCTTAAAAATTAAAGTCCTCGCGTAACACTTGAAATTAAAAGAACTAATTATAAATTATTTTTTTATGTGGAATAATAATTATAAATTTATAATTAGTGGTGATATGTTATTCGATTTTATTGATATGTAGTTTTTAAATGAATTTATTCATATATTTAATTAATTATGAAAAGTATTTTTATTTTGGTGCAATTTTTTAAATAAATTATACAAATGAATTATGCGTAGGGTATAATGATAAAATTAATAACTAATTTAGTGAATATATTTTTTAGATAAAAAATTAACTAAAGGAATTCTGCAAATTAAAAATATTCACCTGGTTATCAAAAAACATGTCTTTATGTTTAATAATTGAAAGTCTGCTCTGCCCAATGAATTATTCTTAAGTGGCTGCAGTATATTGACTACATGGTAGCATACAAAGGTAGCACAATAATTAGTCTTTTTATTGAAGGCTTGAATGAATGAGTTGATGAAATATTTCCTGTCTCTAGATTAAATTGTTAATTTAAATTTTAAGTAAAAATGCTTAGATTTTTTCTACGGAACGATAAGACCCTATAGAATTTTATAATTTATTTTAGGAATAAGTTTTAATAAAATTAAGTAATTTATTGAGAGGATATTTAAAAATTTTTAACTTTAAAAAATTTATCCAAGTATTTTTGTTTCAAAAGATAATTTATTAAAAATTGTTAGATTTAATTACCTTGGGGATAACAGCGTAATATCTTTGGAGAGATCATATTTATGAAGATGATTGCGACCTCGATGTTGAATTAGGATATAATTTAAATGCAGCAGTTTAAATATTAAGTCTGTTCGACTTTTAATATCTTACATGATTTCAGTTCAGATCGACGTGAGCCAGATCGGTTTCTATCTATATTTATCTAATAAATTTGTGTACGAAAGGATTTAATTTATAAATTATTTTTTGCTATTTTCAATAAAAATTGAAATTTTATATTTATTAAGAATAGGTGTTTACCCTGTGATAATTGTTGGTTGGTTGGGCTTCAAATTCTAATTATTCAATATTAGGAGCGATTGGATCAATTTCACAGTCAGTTTCTTATGAAGTCTAAGAAAGTTTCCAGCGTCAGAAAATTTCAGACGTAACCCACTGCAGAAATTTTTCAGAACTAACCGAGGGAAGGGTTTCAATACATGTCCGTCCTAACCGATGGAGGGGGTGACCTTCAGAAAAGTAACCACAGATGTTTGATACACGTTCAGAGTGGTACGATAGACGTTCGATACACGTTCAGAGTAGTACGATAGACGTTCGATACAAGTTCAGAGTGGTACGATAGACGCTCGATACACGTTCATAGTGGTACGATAGACGTTCGATACGTGATCAAAGTGGTTCAATACACGTTCGATACGTGATCAAAGTGGTTCAATACGCGTTCGATACACGTTCGATATGCGATCAAAGTGGTACGTTAGACGTTGAAAGTGGTTCGAATGATGTGTCCAAAGAAGAAGGGGATGAAGACGAGTGCGAAGAAGAAAAAGGAGAGGGTGATCAGTGAATAATTCAAAGAAGAGATGTGTCCAAAGAAGAAGAGGAAGAAGACGAGTGCGAAGAAGATAAAGGAGATGGTGGTCAGTGAATAATTCGAAGAAGATGCATTGAAGGAGAGGATGGTCAGCGAATATGCAGGTGGAGAACAACGGTATCTTACTTTTGCAAAGCTATGCAACTTTGGGCATGGATCTACATGCGGGAGCTTGGAGATGCAGCGAGACCAGTTGCTCGTCAATCTGCCACTGCGAGTGATCATTATGCGTTTCAATCAGGATGTGGTGCGACGACAGCAACGAGATGAAGGAGTATTTGGTAAGTGATATTTGTACATAGCGACTACAAGGTCTTTTCATAAAAAGCACATGTTTTCTATAGTTTCTCATATGTTTCAGCGAACAGAGTATCCATATACGAAGGGATACTACAGCATTAAATGTAGAAAATTAATGCATGGCTTCAGGCAGTTTTGGCGCGAGGTTCGAGACGATTTAGACCGTTGGGCGTTCAACGACGACAATGATGATCTGGACTTTTGGGGGCTACGACGAGTATTCGAGCCGTAAATGTGCGTATATGTGTTCAGAGGATTTATTCGATATAATACAATCACGATGTGATACACGTGCATACTGATTACAATCTAGAGACGCGGTAGCGTCTCGGCGCCAAGTACATGAAAGACACCCTGTACATATCGACTGTCGCTACCGTGTATCTTTACTCGTGCCCCGGGTATTCCAACCTAACCTGAAACTTATTTCATTAATATCTCATCACGCATGAAGAAATGTCTGTCTTCCCATGCTTTTGCTATTCAATGTATTTGGTCGCGTGCCGTGCGAGCGATTACTTGCCATTGCAAATACAGCAATTATTCACTTTCACTTATACATGTCTTACAGTAAATCATAAACAACAGAAAGTTTTAGAAGATCTGCAAGATTTTATGGACGATGTAAGGGAAAAAATTCTGCAGCCATCTCCGATCAGATGGGTTGCACTACCGGAAATTGTAGAAAGAACGTTAAGTCAGTGGACAGTTTTATTTGCTGTCTTTGCGGAGGCAGCAGCAGAACACAATTATTCCGAAAGAACAAACCAAATATTTCGAACATTAAGTTGCCCTTGTACTAAGGCTTATTTGCAATTTTTAAATTACGCGTTAAACATATTTACAAGATTCAACACAGTGTTTCAGAATTCGAAAGTTCTAGTTCATTGCCTGCTCCCTGAATGTTTTAGATTGTTAAGATCATTGGGAGGAAATTTTATAAAGCGTGAGTATATTGTAGCACCCAATTCACATGAAATAGACGTATATATAATGAAGATAATTTACTGCCACTGCAATCAATTTTTATTGGAGAGGAATCGATGGCAACCATTAATAAAATTAGAAGTAGTAATTCAGAAAATAGCCAAGGAATTATAGACATTTATGAAAATATAAAAAAATATTATCAATCTGCCTTCAAACATACTGTTTTAGTACTGTTTAGATTGCCTTTTAATGAGAAATTTTTAAATTCGTTAGTATATTTAAGCCCGCACATAGCTTTAGATGCGAGACATCAGAAATACCAATTGAACTGTGCTTTAAATAAATTTAAATCTAAATTAAACCCTCAAAAATGGCGAATATCCTGATTAGTTAAATTACTTATTTTAAAGTACTTATTTAAAAATTCTTCTCTCCCACATTTTTCTTTTAATAAATATATTTCGCCTCTTTTTTCAAATCTACATAGTTGTTGGTGCGCTGTTACTTCCCCTCATAACTGCGACCATTTTCCTATTCCTGCCCTATTCTATAAAGTGTTTGAGTCGGTTCGCGTGAACGCGGATTGTTCGTCGCCCTTTATACTGTAATTATTGTTATCGTGCATGTTTTGAATCGTGTAGGGACCTATCCATGCAGGTGTTAGTTTTGTGACCGTCCGCGTCTTAACGTCTTGTCGTGCAGTAGCACTTGGTCTCCGATTTTAAAAGACCTATCCGCGGTTTTCTTGTCGTAGTATTGGGATTAAAATTAAAATAAATTTAATGTAATATTGAAATTTATATAAATCCAATAATGAATAACTTTCAATTAATAAAATTACGGAAAATATTGTTAAA
This sequence comes from Andrena camellia, assembly GCA_029448645.1. Classification (NCBI taxonomy): domain Eukaryota; kingdom Metazoa; phylum Arthropoda; class Insecta; order Hymenoptera; family Andrenidae; genus Andrena; species Andrena camellia. Next base: position 16,612,800 of record CM055681.1, read on the forward strand.
AATAAACTGACTTCTGTTACGTTCGGAACGTAAAATTTTTCTTTCTGGATGTGGTATGTATCAACAACGCCTAGCGTTATGGGAAATCCCTCGTTGATCATACTCCTGCCTAGTAGTTAATATTAATTTTTGTAAAACAAGAACCCCTTTCTTTGGAACGTCGTCGCCTCGACATATAGCCGTCCCGCGATAGGGATAAGGCGGTGCTGACGCAGCAGCGTCCTCACCAGAGAGTCGCGCTCGAAAAGACCCAGTAGTTCTCTTGTTGTGCCGAATCCGCTCTGTGTAAGCGGCAGGGATGCGTTTCATCAATGCCTTGCAGCATTGTGAGAGATCCCTCGTTGAGAACACCTCTGACCGTCGCGCTAAACTTTGTAACATAATCAGTAACGGCTACATCGGGAATGTGCATACTGGGTTGCTTTTTAGAAGACTGACGGAATTGTATACTCTGCATCCGGTGCAGAGAACCGCACCTTCCCACGGTTTTGTCGAACGTGTGAATTATTAATTAATTAAACCTATTGTTAAAATCAAATGCCCAATACAATTTCTGATAGTCCAATGACTGTGGGATTCCCCTAGTCAGAAATTGTGTATGAAATTATGAACATTGAGGGAGAGCCCTCAGCTGTGCGAAATTGTATGTTTTTCAAGATGTGGGATGTCATGTTTTTCTGTACGTACGAATGTTCCGTAGAGATTGATTAGATATTTGAACCGGGAGTCTGATGGATAGATGTGAGCACACACATACACCACCTCGTTAGGTAGACGGGCCCACGGTAGTGCGGCCGAGCGATAAAATGCAGCGTAAGCATTTTCGGTACGGACCCACTCCGGTCGTGGCCGAGAGCGTGAAGCTGCGACACTCTGTGACGATAAATCGTGAGGTGCGTGTCGCTGGGTCCGCAAAAGTTTTAGAGCAGGAGTTCTCCGGTCTATAGTGAAACCGCGTGAAAGACTCGACTTTGCGAAACAATTCATTTTACTAAACTTTGCTTACAACATTAATTTATTAACTACAACCTAAAAATTATCATCCCTTTCACTCTGTTAAAATCACCATTATTCAGTCTCGTTTGAAATTTCAATTCAGATCTATTCGTTAAGATAACCAAGTGTGTGTGTGTTCGCGTTTCATCTCTTTTTCTGATTTAGGTATATCAGCAAAGCACAGGAAAACACTCCAACCGAAAATCACAAAAATATATTAATCAATACAATATCGACTGTCTGGTGAGTCACACTTATTATCTCTTTCGTACACTGTATTATAATTGATTCGTACTTAACACAATTTCTGATAATCAAGTGATTGTGGGATTCCCCATATCAGGAATTGTGCCCGATTGCGCGAATGTTTATGTTTGTTATTGACTGATTTTTCTTTACATATGCAGTTCTGCTATATGTTTTATATCCATCCAATATTTCGGCATTAAAGCTTTGTTATTCATTATACTCATTAATTACCTGTCTGGTTCCTTTGAAAAGACCCGTATGGGTCTAGAGCACCGACGATCCCAAAATATACCCCTTATCCTTTTGATAAGGTACCTATATACTAAAAAATAAAATAATTGACTGTGACGACTGCGGCGAGCTTCATTGCCTTTCATAAAATTATACCCAATACAGTAAATTCTGATAGTCTACCGACTGTGGGAGATCCCTAATCAGGATTAGCGTGTAAAAAACCGTGCCGCTCGAACACAGCAGGCCGCGGCACGTAACACTTCATAAGAAACTGACTGTGAAATTGATCCAATCGCTCCTAATATTGAATAATTAGAATTTGAAGCCCAACCAACCAACAATTATCACAGGGTAAACACCTATTCTTAATAAATATAAAATTTCAATTTTTATTGAAAATAGCAAAAAATAATTTATAAATTAAATCCTTTCATACAAAAATTTATTAGATAAATATAGATAGAAACCGATCTGGCTCACGTCGCACAGTGGGAGAAAATGACACAGTCGGCGTCAAAAATCGATTCCCACGCCAAATCGAAATGAAAATCAACGAAACTTGGTATACTGGGGTATTAGGTATCGCTGATCACGATCCCGTTGCGGGTTTTTTGAAAAAGAAGATGGCGGAGCCAATATGGCCGCTCAAAGTTGACAAAAACTGGAAAAATACGAATCCTACGAACGAAACACGTTGTTTATTCAAAACCTACAGCTATAACTATATATTTTATGAGTTTAGAAATGTGCATCACACTCTATAGTGTATAATGAATAGTTGTTAAAAAATTGTTGTTAACAATAAAAAAACAACATTATTTACTAATTTTATCATTTCCGCGACAAATACTGCAAATACATGATTAATCTAACCATTGATATCTATCGGAGACGAAAATAAAGATTATTGACATAAAAAATGTTAGTAGATTGTTTATTAATAATTTGTTTAAACAATTTTTTAACAAAGTGACAATGAAATCCCTTTCATACAATCAAATTGATCATGCTTTGTTGTAACATTTCTATAAACAATTGATTGTTATTAAACAATTTGTTAACATAATAGATTTCAGTAATATTCAATAACGATAAGTGAAATTTGGAAGGTACATGGTTTTTATGACATAGGCACCCACTAAGTAAGGATTCTTGGAAATTTCATCCCCAAGGGGTGAAAAGAGGTAAACTGTATTTGCTCGGACTCCTTAATATCTCTTAGGCCCGATTAGATATCACCTTGGTTTTCACTTACAACGGTTGCCCACCGTTTTTTTAATTTTAGTTATAAAAGACCATGAGTCAATATAAATAGTATTTAATTCAATAAACTTCAAGTAAACAACAAATTGAGAAAAACACGGAAAAAATAAAAACAAAATTATAAAACTGGGAAAAAAATGTAAAAAAAGTTTTAAAAGTTCAAATACTGGGTTTCGAGTTATTTATTTATGTCTAGCAAAATACGCGTGCTTCGCTACGGTAGAATAATTAAAAGGAATACTTTCATATCTGTTTTCCGTAGCAATTTTTTATATAATTTCGGTAAAGTAACCTCTGTATGACGAACATTTATATATGCATATGTTCGTCCACACCTACTATTCAAAACTTAAGACGCCCCAATTCAATGTACTCTTAGTACACCAGATCCAGAGTTAACCCTTTAAGGGTTGATTAGGGTAAAATTTGGAAATTGGTTTTTAGGCATTTGTGTTGCTAGGCTAAAACCAAGTATCGATATCGAATCGGACCGAAAAGCTTTTGAGTGACAAACAAATTATACCACCTTTCTCCCCCTTAGGGGTTGATTAGGGCAATATCCTGAAATTTGTTGATAAGCATTTGGGCGGGGAACCTTTGTAACTAAAAACCAATTGGATGTCTAATCGGGCCCAAGAGATTTTGAAGAATGCGTGAAAACACGTTTCACCCCCTTAGGGGTTGGTTAGGGCAAAATCCTGAAATTGAGTTTTAGGCATTTATGTGGGCAGTCATTGTACGTGAAAACCAAGGTGATATCTAATCGGGCCTAAGAGATACTAAGGAGTCCGAGAAAATACAGTTTACCCCTTTTCACCCCCTTGGGGATGAAATTTCCAAGAATCCTTACTTAGTGGGTGCCTATGTCATAAAAACAATGTACCTTCCAAATTTCACTTATCGTTATTGAATATTACTGAAATCTATTATGTTAACAAATTGTTTAATAACAATCAATGGTTTATAGTAATGTTACAACAAAGCATGATCAATTTGATTGTATGAAAGGGATTTCACTGTCACTTTGTTAAAAAATTGTTTAAACAAATTATTAATAAACAATCTACTAACATTTTTTATGTCAATAATCTTTATTTTCGTCTCCGATAGATATCAATGGTTAGATTAATCATGTATTTGCAGTATTTGTCGCGGAAATGATAAAATTAGTAAATAATGTTGTTTTTTTATTGTTAACAACAATTTTTTAACAACTATTCATTATACACTATAGAGTGTGATGCACATTTCTAAACTCATAAAATATATAGTTATAGCTGTAGGTTTTGAATAAACAACGTGTTTCGTCCGTAGGATTCGTATTTTTCCAGTTTTTGTCAACTTTGAGCGGCCATATTGGCTCCGCCATCTTCTTTTTCAAAAAACCCACAACGGGATCGTGATCAGCGATACCTAATACCTCAGTATACCAAGTTTCGTTGATTTTCATTTCGATTTGGCGTGGGAATCGATTTTTGACGCCGACTGTGTCATTTTCTCCCACTGTGCGTCGATCTGAACTGAAATCATGTAAGATATTAAAAGTCGAACAGACTTAATAATTAAACTGCTGCATTTAAATTATATCCTAATTCAACATCGAGGTCGCAATCATCTTCATAAATATGATCTCTCCAAAGATATTACGCTGTTATCCCCAAGGTAATTAAATCTAACAATTTTTAATAAACTATCTTTTGAAACAAAAATACTTGGATAAATTTTTTAAAGTTAAAAATTTTTAAATATCCTCCCAATAAATTACTTAATTTTATTAAAACTTATTCCTAAAATAAATTATAAAATTCTATAGGGTCTTCTCGTCCCGTAGAAAAAATCTAAGCATTTTTACTTAAAATTTAAATTAACAGTTTAATCTAGAGACAGGAAATATTTCATCAACTCATTCATTCAAGCCTTCGATAAAAAGACTAATTATTGTGCTACCTTTGTATGCTACCATGTAGTCAATATACTGCAGTCACTTAAAAATAATTCATTGGGCAGAGCAGACTTTAAATTATTAAACATAAAGACATGTTTTTTGATAACCAGGTGAATATTTTTAATTTGCAGAATTCCTTTAGTTAATTTTTTATCTAAAAAATATATTCACTAAATTAGCTATTAATTTTATCATAATACCCTACGCATAATTCATTTATATAATTTATTTCAAAAATTGCATCAAAATTCTTAAATTTTTTATCAATGAAATAAATTATTATATTACAATTCTTAAATACATCAAATCAATAATAATAATATAAATGTATAGATAATCCCATAAATTTGTTATATTTAACAAAAATAAAAATACTTTTCATAATTAATTAAATATATTGTTTGCGAAACACTCAAAAGTTGTTTGTGAAAGGATTCTTAGACAGGTCAGAAAAGTAATGTGCACTGGATTGTGTGTGAAACACTTGTCAATATGTATTATTTGAAACACTCGTCGAACAATGTTGAGTTTGACAAAAGCGGTTGATTCAAAGTGCAGTGATAATATTTATCACTGCACTGTATTATGATTGTACAAAGGAAATGATGCGCCGCGTGGATTCACCACGTGGTGTCCACGCAATATTACTGATTGGGGACTTGTGATTGTTCAATGGTGATTGTGGGATGATTAAAAGGGAGTGGTGAGTTGGAGAAAATGAGTGGACAAAGGATGAGTGCGAGAACAGTGAAAGATTGTAGGAATTGCGCTACACTTTTCGAAACGATCTCTCGCGGTGAAGAACACACAAGAGAGTATTTGAACATGGCCGTCGGCCGTTACGCGTCTTCACTCTTCTCCTAAAGCGCCGCGCGGCGCCCTGATTGGCTTATCGATCCGCGCTGATTGGTTGATCGATCCGCGCTGATTGGTGTCGCCCATCGATCAGCGTCGCTAAATCGCGGCTGTTGCGTCTTTTAGCGGTGATTTTACAATAAGAACGCGGGTTGGCGCCCGTGGAGCGCTGAACCGCTCTACTCGTTGGAGTGTGGGAAGTTCAAAATAAAATTAGACACAAGGAAACTATTTCTAAGTTAAATACTGGAATTTATTAAACTGTCCGGCAAGCTGGTTATCGACAGACTGACTGTAGCGTTTCAAAATCTCCTCCGAGGTCCTCGTCGAAGTCGTTGGCTAAATCCTCCTAGTCCTCCCATAGATCCTCGTAGTCCAATCAGGATGCAGGATGCAACAGATCCAAGCGGTAGGCCGTCCTTCGGATGTCCGTACGCCCCCGCGGATCGGCGTCCATCTTTTCCTCCGTCTTCGGGTGGTGGTGGAAAACTCGATGGAAGCGCGCTTTTCCGTTACACAGCGGGGTGCCCACGTGGGAAGAGAAAGTAGGCTCTACTCCGAGGATCGAGAAAACAACGCTTGAAGGAAATTTATGACTTCCTTAGCGTCGCCAACACTTCAGGAGTCAATCGACACTCCTAAAGACTAACAAAAGACAAGGCCTTCTCAAAAGATTACGTGACTTTAGAAGAATCTCGCGATTCGTTTCGGGGTCTACTAATTGAGACTCTGCCTAAGATCTTTCCCACGCATGCTACCCGCATCGCGTATCCTTAACAATACTCCCCTTCATCGAACGCAAACGTCTGCTTTTAAATTTCGCTCGTAATTCACATATCGATTATATACATTCCCGTAACTACATTCACGTTATCAAGCAACACACCAGCGAGCATCGCAACACCTCCCTTCATATAAAAAAAGGTGTTTCCAATAGAAACAGCTTTTACAAACAATATACCCATTCATACTGATCTAAGTTTACTTTACTTATAAATACATAATTATAGGCGATTACATATTTTATCTATATACATCTATTCCTTCCGCGTCAGCCTGCGGCAAATGAGCTACTCGGTCCACCCATATTCCCGCAAGAAACACGAAATGAAAGATATCAGCTATGCAAAACATTACTACAATATGTGGTAAAATATCATTACTCCGTCATTAATCAATACCAAAACTGATTACTCGGTAACACAGCGCGGTAATTAATAATTAAGTGTTACAATTAAACTTATTCAAACATTCCATATGAACTATCATACCCCTTCCAATTCCAAGTGATCATAACCCATATAAATTAACATAACGCTTACAATGCACATGATTAAAGCTACTTAAGAAGGATCTAACCTTATATACGCTAACTTTAACTTATTTGCATGTACTATCTTAGATCTCTGCGCCGTTATTGCTATTTCTATAGTTAGATCATCATGCATTCGAATAATCCTATAAGGACCAGTCCAATTAGAATCGAACTTAGAGGTCTTAGGTTCCCTAAGCAAATACACATCGTCGTTTACATTAAATTTATAGGGATTAACATTCTTATCATAATATAATTTACTCTTTTCCTTGGCCCGTTCCAGATTGGTTACCGCCGTAGCTTGAGTAGTAGTGATTGTTTTGAGAAGTTGATCTAAATATTGAACGAACGTCTGAGGTACTTCCTGCTTAGCGAATTCTGAAGGAATGGTGGCCTTCCTACCAAAGACTAGCTCATGTGGTGTAAAACCAGTAGCTTCATGGACAGAAGTATTGTATGAGAATATTCCGAATCTAATCCAACTGTCCCAGTCCGTCTTAATACAATAGTGCTTCAAATAATCAATGAAGACACGATGAGCTCGTTCTAAAGACCCCAACGACTGTGGGTGGAATGCGGTAGAAGTAATCCTCTGTATTTTGAAGATTTTACAGAAATTCTTCATTATAGCGCTAACAAAATTACTCCCCTGATCTGTGTGGATAACTCGAGGACAACCAAACCGACTGATAAATTGCTCGGCTAAAGCGACTGCGACAGATATAGAATCAATAGTAGGTAACGGAATAGCATCAGAATATTTTGTCAGATTATCCTGGAGTGTTAACAAGTACCTATTTCCTTTCCCTGTTATAGGCAATGGACCAACAATATCCATCTGTACCTTTTCGAAAGCCCTTTCGGGAGTATCAGTAATACGCATCGGTTGTTTCGTCTTAGCTGAGAGCATTTTGTTTCGTTGACAACTTGAACAAGCACGAATGAAATTGGAAATTTCCTTTCTCATACCCGACCAATAAAAGTCCTCCCTAAGACGTTTATAAAGCTTAAAAGCTCCTTGATGACCACCCACCACAGATTCATGGTACTCCTGAATAATAGTAGATCTTCTTAAAGGTGGTGGAATCACAATTTCACTAGTACAGACTGTAATAACGTACTGAGAGCTTGTGAAAATTTCTTTTAGTAAGTGCTCTATGGAAATCCATTCAATGGGTGCAAGATTGTTGTGGAACTTCGAAATACTGATAGTCTTCACATTCAAAGAATCCATAAGGTATTTAAGGGATAACATAGAAGACTTTAAATGTGCAATAGTTTGTTGTTCTGCAGGGACTGTCTTAGAAAATAAATGAAAGATTAGATATTTTCCACCAGGGAAAACCATTGCCTCACCAATGTTAATGTGTTGTTGTTTAACTTGTTCCACTGAAAATCTACCTTGGCTGAACAAATCCCTACTGATTTGCGATACTATTTGGCAATTGAGAGTGAAGAAATGGATAAGATTATCCCTCTGCATATGAAGATGATCTTTAATATAAATGAGGGAAGGTAGGAATGAGAGATGGGATATTTGAAGTGGTGACAAAGTATTCGTCGCTAATATTTTGACTCTATCATTTTCACGCGAATCATCGTTCTCTGAGATCGTTCCTACGGAGGATCGTGTCAAAGCATCACCATGCTTAATCTCAAAAACACTAGGCTCGTCAGCCTGTACCACACCAACACTTTCAAAAACAGGCTCCTCAGCCAACGTCCCAACACGGACAGTGGACCCCAGGTTAGCAATCTGAGCGGAGTCTTTCATATAGACCTTCCCGTTAGCCAACAGACCAGCCAGAGCCTGATTTCCACGAGGTACGGAACCTTCCCCGAACGGTGCCTGAAGCGGAATGCCTTTAATATCGGCCTTTCCGATAACCAACAGACTACCGAGTCGACGCGAATCCTCCGTACCCCTCAAATTCGATCCTCCAGCCATTACATAGTCACTGGAAAAATTACTACCAGACTGAGAAGAAGTTCCCACATTCCCAGAGAATATTCTCTTACAAGAATGGGGAGTTTCATCCTCATCAGCTGTGTAATATTCGTCACCGTCACTGTCAGTTAGATTAACGTCAATACAAACTTTATCAAGGATGACCTCAGGTTGATGTTCGAAATTCTTTCCGTACGTCAAAAAAACGCCGGTTATCAAATTTTCAATGTCATTACTTACAGATTCGTCTAAATCAGTGTTCTCATCCTTCTCAGAATATGCAATTGGTAAGTCGTTGGCGCCTACGACAACCCTTTGCAAACGCCTCGAAGGAGAGTTGTCAATGTCATTCGTCCTGGAAGCTTGGAATTGTGGAAGAAATTCTTTGTCGGAAATCGGAGGGTTACGGGATAATGCATCAGCATTAGAATTGATTTTCCCAGGTTTATAAACTATTTCGTAATCATATTCGTTCAATTTAATCCTCCATCTCATGAGTCTCGAGGTTGGATCCTTTACGTTATGCAACCAAACCAACGGACGATGATCAGTGACAAGGGTAAATTGTTGACCATATAAGTAAGGTCGGAAATGCTCGACAGCAAAGATAACAGCTAATAACTCCTTTTCTATTGTAGAATATCTGGTCTCAGCATCATTCAAGGTCCTAGATGCATAAGCAATGGGAAGATCTTTTCTGATAGAGCCTTGACTTAGCACTGCTCCAACAGCATAATCAGAAGCGTCGGTGGTTACAATAAAGGGTTGTTTGAAATCTGGATACTGAAGTAAGGGTTCTGAGCATATAATATCTCTCAAATTTTCAAAAGCAAGTTGAGATCGTTTAGTCCAAACAAAGGGAACATCTGTCTTTAAAAGTTGAGTCAAGGGCTTAGCAAGTTTGGCCATATTGGGAATAAATCGTCTGTAATACCCTACCAAACCTAAAAATTGCTTGATGTTTCTTTTAGTTTTTGGAATGGGGAATTGTTTAACTACTCTGATCTTTTCGGGATCAGGTTTCACACCATTTACAGAAATAATATGACCCAGGTAAGTAAGTTCTTGTCTAAGGAAGCGACATTTGTCAGGTTGCAAAGTTAAGCCAGCGTTTTGTAATCTAGCTAAAAGAATTTTCAATTTCCGGGCATGTTCTTCCAGGGAATCGGCATATATGACTATATCATCCATATATACAAAGAGTTCAACTCCCTGTAAACCGGACAAAACTAAATCCATACATCTCTGAAACGTTGCTGGGGCATTCTTGAGACCAAAAGGCATCCTATTGAACTCATAATGCCCATGAGGAGTTGAAAAAGCAGTCTTTGATTTTGATTTACAATCTACAGGTATCTGGTGGAATCCAGAAGCTAGATCGAGGGTACTAAAATATTTAGCCGAACCGAGTTGATCTATTATGTCAACTATATTGGGAAGGGGATAACCATCATTAACAGTTTTTTTGTTCAGTTTACGGTAGTCTATTACCACACGCCAACGAGGTACACCATCAGGACCCGGTTTTTTCGGAACAATCCAAACAGGTGAATTATACGGCGATGAAGATGGTTGAATTATTCTATTTTCCAATAATGAATTTACCTGCTTTTTAATTTCCTCCTTATGAACTTGAGGAAAACGATATTGCTTTGTATTAATGGGTATCTCATCCGCAGTAATTATGCTATGCCGAATTGTATCAGTTGAACCTAATTCGTCCGAGGGAAGATAAAATTGATATGGAAATGCATTTATAATCTCTAAAATACTACTTTGCTCGGCATCATTAAGGTCACCTAAATCAAGAACCTTAAACAATTCAACTAATCTACGAGCATCGGCCCTTGCTTGACCCACATCGGGATCCCCTGTTCGAGCTGAACGGGATGCAGGTAAAGCTTCTATAAACTCTTCTAACTCGACCGGAGCTACGTTAATAGTAACAGGGTTAGGAGTGGTATTAATCGCTAGAACCCTGACGAATCCACTCTCCTGTGTGACCAACACCTCGCCCACATACACACCCGGTTCTGTATCCAACTTCCTAATATAACCGGTCTTATTTTCCGTCGTTTTAACTGGAATACTAATAAAAGTTTTTGCACGCGGAGGTAAATTATACGAAAACGACGTTCGGAGTAGAAACTCCATATTGCCAAGCTGAAGGCTATTCGGTATAGTATTCCGGAATATTAATTTTGCTTCCACTTTTTCCAGAAACGGCATTCCTAAAATTCCCATCTCTGTGATAGGGAAGTTGTCATCGACAATCTGGAACCCTACATCAACACCGTGAATTGATATAAAAGTTTCCCCTTCGGTGGGAATATTTCCTGAGTCTATACCGGTAAGATTATAAATAACACTTGTATCTATCTTCGTATCCGAAATCACAAGCCCTTGTTTAATCAGATTAAGCTGGGAACCCGTATCAATAAGGAAATCAGCTGCTCCGTCACGGAAATTACTGTGCACCAAAGAAAACACGGGCAACCGACTAACTTCTTTTAAATTGATCCCAAAACAGGCTTGCTGGACTGGGCGCGTGCAATCAGGGGTTCGCTTCGCGCCACACTCTGAGAAGCCCCCTTGAGTTTAAATTATCGGTCTTCGTTACTGAGGGGTGCCCATTACGGTTTTGAGGAGCACTATCATTTTGTTGTGCCCTGCGTGGTGGCTCGCAAGGCTGGTACGGGATCTGGCGTAATCGTGGGTTCGGGAGTGATTAAAGGATGAGAATCCACCGGGTGAACTACACCATATGTGTTTAAACTCAAAGACTAAGTCTTTATTCAGAAACAACTAAAACTAGACTGAGGTGTACAAGTAGGTTTTTAGTCGTGTTGCCCGGTCGAGAGTCGGATCTCGAGTCTGTCTATTAGCGGAGTCGGATTGGTTTTATATCCCTCTTGGGCGTGGTACGCGTTACCATGCCCGGTTGGCGTGGAGCGTTCGCATTTTGCTGATTTTGTAAATTTGGTTGCTTAGCGGCTGTCTTAGCTTGGAAACGTCTCGAGCGTTTCATAACGAACGTAATATAATATGTATAATGTATGATACGCGTGCTTGGGCGTTGCCTGGGCACAACATCCCTCCCCCCTTGGGGAGGAAAAGCCATAGCTTTTCCAGCGGCTTACATGTGGTTTTTCTTAACTAGATTATATGGTAATTCGGTAAGTATTATTTCAGACTGTCTTATACATTTGACAGTGAAGGATTATGATATTTGTATAATATAGTAATAATAGTTTGTTTATAACGAATATAATATTTCAAAGAGAATTAGTGGAAGTCATTTCTTCCTTACTAATTATTTTGATTATCGCTTCAGGTTTTTGTGTTGTTTTGTCGCGATTCGTATTGTCTATGGTACAATGTCGTGGTGTTCTTGCTTTACAGCGTACAATGCATTTGTAAAGTGTGAAGATACACAATGTAATTGTTATTAATCCCGTCACAGAGGATAGTGTAAAGAAACTATAGTGGTATTCAGTTGGTATGACCTCGGGTTTTTCTAAATCGTTTTGTAAGTCCTCTAATTTTTTGCTAACTTTATTTAATTCTTCCGAGTGTTTGATTATTCTTTTAAGTTCGAAGTTGGTATGTCGATACGAATTTACAGTGGTCTGTGGAAGCGTAATTTCGTTTAGTGACAAATTGTAACCAGGTAAGTAGTTCCATGTTTTTTCTATTCCGTATTGCTTACCAGTTTCTATTGTGAATTCGGCGGTGGTGATAGTACATTTATTTCTTATCGTTATTATACCAGAGTCCTTAATGCTATACATGTTTGTGCCTTTGTCGTCGCAGGTTGCTGCTAGTTGTATCGGTTTCGGCGCGATATAAATCCACGTGCCCGGTTGTTGTAGTTCTATCAGGATCGTGTGATTTAGTGTCATGATTCGTATTTTACAATTGTTTGGTTTTTGTGTCAATTTTGTGTATAACTGTACTTCGCAAGGTCCGTATGGTATCGCTTTGAACATCGGGTGATTAGATGTGCAGAGGTATAGATCGTTTATAGTTTTACATTCTGCTAGGTCTTGTTTACTTAGTTGTATGTAATCTTGCACCGAGGTGTCAAGTACCACGTATGGGTCGAGGGGTTCTATATACGCGTAGAATGATTCGTTCACTTTCGTGGGTACCGGGTGTACTTTACTCAATTTAAATTTCTTTGCGCTCAACAATGGGATGTCTAATACTACAGTAATTGATTTGGTATCCGAAAATGCGGAGAGTGTTAGTATCTCGTACAGGACGTGCATGTTTTCTAACTTTATTCCGATAGGGAAGTCTAGTCCCTTTGGAATGTAGGGGAGTGCTGAAGTGAGGTACGTTATGATTTGCGCTGGTGGTATTAACCGTGGGTTAAGGACTCCCTTTTTTATATCCATTATGAATTCTAGCAAGTCTTGTGTGTCGCGCAATAGTGTTTCTGCGACGCTGTTTATTAGTATGAGATGTTCGTCTACTGTCTCTCGGAATTTAATAATGTCGGTCGACTGTTGTAGTAAGTATTGAATTTGCCAAGTCGCGTTTAAGAGTGTTTTTTCGTTGTCTTGTATGTTATGTATAGTCTCATTGAGAAGTTCGGTGTTGGCTCTTACAATTTGCATTTGTCCTTTGATTGTATTTTTTAATCTACTGTCCTGTCTCTTTAAAAAGTCTATTTGGTCGTTGATTTTCTTTCTGTCCTCGGAATCCATTAGTCCGAAAAGTGATTTGCCTATGTAGCCTAATCCGTCTATTAGTCCGCGGCGTTGTTTTTGTGCTGAGCTAATAGTTTGCTGGACGTAAGTAAGGAGTTTGGTGATGCGGTCTACCTTGTCTTGGATTTTTGCGGCGAATGTTTTGCAGAACTTTTGTAAGTTATCGGTAGAAGGGTTTTTACATTGCGCTAGTATGTCATATAGTGTAGCTTGGAGATTCGCTTCGCGTCGGTAGATGTAAGATATGTCTACGTGTAATACTAACTTCCAACTATCTCGGTAAATTTGTAGATCGCCTAGGTTCTCGAAGTAAATGCCGGGGTGGTCTTGGAATTCTTTTATAGCGAAATCTGTATCGGGGGGTGTTCCTCCTATAAGTAGTATCGTCGTTTGTAGGACGGTAATCCTGCAAAATATAATGTCTAGGTGTAATCGGCGCTTCGTTCCGTTCGTCGCGAAGTCTCTGGTCTTGCGTATGCTGTGCATGAGATAAAATTTTGCTAACGTAAGATGGTTCGTCTTCGCGGGGCTCGATTGTCTCGTCGCTTCTCGTTTCGTTTCAGTTTTCACCATGCTTTCGTTGCTAGACGTCCCGCGCGAAATTGCGCTTTTCCTATTGGTGGGTTTATCTATGTTTTGTATCCTTGCGACGTGTGCGTTAGTGTGGGGTTTGTGTATTTTCTAAAGGAATTTTTCTTTTAGTATTTGGAATACCCGGCCCCGCCGGGATATGTCAATATCGCATACAGGCGCGCGGTGCGCGAATATCGCGCTAATTATCGGCAGTATCGGCGTGAGGCTGCGGAGTGGCTTGACTCCGACGACTCGTGGGGGATACGGGCCCTATTTGGTGAGTCTTCTACGCTCTGTTGCTTATGTTGTTTGTCCCTAGTGGGAATATTTTTTATTTTAATTCCTTCGTGTCTGGTTATTGTTCCAGAACGCTATGGGGATGTATTCATCGAGTCCTTCCCGCGTCCCATTTACTGGGCCTATTCTGGGGACTTATAATCATTTATCGATCATTTATCCATTTATAATCATAATCAAATACTTTTCTCATTGTTTTTTTTTTTTTTTTTGTATTCGTCGTTTTATGGTTTGTTCTTAATATATTTACTTATCTTTAATTAAGTTATTTAAGTTTTCGTGTATCGTCATTTTCCTTCACTACTGCGACCGTTTCCCTATTGCTGTCCTATTCTATATAATGTTTAAGTCTATTAGAGTGTACGCGGCACGTTTTTCGTCCCTTTTTTATAGTATAGTTGTTATTATCGTGCGTAGTTTGAATTGAGTAGGGTCCTGTCCACGCGGGTGTTAATTTTTTTGATCGTCCGCGTCTTACTGTCTCGTCGTGTAACAGTACTTGGTCTCCGACTTTGAAAGATTTGGTAGCTGTCTTTTTGTCGTATTGCGTTTTTGATTTGTCTTTACTGATCCCTATAGTCTCGCGTGCTATGGTATTTGTAGACCGTAGTCTCTCTCGCAACTCTTCAGCATATTTGTCATAAGTATATGTTAACTGCGGTGTCTGGTTTAATGAGGTCGGCAAGGTAGCTTGCCTCCCGAAAACGAGTTCGTAGGGCGTATAGTTAGTGGACGTGTGCGGGGTGGTATTATACGTAAACATCGCGTAAGGCAACCACTCGTCCCAATCAGTCTGGTCTTCCGCGATAAAATTCTTTAAGTATTCGGCTAGTGTACGATGGCTTCTTTCTAGAGCTCCGTTTGATTGCGGGTGGTAGGCTGTGGTTTGAATTTTTTCGATTTTGAGCAATTTGCAGACGTTTTTGAATACTTGGCTTAGGAAATTGGTTCCTTGATCGGTCAATACTCGTTGTGGTATACCGTATTCGCAAATTATTTTAGTGACGAATTCTTTGGCTACTGTGTTTGCTTCCTGGTTCTCAAGGGGTATGGCTTTACTAAATTTGGTTAGTAAGTCTTGAAAGGTTAGCACGCATTTGTTCCGCCTGCTTGTCTCGGGTAAGGGTCCTACTATGTCTAGTGCACATTTCTCAAATGGTTCCGTAGGAGTGTCTGTAATTACCATAGGAGCTTTGGTTATTCTTGATAGTTTATTTTTTTGACATTTTTCGCATCTGGAGATGTACTTTTCTATGTTTGGCCGCATTCCTGGCCATGAATGTTTTAATTTTATACGTTCCAGGGTCCGTTTTACCCCTAAGTGTCCTCCTAAGGGAGTATCATGAAATTCGCGCAGTATTTGATTTTTAGCGTCCTCCATATATGTATTATCGTTCGTTTCTTCTTCTAACCGGGGCTCCCTTTCTTTGCTGGCGCCTTCGTTGGCGCCTTCACTGGCGTCGGCTACTATTCCGTTGCTGATCTTTTGTTTCGTTCCTCGCGTTATCGCGAACATTCTGCTGAGGGCGTCCGCGTTTTTATTCGTTTTTCCTGCCTTATACTCGATGCTATAATCGTATTCTGCTAATTTCAACTTCCATCTCATTAATCTAGAACCGGGGTCCTTTACGTTAAAAAGCCAAGTAAGTGGCTTGTGGTCCGTCACGATTTTGAATTTGGTGCCGTATACGTATGGTCTGAAATGTTGCGTCGCCCATACAATAGCTAGCAGTTCTTTTTCGATTGTGCTGTAATTCTCTTCCGCCTTGTTTAATACCCTGCTCGCGTATGCTATCGGCAAATCTTGTCCTATTTTTCCTTGCGATAGTACCGCTCCTATCGCTTTCCCGGAAGCGTCCGTTGTTAAAACAAACGGTTTCGAAAAATCTGGATATTGTAGTATCGGTGCCGTTGTTAGTTTTTCTTTGAGTATTTCGAAGGCTTCCTGCTCCTGTGCGGTCCACCTGAATGCTTGGTCTTTCTTTAATAGTTGCGTCAAAGGTTTCGCGATTTGTGAAAAATGATCTATGAATCTCCTGTAATATCCAGCTAAGCCTAGGAAGGATTGTATGTCTTTGACTCCTCTAGGTATCGGAAAGTTTCGGACAGCGTCGAGCTTCGAAGGGTCCGGCTTGATGCCATTTTCGGTTATTATGTGTCCTAAGTATATTGTTTCCTTGCGTAGAAATTCGCACTTATTAGGTTGAAGCTTTAGGCCACTCTCGCGTATACGTTCAAATACCAGTTCTAGTCGCTCTTGGTGCTCCTTTAACGAGCGTCCGTAGACGACTATGTCATCTAAATATACGAAACATTTTATTCCTTGTAGGCCTGACAGCACGGTATTCATTAATCTTTGAAACGTCGCGGGGGCGTTTTTCAGCCCGAACGGCATTCTATTATACTCAAAA
Organism: Andrena camellia; assembly: GCA_029448645.1. Lineage (NCBI taxonomy): Eukaryota > Metazoa > Arthropoda > Insecta > Hymenoptera > Andrenidae > Andrena > Andrena camellia. Next base: position 16,629,601 of record CM055681.1, read on the forward strand.
TGGCCGTATGGCGTCGAGAATGCGGTTTTTTCGCGATCTTCCTTTTTCATTGCTATTTGATGGTATCCTGACGCTAAATCTAGGGTTGAAAAGTATTTCGCTCCGCCTAATTGGTCTAGAATATCTGTTATGTTGGGCAAGGGATATGAATCGCCTATTGTCGCCTCGTTTACCTTTCTAAAATCTACCACTACTCTTAGCCTGCGTTTACCCGTAGCATCTGGTTTTTTCGGGACTACTAGCAAGGAAGCGTTCCATTGGCTGGCGCTTGGTCCAATTATTCCTTCCTTTACCATCTCTTGGACTTGTCTATCCACTTCATCCGTATGCGCCTGAGGCAATCTATACGGCTTCACGAATATAGGTTTGGTGCCTTGGGTTAGGGTAATTGAATGTTCTACTTTTGTGGAGTATCCGAGTTTGTCTCCCTCTAATCCGAAGATTTCGTTGTATTTTTCGCAAAGTTCAAGTAAGCTTGTTTCTTCTTCGCCATTTAGGTGTTTGGTCCTGAGGCTTTCGCGCAAGATTTGCATTCTATTCCTTCCGTGCACGGCGTGTACTATATATGTCAGCGCGTCGCGCTCTTTGTCGCAGGTCGCGTCTGTCGGGTCAATGTCATCGCTCGTCAGCGTTTGTAACGTCACGGTTAGCGTGTTGATAAGGACTTCGTCCGTCGTAGTGTTCATTACGCTTATTACGCATCTCTTGTTCCGGCCTACTGTTAGCGAATTCCCTATGAACACTCCTGGCTTAATAGATCGTCCTTCTACTATACCTTCGCCTTTATCCATCGTTCTAGCTAGTAGGATGGTTTCTGATCGCGGTTTTAATGTTACGTTTCCTCTTCCTGAGTAGGGGAATTGTATTCCGTACAACTCTATTCCTAGGTTCGCCCGGATGCAGACGTCGTGTTTAGCCATGAAATCCTGTCCTAGGATTCCGTCTGCTTCTAACGGGAAGTCGTCTCTGACTAACCGGCAAGGGTGCGTTACCGTTTTATTTCCGACTTTTATGTTTAATTGTACTAGACACAGCGTCTTGATTTCTACTGGAGCTATTCCTCGCAGGGACACTACTTCGTCTTGGGCGTGGACGTCGCCCAACACCTTTCCTATCTTTATTAACGTGATATCGGCACCGGTGTCTATTAACATATTCGCTTTTTCCTTTACTAATTCCGGCGCCCTAATTTCGACTGTGTTTTCGAGCTGAGATGTCACTACCATATTCGCTCGGTATGCCTCTACTCTAGGTCCTGTGTTTGTTTGCCTATCGTCGGTTGTTCCGCGGCTCGCGGTAGGGGAATCTTGATTTTCGCTAGATTGTTCTCGACTCGGGTTTCTATTGAAATTCTGTCTAAAATCGTTGCGTCTATTATTCGTATTTGTATCGCGCGGTCCGTACCCTCGTTCATTTGCTCTTTCTCTGGCTCTACATTCTCTGATATGGTGTCCCGGTTTTTTACAATAGTGACAGACTACTGTAACGCGCTGAACTTCCCTTTTTACGGTCGTTTTTTGAGTCGGATAGTTCTCTCGCGGCATGCTTAACCGTGTATAGCAATTCCTTGCTAAATGTCCTAATTTATTACAGCGTTCGCATCGCGGTACGTTTGATCCTTCCCTTCCTTTGGGCTGATTACCGAATTTCCTAAAATTTCGCGAGGTGTTTAGACCCATCGCTTGTTCCTCCTCTATTGCTGCGGCTATAGCTGCATTTAACGTTGTATAGTTTCGAGACCTTATAATCGTTCTCAGTTTCATATTCAATCCGAGGGTGAAAACATCTAGGGCGCGTTCTTGTACTGATCCTACCAACGCGTCATTTACCTCGTTGCTGTTTCCTGGCTTTACCGATAGTTCGGATAATTCTCCGGCTAATTCTTCTACTCTACACGCGAATTGTTTTACGCTCTCGTTTTCTCGTTGGTGGCAGGCATGGAACTCTGCTCCAACTGCTCCTATTGACCTTTTGTCCACGAATAAGGATGTTAAGATGTCCTTTAATTTTTCGAAACTATCTACTTCCTTGTATTCTAATACCCTGGCTGCTTTGCCTTTTATTTTCGTTCCTATCACTGTTTTCAAGAATCGCGGTATCTCTGTTGCGGGGACAAACTCTGAGGCGCTCGCATAAGACTTCAAAAATTCTGCAAGCTCGTCGGATGACTTTCCTACGAATTTATCGACTAGCGACAATGCCGTAGACAATTTTTTTACGTCCGGTAGTCCGGGGGTTATCACCGTCAAGCAACGACATTTCTTGTCCTCCCGAATTTACTCCGTCCAACAAACTAAAGTCCGCTAGCAAAATCGGATATTCTCTATTCGGTGTCACAAAATTTTCCGGGGACGATTCTACGCTTGAATCGTCGTTCTTCTTAACGTTTAGTTTTAGCGGTGGCGGTCGAAGTGTTTGGCGGGACGGTCTTGGATGGTCTATAGAAGGTAAAAGGTCTAGTTCCTCTCGTACAAAGATTAGTTTTTTATCGAAAAACGACTCGAATGATCGCGACAAGCTTCTTTGACCCGGGAGTTTGAATTGATTCGCGCGTTCGTCTTCTATAGACATGCATGTACCGTCTCTGAATTTCTTTAGGACTCTGGTTTACAATATTTACGCTTGCGTTTTCTGTTTCGGACTCGGTATACGCTTCATTTACTTACAATGCTGCTCGCAACCACATGTCGTCGGCTCGGTCGGACGTCCTCTCGTCCGTGAACCAACGGCGGCGATAAGATGAATTTGGACCCAGCAGGGTCGATCCGTACAGCTGTTCGCTGCGTGCCCCGACGGCTGCTCCCCTCGTACGGTTCTCCGTCCGTCCTTCGGGTGCGGTTTCCACTCGTTCCTCAGTCCCCAAGTCCTCTCGCGCGTCCTGGTCCTCGGATCAGTGACGTCCTCGTAGATGGAATGGGTGTTAGGTAATTGGTTGTTTCACCCGTTCACTCGCAGGCCGTTTTACTCGTCACCAGGCTCGTCGTCGTTCGGACTGCGTCGAACGTCTTCTCAAAGGCCGTTCCTCGGTCCTCTGTACTACCTCGGTAGCTACGACAACCTGTTTCCGCCTATGCGACTGCGATGATTCAATAATCTTGTCTGAGAGAGTTCAATCTCAGACGGTGTCGATCAATCGGTTGCGTTAAGGCTCGGTAAGATTTTTACGATGCAGATCCCACCGCTGCCACCAATTTTGTTGTGCCCTGCGTGGTGGCTCGCAAGGCTGGTACGGGATCTGGCGTAATCGTGGGTTCGGGAGTGATTAAAGGATGAGAATCCACCGGGTGAACTACACCATATGTGTTTAAACTCAAAGACTAAGTCTTTATTCAGAAACAACTAAAACTAGACTGAGGTGTACAAGTAGGTTTTTAGTCGTGTTGCCCGGTCGAGAGTCGGATCTCGAGTCTGTCTATTAGCGGAGTCGGATTGGTTTTATATCCCTCTTGGGCGTGGTACGCGTTACCATGCCCGGTTGGCGTGGAGCGTTCGCATTTTGCTGATTTTGTAAATTTGGTTGCTTAGCGGCTGTCTTAGCTTGGAAACGTCTCGAGCGTTTCATAACGAACGTAATATAATATGTATAATGTATGATACGCGTGCTTGGGCGTTGCCTGGGCACAACAATTTTGTTTTTTGTAACAACGAGACTCGAGATGACCTGTTTTTCTGCAATAACTACACCTAATAGAACTGCGAGCTGAAAGGTTTGCAAATTTCCCTTTCATACTAGGACAATTTTTACGAACATGGCCCATTTGATTACATTCGAAGCATTTGATATCGCCGGCAAAATTTGAGAAAACCTTGGCACTAGAAATAAAAGGTTGAGACGATGAATGTGATGCAGAATGTTCATTGGTTTCCTGCTCCAATCTACTAGCAAGATTAACGGCAGTTTCTAAATTATCGGTTCGTTTTTTGTAAACAAAAAGTCGCAAATCTTCGTTATGAAGACCTCGTATAAAGCTCCTAATAGCCGCCCGTTCAAATGAAGCTACATTGCCAGCAAGCTGTTCGGTACTAAATTCCTCCCTAACGGCCTCTAAACCACGAGAAAGTATTTCAGAAACACGCGCTCCATAAGTCCTAATGGTTTCACTATGTCCCTGACGCAACCCCTTCAATTCATCTTGAATGCGATCAACATCGAAGATTTGCCTGAAGACTGTTTTGAGCAAACTTATGAGCTCATCTAGCGTATTCGGGGTTTTATGATTTTCTACTAATAATTTCGCATGACCCTCGATTTTATATCTAGCTACCGTGAAAAGGTTTACACGGTCTGCAGGCTTAACTCTGGAATCGACATCCCGACATTGCTTAATGAATGCCGTAAGAGAACAAGATGTCCCATCAAAACGGGGAATCAAATCCGCCGCGATCTTCAGTGGCATATAATCCGACACCTGACTGATACTTGGCAAGCTAACAACATTGGCCGCACTGGAACAAGGCAATTCTTCAATTTGCCTGGGCAAAACGGGTACTGGAGTACTCGAGCGTAAAAGGCTCAGGCTATCCAAATGAGACGTATAAAGAGGAGACTGTGCCCGAGGGATTTCTATCGATAAATCCTCAATTTCAAAGTCTGGAATACTCTCCAAATGTGCTTTTTGCCTCCAGCGTCTCCTCATAGCGCTCCGGCTACGCAACATTTTGATAATATACTGACTTACGATTAGAATAAACTATCGACCCTACCTTAAATCTAATCGCAAACGCATAAACCAATATATATATACGCCTTACGTAAGTTGTCGATTGTCTTTTTCGTCTCACACGTTGTTTCCAGATAAATTCACCCAATCTGCTTGCCCTTTTTGGTATTGAATGAAAACGTTGCAGCTCTTTCTTGGCACAGCTCGTAGTTTGTCCACGCAGCTCCTCGTTGTCCTTGGGTTGCTCCAAAAACTCGTCTCCGTTTCGTTATTGAGAAATGATGTGTGTGAAATTCAACGGATAATTTCGATTGAATTCTACATGTGGTTCCAGGGAATTTTCACACGGCCACTGAAAACCACCCACCTCTGGCATTCGCCCTTTGCTCGCAGGGAAACCGTGAAAAACCTTTGAGAGAGAGGATGTACTTATTCACACAATTTTTAGTTCACACACCTTTTAGAATTAATATCTATTCATATAGTATGCCTATTTCAAATTCAGCGTCTTTTCCGCGCACAATATAATTAATTTAAATTAAGCGTCCAATCGCACTATTAGTCTTTATTATCACCAATGATGCACTCGCGAGCCGGCAAAGTTAATTGGCTAAATAGTCTTTCAATTACTTTCAAATATCCCACCGCTGTCACCAATTTTGTTGCGTCTTTTAGCGGTGATTTTACAATAAGAACACGGGTTGACGCCCGTGGAGCGCTGAACCGCTCTGCTCGTCGGAGTGTGGGAAGTTCAAAATAAAATTAGACACAAGGAAACTATTTCTAAGTTAAATACTGGAATTTATTAAACTGTTCGGCAAGCTGCTTATCGACAGACTGACTGTAGCGTTTCAAAATCTCGTCCGAGGTCCTCGTCGAAGTCGTTGGCTAAATCCTCCTAGTCCTCCCATAGATCCTCGTAGTCCAATCAGGATGCAGGATGCAACAGATCCAAGCGGTAGGCCGTCCTTCGGATGTCCGTACGCCCCCGCGGATCGGCGTCCATCTTTTCCTCCGTCTTCGGGTGGTGGTGGAAAACTCGGTGGAAGTGCGCTTTTCCGTTACACAGCGGGGTGCCCACGTGGGAAGAGAAACTAGGCTCTACTCCGAGGATCGAGAAAACAACGCTTGAAGGAAATTTATGACTTCCTTAGTGTCGCCAACACTTCAGGAGTCAATCGACACTCCTAAAGACTAACAAAAGACAAGGCCTTCTCAAAAGATTACGTGACTTTAGAAGAATCTCGCGATTCGTTTCGGGGTCTACTAATTGAGACTCTGCCTAAGATCTTTCCCACGCATGCTACCCGCATCGCGTATCCTTAACAATACTCCCCTTCATCGAACGCAAACGTCTGCTTTTAAATTTCACTCGTAATTCACATATCGATTATATACATTCCCGTAACTAGTTTCACGTTATCAAGCAACACACCAGCGAGCATCGCAACACGGCCCGCGAGGTGCTGCTGTAGAAGTGAGTGTGGCGGTGAGGGGAACTAGCTTAATCCCAAACATATATGAAAAAATTCATTTAAAAACTAGATATCAATAAAATCGAATAACATATCACCAATAATTACAAATTTATAATTATTATTCCACATAAAAAAATAATTTATAATTAGCTCTTTTAATTTCAAGATTAATACAATTTATATTAATTATAATAATTGCAGGCGAAATACATGCGGTGGATAATGAAATTGTAGAGATCAACACCAACATACTGGCTATTAAAAGAAACAGGAAGAGATGGCATAGCAATTGAAATGGGAGAATGAGCAATGAAGTTTGAAGAGAGGCTAATAAACTCGTAAGAAGGATTGATAAGATATGAAAGTGGGAGAAGTCTAATGAGAGGAAATGAAGTTACGAAAAGGGAAAGAATGAGAATCAAATTCTTGGAAGGTAGAGGATGGTCAAATGAAGAATTGGGAAGAAGAAGATTAAATGGGAAAGAAGTGTCGATCAAAATAGAGCAGATAATAAGTAAAGACATCTAAGAACAAGAAAGAGAGACGAAAGTAAAAAAATCAAAGTTCCTAAGAGAATTAAGAGAGGTGGCAAGGAAACCTGGAGATAAGCCGAAATACTATTGGGGGGAAAATCAAAAAGTAGTGAAACAAGGGCATGCAAATATTGGCTAAAGAAAGAAGAAAGGGTATTTAGGCTTTATAAGAAAGAGGAAGAAAGAGTGGAACACGTGATTGAAGCATGTGAAGTACGTGGAGAGAGTGGCAGGAATTGGGAAGAAGAGAAGGAAAAACTTGGTTATTTTACAGGAGATAATAGGGAGAAGGAAAGGATGGAAAGAACTGGAAAGTGATAAAAGAAGCTTATACAGCATAGAATAGATTAGGAAACACTTTTAAAATAGACAAATTGTTAAGACACAGCAGGATACATTAGAAGGGTTGGACACTAACACAATCGCGGGAATGAAATGAAAAGAGTATATTATCGTTAAATTGTAACACGAAAATGAGCAATAAATTAAATTATTATTATATTTTTTCTTTTTTATATTTTTCTATTTCTCTTTTTATTTTATATTTTTATATTCTATTTATATTTAATTTTAATTCCAATTTATTTAGTGTTTTTAATTAGCTTATTAATTGAGCCAAATCAAAAGGTGTTGGATTTAGTGGAGGGGGAATCAGAATTGGTGTCTGGGTTTAATACTGAGTATTTTAGAGGTAGATTTTCATTAATTGTTATAGCTGGGTATTTAAGAATTATTTTATAAGATTTTTAATTTCATTAATGTTTATGATTTTTTATTTAGCTAGAATTAAATTTTTATGCAGTAGCATAAGACCTTCTCTCCTCACGAATTTCTATCAACTCCGCATAATTCTTTCTATGATTCTCTGATTGTAAAGATAACACTAGATACTAAGCCGCTGTATTTCAAACTGTAACATTTTTATTTAATCTTGATCTGTGTATAGCCTATGTGTATCTGCGGTTGTATGAAACTGCACAAGATGTGCGGATGAAATTTTTAAATTTTGTTAACGTGCTACAACAGAGCGATGTTGCCTGCGAAACATTAGATACGCGTCGTGCTGCTAAAATCATACGTGATAGTGAATATTACGACGAGGATTATCATGTAGATTGCGAACTGTTAGCATGTGCCATCAATGATATTCTAGCTGATGCTCGTAGGAAGAAAAAATGTTAAGTGATTATTATTATTCTATTTTCATATTCTTTGCCTGTAACAATATATTATCATTTAAAACATATTATGTCTCTATTTTATTTACCCTTATTCTTTCCTTACCATCTAATTCTAAGATTCAACGTTTTAAATAGTATTATATTTCGTTCACGCGTTCTTCGTGTCGTGTCATCGCGCGATACGCTGCGACGCTAAATCTGAACGCTTTAAAAACATGCTAGCTTTAGAATGCTTGTTACATATTTGTTTGAGAATTATTTCTCTGCGTTGGAAAAAATATGTCTGTTTGCTACAGAATGGTTCGCTAGATCGTTTATTCATGAAATTATTATTTCTCTGCGTTGGGGAAAAAGTGTCTGTTGGTTTGGAAAAAAAATTTCAGCTGACACCGCATAATTCTATGATTCGCGCCTTCTTTGCACCGTGAAAATGACGTCGTCCTGCACGGCTGCTCCAGAGGAGTCAAATTACACACGATCGCGCGATACGCTGCGATATTAAGATTGAAAAACATTTGAAATACTGTTAGCTTTAGAATGCTTGCGATTGTACCACTGTCTCTCTCTCTCTCTCTCTCTCTCTCTCTCTCTCTCTCTCTCTCCCCTCTCTCCCTCTCTCCCTCTCTCCCTCTCTCCCTCTCTCCCTCTCTCTCTCTTTCCCGTCCCCGAATATATGGTTTGTAAAACGTCGATCTTTCCCGACATCGCTCGGAATAATTTCTGATAAATTATTAAACAATTTCTGCTGCATATTGGTTCGCTAGATCGGTGTGGGCCAGGTGTGAAAAAGATTTTCGGGGGTCAGTCCCCCTTCTGAAAAATTTTCATTCGAGCGTTTTTCGCGCCGCCAAATGACGTCACCTCGCACGGCTGCTCCAAAGGACTCAAATTACACACGATCGCGCGATACGCTGCGACGTTATGATCAAAAACGTTTTGAAAAATTTTAGCTTTAGAATGCATACGATTGTACCACTGCTGTCTCTTTCCCTCTCTCAGAATTTAGCTTTAGAATGTATACGATTGTACCACTATGTAGTGCTATCTCTTTCCCTCCATATGTGATTTGTAAAACGTCGTTCTTTCCCGACATCGTTCGAAACAATTTCTGATAAATTATTATTATTATTTCTCTGCGCTTGGCGGTTCGCTAGATCGGTGTAGGCCAGGGGTGAAAAAATTTTCGGGGGTGGGCCAAGGTGGTTCCCTCCCTCGGTTAGGTATGAAAAAATTTCAGCTGTTGGTCTTTCCCCCCTCTGAAAAAATTTCTGACTGCGGGCCAGGTCTGGAGAAGTCTCCGCGGCCGCTCGGCCTGGACTGATCCCCTCCGCGATTATGGCTTCTCCCACTCCGCGGTTCGTGCGCGCGCAACCAGTCTTCTACTCCCCGCTGTCCCCGCGCCTAAAGTTCCCCCCACCGCACTCCCCCGCGCGCCCTCACTTCCACCCGCCCCCGCGCTCCCCTCAGAGGACCAGGGTTAGAACCCGCCTAGCCTTACTACTCCCCAGCTTTCTATTTAATATACGTTTTACCTTTACAGAGTACAAAAGGAAAATTACATTAACATTTTGTTTATGTGTGAGCCTTTATTATTAAGCGTGCTGTATAATTTCGGAGACACTCCTAGTGAAAATTTGGCAACGCAGCGGAATATCTTCGACGCTCGAAGCGTGTGACGAAGCTGGTCGCAGGCAACACATTAATTTTGGTGACACTCCTAGTGAAAATTTGGCAACGCAGTGGAATATCTTCGACGCTCGAAGCGCGTGACGAGGCTGGTCGCAGGCCGCCAGGCATCCCAGCGTGGGCCCTTCGGAAACTCAGTGTTTATGATACCCGCAGTTACCAGTGAGGCCGTAAACGAAAGTTTCGAAGGGTAAAAACATGCTTTGTTCAAAATTCAAGCAGGAAGCGAACGGAAAGCGCCTTTCTAAAAAATAGCTTCTCTCCCGCGCGTGTCATAAATTGTGCTGACACGCCAAATGTTCGTATTTGGTTGTGCCGTTAGCGTTGCCACCCGTACTTTATACTTTTGAATAACAATAAAATACGCGAAAATAATTTATTTCACAATTAATAATATTATGTGAAACGCAACGCAATATTATTATATTCTATCTGTTCCCGCCACTTCAGTATTTACTGAGAGAGTTTTCTCTGGCATAAATGTGAAGTGGCGCTATGAAAGAAAGAAGGCCTCTCTCAATCTAATAAAAAACGAATTATTTATATATTTCAATATGAATATTGAGTACAATGATGCCACTGAGACATTTCAAAATAATAAAAATTTACTTTGTAATGCTAAAAGCAATAGAAAATATGTTTGGAAGAAATAAAAACTAATAAGATTAAAATGTACTTTTAATTTGTTGAGCCTACTTTTTTGTATACCTCACGAAAGCAAATGTACGTTATTTTTCTGTAAAATAGGTGGCAACCCTACGTGCCGTTGGCCGCTACAGTTTAAAGAATATTCATGTTTTATGAAGATGAACCGCAGGAAAGCAAATTTCCACGCGCAGTCAGCGGACTTCCCGTTTCGATCCTGTGTACCTCCGCGAGGTATCTTGAATGCATCTTGCTACCAGCGAGACCGTAAAATCTTTAGCCTGTTAAAAGAAACGCATTTCGAGTATTGGGAGAAGGGAATTGACAGAAATATTACGACGAAAGTACGCGTCTCGTTGGTTGAAATTCTTTTTTCCAGCGAAAGGTCGTGTTTAATAGCATCGGCGAAAAAAATACAGGACATGTACAATTCAGCGGGGGTCCTTAAGAAATAATCCTGGCAAGTCATTTAAACTAGGTCTTTAAACTAAGTCTTTTTAACTTTGCTAGGATCGGTTCGAAACGTTTTATTACTTTATTGGCCATAGCACAGGCATATCCGCATAGGTCCTAAGCCGTAGGGGCGAAAGACGATTAAAGGGTCCCACAGACCAAGGCGATATATCGGGAACCGCAGCGGAAAAGTTCCGGGTTGGCCTGGGGGAACCTTTAACCTGCAGTTAAATCCGCGCGGACAAGGTGACGCGGAAAGTAACATGACAATTAGAGGACACTCAATTATAAAAGCGAAAATGTGAGATTGGTGTGAGTCATGTACTAATGGAAATACCAAGCCCGTGCATACGTTCAAATTAGGCACAAAATGTTGAAATTTTGTCTTTTGCGCTTCATCTTGATAAAACAGCCACTTGAAAATGATCAAATTATTCTGGAAATTATAGTGTTCCCTGAATTTTTACCAGCAGTGTATTTTACCTGAAACGGGGCGCGCCGCTGTCCTTAACAGCTTCCTAAGTTCCTACGACGTTCAATATGTAAATTACCAACAAGAGATAGGCTTATTTTATACAAAATTCTTCACCGAATGTGGTAGTATTTTTTCGTTAAATAAATCTTTCTTTATAATTGTCATTATTGTAAAAACGATTTTTTAACCTTACACAAACTTATTCTTTATTTCGCCACTCTTCATTTTTGTCTTATTTTCGCCTGTAGAATCACCCCCTAGAATATCCTTGATTATCAGTAAAGTAATACCCTGTATAGGTATGTATTAATACGTATGCCTCAAGTTTCATAACTTCTTTAATTTTCGATATCTTGCCTTGTTTAAGACAATTCGACGCTGTGCGGAGAAGGCTGGTCGTTGTATCGTGGGTCTGTTTAGTGTTTATTTACGGTGGAATGGCTACGGCGATGAGTGCCAGCGGCCGTTCCAATGTGCGGCCGGCGACGGCCCCACTAGTGCAAGGGAGAAACAGATGCATACTTCTCCCTTGCACTAGTGGGACCGTCGCCAGCCGTTGTCGCCGGCCGCGCATTGGAAAGGCAGCTTTTCGATGACCCCAACGCAAGGACGCCTTTGCCGATCATAAAGTGTTTCAAGGGTTGAGGGGTGTGGAAAACCCAAGTGGGCCCGTGACTTCAGCACGCGGGCGGTCCCTGCAGAGTTTCCAAACGAACGGACGTCTGGAGTAGAGATGCAAGTTTCACGTAATTTCAAAATGTAATTGTGTAATTGATTACACATTATTTTTTGTAATCGTAAATTTAGGTAGTTTACAAAATTGTCGTCAACTACCTAAATTTGCGAGAGAGTCCGACCGTCAGCATTCTTTTAATTCGATTCAATCTCAAAAACCATACGATCGCCTGTTGCTTTGTATGATACTCGCCCGCGTGCGATATTATGTTTTTCTGATCGAATTGAAAGAACGCTGAAGGTCCGACTCTCCCGCTCGCATGGCCTACTCAGTGGCCGCTCGGAGTGAGAGCGAATTTTAACGTCGCTTGCCCTCGATTGCATTAAAAGACGGTGCGCGGTGGGCAATAATTTGTCACGACGATGCCGTCGATGATCAGTCGAAAGACGATACATTGTTGCGTCTGGAGACGCAACGAAAACGATGGGTCCACGGCGCGGCGTGACTTCCCGGGCGAGGAGGAATCAAAAAGGACATTCGGTCGACGATCGTCTAACGAGCGGACGATTTAGTCTGCGGGAGAGCCTTTCAATATATATAGCGTTACAGTTATAAGTCAGCAAATATATATCGCTACAGTTTCATAATAAATCAGCAAATATAATACTCGCTACAGGAAGCAAAGTTATATTGCGCGATCTGTACACGGGTATTGTAATACACGGGTACACGTGGTACACTAACACAAATAGTAATCAATTTCATTTCAATATCAGACACTCCTTGATAGAGTGATGCGTGCACGTGAAAGTAATAAATATGCAAGGTGAAGGCTTAACTTGACCTCGTCACAATTCGCGAGCGTCTGCCGATAGTGCGGGTTTACAACACCTGCTGTTCGGTGCTTCGGTAGTACCTACCCCACGGACGAGGCCGACTGTCGACCAAATGACGGGACCTTTGCTTATTGTCTAAAGTGTCGAAAATATTCGAATGCTAGAAAATATTAAACAATAGCAGCTATAAAGTGAAACGCGTTCCCGGCTATAGAAAATATTCAAAGGCAGAGTTCCGCTATGGGTGGACCAGAGTTGGGCAAAATGTAATCTAATTACAACTTACAAATTACGATTAAACTGTAATTGTGTAGTTGATTATACATTATTTTTTTTTGTAATCGTTAATTTAGGTCGTTGATAAAATTGTGGTCAACCACCTACATTAACGATTACAGAAAATAATGTGTAATAAACTACACAATTACATTTTAATCGTAATTTGTAAGTTGTAATTAGATTACATTTTGCCCAACTCTGGGGTGGACCATATGGAACGAAGAAAACTTATTTCTAAGGGTATTTGAGTACAATACTAGTATATAAACTACTTAACTTTAACTATGTACATTATATTAATATGGATATGTTAATACACGTGAAACCGTATATTTCGATACACGTGTACCCGTGTATCAACAAGTACACGGATTAGAACACGAATATATTAACTACACATGTATCTTCAATACACGTTCTACGCCGTGATCCCTAGTTTGGAGGCCTCGTTTCATTCCGTGTAAAATATAGTGTAATAGTACAACCAATTCCGGTCTTGATTTCCATTGACTCTTAGCTTTTTCTTACACTTGTGAGCTGATGTATCATGATTTCGTCTGACTGTGTATACGTCGTTTCATACAGAACCGAAATCTGAGGCGCATATATAGCGCGATCTGTATTGATACATATATTGGTTATAGATCTCAACATGTATGTGGTTTAAGCCTTCAACGACGGCGTTAAGGCGTGATTTCCTAGCAGCGATCGGCCGCGGCGATTCCACCAGCGCAAGGGAGAAGTACTTATGTATGCATCTGTGTCTCCGTTGCGGTAGTGGGACCGCCGCGGCCGATCGCGGCTAGGAAATCCAGTTTTTAGATCTCATTATTTCTCTACGCGGATCGTAAATCTAAAATTGTAGCTTCGGGTACTTATTAGTTTCCAAAATATTAATAAAAAATTGTTCATTTTTTTACATTTTCGCGGAGCGGCCGCGCGTCCCCCACACTAATCTAGCCCCAACCAATACTAATACACGGCACACGCCGTTTTGAAGAATGCGAGAGGACTCAAAATGTCAAATTTTAGCTTCGGAAATTCACCCGATTGAAAGATGCAGTTACTTTAGAGAGAGATAGAACGAGAGCGAGCGAGGGAGGTACGAGACAGACGACGCGTGATGTTTTGTCTCGCTCCGTCTTTCGGATACCGTGACACTCCGTCCTTTGCGTGCGCGACGGGCATGCGCGATGGTCGAAAGCGCTTACGGTGAGCACGAGACGCGAACGCCCGCCGCGCACGCAAAGCGTTCTATCTCGCTCCCCCCTTCGGCCAGAAAGAAGCGAGAAACGAACACTCGGAAATTCAGGGCTTGGAAAGATTCCGAAATAACTGTTTCAAACTGTTATATAAAGGTTCTGACTGAAAGAGTTATGAAGAACCTTTATTCTGAATAACCGTTATAAAGAACCTAAATATCAGACTATATAAGTATAAGTTATGGTTCCTATATAACTCTATAACTTTTATTTTTTAGGTTCTATATAAGTTCCAAAACGGTTATAGAACCGATTTAATAATTTTTATTTTTTAGGTTCAATATAAGTTCCAAAGCGGTTACAGAACCGATTCTTGTAACGATTGTACAGAATTTTATAGAAAATGAAATGACAACATATTACAACTATAGACTATTGTGTATAACCAAATTGTTTAAAAATTATTATAAATAAGTAAGTAAATATGTATTATGTACACATTTCTACATACGTATACAATTCTTTTGTAATATACAATACCATAGATCGACACTTTTACTTGTCAAGTTCATTTTTTCAATTAGGGGCCACCTCACTATTAGGGCCATGATTTTGACAACATATTAAAAAATCATTCAAATCGGGCAGCTAGACCCTTATCGGTATAAGAATCAAATATTTATATTAACGAACACTTCATATTACAAAAGAATTGTATACGTATGTACAAATGTGTATATAATATATATTTACTTACTTATTTATAATAATTTTTAAACAATTTGGTTGTACCCAGTAGTCTATAGTTGTAATATGTTGTCATTTCATTTTCTATAAAATTCTGTACAATCGTTACAAGAATCGGTTCTGTAACCGCTTTGGAACTTATATTGAACCTAAAAAATAAAAGTTATTAAATCGGTTCTATAACCGTTTTGGAACTTATATAGAACCTAAAAAATAAAAGTTATAGAGCTATATAGGAACCTTAACTTATACTTATATAGTCTGATATTTAGGTTCTTTATAACGGTTATTCAGAATAAAGGTTCTTCATAACTCTTTCAAGAACCTAAATCTTTATAATAACGGTTTCAAGCCCTGCAGTCGGAATTAGGGCTCTGTTCATGACGTGGGTTCAACGCCGGTCCCGACCAGCGAGCCTCAACGAGGAAATACTGTATTCTGGAATTTGTTATACACATCGGCCTCAACATTTTCTGCCAGATTTCGTTAAAAAATCGCTCGTCCACCCCTCGTAAGAGTGAATTGCAACGGCGCATGGCTCGGTTCGCATAAAGGGTCGGCTCGGATCGGCTTGGCGAGGCTCGGCTCGGCTCGGCTCGAGCGCCAACAATGAACTTCTTTGTCGCCTGGCTGAACCGCGCTCGCCAACACTGATACAAGGAAGATGACATTCCCCCTGGCCAGTTCGAAGTTAACTCTCGAAGAACAAACAGCTCTCGTTTTGACAAGTTTTTATATTTCGCGTTATTTTCTTTTAATATATATTCCCTTTTTTTTCTTCTTTTTTATAGTAATCGTGTGTTAGTGTGTTTTTTAAAATTATATATTCAATTTATTTTATTCCTTTTATATACGTATATAGTGTGTTAAGTGTGTTTTTTAATATTTTATTATATATAATTAGATTTTTCTTATTCATTTTAGACTTATAGTGTGTTTAGTTTGTTTTTAAAATATATTTCATTTAGTTTATTCGTTTTATAGTCCGCGTGCGCGTTACTTTTTTTGTATTTTTTTGTGTTTAATTTTTTGTAATTTTTTCGTTGCTTGTTTTTCAAAGTCAAGCTTTGAATACGTTTTACAAAGGTTTAGGTCATTATCGGTAAGTACAAGTAACATCACGATTAAGACAAAGCTATAATACTGTAATATTTCATAAGTATTCTAATATAATGCAGCGTCAAATAATTATTTGTTAGTAGGACACTCAGCAATGTTGAAGACATATTCCATTGTTGAATTTTCCGATGGCGTCCAGATAATTCCATCGTGCTGGATGAATGCGGAAAAAAGTATAAGTGTATGGCCAAGTCACATCAGAAATGATTACACGCTGAATAAATTGATTATGAAGGGACTGCCTACACTGGAAGGTGATGAGTGGGATACTTGTAAGATTATAAAGTGGTTTTACTCAACAGGTATGTTTTTTCAATAAAATCATTATTTCTATAAATTCCTCCTGAATACGCATATAACTTAATGTGTCACGAATTAATGAATTATCTCTGTCAGATAATTATGATCGAGCCCGTGAACTGAGGTACGATGCAATGGACACGTCCAACGTTGAGGAGTCTGATGGGACGAACAAGGGAACATATAGAAGAACATCACAACAGCACAGAAGAAGAAATTACCACGATACACTGTCGAGCGAGGAAGATGACATTCCCCATGAACACCCCACGAAGAAGACTAAAAAAACACCAGGAACTGGATTACCCATTCCACCTCTGCGTAAATTATTGCAAGAAGGTATTTTTATATTAATCATTCATTATTTATTATGAAAATAAATGTGAAGTAATATACAGTGTGTCTCAAAATTGCGGGACTTCCCGGAACATGCAATATCCTGATGTAAGAACACATCAAAAAGTCCTTTACCATACGCTGCTGCGCGCTCACTTCAAACGGCCTTAAACTGCGATGTCTTTTTTCATCGGTATATTGCATTATCCGAGAAATCTCGCCATTTTGGGACCCCCGCATGAACATTCGTCGGAGGATGGTGACAATTAGATGATGAATTGCGGGTTTCAATGCAAATTTTATAAGCTTGTCAACAATGGGCCACTGTTTACAAGAAATACAAAATACAGTGGATATAATAACAACACACACGATACACGTGCCTTCCGTGGAAATTGTACCAGCAGCACCAAGACCAACACCAACAGCACCAGGACCAGCACTGACAGCAAGAGCACCAGCACCAGTACTGACAGCAACAGTACCATCACCAGAACCAGCACTGACAGCAACACCACCATCCCGAGGACCAGCACCAACGGCAGAATCATCATCATCATCATCATCATCATCATCATCATCATCAAGTACGTCTCCGCAACTACAAACTGATATCTAATCCAATGGGTTTTCACCCATTGACTATAATCCTAAATGTGATTTTTGTTATAAAAGATTACATATGTTAATTTAACTTCTTTTATCTTTATTCAGAGTTCGAAAAATATATGATGAAAAACGTTGCAGCTATGAAACTGATGTTAAAAGATATGCAGCAACAATTGAATATTATGCAAGGAAAATTGACAGATAATTCCAACAATAGAAACATCGTAGCCAATAATGAAACACAATTTTCAACAACCCATAACCTTCCCATTACTGATGAAGAGGGGTTACGCAATTTGAACACTCAATTACAGGACGCGGTTGTATTTAATGCTATGATAAGTGATGTAAGAGTAATAAATGCACTAAGAGTAGGTTAGAGTGGGGCTGGTAGCCCCGTTTTTCGTACAAACTTATGTAAAATTTAGTAGTAACAATCTAGAGATATCTGGTATTATTTTGTAAAAACTATAACTATTAGGCTTTACGTTCACGAAGTCCGTTTGGTGATACTGTAATTTTTTGTTGAGTTATACCACAAAATGTTCGTCAATTCATTGCTTGAGGTAAAAAGTCCCTAATATCTTCTGACCAACTTTTCGTGTAATATAAAACTAAATAAGTAAAAAATTCTTGTTAAATCAACAAATATTTATTAACACTAGATTTACCAGACCAGTCATTTTGACTGGTCGTGCAATTTCAATTCACAATTCCTACTGCATGTAACATTTGCTTTCCGAAATGATATTATGACTTTTGTAGCTATAAGTAGAGAAGGGGAGACCGGGGCTAGTAGACTAATTTTTTACATATCTATTTTTTATAAATCAACCATTGGTATTTTGTTAACTTACCGCATACCAAAAGTTCACAAATTTACTTAGGTATACAGGCTTAATTTTGAAATTCGATTTAATTGAGCCTAAGTTATAGTTTTTATTATATTTACAAGAGTGAGTCCAGTAAGTCAACAAACCCCGGTTGCGGGGCTAGTTGACATATATGGTGGGGCTAGTTGACTTGACATTTATTTTTAAGTTTGTAAGAAAACATACCGGTATTAACAGAAATTAAACATTTATTTGCTCAAAATTAGGCAAAATTAGGCCTACAAATCATCATCCGAGTCACAGTTAATGCACACATAATAATCTATATTAGAGCTGCTGCATTTTTCGTGAGCCCATCTGCTGCAACGTGTGCACTGCACCCAGTTCTCACCACGAACGCTATCAGAATAAGGTTCATTGCATACTATGCATTTGGCATCATCTTCTGACTCTGAGGACGATAAATTTCTCTTGAATGACGTGGATGGTGCAGGACATTCTTCTCGGAAAAGAAATTTTCGACCGTTTTTGGCTTTA
The DNA here is from genome assembly GCA_029448645.1 of Andrena camellia. Lineage (NCBI taxonomy): Eukaryota > Metazoa > Arthropoda > Insecta > Hymenoptera > Andrenidae > Andrena > Andrena camellia. Next base: position 16,648,187 of record CM055681.1, read on the forward strand.
TTCTTTTTCGTATTTTTCTTCTCGATCATTTTGGTCTTACGTGGACGTTTCTTATTTTGGATGCTTTCTTTTTCTTTCTGTAATGCTTCTTTTATAGGTGTGTCTGTTAAAATAGCTGTGTGTCGCTTTTTTCTCGCCTTTCTAGTGTTCTGTCGCGGAGTTGCTTTTGGAAATGGCCTTACCTGCTCAGGACTCAATATGTTTGCATTTTCCATGCTTTAAGGAGGATGCTCATTAACTTGATTTACATTTTTATCAACTGTAGGTAACTTTTCCTTGTGAAGTATCAAGTCTCCATCTTCATTTGTTGGAGCAGGCCTATCTGTCACATATGAAGTTAAAAATTCACTGTCAGGAAAAATGTTTTCATTAAAAGGAAAAATTCCAGTTTTCTGAAAGCCAGCCATTATATTAGTTGGTGTAGTGGCTAAAGGTAAGATCATTTTTATAATTCCAGGGATATCGTATATGGAAAATGTCTTGCCAGGATTATTTACCATCCAGTTATCAATCGCAGAATTGCAATACTTTTTCAGTGGTCCGTAAACACTCCTATCTAATGGCTGCAATTTGTGCAAACAATGCGGAGGAAACGATAAAACTGTCACGCCATTTTCTTTACAAATATTCAACGCCGCTATTGAAAGGTGGGAATCGTGATTATCAAGCAGCAAAAGCACGGGTCTTTCTTTAGAACATTTTACATGCCGGACGAAATGTTTAACAAATTTTACAAAATGTTCTTCCTTCATCCATCCAGATGGATTGGCATCACCCAGGCTTCCGGCAGGTGCATCTCTAATAAAGTGGTCTCGATAGTTTACCCGAGGGAAAATAAAGGAAGGGGGAATTGTGTTTCCGCTTGCGGATACTGCGACAGTGAGTGTCACAAGAGTCCCTCTTTCGGCTGACACAAGTTTCCCTATTTGTTTAAAACCACGTCGAGCCACTATCTTGTCCGGCTTTTGAACCGTGGTTATGCCCGTCTCGTCGACATTCCATATATCGGAAGCTTCAAAATTCAGACGGTTATATACGGTCTTTAAATTGGAAAAGAACAATGCTATATTCGTTTTGTTGAACGAAGTGGCCCTTGACAAACTTGTAGCTTCGGGGCTTCTTAAAGACAAACTTTTATTTCTTTTCATGAACAAAGTGTACCAGTCTGGCCCTGCCATTTTATTGTTAATCCAGCTAACCATATTCATATGCAAATTTTTTTAGTTCCTTCGGCGTTAACCCGTAGTAAATATCCGACGCTTGTTTTAAATAATCCGTTAAGAGAGTCTCTTGTTCCTCAGAAAAAGCTTTTCGCCCGTTAAAATAACCAACACGTTCTAGTTTGATTTCACTATTCGGTAATTTTGCTTTTTAACGTATCGATCAAGAGTTTTTTGGGGAATTAAAAAGTCTTTAGCAACACTATTAACGCTCCTGCCTTCGTTTATGACTGTTTGGACTGCCCGTAAAATAGTATCAGCAGATGCTTTGCCATTCTCAGTTTTTCATTTGTAATTTCTCATCTTGATGCCTGCAACACATGTAGGTAATTAATACGTTAATAAGAGAAAAACTGGATAAAAAAGGCAAAAAAATAATTTCCGGGGTTACTAGACTAATAGTCAAATAACCCCACATATGCTTGGTCATGTAACCCCATCCGACAATGCTAATATATTAGGTGTAGTACGTGCAAACTTCCAAGTACCGGATAAAATAAAATACCGTAAATCATAGTCAATACAACACACTTACACAATATATTCATGAAAAAAATATCAGGCTGTACTTAGTGAACAAAAATACATAAATTGTCAAAACTGAAATATTTACTTACCGTCGATGTTTTTAGATTTTTTATTCCCACTGATACAACACGCGAGTTTCTACCACGGCGACACATGGAATGGCTGGCTAGTCATTCATATGTTTTAGAATCGCTAATCAAAGCACCATTTATTCTATAATATAATAGTTACGTGGAATTAGTCAACTAACCTCATTAGCCAACTAGCCCCGGTCTCCCCAATACATTTTATGAACTTAATGTTACTTTATATATATTTGTAACAAATATACTGGTTTTGGTAGAAATAGGTACAGTATTTCCTCCCTGAGAGCTCACTGGTCCGGACCGGCGTTGAGTCCGTATTGTGAACAGAGCCCTAATTCCGAGTGTTCGTTTCTCGCTTCTTTCTGGCCGAAGGAGCGAGCGAGATGGAACGCTTTGCGTGCGCGACGTCGTCTGTCTCGTACCGTCCTCTCGCTTTCAGTGTCGCTCGCTCGCTCGCTCTCGTTCCATCTCGCTCTTGCCTTCGCCGGACAAGAGTGAGACAGAAGTGATGGGAATAGCGAAAAGTCAGGGAGGAACTACTGTATATTTAGGGAGTATACTCTCAGGGAGGAAATACTGTATATTTAAATAGCTGGTAAATCTAGTGTTAAACCAATTCTTTTCGGCATACAATATGAAAGGAAATCATTATTTTCTTAAAAAAAAATAAAAATATATGTCAGAGACTCACTTTGAAGTTTGAACGAAAATCCAACAAAAATCTTCTCTTAACTAAAATAAAAACACTATTTAAAGATTTTGGCATTATTTCTTTATGCTTTGGCCATCTTATTACGAAAGCAAATAATAAAAAATATAATTTCATTCTAAACTGTACCTTGCTTAAACAAAACCAAAATCATTTTCTTAGTATTATTTGAATATGAAATCAATTACTAACGTCTTTTGTAGTGGCGCATTAAAAAAAAATAAATATAAATAGATTTCTAATTTCAAGTGAAGGGGCCATAAGTTCTAATGCGAGGTAACAGTCCCAATAAGGGACTTTTTGCCCCAATAGTACCTCTATAGTTTAAGCGATATTTACGGTAGAAAATATTATCAGTTACAAATAAACAATATCATGTACACATTACTAAAGGAACATACAATCTTAACGTACTTACCTGATACGCTGATAAATTTTGGTTTACTTCGTAAAAAACAATAAAGACGACGTATTCATTTCACTTTTTAATACGTATAATACCAAAGACGTCGTGTAATCCGAACGAACGTCCAGGAGCGATTGGCGACTCTGTGGTTACCTCCGTTTCTTTTCGCCTTTTACTTAGTGTACTGCGAAACTCGAGACATTGTTTAGGAACAGAGATTTTGTATTCGGGACTTTTTAGCCGCTGAACTTTTAGTCCCACCCTACCCTACCTAGTATCATAAAGTCAAAAATCAACTTTATATTATAATTACTTTTATATTCAACAGCTACTTTATCTTGCTGCATTGCCGTCATACAAAGGAGAATTACCTGAGTATTGCTATTTATTATGATTAATAAATAGTAGCAACATACATGCACTTTGTAAAATGCACAGCACTTCTTATGCTGGGTTTACACCAAGGCGAACACGATCAATAACACGAACAAAAACGTTTCCGTCTTTTCTCGCGAACATGTTCGCTAACACGCTGTTCGCCTCGGTGTAAACGAGAAATAGCAGTGTTCGCTAACATTTGACCCTACTAATAGCCGTGAAATCGTCCGGATGCCCAAATCCATGAAACTTGGGCCTTGCTATCCCTTGCCATTGTGGCACTGCTCGTAAACAGGCGACCCTCTAGGACCATCCGCCGGCAGGTACTCCACAGAAATAGTATGCGTGACAAGCTCGAATAAAATTTGTTTTAGCATAATAAGAATATTTCCAACGTATGGATGAGATTTTTCTAATAAAAATAAAACCAAACCCGACGCAATTCAGACAAGTTTGAGTTCTGCTTATAATATTGTTGCGGGCACCATATGGATAGGGTCCATGGCCCGCTGGTGCTCGCGACGAAGACAAGAGACAGCGAGAAGAAGGTGATCGATCGAAAAATTTCGTGCGGACATTTTCGGATAATGTGATTCTCAAAGAGAGAGATGTCAATTTGCACTTACATAATGAAATAATTAAATTGCAGTCCCTAACCCACAACCAGTTTTCTTCGCCTAGATTCAAAAACCTTTTTCAATATGCTTGGTTTAAAAGCGGATATCTAGAAACGCATCCCAGCGAATTTCAAAATCCTGTAGATTTCTGTTACTTCAGGAATGAAAAGATTATACCCAAATGTAGTATTTGTGGGGAGCCGGCTTTTATGCGATGTGCATGGTGTGGCAAGTATTTTTGTTTCAATCATTTCTACGAAGAATATCATTATTGTACCAATTACAAAGCGTAATTTTCAATGTATCTATTAGTATAATTCTTTCAATGTATAATCAAACAATACAACATGTACGAAAAGGGACTGCGAATGTTTAAATATTACTTTATGTGGCCACTTCATTAGTGAAAATTGCTATAATGTTATAATTAAATTTAATATTAACTGTAATATTATATATATGTTATAAGTGTGATGTAAAAGTAAAATTGATTTACAATCATTTAAAATTCATATACATACGCATTATGCAAATCGGAAGGTTCGACAAGGTTATCGGCATCAATGCGATTCTGCGTCATTTCAATAACATATGTATTTTGCAAAGTCATTGTACATCTTCACCCATTATTTATTGTTCGTGTGGTTTCCAAAATAGCCTAATAAGATTACACTTCAAGTAATGCATGTACGAATGTGCTGTTATCATACTGATTCATGCACGTCACTGATTAGTTTTCATGAGTTTTACCTTTGATGCAATTTTAGGTGCGTACTGCCTTGCTTAAATAATTGAAAGCTGTCCGAACTTTACATAAATAATAATCTAAATATGGCTTTAAGAAACCATGTTATTAATGGAAACTGCCAGAATGGACTTCAAATTCGGTAATAGAGGCTTTATTCGTTTGCAAAAAAAATATAACACATAAATCACTTATATATATGAAAAGAGATTATCTAGAGGTATTTCAGCTTATATTTAAAAAATACAAAAACTTAATTTTAAGGGTTGGTGGTGGGGGTAACTTGTAAAATATGGATTTTTCGAAAATTATTTTTCCGCGGTTTTGTAGATATAAAAGAAGGATGCAACTTTTGTTTAAACTTCTTTTCGATATCTCTCACCATTCTCGAAGTATTCCACGGAAAAGAAAATTCTAAATTATTTTCAAGGGGTGATTTCACCCCTAAAAATTGCATTATGGCACCAACAAAAAATAGGGTTGTGTTACGGATGAACTACTCTACTTGCACACCGAGTTTCATAATGTAAAACGCCGATTTTTCCCGACATTGCCTGACATTATCCGATAATTATTATGCGCTGACGTTTGGCAACGGCTCATGGTGTGTGCGTGCGTGCGTGCGCGCGTGTGACGCATTGTATATGTACCATTGAGGAAAGACTAATGTCAGAGAGCTGGCGTTGTGGGAGTTGGTTAGGCAGCTGACTCGTACCGCGCGGAGGTCTTGGGTTCGAGCCCCGTCGCCCGAGATTCCGTTTTTCATTTATATTAATATCTTAAAATTAAATATTTCCTTCCTTACCGACAGTTTGTACCACGCTCCAGAGTAGCACTTCACCCGCGGTTCTCCTCCTCGATGCACTTCGGTATCGGTTCGATATCAATTCGGTATCGATTCGATAATATCAGTTCTCGCGCTATACCCCCACCACTCAGCCATCTCTATGACGTCATCCGCCGCCTGCCCGCGCCGCCGCGCCCGCAGCCCGCCCCCAAAAAAATTTCGAAAATTTTCAAACTCAAATTTGGATTTCAAGGTCAGGGGAAATCCTTATCATGACCTTGAAATTCAAATTTGTGTTAGAATCCCCCTACTCCTACTACTCGAGTTGGCAGCTGGGCTGCCCTCAAGGCCTTTTGAATATGGCTCTGGACAGCCCCCCCCCCCCCCTCAGGGGCTTTTGCCGGCCGCCCCCGCCCGGCCCTGTTCTAACAGTTGAACAGGCCGGGAGTTAGAAGCGCGGTGTCGTGGGGTCGCGGGGCGGGGGTGGCGCCCTAGTGTAAGCAGCGACCCCGGAAGGGGTGACGCGGACGTGTGACCCGTCGCGCGTCATTCAGAGATGGTGATGCAGGAGTTTTCTCCAGTGGGGGGGGGGGAGTATGGCAGCCTGGCGTCCGCGCCCGCTCGACTCCCCCTGGGATGCCCCCCCCCCCCCCCATGAAGTAGTGGCGGGCATAGGCGCGGGGATCTCTCAAGCATCCGCGGAGAAGGCAAGCGAATGTAATCGCTAGCTTGAAATCGCGAAAGTCCTCCTTCCGGATGCGGCTCCCCGCGCCAGGGTTGGCGACCTTGGTGATTTTAGTGGGTTCGAGTCCCACATAACCCCCGAGGGTTGGGGGTATCCGTAGGGATTTCCACCAAGTCAAAAAAAACAGGTTAATTTAAGTTAAGATAGGCTAAGGTAGAATAGGAAAAAAATGTAAAAAGTTAAGGTAGAGAGGATACAGGAGATTGTAACCCCTAGGGGAACAATGAAAGGATATATATACATAGTATATGCACACGCACACATACACACATTCACGAACGCACGCACTAGAAAGAAAGAAAAAAATTAATGCAATTTATACATATTTATTCAATTGAGCAACACCAATTCGGGGCGCAGCGCCAAGTATTTTGAATAAAACATTTATTCGTATTAAAATATTTATTTGTATAAAAATATAACTGCTTAATATTATTTAATACATTTTTTATTTGTATAAATAGCCATTGTTATAATTGGCGCAATATTTGTATATCATTAATTTTGTAAAGCTATTAATTTACGACATTTAATAATGGGATTCTTTTGGATGGGTTAATTAAAATGTTCGCGATATGAGTAATGGAATGTATGAACACAGCATTTTAACTGTGTATATGTAATTGTGTCATCTTAAGCGCAGTTGTAAAGCACCTGTATGTACTTGTAGTTCATTTTGATTTCACATTTTTTTTTATATTCTAATTATTATTATCTTCTATTTTATTCATTTAGTTGATTTTTCATGTACGTGACGTAATTTTTTTACTTTTTTGAAGTTTTTTAGGGGGATAAATGTTTATGAACATTTGCTCAAAGAAACAATGGATAACCAAAAACACAGAGGCATTTGTTTAAATGTTTCTGACCGAATGTTTGTAAACCGGTTTTATACAGTTGTTATATTGTTTTCATACATTTTTTATACAGCTTTCATAACGTTTTTGTACAGTTTTTGTATATTTGTTTCAGTATTTGCGGTCAAAGGTAGTTCTAGGTTAGGGTTTGAATAATTTTTAAATTTTAGGTTAACGAATTAGGCAATTTTGATGGTTCCAATCATTATAATTTTGTGAAACGGGCGCTAACGTCGTTGATGACCAATGGATGTTGCATTGTTATTTACTTGGCCTCGGCTGAAAAGGGAGAGAAGATTTCCATAAATTAAACATAGCAACGGTTTTAATATGTAACTATCACTGTTATTTTACTGTTCCTAATATTGATTACTGTAAAATTCAATGTAATATTTCCTCGAAATTCTTCTTGAAGTTACAGCCGAACACAGGGAAATGGCAGAGAATAGAAAAAATACAGAGCTATCCATACAAGCCTGGATAAAAAGAGCTTGCCATAGGAAAACGTCACAACCGAAGATTTTTTAACAAAGCGAGAAACACTACAAGGAGTCTTTATACATGTCTTTATTTAATTGTTCGTATGGGGTATTAGTTACTTTCACACCTCTCTTTATTTTCAGACAGCAGCACACTTTAGAAACGATTGCAGGTAAATTAAGATTGCTGCACTCAGTGAATAAACAATTATACCTTGTATAATTTATGTATACTACTGTTTCGGATCAAGTTTTTCGTTTAACTTGTTAGATTAATTAAGTTTATCACTCGACTAAGTAGCTAAGTATTTAATGTTTTTAATATGATCGAAATATACTGTTTCGAGATAAGATTATTGTTGCTTTCAAGCACTGTGCACAATTTCTTATTATCCTGAAGTGCAATTCACCAAAATTGAACTCGACGCGTTTTACGTACGTTTCGTCGCGTTTTAAGGCCTCTCTCTCTCTCTCTCTCTCTCTCTCTCTCTCTCTCTCTCTTTCACTTCCTAATACGAGTTTTCTGATTCAATGTTTGGAAACGACTAACGACAGAGCCAGGATCGCGGGAACCGCGGCGATACAAGAGCAGGAGGGAGAGAGAGGGGCACCAGAGTATTCAATTGTGGCTCCAGATGGGGCCACAATGTGGTCAAGTGTAGGATTCAGTAACACGGGGAAGTCGGGATCCCTCTTAACGGCCCTACGCCGTGGAGATTGGGATGTGCTGGTAATGACTTCCACTTGTTTAATAGGAAATGAAGACTATGTATATTTTTGTACAGAAAACACCAGAGTCTCCTACGGAGATCGAGGGCGTCTTAAACGTCGACTTTAATCAAGTCTGAGAATGCGCACAAGCGCAGAACGCGTGCATCCACACGTGGATTAAACAATATAATATATTACGCGAGATCAGGACACGTGGTCCACAATAAAGACTAACAGTCCCTAACGTGACTTTACTTAACGAAGTCACCTTGTGAAGTGGCGCGCCATGCTCTCCGCCTGCCAAAGCACGTCGGCTTGCGCATTCAGTCAATCCTCGGAGTGGGAGACCAGCTACTCCCAACACAAGTCAGCCTATGTACTAACGCTTACATCTAAGATTAATACTATTTACATTATGTACACGAAACTACATGTTCTACATATAGTTCATCTATTTTAAGTGCACATCCATATCTATTTATAAGTGTATATCCTGCATAGTTTGTATATTCTATATATTCGACCTCGTACTAAAATTTTCTTGTATCTAGTGCATATATTCTGCATTATTTCTGAATTAAATAAATGAAATAAATTGTTATCGAGTTTGATCTTATTTTGAAAACCATTTACTTCCTTAAATTTTTATTAAATCGAAACAGTACCGTGGAACTTCCCAGAAACGCCTGTTTCGGATCTAATCAAGACGTCTGCAAAATACGTCTTTAAGACGTTTTCTGGACATCTTAAAGACGCATTGTTTTGTGAAACTGGACGTTTTTAGTACCTTTTTAAGCTGTCTTCTGGATGTTCGTGGACGTCTTTAAGACGTCTTGAACGCCTGGCCTGGACGTCTTTGTGCCATCTGGGAATGCATGTATGTGGCACATCATAGTTGTTATTAAATTGAAAGGACGCTTCAAATTGGGTAAAATATTTTTGAAATACTAGAATAGTATGTAGGTAAGTAGGATATCATATGCCCAGATAACCATCTGTCTGCAGTCCGACATCAGATTGGTAGCAGGGTCTGGCATGAGAGCGCAGAGTCTGACGTCAGAACCGTAGTCGTTTGTGTACGCATTTGGCTACGTTCTGAGGTACAGAGCGTGATGTCAGATCGGCAGCAGACTCTGCCGTCTGCTTGGCACAGCCAACAGCGTCATCTGTGGATCAGAATTGCCAAATAATTCCCTACGCGTGACGTCACATGGCCGTCCTTACACTCCAACACCAATGTACCGTTATTGCTGTAGGTGTATCCCTACCCCTATATAACCTACCAACAGATTGTGCAGCTCATTAAATAATTAATTCTACTTATTTCCAAAAGTATTCCCTGATAACCAGATCTGAGGCGCAGAGCCTGACGTCAGATCCGTAGTCATCTGTGTCCGCATTAGGATGCGTTCTGAGGTACAGAGCCTGACATCAGGACCTGACATCAGATGGGCAGCAGATTTGCAGCAGATCCTGCCGTTCGCCTGACACGTCTAACAGCGCCATCTGAGGGTCAGAATTGGCAAACAATTCCATACCCGTGACGCCACACGGCCGTTCCTACGCACCAACACATGTGTACCGTGATTGCTATAGGTGTGTCCCCCACCCTTTCTACTGCGCGCAGGGAATTTGTAAGCAGTTTTGGAGCAGATTATGTTCACATAACCTGCGAGGTTTATTAAATAACATTTCAATTTATTCGTAAAGGTATGTATTTATTAATTTTAATAAAATAGCAGTAAGTGGCACACACACACACACACTCATATATATAATTAACTCTGAAAACAAATACATTATTATAAAATTGAAATGATACTGGGAATGTACCAATCCACGAGTATTTTATTAAATGGGCGCTGAAAAGTGGCGATTGATGTTCATTCTGAACATCGAGAGGTTGTTCCCGTTTTAATTAATTAAAATGGGCACTGAAAAGTACCGTTTGATTTCTTCGCCACTGTAAAAGGAGACACACCACTACTTTTAATGGGCACATTTCTGAAAAATAAAATATTTACCATATTTAATTATCGCTTCCCGCGACAGTAAATCGTGACTTTTACGGTCATGACACTAAATGTCATGACTTTTACTGATACGGACCTTTAAAGGTCAGCTTCTTCTTCGGGCTGCTGGTCGTCCGTCCACAAATCGCGGCGCATTCGCGATGCATTAGAGACTGCCGCCGCGCGTGGACCATTCTTCTTACTTCGAACCCTCTCCTTGGCGGCTCGAAGTACCTGCTGCATCAACCGTTGAAAATCCGATCGGAGCGGCTTGGTGAAGTGCGGGTTCCCAGACACCGCTTCTGAAAAAGTAATGCACGCAAAGTACGTTAGCATAATTATGCATAAAAACATGGAAATGCTTATTGATTCGTACCGTAGATCGCCATCATGATACGGGTGTTGTACAACGGCCTTTGACCTGTTCGGCCGAACCACGTGAAGGACCGTGTCACGTCGTCGACCAGCGCTTCCTTCAGGCAAATACCGACCGCTTCCTTCAGGCTGAACCCACCCACGTATTTTAAATATTGAACCTAAACAAAGTAAGTAAAGATTGATGTATGTATTATATAAAATTAAATAAGAGCATAATTTTGTTTTCGCTTACAACATTGGAATAATTGTCGTCATCGATATTCTCGAAACAGTCCACCTCCTTCGGCGACGATAGCGGAATGACGGCTGGTGTTTGTGGTGGACCGTTATGGGTGGGCTGCACATGTCGAAGAATACTCCCCAACAGAGTATTCATTCTTCTGCAAATAAAACGGATGGAGACGTAACGTATTAATAAACACGATGCATGCGATACTTACTTTAGCTCCGTCTCGACGCGCGCCGTGCGATCTTCCAGGCTCCTGCGAACATGAACATTTATAATAGAAAACTTTACACTATCAATATTTTTATAACAAAAAAAAAAAGAAACATGTAAATTTACCCATTAGGAGAAGGTTGGATATGCACTGTATGGTGCTGCAACGGCTCACTCCGGATCACAGTGGCGCGTGCAGACGATGTCCCTGGATCGTGATGATCCGTTAATGCTGCGAGGGCAGGAAGACTGGCAGCAGCAGAAGTGTTCTGAAACACACGAACGTTACTTGGATTAGTCGTAGAAAAATCCTTTGACGTTGTTGGAATGTATTCTTTCTGCAGGATCATCCTCAAATCCTGGACGTCCTGATCGATTGAATGCTTCGTCACGGTTGACGTCCTTCTCTTTTTCGGGGCTTCCTCCTCCGAAGATGTCGTCTGGTACCTCGTTGGTTTGGCGACCACACGCTTCTCTCGTTGCGACATGTTAACCTGTGAGTAAAAGTACATGTTACAATACTTAGCAAAGGCGTGTTGGCTGTTTTTCCTATTTTACATGCATACATGCAATATTAACCTAACCCAAACCTCAAGATGAATCCAGGTAATGTATTACTCAATAATTCGAGTGTAACTCGACAAAGGATATAACAGTAGAAAACGTGAAAAAACGACCCATGAAGAAATATTCGAACCAAACGATAAAATAACTCATGACCAGAAATTAACAAGGATACGTGTAAATATAATATTAATTATGAAGAGCAATACAAAAGGAAAGTACAGTACAAAAGAAGAAAATGTAAATATTATAGAGCATGCCACTCACCAGAAAATAGTCGTAACTTACCAAAAACAAGAGACGAGGCTGGAAAGGGAAGAGATAATTTTTTTTTTTTTTTTTTTACATGGTGGAAATCCCTAACGGATACCTCAACCCCCCCCCCCACATGACAGGGGTGAGATTATGTGGGGCTTGCACCCACTAAAACCACCATGGTGACCGCCTGACGCGAGAAGCTACACAAGGGAGAGGGACTGGCAGCGAGATACATCTAGCGAAAATAAAGGTGGAAGAATTTAAATACTATGAATCTTACGGCTTCTCGCTGTGCGTAATAACAGCAGCGATATACCTACGGGGTTCTGAGGGATTTGTGTCAGTGGACATACTACAGTGAAAAGGCATTCTGTAACATTTGCCACGAACCTGATCAGGGAGATATATAAAATTTCAGGGCTCAATGTGGCGCATTTATATATGCCAAGAGCCGAAGACTCTATGCCGATATCATAAAAATTATTGACTTCTAAAAATTTTTTGACACCCAAACGATACGAGTCTTTGTCCATGCCAATATTGAAAATTATGCAGATCGAGCCATCGTCTGAGATGCAACAATTATCGGGTACATTTGTGCCTAGAGATATGTTATTGAATTCTATCTTACGGTACTGAGAACAATTGGTGTCGTTAGTAAGGGGTCTAGATACGCGAATAGAAAAATCGACATTACGATGAATGTTTGTGCCATGAGATTGTATCTCCCTCATCCTGTTGGAAAATTGTTGGAGAGGAAGAGATGGCTTATTAAGAAATTTTTTAAAAATGGACATGTTGTTTTCATAGGGAAAAGCAGAACATGAATCTAAATTACCAAAACGTCTGACATCGTTGGTTAAGTGAAGAAGACCATGGACGTTATAACTATTAAAAGTCGGACCATATAGTTCTTCATTACGATGAACAAATTTCTCTAAAGCTGATTCTGCGAATCTCAAGTGTGGGCTCGATGGAGATTCTGAAACTAAAACCCGTATGGCCGCATGTAAGAATAAGAAATGCTTGTATATTGTATTGTTGAGTACACCATATAGTACAACTGGCCCTGTATATAGAAGGAACTGACGAAACTCGGTCGCCTTATATTTACAATATTCTTCAATAGCTCTGGGACGTCTGGCAAAGTCCAAGGGACAATATCTTGCGAGACTGTTGAGTCTCGTAGATATCACAGAAATGTTCAGTGCGGGTAATTTTGAGAAAAATGTAAAGCTTCCAGATACCCACGCGGACAAAAGTTTCTTCATTACGCCCAAGCATACAAGATGCATATACTCGAACGGAACTTGAGAAACCATTCCTATCGGTAGTGATGCCAATGGGCTTGGACCTTGTTTGTGGTGGTTCTCGTGTAACCGTTTAGGGTATTCCTCATCGGTACGAGGAGAATGATCTATACCATCGAAGGCATAATGTTTACCGTTCAGGGTACCAAAAACCATACATTTGGAACAGGGATATTGAGACATATGCCCAAAATGATTCAACACGAATGCTCGAGCTGGTGCGTCAGCTATGAAACATCTCAGACGTATGGGCAACTTATTGGTATGAAAATTTATACCTCCGTTGGACATGATGGCTTTGACGTCTGCAATAAATTTCTCAAAGAAAATATTGGGGTCACGTGGTTTATGGCAACCTTTATAAATTCCTACCACTATCGGCTTTAGACGGGGAATATTTGAAATCCTACATTGGATGGGCCAGATCTGAATGGAACCTTTGTCCACACGACATCCGTCGGTGTGAAAATCTAATTCTAACTCTCTAACAAAAGATACGGACAAAGTATTCGGGAGACTTTTAACAATTTCTGTTTCCAGATCGAAATGAATGTATTCTCCTGGTTCCACGACGAATGTAACAGCAGGATTACGTGGCGTATCGAGAAGTGTTCTAACATCCTGAGGCAACTGGGAAAAACAGGAATGCGTTCGAAGGAGAGATAATATATTATTTCCTTGAACGTGTGTTAAATTGCTGTCTACGAAACAAGACGCTAAACGTTGGCGAAAAGATGGCTCGGAGGAAGTACCACAGGACAATGAAACTGTATCGTGGATAGAAGAAACGCGTGACGTGGAAGTAGAAGGACTGGCGCCTTCTACATTTATATCGCGCCTAACACTGAATCTTTCGGGGATTAAATTAACAGAAACGGACGAACTACAACCTGCAGATGTGCTAGCAGCATCTAGCACGGTAGAAGTATTACCCACTACTCTACTGACCGTATTCAATCCGGAACGGTATCGCACGCGTAAGTTAATCCGCCTCTCGCGCATAACCCTCCTTTTTTGTCTCGCCGATAATGCGTGTATCGATTTCCGCGACGTAGACAATTTGAAATTATTAAATTCCATAATTACTTACGCCTTCTGGATATCTCGGGATGATTCGCTTGGATATAAGATGCTCTCGAAATTCTTTGGTACTGCTGTCGACGACTGCCACCTCAGAATGAACGAGAATTCGAAACAAACGCGAACTAGGAAGTAGAGTCCCGACCAATCACGAATGTCGGCAATACGGCGCAGCCAATGCGTAGCGTAGTCCACTGTATCGCCAAAATGTACGGCCAATCCGAGCGTTCGCCGAGTACCTCATACCCCGTGGTACCCGTTGTTCGACGACGTGGTACCCTTTGTGCTTGAAAGGGATCGCTGCGCCGTATTGCCGACATTCGTAATTGGTCGGGACTCTACTTCCTAGTTCGCGTTTGTTTCGAATTCTCGTTCATTCTGAGGTGGCAGTCGTCGACAGCAGTACCAAAGAATTTCGAGAGCATCTTATATCCAAGCGAATCATCCCGAGATATCCAGAAGGCGTAAGTAATTATGGAATTTAATAATTTCAAATTGTCTACGTCGCGGAAATCGATACACGCATTATCGGCGAGACAAAAAAGGAGGGTTATGCGCGAGAGGCGGATTAACTTACGCGTGCGATACCGTTCCGGATTGAATACGGTCAGTAGAGTAGTGGGTAATACTTCTACCGTGCTAGATGCTGCTAGCACATCTGCAGGTTGTAGTTCGTCCGTTCCTGTTAATTTAATCCCCGAAAGATTCAGTGTTAGGCGCGATATAAATGTAGAAGGCGCCAGTCCTTCTACTTCCACGTCACGCGTTTCTTCTATCCACGATACAGTTTCATTGTCCTGTGGTACTTCCTCCGAGCCATCTTTTCGCCAACGTTTAGCGTCTTGTTTCGTAGACAGCAATTTAACACACGTTCAAGGAAATAATATATTATCTCTCCTTCGAACGCATTCCTGTTTTTCCCAGTTGCCTCAGGATGTTAGAACACTTCTCGATACGCCACGTAATCCTGCTGTTACATTCGTCGTGGAACCAGGAGAATACATTCATTTCGATCTGGAAACAGAAATTGTTAAAAGACTCCCGAATACTTTGTCCGTATCTTTTGTTAGAGAGTTAGAATTAGATTTTCACACCGACGGATGTCGTGTGGACAAAGGTTCCATTCAGATCTGGCCCATCCAATGTAGGATTTCAAATATTCCCCGTCTAAAGCCGATAGTGGTAGGAATTTATAAAGGTTGCCATAAACCACGTGACCCCAATATTTTCTTTGAGAAATTTATTGCAGACGTCAAAGCCATCATGTCCAACGGAGGTATAAATTTTCATACCAATAAGTTGCCCATACGTCTGAGATGTTTCATAGCTGACGCACCAGCTCGAGCATTCGTGTTGAATCATTTTGGGCATATGTCTCAATATCCCTGTTCCAAATGTATGGTTTTTGGTACCCTGAACGGTAAACATTATGCCTTCGATGGTATAGATCATTCTCCTCGTACCGATGAGGAATACCCTAAACGGTTACACGAGAACCACCACAAACAAGGTCCAAGCCCATTGGCATCACTACCGATAGGAATGGTTTCTCAAGTTCCGTTCGAGTATATGCATCTTGTATGCTTGGGCGTAATGAAGAAACTTTTGTCCGCGTGGGTATCTGGAAGCTTTACATTTTTCTCAAAATTACCCGCACTGAACATTTCTGTGATATCTACGAGACTCAACAGTCTCGCAAGATATTGTCCCTTGGACTTTGCCAGACGTCCCAGAGCTATTGAAGAATATTGTAAATATAAGGCGACCGAGTTTCGTCAGTTCCTTCTATATACAGGGCCAGTTGTACTATATGGTGTACTCAACAATACAATATACAAGCATTTCTTATTCTTACATGCGGCCATACGGGTTTTAGTTTCAGAATCTCCATCGAGCCCACACTTGAGATTCGCAGAATCAGCTTTAGAGAAATTTGTTCATCGTAATGAAGAACTATATGGTCCGACTTTTAATAGTTATAACGTCCATGGTCTTCTTCACTTAACCAACGATGTCAGACGTTTTGGTAATTTAGATTCATGTTCTGCTTTTCCCTATGAAAACAACATGTCCATTTTTAAAAAATTTCTTAATAAGCCATCTCTTCCTCTCCAACAATTTTCCAACAGGATGAGGGAGATACAATCTCATGGCACAAACATTCATCGTAATGTCGATTTTTCTATTCGCGTATCTAGACCCCTTACTAACGACACCAATTGTTCTCAGTACCGTAAGATAGAATTCAATAACATATCTCTAGGCACAAATGTACGCGACAATTGTTGCATCTCAGACGATGGCTCGATCTGCATAATTTTCAATATTGGCATGGACAAAGACTCGTATCGTTTGGGTGTCAAAAAATTTTTAGAAGTCAATAATTTTTATGATATCGGCATAGAGTCTTCGGCTCTTGGCATATATAAATGCGCCACATTGAGCCCTGAAATTTTATATATCTCCCCTGATCAGGTTCGTGGCAAATGTTACAGAATGCCTTTTCACTGTAGTATGTCCACTGACACAAATCCCTCAGAACCCCGTAGGTATATCGCTGCTGTTATTACGCACAGCGAGAAGCCGTAAGATTCATAGTATTTAAATTCTTCCACCTTTATTTTCGCTAGATGTATCTCGCTGCCAGTCCCTCTCCCTTGTGTAGCTTCTCGCGTCAGGCGGTCACCATGGTGGTTTTAGTGGGTGCAAGCCCCACATAATCTCACCCCTGTCATGTGGGGGGGGGGGTTGAGGTATCCGTTAGGGATTTCCACCATGTAAAAAAAAAAAAAAAAATTATCTCTTCCCTTTCCAGCCTCGTCTCTTGTTTTTGGTAAGTTACGACTATTTTCTGGTGAGTGGCATGCTCTATAATATTTACATTTTCTTCTTTTGTACTGTACTTTCCTTTTGTATTGCTCTTCATAATTAATATTATATTTACACGTATCCTTGTTAATTTCTGGTCATGAGTTATTTTATCGTTTGGTTCGAATATTTCTTCATGGGTCGTTTTTTCACGTTTTCTACTGTTATATCCTTTGTCGAGTTACACTCGAATTATTGAGTAATACATTACCTGGGTTCATCTTGAGGTTTGGGTTAGGTTAATATTGCATGTATGCATGTAAAATAGGAAAAACAGCCAACACGCCTTTGCTAAGTATTGTAACATGTACTTTTACTCACAGGTTAACATGTCGCAACGAGAGAAGCGTGTGGTCGCCAAACCAACGAGGTACCAGACGACATCTTCGGAGGAGGAAGCCCCGAAAAAGAGAAGGACGTCAACCGTGACGAAGCATTCAATCGATCAGGACGTCCAGGATTTGAGGATGATCCTGCAGAAAGAATACATTCCAACAACGTCAAAGGATTTTTCTACGACTAATCCAAGTAACGTTCGTGTGTTTCAGAACACTTCTGCTGCTGCCAGTCTTCCTGCCCTCGCAGCATTAACGGATCATCACGATCCAGGGACATCGTCTGCACGCGCCACTGTGATCCGGAGTGAGCCGTTGCAGCACCATACAGTGCATATCCAACCTTCTCCTAATGGGTAAATTTACATGTTTCTTTTTTTTTTGTTATAAAAATATTGATAGTGTAAAGTTTTCTATTATAAATGTTCATGTTCGCAGGAGCCTGGAAGATCGCACGGCGCGCGTCGAGACGGAGCTAAAGTAAGTATCGCATGCATCGTGTTTATTAATACGTTACGTCTCCATCCGTTTTATTTGCAGAAGAATGAATACTCTGTTGGGGAGTATTCTTCGACATGTGCAGCCCACCCATAACGGTCCACCACAAACACCAGCCGTCATTCCGCTATCGTCGCCGGAGGAGGTGGACTGTTTCGAGAATATCGATGACGACAATTATTCCAATGTTGTAAGCGAAAACAAAATTATGCTCTTATTTAATTTTATATAATACATACATCAATCTTTACTTACTTTGTTTAGGTTCAATATTTAAAATACGTGGGTGGGTTCAGCCTGAAGGAAGCGGTCGGTATTTGCCTGAAGGAAGCGCTGGTCGACGACGTGACACGGTCCTTCACGTGGTTCGGCCGAACAGGTCAAAGGCCGTTGTACAACACCCGTATCATGATGGCGATCTACGGTACGAATCAATAAGCATTTCCATGTTTTTATGCATAATTATGCTAACGTACTTTGCGTGCATTACTTTTTCAGAAGCGGTGTCTGGGAACCCGCACTTCACCAAGCCGCTCCGATCGGATTTTCAACGGTTGATGCAGCAGGTACTTCGAGCCGCCAAGGAGAGGGTTCGAAGTAAGAAGAATGGTCCACGCGCGGCGGCAGTCTCTAATGCATCGCGAATGCGCCGCGATTTGTGGACGGACGACCAGCAGCCCGAAGAAGAAGCTGACCTTTAAAGGTCCGTATCAGTAAAAGTCATGACATTTAGTGTCATGACCGTAAAAGTCACGATTTACTGTCGCGGGAAAGCGATAATTAAATATGGTAAATATTTTATTTTTCAGAAATGTGCCCATTAAAAGTAGAGGTGTGTCTCCTTTTACAGTGGCGAAGAAACCAAACGGTACTTTTCAGTGCCCATTTTAATTAATTAAAACGGGAACAACCTCTCGATGTTCACAATGAACATCAATCGCCACTTTTCAGCGCCCATTTAATAAAATACTCGTGGATTGGTACATTCCCAGTATCATTTCAATTTTATAATAATGTATTTGTTTTCAGAGTTAATTATATAAATGAGTGTGTGTGTGTGTGTGCCACTTACTGCTATTTTATTAAAATTAATAAATACATACCTTTACGAATAAATTGAAATGTTATTTAATAAACCTCGCAGGTTATGTGAACATAATCTGCTCCAAAACTGCTTACAAATTCCCTGCGCGCAGTAGAAAGGGTGGGGGACACACCTATAGCAATCACGGTACACATGTGTTGGTGCGTAGGAACGGCCGTGTGGCGTCACGGGTATGGAATTGTTTGCCAATTCTGACCCTCAGATGGCGCTGTTAGACGTGTCAGGCGAACGGCAGGATCTGCTGCAAATCTGCTGCCCATCTGACGTCAGGTCCTGATGTCAGGCTCTGTACCTCAGAACGCATCCTAATGCGGACACAGATGACTACGGATCTGACGTCAGGCTCTGCGCTCTCACGGCAGACCCTGCTGCCAATCTGACGTCAGATTGCAGACATCTGGTTATCAGGGTTTATTCTTTCTCAACAATTGTTACAGAATAATATAAGTAGCGCATATAAATTCGAGGAAGAACATTCAATATTTACATTTACAAATCACAATATCATAATACATTTACAATATGTGCAATATCAGAAAATTTTCTATATTTTCGACTTTTTTTGTGTAGAATCACCATACAATTCCATATGCCGTATTGTGTTAGCGCTGAAAACAAATAGAACATTAGTATAAAATTAATCGTAACGTATGAATAAACAGGATACATGCGGTACTTCAGCTCCATCTCCGCACAGTACACATCCTAGGCGATCATGCATGCTCCTGCGAACATTAACATTTATGGGAAAATATATGTTAAATTATTATGTTCTGAACAAGACGCTAAACATTCGCACTTCGCGCATAACCCTACTTTTCTATCTTGCAGATAATGAGAATCTCGATTTCCGCGACGTAGATAATTAGAAATTATTCAATTCCATAATTACGTTTGCCTGGATATGTCGAGATGATTTGTCTGGATATTGATGGATGAAATTATTTGGAACATTCTTCGATTTTGCCGGCATTGACTGCCACTACCAGCAGTGATGCCAGAATCGTGGGACGCGGGACAAACGTCTTACCCCCACTATGACCTACCGTCGTCTTCCACTATGCCCTACCGGCGTCCCCCACTTTCTTCCCACCGCACTGCACACAAGCATATCCTTATTGTTTGATTCCAGAATTCGAGATTACTTCCTTAGCGTATTTAGATTTAAGTAGGTATAAGGTAGACTGAGGATTTTTAGGATTAACTAGGATTAAGTAGGCGTAAGTAAGATTAAGTAGTTGTAATTTGGAGTTCCGTTTAAAAAGAGAGTCTCCAGTTGTAGTATAATGGCGGATTAATAAACTTATCACAAGATGATGGTGAAAACCCAAGAAGTGTTTGAATTGTAGTAACGAGTTCGTTTTCACGTTTCTCTGCGTCTCTCTCTCTCTCGCTTTGATGGAGCAGTACAATAATTACGAGTGTCACGCAGGTGACTTTTGAACCGACTAACGAGAGCGCGGTTCTCGCGAAGAACCGCGACGATCGGTTAAGAGTGGGGAGAGAGAAGCACATGAGCATCGCATGACACGCTAGATGGAGACACGGTGATTAAAATCTTACAGCTAGATAATAAAACTATTTACAGTATGTACACGAAACATTCCGCCCGCCTTCGTAGCGGGCACGCGACGAATGTTTCTTAGACGAAGATATCCGGGGTTTTACACGTCATTTTGTCTCGTCGCTTTTCGCGCCGGGGAAAAGACAAATTTTTGTGATCGGACGGTGTAGTGTCGCCTGGGGTGTACGGATAGTGACGACGCGAACAAGCCCATCTGGGCCAGGATGAACCGTAGTGATCCGACCAATGGGCCAGTGAGTCGGGGGAGTGGCCTCGTTTTTCACGAGGCAAAGTTGTCCGAGTTGGATGTTCGGGTGGGCAGCGGTCCACTTAGTTCGCCCTTGCAGTGTGTGGAGGTATTCAGCCGACCACCGTTTCCAAAAATGATCCCTCATTTGTTGGAGTTGCTGCCAGCGAGTGAGTCGGTTTTGCGACTCCGCAGTCAGAGATGGCTCCGGGATGGCTATTAAGGGGGAGCCTACAAGAAAATGCCCCGGAGTTAAAAATTGAAAATTGTCCGGTTCGTCGCTTAAGGAAAAGAGGGGCCTCGAATTTAGGCAAGCCTCTATCTGGTGGAGGAGAGTAGTCATTTCCTCAAACGTCAGTGGAGTGTCGCCGATGACTCGCCGAAGATGAAACTTCATAGACTTGACGGCGGCCTCCCAGATCCCACCGAAGTGGGGAGCGGCCGGTGGATTGAACAGCCAAGTAGTACCCAGATCGGCCAGTAGAGGCGCTAATTTGCCCCATTCGTCGTTTGCGTCGGAGAACCATCGTCTCAACTCCTTGTCCGCTCCGACGAAATTTGTCCCACAATCGCTGCGTATGGAGGCGCAATTTCCTCGTCGGGAGACGAACCGCCGGTAAGCTGCTAGAAAAGCGGCTGTCGTATAATCCGATACCAGTTCCAAGTGTATCGCGCGTGTGGATAAACAAATGAAGACTGCGACGTAGGACTTACGAGTCCGGTATCCCCGTCCGGGAGACGTTTTTTGTGAAAAAGGGACCGGCATAGTCGACACCAGTGTTTAGAAACGGTCTTGCCGGGGTCACGCGAGGCGAGGGGAGATTCCCCATTTGTTGTTGGGAAGCCTTAGCGCGCCATCGCCAACACGTGACGCAAGAGTGTATATAGTGCCGAACAGCGCGTCGACCTCCTATAATCCAGTATTCTTGTCGAAGCGTGCTCAAGGTTAGTTGGGTACCTCCATGGAGAACTCGTTCATGGCAATCGCGAATGATTAGAACGGTGAAATTTCCCTTTTCAGGTAAAATAATCGGGTGCTTTTGGTCGAAATCCAGAAGGGAATGCTTTAAACGGCCACCGACCCTCAGGACGTTCCGATCGTCCAAGAAAGGAACGAGACGAGAAAGGGGCCCCCGGGAGATTGAAGCGGCCTTTTCTAGTCTCGAGATTTCAGTGATAAACGCGCCGCGCTGCGCAACTCTGGCCAAGGCAAGTTTAGCATCCTCTATTTCGGAAGGTTGAGCATAGTTGATTTGAAAAGGGGGCGTGGGCTTGCGTTGCAGCTTAGACATATAACGCAGGCACCACGCGGTTACGCGAGTTACTTTCTTAAGCGAGGAATATCTCGTCAAGAGGTCCCACAAGGGGGGGCTCTCGGCTATCGTACTAGTATGAACAATAGTTTTCGAGCGCCTTTCTTCCGCCGTGCCGAGCTCGACAGTGCAATTCGACTCGCAGTTGTACGTAGAATTTCGTAAAAATGATGGTCCTTGCCACCATAGTTGATAGTTAACGAGCGTAGCCCCGTTTATACCGCGCGACGCGCAGTCGGCTGGGTTTTCCTTCGTTCGAACGTGATGCCACTTAGCACTCGGCAATGAAGTTTGGATCTCGGAAACGCGGTTGGCGACAAACGTCTTCCACTGGAAGGGTTGCCCCTGTAACCAACTCAGAACTACTGTCGAGTCCGACCAGAGATGCACGTCACAGCGTGGTAAATTCAAGACTTTAGTAACGCGTATCATTAACCGAGTGAGAAGCGTAGCCGCACACAATTCGAGTCGAGGCAAGGAATTTTGCTTCAATGGAGTCACTCTCGTTTTAGCGGCAACCAGATTGACCTGTGGGTGTGACTGATCGAACGAAGAACGTATATAGATTACGGCGGCGTAAGCCTTTTCCGACGCGTCCGCAAACCCGTGTAATTAAAAAAACCAGTTTCCGGCTTCACGAGAAGCCATCGAGGTATCCTCAAGGAGGAGAGCGCTCCTAATCCAGCATAGTAGTGCTCCCAGGTTTCTACGAGGGAGGTAGGGAGCGGTTCATCCCATTCCAGTTTTAGGAGCCATAGCGATTGAACGAATATTTTGGCAACAATGACTACCGGCGCGAGAAATCCTAAAGGATCGTACAGACTTGCGGTTTCTCGAAAGACTGTTCGTTTTGTAAGTGCTTCGTCTCGGATTTTCGACGAGACGGTAAAAACAAAGCAATCTGAACTGGTCTGCCACTTCATACCCAATAAAGAGAAGGTTTCCTCAAAATTACAAGAAAGTTCGGGAGTAGAAGCTATGTAATCGTGCGGCAGACTTTCGAGAAGCTCGGGCCGGTTCGAAGTCCACTTTCTTAGGTTGAACCCGCCCGCCTTGAGTAAGGAAATCAACTCACTCTGTAATTGGAGCGCGATCGGCAAGGTTCCAGCTCCCGAGATCACATCGTCCATATAGACGTCGTCATGCAAACACGGGGCGGCTAAGGGGTAACGCTCCCGTTCATCCGCGCTTAATTGTTTAAGCGTACGCATAGCTAGATAGGGGGCACACGCCATCCCGTAGGTCACCGTGAGTAGACGATATTCCCGTACTGGTTCCAACGGATTCTTCCGCCAAAGAATGCGTTGGACGTCGCAATCGTCATTATGGACGCGTATTTGGCGGTACATTTTTTCAATGTCCGCCGAGAATACAATGGGGTGGAGCCGCCAGCGCGTTAGAATATCGAAGATCTCGGGCAGTAAATTAGGACCCGTATGGACTAGATCATTTAACGACATACCAGACGTCGTTTTGCACGACGCGTTAAAAACTACTCTAAGTTTAGTAGTAGTGCTAGACGAACGAATTACCCCATGATGCGGTAAATAATAAACGTTAGTAGTTTCGCGCGAATCTCCCGCGGCCAGAGTCATATGGTCGAGTGTCTCATACTCTTCCATGAATTGGCGATACGCCATTTCGAACTCCGAAGACTTGAGGAATCTCCTTTCAAGCTTTCTTAAGAGAACCTCGGAAGTATGACGAGAAAGACCGAGGTCCCGAGTAGTACCAGAAAACGGTATCCTTACGATATACCTGCCACTGCCCTCGCGAGAATGCGTCTGAACGAAATAATCTTCGCAAGCCTTCTCCTCAGCGGTTAAAGTAGAAAGTGGTGCCGATACCTCTTCTTGCTTCCAGAAATTTTGCAAGATCTCCGAAATATCGACATCAGTAGAGCACTGAAGAGTGACAGCGGTTTTTTGCGAGAAGTTATCCAGATCGTCGACCCGGCCAGTAAGAATCCAACCCAGAATGGTAGCTTGGGCTACCGGTGTGCGAGGAGGGCCGCATCGTAACCCTTCGCGTATTATTTGAGAATAGACTTCAGCGCCTAGAAGAATATCCACTTTTCTAGAGGAAGCGAATTCGGGGTCCGCGAGTTCAAGATCGGTCAGATGTGACCAGGAAGTGGAAACCGGAACCGGACTCGGTCGATAAGCGGAGAGCCGTGGAAGCACCAGGGCTTGTGTCAAGATTTTGACCGAATCGCGATAACGATGTGAGATTCTTATTTTGACTGAACCCCTCGAGTATGTTTTATTTTTAGCGACTCCTATAACTGGAATTTCAGTGGGTGACCTTGGGAGTCTTAATAATTGAGCGATACTCTCACCGACCAAGGACACCTCGGAACAAGGATCGATCAACGCTCGAACAGTCACCTCCTCACCAGTATTGGACGCCACCCTGACCAGTGCAGTAGCGAGAAGTACAGAAGCGCCAGGCGGTTGCACCTGTGCGCAATGAGTCGTTGCAGTGGTCGAGCCCGGCGACAGAGAAGTGCTCTTTCCAGACAGTGCGGGCTGCTCAGTTACCTGCGAAATTGTTCCAGAAGAGGAAGGTTGTTCGATTGGAATGTGAATAGTGGTATGATGCTTACCCAGGCAAAGTTGGCAGCGCTTATTCGATTTACATTCACGAGAGGAATGCGCGGCCAAACAGTTAAAACATAAATGCTTTTCTATTACCCGATTCTTTCTCTCCAGGGGGGTCATGGCCTTGTACCTCGGACAGTAAAGTATAAAATGATCGCCTTGACACAGAGCACACTTTAGAGTCCCGTTGGCGCTCTTGGTTACACAGTGCGTCTTGGGCCGACGCGGGGCTCCGCTGGAAGCTGCAGGCTGTTTTCGGCCACCTCCTTGATGGCCAGATGACTCAGCTCGATTTTGGTCAGCTGATCCGTTGGGGCTGCCTCCGGACGCCACGAGAGCTCTCACCTGAGAGCTGAGGAACGTTTTCATCTGCTCGAAAGTTGGATGCTCCAGCGTTGCTCCAATGGACGTCTCCCAGGCCATCCTCGTTGTCGGGTCCAATCGTTCAGCCGTAAGCACCACCAAGAAGGCGCTCCAGTGTTCTACCGGGAGCTTCAGCGTGGCTAAAGCTTCTACGGCATCTCGGGTTCCATGCAGCAAATCCTTGAGTTGCTGAGCGGATTCTGTCGTCATCGACGGCAACGACAGAAGAGCCTTCACATGTGCGTGAATGAGGAGACGTGGGACGTCATATTGTTCCAGTACAGCCGCCCACGCTCGCTTGAAGTTGTCCGCGGTGACCGTGACGCTTTGAATTAGTCGAGCGGCCTCTCCAGTTAAGCTAGTTTTTAAGTAATGAAGTTTATCCACGTCCGTAAGAGACGAGTTTTTCATTACCAGAGAGCGAAATAGATCCCGAAAACTCGGCCAGCTCTGATAATCCCCAGCGAATGAAGGTAGCGCGATCTTTGGCAAGGTCCTGCTATGTGAGTCGGTTCCGGTTTGTACTGAATCTTCCATTGGCTCAGGAAGATCGCCTTGAAGATCCAACAGGTTAGCTTTCTGCTGCAAGTAGGCTTCTTCGCACAAGTCCATTTGATCCTCCTTGAAATAGGGTTTCTCCGCGTGTTCTTCCTTGAAAAGAGCGCACATTTTGGAGTTGTTTTGGAAAAACGTAGCCCAGTAATTTTCCAAAAGCTCCAACCGAGCGATTATTACGCCCTTTGTTATTTTACTCGCGCCTAGCTTCTTCATATTCTCAGTTAACCTTGAAATCCGTTTATACAAGTATTTCTGTTCTGAGATGTAGGTATCCATGGTGTTTCAAAGTCAAGATCGTTAGGTCGAAGAAAAACTGTCCCAACCGGCACTGTTTACTCTTTAGAATGACCTCGAGTTTGTTCCAGCCCGTTTGATGCCGCGTTGACGCTAATTAATCACCAGAGTCTTTTGTCCAAGAAGAGTGAATTTTAACTCACCACACATCCGGCTCGAAGGACCATAATGTTTGATTCCAGAATTCGAGATTACTTCCTTAGCGTATTTAGATTTAAGTAGGTATAAGGTAGACTGAGGATTTTTAGGATTAACTAGGATTAAGTAGGCGTAAGTAAGATTAAGTAGTTGTAATTTGGAGTTCCGTTTAAAAAGAGAGTCTCCAGTTGTAGTATAATGGCGGATTAATAAACTTATCACAAGATGATGGTGAAAACCCAAGAAGTGTTTGAATTGTAGTAACGAGTTCGTTTTCACGTTTCTCTGCGTCTCTCTCTCTCTCGCTTTGATGGAGCAGTACAATAATTACGAGTGTCACGCAGGTGACTTTTGAACCGACTAACGAGAGCGCGGTTCTCGCGAAGAACCGCGACGATCGGTTAAGAGTGGGGAGAGAGAAGCACATGAGCATCGCATGACACGCTAGATGGAGACACGGTGATTAAAATCTTACAGCTAGATAATAAAACTATTTACAGTATGTACACGAAACACTTATTCTTGTGCGTGTGTTCAGCTGCCGTCGACACATATTTCCCGGCGACGCTAGTTGACCGTGGCGTCGGTTCGCACACATTACCACGCCTCCTCTAGGTATTCCCCTTCCCTAATAAGTTTGTCCAGGGAAATGTTGCCCGGCAACCCATCATTCAAACCCGTTCGTTCCCAATCATGGTAATTTTTCACATAGCGAATTCGATATCTGGCACTGACTCTGTTCTGGTGCCAGAAAATGACTTGGATTGATTGTTTCTGATACAGACGAATATGGCTGTATAAGAATCAACCAATCCGATTCATTTTCTGGCACTAGCATAGAGTCAGTGCGAAATAGTTATCGAATCGATTATTATTTTTAGAAAAAAAATAGTACTTCTGCATTATCGATGTACCTACTGTCGTTTACAAAAAAAGTTGGCGTCCGGATGCTGAGCGGGGCAAGGAGGCTACTTTGCTCGCATTGACTCCCACCGCCTGTGTCCCATTCGCTTACTTTGTATTGGTCGACATTGTCGCGTTGGCCAATGCGAGCAAAGTAATTTGCCCCCTTGCCGCGCTTGGCGTCCGGGCGCCATCTTTTCTGCAAACGACAGTAGATAGCATAAGACATCTAAAGACGCCCAAAAGACAGCCTAAAGCTGTCCAGTCCTAAAACAGACGTACAATTGACGTTTTTAAGACGTCTGTGCTGTGTGGATAATCTCGATCACTGTAATTATTTTCTTTTACACTGTCAACCATTCTAAAAGTAATAAGAATCAGCAGAAAAAAATTGTCGGTCAATGTTTTCAATAAAAAAATACGTTTTATATCGGGACTATTTAGGTAGCGAGAGAACGTTTTGTCTGGAAGGTTACGGTGTTTGTGGCTAAAGAACCCCCGACCCCGTTGCCCATTAGAAAAAACGCCGACCGACAATATTCTTCTCTGGCCTCTTATTATTTTGACGTGATTGATAATTACAAAAAAATGAAAAAAATTACTCGACGATCGTCGCGCATTCGATTCGATTTAAATACTTTTCTTTCGATATCTCATAAGTATCGCAAGGTAAGTGTCGATACTAAAAATACTCGGTATCGAATCAAACGTATCAAAACAACCTTACGCATACTTCGTGGTCTTTCAAATTATTTTCTAATGACGTGGTCGAAATCATGAATTATATGTTGACGAAGTATATTTGAAAAGCATTTAAGTCTTGCTATTTTCTTACAAATAGAAAAAAAGATATTTTTGAGTGTCGAATTAAAATCGAATTTATCAAGTAAATTATATTGTATTTGTGTTAATGGATAAAAACTATTCTATCACGATTCGCGGATAATTAGAAAAATATACAAATAAAATTTTGTTTTCATTTGAACCTATTAGATAAATTTATAGATAAATATGGCAAAGTACGATTTAACATCAACTAAAGTTGGTTTCATTGGTGGTGGAAATATGGCAAGTGCCATTGGAGCTGGTTTAATTCACAAAGGTAGTTAATCTTAGTACTATGTTCATGCTACTATAGAAAATTCATTACAATTATTTTGGATTTTTCCATTATAGGTATTTTAAATGCAGACAATGTTTGGGTTTCTGCTCGTACTGACAGATGTCTGGGATTCTGGAATGACCTGGGTGCTCATGGCACGCTGAGAAATGGAGAAGTAATAGATAATTGTAATATCATATTTTTAGCAATGAAACCACATATGCTCGATGATGCACTTGAAGGTATAAGAGTGACAGTGTCAAAGAAAAATTCTAATATACTTTTTGTCTCGGTGCTGGTGGGCGTTTCATTAGATACTTTAGCAAGTGTAAGAACTGAACCTTATATTAAATAACACCTGTTTTGTTTCTAAAAACATGAACAATGACAAATGTATGTATAGAAAATTAATATAAAATTTGTATAATTCAAGATATTTTCAGAAACTCAAGTCCATTGTGATGTATCCCAGAATTATTAGATGTATGCCAAATACTTCAATGATGGTTGGAGAGGGAATAACAGGTAAAATAAAACTTCTCTACTATGATGCTGAAAATAATATTTTTCTAATTTATAGTATATTGTTCAATGAGTACAATGGATCAAGATGAAGATATGGTAGAAACAATGTTTTCATATATTGGTGTAACGGAAAAAGTTCCTGAATCACTTATGAATTCTATAGGTGGTCTTTCAGGTTCTGGTCCTGCTTATGTAAGTCCACTCAGTACTTAATTATCTTAATTATCTAACAAGGGAACACCGCGAACCCGGACTCACCGATTGGAACGCAACTTTGTAGGTTTTTAGATGACTCAAAACAAGAACAACGGTGTGTTTCATTTGGACCCTATCGCCCTTTAAGGAGGTGAAAACTAATCTCAAACTCAAATTAGCATTTCGACTTTTTCGCGTATAACTCCCAAACTACAACAGACAGAAAAAAATGTTTCAAACAAAAGTTTAATGATTCAATAAACACTGCAAACTTGCATTAACAAAATTTTGAAAAGAGTTTAAAAAAAAATACCTGAACGAAAAAAACTTTTTTCAAAATTTTGTTAGCGCAAGTTTGTAGTGCTCATTACACCATTAAACTTTTGTTTGAAACATTTTTTTCTATCTGTTGTACTTTGATTTTTATACGCGAAAAAGTGGAAGTGCCAATTTGACGTTGAGGTTAGTTTTCACCCCCTTAAAAGGCGTTAGGGCCCAAATGAAACACACCGTTGTTTTTGTTTTGAGTCACTCTAAAAACCCACAATGTTGCGTTCCAATCGGTGAGTCCGGGTTCGCGGTGTTCCCTTGTAAGTTCATTAAATGTTGAAAACGATCCTACGATATTAAATACAATTTCTAGGCATATCTTGTTATTGAAGCATTAGCAGATGGTGCAGTAAAAATGGGTGTTCCAAGACCTATGGCAACAAAATTTGCAGCTCAAGTACTTGTTGGAGCTGGTAAAATGGTATTAGAAACAGGTAGGCATCCTGGTCAGTTGAAAGATGAAGTATGTTCTCCAGGAGGTACGACTATTGAAGGAGTTCATGCCATGGAGCGTGGTCAAGTTAGGTAGGATACAAATGAAGAGTATATACAGGTTGTTCGTCTACATGTCGGAGAAAATTTAAGGGGCATTCTATATGAAAAAATAAGTCGAAGATATAGAATACAATTTTTTGATATCCTGCTTCGTTTTCGAGAAAAATGACTTTGAATTTTAGCCGAGTACGCGGGCACCGAAGTACAGTTTGATGAGGGGAACCGCTTCCCCGACTTGCCTGCTCTGCTAAGCCCATGGACATAGGAATATGTCTACACTCTAAACAGCCACACGGAGCTCTCGCTCCTACATAGCTGATATTGCTGATGGTGGGGGGGACTAGCTGACTAGTAATGGGGATTGTGCGGTCCGCGGCTTCGAACAAGTTGCTCAGGCCTGGCTTATGGAAAGCGCAACGCGTTTCCTACAAATAGCCGAACACCCTGTACATCAAATACATTATGTAGAGTTTTTGATTATTAATTGTATTTATAGGGCTTCTATGATGAATGCAGTTGAAGCTGCAGTAAAGAAATCGAATGAATTAGCTTCGATAATAAAATAAAACCTGGTAAAAAACAATATTTGAATTACCTATTAAAGTTCTAGAACAAAAGAATGGATTCGTTTTGTTCTTAACACGTTTGCTAAAGTATTCACAATACAAAATGATGAATGTGTTTATTTTTAGAGTCTGAAATTATATGAAAATATGAATAGTATAAATAAATAATGAGAGAATATTGAAATAGTAGGAGAAACTATTTAAACTTATGAACTAAATTTTTAATTATATATAAGTATTGATCTTTATTTTTGCATACAATGTAATGTAACTGTAGCAGTAGTACACAGAAATTATATAAAATATTTTACATCTTATAAGTTACATATATCAATGTATTTTACATAAAGTTATTATGTTTTTGAATATTCTACACAGCGAGAAGGATCTGTAGGATAATATTCTTGACATTTAGTCATCAATCTTTTTAGTGCTTGAATATATTTTCTTTGAGTTTCATCATTCATTACATGTGCCACATTTTTGGAAAAAATCTTTTCTCTTCCTGTACGTGCATGAATACCAACCATAGTTACTCCAATAGGCCATGGAGAATTTCCTATAGCCATTTGTAAGTATGCATCACTTGCCTACAATACATTGTTTTTATTAAATAGGTCGTACAAAATATCAGAATGCATTGATTATGTGATTTTTATATATTTACCAGTATGTAATTCCGTTCAAGTAAATGTTTAACAATGTCAGTTAAACTATCAGTAATATCCTCTGGCAGGGATTTATTCTTTAATTTTCTAAGAAGTGGTTTCAAATATTCTCTAGTTTGAGCATAAGTGGCGCTAGCCATTTTTCCTCTAGTACTCATTTTTTCAGCTGTGCTCCTACTGTTCAGTTGATTACCCCACATTTGTACTAGGAATTGTATAAATTGTGTAATAACATTCAAATCAAAGTCCCTATCTCCTTTATTTAATTTAGCAGACATCTTCTGCAAATCTTCATAAGTAACTCCTTCATCTGGTACATTTACATCTCCCTTTCCATCACGATCTTGTGGTTTTGAAGAAGATAATATTTCATTCAAATATGCTTGATCTACTTGTTCCATGGCTTCTTGAAAGTCATTTCTGAAACCCTTTCATTTAAAATATGTTGCATATATAATCAAGATTTATGGCACATAAAACACTAATTACTAAATGTATTATTAGTCATAACATTGACTTTAATAAAGTTATTCTAAACTATAAATGGGTCCTATGTATCTGTCTAAAATTACAAAATAAATAACAAATATTGTATCTCTACATTATAGTATTTAGAATTTTGTGGATCGTAATTTGATGTTATCTAATGTATAGAACTAATTTCACAGGAAGAAAACATTACAACAAGAGTAGTTTCTAACTTCAAATTCATTTCATTTAGAGTAAACCAATTTAATATTTAGGTCTTACAAATATGTCATAATTTTTAATATAGTTCCAACTATCATCCATGTAAATACATACCTTGTTTACTTCAGGTTCAAGAATTTCACATTTCCTTAATCGTTTAAATGCTTCTATTTCTGATTCACCATACAATAATATTGGCTCTCCCCTTTCACGTAACCTTTTAATGACTTCATGTCTAGGTAACATTAAATGTTCAGAACTACCCTCTGTTAAACATTCTTCTAGTTGTTGAAACATGTTGACTTTAATATCTTTGTCACTGCTCTTTTCAATTTCTTTCACTTCTGTATCCTTTGATATTAGCTCACCTCTTTTAAAATACTTTTTGTTGTTTTGCTATAATATTAATGGAACATTGTCAATGAAATAGAATGTAAAAATTTAAGAAGATACATATGATGTAAATTTATGTATTACCAGAACATTGCTTTCTTCTAACTGTTTGCGTTTTTTCAATATCTCTGCCCTTAGAATATCCATTTTTAAGAATATTAAGACCACTCAACGAATTGCTTTCAATTACTTCTTTAAAGAAACTTATTTCTGCATGAGCCAAAGTGCAATAAAAAGTAAATTAAAATTGATATTAACTAAAATTGAGATTTATTAATGATACAGTAAGACAATATATCTGAATAAAAAATTGATTAACTAATGCATTTCTTAGTGTTGTACAATATCAATTATAGATTAAATATGTGAACTGCACATTTAAAATTACAAAACAGAGAAATGCATGTTTAAGGTTCCACAATATTTCAAAATGTATGCTATTGAATTACACACTTGTAACATTATTTTCTTTCGACAGAATATTTTTAGGTTATGTATGTATTACAGTTTTATAACCATTTATAAATTTATAACTCGAATCACGGTGTAATAGACAGGTATACCGATTCCTGGTCAGAATATGTGACTTCTTCGTCCTAATTCCTCTGGTGGCCGCTAGATTGACGCTTGTTGCGTGTTGTTGCGATGCTCGCTGGTGTGTTGCTTGATAACGTGAATGTAGTTACGGGAATGTATATAATCGATATGTGAATTACGAGCGAAATTTAAAAGCAGACGTTTGCGTTCGATGAAGGGGAGTATTGTTAAGGATACGCGATGCGGGTAGCATGCGTGGGAAAGATCTTAGGCAGAGTCTCAATTAGTAGACCCCGAAACGAATCGCGAGTTTCTTCTAAAGTCACGTAATCTTTTGAGAAGGCCTTGTCTTTTGTTAGTCTTTAGGAGTGTCGATTGACTCCTGAAGTGTTGGCGACGCTAAGGAAGTCATAAATTTCCTTCAAGCGTTGTTTTCTCGATCCTCGGAGTAGAGCCTACTTTCTCTTCCCACGTGGGCACCCCGCTGTGTAACGGAAAAGCGCGCTTCCACAGAGTTTTCCACCACCACCCGAAGACGGAGGAAAGGATGGACGCCGATCCGCGGGGGCGTACGGACATCCGAAGGACGGCCTACCGCTTGGATCTGTCGCATCCTGCATCCTGATTGGACTACGAGGATCTATGGGAGGACTGGGAGGATTTAGTCAACGACTTCGACGAGGACCTCGGAGGAGATTTTGGAAACGCTGATCAGTCTGTCGATAACCAGCTAAAGAAATAGTTCAATAAATGCCATTTAACTTATAAATAGTTTTCTTTGTGTCTCATATAAATTTGAACTTCCCACACTCCGACGAGCAGAGCGGTTCAGCGCTCCACGGGCGCCAACCCGCGTTCTTATTCTAAAATCACCGCTAAAAGGCGCAACAGTGTGTTGTTGCGTCTTTTAGCGGTGATTTTACAATAAGAACGCGGGTTGGCGCCCGTGGAGCGCTGAACCGCTCTGCTCGTCGGAGTGTGGGAAATTCAAAATAAAATTAGACACAGGGA
The DNA here is from genome assembly GCA_029448645.1 of Andrena camellia. Classification (NCBI taxonomy): domain Eukaryota; kingdom Metazoa; phylum Arthropoda; class Insecta; order Hymenoptera; family Andrenidae; genus Andrena; species Andrena camellia. Next base: position 16,681,794 of record CM055681.1, read on the forward strand.
AACTATTTGTAAGTTAAATACTAGGATTTATTAAACTGTTCGGCAAGCTGGTTATCGACAGACTGACTAGCGTTTCAAAATCACCTCCGAGGTCCTCGTCGAAGTCGTTGGCTAAATCCTCCTAGTCCTCCCATAGATCCTCGTAGTCCAATCAGGATGCAGGATGCAACAGAACCAAGCGGTAGGCCGTCCTTCGGATGTCCGTACGCCCCCGCGGATCGGCGTCCATCCTTTCCTCCGTCTTCGGGTGGTGGTGGAAAACTCTGTGGAAGCGCGCTTTTCCGTTACACAGCGGGGTGCCCACGTGGGAAGAGAAAGTAGGCTCTACTCCGAGGATCGAGAAAACAACGCTTGAAGGAAATTTATGACTTCCTTAGCGTCGCCAACACTTCAGGAGTCAATCGACACTCCTAAAGACTAACAAAAGACAAGGCCTTCTCAAAAGATTACGTGACTTTAGAAGAAACTCGTGATTCGTTTCGGGGTCTACTAATTGAGACTCTGCCTAAGATCTTTCCCACGCATGCCACCCGCATCGCGTATCCTTAACAATACTCCCCTTCATCGAACGCAAACGTCTGCTTTTAAATTTCGCTCGTAATTCACATATCGATTATATACATTCCCGTAACTACATTCACGTTATCAAGCAACACACCAGCGAGCATCGCAACAGTGTTACGTATTTTAGTGGGGAAATTGGAATGAGAACGCGGGTTGGCGCCCGTGGAGCGCTGAACAGCTCTGCTCGTCGAAGTGTGGGAAGTTCAAAATAAAATTAGACACAAGGAAACTATTTGTGAATTAAATACTGGAATTTATTAAACTGCTCGGCAAGCTGGTTATCGACAGACTGACTAGCGTTTCAAAATCTCCTCCGAGGTCCTCGTCGAAGTCGTTGGCTAAATCCTCCTAGTCCTCCCATAGATCCTCGTAGTCCAGTCAGGATGCAGGATGCAACAGATCCAAGCGGTAGGCCGTCCTTCGGATGTCCGTACGCCCCCGTGGATCGGCGTCCATCTTTTCCTCCGTCTTCGGGTGGTAGTGGAAAACTCGGTGGAGGCGCGCTTTTCCGTTACACAGCGGGGTGCCCACGTGGGAAGAGAAAGTAGGCTCTACTCCGAGGATCGAGAAAACAACGCTTGAAGGAAATTTATGACTTCCTTAACGACGCCAATACTTCTGGAGTCAATCAACACTCCTAAAGACTAACAAAGGACAAGGCCTTCTCAAAAGATTACGTAACTTAGGAAAAAAAACACAATTCGTTTCGGGGCCTGTTAATTGGTGCCTCTTCCTGTTTTCGAGCTCTGCCCAAGATCTTTCCCACGTATGCCACCCGCATCGCGCATCCCTAACAATATTTCTTCAATCGCACGCAAACATCTGCTTTCAAATTTCGCTCCTGATTTACTTATCGATTACGTACAATTTCCAGCCACGTTCAAGCGATAGCGTAACAAATGAGAACGCGGGTTGGTGCCCGTGGAGCGCTAAACCGCTCTGCTCGTCCGAGTGCGCGGGTGTTATGAAATAAAAACAAGTACACAGAATTATTTCAATAAAACTTCAAAGTGTATTTTAGTCCCAAGGTAACTGGTCAGTCTAAAGTATCAGACAGGAATGAATGTAGCGTTTCAAAGTCTCCTCCGAGGTCCTCGTCGAAGTCGCTGGCTGAATCCTCCTAGTCCTCCCATAGATCCTCGTAGTCCAATCAGGATGCAGGATGCAACAGATCCAAGCGGTAGGCCGTCCTTCGGATGTCCGTACGCCCCCGCGGATCGGCGTCCATCTTTTCCTTCGTCTTCGGGTGGTGGTGGAAAACTCGGTGGAAGCGCGCTTTTCCGTTACACAGTGGGGTGCCCATGTGGGAAGAGAAAGTAGGCTCTACTCCGAGGATCGAGAAAACAACGCTTGAAGGAAATTTATGACTTCCTTAGCGTCGCCAACACTTCAGGAGTCAATCGACACTCCTAAAGACTAACAAAAGACAAGGCCTTCTCAAAAGATTACGTGACTTTAGAAGAAACTCGTGATTCGTTTCGGGGTCTACTAATTGAGACTCTGCCTAAGATCTTTCCCACGCATGCCACCCGCATCGCGTATCCTTAACAATACTCCCCTTCATCGAACGCAAACGTCTGCTTTTAAATTTCGCTCGTAATTCACATATCGATTATATACATTCCCGTAACTACTTTCACGTTATCAAGCAACACACCAGTGAGCATCGCAACACTTCATATCAATTAATGGTGACAAATCTAGAGACGCGGTAGTGTTTCAACGCCAAGTACAGGAAAGACACCCTGTATATGTCGACTGTCGCTACCGTGTATCTTTACTCGTCCCCCCGGCTATTCCAACCTAACCTGAAACTTATTTCATTAATATCTCATCACGCCTGCAATATTTTCTAAATTTAAAGGCATTTTTCTTATGTAAACCGCATATAAGCTTTCACATAAGACCAATTTCAATAAAATCTGTCCACGCATGACCGAGATATCATAATATCGTCTCATGGGTCTGTCAAAAACGGTAATTCTTCTTCTTCTGATTCTCCAAGGAATTTTTCGTCAAACATATTCATACATATATACTACGCGTAAAGGCACACCGACGAACTAACCCATGTTTCGTTCGTCGATTCGTCGACTCTCGGGATCATTCGGCAGGGATCGCCGTCCGTCATTGTACATATATATTATATGTATACCTATGTATACTATTTTGAATTTTATATAACCTATCATATTATAACCTACCAAGTGTCAAATAATGTAAGTGGTCCAAATTTGAAATGTCAGGAGTTTTTACACTAAATAGAAGACTGAATTATTATCTCAATAAGTAAGTCGCCAAAATTTTTTAATAGATTTCTTATGTAGAGTCGCAGACTTGAAAGTTGTCCGGAGAAGGTTCGACAGAGAAGCGTCTTTTTTCGTATAAGTTTCTGGAAATTTGTACCATGCATGTACAAAATATAAATTATAACAAATTGCATTGCATTTAAACTGACAGATATATTTTTATACCAGCAAACTATTTTTAATTTAAAGTTTTTATGTAAACTTATAGATATGAAAGAGACGCTCAGACTTGAATAGAAATGAAGGCGACGCACAGGTTTCGATAGAAATGAAGGGAATGCACAGGCTTGGAGGTTGTCTGGAGAAGATTAGAAGATAGACAAATTATCTTGTTTCGCACAAGTTTCTGGAAATTTGTCAAATAAGGTGAACCGACAAAATTTCAGATCGCATTAATTGAAAAAGTATGCTGAAAACGCATCTCTCTTGATACGTTTCAATCTTTTGTGAAAGACATTCGTAATACTTTAATTAATAAAATCCACAGTAGTTGCCATGCTATTCATTAATTTTACTAATTTCCCATTAACAATATTCCAGTTCACCAATAAATTCATCAATAAACATACTAAACCAACACGAATATAAATATTGAATCTCTTCATTCATTTTCGCTATATTATCATTAGTATTTTTTAAATTTCCTGCAACAAGACTTTCTACCATATGCTCTCGCCTCTTTTGAACATATTATGTATTTTTATACCAGCAAACTATTTTTAATTTAGAGTTTTTATGTAAACTTATAGAAATGAAGGAGACGCTCAGACTTGAATAGAAATGAAGGCGACTCACAGGTTTCGATAGAAATGAAGGGACGATTCGCACTTGTTACTAGTAGTATAGTACAAAATAAGAAGATGTTTTAAGCATATATTCTATTCTAACTTATAATGCCAACGATTAGAAATATCAAATTTCTGAGTTGAACGTAAACGAACATGTAAACTACAACATTTTAAAAGTCTTCGATAGGCAGTTTGCCTATGTCAAGTATCAGTGGATGCCACAAGAAGATATTGGATACATAGAAGCATGTTTTAACTCAGTTGTGTTTGATATTTCTAATCTAAAGTTAGAATATGCTTCAATGTGTCGAATTCTAAGTATCCAATATCTTCTTATTGTATTTCTTGTTATATACAGTTACGGTCTATGTCCTCTGATACTTAACGTAGGTAAACTGCATATCAAAGACTTTCATAAGGTTGTACTTTACATGTTCGTTTACGTTCAACTAAGATATGTTTGATAATTCTAATCGTTGGCGTTACAAATTAGAATATGCTTCAACGTGTCGAATATCTTCTTGCTGTATTATTAGTTACAAGTGTGAATTGTTTACAAAATAAAGTTATAATAATACTTTGCAGTTTTCTGTATGTATGATTGAATAATGGAAAGGCTCTTGAACTAATTTTTATAATTTTGCATCATACACTATTTCAACTTTCAACTTTTTTTATTTCCGAAAGTTCCAATTTGCCATTTGCAATTGAACAATACATATCTTTGTGTTACATGCATGACTTTCTTCTATCATAGGCTGCTTGTAATCCGGGTTACAAGTCCAAAGATGTTCAAAAAATCATGAATTTTAATCCTGAATAACCGGGCTAGAGTAAACGATAATAATAACTCTGCTATGAGTATATCTATAATCAAACACAATGAAGAAAATCGATATAACTGCTTCCAAACAAATTCTTATTGCAAAATTACATTTGTTCGATCACGATAGTAGTGGAACAACAATGAAAGTGGAAAATTTCTACATCAAAGCAATGCCTACTACTAAAATACAATTGGTAGATCACTGTTATAATCTTAAGGCAGCGATTTTTCATCACGGTAAAAGTATTGCCGATAGTCATTACACGAGTATGGTAAGGGGTAAGGGCACAACGTGGGTATTCGTTGATGATTTACAAGTAGAAAAACAAGCTTGGCCACGAAATGCTAAAAATGCATACATATTTTTCTTCGAAAGGTGTTAATTGTGGTTGTTATTACACTTCGATGTTAAATACGTTCAGTGCCATAAGGTGCTTTGCGCACCATGTATTATAGACAAAGTACTATACGTATAATACAATTAGATTGGCAATGTGGTGCACATGGTTTCTTTTCGTAGTTGTTAAATTTATGTAGAATGTATCCTTAATTCTGTCCCGTGATAATTTGTAAGTTATAATAATATTAAAAATTATCTGAAGTCATTCCCTAGTATGCAAATTATCTTTGTAAAAAGAAGTGAGATCCCCTCAAAAAACTTCAAAAAAGTAAAAAAATTACGCCAAGTACATGAAATCAAATAAATCACAAAAAAATAGAAGATAAGAATAATAATTACAAAATAAAAAAAAGATGTGAAATCAGAATGAGCTGCAAGTACATAAAGCTGCTTTCCAACTGCGCTTAAGATGACACAACTACATATACACAGCTAAAATGCTATGTTCATACATTCCATTACCCATATCGTGGACATTTTAATTAACCCATCAAAAAGATGCCCATTTAAAAACATTGTCGTAAATTAATAGCTTTACAAAATTACTCATATACACAAATTGCGCCAATTATCACAATGGCTATTTATACAAAGAAAAAAATGTATTAAATAATATTAAGCAGATATATTTTTGTACAAATAAATATTTTAATACAAATAAATATTTTATTCAAAATACTTGACGCTGCGAAACCGAAAAAATGTCAATTGCCTTAGTATTAATTAATAATTTACAATAATTCCCTTACAATCGAAAATACATAAACATATACATATACATATTAGAAACGCGGTCAGATTTATTCTACATATATTTAATTCTGATATCATTCGTAGTAGATGCACATACACACATCCACGATCGCACGCACAAGACAGAAAGAAAAAGATTATTGCAATTTATACATATTTATTCAGTTTAGCAACACCAATTCGGAGAGCAGCGCCAAGTATTTTGAATAAAATATTTATTTGTATTAAAATATTTATTTGTACAAAAATATATCTGCTTAATATTATTTAATACATTTTTTTTCTTTGTATAAATAGCCATTGTGATAATTGGCGCAATTTGTGTATATGAGTAATTTTGTAAAACTATTAATTTACGACAATGTTTTTAAATGGGCATCTTTTTGATGGGTTAATTAAAATGTCCACGATATGGGTAATGGAATGTATGAACACTGCATTTTAGCTGTGTATATGTAGTTGTGTCATCTTAAGCGCAGATGGAAAGCAGCTTTATGTACTTGCAGCTCATTCTGATTTCACATCTTTTTTTTATTTTGTAATTATTATTCTTATCTTCTATTTTTTGTGATTTATTTGATTTCATGTACTTGGCGTAATTTTTTTACTTTTTTGAAGTTTTTTGAGGGGATATATATTTCGTAAATAATATGGGTACAACTATTATTACAATTCCCAGATTTTTACGTTGTTTGCGATATGCTCTTTCTGAACTTGTTCCGAATGGAAACGACCAAAAGCGTCCTTTTTTCTCGTGCCGTTCTCTGATTGGCTGGTCTCTGGTGAGGACATAATGCTGCGCAGATTGCGTGGGGGCGCACGAAGCCGCGCAGGATTATCGCTTCATGAAGAAATAGCCCATGAGAGACGAGACGACAGAAAAGGACGCCGTTTGTTGTTTGTTTGGAAAAAGGTTCGTTGTCAGAGGCATTAGTAGAAAGAACGAACGAACTACGGACAGCATTTGTACAAAATGTGTCACCGTGTGTGACGGTATATGTGTTGCGATGCTCGCTGGTGTGTTGCTTGATAACGTGAATGTAGTTACGGGAATGTATATAATCGATATGTGAATTACGAGCGAAATTTAAAAGCAGACGTTTGCGTTCGATGAAGGGGAGTATTGTTAAGGATACGCGATGCGGGTAGCATGCGTGGGAAAGATCTTAGGCAGAGTCTCAATTAGTAGACCCCGAAACGAATCACGAGTTTCTTCTAAAGTCACGTAATCTTTTGAGAAGGCCTTGTCTTTTGTTAGTCTTTAGGAGTGTCGATTGACTCCTGAAGTGTTGGCGACGCTAAGGAAGTCATAAATTTCCTTCAAGCGTTGTTTTCTCGATCCTCGGAGTAGAGCCTACTTTCTCTTCCCACGTGGGCACCCCGCTGTGTAACGGAAAAGCGCGCTTCCACAGAGTTTTCCACCACCACCCGAAGACGGAGGAAAGGATGGACGCCGATCCGCGGGGGCGTACGGACATCCGAAGGACGGCCTACCGCTTGGATCTGTTGCATCCTGCATCCTGATTGGACTACGAGGATCTATGGGAGGACTAGGAGGATTTAGCCAACGACTTCGACGAGGACCTCGGAGGAGATTTTGAAACGCTTGTCAATCTATCGATAACCAGCTTGCCGAGCAGTTTAATAAATTCCAGTATTTAACTTACATATAGTTTCCTCGTGTCTAATTTTATTTTGAACTTCCCACACTCCGACGAGCAGAGCGGTTCAGCGCTCCACGGGTGCCAACCCGCGTTCTTATTGTAAAATCACCGCTAAAAGACGCAACATATGTATGCGTGACGAGAAACGAATCGACGCCAGCGCCAAGCCAAGCCACGAATCCGATTCGTACACATTCGAAGGCGACGAATCCGATTCGTCACTTGGCTTGGCTTGGCGCTGGCGTCGCACAGTGGGAGAAAATGACACAGTCGGCGTCAAAAATCGAATCCCACGCCAAATCGAAATGGAAATCAACGAAACTTGGTATACTGGGGTAGTAGGTATCGCTGATCACGATCCCGTTGCGGGTTTTTTTGAAAAAGAAGATGGCGGAGCCAATATGGCCGCTCAAAGTTGACAAAAACTGGAAAAATACGAATCCCACGAACGAAACACGTTGTTTATTCAAAACCTACAGCTATAACTATATATTTTATGAGTTTAGAAATGTGCATCACACTCTATAGTGTATAATGAATAGTTGTTAAAAAATTGTTGTTAACAATAAAAAAACAACATTATTTACTAATTTTATCATTTCCGCGACAAATACTGCAAATACATGATTAATCTAACCATTGATATCTATCGGAGACGAAAATAAAGATTATTGACATAAAAAATGTTAGTAGATTGTTCATTAATAATTTGTTTAAACAAATTTTTAACACAGTGACAGTGAAATCCCTTTTATACAATCAAATTGATCATGCTTTGTTGTAACATTACTATAAACCATTGATTGTTATTAAACAATTTGTTAACATAATAGATTTCAGTAATATTCAATAACGATAAGTGAAATTTGGAAGGTACATTGTTTTTATGACATAGGCACCCACTAAGTAAGGATTCTTGGAAATTTCATCCCCAAGGGGGTGAAAAGGGGTAAACTGTATTTTCTCGGACTCCTTAGTATCTCTTAGGCCCGATTAGATATCACCTTGGTTTTCACGTACAATGACTGCCCACATAAATGCCTAAAACTCAATTTCGGGTGAAACGTGTTTTCACGCATTCTTCAAAATCTCTTGGGCCCGATTAGACATCCAATTGGTTTTTAGTTACAAAGGTTCCCCGCCCAAATGCTTATCAACAAATTTCAGGATATTGCCCTAATCAACCCCTAAGGGGGAGAAAGGTGGTATAATTTGTTGTCACGGATCCCTCAAAAGCTTTTCGGTCCGATTCGATATCGATACTTGGTTTTAGCCTAGCAACACAAATGCCTAAAAACCAATTTCCAAATTTTACCCTAATCAACCCTTAAAGGGTTAACTCTGGATCTGGTGTACTAAGAGTACATTGAATTGGGGCGTCTTAAGTTTTGAATAGTAGGTGTGGACGAACATATGCATATATAAATGTTCGTCATACAGAGGTTACTTTACCGAAATTATATAAAAAATTGCTACGGAAAACAGATATGAAAGTATTCCTTTTAATTATTCTACCGTAGCGAAGCACGCGTATTTTGCTAGACATAAATAAATAACTCGAAACCCAGTATTTGAACTTTTAAAACTTTTTTTACATTTTTTTCCCAGTTTTATAATTTTGTTTTTATTTTTTCCGTGTTTTTCTCAATTTGTTGTTTACTTGAAGTTTATTGAATTAAATACTATTTATATTGACTCATGGTCTTTTATAACTAAAATTAAAAAAACGGTGGGCAACCGTTGTAAGTGAAAACCAAGGTGATATCTAATCGGGCCTAAGAGATATTAAGGAGTCCGAGCAAATACAGTTTACCTCTTTTCACCCCCTTGGGGATGAAATTTCCAAGAATCCTTACTTAGTGGGTGCCTATGTCATAAAAACCATGTACCTTCCAAATTTCACTTATCGTTATTGAATATTACTGAAATCTATTATGTTAACAAATTGTTTAATAACAATCAATTGTTTATAGAAATGTTACAACAAAGCATGATCAATTTGATTGTATGAAAGGGATTTCATTGTCACTTTGTTAAAAAATTGTTTAAACAAATTATTAATAAACAATCTACTAACATTTTTTATGTCAATAATCTTTATTTTCGTCTCCGATAGATATCAATGGTTAGATTAATCATGTATTTGCAGTATTTGTCGCGGAAATGATAAAATTAGTAAATAATGTTGTTTTTTTATTGTTAACAACAATTTTTTAACAACTATTCATTATACACTATAGAGTGTGATGCACATTTCTAAACTCATAAAATATATAGTTATAGCTGTAGGTTTTGAATAAACAACGTGTTTCGTTCGTAGGATTCGTATTTTTCCAGTTTTTGTCAACTTTGAGCGGCCATATTGGCTCCGCCATCTTCTTTTTCAAAAAACCCGCAACGGGATCGTGATCAGCGATACCTAATACCCCAGTATACCAAGTTTCGTTGATTTTCATTTCGATTTGGCGTGGGAATCGATTTTTGACGCCGACTGTGTCATTTTCTCCCACTGTGCGTCGATTCGTTTCTCGTCACGCAATATGCATATACCGCCACACGCGGTGACACATTTCCTACAAACGTTGGGCACGATGGTACATTCGAACACGTTTGTTCCCAATCACGGTGATTTCTCACAATGATCCGTGATTTTTTATGATCGCTTCTGATTGGTGAGGAGCATAACTGTTCTTTGCACGCGTCACATAATCCCAATTTCTCTCAAAACATTCCCAAATGTTCTTATAGAAGTTCAGTTGTATATTTTGATCCAATGCACCTAATCGTTCTTGATCTATTTAAATATAACTAATATATCTTCACTTTAGTTAAAAAATATGTATACCTATGTGAATTCTTTAGCCAATCAAATCAGTGTGTGCATACATTGACTAGTAGAGAATGTGTACACATTCGCTGAATTGCGCTCAATTAACGCTTTGACTGTTAAACAAGCTATATTGATTTAGTTTATAAAAAATTATTCAATCAATGTTAAGACCCAGATAGCACGGGACGTCTTAAAGACGTCCATTTTACGTCCATTTTAGGTCCGAACGCCTGTCGTCTTGATTTGTGAAAATGGACGTCTTTAAGACGTCTTAAAGACGTCTTAAAGACGTCCAGAAAACGTTCAGAAGACGTTTTAAAGACGTTTGCAAAATACGTCTTTCAGACGTCCAGAACACGTCTTGGTTAGGTCCGAAACAGGCTTTTTAAGACGTCTTTAAAACGTCTTTAAGACGTCTTGGTTAGATCTGGAAGAGGCGTTTAAAAGACATTTTTAAGACGTTTGTGTGTTATTTATTTAGAAATGTCGATACATTAGTTAAAGGAAACCAAGAATTGTAACCGCTGTCTAAGCCAAACCATCCCCGAAGTATGGATAGATCGAAAAGGTAAGGCCTAATTAGATCTACATACAAATGTTTATGAATGCTCCCAGAACAATGGAAAACAAAAAACACAGATGCATTTGTTTAAATGTTTTTGACCGAATGTTTGCAAACAGGTTTTATACAGTTTTTATATTGTTTTCATACATTTTCTATACAGTTTTCATAATGTTTTTGTACAGTTTTTGTATATTTGTTTCAGTATTGGCGGTCAAAAGTGTGTCCTCTACTCATCAACAGCGTCTAACTCATGAACTATTCTAAAGTGTATGAAATGTTGCATGCGGGCTGCACGCGTTATACTAACAAGGGGACCACGCGGTAGTGACATCGCTTTTGGAACGACAATATATGGGGGTCGTAGTACTCAAGTAGTATGAAAATACCATTTAGGCTTTCCGCATGGTGGGCCTTCGTTTTCGAGATATTTTGATTTAAAGTTTTTAACGTAGTTAGTAATCCAGATACATAGCATCTGTACCCAAGAAGGTTTCGTGGCCACAATGGTAGCGCATCAGATTGTTATGCGAGCGGTCCCGGGTTCAAGTCCTGCAACTCCATAATTTTTTTTCTTTTTTTTTTAATAAGTCTTAGAAACGCCTGTTTCGAACCTAACCAAGACGTCCAGAAGACGTCTTAAGGGGGTAGACACGGGTAATGCAGCGCTCTGTATACCGACACAATCTGGCCCAAAACATGGGTTTAGTAGAATAAGCTTTTCGTCCTTATATGAGCGAATTTTGGGCCAGGCGAGGTCTCATTCGAAAGAGGATGGTGCAGTGCAGCGCGCTCTGGTCATGGTTCGACAAGATTGTGTTGATATCTAATAATATGAGTGTTCAAAGTAGAGCAAAAGTCGACAAAATACACCTGCAAGAATCCAAGTATTTTTAGGTCACTAAAAGAGTTTTGTCACTCAAACGATGACCAGAGCGCGCTGCACTGACCCATCCTCTTTCGAATGAGACCACACCCAGCTCCAAATCTGCGCATATAAGGACGAAAAGCTTATTCCCGTAACTGCATTCCCAAATACGAATTCCGCCATATTGGCGATAATACAGAGCAAGTCACGTGACAAATTTAGTTCAGCTAGTGGATACGAGATGGCGCCTACTCGGGAGGACTGCCAACGTGGAATCATAGCAAAACTGAAGCGTTAGCTGGATACATGTGCCACAGTAAAAGCGTGATACAGTCAATGTATGTATTTTTGGACGATTGCAGGTTAGGTTATATGCATTTTAGGCATACATTGACTAGAAACTGCTGGGAACTGTATACATTTACTAAATTAACGCTTTCATTGTAACACATATATCACTTGAAATCGCTGTCAAATTTATGTTATAATTATATGGCCACATTATTTAAAATAAAAAAAAGAGAGATTGGAACTTTTTGACTCATACTGGAAATATTGATTTACTGATATCACATTTTCAGAATGTGGAAGTTACTGCAATTATTGCTCTTATTATTATTCTTCCGACTATTGTATATAACATATAACAAGGAAAAGTCTCCAAACCGGCCAACAGTTGACTCCCTGATTTTTTTGTAATTCTTTACGGTCCTATGCAGAGATGGGCATTATTTAAATAAAAGGATATACTTCCGAATGACCTCAGTGGTCGCTTGACATAAGGTTTGGGGGAGGGGTGTGTACCCTAAATCTAAAATTCTACATAGGTTCGGGTATTTATTAGTTTCCATTGTTTATTTGAAGGCCTTTCATCCGTCGGCCATGAATAATTTCCTCGTATTTATTCGTATTTTAGTTGAAACTCATATATTTATTAATTGTTTTTATAAAAAAGTACATAGTTATTTAAAATAAAACAAATTTGTAATTCCTCTTCCTCCTCTCCCTCCTCTTCCTCGTCTTCCTCCACTTGCTCCTCTTCCTTCTCTCCCACCTCTTTCTCCTCCATATTTTAAATTTCTAAGCTCTTTTTTGAGCTCGCTGTTCTGTAATATGAAAAATGAACATAAATCTTATGTTAATTACTGTAATACTGTCTAGACGTTTACGCACTTTCGTGAGAATGTAAGAAATGTTTGCGTGAGATTGCCTACGTATCTACATACCTGTTTTTTTAATTCTAAAGCTATCTCCATTCAGTGGACGGAATTGGAGGACGAAGTCCGGCTACTGCTTGGAGTCCGCCTACTCCTACTGCTTGGACTCCGTCTTCGCGACGGAGTCCGGCTTCTGGTTCGACTCCGTCTTCGCGACGGTGCCCGACTTCTGGTTTGACTCCGTCTTGGGGACGGAGGCTGTTTGGTGCTTGGGCTCCGTCGCGAAGACGGAGTCGCTTCCTTTTCTCCTTTCGGATTGTTCATTTCTTTGTCAGGCATCTAAAAACGAGTCGAAAAAACAGCGAAACTATTGAATGTAATTAAAATGGATTTGAAAGTGCAGTAGAAGAGTACACGTTTACCAATTTGGTACATTCGGGTACAATATAGACTTCCTTTATCCAAGATTTAGCGCAGGAGGAGAATTTTCAGATTTCTAAATGCTGGAATTTCCAAGTTCGAAAGCTTTGAAATTCAAACATTTCCAAAATTTGTAATTGTGAGGTTATCAAGTTTCAAAATGTCTGTATTTTCAAATGTCCAACATTTATGATTTTAAAATGTCCGATTTTTCCACTTCTGATGTTTAGAAACTGTTTAATTTTCATCACTTGTCTTCAGTTTCAACTAAAGGAAGCTTATATTGTACTCGCATGTACATACATTTTCTAGACATTTCGCGGGTAAATTATAACATAACTTTCTTATTCTACGTGAGACTGAATGCACGAATCCCTGAGCGTGAAGCTGTGTATCGACATTGCGAGGATGCCGCGCGAGGCACGCTTCGCGGAGGAGAGTGTAGAGACTACCTCGATCATGATCACTTTGAGAGGCAGGCGCGTGCGACAGTCTCGCGCTACCTCCAGCATGATATTTGCGTCGCCCGAGCCATGCGATTTTTGATCTTGGGGCTGCGAGGCACCTTTGAGCACGTCGAAAAATCGACGGCTGATGCCTCATAAAGTAATCGCGGTCGAGGTAGTTTCCAGACTCTCCACTCCGCGAGGTGTGCCACGCGAGGTAGCCTCGCAATGGCGATACGCAGCTTGAGAAACACGCGGACACTCAAACAATCACAGTTCACACGATAGATTTTGCACAAAAAATTACAACAATACTATGACGGTAATGAATCTTTACCCGGAATATGTCTAAATACAGTCTTCGGTTGGAAGTAAAATGTAGAAGTATGTCAGTTGTTATGAAAGTGGCGTCGGTGGAAATTTAAAAAAAAAAGAAATTGCACTGCACGTTTATTATGTATCACGTTGATATAATACGTAAAAAAAATAAGTAAAATGTAACAAACGAAAAATTTGGACTTGGACCACTTTCATAATAACCGGCACATATAGTGAAAAAGACAGGGATAGTAAGCGCGAAGGTACTTACGATCTTTACTGTTGGACCGTCGCTTTTTTTCTGACGATCGAGCCTTTGCTACCCTCAAGGGTGGACGGGGCCCAAACTGCCTTTCTCACTCCCTCAAGATTTTGTATTTCACTCGCACCAAGAACCGAGCGGGGCGTCATCGGCGCGCGTAAAAGTTCGAATGCGCAAAGGTTTGAAAACGCGGCGCGTGCCCGCGCATACTTGCGGGATGTTCCTTCATCACCGTCAGGCAAATGGGAAAGGATAATAGTAGAACGAAATATGAATTCTTCGCTAATAAAGTCGCTGATACGTCAACAGTATATGCACAGGATAATCAAAAATTCTTTCCTGTGCACATTTCTGTGCACCAAACAGTATTCCCGGAAGTACATACAATCTACGTAAATGTATCAGCATACCACCAATCCTAATGAGAAAGAGAGGAACAGGGCGCGTATATCCGTCCCTTTCCCACTATCTTCTGTTTAGCCTCTCAGCATCTGTAACCAATGCAGCGACAACGCTAGCTGATCAGTTTCTTGTCGTTTGCACTACGGTGGAGACGCAGAAAGCAATCGGGCTTTTATTTGATACGCGGATATTGATATATGGAATATTCATAATTTGTGAATTGTTCCATTTCCGCGTGGTTCGTTACTGTAGTGCTGATAACTGTGTGTTTGTGTGTGATCATTCACATTCATCATTGTCATGGAATCAAAGAAGGAAGCCGCAGATGCAAGAAATAAACGCTATTTGGAGGATGGTACAAAAAGGAAGCAGCCTAAGTTATTTGCAAAGCGTTTGTCGAAAAATAAAAAGTATCGAGAAAGGTAAGTTACGTGTTATGGTACAGATTCGTATGAAGTTACAGTTTGTGATGTAGTAGTAGCAGCACGGTATTTTGTCGTATATAATACAGTATTATTCATATTCTTCAAATACGTATATGAACAGCTATCTTCGACACTTTACGTACACATATTCTATGCTATGCGCACAGCAACACATGTCATTACTTTACCCCTCTTGCCCCACTCATTCTGTTCCCATTCGTACGTTCTTCATTGTTTAATGAATTAATAATCCGATTTATACCGTGTTTGGACTCATTTTCATGTAAAAACTGTCAGCTGTACGTTCCTGCAACTTTCGGGCCGATGAGATGGAATGTAGAAATTTTAAATTTCGTTTTATACGATACACAACATTTCTGTGCACTCCTTTTCCCTTTCTTCTTTACATATGTTCAGAAAATACAAATACAGCATTTTGTTCTCATTTGAAAAGTGGTAGAAAATATATTTCAAACTATATGCGTTTTATTAGTATAAAACGTTCAAACTATACGCGTTTCGTTAGGTATGTTTCCTTTATAATGCAGTTGCGACTATTTCAATCGTTGTACGTAGTTTTGAATGGATAAAACATGCACTTTAGATTTTATTTATGTGATGTAGAAGATAATGCTTAAAATTAGCAACAGTCATCGATGATTTGCGATTCGATGTTCAGCATATGTAGTTACTTGTGGAATACGAAATACATAGTGCTTTTTATTCTTTTGTGGAATTTTGTCCGCAATATATATGCGTCCATGTGTACCTTCAGCGAAATTGTTTCATTGAAAAGCGCAGTCTTCGAAACATTCTCCAGGCCTCACTGGCAATCTTTGTCTCTGCCCGGGCAATGTTTATGACATCCAAAGGACCCTCCGCTTGTGGATACTACTACGCGGAAAGCGAATTCTATTCCGTAGCAAGATATTGGGTCATTCCACGCGAAGTCGGACACTTTTCGGAGTAACATTTCGGATTTTGGTGCAACTTGGATATGTTGTAGTTTTTAGGGATATATAAACATATCTCGAAGGATTTTTCAAAATGTCAAAAATTGTGGATGTTACAGCTCTTTGAAATATAGTGTTTCCTTTTTTTCCAAAAATTGTAACTGTTGAACTAACCAACTGATAAAAATGACGTTTTGGGTGCTTACAGTGGAGATATAAGAGTATCTAATAAAAATTATTTCACTTAATAAAAACGAATATTTGACCATTTATTTAGCAATTGTTCTTAACAAATGCATTTTTATAATTGAAGGCCCCTTTTTAAACATTTGGAAAAATAGGAGGATATAGCCCTGTTTATCCTCTTTACGGACACGTTTTGAAAAACGCGGACACTTTAAAATTGGCCAAATGAACATTAATTGAATGTAACGCTGCGTCAAATCACATCGGCTCGACTGGCTGAGCCGTGCGGTATTCGCAGCGGCCAAGCGGCTATATCCGCTATTCTTATACAGTGTTCTCTAATATGGTAAGTATTTGTAAAAAAACTGAAGAAGGAAAACTTTTACTGCTTTTTATACGCAACATAATACGGTATCTTAATTTTTGGTGTTCGCAATATTTTCCTTGAGACGAGGGTGACCTACAGTTTTTTAAATGGAATGCTATATATTTGATTATCCAATATGAAAGCGACTGTCAAGACAAATTCAAGCATATGGTATACTATGACCTTCAAGGCTACACAAGGTTAGGAATGAAATAAATATATCGAACTATCTAAGTAGTAGAGAGATTCTTTCATTCCTAACCATGTGTGGTCTTGAAGGTCACAGTATACCATATGGTTAAATTTGTCTTGACAGTCGCTTTCATATTGGATAATCAAATATATAGCATTCCATTTAAAAAACTGTAGGTCACCCTCGTTTCAAGGAAAATATTGCGAAAAACCAAAAATTAAGATACCGTATTATGTTGCGTATAAAAAACAGTAAAAGTTTTCCTTCTTCAGTTTTTTACAAATACTTACCATATTAGAGAACACTGTATAAGAATAGCAGATATAGCCGCTTGGCCGCTGCGAGTACCGCACGGTTCAGGCAGTCGAGCCGATGTGATTTGACGCAGCGTTACATTCAATTTATTTTCATTTGGCCAATTTTAAAGTGTCCGCGTTTTTCAAAACGTGTCCGTAAAGAGGATAAACAGAGCTATATCCTCCTATTTTTCCAAACGTTTAAAAAGGGGCCTTCAATTATAAAATTGCATTTGTTAAGAACAATTGCTAAATAAATGGTCAAATATTCGTTTTTATTAAGTGAAATAATTTTTATTAGGTACTCTTATATCTCCACTGTAAGCACCCAAAACGTCATTTTTATCAGTTGGTTAGTTCAACAGTTACAATTTTTGGAAAAAAGTAAACACTATATTTCAAAGAGCTGTAACAACCACAATTTTTGACATTTTGAAAAATCTTTCGAAATATGTTTATATATCCCTAAAAACTACAACATATCCAAGTTGCACCAAAATCCGAAATGTTACTCCGAAAAGTGTCCGACTTCGCGTGGAACGACCCTATTTTCACACAGATTTTCTCGTACACGTTACACGATGTAATATCGGTATCGACCACGTTTATGCAGAAAAAATTAAAAGTAAAAGAATTGAGCCGTTATTGTCATTTGAAAAATTGTTGTGTATCTGCAGGGTTGCCAGCAACATTATGCAGGACCGCTTATTTAGTGGAATGGTGGTAACGTGTGCGTCAGCGACGTCATCACGCACACGTAACAACCACTCTTGTAGGTGTTCCACCTCCGCTAAATAAGTGGTCCCGCATAACGTTGCGCTGGTAATGCTGTATGTCTGTGATCGCAGCCGAGGCGCTGGCTTTATTTCTCGGCTGCTACGACCCGCCTTCTACCCTTTTCTTTTACGACCCATTGACAGCGACAAAGTAACCGCGAGCATCGGAGAATACCGTTCGCTGAATACCTACCCCCCAAAAAACTTCAAAAAAGTAAAAAAAGATTATTGCAGTTTATACATATTTATTCAGTTTAGCAACACCAATTCGCAGAGCAGCGCCAAGTATTTTGAATAAAATATTTATTTGTATTAAAATATTTATTTGTATAAAAATATATCTGCTTAATATTATTTAATACATTTTTTCTTTGTATAAATAGCCATTGTGATAATTGGCGCAATTTGTGTATATGAGTCATTTTGTAAAGCTATTAATTTACGACAATGTTTCTAAATGGGCATCTTTTTGATGGGTTAATTAAAATGTCCACGATATGGGTAATGGAATGTATGAACACAGCATTTTAGCTGGGTATATGTAGTTGTGTCATCTTAAGCGCAGTTGGAAAGCAGCTTTATGTACTTGCAGCTCATTCTGATTTCACATCTTTTTTTTATTTTGTAATTATTATTTTTATCTTCTATTTTTTGTGATTTATTTGATTTCATGTACTTGGCGTAATTTTTTTTACTTTTTTGAAGTTTTTTGGGGGGATCTCACTTCTTTTTACAAAGATAATTTGCATACTAGGGAATGACTTCAGATAATTTTTAATATTATTATAACTTACAAATTATCACGGGACAGAATTAAGGATACATTCTACATAAATTTAACAACTACGAAAAGAAACCATGTGCACCGCATTGCCAATCTATATGTATTATATGTATAGTACTTTGTATACAATACATGATGCGCGAAGCAGCCTTTGCCGATGAACGTATTTAACATCGAAGTGTAATAACAACCACAATTAACACCTTTCGAAGAAAAATATGTATGCATTTTTAGCATTTCGTGGCCAAGCTTGTTTTTCTACTTGTAAATCATCAACGAATACCCACGTTGTGCCCTTACCCCTTACCATACTCGTGTAATGACTATCGGCAATGCTTTTACCGTGGTGAAAAATCGCTGCCTTAAGTTTATAACAATGATCTACCAATTGTATTTTAGTAGTAGGCATTGCTTTGATGTAGAAATTTTCCACTTTTGTTGTTGTTCCACTACTATCGTGATCGAACAAATGTAATTTTGCAATAAGAATTTGTTTGGAAGCAGTTATATCGATTTTCTTCATTGTGTTTGATTATATATATACTCATAGCAGAGTTATTATTATCGTTTACTCTAGCCCGGTTATCTTTATCTTTATTCGTTAGTATAATTCATTCATGATTAAAATTCATGATTTTTTAACATCTTTGGACTTGTAACCCGGATTACAAGCAGCCTATGATAGAAGAAAATCATACATGTAGCACAAAGATATGTATTGTTCAATTGCAAATGGCAATTTGGAAATTCGGAAATAAAAAAAGTTGAAAGTTGAAATAGTGTATGATGTAAAATTATAAAAATTAGTTCAAGAGCCTTTCCATTATTCAATCATACATACAGAAAACTGCAAAGTATTATTATAACTTTATTTTGTAAACAATTCACACTTATAACTAATAATACAGCAAGAAGATATTCGACACGTTGAAGCATATTCTAACTTGTAACGCCAACGATTAGAAATATCAAACATATCTTAGTTGAACGTAAACGAACATGTAATGTACAACCTTATGAAAGCCTTTGATATGCAGTTTACCTACGTTAAGTATCAGAGGACATAGACCGTAACTGTATATAACAAGTAATACAATAAGAAGATATTGGATACTTAGAATTCGACACGTTGAAGCATATTCTAACTTTAGATTAGAAATATCAAACACAACTGAGTTAAAACATGCTTCTATGTATCCAATATCTTCTTGTGGCATCCACTGATAGTTGACATAGGCAAACTGCCTATCGAAGACTTTCAAAATGTTGTAGTTTACATGTTCGTTTACGTTCAACTCAGAAATTTGATATTTCTAATTGTTGGCATTATAAGTTAGAATAGAATATATGCTTAAAACATGTTCTTATTTTGTACTATACTATTAGTAACACGTGCGAATCGTCCCTTCATTTCTATCAAAACCTGTGAGTTGCCTTCATTTCTATAAGTTTACATAAAAACTCTAAATTAAAAATAGTTTGCTGGTATAAAAATACATAATATGTTCAAAAGAGGTGAGAGCATATGGTAGAAAGTCTTGTTGCAGGAAATTTAAAAAATACTAATGATAATATAGCGAAAATGAACGAAGAGATTCAATATTTTTATTCGTGTTGGTTTAGTATTTTTATTGATGAATTTATTGGTGAATCGGATATTATTAATGGGAAATTAGTAAAATTAATGAATAGCATGGCAACTACTGTGGATTTTAGTAATTAAAGTATTACGAATGTCTTTCACAAAAGATTGAAACGTATCAAGGGAGATGCGTTTTCAGCATACTTTTTTCATTAATGTGATCTGAAATTTTGTCGGTTTACCTTATTTGACAAATTTCCAGAAACTTGTGCGAAACAAGATACTTTGTCTATCTTCTAATCTTCTCCAGACAACCTCCAAGCCTGTGCATTCCCTTCATTTCTATCGAAACCTGTGCGTCGCCTTCATTTCTATTCAAGTCTGAGCGTCTCTTTCATATCTATAAGTTTACATAAAACTTTAAATTAAAAATAGTTTGCTGGTATAAAAATATGTCTGTCAATTTAAATGCAATGCAATTTATTATAATTTATATTTTGTACATGCATGGTACAAATTTCCAGAAACTTATGCGAAAAAAGATGCTTCTCTGTCAAACCTTCTCCGGACAACTTCCAAGTCTGCGACTCTACATATGAAATCTATTAAAAAATTTTGGCGACTTACCTTGTTTATTGAGATAATAATTCAGTCTTCTATTTAGTGTAAAAACTCCTGACATTTCAAATTTGGACCACTTACATTATTTGACACTTGGTAGGTTATAAAATGGTAGGTTATATAAAATTCAAAATAGTATACATAGGTATATATATAATATATATGTACAATGACGGACGGCGATCCCTGCCGAATGATCCCGAGAGTCGACGAATCGACGAACGAAACATGGGTTAGTTCGTCGGTGTGCCTTTACGCGTAGCATATATGTATGTATATTGTTACGTCTCACGGTCGTCATAATTTAACTTTAATGTATAACAAGTGTAACAGAACATTTAATGGCGTAACACAACAAAGCAGTAACAAACTATAAGATCAATAATCTAAGATGGTCACGAGATACGTTCGTTCGGTATGGCGGCTGACTCTCGATTGACAGCTTGATAGGTGATCGATACGATCACCTTCTTCTCGCTGTCTCTTATCTTCGTTGCGAACACCAGCGGGCCATGGATCTCATCCATATGGTGTCCGCAACACAGCCCTCCTTCCTCGAAGAGCGGTCGTCCCGATCGCGTCGCTTCCGCTTGGTCTTCGTACCCTGGTCTGAGGAGGGGGTCGTGCTGGCCAGGTGGCCTCCCCAGACCGCCGCCTCGGCTTTCGCCTTCCCGCCCCGTGGGAAAACCACCCAAAAAAACCTGCGGCAAGGCGTGGGTACAACGGGATCGTCCTCTTCGGTTTCTTCGCTGTTTGCTTCAGCGTGGTTTCCCACTTCGAGAATTCCAACGATGTATCCGTCTCTGACGATGTCCTTCGGTGAAATTCGCGCTCGTCTTGTGTGTTTCTCGATGGGGTGTTCCAGTTCCTTATCCCTCGAGGCCTTTGGGAGGTCCCACGACGACCTCCGATGTTGAGTCTTCCTCATGGGTCCGACTCCGAGACTGCAGCCTCTCCGTTCGGACTCTGCTCCGACGCTGCGTCTTCTCCTTTGGGGATGGTTTGGGAGTTCCCTTGCAAAAGAAGTCAAAGAGATATTAGCATTCTCTTCGCTTCACACGGATCCGTTGGAGCCGTACGAGTTGGGGAGCCAGCGAGGGAGGCCGAGTACGCCCGCAGGGGGTCGCTGCTAGTCGCGAGCATACGAGCGACCCAGCCCCCAGCCCAGCCACCAAACTCGCCAGCTCATCTTCTCTCTTCTGTCTTCTTTTCTCCTCCAGTTCTCCAATCCTTGACTTCGTGATGGCCCCATGCCTCTTCTTGGCCTCCGGTGCTGATCCAGAGGACCGTCTCGGTGCAGCTCGGCAACGACCCCGTTTCCGCGATGTCCCCGCCGACCGATCCGAGCGACTGCGTCGCACGTTCGTTCGGTGGTTGGGGACACCATTTCCCGTTTGCTGTCCCTCAGTCAACCCGGACCTCCATTGAACAAGATTCTGGGTAGAGAAGCCACCAAGATCCGGGTCAGGAGAGTTAGCGAGGTGTTTTCACGTATGTCCACACCCCGCTGTGGACCACCACGCTATTGTGGCACATTCGGGGGCCTTGGGGTTGCATTCGAGCCGCGGGAGCAGTCCCCCGACACGTTGTCCCTCGTCGTGGGGTATCGTGCACCTGGAACACACAAAAAAGAGGGGGGGGGGCGGGCTACGAAGGTAGCCTCCGCAACCAAGTCCACCAGATTACTCTAAAACTAATCTTCTTTTTTGCTTCTTGACGTGTCCCTCGACGTCTTCATTCCTCTTGGAATCGTCCTTCGTACTTCGCAAGGCGGCGAACGTGTACCACCTTGCACTTCTTCCTAGGCGAACGCTGGATCCTGTAGATGACGTCGTTGATCCTGTCCACCACCGTGTATGGGCCTTCCCACTCCGTTTGCAGCTTCGGGCATTTTCCTTTGACTCTTCTTGGTTGGAACAACCACACTCGTTCTCCAGTCCGGAACTCCACCGCGTGGACACGATTGTCGTACCACGACTTCATCTTCGAACTATAGAGGTCCAGACAACGTCGAACAAATCCGTGGATCTTCTTCATCTTCTCTCGGATCCATTCAGCGTATCCTTGTTCGATGTCTCCGTCTTTTTCTACTTCTGGAGGCAATCCTCTCCACAACTGCAGGGGCAGACGAAGTTCTTGGCCATACAGGATCATCGCTGGCATCAATTGTGTAGCCTCATGTCGTGCTGATCTGTAGGCTAGGAGGAACATGGGGATCCACTCGTCCCAATCCCGCTGATGTTCTGAAACAAACATCGCGAGATATTGTAGCAACGTTCTATTCAAACGTTCTACCAGCCCATCGGATTGAGGATGCAGAGGAGTCGTCCGTGTCTTCCTGATCCCCAGCAGCTTCATCTATTCCTTGAACACGGAGGATTCGAAGTTTCTCCCTTGGTCCGTGTGTATCTCCAACGGTACACCATGACGACACACCACGTTGTGCAACAGAGCTCTTGCCACTGTGACAGCTCGCTGGTCTGCCATCGCGACTACTTTCGGCCACCGGGTGAAGTAGTCCGCCACGACCAGCACAAACCTGTTCCCGGTCTGAGACCTCGGGAGCGGACCCACAACGTCCAGGGCAAGCCTCTCGAACGGAGCTCCCACGTTGTACACTTTCAGGTTCCCGGCTCCCCTCTGACGTGGTCCCTTCTTCGCCGCACAGGTGTCACACCGCCGGCACCACTCTTGAACGTCCTGTCGACATGTAGACCAGAAGAACTGTTGGCGGATCTTTGCTTGTTTACTCCGAAGTGTCCAGCTGCTGGCGCATCGTGGAACTCTTTTAGCACTCCTGCAACCCTTTATTGCGGCACCACCAAAAGCAACGATGTCGTTGTGCCATCGTGGGACTCCCATTTCCTGAAAAGCAAACCTTCATGAATTTCCAGCGATTCCCATATAGACCAGTAATATTTCAGCCGTGGGGAGAAGCGAGCAACGTCCTGCCAGCCAGGCTTCTCCCCTTCCTCTTTCTTTCTAAGGATGAAGCTGATCTCTTCATCCTCTTCTTGGCTTCGTTTCCACTCATGCTTCGTCTCTTCGCAAAATATCTTGTGAATCTTCTTCGTGGTATGCCCTTCCTCTTCTGCTTCTTCCTTCTCCAGTCGATTGCAGTTCCTACAATTTTCTTCGACACAAGGTCTTCTTGAAAGTCCGTCGGCGTTTCCATGGGCTCTTCCTTCCCGATGGCGAATCTCGAAGTCGTATTCCTGAAGTCGCTCTATCCAACGGGCGACCTGTCCTTCAGGGCGTTTGAAGGTCAACAACCAACGAAGCGCGCATGGTCCGTTCTTATCAGAAATCTTCTTCCGTAGAGGTAGTGATGGAAGTGCTCGATGGATTTCACCACTGCCAGTAGTTCTCTTCGGGTGACGCAGTAGTTCCTCTCTGCTTTTCCCAAGGTCTTGGAGAAATAAGCTACGACTTTTTCTTGTCCTTCGTGTTCCTGTGAGAGGACGCCGCCTATAGCAAAGTTAGAGGCGTCCGTGTCCAGAATGAAATCCTTGTCGATCACTGGGTAGGCTAGCACCGGGGCTCCGGTTAGTTTCTTCTTCAGCTCTTGAAAAACACCTTGGCATTCTTCGGTCCATTTGTAATCTTGTTTGGTCTCGGTGAGGCGATGCAAGGGTTTGGCGATACTGGAGAAATCCTTTACAAATTTTCTGTAGTACGTGCACAATCCTAGGAAACTTCTTAATTCCGTGACGTTCTTCGGCTGTGGCCATTCCGAAATGGTTTTAATTTTCTCCGGATCTGTCTTGACTCCAGTCTCCGTTACGACGTGTCTCAGATATTTTACTTCTCGGCAGAAGAAGGAGCACTTCTTGGGGCTCATCAGTAGTCCAGCTTGACGTAAACGTGAAAACACTGTCCGTAGGTGTCCGAGCTCCTGTTCAAAGTCCTTTCCGTAGATGATGATGTCGTCCAGGTAAACCAGGCAGATTTTCCAGGTTAGATCTTGAAGTACGTCTTCCATCAGTCGCTCGAATGTTGCAGGGGCGTTGCAGAGTCCAAAGGGCATGACCTTGAACTGCCACAGTCCCGTCCCTACTGAAAACGCAGTTTTCTCCCGGTCCTTCTTGTCCATAGAGATCTGCCAGTATCCGCTCTGCAAATCCACGGTTGAAAACCACGATGATCCAGTGATGGCATCCAGGGTGTCTTCTATCCGGGGTAGAGGATACGAGTCCTTCTTGGTAATCTCGTTCAGGCGACGGAAATCCACGCAGAACCGTACGCTTCCATCCTTCTTCTTCATGAGGACGATCGGAGAAGACCACGGGCTCCGGGATTCTTCGATTACGTCTTGTGCCAACATCTTCTTGAGCAGCTCTTCCACTTCTGCTCGACGGTGTAGAGGCAGCCTCCGTGGCGCCTGCTTTATGGGCTGGCAATCTCCAGTATTGATGGTGTGTTCCACACGTTCGCAATTTCCAATTTGGCTCGGATCCGTGGCGAAAACGTCCTGAAATTCGTAAAGCAATTCAACAAATAGCTTTTTCTGTCTATCTGTCAAACCTGATGAGCAGCGGGTGTACAGCTCCTCTAGATGCTGTGGGACGACCGTTTCCCTTTCTTCTTCTTGTTTCTTCTCCTCGGTCGGTACGCCGAGGCATATCTCTGTTTTGTCGGGAAGGCACAGCACATTCCTGGATAGATCTATGCTGCAACGATGCTTCTTCAGGAACGCTGCTCCCAAGATGCACTTTTCCACCATTTCGACGACGTAGAACTCCTCTACTCTCGAAAATCCGCCCACGTCGATCTCTAGGGTCTTCTTCCCGAACACTCTCATTTTCTCTCCGGTAGTGCAGCGAATGTCGAGTCTTGTCCGAGAGATGTTCTTCGACGCACACTGCTCTTTGTCCAGAAGGTTGACCGGAGAACCTGTATCTAGGATAATTTTACACGGTTTTCCACCGATTTTGATTGATGACCAGTCGCCTCCTGCATCGCCACACTCTTGACGACCGGGGGACTGTTCCTTCTAGTCCGGCGTCTCCCCCTTACGCCGTCCTCTTCCCGTTTCCCTGGTCCGGCTTTTTCGGGGGGACTCCCCTGGTTTGGCCGTTCTTGGCCTTGAAACAATCCTTCTGAAGGTGGCCCATTTTTCCACAGAGCCAGCAGGTCCTCCGCGGGTTGTTCGCTCGGTCCTCTGTTCTGCTCTTCTTCGTCGGGAACCTTTCAAAATTGTTGGAGGGTTTAGCTTTCCGTTTCTCGGAATATCGTTCTCGCGATTCGACCGCGGGGCTGTGCGTCATCGACTCAACGGCCTCAATCTCGAGAGTTCTCGTCACGGCAGCTCTTAGGGTCGTGAAGCCGCCGAGTCGCAGCTCCCGCTGCATTGTCGAGCTCGACAACGCCGTCACGAACTGAGACGCGGCGAGCTTGTCGCGTGTTTCTATCGGGCAATCAGCGAAAGCGGACTGCGCCAATCGCTCGATTGTGGCGGCAAGCGAGGAGATGCTCTCATCTCTCCGCTGTCTATGGCTCTGAAAGAGCACATAGTTTAGATTCGACAAATTTTTCGCCCCGTAACGGAATTCGAGTGCCGAAACCACATCTGTGAAATTTTCGCACTGGGTAGCGGAGAGCGTCGTGAGGACGCTCCTCGCTGAGCCCCCGAGAGAAGCGATCAAGGCCGTAGCCTTTTTTTCGTTATTCCAACCGTTAGCACGCGCGATGGTTTCGAATTGTCCTCGATATTCCTCCCACGAAGTTTTGCCGTCGAAAATGGTCGGTCTCACCGTGTATCCCAAGTCGAGTACGCGGTGTTCCGGGGATGGGGCGGCAGCGGACGCACCGACGGGGGTAGGGTAAATCGCGGGGGAAACACTATTTTCAACGGGTACTACCTCCCCACCCCGAGGGTTCGCGCCGCTATCCATCGCGTCATTTCGGTTTAAAACTGAAGCGGCTACGACCTGTATCCGCTCCTCCAGCTTTGTGATCCGGGTCTCGAAGGCCGCCTGTGCCTGTCGTTCGGCGGTCTCCTTTTCTTCTCGGCGACGGTCCTCCCTCTGCCAGCGGGCCTCGTCCTCCCTCCGTTGTTCTCGCATCTGGCCCACGATGCTAAGTTGTAGGGAGGTGAACAGCTCCTGCATGGAAGTATCGTCCGTCGCTGTGGGTAGAAGATTCGCGGCGGCCGCGGACGCGCGAGTGGGCATGCCCCTTCGAGTGGGCATCCCACTTCTGACACCATTGTTACGTCTCGCGGTCGTCATAATTTAACTTTAATGTATAACAAGTGTAACAGAACATTTAATGGCGTAACACAACAAAGCAGTAACAAACTATAAGATCAATAATCTAAGATGGTCACGAGATACGTTCGTTCGGTATGGCGGCTGACTCTCGATTGACAGATTGATAGGTGATCGATACGATCACCTTCTTCTCGCTGTCTCTTGTCTTCGTTGCGAACACCAGCGGGCCATGGATCTCATCCATATGGTGTCCGCAACAATATGTTTGACGAAAAATTCCTTGGAGAATCAGAAGAAGAAGAAGAATTACCGTTTTTGACAGATCCATGAGACGATATTATGGTATCTCGGTCATGCGTGGACAGATTTTATTGAAATTGGTCTTTTTTGAAAGCTTATATGCGGTTTACATAAGAAAAATGCCTTTAAATTTAGAAAATATTGCAGGCGAGTAGTGGGGCTATGAGAGTTCTGGACCAAATGGGGGCGAGGGGTGAGGCAGGGCGGGGGGTAACGCGGGCGCGGGGCGCGGCGTGGAGGGGGTACAGCGCTCTCGGTCGCGATGGGCGCGGGGCGAGGCAAGGAAGGGGGTACCGAGTTCGTAGGTGAGGGGGATGACGTCACAGGGGCGGGAATTTTAAGATGACGTCGCGCGCGCAACCGTTTGCTGTACGCGTGCGGGGATCGGTGCGCAGGCGCAAAGGGATGTACCACGGATGCTGTAATTCGACACGGATGACGATTCGAGATTAATTAACCTAAACAGCGAACCGTCTCACGATCGCCGTGAAAGAATGCAACGTCGCGCTCGTATAAACAGCCGCCTACGCAATATAATTCGACGCGCTATCGCGATAACTATTCGAGATCGATTAATCTCGAACAGCGCAACCGCCTCGCGAAAGAATGCAACGTCGCGCTCGTATAAACATCCGCAAACGAAAACATGCGCCAACGAAAACGTAGAGCGATAATTATTCGACCATCGTCTCGAATATTTTTTTAAAGTTTATGCCCGTCGTCTTATGACCAACGCTGTAATTCGATACACGTGGTAACGCATCGGACGCAGGCGACGTTAGACTCGTGTATGGAAGGAAAAGGTACAGCGTAAGAGAGAGAGAGAGAGAGAGAGAGAGAGAGAGAGAGAGAGAGAGAGAATGAGAGAGAGAGAGAGAGAGATTCAATGGGGGGGGGGGGGCACTTGTGAACTGCGCGAGAATAACATTCGAGGCGAAAAGTCTTGAATTTTCCCAGACGTCGAGTGACCGTCAACTCGTACTTAAACCGATAGCGAACTCTAAGGAAACCCTACACACAAGGTGTCTGATTTACAGCAGACCGGTGTCAGGACCGCCCATACTGCCTATCCTAAAACACAATCATCATTCGCTAAGTCTATACCCCTAAGGATGACATAGCGAGGAAAAAACCAGACATCCGGCTAGCAAACCTATCCAGACTGCTCGGTCGGATCGTCCCACCAGGGTTACGGTTTATGACCGCATTGTTCCACGAGTCAGCGGCATGTGTCGATTCGAGGGTACCACTTACCACCCGCTGACAGAGCAATTCCGCGGTTTGTCCCATAGTCGAAATTCCCAAAGAAAACGGTACGATGTCGATTGCCTCTTGGTCATCTGGCATACGAGTAATTGCCCGCCGTATTAGTACGAAAGGGTATTATAAATGAATCGTTACAGGTGTATTAGTAGGAAAGGATATTATAAATGAGTCGTTACAGGTATTAGTACGAAAGGGTATTATAAATGAATCGTTACAGGTATTAATGTAAAAATCGTTCATTTATTAAAACGTATATATACGCGTACTATAGTGGTACGTGATTTACATCGCGCAACATAGACTGCATTCCTAACGCTAACAATTCACAATCGATCAAAGAATGCCGTTCGAAGTATTCGCTTTCGGAAATTAATTTTACATGATCCGTTGGTTCGGTAGCGCTACGTAGAATGTCTACGAAGGCGGTATATTTACTGCTCACGGAATATATATTTTCGGTCAACCAGGTGAACATATGATCGATGCAATGTTCATACGCGAATAGTTTACGCATCGTGACTTCCGTCATGTACAAGGTAACGCGATTATCGGTGAGTTTGACGAGTTTATCATTATGCATGCGCGTGAATTCGATTCGCAAATGATCAATTACGACGTGGGTTTGGGGCGACGTTGCGTTGTCGCGTAATCTTTGAAGTATGTCAGCCCCATTTTCCAGCAGGAGCTTCACGTTGACATCGAAAAGCACAACTCGCAGCCTTTATTGTCGACTATGGTGATCTCGACACGGCACGAACCCATGCCAATGCGAATTCCAATGGTTAGCCTTTTATAGGCTGTCGAGGTTAAAGGGTAATCGCGCCCCAGGATCCGTACGTTTAACGGTTTTGGCGTTTTCGATGTTTTTGGCGTTGCGGAGTCAGAACTGTAAGAAACGCGTACACGGAATTAATGATTTGTTCGTTTACAGTGAAAGAAGTAAGCTAACGATGTAAGTGAAAAGTGTATAGTAATATCTACGTACCTCGTATCGGATTGTTGCTGTTGTTAATTGGGGAAACCGCCATCGTTGCCGGACGCACAGGACGAATCGTTGAAGCTGTGTTTGTACATTTTGATACGCACTGTACGATTATACCGATCGACGGAGAAATTGACGCGAACGATACTTGTTAGCACTCGAGCGTAGGTGACGTTATGAAGTCCGCAAGACTGACCAACATCGCTTTTATACAGACTCATGCATACGTACACGCCAATATGCAAGAGTGTATTGTATCAATGATGGTGATGATCATGGTTGTGTTATGGCACGAACATTAATATGAAATGTGAATAGCGCGCGACAAATTCAAATGGTACGCGCGGCAGATTCAAATAGCGTACGCGCCAAAAAGGTGTATACGTTTCGCAGAAGAGTCGGAGACGATTCGCGGTGCGAACCATAAAAGTACGCTATAAGCTGGAATAATTAATTAACGAATCATCGAAGAAGAAACTGTGATCGGACACCCCCACCGCGCGTACTCCACGACTACCCCTACCCTGCGACGCGCAGGGCTAGAGAACCGAAATACATATAAGGACGTCGACCACCGCCGCACGGGTCAGTGCAGTTATCACCAGCATTTTTTTCTATAAACTATGGACACGTTTGTAGTATATTTATCCGAAGCGGGGCCAGGTGTGAATGCATTTGACATGCAGCGATGTATCGTAAGTGTAGTTTTGTGTAAATTGAATTCGTACACATATTCTATTTGACGATATTCTAATGAATTTATGCGTTTGTTACAGCAACGACATGGTGAAATCGAACGTACGTGGCACGACGAGCGAGATCAGTTGGTGCGAAAAATCGTAAGTATTTTTTTTTGTGTAAATTGAATTGGCGCGTTCATTCAATTGGATAGCCTTCCAACAAAGTTATACGTTTGTTTCAGAAATCGATCGATAATCTGGTTAGGGCGTGTCGCGTGGAGCGGGGGGATTGCATTCGATATCTCGTAAGTGATGTTTCGAAAAATTAATTTGGTACGCGTACACCATTTAACAGTGTTTTAATAGAATCGCGTGTTTGTTACAGCACAAACGAGAGATCGAAATGTGGCAATGGAGCGTCGAATTTCTCGAGACGGTCGGGCGCCTCGTAAGTGATGTTTCGGGAAAATTATTCTGATGCGCGTACACCAATCGACGATGATTTAATCGTTTCACACGTTTGTTTCATTCAGCGTCGAGCTGACATCGAGGCCCATGCGCGTGATCGTGATCGGGACATCATAATTCAGTTACTCGTAAGTGATGTTTTGTGTATATCGTATTGGTGCGCGTACAGTATTCGACGATGTTTTAATCGAGTCATGGGTTTGTTTCAGCATCGCCAATACCCGACGAGGAGGGACAGACGTATCTGCAGCGAGTTGAGGGAAAAAATTCAGTTATCCCGACGTATGTGGCGGGAGGATACGCTAGAAGTTGAATTTTTGGCGTTCGAAGGAGAGTTTTGGGGGCTGAGGCGATTATTCGAAGAGTGAGTATAAGTGAATTTTAATTGTTTGGTGTTTCGCGTGCTAATGCCAACGTTTTATATAATAATAATAATAATTTGGTGTTTTCTCTGTGTGTTGCAGGACGTAACATCGCGTCGAATTTTTTCTTTTTTAAAATAATTTTTTCTTTTTTAAAATAATTTTTAAACATTATAAAGATTGAACAATTTTTTAAATAAATATATATATATTTTTTATTAAAACAGTGTGTGATTATTAATATACATCCATGCATGCATACTTAAATTATAACAAAACAGTATTTGCGTAAAATGACGTTCATACGGGAGGGGTATTCTTGCTCGCGGGTGATGAATCAGTCATCGTCGTCGTCGTTGCGCTCACCGACACTACCGCCGTTGTTCTCATCTTCGCCGTTGTGCTCGTCGTCGTCGTCGCTATGGTTCTCATCGCTATAGAAACAAAAAAAAAAAATTAATACATATTCGTTTCTCTGCGTACGACGCGTAAAGTAGACGCAATGCGTGTATAGGACTTACATTAGGCGACGCTGCGTATATAATTCCATATCTTATGGAAGTTCTCTAGCGCGCAAACGCCATCGTTGTCGTGAAACGCGCATCGTGGAGCATTCGTTGAAGACATCGACTTCAGGTTAGGAACGTCGGTATCATCGTAGTCGTTCACGGCGTTAGGCGTGATCCCGCAATAATCATCGTCAACGTCGTAGGCGCCGTCGTCCTCAACGGTTCGAGCGTTGTTGATCCTTTTTCCCTTCAGCTTGTACAGATCACAGATATCCTCGACGATTATGTTCGGTAGTAGCGACAGCATCCAGGTTCTCTTTTCCGCACCTTTCACGATGGCGATGTCGATGTTCGCGAGTGCGCCGGCGAGCAGTCCCGGAAGTTTCCAGTATGGAACGCAGCCATCCGACCAGTGGAGCCCGTGATGATGCTTCGCCAGCCAGGACGCTTGACATTTCTCGAACGAATTCAGGTGATTCCGGAAGTATGGCGATTCGAAGATCCAGTGGCTGATCGTCGACGTTTCATCGTTATTGCTGCTGCTGTCGTTGCTGCTGCTCGTGCGAATCGCGATCTCTTTCACGACGAAGTCACGTTCGGTTTTGAAACCTTGCAGGTCGACAACGGCGAACATCGTTACTCGTATAAGTAGTAGTAGTAGTAGTAGTAGTAGTAGTAGTAGTAGTAGTAGTAGTAGTAGTAACGTCGGTAGCGAAACAGTAACTGAGGACTTTGACATCGACATCGTCGTTTTAAAACAACAGTAGTATTCGCAGTAGTAGTAGTAGTATTAGTAGTAGTAGTAGTAATCGTTCACGTACGCAAATTATACTAGTTTGCGTACCACGTTGGTTAAAGGGTTGTATTCGATTATGCAGTCGTATATCATGAAACAGTACGCGGTAGTATTAGCGGGAACATATTCTTTGCATTCGAACTCTATTCGCACGTCTACCGTAGCGCTCTTCAACGACTCGTTTTGCCTAGAACAATCTATGACCGCGATGGGCGCGTATCGAAAGAATTCGATCGCGTTCAGCAACGGTTCTCCGTGACCGTAGTACGATCGACGGAATTTCGCGTACATATCGTACAGGATCGCGTATTTATACTTATCGAAATCCAAGTTCAAGTCGTCGTACGGATACGCCTCGGAATTTAGGTACAATCGAACGGTTGTGAGATTACACGGATCGAACGTGCTCGAGGATCTATCGGAGCGACGCTGTCGATCAGTTTGTATGGCGAGTATCACCTGTCGAGGTGTCGCCATTTGCGACGTAGTTTTCACGGTCCACGTGTGCTTCGTTGTCGCTTGCAGTAACGGGTACTCGTTCATGGCCCACGATCGGAAACTTATCGCGATCGGCCGACCGCTTTCCAGGATACGCAGCATCGATAGTTTATTCGCATCGTCCAGAACGACGTGGGGCATACGCCACTGAACCTTGCGTATCTCCAGCTTCGGTCTCGCAGTGGCGGACGCACAGTGCATCGCGTTCGTATCGACTCGCGATCGAATAAGAATCAGCTCGTGCCGCGCGTTCATCACGATTTGTTTGTAATCCTCGCAGAATCCTAATAACATGCTCATGGGTACGCAGAAATTGAAAGAACCCGAATGAAATATATCTTTATCGTAGTCGATGGTATGATTCCAACCGGCATTCGCGAGCGCTTTGCTTCTGTCGACCGACAATGAAACGTAATTTTTCAACGTGGTAGTGATCCCGGGATTTCGGCATTGATCGATCTCGATACCGTTCAATTCGTATCGAATCTCATCGAACATGAACGCTACGCAATTATTGTCGAGAACCGCGGTAGCGGACATTGCCGGGCTTTTCGCATCCTGCGCGTCAACGTGCCACGACCTTCCACGTAGAGAAAACTTTCGCACGGGAGCGTGTACAGATCTTGCTGCTGTATGGGGATTCTTATCTCATCGTTATTGTCGAACGTCGTGTTGGCGTACGGATTATACGTGTGGTACTCGATCTTCGTGATGCGATTGTCGAAGGTTGGCGTATTCGCCACGTCCAGAATAGTAGACATCGCGTCGCTCTCTCCGCTTGTCTAATAGACGACGACGAATCCTAGCGATCGTAAAAAACGCGCGTTTCGACGAGTCAACGGCTTTCTTATGCTTCTTGCCGGTCCTCTTCTTATCGTTCCACACGTCTTTATTCTACTTCCACTTTCGCTTTCCGATGTAGGGTTGCGCCGATGACGCGAGACAGAGACGGCAGGAGTAGCAGCGGCAGCGACGATTGATGATTCGTACGTGTGATCTAACACTAACATACTACGCACACGCGCGTGCACGCGCGGTCACGCTACTTATCGCTCGAACGTCGTTCAACGTGCAGATGAAACGTTATTTCTTCCCCACGGAAATCTATAGGACGATCGTACTGATCGACGATGCACAACGTTAGATCGCGTATTGCTCGTGCGACGATCGGCAGGTAAATGACGTGTCGCGGAGTTTCCGATATCTTATATCCCGGCGGCACGCGAGGCGAAAATTCATGGATCGTGTGTACGGGTTTATCGTTACTGTACGCGCCGGTAGTAACGTTGCACGTTACTCTGATCACGTTAACGTTTATAATATTCACGGGTACGTCCGACTCGTGCCAGATTCTCGGCAATAAGACGCGATTCGGGGAAAATCCTAGCAGCGAGCCCACGTTATCTGGTGTCGTAAAGTCTACGAAGAACGAGCAGTATAGCTCGCTCTTCATGGTGTTGTTGTTAGCTCGTAGCATTATAGGGTACTTGTCGTCATTGCCGTTCTCGGTGTTACCGAGTCTTCGAGGATATCGATCGAGCAATCGTTGCTTCAGATACTCGGCGATAGCGTCTAATTCGTAGGAGCCGTGGAGGATCGTAATGCGTTCGTAAGCGGCGTCGACGATGGAGTCGTTGCCGGTCTCATAGTTCACCATGAAATAGAATTTATCGTTGCTCGAGTCGATGTTCGGAATCGTGTGAAACGTCTCCAAGTCCGCGAGTCCTAATTCGTATTGACCGTCGCTCAAATCTATCGGCGGGAAATAATTTACCGTGAGCACGCTGCTGCGACTCGTTAACGTGAGCGTGGACGACATATCATAGATTACACTCGCGAGACGGAGAGAGAGGAAGTGACGCGCGCGTAAGAATACTCGGCAATTTATCCGATGTTACGAGTCTTTATTATAGAAGATGTGGATTGCCATTACGCATTGATACATCGCAGCGTAATCTTAGTATACATCATTATTAGTATTAGTATATAGGCCATAATTCCATAGACTTTTGCTGTAAAAATTTCATGCACAAGCGACCGCAATTCATCTCGTCGAAACGTTGAAAACGATCGTGATTGTACGTGATCGTTGTACCGCGTCCGAAATAGTAGATCAATTCCGCGGGTGGTTGCAGATTCCCAAAACTATCAAAGTATTGTACTCGCGGTCCACGTTTCGCGTACGCTACCCAGTGCGTACCGGCGCCTCGGTTCTCGTCCAGATTCGCGATGCCGCATTCGTTGGTTCGTACGCGCGTGGGAAGCGTGTCTCGCATAAACACCCCTCGAAAGAACGGTACGCTGGCGCACTCGCGCTCTAGTTGCAGGTTCGTCATAGGCTGTCGCGTTATCGCCGCCACCGTCGCCACGCGGCTACTCGATCGACGTTTTTTTTTTTCTTTGATCGCAGTCGTCGTTGACGTCGACGTCTAGGATTCAAACCCGCGCCTCGCTTGTACGGCGTCAGATGCATTCCTCGCCCTTCCATCGTCCGATGATGACGCAACGTTTCTTCCAGCTGTTTTCGAGAGGCCTTCGAATCGTTGACCGCTTTGGCTATACCAGCCGCTCCACCGGCCAATGCCCCGATAGCCGATAAAGCGGGCAGCACGAACGGAAGAAATTGAAGAAAGCCCCCGCGTTTCGCCACTCGTAGATCGCGATGTCGTCGTCGTTGCGGATGTTTCTTTCCAGACTTTCTCTGTTTACGTTTCGTCTTTCTCATACCCATGCCGAGTTTAGTTTTAGCCTTCATCGTTGCCCACACTCCAGTCGCTGCGGCTTTTTCGCCAAAGGTCGCGTCGTTCGCGAACACGCGTTCTCGCGCTCGTTCGGCTAACGCGCGATCCGCATCGTGTCGCCCCTCCAAATCCTTTCGACGAGAGTACGCGATATCGTGGTCGCGGCACGCGGCGTCCAGGGGATTCACACCTCCGTCGCCACGAGCCAATCGCTTTATCAAACGCGTTCCCGGTCCGCAGAACTGATAACCCGGAACGTGTAGTTCGAACGGTAAGCGGTTTATGATACCGTTCACGAGACCCGATCCAGTCTTCTTCTTCTTCTTCTTCTTATTCTTCTTCAGATTCCTCTTCCCTATTTCACGAGACGCCGCGGTCGTTGATGCGACCATACACCTGCGTTAGAATAACCGCGATAGCTGCTCTACAATAATAAACGCGTTCGCGCGCTCCACCGATCACAACGATAGTGACCTGCGCGACACGTGCCACGAATATAAATAGTCGTCCTTCGTCATAGACGCGCGCGCGAACATGCGATTCGCGAAACAGTCGGACGTTATTCGCGTGACCGCGAACAGAATGCCTGAGGACGATAGGGACGCAAGTCGATCCAACAGACACGGTCCGTTGTTACCGAACAGCGTGCGAGGCGTGATTTGCGATCCGTCCGGGTGCGGAAAAACGAACGTGCTTCTGAGCATGCTAGAGAGTCCGAACGGTTTGCGCTTCGAGAACGTGTACGTGTACTCGAAATCGTTGCATCAGCCAAAGTATCGATATCTCGAGCAGGTGTTGTCGCGCGTCGACGGAATCGAATACTTTCCCTACTCCGACAACGCTGAGATCGTTCCACCGAGAGACGCTCGGCCCGATTCGATCTTCGTGTTCGACGACGTGGCGTGCGACGAACAGAACGCGATACGCGAGTACTTCTCCATGGGCCGTCACGCCAACGTGGACTGCTTCAATTTGTGTCAGTCGTACGCTAGAATACCTAAACATTTGATCAGGGACAACGCGAATTTTCTCATGCTGTTCAAACAAGACGACACGAACTTGCGTCGCGTGTACAACGATCACGTGAACACAGACATGACGTTCGAGTCGTTCAACGAATTGTGCGCGAGATGTTGGCGTCGACGATACGATTTCGTGGTGATCGATAAGGATAGGTCCATGTACGAAGGTCGATATCGGAGGGGATTTAACGAGTTCGTCGCAGCTGGCGGATCTCAGTAAACCGCGAGTCGTTCGTCGATCAACACGATATGTCTAACGAATCCACGACGACGACGACACCGCCGACTGCGATAACCTCGAGCAACGCCGACGCGAAGCGTACGCGTAAACATCGTCGACGTCATCGACAAAAAGTGGCGAAACGCCAGGGTGTGGACGCAAAGGTGAATGCAAAGCTAGAAATTGCCAAAGTCAACGACGTTATACGTAAAAAGTGCTTAGCCTTGAAAATTGGTAAAATGGCTACGGAAGCGGCTGTGGAGGCGAGCACGCGTCCCATCGTCGAACCGCTGAAACGATTGATCGAGAACGGGTCGGCGTTGAAAACGCGCTCAACGCCTCGATCGCGATCGCGGACTGTGAATAGGAAACACGAATACGATCAACAACAACAACAACAATCGTTGAAGAGACTCCGAAACGCCACCGAGGATACATCCAAGGAACTTTCGAATAACCTTCCAGAATCTAGCGACGACGACGACGACGACGACGACGACGATAACAACGACGACGACAACGACAACGACAACGACGATAACGACAACAGCGATGTTGTCGATGATGTCGACGACAGTGAAAAAATTCGGGACGATGAGTCGCCAGCAAAGGTTCGCGATTTGGACACGCTGCGTAGCCCCGTCGATGATATCGAAGTGTATATACGGAACGCCAAAGGACCCTTATCGCGAGAATACCTGCGACTATTCTTCACCGATACCAAGAAACGAATCGACAACGTGTACGGCGTATATTTGGGGCCCGACGACGACCTAATGATCGGCGATTCCGTGCTCGCCATTGACGGTGACGGCGATGACATTCGCGTGAACGGAACGCGATACTCGGGGACTGGGGGTTTGTACGAATTGCTTTTCATGCAAATACCCAGCGATAGGACGTGCACGGACAAGGATCTCCACTCGTACCGACGCATCTTGTTGTCGACGAACGCGCATAAGTGAAACCATTCGCCGAGCAAGCCTACGCTGGGTAACAGGGGTACAAGTATAAGAAAATCATATCCGCGGTGATCGGCGGGGTGCGGACATCGGGTATCGGACGCGTTAGGCGCGGCGGCGGGCGCGGCGGCGACGGCGGGCGCGGCACGCGACATGGTCTAGGATTACCCATCGACGAATCGATGACGGTCACCGATAACGCGATCGATTACTCGTACTGGAACGATCCGAACGAATTGGTCGATAGACTTGCGTTGCTCGTGGCATCGCGCGCGGCAGGTCACACGGGTCACGATAACCAAATCGCATCGATCCTGGAGGACCTTCGCGAGGACAAATATATATCTTAAATCGAGCGATCCGGTGATCGTCTCGTCAGTAGTGTTCGGGGCGCGTGCATCGTCATGTCGGTGAACAAGTTTGGTACCTCGTTACGCAATGACAACAACAACAACAACAACGAAACAGCGATGACGATGACGAGACTATTGGCCGCGGTGGACGAACGCTTTACTCGGAAAATCGAAACGGCTATCGCGAACGCGCGACTGGACGCCGAGCATCAACGATCTCAACTCGAGACGCGAGTACAACGAACGATGTCGGACATCGTTGAGGCCAAATTGTCTCGATTGGAGGACGATTTAAATAACGCGATGGAACGACGCTTCGATCACTCGAAAGACGGACTCGAGGGGATCGAGACGTCGGCGCCGACACCGACCGCGATAACGATCACGGATCTGTACGAACGAAAGGATCAGCGAAAAGCGAGCGAGGATCGACTACGACGACGACGACGACGACGATGAATACCGATCCTGACTCCGACGACAGTGGCTATGACTCCGGATCGTCGAACGAAGACGGTCGGTCGCGAAAGACGCGTGCCGATTGCATTTTACGAACGCTCGAGGAACTCGTATTACTTCTAACGCCCACCCGCGAAGCATGAACAAGGAACGAGTACGATTAGTGAACGAGTTACACGCTCCCGCGAGACGAAATTTCCCACGGCGTAGCGTTACGATTCGCGGTTACGATGATTTATGGCAGGCCGACTTGGTGGAGATGCGTCCGTACGCGAAGCAAAATCGAGGATATCACTACGTACTAACGATCATCGATGCGTTCAGCAAGTACGCGTGGGCTGTACCCGTGAAAACGAAAAGCGGACGCGACGTGACCGAGGCGTTCGCGACCGTGTTGCGGCGGAGCGACAGATGCCCGCGAAATTTACAAACCGACATGGGAAAAGAGTTTTACAACGCGGAGTTCGAACGATTCGCGAAGAGACGCGGGATCAACCACTACTCCACGTACAGCGTGATGAAAGCGTCGATCGTAGAACGTTTCAATCGCACGCTGAAAAACCTCATGTGGAAACAATTCTCCTTGAACGCGTCCTATCGCTGGGTCGAGCTGTTACCTGCGCTCGTACGCACCTACAATCATCGCAAGCATCGAACGATCAACGCTCGACCCGTTGACGTGACCCCCGCGACGCGTTTGTCGTTCGCCGCGAATAAGCCCCTCTCCCCTTCCGCATCGAGAGATGTTCGACGACGCACGAAATTCAACGTCGGTGACAAGGTACGCGTGAGCAAGTTCAAGACCCTCTTCGAGAAGGGGTACACTCCGAACTGGTCGACGGAGGTGTTCGAAATCGTAACCGTGCAACGAACATACCCGGTGACGTACATTCTACGCGATTCCGCGGGAGAGCCGATCTCGGGTGGATTCTACGAGTACGAACTGCATTCGGTCGCGAATCCAGACGTCTATCTGGTCGAGAAGATTATTCGTCGCAAAGGAAACCAGGTGTACGTTAAGCTGCTCGGATTCGATTCGTCGCGGAACTCGTGGATACGCGACAAGGATATTCTATGATTCGCGATTATAAATGCGCGCTATGTTACTGAAATAAATAAAATAAATACATACATATAAATATATATATACATTGTCCGTTTATTCAATTATTCTCATTCTTCTTCTCGTATATATGCGTACAATTGATTTTAGCAAAATAAGGATAAAAAAATATATACTAACACGTATAGAAATACAAAATTTTATCCATTCTACGCTATATACATACATACATCAGATATTCGTAAATAGATAAATGGTATGAACGAAAGAAAGAAACGCTTACAACGAAACGTATATACATATGTACATGCAAACGTACGATCATACAAACGTACAATCAGACAACGGGATTCTCGAGGGACTCGTCGGACTCAAGCTCGAGGGACTCGTCGGGCTCAAGCTCGAGGCGTTCGTGGGCCTTGAGCTGGGGGATTCGATAATGCCCCCACGGAAGGGTGCTGACCCGATCGGCTAAAATACACCGCTTATCGTCGAACAGGCTGAGAGCGTTCTTTTCCCCACTCACGGAAAACACATCGTGCCGGTTCGATCGAATGTTGTTCTGCCGAACCGCTTTCTCGGTGAGATCGTGCAGGCAACGAATGTAATCGTCGAATTGTATATCGTTCGCGACCACGTGTCTCCGCACACCCTTCACTTTTTTAGTCTCGATCGTAGACCCCGCTGCGGCGTTAAACGTTCTAGTCGCGTACATCTTGGACCTCAATCCGACGAACTCGGTCATCAAGACACCGTTGTTCTCGTCTTTCATGAGTCCCGGCACCTTTTTGTTTACGCGGGGCATACCGTACGGATTGTCCACCGCGTAATCACTCGTGTCAAATCGGTCGACGTCGCGCTTCATCGTTTCGTATACATCATCGCATTCCACGCTATACATTAAACTGTCGGTGTCGGTGTACAGGACCTTGCACCGATCACCGAACTTCGCGCGCATGTACGATACGTCCAGTACACTCATCCCCACGTATATCGGCTTGTCGAACTTCACTTTGAGTTTTCGCATTTCGATCGCAACCAACTCCTCGGAGAAAATCGTACGACTGTGAAAGTTCGGCTTCGCGATCAGCGCTTCCGCGCCGTAACGACCGTCCCACCGCGTCACCAGTCGCACGTCTACGCGATTCCACACATTCTCCATCGTTTTCCCGTACACCGCGTTGTTCATTAATTTATATAGAGTCTTCTGAAACTCAGTCGTGGCTCGCGTCCTCAAATCGATGTTCAATCGAATGTAGTCGCGCAACCAAGGCGACTGATCGAATCGCAACACCCGATGAATTCGCGCCACGCGTAAACCGTGTCGCACGCACTGTTTCAGGTAGCGATAGTGGACGCCGTATCGCTCCTTATCGTCGAGCGTGGCAAGCAGCTTGGTTTGTTTACCGTGCGGCGTGTGCTCGCGCACCGGGCAGAACGGTAGGTCGGCGTGCGCGTCATGAACCTCTTCGGGGTATTCGATGTCCACCTCCAACAGGTATCCCTCGGAGACCTCGTCGTCGGGCAGGGACGACGCGTCTAGCGCGGCCACTGTCGCATCGTCCAGCCATCGAAACCCTCCTTGCGGCATAGCCTGCGACATCGCCCATCCGTACAAGTTGTTGACGTCGAAGTACATCAGATACGTCGACGCCTTCTACTCGTCGTACATCCCCGCAGGCAGGTGTTTGTTGTTGGCGTTCGCGTACCTGTGCGAGCACTGACTCAGACCGCCGCGTATGCCACGCTCCACGAACAGTAACATGTCCACGTCCGTCAGAAGCTCTAACCGTACGCCCGTGTACTTTAGCATCGCGTCCCACGTGAAACTTGGAAGCGTGAAATAATGCGCAGGGTCCAAGTCGTAACTCGCGATACAGTCGGTGCGGAAACTTTCGAATACGTCGGCGAGTAACAATACGTCCGTTTTTAAATACAAATCGCTGTACTCGCTCAATGTCTGTACGCGGAAAGAGTTCCACACGTTCGCGGCGTGCGCGTAATCGGCCTCCGACGCGGCGCTATCGTTCAGCCGGTTATAGAACGCTTCGCGGGACGGTAAACACGCGTCGTTCAGCTTGGCGTATGACGTCACGTAGTTGTACGGGAAGACGCCCTTCCTGGTCGGGAGATTGAAACGATGATCGGGCAGGTGTTGGAACTCGCGTCGTAGAATCGCGAGTCGTTCTCTGCCAAGGTCCGAAGCGAGTTTCTCCAGGCTCGCGGCCAAGAAATTCAGCGAATCGATGAAACGGAACTTCAACTCCCTCTGCCAATCGTTGTTCTCTGCGTCCATTCCCTTTACGTGCTTTGTAAACGATATGTAGCGCTCCTTCGTCACCGGCAGCAAGTCGATCTGTCCCTCGAACGCGGTCGCCAACTCCTTGATCACGAAATGTGCGTCGTATCCTGCCAGATTATGGAATACGACCGGTATCGTGTACGATCGCTGAAACTGTAAGTTGCAAGTCACGTGAGCCGCGACTCGGTACTCGCCCGTCGAGTGGCAATGGTCGCCTACTTTTTTGTCCGCGTCGACGAAAGGTTGCCCGCACACGTGACACGCGATCGCGTCGTTAAAACTACGCCACTTTTCGCTCGTCAACGAGTTCATTGGTTTCGCGTTCCGTAACCACGAATAGGCGGTGTCGGCAAAGTCTCGAAGTTCCCGCACGAACCATTTCACGCACTCGGTTTCGTGACGATACGCGCGATAGCGACACAGAGACGCGTCGGTGGAACAATGAATGTAGTATCCTACGCTGTACGCTCTGTGCTGCTGGTACGTGTACGTGCGACTCCGCTCCGCAGGCTCGACATCCTCCAGCATGCACTCGAAGTCCGCGTACACGACGAATGGCGCTCGTTCCTGGTTCTTGAAATTCCGGAACTGCAACCATCTTTCCTTCGCGGACGGCAATTCGATGGCGCACTCGTTCATGCGTTGACAGTCCACGGTGTGTTTCGTCAACTGCTCGGACGAGTAGAAGTAACTCAGACATCTACAACGATAACAACGTCAATAATAAACATAAGAATAAATAATAATACATCGATCGAAATATTCCGTATTCGACTCACCTTTCGCAAACGAATACTTGTCCATTATGGTTACCGAGCTGCTTCGATACGAGCCTCGACATGCTTTGAATGCACGCGAAATGATATCGTTTTGGCTCCTTGGAGTCCTGCACCAGTAGCAGGTTCGCGTGTCTCTCTCGCTTGTCCTCGGTTAAACGCA
Organism: Andrena camellia; assembly: GCA_029448645.1. Taxonomy (NCBI): domain Eukaryota; kingdom Metazoa; phylum Arthropoda; class Insecta; order Hymenoptera; family Andrenidae; genus Andrena; species Andrena camellia. Next base: position 16,724,680 of record CM055681.1, read on the forward strand.
GAGGCGCGTAGCTTCCGTCGGACCACGCGTACACGTTCACCGACGCGTCGTTCAACCTCTCGAACGTTGCCAGCTGATCCAACGTCACGGGAAGAGTCATATCGTCCGTGCGAAGCACCGCTGAGTAGTGTGGGTACGATGAGATCCTACACACGTTCCTAGTAACAGCAGCAGGGTACAAACTGGCGACAACGGACCACAAGAAGCACGCATTGTCTCTGCTCTTTACGTTCACCACCGCTTTTTTCAGTACGACGGCGCGCGGAAGCGGTACGTCGCAACCGGCGCGAAGAGGGTTATGCTTATTAATGTTTATTAGGAGGTTTAGCACAGCCCTCAGAGCCCATCCACTGTCGCGATCTTGAAACTCCTCGATCGCCACTAACGTGGGAGCGACCACGTGCTTCGAATACCACTCGCGCACGTTCTATGTCCTGAACAGTACGCGATTTCGCGTACCGAAACTTTTCATGTCCGTATTCTCGCCCAACATAAACTCCGCGTTCAGGACCGTATTCACGACCACGCTTTTATGTTGGGTGATAGCGTCCGTGACGCGCGAGATCGTAATTTGTCGGGCTCCCTCCAAAAATTGACGCGGATCGATGTAACCCACGTTGATGACCGCACCGGTTGAAATACGATTCCGAAACGCTGATTCCACGTCTTGCCATACGACTTTGGATGCCGTCGATCGAGCCGACACCCCGAGCCCTACTCGCGAAAACATTTCCCGCACGATCGCGCGCAATGTCTTTATTCGCGCGATCAGCGACACCAGACGCTGTTTCGATGCCACCGACACTCCTTCTCCGCACTGATACTCGACGATGAGTCGCAAGCACGCGTCGCACCGATCCGTCCAGTCCCTGAATTCCACAATGGTTCGTAAAAGCACGGACATCCGGGATAAAACCCTGTACGTGTCCATGAATACCTCCATGGTTACTTCTCTTTTCTTCTACTTCAATATTCAATTAAAAGGCGCGTACGATCAGGCACGAGTGGTTGATGCGACTCTTCCGCGTGATGCGATTATGGTCCGGATATCGAAAACCCTGGGAAGAATGATGCTTGACAAATGTTGTCGCGAAGATTTTTACCGAACGACTGCGCGGCTCTGATTGAATATCTAACCATATACCCTAGCCGCGATTCACGAGTCGTTATCGCTCCGAATTCTTTTCTTCGCTCTCGTGTTCTTTCGCTCTCACCCTCGACGACTCGATCGGGTGACGCGATGCCGCGCTGGCTCGATGCGTTACCACGTGTGTCGAATTCGCGCTCTCGCGATAAGGGTGTTTACACCCGTCACGGTGGTCTCTCGTTCATCAAAATACGTTGGGCGATGCTCGAATAATTATCGCGCTATACTTCCTTATGCGTGATCGTGCAGCGGCCTTAAACTCAGTTCTCAAATGCTACCGTAGCTGTCGAGACATACGTTGCTACGAGAAACGCTTTAAGAATTTATCGCGTCTAAGTCTATTGCGTCTAAGTTGATTACATATAAGTCTATTGCATATAAGTTGAGTGCTTCGAGTAAAATTGGTTGAAGAAGACTGCTTCCGAAGGAGATTGCTTTGGAAGGATATCGTCAGCCGTTCAGCGCACGGGAAATACAATCCAACAATACCGTAAGTTTCCATTATCGTATTTTAGTGAATCGTTCTGTTGGTAACTTTGAGAATTATATGAAAAAAAAATCGGTTTCAGATTATGTCATTGCCCGTGAATTTGAATCGTCCAGCTACAGCTACGATCACCTCTGCTGTGACACCAGTCCATACTTCCAGCCCGAAAGTGTATGTGACGTGCAGAAATGTCGCGGTTCAGACCGAAAATATTCAAGGTGGAGAACTTCGCGAGGCGGAAGGTGTTCACGATGGTGACATCTTTTTAAAGGTTTTCCACAATGCCGACACCATACGCGATGAACCACCGGATGATCATTACGGGGACGAGCAATTCTGGCTGAATCGACATGCGCAGCGTACATATTTATTAGACGATGACGACGATGATTATGTACACGGAAATATATATCAGCGGTATCGTGCCGATGCTCCAAAGAGCGTGGTTTGGCGAAACTGCGTCAACGCGAAAAGGATTGATTATAACGCCGTTTTTACGAATGCGGTATCGGGACTTCAGGCTAGCGATATTTCAGTTCAAACTGACCCTGCGCAAGTTACTATAGATTTATTATTAAGTGATTTATTTGCTGACGATGTCATCGAGGGGGATAATTAAGCCAAATAAATTACAAATCTTTATATTAATATGTCAGGTTTACTCACCTACCTTCCACCTTCCCTGCGAAATAACATTTCAAGTATTTGCATGTATCGCGATTATAAGTGGGACAAGGGCGTGTGAAACGACGTAAAAGCATTTTCGTTGGAGAATATTTATACGCGACGTTGCGTTCTTTCGCGAGGCAGTTGCGCTGTTTTGATTAATCGATCTCGAATAGTTATCGCGATAGCGCGTCGAATTATATTGCGTAGGCGGCTGTTTATACGAGTGCGACGTTGCATTCTTTCACGGCGATCGTGAGACGGTTCGCTGTTTAGGTTAATTAATCTCGAATCGTCATCCGTGTCGAATTACAGCATCCGTGGAACATCCCTTTGCGCCTGCGCACCGATCCCCGCACGCGTACGGCAAACGGTTGCGCGCGCGACGCCATCTTGAAATCCCCCGCCCCTGTGACGTCATCCCCCTCACCCACGAACTCGGTACCCCCCTCTCCGCCTCGCCCCGCGCCCATCGCGATCGAGAGCGCTGTACCCCCTCCACGCCGCACCCCGCGCCCGCGGTACCCCCCGCCCCGCTTCACCCCTCGCCGCCCGGTCGCAGAACTCTCATAGCCCCACTACTCTCTTAGTTCCTTCGGACACATTATGTAGTCTCTACACTCACTATAGGAAAAGGCTACTCTATTTCTATATAAGTTCTACTACGTTAAGTTGTATATAACTAAAATGTGGCTTTTATATATATTTACAGATAACCTAAGCAGAAGATGATGCAGTGTGATCTACGTCAGACTATCTACGCACAAATTTGCAGGTAGGGTTTTGCATACGCAATTATTCATTCAATGATCTTGACAATGAGCACGTGTGATAATTTATATAATTAGTAAATGTGTCCTATTTTTCAGTTAACGATGCAGACGAAGAGAATTATTTCAACAGCTGAAAGAGAAAGTAACCCTGCTGCACGAGTAAATAAAACCCATAAAAAAACTTCAAAAAAGTAAAAAAATTACGCCAAGTACATGAAAAAATAAATCACAAAAAATAGAAGATAATAATAATATATCATAAAAAATAGAAGAACAAATAAAAAATCACAAAAAATAGAAAATAATAATAAATATAATATTAAAAATTATCTGAGGTCATTCCCAATGCAAATTATCTTTGTAAAAAGAAGTGAGATCCCATAAAAAAACTTCAAAAAAGTAAAAAAATTACGCCAAGTACATGAAATCAAATAAATCACAAAAAATAGAAGATAATAATAAATCACAAAAAATAGAAGATAATAATAATTACAAAATAAAAAAAAGATGTGAAATCAAAATAAGCTGCAAGTACATAAAGGTGCTTTCCAACTGTGCTTAAGATGACACAACCACATATACACAGGTAAAATGCTGTGTTCATACATTCCATTACTCATATCGCGGACATTTTAATTAACCCATCAAAGAGAAAAATGTATTAAATAATATTAAGCAGATATATCTTTATACAAATAAATATTTTAATACGAATAAATATTTTATTCAAAATACTTGGCGCTGCGCCCAGAATTGGTGTTGCTAAACTGAATAAATATGTATAAATTGCATTAATCTTTTTCTTTCTTTCTTGTGCGTGCGTTCGTGAATGTGTGTATGTGCATATGCTACGTATGATATTAGAATTATATATATGATGTAGAATAAATCTGACTGCGTTTCTAATGTATATGTTTATGTATTTTAGATTGTAAGGGAGTTATTGTAAATTATTAATACTAAGACAATTAACATTTTTTCAGTTTCGCAGCGCCAAGTATTTTAAATAAAATATTTATTCGTATTAAAATATTTATTTGTATAAAGATATATCTGCTTAATATTATTTAATACATTTTTCTCTTTGATGGGTTAATTAAAATGTCCGCGATATGAGTAATGGAATCTATGAACACAGCATTTTAGCTGTGTATATGTAGTTGTGTCATCATAAGCACAGTTGGAAAGCACCTTTATGTACTTGCAGCTCATTTTGATTTCACATCTTTTTTTTATTTTGTAATTATTATTATCTTCTATTTTTTGTGATTTATTATTATCTTCTATTTTTTTGTGATTTATTTGATTTCATGTACTTGGCGTATTTTATTTAATTTTTTGAAGTTTTTTTATGGGGTCACTATTACTTTTCACTAGTTTTTTTAAATGTGTTATTTTATTAAAAAGGAGCAGCAACATTTGGCCCTCTTGTATTTTAAACGCGCCATTTCAATTATTTTACATTCCTTGCTCTCGGAATGGACTCGTTGGGCAAAGTCTTTTTGCGTGCAATTAGGTAGGATGCTTACCCTTCCAAAATTGCACGCACAAAGATTGCTATCCAGGAATACAAGGTACTCGTGTCTACTATCGCATGCAAGTACAAAATATGACTCACCGGTCAGCGAATACGGTCCACCCAGTCATCATCGCTATCTTCCAAGCTAGCATGGTGACCCTAGACCCTCTCTAGGGCCTATGCTGCAGGTCTTCTCTAAGGCCCATGCTTTGGGCCCAATCCCTAGGGCCCCCCGTTTGGACCCTCTCTAGAGCCAACGCGCTAGCCTCTCTCTAGGGCCCATGTCTTGGGTCTTCTTCAGGGCCTACGACAGGCCCTCTCTAGGGCCTAGAATCTCATTGGTAAGTCCACGCGGAAAATTGAAGCTAAGCGAAAATTTGACTCTACTTCCGCGATAAAAAAATAATTAGAGCGCCGGTGCTCTGGACGAACTTTACACGCGCAAAAAAGTGGCTCTACTTTCGCGAAGAAATTTCAACTGGAGCTTCGGTGCTCTGGACAAGTCACAGATACGCAAAAATTTGACTCCAAATTCACGGTAGTACTACTCTAATTAAGAGCCGCAGTGCTCTGCAAAATACGTAGATGGACGCGAAAAAAGCGGGGACTCTACGATCGTATTACGCACGATCACAAAGGATCTTGCTAGACTGCAAGATTGCTAGGAAGATTGGTTCCACTTGGAACCTTTTCAAATTTTTCAACGTGACTCTACTCGACTCGATCGATTCGATTATTTTGCGAATTATTAATCGGAATTGTAAAAATCGCGAGCAACTGTTGTATTGATTTAATTTTCTGATTTTAAGACAGACACATGCATGTCACTATCTACGAGTACCTTGTATGGTCGGCTCATTGGATACTGCTCTTTCCAACACGTATGTGCAGCGGTTAATGGCTCATTTCATATAATTGGCATTCGTTTTAGGAACATTTCTACAATATTTCGTGAATGTGGTTTAGAAAAGAGCCACGTCATGAGGCTACTGCCTAGACGCCCTAGACCATATTTGCGAAATATTGCATAAGAGCTCCCGAAACGAATACCGACCATGTGAAATGGGCTCCTGTTTGTCGCGTATTTGTGTTGAAACGGCCAGAATCGAAAGAGCTGGCTACGCTACATTTTCTACAGAAACCATTTTGTTCTATTGCGTGCACTCACATTCAAAGAATTATAAAGTAACGAACCGTTCGCTGTCATCAAGATTACTGCATCTCTGCAAACTCATAAACCCTGACCAGCAACACCGAAACCAGCACCCTTCTGACCAGCACCCTTTAGTTCGGCGCCCTCAGCCCAGCAGCTCTAGTTGGACTCATGCATGACTCTACTTTCGCGGTGAAAAGGCTATTAGAGCACCGGAGCTCTCGACTAGTTTTACTTGCGTAAAAACACTGACTCTACGATCGCATTACGGGCGATCACAAACACTATTACTGAAACAGACAATTTGTATTGAAACAAGTTCCAAAAAATTTCCTCTAAATTCCAGGCAGCCGCATGGAGCGCCACGCAATTCAGACATTAAGAAAAATTTCGAGCAGCCACATTGGGCGCTTAATGATTTTCAAGATTGATAGAAAAAAGTAGTGGCCCCTTTGAGCGTCTATCACTATCACTTTTCACTATTAATATTACTTTTCACTAGATTTTTTTTAAATGTGTTATTTTATTAAGTCTCTTCCCAGCGAAGGGCTGAACCAGAAAAGCTCAAACAATCAACTACGTTATGTTTGTAATGATGTGGTCGGCCTGGAAGAAAATTAAGAAAAAACTTAGTGAGTTGGTGCCAATCGAGATAATTTCGACCTATAGATGAGCACGCACGAGCATGCAAAACCATCGTCGAAATACATGAAGTAAAAAGCTGAGAATGTAGACCCATCGTTGAGATACATGACAAAGTGATAGAAATCATACAAAAGCATCGAACAAATCCATGAAATAAAATAAATCATGCAATACCATCGACGGAATGCATGAAATAGAACAAATTATGCAAAACCATCGAAGAAATACCTACCTGAAACAGAATTAAATTCTGATTAGCTGCCGAGACCGAACCAAAGTCATTGAACGTAAGTTTGGCTCGATCTGGGTCCTTTACCTAAATCGTAGGCTTCAGTCTTTGATTCCGTTCCGCAAGTCGCAATGCTTGGGAAACGTTACCAATTGTCCGAGCACACCAACATGGAGGTACCTACGAAAGTGACCCATTTCTACGAAATATATTTCTGGTCCATGTTCGACCAATGCTTTGTGCATTTTGAAAAATTTGGAAAAAGTCTTACGACTAAAGTTCTTAACTTAAGACATATTGCTAGGACTACACCTAGTTAAAACTAAGCACGCGTGCAATTTCTTCCGCGATGTATAAAATTTTAGATTTAGTAGCTTAAAATTATTTTAATGCAAGGGGGAAAGAAATTTAAGTCTATATAGCAGTCACTTTGGCAGCTGTCATTTATTATTATATGGTAAATGCGGCATTTTTGATTTCTCGTAATATTGCCACTAGTGTCTCTTTATATTTAGCAGATGTAACGGTCAAGCAAAAGTAGCGAGCATACTGAGCAGGTAGTACCAACAATGACTGTCATTGTTAGTTATTATACCAAATTAATGCTTTCTATTCGCGCCTTATTAAGAGAATCTAATGACTCGAATGTAATTACTGTTAAGAGAGACGATTTGAAAGATCTCACACGGAAGAGTTCAACTTCAGAAATTTAACTCGTATTCGATACATTAAGCATCCCGAATGATTGGGAAATTAAAATCTAGTTTAGAATGTTTGAAACGCGATATAAAAACTTCTATCGAGAATTTAAAATATATTTTTTGTATGTTTCTACGCGTATTAAACATCTGGAAGCACACGCATTAATGTTACTATTCGCGAGTACTACTTAACCCTTATGTACGCAACCAAAAGTTTCACGGTTGTTGGGCAATCGGGGTACCCGGGTACCCCATGCATCCTATTGCGATAGATGTAGAAACACGGTAGCGTCTCGACGCCAAGTACAGGAAAGAAACCCTGTATATGTCGACTGTCGCTACCGCCTTCATTTACTCGTCGCCCGGCTATTCCAACCTAACCTGAAATTTATTTCATTAATATCTCATCACGCCTGCAATATTTTCTACATTTAAATGCATTTTTCTTATGTAAACCGTATATAAGCTTTCGAATAAGACCAAATTCAATAAAATCGGTCCACGCATGACAGAGATATCGTAATATCGTCTCATGGATCTATCGAAAACGGTAAGATTTTTGTTCTGATTCTCCAGTCAAAATTTTCGTCGACATAATACGTATACGCGTTACACGCACACCTTCAGCCAAAACGAAACTAACACATGTTTCGTTCTTTCTAAAAAGAAGTGAGATCCCCATTCAAAAAACTTCAAAAAAGTAAAAAAAAATGCGTCAAGTACATGAAAAATCAAATACGTCACAAAAAATAGAAGATAATAATAATTACAAAATAGAGAGAGATAAAGGTGCTTTCCAACTGCGCTTAAGATAACACAATTACATATACACAGCTAAAATGCTGTGTTCATACATTTCATTACTCATATCGTGGACATTTTAATTAACCCATCAAAAAGAATCCCATTTAAAAACATTGTCGTAAATTAATAGCTTTATAAAATTAATGATATACAAAAATTGCGCCAATTATAACAATGGCTATTTATACAAAGAGAAAAATGTATTAAATAATATTAAGCAGATATATTTTTATACAAATAAATATTTTAATACGAATAAATATTTTATTCACCCTATTCTTGACTCTATACGAAGATCATTGTTTCTGATTCAGTGATGAACGGAACCGTATCTTGTATATACCTATGTATAAGCAAGTATACTTACGCATCCACGAAATAAACTAGAGAACGAAACGAAGAATTGCATCAATTTGAATCAGTTCTTTGTACGAATACGACGTGCATTTTGGAATTTTTTTCTCTGGAGTTCTATTCTGCAACGTGTAGTATCCCCGTGAGAAAGATATTTAGTAACTGCATTATTCGAAGAAGAAAATTCTTCTGGTAATATATCATCCACATGTTTAATAAAGTGGATTAAGGAATTAGATTTCCCGTCAAATTTTGGAATTGTATCTTTTATTAATTTTAACTAAAGATAGGGTTTGGGCGGAACGGAAATTTGTTGTACAGCTAAGGTTGTTGCAGAATTGATTTGAGCACTCAATTCGGAAGACTCGGAGACGACCGGAGCGGCCACGATCGGACTACTTCGAGACTCACAAACGATTGGAACGGCCACAATCGGACTAGGTAATGATTGGTCTGTTGGTTTAGTGGAATTGACTGGGGTGCTGGTTTGTGTCTGTATAAAGCTCAATTCTGGAGACCGTGGACTATTTTCGAGACTATCTGAGCGCATTAACTCCGTGGATATGTCTTCTACTTCAAATTCTCGTAATCTATTCGAGCACAGTAATCGTCTTTTCCTCAGTCTTAACATTTTTCTTGGATTGCGCAACATTTTAATAACACGAAATGGGATTAGATTGAATTGAATTGAAGAAAATGTTTTTTGAACAAACGAACTACAAATTAAACGATCAAACGATAACTCGCATTTCTTACAGGGATCTTGAACAACGCAGTGTTGGTCCCGGCGTCGCTGTCTCCACGAGTGCACGTGAACTTGGGGGAAGATCGCTGCACGGCCGCCCGAAGTTACCCTCTCCGATATTCATCCACGTTATCCGCGTCCCTGGGGAAACCGTGCGAAAACCCAGGAAGGAGGGGCTGCACTCACGAGGACCTCTTGATGCGTGTCGACGAGCCGACGAAAGTATCCCACCGCTGTCACCAATTTTGTTGCGGGGCCGGTGGGGAATTCCGATGGCCTGAAGGAGTTTTCGTTTGGTCCGACGTCCGTGGAGCCCTGAAGGACTCTGCTCGCGAACGCGAGAAGTTGAACGAACGAAATTCTTGTAATGATTAACTTAGAACTCAATAAAACTCATTGAACTGAATTAGATTAAATTGTTAAACGATTTCGAACTATTAAGAAGAACTATTAAGAATAGGGAACTGAACGAAGATGTTTTAGGATTGATCAAGATGGAGTTTTATTATAACACGACTGGTCTGTTACAACGTCGGTGATGAATTGCGAGGAGAAGAAACAGGCTTCTTCGTATGTTCGTTCCTCTTTTTTTTTATCAATATATTGTTTTTGAGCGATAAGGAAGGAGGCGAAGACAACTTTCTAATGTAGTAAGGTTCACCCTTAACTCTTTCTTTTTCAAACTTCGCGCTGTGAGAGTTTGTGTTAAACGCCGCTAGTGCGAGGATCGCGACTCGCAACATTTTAACATGAATTAGAAGTATTCTGGATGGGAACATGTGACTTGGCAGTGCCTTCACCATGTTCATGAAATACTGTAGAATGATAGCGATGTAAAAAAACCGGCCCTAGTAAGCTCGAATATAATCGAATCTCGATCGGCCACAATCGTTTGAGCCGTGTGTACTGTTGCGATGCTCGCTGGTGTGTTGCTCGATAACGTGAACGTAGTTACGGGAATGTATATAATCGATATGTGAATTACGAGCGAAATTTAAAAGCAGACGTTTGCGTTCGATGAAGGGGAGTATTGTTAAGGATACGCGATGCGGGTAGCATGCGTGGGAAAGATCTTAGGCAGAGTCTCAATTAGTAGACCCCGAAACGAATCGCGAGTTTCTTCTAAAGTCACGTAATCTTTTGAGAAGGCCTTGTCTTTTGTTAGTCTTTAGGAGTGTCGATTGATTCCTGAAGTGTTGGCGACGCTAAGGAAGTCATAAATTTCCTTCAAGCGTTGTTTTCTCGATCCTCGGAGTAGAGCCTACTTTCTCTTCCCACATGGGCACCCCGCTGTGTAACGGAAAAGCGCGCTTCCACCGAATTTTCCACCACCACCCGAAGACGGAGGAAAAGATGGACGCCGATCCGCGGGGGCATACGGACATCCGAAGGACGGCCTACCGCTTGGATCTGTTGCATCCTGCATCCTGATTGGACTACGAAGATCTATGGGAGGACTAGGAGGATTCAGCCAGCGACTTCGACGAGGACCTCGGAGGAGACTTTGAAACTGTTTAAAGCTTAATTGAGGATCGTCTCAAGGAAGTTAAAGGCGATTGTTAGATAACTAACGGAGAGCGCACGTCGCAGTAAATGGATATTCGCGAGGAGGTTGCGATTACTTTAATGTCTTTAGTCTTAAGCACTAGTTTTAAAACTTAAATATACTATTTACAGATATCTACAATAAAGCGTTTTGGAATCACAATTCTTTACAATGGTTTTAAGCTTTTAGCACTACAGCCCTTGTTCCTAAGCGGTAGGATTAAGCTATATGATTATAGCGTGGATTCGGCTCCAATCCAGCAGCAAGCCAAGCAAGTAAATCAGTAAGCAGGCGATTAAAGCGTTTTGACAGGAGTTAATAAGCGGTTTAGCAACGAGAAGTGCGAACACCAATACAAGCTTATCGTATTTTTAGTAGCGTGTTAAACGTAGCAAATTAACGACTGACTCAGATCCAGGAAACCGCGGTCGATTTCCTGGTAGGAAGAGCCCCCCCCCCCCTTCCATCGATCGCGCATCGAGGGAAGGGGTCACGAGCGTCGCCTCACGGGAGCAAGCAGGCCTTTGCCAAAGTCTAATTAATGCCGGGTCGGGAAGAGGGCGCCAAGATGCCGCTTTCCTGAACATTTCCCGCCCGGCATTCATCACCCGATGAATAGTAGCGCCGCTATCACGAGATCGATTGGCAGGTCGATGTTAAGTGGGGTAATGCCGTGGCGGTGGCGCTGCTTGGCTCGTGTGGATGCGTGAAGCAACTCAGGTGATGGCGTAGCCCAGCGATCTAGTGCGCAGTGAGATTAGTGGGGTTGGTGTATAAGCGTAGCCCTATGTGCAAGGTAAGAAAACAAGTTTAGCTATTGGTCGTACAAATTCAGAAAGGGCAGTTTTAACAGTTACAACACGAGTTAACCCATCGGGCCCGTCATGCAACCGGATAACCCTAGCAAGTGGCCACTGTCCAGGAGACGTCACTTCGGACTTAATCAGGCACAGATCGCCGATCTGGGGCTGCGGGTGCCGCTGTGCCCACTTATTGCGGGCCTGCAGTGACTGAAGGTAATCTGCCGCCCATCGCTTCCAAAACTGAACCCGCATTTGTTGTAGAAGCTGCCAGCGAGACAGGCGAGACTGTGGAACACCATCCGTTTGTGGGTCAGGCAGACTAAGGAGTGGTGTGCCAATGAGAAAATGCCCTGGAGTCAAGGCGTTCAGATCCCCAGGATCGTCGCTGATAGCTTGCAGGGGTCGTGAATTCAGAACGGCCTCTATTTGGGAGAGCAGCGTCGTCATCTCCTCGAAGGTAAGATGCTGGTCGCCCAGTACTCGACGTAGGTGATATTTAGTGGACTTCACTGCAGCCTCCCAGAGTCCACCGAAGTGTGGAGCAGCAGGAGGGTTGAAGCGCCACTCGATGCCGTCCTGCAGCAGCGCAGATCGGATGACCTCGTGACCGTCATCGAGGTGAGTCAGCATTTCCCGCAGCTCACGGGCAGCTCCCATGAAGTTGGTTCCCCTGTCGCTTTGGATGACAGCGCAGAGTCCTCGTCGGGATGTGAAGCGCCGTAACGCCGCAAGAAAGGCGTCAGTGCTGCAATCCGACACCAGCTCCAAGTGGACAGCCCGAGTACACAGGCAAACAAATAGAGCCACGTAGCCTTTGTGTGTGCGGTGTCCTCTTCCCCGTATGGCCAGGAGCGTGAGAGGTCCAGCATAGTCGACCCCCACGTGTAAGAAGGGGCGGGCTGGAGTCACCCTGGAACTTGGGAGGTCTCCCATCAGTTGTCGCCCTGGTGTAGCACGCCAGCGTGTGCAGGTGACGCAACGATGAATCAAGGCCTTGACTCGCTGTCTGCCCTGCAAGATCCAATATCTTTGACGGAGCGTGGCCAGGGTAAGCTGGGTCCCTCCATGCAATGTTCGACGATGGGCCTCGTCAACCAGTAGCTCCGTCAACCGATGGCTTCGAGGCAACAGGATCTGGTGTTGGGCGTCCAGGGTTAGAGTGGAGTGGCGCAGGCGACCGCCCATTCGCAGAAATCCTTGCTCGTCCACGTAGGGATTGAGTCGCAGCAATCCGCTGCGGCTCGGTAGCGGGAGTCCCTGTGTCAACTGCTGGATTTCCAGGGCGAACTCTTGAAGTTGGACGAGGTGAATCCAGCGCAGCCGTGCTGCTTCTATCTCTGCGGGCGTCAGGTAACTTCCTAACGTAGTGGTTGGGTTCTTTGGCAGCCATCTTAGGCACCAGGCGGTGATTCTGAGAAGCAAGTGCAATGATGAGTATTTAGTAATTAAGGTGTCGTCGATTGCAGGTTCACCCGAAGTCATAGTGGCAGTAGTTCGGGCTTCCAGGTCCGTGGCTGGTAACGGAGGCTGCCTCCCGTGGCTCCATCCTGAAGGGTCGGTCAGCCAGGCAGGTCCCTGCCACCAGAGAGTGAAGTCGGGCAACTGGCTGGGCGGCAAACCTCTGGAGGCACAGTCGGCCGGATTGTCCTGGCTGGAGACATGGTGCCATTGGGCATCGGGCAACGTACGCAGAATTTCAGACACCCGGTTAGCGACGTAGGTCTTCCAGCGAGAGGGATGTCCTTGTATCCACGCGAGGGTGATGGTAGAATCACTCTATAGATGGACCGCGGCTTCGCTCAAGTTTAAACTCTCGCAGGTGAGAGCCATGAGCTTGGTCAACAGGGCTGCGGCACACAGTTCCAGCCTTGGCAATGAGATCGTCTTCAAGGGTGCCACCTTGGTTTTAGACGTGATCATCTGTGTTCTCACGAGGCCATCACTGTCAATAACGCGGAGGTAAATTAGAGCAGCATAGGCCCGTTCCGACGCGTCAGCAAATCCATGGAGCTCTCGAGATTGCGGTGCTTGTTGGACGCCCAACCAGCGAGGAAAAGCGATCCGGTTCAAGTGCGGCAGCTCGCCCAGGAACTGCATCCAGTATTCGGCTTCTGCTGGCGGCAACGGTACGTCCCAATCTAAGTTCAATACCCAGAGAGACTGCATGAATATTTTTGCATTGACCGTAACAGGGGGCACCAAACCTAATGGGTCAAAAATTCTAGCGATGGTGGATAGAACCCGGCGGCGTGTTATTCCGTAGTCCATAGCGATGGGTTGCACTTCCACTCGGAAGCAGTCGTCGGCGAGGCTCCAGTGGACCCCCAGTGCTGTATGAGTTTCCCCGGCCTGCCACTTGCATTCAGGTAGCGCGTCCCCGGTTGGTACATGCTCCATCAGAGCGGGCTGGTTGGATGCCCATTTCCTCAAATTAAAACCACCCCTTTTGCAAAGTTGTCGTAGCTCGGTTTGCAGTTCGGTGGCTTCACTAACAGCGTCCGCGCCTGTGAGGACGTCGTCCATGTAAACATCGGGCTGCAAGATGGCCGCCGCTCGTGGAAAGCGGTGCTGCTCATCCAGCGCAAGTTGACGTAAGGTGCGAATGGCGAGGTAAGGAGCGCATGCCAGTCCATAGGTGACAGTATTCAGTTCGTAGTCACTCATTTCGCTGTCTTCATCTTCTCGCCATAGAATCCTTTGATAGCAGCGATCGTCAGGGTGGAGAAGGATCTGCCGATACATTTTCTCTATGTCTGCCGTGAGACAGATCCGGTGGACACGCCAGCGGAGCAGGAGCTGCGGTAAACTAGGAAGCAGATTCGGGCCCACCATCAGAGTGTCATTCAGTGATTGTCCCGTAGTGGTGGCGTAAGATCCATTAAAAACCACCCGTAGTCGGGTGGTCGTGCTGCTCTCCTTCAGGACTCCATGGTGAGGCAGGTAATAGGACGGTCCTAGCGGGTTAACCAGCGTTTTAGTCATATGGCTGAGTTGCAGGTACTCACTCATGAACGTCTGGTAGGCCTGAGCGAAGACAGGTTCCCTGACGAATTTCGTCTCCATCCGCAGCAGCATGCGTCGGGCACCGTGACGCGACTCGCTGAGCGTCAACGTGTCACGAAATGGCAGACGAACCATATAGCGTCCGGAGGGCAATCGCAGGTGAGTCGTCCGGTAGTGCTCTTCACAGTTTTGCTCTTCGGTGGTATAAGCACCCGAGGCCGTAATTTCCTCCTGTTCCCAGAAGCGTCGAACCAATGGCAAAAGCTCCCCGTCGGTGGAGCATTGGAGTGACGCGAGCCTGCGTCCGCCAGGCGACTCGCTGCCCATGTCCGGGGCGGCCGGTCCGGACACAATCCAACCTAGCGTTGTCTTCTGCGCCAATGGCTCCCCGGTGCGACCTCTGGCAACGCCGTCGAGCAGGATGAGGGCAAAGGCGTCGGCTCCTAGCAGCAATTCGATTGGCCCGTCGGAGTCGAATCGAGGATCTGCTAAGGTGAGGTCATTCAAGTGAGACCACATTTTTACACGGTTGTCGATGCGTGGCTGATAGGACGTAATCCGGGGCAGCACCAGAGCGGTTATCCTATGTCGGTTGGTAGAAGGGAAGTGCGCTGCGATCTCCACTTGCACCTGGCCGCGGATCCGTCCCGGAATCTGGTTTCCAACGCCGACGAGCCGAATATTGGCAGGTCTCCTAGATAGGCAAAGTTGCTGCGCCAGTGCCTCGGTGAGAAGCGACACTTCGCTGCCTTGATCAATGAGCGCACGCACTATTCTAGAGTCTCCGCCGGGTTGAGACACTCTCACACGCGCGGTGGCTAGAAGCACTGCAGGTAAGGAGCTCGAAGTACAGCTGGAAGTATTGGCCGTGACCTCTTCGAGGGTGTTGGTGGTCGCGCGGTCTTCATGGATGGTGGTGTGATGTTTACCGCTGCACAGCTGGCACCGTTTCTCCGAGCCGCAGTCCTTCACGTGATGGCGCCCGAGTCAATTATAGCACAGATTAGCTGTTAGTAATGCTCCACGACGTTCGAGCACAGTCTTCGACTTATAGATGCCGCAGAAGAGCACAAAGTGATTAGCTCCACACAGTCCACACCGTTCTTGAGAGCGGTTGGTCTTGGTGACCTGCAACACCTTGGCTGACCTCTGGCTCCCGACCGCTTTAGTCGTGCGACCGTCAGCTTGACACTTGGCTTTGCCCCTTTCCAACGCTCCGATGGTGATGATGCGGTTCTTTACAAATGCCCTGAGTTCAGCAAAAGTTGGGGGGTTAGTCTGGGCACCGAGCTGAGTCTCCCACTCTCTTCGAGACTGCTGATCCAGCTTCTCTACCAGCCAGTAGACCAACCAATCTCCTGAGGCATCAAATGGGCGATTCATGGCAGCCAAGGCTTCGACACAGTCGCAAAAGGTGAAGTAGAAAGTTTTGAGCTCCGTGGCCGACTCCCGAGTGAGCGTCAGTAAACCAAATATAGTTGCCATTTGAGCTTGTACCAGCAGTCTCTCATTTTCGTAATGATCCTGCAGCAGATCCCAAGCGCGGGGAAAAGTAGCAGCTCTCACAGGGAGATTCCTGAGGGCAAGGAGAGCGTCGCCCTTTAAACAGCCCCGAAGATAATGAAGGCGTTCGGCGTCCGTAAGACTCCCGTCACGGATGACGAGGGATCGAAAGAGATCCCGAAATTCTGGCCAGGAGTCGTAGTTCCCGTCAAACTCGGGCAATGGGAGTCGAGGTAACGAGGCCTTAGAATGGCCGACGGCTGCCAGGGGAGTGTTAGCTGTTCCAGACTCGCGGCGATCGGGGCTCAGCGACTGTAGCTTGTCGACGAACATCGCTTCTTGGACAAGGAACAGCTCTTCCGTCACCTCGTAGAGTACATCTTGAAAATAGGGTATATCTCGTTTCCCTGGAGCGACCAGCGCAAGCAGCTGATCATGCTGCTGGTCGAACTTAGTCCAATTTTTTCGTAACAGGTCCAACCGCGTCTCGACGGCTCCCGTAGTAATGCTCGCAGCACCTAGCTTCTTTAAATTTTCGAAGGCACGAGAGATTCGGCGCACCAGCTCGTTTTGACTGTCGATTAACGTATCCATTATTTCCAGATATTCAAAACGCGCACACGATTCGGCCGTTAAGGTCACGCTGACCGGTTTGATATGACTCACTGTTTGCAGGTAGAGGTCACGCGCGACGGTTACCCGGCACTGATCAACGGTCGCGAACTGTTTTCACCAGCGCTTATCCGGCTCGAAGGACCAAATGTTTAAAGCTTAATTGAGGATCGTCTCAAGGAAGTTAAAGGCGATTGTTAGATAACTAACGGAGAGCGCACGTCGCAATAAATGGATATTCGCGAGGAGGTTGCGATTACTTTAATGTCTTTAGTCTTAAGCACTAGTTTTAAAACTTAAATATACTATTTACAGATATCTACAATAAAGCGTTTTGGAATCACAATTCTTTACAATGGTTTTAAGCTTTTAGCACTACAGCCCTTGTTCCTAAGCGGTAGGATTAAGCTATATGATTATAGCGTGGATTCGGCTCCAATCCAGCAGCAAGCCAAGCAAGTAAATCAGTAAGCAGGCGATTAAAGCGTTTTGACAGGAGTTAATAAGCGGTTTAGCAACGAGAAGTGCGAACACCAATACAAGCTTATCGTATTTTTAGTAGCGTGTTAAACGTAGCAAATTAACGACTGACTCAGATCCAGGAAACCGCGGTCGATTTCCTGGTAGGAAGAGCCCCCCCCCCCCTTCCATCGATCGCGCGTCGAGGGAAGGGGTCACGAGCGTCGCCTCACGGGAGCAAGCAGGCCTTTGCCAAAGTCTAATTAATGCCGGGTCGGGAAGAGGGCGCCAAGATGCCGCTTTCCTGAACAGAAACGCTACATTCATTCCTGTCTGATACTTTAGACTGACCAATTACCTTGAGACTAAAATACACTTTGAAGTTTTATTGAAATAATTCTGTGTACTTGTTTGAATTTCATAACACCCGCGCACTCTGACGAGCAGAGCGGTTCAGCGCTCCACGGGCGCCAACCCGCGTTCTTATTGTAGAATCACCGCTAAAAGACGCAACAGTACAGCTCAAACGATTGTGGCCGATCGAGATTCGATTATATTCGAGCTTACCAGGGTTGGCTTTTTTTCATCGCTAACCTTCTACAGTATTTCATGAATATGATGAAGGCATTGCCAAGCCACAGGTTCCCGTCTAGAACACTTCTAATTCATGTTGAAACACCACTGTGGCACCATCTGCCTATGACTGTCATAATTATATTAATCTGCGCAATCGGCGCGATCTGCGTAAATGACACCAAGAATAAATGTCAAATGACTTTTATTGCAGTGAACCTCAAAAAAATCATAATAATTTTAACTCTATAAACGATAAACTTGTAATGTCCAAAGTAAATAAATCAACGGATTTATAATGGAAGACACAAATAAATAAAGCGGGATGGTGAGATAATAAGGAAAATAATGGAAACGAATGTTATGTGTTTCGTAGAGGTAGCAAGGGTCAGGAAACCAGTATACTGAGATGAATAAAGTCTTGTGGTATTTTATTCATAGCAGTCTTCATAGATTAAAATCTAAGACGCTCATTATTAGTGGAAATGTGTAGAGCAAAGAAATACGCATTTATTTACCAGCGGCCGTAGCCGTGATGGAAAACACCGGTTCTCATTAGATCACCGAAGTTAAGCATCACGGGGCGGGTACTGGGGAAAGATGGGAGATCACCTTTCTCCCGGTGCGCCGCTGCGGCTGGGACCCGAAAAGGAGAGAGAGGAAGAAAAAAAGAGATATTAATAATAGTGAAGGAAGATATACCGTGGTATCAGCGAATGCTAAATCCACACAAACATATAATAATAATAATAATCTACGCATTTATTTCAAAATCTACTATCCGTTATTTCATGTCAACAACGGGAAAGTAAACATAACCGAAGCAACAATGTAAATTAAATTTTGTAACTGGACCACGTGAACATGTCTCATATTAAACATCATCCGTTTACTTCACACTATATCTGTCAAAAATAAATTATGAAGTAACATACAAAAGAAGTAGGAAATGGTTCGGGTGAGAATTTATGCAAAATAAAAATACCGATGGAAGTGTTTCTTTGGACATTACAAGTTTATCGTTTATAGAGTTAAAATTATTATGATTTTTTTGAGGTTCACTGCAATAAAAGTCATTTGACATTTATTCTTGGTGTCATTTACGCCGATCGCGCAGATTAATATAATTATGACAGTCATAGGCAGATGGTGCCACAGTGGTGTTTCAACATGAATTAGAAGTGTTCTAGACGGGCAGTGCCTTCACCATGTTCATGAAATACTGTAGAATGATAGTGATGTAAAAAAACCGGACCTAGTAAGCTCGAATACAATCGAATCTCGATCGGCCACAATCGTTTGAACCAAGTGTACATTCTTGGCGTCGAGACGCTACCGCGTCTCTAGATTTCAGGCCTCTAATCCCAGGCTGTCGAATAATTTTTATTGGATTGACTTAAATTTAGTATTCTTTCAAGGGTAAGTTACAAGGATTTTAACTGAATTTCTATGCTTGTTATTTTTGAATAATCTATGAAGCAAAGTAAGAATATAACAATGGTAAGTGTGTACAAGAAGCATGATTTTCAAGTCAACCCGATGAGAATTACTTAAGATAATTTACAAGCAGTTACCATATATCTATTTATGCATTTATTTATTTCAATAACAGTTAATTAATGAATATTTTTCACGCGTATTTTACTGCCGGATTATCGTAGCTACCGTATTTCAATACTTTTTAACGGACACTTCATTTTATTTTCCCTCTGCAGAGGACCCAAAATGGCGGATGCGCGTAGTCACTAGTGATGGGATGAAGTATATTGGAAGTAGGTTCGAATCTGACTGGATAGTTTCGAACAGTTCATGAGTACTTCGAAAAAAAAAACAATACCTTTAAGTAGACTCGAATCTCAACAAGATAGGTTCGAACTCCCTGTAAGTGCTTTGAGAAATGTTAGCGGTACTTCCAAGTATAATCGAACCCTGACCAAGTAGATTCGAACATTTTATGAGTACTTTAACCAGGAGTTTTCTATTCTGTGCAATTATGTGATGCGTCTCTTGTCTTTCAGAGTTCGAATACTACTTTTACGAGAATCGATTCTTTCAAACGTCAAAGTAGTTACAAGTACATTTTCTAACCTTGCAGATACTCTTTCTGAGGTTCGAAACCAGCTTGTATAACCCAAGTACTCTGGAAGTACATAGAATGAAACGCCACGAGTAGTTTTCGAATCCTATAAAGTGAAACTTTTGTATTGGAATTGACTCGGATTCATGAGGACATATTGAACTTGATCCCATTGTAACGAGTTATATCGGTGGACGCGAATCTTCCCCCCCCCCCCACCACGCGCGCCTGGCGCGGCCCGCCGCTACCGAGCGGGGCCGCGAGATGGATGCGCGCCGAGCAGCGCTCTCGCTCGCGAAGTTCGCGCGGCCACGCATATCAGCCAGCGCGGCGGGCCCGTCAGGCAGAGTCTACCACGAGCGTTAAGGCGGTCAGAGCTCTCCCAGCGATCTCTTGTCTTGCAAGGTGTATCACTGCGTACTTTTGGTTTCTACCTACCTGCACGGCTCCCAGAGGAACGCGAGTTCGCCGACTTCTGGATGCAGGTCGATATCCTTTGTCAATCTTAGGGTCAGACGTCGTCTGTCCCGGAGGACATCCTACAGCCCCCGTTTGTCCCACGGGTTTTACCCACCGGGCGAGCGGACTCAAGGTTTCACGGTCGGGGCCATTGGTGGAGTTAACAGCCAGGGCGCCAGAACGACCACTCTCCCCACTCCTACCCCCACCGCCGAAACGCACCGAATTTCGCGACGCGCCGTCCGCGCTCCGCCGCCGACTAACCGTTAGACTAATTTCCGAACACGCTGTTAGCCAGCATCGAACTGGCCGGGCTGCCTTGTGTTCTAGTCTTCCGAATAAACACACGTTACACAATTCACCTTGTCTCACTCACACAACCGTAAAGGACGCCCGTCCGTTCTGTAACCGTCGCGAGGACAGGTTACACCATCCCTAATAGTCACCTCTTTAGTGCTCTACTTTTCGCGCTGAACAGCGCCGTGATTGAGCCCAGCACCGGTTTTGACGGTGCTCACTTTTCCAGCACTGCTGGGAACGGTGCAGAGGTCTTTCCGTGTAGGACACAGAAGGTTGCATTCATGTGATTCATTACTTTCAGGGTGGTGACACTCTCTCTTGAGAGAACTGTTTGCATGAGATTTGTTATACACCAATCCGTGTGGCGGCGCTGTACTCAATTTAGTGAGAGAATTGTGCGCTAGATGGTGTTACTCGCGCGAATATGTGGGGAGCCGCCACGAGAGGCGCTCCCGGCGCCTCCTTGGAACGTGTTGTAGGTTGTAACGGAGAGGAGCGCGCGGCCAGTGATGTGTAGCGGATCTCTGGGGAAATTTCGCCAACAGAAAACTCGTGTGGGGAATAAACTCCACGCAATTTTAGCGTTAACGATAACAATATATTTCGTAACAAAATAAACGTAATAATACAATCTCTGCGTACAATTATTGTCTTCGCCTTCCAATATACGGCGTAGATTGCCCGTTCGTTCTACTACGTTGAAGATAGAAAACGGACCTCGTGCAGCTTACGTGCGCATCGGTATAGAGGCGCTGTCGCTACACCTGAAGTTGGTCTCGTATGTAGCGGCCGCTACAGATTCCAGAATCGTGGGACGTGGGACAAATGCTTACCCCCACTATGACCTACCGTCGTCTCCCACTATGGCTTACCGTCATCCCCTACTTTCTTCCCATCGCCCTGCACACAAGCATATTGTTACTCCTGTGCGTGTCAGCTGCCTATTGGACTGCCGAGCACATGGACAGGGGTAGAGATAGGCTTGTGTGCAGTGTCAGGGAAAGAAAGTGGGGGATGATGATAGGCCATAGTGGGAGTAAGCATTTGTCCCACGTTCCACGATTCTGGCATCTCTGCGCACAGCCATTATGTCTTGTCCTGTCTCGTCCTCTCAAAATGGCTCAAAGTGACTGCACGTGAGCTTTACAAATAAAGACTTCCTTGTTACCGTTAATCGCAGTTGCTTTGGAATAATTCAACCTATCCCTCGATACGAAGTATCTGACAGAAGTGGGCCTACCTTAACCGAAAAGACGGACTTAGGGCGGTATTCATAGTCGTTGCTTATTCTTAAGCAAGAATAACGTTCCTGAAGGATGGCGGAGGATAGTGTAACCACGGGATCGACCAAGTCACAAAAGTGAAAATTAAGGGAATACACGAATATAGATAACAATGAGAATGGACGAGGGGAGGGAAGTTCATAGTAGGGAAAGGAAATACTGAGAAAAGAAATAAATAGGAGAAGAAAGGAGATAGGTTAGGCTGGAGGATGGGGTTCACCCACGGAGGGAAGGGTAGCGCGGAGAGCGCGGAAAGGGAAAGAGTGAGAAGAAGCATGAGGGAAAAGAAGTAGGGCATAGAAAGAGAGCATGGAAGCAAACAGGTGAAATAGAGGAGGAAAACAAGGAGATGCAAGATAAGGCCAAAGCAGAAGGGAAAATGGCGGGAAAGAAAAAATATAGGAAGGAAGACACAAAAGAAGGTAGACAGAAGAAGGAAAAGAAGGAACAATGGAAAAGAAGAGATGGAAATGAGTAATAGATGGGAATGTCTGAGAGAGGTGAACATGAGAGAAGAGGAAGAAAAGACAAGGGAAAAAGGAAATACGGAAGAAAGACACCAAAAGATGGGCAACAAACTGGAAGAGGGGCGTGAGAGCGACGCCATGCGGAAAGCTGAAGAAGTAATAATAAACCGAAACGCAATACAACGTGAGACACAAAGCGAATGGGAAAGGAACGAATACAAAGTAACAATTAAAAACAAGAAAAGGAAGGAATCAAACGTGAGAAACGAAGGAGAGAACAACAAAAAGGCCAGAAGCAGAGTGGAGGACGAGAACACAAAAGGAGAGGAAGAAGCGAGAACGGGAGACGAGGATAACTGGGTAAGGAAAAGTACGGATCGTTACGACCAAGAAACGGGTAATAAGAAAACGTACGACCAATATGAATGGGATTCGCACCGCGACGAATATTTGATAACGGTGGTGATAAATAAAGAGCAAACTAAGACAAGCAAAAATGCTAACCTGTTTAAAATATACAAAATACTAATGGACACTAGAATAAAATTCCAGAGTCTGAAAATGGTGGGTTTTAATAGAGCGGAGGTGACCTAAAACAACCGACAAGACGCCAATAATATGCTGAGAAACCAACAGAAGCCATGTGACTATGGGGCATATATACCAGGGAGATGGAAGTATAGAAAAGCCGTAATAAATGAATGGGAAGACTCCATCCAGGAGTTGGAAGACCAACTGATGCCCAACCAGGGGGTATTTACACTGGAGAGGCTCAAACACAGAAGGATGAAGGACGAAAGGGCAGAATGGGAGGAGAGAAAGACAATATTGCTAAAGATTCAGGGCGATTCGCTTCTCACTAGACTACTAATTCGATATGGACATGTGTGGTTGAATGTCAAGCCATACGTAGAGGCGGTGAAACAGTGTTTCAAATGTCTGAGATTTGGACACATCCAAACGGTGTGCAGAGCACCGGACTTTATATGCACAAAAGTGCACCATGGAAAGTGCACGGAGAATCCGAGATGCTACAACTGCAAAGGAGATCATGTAAGCACCGCAAGAGAGTGCCCCATTATCAAAAGGAACCGGCGATTAAAAAAATCATGGCATTTAGGAATATCTCATATAAAGCAGCGGCAGAAATAGTCAGAAGAGAACAAATGATTAATGAATACGGGTACGACGCAAGGAGGGCAGAAGAGGAGGAAGAAATAGATGCTAGAAATAATAACTTCCCAGCCCTAAGGAAGAAGAAAAAAGTAGAGTACTGGGAAAGGCTAGAATACCCGGTGGAAAAAGAGATAGGAAAACTTAAAAAGGCATGGGAGAGGAATAAGAAACATAGATCCTACCGAAGAGGGGAAGAAGAAAACAGGGAAGGTTTACAGTATGACGATAGAAGGCCAGAACAAAACAGATGGGGCTATGGCAGCAAAATCTTAATAAACAGTAATGAATATAGACAAAAAATAGAAAGGATGATGAGGTTTACACCGACCCAAGGAAGAGGGACACAGGATATAGAAGACAGGAAGAAGAAAAAAGACTCCACTACATTCCAAGGGTACATGACCTGGTTAACGAGCAAGAAATCTACTCAGAACAGGACGGATCACCTGTCAGATACAAGACACACTACAACGGGAAAGAAGAAGAGAGAGCAAGATACGAGGAAAGAAGAAGGAGAAGGGAAAACAACGACACCAAAGACAGGCTGAACAATCAAATGGAGGAAGAGCTATTAGAAGAAATAGTGAGAATCGTAAAAGAAAAAAATCTACTGCAGAAGCTTAACTTCAAACTAAACGAGGTGGAAAAAGGCGAAGGTGTCCAGGAGGACACAGAGGAGGAATGGAACAGCATCCACAGACAACCACATGAGATGACGTTTCTAAAAAAAAAAGTAATAATAACAAAAACAAGGGGAAGAGCGGAAGAATGGAGACGGAGAAAATTTTGGAATCAAACACAGAGATAGGGGAGAATAAGGACAACAAGGGAGAGAATACGGAGGAAAAATCTGGGAGCGACGACGATAAAGTGACAGAGAGTAACAATGAGTTACCTGAAACAGAGACAAACGGGGCGGGCAGAACAACTGGAGAAGAAATGAAGACAGAGTACAAGAGAATAGAAACAAAGGAAGAGGAAACGGACTACATAGACTACACAGAAAGTGAATTTGAGAGCGCGGGATCCCCGGAATGGCTGGAGGAAATAGAACTAGAGCTAGGAACTTTGGACAGCAATATGGAAGGGGACGAAGAGGTGAAGAGGGGTAAGAGGGAAAGCGATAGGATAATATAAGATAACAAAAGACTGTCAATAATAATATAAGACCAGTATACATAGGTTAGTTAAAAGGTAGATTTTATATTCTAAGTTTTATATTCTGTATTCTATTTTATATTCTATTTCGTAGTCTATACTATTTATAATATATTCCATAGTTTATGGAGAATAACCACAGGGGATGTAAAATTGCGTTATGGAATACGAGAAGTATTAGAGAGAAATCAATAGAATTCAGGGAGAGGATCAGGGAGTATGACCTGATGGGGGTTACGGAAACGTGGCTGACACCTAAGGACAGTTTTAGGATTAATGAATATAATGTATACAGGAGAGATAGGGAGAGTACCAAAAGAGGAGGAGGCATAGGCATAGCAATAAAAAATGACATAAAAATGAAAGTAAGAGAGGACGTTAGATGGGTTCAGGGCAAAACAGAAATAATGGCTGTCACACTGTATATGGAGGGAAGAGAAATAGATATCATATTAGTATATAAAAACCCAAACTATACACTCAATAAAGAAGAATGGAGAAAGCTGTTTCTAAACCGAAGAGACAACATAGAAACAATAATAATGGGGGATATGAATGCAAGTAATAAACTGTGGAACTGCCAAAAAAATAATAGAGATGGAAACCTACTAGCGGAGCGGATTGAAGAGGAGAACCTGTTTGTAGTAAATGAGTACACAACATCAAGAACCGGATCCGGAAAATATAGATCCTCCAACATCGACCTGATAATAGCTACCTTTGTCGTTTACCAAGAAGCGGACATCATAGAGGAGAGAAAAACACTAGGGTCGGATCACCAAGTAATAGGAATGCAGTTAAACGGACGGTTAATAAGAGGAGACAAGAAAGGTTTCACAACAAGAAAGTTTAAAAAGGATAAAGCGGATTGGAGAGAATTTAAGTTATACCAGATAAGAGAAGAAGAAAACCTGAAGAAGAGAATCGACGGGTGCAGAACGATAGAAGAGAAAAGCGAGATGTTTACTAATAATATTAGAGAAGCCATGACAAAGGCGTACACGGAAAGAAGAGAGAATGGTGGTAGCAGCGGAGAGGGAGAAGAGAAAAGAAACAGAAGAGGGAAGGATCCGAGGAATCGAAAACAATATGTAAGGCAATACCCATGGTGGGATGAGAAATGCACGGAGAAGAAAAAGGATCGCAGGAAAGCGGTCATGGGGTTTGTCAAGAACCCAACTAAAGAAAATTGGGAAAGATACAAGAAGACGGAAAGTCAGGTGAAACAGACTATTAGAAACAAGAGAAATAAAGCGTGGGAAGAAATGGCGACTACAATAAACCACCATACTCACGGAACAGAAATCTGGAGAAAAATCAAGAATATACAAAAGGGGTGCGATAATAACTTTAATAATAGAAATATATCGGTAGAGGAAAGGGAAGCGTTGGAGAAGAATGAAATAAAAAAGCTGCTAGCCGAAACAGTTGGTACGAATACAGGAACTGAGGAAGGAAGAGGGAATAGTGAGGAAGCTAACGGAGAGGGATGGAACAGAGAGATCACGCTGAGGGAGGTTATCACTGCAATAGAAAGATCAAACAGCAAATCGGCGCCAAGAGAAGACGGAGTGGACTACGCAATTTTCAAAAATTTGATCCCAGAATATGTGGAAATGCTAAAAGAAATATACAAGGAAGTATGGGAAACGCAAGAAATTCCAAGGAGCTGGAAAAGGGCGATTGTCATATTTTTGGATAAGCCAAACAAGAAGGCACTGAGGCCGTCTCACTCACAAATTGCAGAGGTAAAATCATGGAACGGATAGTGAATGACAGACTAACCAGATGGGCGGAAAGAAACGATATAATGGACAGCTCGCAAAATGGCTTCAGGAAAGGAATGTCGACAACAGACAATCTAACGATTCTGACCAGCGACATAAGGACAGGATTTGAAACCAGAAGAGATACACTAGCGGTATTTATGGATGTCAAAGCGGCGTACGACAACGTAGACGGGGAAATTTTGACGAGAAGCCTAAGGCAAAAAGGATGCCCTGTGAGGATAACAAAGTTCGTAGAAAAGTGGATAAGAGAAAGAGAAATTAAGTGTATAAGAAGATATGCAAAACCGAAGTCTGGGATCCAAAGGAAGGGACTACCCCAAGGAGCAATAATGAGCCCCACACTTTATAATATATATACAGCAGATATAGCAAGCAACATAGGTAGACAAAAGGTCAGCATATTGCAGTACGCGGACGATATAGTAGCATACACCACCAGCAATGCAAAGGAGATAAATGTAAGGACGTTGGAAGAAATTGTCAAAAAATAGTGGAAAACTTAAACGAAATTAAGTTAGATATAGCGGAAGACAAGACTAAAATGGTTAATTTTACACAAAGAAATAGGACAACTAGAAGAGGCGGGATAACGATAGAAGTCAAGGGCACGGAAGTAAAAGAAAATAGCACAAAATTCTTAGGAATAACGTTGGATAGAAAACTCAAATTCGAGGAACACGCGGAGGAAATGGTGAATAAAGCCAAAAAGAGACTAAATATACTGAGATATATAGGCCACATAAAAAAGGGAGCTAACTCGGGAACAATGCTAATTCTATATAAATCGCTGGTCAGGTCAATTATAGAATACGGAATATCAGTCTACTATGGCAATAAAAACGAGGAAATAGGAGATAAGGTCAAAAAAATCCAAAATGCAGGGATCAGGACGGCAATGGGATATAGGATGAACACTCCGACAAACGTAATAATGGTGGAGGCGGGTATCATGGACATGGAAAACAGGAGGAAATTGCTGACCCATAGGTATATAATCAGCCAGAGAAGCAAAAGAAGAAGCGAACCCCTGGAGGCAGTCAGGCGACTGGAGGAAGCAAGAGGGGAAGAAACGGAGGAGAGGCCATGGGACGTGATTAAGGTGTGGAAGGACACATGTGAAGTGGAGGAGATCATAGAAAAGGAGGAGGAATGGGAAAATGAGCCAAGGGAGGAGACAAACGAAGAGGAGAGGGATATGAAAAAAATTATAGAATGCGAGCTGGGGAAGAGTATGGGTACGATCTTGATAGGAGGGGGCAGTACGCTAATCCAAGAGATCAAAGAGAAGATGGGAATAAATGCTCGAACGGGGGTGGATGTATATACAGACGGCTCAAATATACCGAACGCCGAAGCTAACGGAGTAGGAATTATAATAAATAATAACAGTACAGGCAGATGGCAGGAAGAAGGGCTCAGTATAAGTAATAAAGCCACAATCTACACTACGGAAGCTATAGCCATAGACAAAGCTATAGAAATAGCGAATAGAGAATATGAAGAGATGGATGTGAC
The DNA here is from genome assembly GCA_029448645.1 of Andrena camellia. Lineage (NCBI taxonomy): Eukaryota > Metazoa > Arthropoda > Insecta > Hymenoptera > Andrenidae > Andrena > Andrena camellia. The sequence goes on from CM055681.1 coordinate 16,752,627, forward strand.
ACTACGGAAGCTATAGCCATAGACAAAGCTATAGAAATAGCGAATAGAGAATATGAAGAGATGGATGTGCTGATCCTAACGGACTCTATGAGTGTAATCCAAGGAATCAGCAATGGCGGAGAAGGTGTGGGAAAAAAGAAAAAACAGAACAGAAGAATCAAAAGAATAAGGGAACAACTAATAGAAAGAGAAATAAGACATAAGGAAAGAAACCCTGATGAAGACACTATTATAGATAAAATAAGGATAGCGTGGGTGCCAGCACACAAAGGAATAATTGGAAATGAACAAGCAGATAAGAAAGCAAAAGAGTTAACGGGAGGGTTGCCAAATAATCTGTGGAAAATATGGGCAGAAGTAGTCAAGGCATCGATGGAAGAAGAAGCATGGGATATGTCAAGTAGGGACATGCAGGAGGAGAGAAAAGAAAAAGGAAGAAGATATTTTAATCTGGCAGCGAACAACGTGGGCAAGAGAGGCCCATGGTTTGAGAAAATGGGAAACCTGGAGAGAAAGTCGATAACTACGCTGAACAGAATTAGGTCAAATCATTACAACCTAGCAGAGTCCCTTCACAGGAAAAGAATAATTGATTCACCGGTATGCGAATGTGGGGAGGGCATAGAGGACCTGAACCACGTCATATGGAAATGTGAGAGATACGCGGAGACGAGGGAGGAATTTAGAGCGAGAATGGCGGAGAAGCGGATAAGAGAGGGGGAGGAAATCGTAAATAGAATAAATGAGAAAGAACCAGCAATAGGGAAAATAATAATATGGTTCCTAAACAAAATAAACAGGGACATATATAAAGTGTACGGGAAACAATGCAATATTACGAATATAGTACGCGGACCTGAACACAAGAGAGCATCAAATGAAGGGCTGGATAGGTACAAGGTTTAGAATAAGTGGTGGGGAAAAAGATATTTCCAAACCAACAAAGAGATAGTCATGGTATAACTATGAGTGAATAGAGATAGTAAATAGAGGTACCCTGATAACCAGGTCTGCCGGCAGATCCGGTACCGTCTATGTCCGCATTCAGCTACGGTTCTGCCGGTAGACCCTGCCTTGTCAGGGTCTGCACTCACTCTGCCGGCAGATGGACGGCAGATCCGCAGCAGATCCTGCTGCCCGTCTGACATATCCAATAGCGCCATCTGAAGGCAGGGTCTGCTGCGGATTTGCCGTCCATCTGCCGGCAGGCCCTGCCTTGTCAGACCCTGCTGTCAATCTGCTGGCAGACTGCAGGCAGATTGTTATTAGGGTAAGGAAAGGATGAGTCTGAGGGAAATTCTTCGGATTAAGAAAGTGCAGTAGTCCGAGACACCAGATATTAGAATATGAGAGAACGAATAAGGGTGCGTGAGTGTGAATGTATGCGGGAGTACGATTATGTGAAAGTATGAGGATACAAAGCGGAAACATGTGATATAGATGTAAGTGAACAATGAGACTAATAGACTAATGTTTGTTGGGCTAAATAAGTGATTTGCTTGAAATGCCATCTGTTGGAATATACGTGTATTCTGAGAGAAAATAAAAACCTTAAACCTTAAACCTTCTTAAGCAAATGCTTAAGCATTTGGCATCCTGTACTAGCTACTAGGTTAGTAGAGAATGCCGCATGCTTAAGCATTTGCTTAAGAATAAGCAACGACTATGAATACCGGCCTTAACCACAAGTAATCATAGTCAAAGAGGAGATATAATAAGAGGCGTCACTTCGGGCGGAACCTTTGAAGTCCTTACTTGACCTTGGCATTTAAACTGGTTGTCTATTCGAGCGGGATATTCAAATCGACTAAATATACCTTACCGCAATTTGCTGATTATTGCCGAAGTTTACCGATCATTGCCGAATGGACATTTAAATTGGTTGTCTACTGATTTACCTAGTTATTTTTGTCCTTGTCAAGTGACGTCTCTTATTATATCTCCTCTTTGTCATAGTGATATAGCGTGGTGTATAGGTGTATATCGTCCATCAGCGTCCATAACCGTGCACGTGCATAAGCGTTGATTAGCGTTCTTTTCAGGGTCCTTTACGGCCGATTTCTTCACCTCCAGTAATCTTCCAGTTAGAATTATGTTCGACATAACTGCCACATGCCTGTTTCTTCACCTCTGGTTAAGAGTGATCTGCCAGTTAATCTCCAAGTTAATTTTACCGGAGGTTCAGGCACCGATTATCTGCCAGAAGTGGCAGTTAATGCATGTTTGCAGTAGAGGGGAAATAGGAAATGTGAAACAGAGAACAGAATTATGCTTGTGGACTGTTCTGAACGCCATTGTATACCCTGATAACAACCTGCCGGCAGCTGCGGTGCAGTCTGTGTCCGCATTCAGCTACGGTTCTGCCGGCAGAGCCTGCTTGTCAGGGCCTGCCGGCAGATCGACGGCAAATCCTGCTTGTCAGGGCCTGCCGGCAGATCGACGGCAGATCCTGCTGCCCGTCTGCCACATCCAACAGCGCCATCTGAAGGCCACAGTTGTCAAACAATTCCTTACGCGTGACGTCACATGGACCTACGCACCAACACAAATGTGCCGTTATTGCTGTAGGTGTGTAAAGAGAAATGTATACCCCCTTTCAAAGGCCGAAAGGCATATGAAATAAACGCATACTACTATATTATTATTAAAAACAAAATACATATCTTTAAAAACAAACATAACAATTATGTAATAAACTGCAGAATCTGCTCGCAGGTTATGTGAGTAGAATCCACTGCTCCGTTTCTATTGCCTATCAATTCTCCTTCTCCACGCGTAGTAGAAAGGGTAGGGACACATCTACAGCAATAACGGCACATTTGTGTTGGTGCGTAGGCCATGTGACGTCACGCGTAAGGAATTGTTAGGCAGTTGTGGCCTTCAGATGGCGCTGTTTGATGTGGCAGACGGGCAGCAGGATCTGCCGTCGATCTGCCGGCAGGCCCTGACAAGCAGAATCTGCCGTCGATCTGCCGTCGATCTGCCGGCAGACCCTGCCAAGCAGGCTCTGACGGCAGAACCGTAGCTGAATGCGGACGCAGACTGCACCGCAGCTGCCGGCAGATCCTGCCGCCCGATTTGGTTATCAGGGTACGTATATATAGTGATGCAAAGCGATTTTACTTTTATGAAAGAAGGCGCTTGTAGGAAAAATGAATAGGAATAATAGGATCGTGAATATTAATATTTTTGAGCATGTGGAGGTTGAGGAAGACGAAGAAATGTTTGGTAGAATCAGACGGCCATATATTCTCAGAGTGAGGAAAGGCCATTTTGATGACTGGGACGATTTAGATTTTCGATGCCGTTTTCGATTGAAAAAAGAAACCGTAATGTTAATCAAACAAGCCATTTTAAGCCGGTTTTAGATTTTGCTTGCGCCTTTCACGAATGGGCGCCCGTTGCTGAGGCACAGGCGGCGCGGTGGCGAGACCACCACAACTCACGATCACTTTTAAACAACTACACAATGAAGTTGTCGCTTTAGCGTTTTTGCGGCGTCGCCGTCAAAGAGGAGGTATAATAAGAGGCGTCACTCGACGAGGACAGAAATAATCTGGGGAAATCACTAAGCAACCAATTTAAATGCCCATTCGGCAATGATCGATAAACTTCGGCAATAATCAGCAAACTGCGGTAAGGTTGAAATATTTCGTATACTTTCTGTTTGCAGTGCCCCGTGATTAATGCCAACACGTTTGTTTTCTCTCTTTTGTGAAAAAAAATGCGAACTATCGAATATATTAGAAACATTTCCGGTACGTTTGCCTTGCAAGCAGGGCGCGGTTAGGGCAATCCGGGCCGGTCCGAGCTATCATAAACTGCAATAAACTGGGAATTTCCCAAGTCAGCGTCGCAAAGGGGCAAGTTTGCATTTCAGCTATGGCACGATCATTCCTTTTGGAAACTTGTAGACGTGCGGTTCGGACATTTACTTACTGTGTATTGTTTCGCGTGTGTGCATTTAAATTAAGTATTTTCCTATATTTCCTTTTTACTTTCACTTTTTCTTTTCTTTAGTGCAGTAGCCTTTTCCTTTCTGAGTAAGGTGCTATTATCTTACACTTTCTTTTTTCTTTTCTTTAGTACATATGTATTATTGTTCCTTTACCTTAATGCATCAATTTCTCCTTTCTATTTAAATATTATATTCTCCCATTGCGTTTTTTTTTTCTCTAATACATATTAGTATTTCTGCTTTCTTTTAAGTACTATTTTCTTAAAACAGGTCTTTTATTACAGTTTCTTGTTTCATTTTCGCTTTCCCTTCTCTTTTTTCCTTTCTCTTCATTTTTACAGCCCTTATTACACCATTGTAATGAGTTCCAAAAGGTGGGGTGGTATTGTATGCTCTTACAAAAATTGTAATAATGCATTTAATCGCCAAGAAGAAGGAACTCATTTTTTTAGATTTCCTACGGATGAGAATTTGTAAGTATCATAACAAAATTTCTACATGACATACAGGGTGTTACGCTACCTATAGTCAATACTTTGGGGGGTGATTCTACGGGCGAATATAAGTCGAAAATCAAGAGTGACGAAATTGCGGTAAATGCTTCGTTTATTAATTATCGATGGTTAAAGATTGGCGTCTGGAGCGCCTGAATGACGGCAACTCGACGGACAGCGGGCCGCGCGAGGCAGGCCAGCCAAGGTGCGTGCAGTGGCGGCGGACGCGCGACGGATTTACCATGTAGAGCGCATACTTACCCACCTCGCTGAAACTGTGACATACGGTACTTGCGATAATTTATGAAAAGACACAAACGTTGTACAGCATTAATCTGCCAACTCGTAAAAATCCACAAGGGCATATCAAAATCCGCCCAACGGGATTCACAAGTAGAGAGGGTGAATACCATTGCCTTTGAAAATATTGCCCTCAACAATCACCCACACGGGCACACACGCACCGCGAATGTTCACTTAACTGCACACACGCACCACGATTAGTTTACTCGCAAGTGTCCATGTGTTTACGCATCGCAAGTGTCCAGAAAAATATGCTTACAGACATGCTCAATACTCTTCACCGGAAAACTACACGCACCGCGATTGTCCATCCATCGTAGTGAATTCGCCCGTACATACCACTTCACACACCACGCCCGCAATAAGCACTTAAAAAGAGAACAAAAAAACAATTCTGAAGAACCTAAGCTAAAACTGAAACTGAAACTAAACCTAAAATTAATCTACAACTCTAACTAAATTCAAAAACGCAGACTGCTTTCTACAATAGAAATACTTCTCGCCGATTGCAGTCTGTGCTCGCGTTGACGACAGTCGTCAAACTGAGGAGACCTTGGCCAAATCCCTGCGCGAAGGACACGAAAAACTTTACGGATAAACAACCCACATACAATGTATCGCTACATATTTGTCTAGTCGCTCAGGCGATGATAAACAACTTATGCGATAAATTAAATTCTTTATTCTTCATCGAATCGATAGGTATGGCAGTGACACCAATGGATTCCTTATGTTTTTCCTATTTTTAACGAAGTTCATTTTCCATTATGCAAATCAATTTTTTATGTAATTTCCTTAATTATGGTCCGCATTATGTCGTTTTTGGGGCCATTTTCATCCGGAAAACATAAGGAATCGATTGACGCCACTTTCGCAAAGATCTGATGACAAATGCAGAATAATGTCAAATTCGTCGCTTTCTAGTGCGCAACATTGTATGACCCTCCTGGCTCGAGCGTCGCGGTCGGAGGCCACGAAACTCAGCGAGGAACGGTATCGTCAGGGGCATTGGCTGGCCGTGCGAAACAGCTGTGATTCTCCAGCACAGGCACACGCGGGTCTCATGTAAAATGAGCTTTGTTAAAAGTAATCCGATTTACATTACATTTGGTATGATTTTCATCGGAAGAACATAGGGAATCCATTAGTGTCACTGCCATACCTATCGATTCGATGAAGAATAAAGAATTTAATTTATCGCATAAATTGTGTATCATCGCCTGAGCGGCTCGACAAATATGTAGCGATACATTGTATGTGGGTTGTTTATCCGTAAAGTTTTTCGTGTCCTTCGCGCAGGGATTTGGCCATGGTCTCCTCAGTTTGACGACTGTCGTCAACGCGAGCACAGACTGCAATCGGCGAGAAGTATTTCTATTGTAGAAAGCAGTCTGCGTTTTTGAATTTAGTTAGAGTTGTAGATTAATTTTAGGTTTAGTTTCAGTTTCAGTTTTAGCTTAGGTTCTTCAGAATTGTTTTTTTGTTCTCTTTTTAAGTGCTTATTGCGGGCGTGGTGTGTGAAGTGGTATGTACGGGCGAATTCACTACGATGGATGGACAATCGCGGTGCGTGTAGTTTTCCGGTGAAGAGTATTGAGCATGTCTGTAAGCATATTTTTCTGGACACTTGCGATGCGTAAACACATGGACACTTGCGAGTAAACTAATCGTGGTGCGTGTGTGCAGTTAAGTGAACATTCGCGGTGCGTGTGTGCCCGTGTGGGTGATTGTTGAGGGCAATATTTTCAAAGGCAATGGTATTCACCCTCTCTACTTGTGAATCCCGTTAGGCGGATTTTGATATGCCCTTGTGGATTTTTACGAGTAGGCAGATTAATGCTGTACAACGTTTGTGTCTTTTCATAAATTATCGCAAGTACCGTATGTCACAGTTTCAGCGAGGTGGGTAAGTATGCGCTCTACATGGTAAATCCGTCGCGCGTCCGCCGCCACTGCACGCACCTTGGCTGGCCTGCCTCGCGTGGCCCGCTGTCCGTCGAGTTGCCGTCATTCAGGCGCTCCAGACGCCAATCTTTAACCATCGATAATTAATAAACGAAGCATTTACCGCAATTTCGTCACTCTTGATTTTCGACTTATATTCGCCTGTAGAATCACCCCCCAAAGTATTGACTACAGGTAGAGTAACACCCTCTATAAAACATTTAATATAGCATTTAACATTAAGTGTCTTCTGGTGATTGATTTATAGGAATTATGATATATTTGCAATGATTTTAGAGATAGGTTGTGACTTCAAGCATGTGGCAGAGAGGACCTTTCAGCATCGGAGTATTTACATTATTATAAAACGCGCCGAGTTTGTAGCAAACATTTTGAGGACCGAATATATATGGGTCCTTCAAAGACCAGATTGTTATTGACAGCTGTGCCAAAGCAAATTGAATCAGGTATGTTTTCTGCTCACATACTGATATATAGAACTTAATGTAATATCGGATAAAAAATTGAGCACATCTATTACATATTTTTTAATATATATGTATGCATACTTATACATTATACATTGTATATGTACATGTACAGGGTGTTGCGCTAAGGTGGAAGAAAATTTAAAGGGTGGAAGAGTAATGAAATTGCGATTTGAGCCATCAATTTTAATTATAAGCGTTTAAAAATTTGGTAAAATCTGCCTGGAACCCAACGCAAACTGCCTAGCACCATTACATGCGAAAGAAGTCAGGCCATAGATAGACCAATCATGGTCAAAGTCACTATCGTGCAAGCTGAAACATCTCATAGAAGCATCAAATCATGTTGTTTTCACTATAGATTTATTTTGTGTTTTCATTTTAGATACAAATATCGATGCAGCAATTGAGCATGGTGAAGGTTCAAATTATGAGCCTCCGACAAAAAGAATCCGCATTGAAGAAGATATAACAGGTAAGAACTGATTGGTCTAAGCAAATGAAGATTTATTATATTTCCATTGGCTTACGTATATATTTAATTCATTTACATAAATTAGAATAGAGTTTTTTTCATATACCTGTGTTCCAGGAACCCCAGGACCATCTTTTCAAAATGAGATTGCTGTTACCACACCAATATCATTGGATATTGGTACACAAACTCGTGCATCACGATCTGCAAATAGTCCTAGGAAAATGAAAAAACTCCGTACAGAAATTTCAAATTTGCAAGAGGAAAATATAAAATTAAGGAGTATGCTCCTACAATTCGGGGAGGAGCAGTCTACGCACACAAATTTTGAAAAACTTTGTGATAAATTCTTGCCAGCAACTGTAGCGAATTTTGTTAAGGTACAATCAATACAATTTAATAAGAATCTTCATGGACGACGTTATACCAAGGAATTTTGTTAAAAGAATTCAATCTCATCCCCATGAGAATGACTCTGCTCATATATCTGTGTGTGTGTGTATGTATGTAGGGGCAATATTGTGCGCATGCGCATGAACTCTTCTCTCTGGCGCGTGTGCTGGAATTTTGCTGTTCTCTCTTAACGTGCAATGTGGCGACACATGCTTTTACGTATATTACTTTTCCTTTATATTATATTGTTTCAGTATTATTATTTTATAGTTCAAGTGGTCCACTTTAGTTACTTATGTTGAATAAACCAAAGCTATATCATTCTCTACTGCTGGCCACTGTTTTAATTACCTTTCATCAAATTTAAAAAATTTGCATTATCATTATACTTTGTTGGCCCAAAATGTTACCGTCAATTACAAACAACTTTTGCCCTTCCATCAAAGAGAGTTTTAGAAAAATATTTAGAGACATTAGAGTTTTCTGCGGGATTAAATAATAATTTATTTAGTATTTTAAAAATCAAAGTTAACAATATGAGTGAGTTAGATAAGTTTTGTATAATATGTGTTGACGAAATATCCATTAAGTGTAATTTGTATTATGATTATGGAAAGGATGAAGTAATTGGTTTTGAAGATAGTGGAATTGTAAAAACATGTTATCCTGCCAATTACGCGACTGTTATAATGGCAAGAAGCATTAAGCAAAGTTGGAAGCAGCCCCTAGGATACATGTTCAGTACGACTGGTATGACAGCGCCAAATTTAAAAGTAATGATACATAATTTTATTAAAAAATTAGTGGAAATTGGGCTCACAGCCGTAGGCCTTGTTACGGATATGGGGTCCAATTTCTAACAATTAGCGAACATTTTAGGCGTTTATAACAATAATTCCAAAATAGTTTTAGGTGATTTAGAATTATTTTATATATCTGATCCCCCCCATTTACTTATATCTATACGCAATAATATGTTAGGATACCAGTTTCATTGGGAAAATAAAAAACTTCGTGGTCATATATTGAACAATTTTATAATAAGGATAAAGAGTTAAATAATAAACTAGCACCCAAATTGACTAAAAGCCACATTTATCTAACAAATTTTGAAAGGATGCGGGTTAAATATGCAACTCAAGTTTTAAGTGCTACAGTTTCGGCAGGTATGGAAACTCATTTAGTTTTAGGGAGTTTACCCGAGGATGCAGCTGGAACAATTGACTTCAATTCTCTCTTTGATAAACTCTTTGATATATGCAATTCTTCTAACGTATCAAGTTCTAAAATGTTTAACAAGGCATTTAATGGCCAACAAAATTATATAGATTTTCTTAATACAGCTTTAGGATTTTTAAATCAATTAAAAGTAATTAGTAATGAAGGAAAAAAGTAAGTATAGTAGGCCGATTCTAAATCAACGCAGGGCGAGGGGTGAGGCAGGGCGAGGGGAACCGCGATGGCGAGGGAACGCGCGCGCGAGCACACACACACACACGTGGGGAGGGGGAGTGGCGAGGGGGGCGAGGGGGATGGTACCGCCGATGACTCATCCTCTCGGCCCGTGGTCAAAACATGCGGAGGTATAACGCGTAGAAGATGCAAGTCGACACCTGCACGGCTATTGCGCAATAACAGCGTCAAAAACCTATAATGCTCGAAGGTCAACTTCCGAGAATACCGAGGTATGTCGCGTAGAAGATGCAAGTCGAAACCTGCATTTCGGTATAGCTCCAAGGTCAGATCGCGCCCGCGAACAAGGAGTGTGAGAGAGAGGTACGATATAAATCTATCCTTCTCTCTCTCTAGGGACACAGGCAAAACATACGGCGGTACGACGCGTAGGAGATGTAAGGTGAATCTTATAGTTTGTTATGGCGCGATAATCGAACCACAAACATATCACTGTAACGATAGAAGGTTGATTTCCGAGAATAATACGCAGCATCGGTGCGCGCGAGTACAGTTACATTGCAGGAGACTATACAATAGAATATATGTTATTCGAAATGCGTAATAAGAGGTATGGATGTTTCTAGAACTCATAACATACCTAGTGTAAGAAACGAAGATTGAAAGAACACTAGTTTTTGGGATAAGTGATATCCTGCGAGGATAGGAAAGGATCGTTTAAGGTATCAAACAATACAGGTAATCGCATGAAAACGTATTGTATTTATTGGTAAAGCATATATAGACATGTATACATTATTGGGATACGTTGCGAGCATCACGTATAATGGAATCCAAGCATAACGATAATAATTCACAATCTAACAAAGAATGTGGTTCGAAGTATTCGCTTTCGGAAATGAGTTTTTCATAGTCCGCGGTCGGTGTCGTAGCGGCACGTATAATGGCGACAAAGGAAGCGTATTTGATGCTTACGGAGTCTAGAATTTCCGACAACCACGAGAACGTGTGATCGATGCAGCGATCGTATTTAAACATTTGACGTATCGTAGCTTCGGTCATGTATATGGCTGAACTACCATCCGATATTTTGACAATTTGTTGACTGTTGATTCGCGTAAAGTCGATGCGTAAATGATCGACGACGATAGGGTCTTGATGCGATGGAGTTGCGTCGTTACGGAGACGTTGAAGTATCTCCGGTTCTTGCTGCAGCAGAAGTTTCCACGTAGACATGGGGAAACACAGTTCGTTGAATTTGTTGTCGACTATCGCGATTTCAACGCGACACGAATCCCGGTCGATACGGATTCCAATTGCGATGCGTTTGTACGTGGTCAATGTTAATGGATAATCACGTCCCATGATTCGTAAGATTGTTTTCTTGGGCGATGGTGCAGGTGTATCGCTGTAAGAAACACACATGCGTAGAGTTAATGCATCGAAAGTTTTCGTGTAAATCGAAAAGCATACGAACGTATACGTACCTTAGATTCGGACGACGCTGTGTAGTAGGAAAATTCGTAGCGTTGCAGCGGTTGAGGTGGTTTTCGCCCATGTAGGAAGCAGCGTTGCAATGTTGGTTAAACATTTTGAATACGCACTACAGCTAACTGTACTGAACGATTATGGATACTAACTGTGTAAGCGCGAACGTACACGATGTAATGTGGTCCGCAAGACCGATCGGTACCACTTTTATAGTGGTTTGCACTCACACATATGCAAAGTGTAGTATGTTGGTGGTGGGGGTGGTAGCCATCGTCGTTGCAAGAGAAGGAGGAAGAGTAGTAGTAGGAGGAGGAGGAGGAGGAGGAGGAGGAGTGTTAAAATAAAAGCCTTAACATATTTTCATAAAAAATATTGCGTTTATTTATGCAATAAATGTGCATAAAATATGTAAAATATAAGGAATATACTATATAAAATATAGAATATAAAAGAAAGTGTAGCGTTAGATTCCACAGTGCATAAAATTCCAAATTTTTTTAACATTTTCCAGCGCGCACATACAACCGTCGCCGTTGTGGAAAGCGCATCGTAACGTGTTTTTTGCGGGCATTATTTTCAGGTTAGGAACGACCGTAGCAGGAGGTACGATTCCACAATAATCGTCGTCAACGTCGGAGCCATCGGTATCCTCGTCGTCGTCGTCGTCGTCGGAATCGTCGGAGTCGCAGGTGTCATCGTCGTTGTTGTAGTTCTTCTTCTTCTCGTACATCTCAACGATATCTACGATGTGTGGATCTGTTCGTAGGAGTAGTTGCGATAACCAGGTCTTTTTCTCCGCTCCCTTCACGAACACCACATCGATGGTTGCGAGCTCGCGAGCGAGCATTTCTGGAAGCCTGTGGTACGACACCCAGCTGTCGGACCAGCGAAGTCCGTGATGATGCGTCGTGAGCCCGGTCGCTTGACGCTTCTCGAACGATGACAGGCGAGCGTAGGAGTACGGTGGTTCGAAAATCCAATGACAAATGGTCGTTTCCGTGTCGCGACTGTTCGCGAGAATCGCAATTTCCTTAGCAACGAACGTGTTACGTTCGGTCTTAAAGCCTTGCAGGTCGACCACGACGGATAACATTGTTAGGTAGTAATATGTAGTAATATGTAGTAAAACAAGTGTCACCGACGGCTGCAGACGAGCTACTGACTATTTCGCGATTATCCTCATCGGTACAGTAGTCGTAGTCGTAGTCGTTGGAATCACGTGATTTTTCGCACTACGTTCGTCAAAGGATTGTATTGGATCATGCACTCGTATATGATGAGACAGTAGGCGGTTGTATTAGCGGGTACGTTCTCTCTGCACTCGAAGTCGATTCGCACGTCCACCGTGGCGCTCTTCACGGACTCGTTCTGTCGAGACCAATCTATGATCGCGATAGGGGCGTATTGCAAAAATTCGGTCGTGTTCAGCAACGGTTCGCCGTGACCGTAGTACGAACGGGTAAATTTCGCGTACATATCGTACAGGAGCGTGTATTTAGATTTATCGAAATCCCGGTTCAGGTCGTCGTACGGATACGTCTCGGAATTCAGAAACAATCGTACGTTCGTGAGTTTGCACGCGTCGAATCTGCTCGCGCTTTTCTGGAGATTATACTTTCGATCGTTTTGCGTAGCGAACATCACGTATCGCGGTTTCTTGAGCTGCGACAAGGCTTTCACGGTCCACGTGTGTTTGGTAGTAGTTTGCAGCAACGGATACTCTTGCAGTTCCCACGGTCGAAAACTCATAGCGATCGGTCGATCGCTTTGCAGGGGACGAAGCATCGACAGTTCTTGAGTGTCTTCTAGCACGACGTGCGGCATACGCCATTGTATCTTGCGTATCTCCAGTTTCGGTATTATCGCGGAGGATAGAGAGGGCGCGTACATCGCATTCGTATCGACTCGCGCGCGAATCAGGATCAACTCGTGTCGCGCGTTCATCACGATACGCTTGTAATCTTCGCAGAATCCTAGTAGCGCGTTCAAGGACACGCAGAAATTGAACGCCGGGCTATTAAAAATGTCGCGGTCGTGTGCGATGGTGTGGTCCCAACCGGCGTTCATCAACGCTTTGCTCCTCTCGACGGACAATGACGCGTAATGTTTCAGCGTGGTTGTGATTCCCGGATTTCTACAACGATCGATCTCCACGCCATTCAATTCGTATCGAATCTCGTCGAACATGAACGCGACACAATTGTTGTCCAGAAAAACTCTCGCAGCAGCTTTCACGTCCGCGGCAGTCGTCGGGGCGGTCATCAAAGAGAGACGTCCTTCCACGTAGAGATAACTTTCGCACGGGAGCGTGTACAGATCTTGTTGCTGAATAGGTATTCTTATCTCATCGTTATTGTCGCACGTCGTGTTGGCGTACGGATTGTAGCCGTGCACCTCGATCTTCGTGATACGATCGTCGAACGTCGGTGTACTCGTCACGTATACATCGTGTTAGACGTGTGTATGTATGTATAAGTGATACGTTAGTACGTTACGACGAATCCCAGGGATCGTAGGAAACGCGCGTTTCGATGAGTCAACGATTTGAAGCTTCTTCTTCTTTTTCTTCCTCTTGTTCCGCTCCCTGTCTTTATCAGCGTTGTCGGTGGCGGTGAAGGTGTTGCGTTTCGACGATAATACGTGGCAGAGACCGGAGGAGGAGCGGTGAGCGATGATGATGATGAGTCGTACGTGTGATCGAACACCAACATGCTACACACTCGCGCGCGTTCACATTATCTTATCGCGCGAACGCCGTTGCACGTGCAGGCGAATCGTTATTTCCTCTCCGCGAAAATCTATAGGGCGATCGTATTGATCGACAATGCGTACCGTTAGATCGTGTATCGCTCGTGCAACGATCGGCAGGTAAATGACGTGTCGCGGAGTTTCCGATATCTTATAACCCGGTAGTACGCGAGGTGAAAATTCGTGAATCGTGTGTACGGGTTTGTCGTTGCTGTACGCACCGGTAGTGACGTTACACGTTACTCTGATCACGTTAACGTTTATAATGTTCACGGGTTCGTCGGACTCGTGCCAGATTCTCGGCAATAAGACACGCGTCGGCGAAAATCCTGGCAACGAACCCACGTTGTTCGGTTGCGTATAGTCCACGAAGAACGAGCAGTACAGTTCGCTTTTCATGGTGTTGTTGTTAGCTCGTAGCACTAGCGGATACTTGTCGTCGTCGTCGTCGGTCTCGTTGTCACCGCGTCTTCGAGGATATCGATCGAGCAGTTGACACCTCAAGTGCTTGGCGATAGCGTCTAATTCGTAGGAACCATGGGGGATCGTAACGCGGTCGCGAGCGACATTGATACTGGGGATCGCGGCGTTCTTGTTGTTCGCGACGAAGTAGAACGTATCGTTGCTCGAGTCGATGTTCGGTATCGTGTGAAACGTCTCCAAGTCGGCGAGTCCTAGTTCGTACTGCCCGTCGCTCAAATCTATCGGTGGAAAATAATTGACTGTCAGCACGCTGCTCCGACCCGTTAACGTGAGCGTGAGCGACATCGTACCACTGTAGGTTACGCTAGTCATACCGAGAGAGCGAAAGTGACTCGGACGTAAGGTAGCGCGTCAATTTATCTCGGGAAGCGCCTAGGCCAAAATTCCAGAACTTTTTGCCGCAGAAATTGTACGCAACAAGTGACCGCAATTCATCTGGTCGAAACATTGAAAGCGATCGTAATTGTATTTGATCGTAGTTGTCGTAGTTTTCGTTCCCCGTCCGAAATAGTCGATCAGTTCCGCGGGTGGTCGCAAATTCCCAAAACTGTCGAAATATTATACGCGCGGTCCGCGTTTCGCGTACGCTACCCAGTGCGTGCCTTCGCCGCGATTCTCGTCAAGATTCGCGATGCCGCATTCGTTCGGTCGTACGCGCGCGGGAAGCGTGTCGCGCATAAACACTCCCCGAAAGAACGGTACGTCGATGCACTCGCGCTCTAATTGCAGGTTAGTCATAGGTTGTTGTAGCTGCTGTCGCGTTATCGCCGCAAGCCCGGTCGAACGGAGTTTTTTTTTCCTCGGTCGTCGTCGCAGGTTCATACCGGCGCCGCGCTTGTACAGTGCCAGATACAGTCCTCGCCCTTCCATCTCCCGATTATGACGCATCGTTTCTTCCAGCTGTTTGCGCGAGGCCTTCGCGTCGTTGACCGCTTTGGCGATACCGGCAGCTCCGCCGGCCAATGCTCCGATAGCCGACAAAGCGGGCAGCACGAGCGGTAGAAGCGGAAGAAAGCCTCCGCGTTTCGCTACCGGTAGGATACGGCGTTGTCCTCTGGATTTGCGTTTCCTTCTCGTAGTCCTTCCTCTTCTTCTTCTTCCTCCTCGTCTCATACCCATACCGAGTTTAGTATTTGCTTTCATCGCGGCCCACACTCCGGTCGCAGCGGCTTTTTCACCAAAAGTCGCGTCTTTCGCGAATGCTCGTTCTCGCGCTCGTTCGGCTAGCGCTCGATCCGCCTCGTGTCGTTCCTCCAAATCCTTTCGACGAGAGTACGCGATATCGTGCTCCCGACACGCCGCGTCCAGCGGATTCACGCCTTCGTCGCCGCGAGCCAATCGCTTCGACAAACGCGTCCCCGGTCCGCAGAACTGATATTCCGGAATGTGTAGTTCGAACGGTAAACGATTTATGAGCGTGTTCACGAGTCTCGATCCTGTCTTCTTCTTCTTCTTCGTTGGTCTACGCGGTACCGCAACCACACGCGTGAAAATGCAGATACACGGAGACGCGAGGACAGTCGTAAGTCGACGGTGCTTCGATAGTGATCGATTCAAGGAGCGCTACGATTCTGATTCGCTCGACAGGTGTCGCGGGTATAAATAGCAGTGTCGTTACGGTTTCGGTGGGTGAGAGAGAGAGAGCATGCGATTCGCGAAACAACCGAACGCTATTCGCGTGACCGCGAACAGGACGTTGGAGGATTCGACGTGGGACGACGAGAGTCGTTCGCGCAGGCTCGGTTCGTTGTTGCCGAACAGCGTGCGAGCCGTGATCTGCGGTCCGTCCGGGTGCGGGAAAACGAACGTGCTTCTCAGCCTGCTGGAGAGTCCGAACGGATTGCGCTTCGAGAACGTGTACGTATACTCGAAATCGTTGCGACAGCCAAAGTATCAGTATCTGGAGCGAGTGTTGTCGCGCGTCGGAGGACTCGGGTACTTTCCCTACTCGGACACCGTTGAGATCGTCCCGCCAAGAGACGCTCTGCCCGATTCGATCTTCATGTTCGACGACGTGGCGTGCGACGAACAGACGGCGATCTGCGAATACTTCTCCATGGGCAGGCACGCGAACGTGGATTGCTTCTACCTGTGCCAATCGTACGCGCGAATACCGAAACACTTGATCAGAGACAACGTGAATTTTCTCGTGCTGTTCAAACAGGACGGGACGAACTTGCGTCGCGTGTACAACGATCACGTGAACACGGACATGACGTTCGAGGCGTTCACCGACCTGTGCGCCAGATGTTGGAAACGACGCTATGACTTCGTGGTCATCGACAAGGACCGTGTCATGTACGATGGTCGGTATCGACGAGGATTTAACGAGTTCGTCGTAGCGCGTGGACCTCAGTAGACCGCGAGTCCTTCGTCGAGCAACACGCGAGGATGTCTAACGAAGCAGCTACCAGCGGTGTCAACATTGAGATCGCGCAACGACAACAAGAAAGGAAACAGAAACGCCATCGTAGACAACGACAACAACCGCGAGAGGTTGAGACGAAGAAGAAAATTGTTAAAATCAGCGGCGCTATACGACGGAAGTACATGAGCCTGAAACTCGGTAAAATGGCTACGAAAGCTGCTGCGGAGGAGAGCGCGCGTCCGATCGTCGAACCGTTGAAACATTTGGTCGAGAATACCGCGACGTGGAAAACGATTCCAGCGACGTCATCGTTCGTCAAGCGGAAGCAGCAGCAACGTTCGAAGAAACGATTATCCTTTACTCCGTCCACGGTCGAAGCGACGATACTGCCCGAAACGACTCCACTTCCGGATTCGCACGATGAAGACGACGACGACAGCTCCGTCTACGAAACAACCGAGGAGAAGTTCGAGAAGTTCTCGATCCAAAAAACCCCACCACCACCACCACCGTCGAAAACCTCGACGCGTACACTCGAAACGTCAGCGGGCCGCTGTCGCGCGAATATCTGAGCTTGTTCTTCACCGACACTAAGAAACTGATCGACAACGTGTACGGCGTGTACCTAGACGACGACGAGCAGCTGATGATCGGTGATTCCGTGTTCTCTATCGGCGAGAACGATGACAACGACGATGTTAGCGTGAAAGACGAGCGATATGCGGGTACGCGAGGCTTGTACGTTCATGCGAGTGCCTAACGAGCAAGCCTACACGAACGCTGATCTCGACGCGTACCGCGACATCTTGTTGGCGACGAACGCGCATCGACGGGACCATTCGGCTAGCAAACCTACGCTAGGCAACAAGGACTACAAGTACAGGAAGATCGTGTCGGTGTTATAATAATTTATTTCACGGGACCAGCCCAATAATAACAAATAAGAAAGTACACACTGATGTACTAATTACAGCAGTATACAGACATTAGAATTACGCAAGAAAACCTAGGCCTTGGGTGCACCAAAAAGCGAGATTACCGACCGTCTGAATACTTCAGGCGATGAACCAAAGAAATTAATCCAGTCGGCCACCTCGCTTCCCCGCACACAAACCCTAGTGAAAGGATCGCTCAGGTGAAGGTTGGTCCGGAACAATCTGACCCGAAACAGCGTAGAAAAGCGTAGCGGTCTGGACAAAGCACTAAAGTTAATTAACTCCAATAGCCGGGGACAATTTATGTTACCATTAATAATTCTAAACAGAAAACACAGATCCGGCAACACTAATCTCTGCTGCATCGTTAAAAAGTTGAATCTGCGTTGTACTGGCCCATAGTCATGGTCGAAAACATTTAGCGGTTGCCCAAGACGAAAGGACGCAAACCGTAGAAACCTATGCTGGACTCTTTCAATAGCCACCATAAGATAAGTCTGGTGCGGAACCCAGATCACCGACGCGTATTCAAAGAGAGGCCTAACCAACGCATCATACAACAGCTTAAAGGTCCTCATGTTCTTAAACCCACGCGAATGCCTCATAATAAAACCTAGTTGTTTGGATGCTAAGTTAGTAGCACCAATAATATGGTCCGCAAAAGAAAAGGCAGCATTATAGGTCACCCCCAAGTCACGCACTCTCTCAATGCCGGACAATACCGTCTGGCCTATCGAATAAGCGAAAATACATGAGCTACGTGCACGAGTAATCCTAAGAACATGACATTACGTCAAGTTCAACGGTAACCTATTTAACACGCACCAATTATACAATCTATCCAGGTCGCCCTGGAGATTTACGGCGTCGTCTAAACAGTTAACAGTGGCGAATAACTTAAGGTCATCCACAAACAATAACGGAGTACCGAACCGAAACAATTCCGCAAGGTCATTTATGAAAGAATTTATAATAAACTAAATTTCGACCGTAAAACTTAATACACTGATATCGGCGCACTGGATCGGTCAGATTACAACTAAAATTATTTTAATAAATTAAAATAATATAACCTAGCTTTTTTGCAATTAATTAAATATATATCTTAGTTTCCGACGTTTCGATCTTGGTTAAGATCATTTTCAAGGAAAGTTACAAGCATATATCAAATACTGCTTGTGCTATTAAAAATAATAAGTCACCGTGTTAAGGCAAACGTGTCACTCACGAGTCGGTTGGAATCAGACTGAGGTAAACCATGAACCAAAACATCCGCTTTTAGAAGGTGAGAAAGGGGGGAGGGGTTAATACCGTTATCAGTTGTAAACATATTTAAAACTCAAAAATTCAAAAATTAAAGGAAATACAGTCTGCAATAACCAAAACATTCTTGCCCATATGAAGTGTTATATACACGTCTAGAGGTGTTACCGAGCAAACCAAACAATTACATACCAATAAGCTGATATGTAGGAATTAGCTAGATCATACGTGATTCTATGGAGCAAAACATCATAAGACATTACTGTTTTAGTAATGTTGCGTAATATTCCTGTATTTTAGGTGTTTCATACCTAAGGTTTACGCTAGGCTGTTTAATCATGTGCATTGTCTCCAACAGAATTCTCTGATTTAAATTAGTTTCTTTATCAACAATCTTAACATTGTCAAAGTCAAACCTATGATCAAACTCTAGCGAATGTTTGGTTAACGCAGTATGTTGTAGTGGAGGTGAAAAAATATTTCTTCTATGTTCATATATTCGTCTTTCTAAAAGTCTAGAAGTTTGTCCGATGTAAACCTGATTACAGCCCATGCAAGGAATTGAATATACGATGTTAGAGTGCTTTAAAAGAGGTATTTTGTCTTTAATTGGAGGGAATAATTGTTTCGTGTAAAACGATAATTTGAAAATAGTGTGAATTCCGGCTTTTCTAAAAATTCTTCTTATATCATTAGAGATGTTATTACAAAACGGTAGCAACACAGTGTTTTTCCAACTAATTGATCCCATTTCAACGTTTCTTCCTTCTTTCCGTTTTTTTGTTAATAATGGATGGTAAATTTCAAAAGTGCGTTCTTTAATAATAGACGAAACCATTTCCATAGGATATCCGTTTCGCTTCAAGGTGTCTTTTAACAAACGCAAATTAGCTGGTCGAAATTCCGGATTCGACAGTAAAATAGCTTTATCAGTCAGTCCTTTAATCAATCCTACCTTTTGTTGCATGGGATGTGCAGAGAAGAAATTAATATATCTGCCCGACCAACTCGGTTTATGATACCAATTAGTGATAAATTTATTATTTGATCTAATTACTATTGTATCAAGAAAGTTAAGACATGAATCCTTCTCAATTTCATGCGTGAATTGAAGTCTATCATGGAAACCATTAAAAATATCAAGTAGTGTTTGCAAATCCTCAAGTCTAAGACAGGTAATAATATCATCCACATATCTCTTGTAGAAAGTAAGTTGAAAAGGCACCTTCGAGAGGGAAATCGTCTCCAATCTTTCCATTACTATATTTGCAATTACAGGGGAGATTGGAGACCCCATAGCTGTTCCAAACACTTGTTTGTAATATACTCCATTAAATAAGAAAATGTTTGATTCCAATACAAACTTAATTGCCCGGAGAAAATCATCTCGATCAATTTTGGTGTGTTCCTTGATTTCATCCCATCGATAATGTAGAACCTGTATGGCTAGATCAACAGGAATGTTAGTAGAAAGAGATACAACGTCCAAAGATACCAAACGTAACGATTCATCATTAACATGAACGTTCCTGATCTCCTTGCAAAAATGCCAACTGTCCACTGTGTGGAACGAAGATTTTCCTACTATCTTGGAAAGAATATTGGCTAAAAAACCAGATAATTTGTATGTAGGACCACCGATCGAAGAAACGATAATTCTCCAAGCCAAGCTCTCTTTGTGTGTTTTTGGAAGTGCGTACGCTCTAGGTACAACAGCATTGTAAGTCTTAAGAAGTTTGCTTACTTGTTCACTGATTTGTTTCTTTTTACACATTTTAGAAATAATGGAATTCGCCTCCCTCTCGAAAGTACACGTGTATTCAAATCTACTAACAATGTATGTGGTCTTGTCACCCAACAATTTGATCACTTCTGAGATATAAAACTCTTTATCTACTAATACTGTGGTGTTACCTTTATCAGATTTTAAAACTAATAAATTACTATTTCTTTTGAAAAATTGCCTAGTTTCAGTAATCTCGGCTTCAGACACAAACATACCATTAGGTTTTGTCGAATTTGTGGTGTAATTCAAAATTTTATTAACTATTTTAATTCTAGTTGACGTTTGGATGTCATCAATGTTAATTTTCGATAAACCAGACTCTATTACTGCAATAAATTTTGGAGAGGTGATGAATTTCTTTTGTACACAAAGAGCATGTTTGGGTCCCAATAATAATACTTTTTTTATATTTGCTGGAATTTCAACATTAGAGAGATTTTTAAGCCATTTGTCGTTATTACTATCTGAAACCATATTTTCCAAGGGAACAACTCCACCGCAAACATTGCTAGCTGAATTAATTTTGATTTCTAGCAAATTGTTGAATTTCTTAATACAATTATTTTTTTGAATTTTAAACAATCTTTTATATTTCTTATTTTCAAGAGTACAAAATCTTTGAAATATATGTGAAGGAAGGATAAATTGAATTTCTTCATTCAGATGTGTTATTCTATTAATTATTGATTTTTGTATGATATGTGTGTCCTTAATAGCGATATTAAGCAATTTTTTTGAAAATCTATTTTGTAGATTCAACAATTTACCAGATGCCGTAACAGAAACAATAGACATGTTAGAATTATTCATAAAGTTGTTTGAAATGAATTTTGGAATTATATTATTCGTTCTACACTTAAGTAAGAAAATTTTTCTATTACTTATCTTGACGAGGCTGGATCTAATGGTTGATAAATCTTTGAGTATTCTTAAGGCTTCAGGTCCATACAATCTTGTTATAGACGAGAAAAAATTTTCCTTAATTGTAGTTGTTGAATGGCGAAACAACTACCCTGATAACCAGATCTGAGGCGCAGAGGCTGACGTCAGATCCGTAGTCATCTGTGTCCGCATTAGGATGCGTTCTGAGGTACAGAGCCTGACATCAGGACCTGACGGCAGCAGATTTGCAGCAGATCCTGCCGTTCGCCTGACACGTCTAACAGCGCCATCTGAGGGTCAGAATTGGCAAACAATTCCATACCCGTGACGTCACACGGTCGTCCCTACGCACCAACACAAATGTAGCGTTATTGCTGTAGGTGTATCCCTACCCCTATATAACCTGCCAGCAGATTCTGCAGTTCATTAAATAATTAATTCTACTTATTTCCAAAAATATTTATTTATTCTTTAAAATCGTTACAGAATAATATAAGTAGCGCATATAAATTCAACGAAGAACATTCAATATTTACATTTATAAATCCATATACAATACGTCCCGTAACCAGTGGTACATATTAGGTGCGATATCAGAAAATTTCCTATATTTTCGACTTCGTTTTTCTGCAGAATCACCATATTCCGTATTGTGTTAGCGCTGAAAACAAATAGAACATTAGTATAAAATTAAACGTAACGTATGAATAAACAGGATACATGCGATACTTACTTCAGCTCCATCTCCGCACAGCACACAGCCCAGGCGATCATGCATGCTCCTGCGAACATTAACATTTATAAGAAAACATGTGTTAAATTATTATTTACGAAACAAGACGCTAAACATTCGCACTTCGCGCATAACCCTATTTTTCTGTCTTGCAGATAATGTGACTCTCGATTTTCGCGACGTAGATAATTGGAAATTATTCAATACCATAATTACGTTTGCTTTCTGGATACTTCGAGATGATTTGTTTAGATATTGATGCTGAGAATCGCGTGGAATATTTTTCGGTTTTGTCGGCACTGACTGCCACTAACTGCCACTGCCAGTGACTGCCACCGGCCCACCGCCACCTCAGACCTCGCAAACGAACGCAAACTGGACGAAGAGTCTTGACCAATCACGAGTTTCGGCACTATAGCGCAGCCAATCCGAGCGTAGCCCATTGTACCGCCACATTGGTACACGTGTTACATCTACATACTGTTTGTTCAAAGAGGTATCCGTTGTGTTTGAAGACAAAAACACTCGAAAAATATTCCACGCGATTCTCAGCATCAATATCAAGACAAATCATCTCGAAGTATCCAGAAAGCAAACGTAATTATGGTATTGAATAATTTCCAATTATCTACGTCGCGAAAATCGAGAGTCACATTATCTGCAAGACAGAAAAATAGGGTTATGCGCGAAGTGCGAATGTTTAGCGTCTTGTTTCGTAAATAATAATTTAACACATGTTTTCTTATAAATGTTAATGTTCGCAGGAGCATGCATGATCGCCTGGGCTGTGTGCTGTGCGGAGATGGAGCTGAAGTAAGTATCGCATGTATCCTGTTTATTCATACGTTACGTTTAATTTTATACTAATGTTCTATTTGTTTTCAGCGCTAACACAATACGGAATATGGTGATTCTGCAGAAAAACGAAGTCGAAAATATAGGAAATTTTCTGATATCGCACCTAATATGTACCACTGGTTACGGGACGTATTGTATATGGATTTATAAATGTAAATATTGAATGTTCTTCGTTGAATTTATATGCGCTACTTATATTATTCTGTAACGATTTTAAAGAATAAATAAATATTTTTGGAAATAAGTAGAATTAATTATTTAATGAACTGCAGAATCTGCTGGCAGGTTATATAGGGGTAGGGATACACCTACAGCAATAACGCTACATTTGTGTTGGTGCGTAGGGACGACCGTGTGACGTCACGGGTATGGAATTGTTTGCCAATTCTGACCCTCAGATGGCGCTGTTAGACGTGTCAGGCGAACGGCAGGATCTGCTGCAAATCTGCTGCCGTCAGGTCCTGATGTCAGGCTCTGTACCTCAGAACGCATCCTAATGCGGACACAGATGACTACGGATCTGACGTCAGCCTCTGCGCCTCAGATCTGGTTATCAGGGTAGTTGTTTCGCCATTCAACAACTACAATTAAGGAAAATTTTTTCTCGTCTATAACAAGATTGTATGGACCTGAAGCCTTAAGAATACTCAAAGATTTATCAACCATTAGATCCAGCCTCGTCAAGATAAGTAATAGAAAAATTTTCTTACTTAAGTGTAGAACGAATAATATAATTCCAAAATTCATTTCAAACAACTTTATGAATAATTCTAACATGTCTATTGTTTCTGTTACGGCATCTGGTAAATTGTTGAATCTACAAAATAGATTTTCAAAAAAATTGCTTAATATCGCTATTAAGGACACACATATCATACAAAAATCAATAATTAATAGAATAACACATCTGAATGAAGAAATTCAATTTATCCTTCCTTCACATATATTTCAAAGATTTTGTACTCTTGAAAATAAGAAATATAAAAGATTGTTTAAAATTCAAAAAAAAATAATTGTATTAAGAAATTCAACAATTTGCTAGAAATCAAAATTAATTCAGCTAGCAATGTTTGCGGTGGAGTTGTTCCCTTTGAAAATATGGTTTCAGATAGTAATAACGACAAATGGCTTAAAAATCTCTCTAATGTTGAAATTCCAGCAAATATAAAAAAAGTATTATTATTGGGACCCAAACATGCTCTTTGTGTACAAAAGAAATTCATCACCTCTCCAAAATTTATTGCAGTAATAGAGTCTGGTTTATCGAAAATTAACATTGATGACATCCAAACGTCAACTAGAATTAAAATAGTTAATAAAATTTTGAATTACACCACAAATTCGACAAAACCTAATGGTATGTTTGTGTCTGAAGCCGAGATTACTGAAACTAGGCAATTTTTCAAAAGAAATAGTAATTTATTAGTTTTAAAATCTGATAAAGGTAACACCACAGTATTAGTAGATAAAGAGTTTTATATCTCAGAAGTGATCAAATTGTTGGGTGACAAGACCACATACATTGTTAGTAGATTTGAATACACGTGTACTTTCGAGAGGGAGGCGAATTCCATTATTTCTAAAATGTGTAAAAAGAAACAAATCAGTGAACAAGTAAGCAAACTTCTTAAGACTTACAATGCTGTTGTACCTAGAGCGTACGCACTTCCAAAAACACACAAAGAGAGCTTGGCTTGGAGAATTATCGTTTCTTCGATCGGTGGTCCTACATACAAATTATCTGGTTTTTTAGCCAATATTCTTTCCAAGATAGTAGGAAAATCTTCGTTCCACACAGTGGACAGTTGGCATTTTTGCAAGGAGATCAGGAACGTTCATGTTAATGATGAATCGTTACGTTTGGTATCTTTGGACGTTGTATCTCTTTCTACTAACATTCCTGTTGATCTAGCCATACAGGTTCTACATTATCGATGGGATGAAATCAAGGAACACACCAAAATTGATCGAGATGATTTTCTCCGGGCAATTAAGTTTGTATTGGAATCAAACATTTTCTTATTTAATGGAGTATATTACAAACAAGTGTTTGGAACAGCTATGGGGTCTCCAATCTCCCCTGTAATTGCAAATATAGTAATGGAAAGATTGGAGACGATTTCCCTCTCGAAGGTGCCTTTTCAACTTACTTTCTACAAGAGATATGTGGATGATATTATTACCTGTCTTAGACTTGAGGATTTGCAAACACTACTTGATATTTTTAATGGTTTCCATGATAGACTTCAATTCACGCATGAAATTGAGAAGGATTCATGTCTTAACTTTCTTGATACAATAGTAATTAGATCAAATAATAAATTTATCACTAATTGGTATCATAAACCGAGTTGGTCGGGCAGATATATTAATTTCTTCTCTGCACATCCCATGCAACAAAAGGTAGGATTGATTAAAGGACTGACTGATAAAGCTATTTTACTGTCGAATCCGGAATTTCGACCAGCTAATTTGCGTTTGTTAAAAGACACCTTGAAGCGAAACGGATATCCTATGGAAATGGTTTCGTCTATTATTAAAGAACGCACTTTTGAAATTTACCATCCATTATTAACAAAAAAACGGAAAGAAGGAAGAAACGTTGAAATGGGATCAATTAGTTGGAAAAACACTGTGTTGCTACCGTTTTGTAATAACATCTCTAATGATATAAGAAGAATTTTTAGAAAAGCCGGAATTCACACTATTTTCAAATTATCGTTTTACACGAAACAATTATTCCCTCCAATTAAAGACAAAATACCTCTTTTAAAGCACTCTAACATCGTATATTCAATTCCTTGCATGGGCTGTAATCAGGTTTACATCGGACAAACTTCTAGACTTTTAGAAAGACGAATATATGAACATAGAAGAAATATTTTTTCACCTCCACTACAACATACTGCGTTAACCAAACATTCGCTAGAGTTTGATCATAGGTTTGACTTTGACAATGTTAAGATTGTTGATAAAGAAACTAATTTAAATCAGAGAATTCTGTTGGAGACAATGCACATGATTAAACAGCCTAGCGTAAACCTTAGGTATGAAACACCTAAAATACAGGAATATTACGCAACATTACTAAAACAGTAATGTCTTATGATGTTTTGCTCCATAGAATCACGTATGATCTAGCTAATTCCTACATATCAGCTTATTGGTATGTAATTGTTTGGTTTGCTCGGTAACACCTCTAGACGTGTATATAACACTTCATATGGGCAAGAATGTTTTGGTTATTGCAGACTGTATTTCCTTTAATTTTTGAATTTTTGAGTTTTAAATATGTTTACAACTGATAACGGTATTAACCCCTCCCCCCTTTCTCACCTTCTAAAAGCGGATGTTTTGGTTCATGGTTTACCTCAGTCTGATTCCAACCGACTCGTGAGTGACACGTTTGCCTTAACACGGTGACTTATTATTTTTAATAGCACAAGCAGTATTTGATATATGCTTGTAACTTTCCTTGAAAATGATCTTAACCAAGATCGAAACGTCGGAAACTAAGATATATATTTAATTAATTGCAAAAAAGCTAGGTTATATTATTTTAATTTATTAAAATAATTTTAGTTGTAATCTGACCGATCCAGTGCGCCGATATCATGTCATTTATAAAAATACAAAAAAGCAAGGGACCCAGATGCGACCCCTGGGGCACCCCTGATGAGACATGTATCGGTTGAGATCGGCAACCTCGTACCTTGATAACCTGGGTTCGGCCCGATAAGTAACTGTCTAACCACCGCAATAACACTCCATGTATTCCATAATTGCTCAATTTCCTCAGCAGAATGCCGTGATCCACCGATTCAAAAGTCTTTTGGAAATCGGTTTAGACCACATCCACCTGTTGTCGCGAGTCCAATGCAGAGGACACAAAATTAGCAAAAATTGCCAGGTTTGTCACCGTGGATCTACCCGGAAAAAACCATGTTGTGCATCGGATAAACTACCTCTGATCAGACCCGAGAGCTTGCTGGTGACTAATTTCTCGAAAATCTTAGGGAAACAACTGAGAAGTGAAATTGGCCTGTAATTTCCGACCTCGCTCTTCAGGCCCGACTTAAATACAGGCGACACCACACTCAATTTTCAGGACGCCAGAAAGAATCCAGAACTAAGTGACCTGTTAAAGATAATCCATAACACTCTGGCAAGACCATAAACACAGGATTTAACAAATATCGGAGGTAACCCATCATCACCAGCAGACTTATTCGAGTCAAGATCATTAATAGCCTCAAACACCTCTGCGAGACTAATATCCAGGTCACAAAGATGCAACAACGCAGCGCAGTCAGGGGCCGCGTCCAGGGGTGTCCGAGAAGGCAGGACAAAGGCCGATTTAAATTGTTCCGCAAAAAGGTTCGCAATTCCCTCGTCCGAGTCCGAGACCCTGTCACCACGATGCATGCTAGCAGGCAAGAGAGTATCCCCCCTTTTGGAATTTACATGCCCCCAGAAGGCCTTAATATTACACGATATGTTACCTTCCAGCCTAGCCATGTAGGACGCATAGTCCCTTCTCATCAACTCCTTACACCGCGCGCGGAGAAACGAGAAGCTAAAGAAATTACACTGCATATTTGTGCTCTTTCAGATACCATGCGCTATCTTCTTATTTCTAATAACCTGCTTTAGTTCACGCGAGAACCAAACGGTTATTAGAAATAAGAAGATAGCGCATGGTATCTGGAAGAGCACAAATATGCAGTGTAATTTCTTTAGCTTGTTGTTGTTGCGTAGTGGAGACCGCGCTTCTGGTGACCGAGTCACGCGTGAAGGTCGAGGATTATCCATCGACGACGCGATGACGGTTACCGATAACGCGATCGATTACGTGTACTGGGACGATCCGAACGAATTGGTCGATAGACTGCGATTGCTCTTGGCGTCGCGCGACGCCGGACACACCGGACACGACAACGAAATTGCGTCCGTCCTGGAGGAACTTTGCGAAGCCGGTTTCATCGTAAATTGATCGGTCGGATCGACGACGCGTCAATCTCGTTCGCGATCACCGCCCACCCAACATGTCGGTAAACAAGTTTGGCGCACCATTGCACGGTAGTACCGACGACAACGATCGACGCACGGAGACGATTCGCTCGCGGAATCTGTACGTCGCGAATCACGTGCGAGAGAACGCTTTGTGTCTGGGCACCGAACGGTCAACGTTCGACGCGATGGAACGCAAGATACGTCGCGTGGCGCATCCGGAGGAGGATACCGATGCTGCGACGAAACGATACGTGGACGACATGGAACGTACCGTCGGACGTGCTCTCGACACTATGGAGGAAGACATGAATGAATTGACGACGAAACGACTGGACGCTTTGACGACCGCGATAAATACCGCGATGGAAGGACGCATCCGTGATTCGGAGAATTCGATAAATACCACGCTGCAACGACGCTTCGATCACTTGAAGGATAGACTCGACGACCTTGCGACACCGATTGCGGAAGCGCAGAAACACAAGGAAGCGCGACGATGAGCGACGACGACGACAAACCCCGTCAACACCGTACGTGCTTCGAGTGCCTGTTACAGTATCTGTTGCTGGTCGTGGAACGTTACCGTCACTATCGTCGCTATGGGCGCGAGTAAGGAGCGAATACAATTGGTCGACGAACTGCACGCTCCAGCGAGATGAAATTTCCCACGGAGACGGTAGTTACTCGAGGCTACGACGATCTGTGGCAGGGGGATTTGGTGGAAATGCGCGCGTACTCAACCCACAATCCAGGCTACAACTACATACTCACGATCATCGATACGTTCAGCAAGTACCCGTGGGCCGTGCCCGTGAAAACGAAAAGCGGTCGCGACGTTACCGAGGCGTTCGCGATCGTGTTGCGACGAAGCGGCAGATGTCCGCGAAACCAACAAACCGACTTGGGAAAGGAGTTCTACAACGCGGAGTTTCAACGATGCGCGAAGACTCGCGGAATCAACCACTACTCGACGTACAGCGTGATGAAAGCGTCGATCGTCGAGCGTTTCAATCGTACGCTGAAGAATATGATGTGGAAACAATTCTCCTTGAACGCCTCTTATCGCTGGTTGGATCTGCTACCGACGCTCGTACGCATCTACAATCATCGTAAACATCGTACGCTCAACGCGCGACCCGTCGACGTGACCTCCGCCACTCGTTTACCGTTCATCGTATCGTCGGGTGTCGAGCAACGACTACGACGACGCGCCAAATTCCGCGTCGGCGACAAAGTACGCGTGAACAAATTCAAGACGATCTTCGAGAAGGGATACACGTCGAACTGGTCGACCGAGGTGTTCGAAATCACCGCTGTACAACGAACGCGTCCTGTCACGTACATTCTATGCGATTCCACGGGAGAGCCAATCTCGGGCGGATTCTACGAGCACGAACTGCATTCGGTCGCGAATCCGGACGTATATCTGATAGGAAGATTATTCGTCGCAAGGGTAACCAGGTGTACGTGAAATGGTTGGGATTCGACTCGTCCAAGAACTCGTGGATACGGGAAAAGGATGTTCTGTGACGCAACAGAGGCTCTTTATTAATATTACTTAAATACATATACATATACATTTATATCGTTTATTTCATTCTTTGTATTTAACAAAAAAAATAAAGCACAATATATATATATATATATATATATATCACAATATATATATATATATATATATATCACAATACTTGTACATTATTTACGTGAATGTGTGTAATATTATACATAGGTATATTAAGAAAAAAAAATTAACGTTCATCCATTGCATACTTTTTTTTTTAAAAGAGGGGGAAAATGTATTACGCATACCCTGACAACAGTTATGTCGGGGTTATGTGGGACTCTCCATTTCTGGCCTACCCACTAAAAACCCCCTCTACGTTCATACAGTGTATCATACTTGTATACATAGCAAAATACATATCGTACGCGACATTACTACGTATCTACATATACATATAACTATTGTATCTATTTACCCATATACGTATCACTGTCACTGTCATTGTCACTATCGTCGCACTCGGGAATCCGACAGTGTCCCCACGGAAGGGTTTCGATCTGGTCGGCTAGAACGTACCGCTTATCGTCGTACGGACTGAGCGCGGTCTTCAGTTCGTTCACGGAATAAACGTCGTGTAATCGCGCGCGAATATGGTTCTGTCGAATCGTTGTTTCCGCGTGCTCGAGAAGACACCGCATGTAGTCCTCGAAACGTATTTCGTTCGCTACGACACTTCTCTTCACCCCCTTCACTTTTTTCGTCTCGAACGTTCCCGCCGACGACGCGTCACGCACTCGAGTCGCATACATCTTAGATCGCAGTCCCACGAACTCCGTCATCAAGGCACCGTTGTTCTCGTCCTTCATGAGTCCCGGCACCTTCTTGTTTACGCGCGGCATACCGTACGGGTTGTCCGTCGCGTAATCGCTCGTATCGAATCGCGCACTGACGTCACTTTTTAGCTGCTCGTAAGCGTCCTCGCACCACAGCAGACACATGAGACTGTCGGTGTCCGTATACAACACTTTGCACCCATCACCGAACTTGGCGCGCATGTAGTCGTAGTGAAATTCGTACAAGCACACCTTGGACACATCCAACACGCTCATGCCAACGTATATGGGCTTGTCGAATTGCACTTTTAGTTTTTGCATCTCGATAGCGACCAAGTGTTCGAAAAATATCGCGCGACTGTGGAAATTTGGTTTCGTGATCAACGATTCGGCGCCGTAACGTCCGTCCCACCGCGTCACCAGTCGCACGTCCACTCGATTTCGAACGTTCTTCATCGTTTTACCGTACACGGCATTGTTCATTAGCTTGTACAGTGTTTTCTGGAAATCGCTGGTGGCTCGCGTCCTCAACTCAGTGTTCAGCGTGATGTAGTCGCTCAACCAACGCGATTGATCGAACCGCAGAACGCGATGAATTCTCGATACGCGAAGTCCGTGTCGAATGCACTGCTTCAGGTACCGATAGCGTATCAGGTATCGTTCTTTGTCGCGGAGCGTGGCGATCAGCTTGCTTTCCTTACCGATGGGCGCGTGCTCGCGCACAGGACAGAACGGTAGGTCCGCGTGCTCGTCGTGAACGTCCCGCGGATACTCCAGATCCACTTCCAGCAGGTATCCCTCCGGTCCGTCGTCCTCCGGCAAGGAGTTCGCGTCCAAATCGGCAACCGCGTCCTCGTCCAGCCATCGGAATCCACCGTACGGCATCGCCTGTGACATCGCCCATCCGTACAGGTTGTTCACGTCGAAGTACATCAAGTACGTGGATGGTTCGACGCGTCGTACATTGATGTCGGCAGGTACTTGTTGTTGGCGCGAGCGTACCTGTGCGAGCAGTGACTCAGGCCGCCACGTATATCTCGCTCCACGAACAACAGCATGTCCACGTCGGTGAGCAGTTCCAATTCGACGCGCGTGTATTTCAACATCGCGTCCCACGTGAACGCCGGTAACGTACAGTAATGCGCGGGGTCCAGTTCGTAGCTCGCGATAGAGTCGATACGAAAATTTTCGAATACGTCGGCGAGCAACAACACGTCCGTCTTCAAATACAAATCACTGTACTCGCCTAATGTCCGTATACGAAAACTGTTCCACACGTTGGTTGCGTGCGCGTAATCAGCCTCCGACACATCGCTATCGTTCAGACGATTGTAGAACGCGTCACGAGGCGGCAGTCGTGTATCGTTCAGCTTGTCGTACGACGCCACGTAATCGTACGGGAAGACCCCCTTTCTGGTGAGGAGATCGAATTGTTCGTCAGGGAGATGTTTGAACTCGCGTCTTAGAATCGTAAGTCTGTCCTTCCCGAGATCCGACGCGAGTTTCTGCAGACTCGTGGCCATGAACTTGAACGAATCGACGAATCGAAACTTCAACATTTTTCGCCAGTCTTTGCGTTCGCCCCTGAGGTCCTTGACGTTCTTCGTAAAGGATATGTATCGTTCTTTCGTTATCGGTAGGAGGTTGATATTTCCCTTGAACGCGTCTGCCAACTCCTTGATAACGAAGTGCGCGTCGTAGCCGGAGAGGTTGTGGAACACCACAGGTATCGCGCACGAACGTTGATAGCGCAAGTTGCACGATCTGTGCGCCGCACCCCTGTACTTGCCCATCGAGTGGCAATGATCGCGCACTTTCGCATCGTCCTCCGCACACGTGACACGCGGTAGCCCCGTGAAAACTCGTCCACTGTTGCTGCGTTAACGGTGTTATCGGTTTCTTGACGCACAACCACGAGTACGCAACGTTCGCGAATTCCTGCAGTTCCCGCACAAACCACGGTACACAGTCGGTGTCACTGCGATACGCTCGATATCCGCACAGAGCCGAGTCGTCGGAACAGTACACGTAGTATCCCACGCTGTGCGCTCTGTGACGTTGGTACTCGTACGTGCGATGACGATCCATCGCTGACCGCTCCAGTTCCTCCAGCAAACACTCAAAGTCCGCGTAGATCACATAGGACACGCGTTCCTTGCGTTCGTGATGCTGAAACCGCAAAATTTTCTACTCTTCGGATGGTAATTGCACCGCGCACTCGTTCAATCGCATGCAATCTGCGGTGTGCCGCTGCAATCGCTCCGCCGAGGAGAAAAAGTTGAGGCACCTGAAACGTATACGAGAAAAACAATGTAAACGCTTCTTCTTCATCGTCACGTATCGCTCGAATTTTTTTGTAATTATTACTCTTATTTGCATACCTATCGCAAACGAACATTTGATGCCCGTGTTTGCTGAATTGGCTGGATATCAAGCGGGAGAGACTACGGATGCACGCGAAATGGTACCGCTGCGAATCCTTGGGATCTTGCACCAGCAGCAGGTTCGCGTGTCTCCCTTCCCGCTTGTTGTGGGACACGCGTAGAGGTACGCATCCATCTTCGTTGGACCACAGGTATACGTTTACGGAAACGTCGTTGGCCACCTTGAATTTCCGTATCTGGTCCATGGACATGGGGAGTTGCACGCCATCCGTACGAAGCACCGTCGAATAATGCGGATACGACGTTATCCTGTCGCCGTGTGTATCAGCCGGGAACAGACTGGCAACGACCGACCACAAAAAGCACGCGTTCTCGTTGCACCGAACGTCCACCACCGCTTTTTTCACCAAGACTGCTCGCGGAAGCGGTACGTCGCACCCGGCGCGCAACGGATTATATTTGTTTATGTTGATCAGGAGATTCTGTACCGCCCGTAAGGTCCAGCCACTCTCGCGCTCCTGAAACTCCTCCATCGCGATCAACGTCGGGGCTACCACTTGCGTCGCGTACCACTCGCGAACATTCGATGTCATGAACAGTACGTGATTACGTGTCGCGAAACTCTTTACGTCCGTCGCGTCCAGCAACATGAATTCCGCGTTTAGCACAGTGTTCACTGAAACGCTGCGATGCTCCGTAATAACGTTCGTAACGCGCGAAATCACTGTACGACGGGTATTCTCGAAGAATTTGCGTGGATCAACGGCCCCCACGTTTATCACGGCCCCGGTCGACAAACGCTTCTCGAACGCGATTTCGAGTTCCTCCCATACGACCTTGGGTGCCGTCGCTCGAGCGGCGACCCCGCACCCTACTCGCGATAACTGTCCTCGAACTATCGCGCGCAATGTTTGCGTTCGCGCGAGTAACGACACCATTCGCTGCTTCTCCCACACCGGTACGCGTTCGCCTCGTTGATACGCGACCATGTATCGTATTGTCTCGTCGCACCTGTCCATCCAATCGCGAAATTCCGCGGTGGTCCTCAAAAGTTCGGACATTCGAGACAACGTCACACACCCGTTCTTGAACGTATCCATGTTGTTTGCACGTATGTTATCACTTGCTATAAAAGACTGTATATCGTTCCGCAACGCAGTTAAATTCGCGTCAGGATGTCGGTCACGTTCATTATTATTATTATTATTATTATTATTGTTATTGTTCTTGTTGTTATTGTTATTGTTATTATTATTATTATTATTATTATTATTATTATCGTCAACGTATGTAAAAACTAAGTAGATACTTTTTCGTAAAAAACATGATACTCGCAACGACTGTATCAAAGAATTACCATTCCCGATTTTGTCCTGTCCGAGATGCGAGCTGCCTTAAATATACTACCATCCCTACCTAAACTCTCCCTACCCCATTGCATCCTAATGGGATACGTAGAATTCCACCTTAAGTCCTATCGAGCTTTTACTCATCGTATTATCTCGGTAGCTACCGCGCGTTATTCTCGGTAGTGTACCTTCTATCGTTACAGTTACATGTTTTCGACACACTTCTGGCGCGATAACCATGCAGGTTTCGACTTGCATCTTCTACGCGTCGTACCGCTGTCTATTCTTTGAGCGCCTACCGACAAAGGACTAGAGACGGAGAGATATACGAAAATATCTAGCCTCTCTCTCGTACTCCTTGTTCACTCATCGCCGCTATCGCGGACGCGATCGCGCCTTCGGACGATACTTAGAAGCGCGGCGGCTCGCTTTGAATTTTCACAGCTCAGAGATAGCTGCGTATTATTTTCGAACGTATACCTTCCATCGTTGTATGTTTTAACGCGGGTTTCGACTCGCATCATCTCCTACGCGTCGTACCGCCGTATGTTTCGACTATGCCTCTAGAGAGAAGGATAGATTCATATCGTACCTCTCTCTCACACTCCTTGTCCGCGGGCGCGATCTGACCTTGGAGCTATACCGAAATGCAGGTTTCGACTTGCATCCTCTACGCGACATACCTCGGTATTCTCGGAAGTTGACCTTCGAGCATTATATGTTTTTGACGCTGTTATTGCGCAATAGTCGTGCAGGTGTCGACTTACATCTTCTACGCGTAATACCTCCGCATGTTTTGACCACGGGCCGAGAGGATAAGTCATCGGCGGTACCATCCCCCTCCTCCTCCCCTCTCCCTCCCCCACGTGTGTGTGCTCGCGCGCGCGTTCCCCCTCCAGGGATCCTGAGTCCCGGCCTCCACCTCCACGAGTCGCGGTTCACCTCGCCCCGCCTCACCCCTCGCCCTGCGTTGATTTAGAATCGGCCTACTATACCTACTGAAAAAATACCACATCATATGTAAAATGTATTAAGGGGTGGAAAATAACTATAAATTCTTTAAAAAATATTTGGACATTTTTAAAAGAAAAAAACTTTTCGTTTATTCTCACTAGACGTTTTAATCAAGATTGTTTAGAAAACTTTTTCGGTAGTATTAGACAGCAAAGCGGAAATGCTACAAATCCAACGTCAATTCAGTTCGCAAGAGCATTTAAAAAATTATTTTTGGTAGATTATTTTCATTCGGAATTTATGAACTGCAGCAATGATTTCGATAAGATATTAACAAATTCACCCAATTTATCCAAACAAGCAGCTTCTATAATAATTGTTCCAGCTGTTAGGGAATCTTTTCTTGTAGAAAATTGCGACTATCACGAGAAGTCTTTGCCAGAACAAAATGCTTTCAAATATGTTGCTGGATATTTGTTAAATAAGTGTTTACAAATTCATTGTTGTGATATATGTAAGAAATTTGCTACCGACGATACTGAATTAGATGCAAGTAATTTATTTATTCATTATAAAGCGTATAATAAAGAATATAATATGTATGAAGCTTTAAAGACTCCACATGAAACTTTTTACAATTTCGTATTTTCTATGGAAACAGTGTTTTTTTTTTCAAATATTAAATCCCTTTTACCCCATCAGGGCGTAGGCAAGAATTTATTGTTATTATTTAAGGACATTGTAGGTTTTTCACATCCTTGTACCAAATTCCCGTTAGAATATTTATTAAAATTATTTATCCGGTTAAGAATTTATTATGTATTAAAAAATAGTAATAGAAGTTTCAAAACATGTATAAAGCGAGATAGGAAAGTGTGTATACTTATGAACATGTAAATATTTTGTAAACGTATTTATATGTATAGATTGTATGTATGTAAGGAAATGTATAATATTGTATAAGAGTGTATAAATGTATGTGGGCATAGCATAAGTAGCGAGCGCGGGTGTTGTACGCAGTGCTGAGGCGAGGTGGGCAGGAGAGTGTTCTGTGCAGAGTTACCTGCCGCCCCTCTCACTACAGTGCGAATGTAGCCGTGGGGTTTTAGTGAGTAAAAGTCTGACACTACCCCGACGTCTCCAAGGGAAGGCGAATCCAAGCCCTCCCTTGGAGACGTCGGGGTGTCCTATGAGGATTTCCCCACGTTAAAAAAAAAGAGAAAGAAAGTTATAAGCATATGTAATATGTGTAGGGTTTGTGCGGAGGTCTGTACAGACTGCGTTTTATGCAAATATTGTAAAAGCGAGTTCATTTCTTGGCAATTACATTGAAATAAAGATTAAGTATATACTTCTTTAACATACTTGTATACAATATGTATTATTATAATTTATTTTGAATAAATATTCTTTAATTCATTCATAATGTATACTTTTGTTGTACATTTGTAATACATTTTTATATATTTGTGGTACAGTGTTTAAAAATTTAGCATTTTTTTATACGTATATGTCACTTCAACCTTAAACTTTTCAAATCTAGAAAGTATTAATAAATAAATATTCACGAAAAACAGTACTGAGAATATACAAATAGTTTATAACATAAACTATTTGTATTTACATTTAGTCGATTTGAATATCCCGCTCGAATAGACAACCAATTTAAATGCCAAGGTCAAGTAAGGACTTCAAAGGTTCCGACCGGAGTGACGCCTCTTATTATACCTCCTCTTTGGTCGCCTTGTCAAACCTTTCAGTCACTTAAACATAGGATCCAATAGCGCGAAGAAACACGCACACCAGTTAACTACCACCTAGCATCGAATTGGCGACTAACTGATCGGGACTTTAGTCGGAGGTGAAGAAATCTGCCGTTAGTCAATGTTTCATAGGTTGTGAGAAGCACATTAATGTAAGCCAACAACAATCTTAATAAAAGATAGCGTAACTAAAAAAAATGTATATTGTTTAATTCCTTTCTATTGAAAAACAAACGATTGAGATACTTCTGTACGACTACACACTTTTAAATTGTATATAGGATGCATAAAATATGATTATGTGTAGTCGTACAGAAATTGTATCTCAGTCGTTTCTAAAGTTCAATGAATTTAATAGCGAACTCACTGACTCTGCACTAGTGCCAGAAAATTACTTGGATTGGTTGTTTCTGATAGAAACGAAAATAGCTCTATAAGTATCAACCAATCCAAGTCATTTTCTGACACCAGTGCAGAGTCTAACCCCACGTTTCAAAGTTCCCGCCTACAGTAATTTAATGAATTTAGTTATACACCAATCCGCTCAGATGGCGTTATCCATGATAACAAAATCACAAGTATGGAGTGTCACCACCCTGATTACTTTACATTGGCGCGGGTGACGTGCGATTACCGATGACGGTTAATTGGTCCTGGTTACCGTATTTAAGTGAATCTCTTAAATACAAAAATAAAAATGTACAGTACACCATGACATGAGTAAACAACCATCGTGATTGAATTTATTTAAAACAATAGTATAAAACAACTTGATTATAATGGGTAATTGCATACGCAATATACTGAAAAGGTTACAAAAGAAGCGATGTTCCGAAAAGTAATGTATCAATTCGTTAACAGATATAAATAAAAAAAATATCTAAATGTTACATATTTAACCATTTTTTCTAGGATCATTATTTTACTTATTGTGGGTCTTGATAATGCAGGAAAAACTTCTATTTTGAATCGTATAAGCGGTGGTACGTGTTACTTGGCATTGGAAATTCTTTGTGTTGTGCTACTATGTTTATTGTTACTTAGAATTAACGTATTTTGTAACATATCGCACAAGGTGTTGTGGAAAAGGATTTTAAAATTTTAAGCATACGGTATTCTTTAAAATGAATAAGAAAGTCTTAATGAACATATCTTACCTGTATGGACATTCTTTAACTTCAATACGAATTTCAATTTTCTGTCAGAAGAAATGCAATCTTTCAGAAAATCTTGCTTTCATTTTTATTTCATGACAGGCATTATGTACTTATCATTGTAAATCTTATAAATTATCAATCAAGTGACTTATATACCAATCTGTCTCCACGACCAAGGATCAAAGGGATTACATAAATCAATTATATAGAAATAATGCTGAAATACTCATAATATTGATAGATGGTCCAGTTATATACATCACCCAATAATGTTTGTTTCTCTAAAAAAGCATGTTAGATTAATACTATGATGCATTCTATCTCCATTGTAGCTTGTATCTTAATAAGTAATAGCTTTATGAAACATGTTTATTAATGCTTCCTTTCTTTTTATGAAACGTCTCATATAAACTTGTAATTTACTATATTACTTAGTCATATTATTCCTTATAACAAATATGTTAGACGCGATATATATTTTTTTTAGATTCAGACAAAAATATACTACCTACAATAGGATTCCGTACAGTATCTTTAAGACATAAGTCATACATGGTGAAAATCTATGACATCGGTGGTAGTTCCCAAATCAGATCCTTATGGCCAAAGTATTATAGCAGTGTAAGTAATTAAAAAGTGATTTACAAATACCATGATACTTAGAATTGTATCTCATAAATATTTTATGTTTCCTCTCATACACGACTTGAATAACATAACACCTTCTTGAAATGTTCTGTCTCTCCATTTTGCATCTTTTAGATACATGGTCTTATATATGTGGTGGATGCTAGTGATATTTCCCGTCTTACAGAAAATAAAATTGTGTTTGGTGAATTAATTTCACATGAATATATTTCAGGGAAACCATTATTATTGTAAGAGAATTGAACGTATTTTTTATGCTCACATATTTTTGTTCATGCACAGAACACCATTAATTTATAAATGCAAAACGCATAATTAAATTTTATATAAAAGATTTATTTATACATACATATTATGTTGTTCGCCATTGTGTATTGATATATGTTAATAAAATCTCAATATTTACTTTGTTATATTATGGTTTTGTGACAGGCTTGCAAACAAGCAAGACATAAATGGAGCCGTCGATGAATTAGATCTTGTTGACAACTTAGATGTAGAACGCGCAGCTAATACTATGAAATGTCCAACAAGAGTGGAGATATGTTCATGTACTTGGGGAGAAAATCAATCAAAAGACAACACTATAGGCATTAAGAATGGATATAAGTGTGTAATTTTTATTCCTTGTTAGTTTCCAAACAGAGTAGGAAAATTTGCCAAAGATCTCTATTAAATGACAATAAATCATTTTTGTAGATGGCTGTTAGACATAGTAGTGAAGAATTACAGTGTGCTAAACAATAGACTGAAAGATTCTCAAAATAATCAAAATGAAAAAGCTACCGAAATACAAGTTACAACATCGGATACGTCATCAAGATTATCAATGCATTCTAATCCATTTAAACCAATCAAGGAAGTAGTTTCAAAGAAGGTAAGACTCTTGTACTGAATACAAAAACACATTATTATTTTATTTATTACAATTTTAGGAAGAAGTTCAGGCAACTGTTTCACAGAATGGTATGTAATATTCAGATATGCAATATTAAATTAATAAAACTTACCTAAAATATACAAAATGTACATATAGGTGTTATCACTGGGAAGAAATTGAAAAACGTGTTCATGCATAAAAATAAAACTGCACCACTTACTACTGAAGAATCTGTTATTGAAATTGGAAATGTATCAGAAAGTGCTAAGTCTACCACAGTAACCTTAAGACCCCAACAGAGCTTTCAAGCATTTCCATCAATATTGAATCCAGTAAAATTAAATCCATATTCAGATCCAATTAAATTGAAACCAAATCGGCCATACACAGCTCCAGAACGTTCACAACATTTCGTAAATAAAATCACAGTAATCAGCATTCCTGGACAAGTGATGCAAGAATAATAGTTTTAAATGTACTTAAATAATAATAAGGGACCACTGCACACATACACGATGATACATAATAATGTAAATTGTATGAAAGATGATATTTTGAACGATGAACGTTTTTTTTTTTTGACGGTGAATCGACTGATAATTTTTACGAAATCAGCATTGTTTAGAAAATATTTAATATTAAACAATTTTACTGTATTCATATGTGGTAGTATAAAATTTATTATTCAAGATGTAACTACTCCTTTTTATATGATATAAAAGTATAGAAAATTGCAGAGACAGTGTTTGCGTTTGTTTCTTGCTTTTAATGTAACATAAATTTGTGAAATGAATCAGATTTTTAAAGTCCATTTCATGTTAAATGTTAAAAACGTAGGTGTTGGTTCAAATTGCTGATTATACACCAGTTTGTTTTTTTATTTTAACTTTATTATATTTTCTAAATTTGTATACAAGTTCATGTACACAAAAGTTTGACAAATATATAGATTACATATTAAAAGCTTACAAAAATCTATGATATAAAGGTATTAAAAAAAATTTACTTATACAATATTATATGAAATTGCATTAAAAATGCTGCAACATCTGAAGCATATAGTATCAGCATTAGCACATACTTTTATCACAATTTACAATATACGAAATATTGTAAATATTTTTGCAACGTTATCTTATATCGTTGAGCAATTACTTTGTAACACTGAGTATGACACATTAATATACTGAAAGATCATACTGGAAATTGTTTCAATAAGGAATATAATGGGCAAGTATATAATGTGGAAAGC
Source organism: Andrena camellia (assembly GCA_029448645.1). Lineage (NCBI taxonomy): Eukaryota > Metazoa > Arthropoda > Insecta > Hymenoptera > Andrenidae > Andrena > Andrena camellia. The sequence continues at coordinate 16,793,382 of CM055681.1, forward strand.
ACTATTTTGGATAAATCACATTACATATATAAATACATTAATAGAGGCATAGTACCCAAACAATCAAAAGCGATATTAAACACACTAAAATTGTATTAATAATTATTTAAGAATTACATATTCTTCTCATGAAAGACTGTTATATCACGATTTCGAAACTTTTCATAGATCATAATAATGCCATTTCAATTATAAATATAGCGAATTTTTGTCATGAATATTTTCTTTCCATAAATTCTTATCTACGTCATTTAGTAATGAATTTCTCAAACTATGAAGCATCACAACACTTTACATTCCGGCTAGCAATTCCAATAGTATGTGCAAATTACATTTCTTAATAATCTAGTTACAGCATAATAAGTTATTTCATATTTTCTCTCTTAACTACAGATAAAACTTGAATATTCGTTGTAATTGCACCTAATATAATCACAACTACTTCACTCTGGCAAGTAATATTCACATACTACTAAGTTGAAAATATTTCATATTTTATGTAAGATATACTATTGCTTGTTGTGAAAAGACACAAGGTTAGCCCTCCAGACTTTTGTATAAAGCAGGAGGCATATAAAATGTATAAATTTTTCACATTGTTGTGTTCATAATGGCTAAAAATACCTTTTTTCCCGTTTTAATATCGTGTCACAATTGTATAGTTAGTATACAAATTATTTACCAGATTTCGCTTAAAAGCAACAAGCGCAAAGGCAATCAATTCTTATTATATGTATTACATTGGTGTTCTAAGTTTACTCTGCATTTGTACTTATTCTGTATTTTATTTGTAATATGCTGTATATACTATAATGAACTTCTGTATGACCACTATTATATCCACTCAATGCAGCTTTATAATGGCTTAGAAATGTTGAAAAGTTAAGCTTAGAGATTCAATCAATATAAATTTCTAATTATGTATAAACTTTGCAAAACATATAAGATTTGTAAGGCTCCTTAAGTTGTACGAGTATAAAAATTTGTATATACTATAAAATCCACTACGTTGTATTGCTATGTTTTGTTTTATAGTGCACGTTTTGCATAATATAATGGCAGTTTACATGAGATAAATGCAATATAAATGCATTATAGCCACACTATTAAAGGGTGTAGTGTTGACAGAATGTCACCATTTAACTCTAAATGATAGTGCGATCAGTGCACTAAAGGTACACACTGTATAAAGTCTATTATCATGTATAAATCTCTCATATATAAAACGACTATACAATCCCATTCTTTGGAGCCGTAAATTTAACCAAGCGTGTTAACATTGAAGTAATGCATGGAATTTGTTTTTGTTGGTGCATTGTGATGTTGTCAGGAGTATTTGATTCAAAATCAAGAGCAACTCGCTGACAAACAAATGTGAGCAATGTTAACAAATCGTAACGAGTACCATTCTCGCGTAATTCCATACAAAGTGCTTGCATGAACCATGAGCCACGAGTGGTATTCCTCCATGAATAATAACCTGTATAATTTATTTTTGAAAATAAACTCATAAACTACAATATCGATAAAAGTTTTCTTGCATTTAATCCACTGTGCAAAATGATCCATCAGAAATAACTCATTTAATTATCTCTTTCACTGTTAAAGGTATAAACAAATATTTAACATAATAGTTAAATGGTTTTGTATGACAATTTATTTTCCAAAAATTATGCTTTTCTGTTGACAAAAAGCTATATAGGGCTGTACATACAGATTTTATTATAAAATTAATTTACTATAATGTCAACTTCTTGGCTACTGTTTTTTCCATACTATTAATCTAAGAAAAATAATTAAATGTTCTATCTCTGATATATCATCCCATATAATAAATCAATAAAACTGAACACAATAAAAAATATAAATATTTTTTATGTATTGAATGTGAATTTTATCTTTAAACAGCATTCACCTGGTATGGTTGAGTATGCAATTAAAAAGTCTGCCTGACTTGGTATACGGAATGTAGAAGCTGGTTGACCATCAGTTTCTGTCCGGTCTTTCAATGTTACACCAGCATCTAATTTATCTCCTTGACAGGCTTGTATAAAAAATAACTTTGGTTTCCCAGCTAGTGTGGGACACTTATCAGCTGTAAAGTGAGTCCAAATGGTCTCAGGCTTGTACGACGTATCATGTGAATAAAGTAATCCTAATTCTCCATGACTCAATACAGCTATTATCAAACAGTCATGCTGAGAATGATCCATATCAGCGACTGTAAAGAACATGATTTCTTTCAAAATATATTTGATACATATCTATTTATGTCAAAATTTAAAAATATATTGTTTTCACAATTAAAGAGGAAGTTTGAAAAAATTAAAGAAGGGTAAGACATCAACCAAGTACCTCTTTCTAAATTTTTCACTATATCTCTGTGCTTTGAATTATGAAAATCATTTACTTCAAAACCAAGATTTTTCAATGTATTAACAAGATTTTCACAATCCACATTTGTTCCACATCTCGGTTTGAGATGTGTAATAGTGAAAAATTCATGATTAAAAATAATAGCTAATCCACGTTTTGAGTGATTCATGTTGTAATGTGTAGCATAACGTTCTGTGGGTGCCGTTTGTAAAGGGCCCATGAGGGGACTGACGCTGTTTCTGTAAAATAAAAGAAGAGCATGCCTGACATCTGGATTCATTTAACAAAATAATAACTCATATGCAGAAGATAACATGAAAATAATGTAACTTCCAGATTTCGTAGATTGTCTACTTTTTGCGATACCCCAGTCAATAATCAGTAATATTCTAACCAACACTCATACGATAATTTATCTATATCCTTTGTATATCAACGATCACAATTAACTAATCCTTGTCAATAGATATACATTTTTAAAGTGCTACTTTTTGTCTTAATAATCTTGTTCCTGGAGTAACAGTACAAATATTACCAAATTTTCGATAAACAAATCATTAGTATAATTTGCTTAATTTTGATAGTACAAGAATTTGATTATTTTTTATTCTACCACAGTATTACAATATAAAACTTGCAATCTGAAGTTATAATAAGAATTATACCCTTTGTTAATTCTGAAAATAAATTTAACTAAAAATTTTTAACTAAACTTCAAAGTTTCATGCAAGTAGGTTTCACATATCAGTCTATAATATGGGAAACAATGCATCACGAGCGTTAAAACCATTTCAATAAGTAGTGCATTGTATTGTTTATACGCATTCATGCATATTAGGTCACTAGTGTTTTAGCCTGTCTTCGCCAGGCATTACTATCCTATATAATAAGACGCCTAAGGTAAACACAATTTTTGTTTGAAACCTCTCTAGAAACAATTTTTCCTACAAAATACAAAATTTTTCAATTTTTGGGTACCAGGCGGGTGCTCGTCTAATTGGTCACGTGAAAGGCATTTCGAAGAGCCTAATAGCGAATTCGGCAAGCACGCACTGGCACTGCACTGGTGCCAGAAAATAACTTGGATTGGTTGATTCTTATAGAGCTTCTTCGTTTCGATTAGAAACAACCAATCCAAGTTATTTTCTGGCATTAGTGCAGTGCCACTGCGTGCCTGCCGAATTCGCTATAAGTTACATACCCCCCCCCCCCCCCCGCGCCCTAGAAACGAAATAATTCCCGATGTTACTACCTACAACAACTAATGGATGACAAAGACCCCGAATCAAAGAAATTTATGGAGCATATTCGCTGTTACAACAGCGCTTTTTCGTTTGCCTCCATGAGCCCAAATAGAGGGCGCATTTCGACTACGCGTTGAGCGCGCATTGTATCCCCACCACTCGGAATCCTTTGGTCGAGAGTGAGAAAATCCATGAGCGAGCGAGAGAGGACAAAAGAGTCGACATGAAGTTACCGTCGGCTACAAAAGAGAGAAATCATGATACTTTCGTTTTGTCTTTTAGCTTGAGCTCGAGCTCAACCCACGTACATATAATGTAGTAACAGCTACTACATTGTAACTACACAATACCTGTTTTAGGTCACAGGTACAGTACCTGAGGTACTACCAATTTTTGAATTTTCCAGATTTTTGATATCATGTTGAACCTTGTAGGTCATCGGGAAGTACGAAATAAAGCCTCTAGGCAGATTTTGATAACAAACGAGCATCCACCTTCAGCGTCATATTATACATACATATTAGGACATACCTGGAACATCCAAATGCATCTCCCACATCATTACTGTATCTTGTACCATCGTTTATATCACCTTTCGCCGAGCACATGATTCCACTTCAGAAAAGGAATTCAGTGACAAGAACACCGATTTTGTTATTAAAAAACGTCACTGATCACAGTTTACTATGCAGCCATATGTAGCGCAGTGCAGCGCAGTGAAATGTGAATATCACGCACAATTAGTGATGGGCGATATTTATCGATACCTGTATATATCGATATTTGCTTGTCGATATATCGATATTGTTACGCTATCGCTTGAACGTGGCTGGAAATTGTACGTAATCGATAAGTAAATCAGGAGCGAAATTTGAAAGCAGATGTTTGCGTGCGATCGAAGAAATATTGTTAAGGATGTGCGATGCGGGTGGCATACGTGGGAAAGATCTTGGGCAGAGCTCGAAAACAGGAAGAGGCACCAATTAACAGGTCCCGAAACGAATCGTGTTTTTTTTCCTAAGTCACGTAATCTTTTGAGAAGGCCTTGTCCTTTGTTAGTCTTTAGGAGTGTTGATTGACTCCAGAAGTATTGGCGTCGCTAAGGAAGATCCTCGGAGTAGAGCCTACTTTCTCTTCCCACGTGGGCACCCCGCTGTGTAACGGAAAAGCGCGCTTCCACAGAGTTTTCCACCACCACCCGAAGACGGAGGAAAGGATGGACGCCGATCCGCGGGGGCGTACGGACATCCGAAGGACGGCCTACCGCTTGGATCTGCTACATCCTTCATCCTGATTGGACTAGAAGGATCTATGGGAGGACTAGGAGGATTTAGCCAACGACTTTGACGAGGACCTCGGAGGAGACTTCGAAACGCTACAGTCAGTCTGTCGATAACCAGCTTGCCAAACAGTTCAATAAATGCCAGTATTTAACTTACAAATAGTTTTCTTTGTGTCTAATTTTATTTTGAACTTCCCACACTCCGACGAGCAGAGCGGTTCAGCGCTCCACGGGCGCCAACCCGCGTTCTTATTTGTAAAATCACCGCTAAAATACGTAACAATATATTTTATTGATATTTTAAAAACTAATAATTACAGGTATCGATAATTTTTGTCGAAATATCGATCATTTTTATAAAAAAAGAACTGTCTTGGGCTTGTGTGTGCCAGCCAGGGATAGCACACGACGTCTATAAGCCGTCTTTAAGACGTCTTCAGACGTCTTGAAAGTCTGGAAGACGTCTTGAAGACGGCTTATAGACGTCGTATGCTATCTGGGTAGGGATGGTGTGTAAAATCACTAACAGTGATTTATCACAGTGATCGCAGAATCACGATCATGGTCGTGATTGAAGTTAAAACATGACCGTGATTGTGAATTTTTTAACTTGAGTGAATTGTGTACTGTGACTATAATTCTTGATCTTGATTTAATTATTTTTTATAAAATACTTCAATATAGCTTGTGTTACAGTCACAGCGCGCTTGTTCAGCGAATATATAGAATATACATTCATAAATAGTCAATGTATGCATGAACTGATTTGATTGGTTAAAGTATTCACATATATATATTACTTTTTAACTAAAGTAAAGAAATATTCGTTAATTTAAATAGATCAAGAACGATTACACTGGTTCAAAATATACAACTGAGATTCTATAAGAACAGTGAGGACTTGAGAATGTTTCAAGAGAAAGTAGAAATTAGGGTTATGTGGTGCGTGTAAAGAGCAGTTATGCTCTTCACCAATCAGAAGCGACCACGAAAATCACGAATCACTGTCCTGCCAGCACCAATCAGAAGCAATCACGAAAATCACGGATCACTGTGAAAATCACTGTGATTAGGAATGAATGTGATCGGATCACTCGTGATTCACAAATCACGGTTTTAGCCGACACTAACGGTAGGCACCACACGGAAAAAGGTCTGCACCGTTGGGAACGGTGTTCGAAAAGTGGGCACCGTAAATATCAGTGCTGGGCCCATTCACAACGCTGTCCAGCACCGAAAAACACCGTTATGAATGGGCTCAGCACCAATATTTTTACCCATTCACAACGGTGTTTTTCGGTGCTGAAAAGCACCGTGAATGGGCCCAGCATCGGTTTTTACCAGAGATGGGCAAAAAATTATTTGAAATAAAAAATTGAATTCGTCTAAAAGACGAAAATTTTATTCGAGACTCATGAATAAGACTAACTCGAGTCAATATTTAATCGTAGCGTTCATGATTGAAATCATGGGTATTCAATCGTCGGCCATGATTGAACTCCTTCAGGCAGCGTATTCAATCGTCGGCCATGATTGAACTACTACAGTCAGGGTATTCAATCGTCGGCCATGATTGAATTACCTTCAATCGTGGGGATTCAATCATGAATGAATGAACAATGTTCTCGTATTCAATCGTAATTTAGTCAATTGAAGCTCGACTAACCTTGGCGAGCCTCGAGACTCGCGAGAGCCTTTGATCGATGCCGCGCGAGGCCCGAGCCGAGCGACATTGTATCGTTCACCCGTCTAAACTGGCGCCTGGAGTTGTTCGGCGATGTGTCATCGATTATACGAAAAGTGAATTTCTTTATTTTTGCTCGTATCAATACGAAAGTGACACCAATGGATTCCTTGCATTCCGCCGATTAAACGGATAGAAAATAATTTAAATCGGACTACTTTTAATGAAGTTAGCTGTAAATTCTGCAAATTAATTTTATATGTAATTTCGTTAATTATAGCCCCAATTATGTTAAGTTTGGTATCATTTTTGTCGGCAAAACAGAAGGAGACAATTGATGTCACTTTCGTGCAGATCCGATAAAGAATTTCACATTTTTCCGTTCTTAACGGCTAGTGCTATTCTTGTCTTTTATGACCCCATGGTTCTCGGCGATCCATATCGATTGTCGAGCGTTCGCTACTGAAGGGTCTTAGATAATATGTCTTCGACTCCTCGATAAAGAAAGAATGATAGTGAGCATGAGTTTGGTATTTGGATCAGCTTAACGAGCACTACTTACAAATACATACAAATGTTAGGAAATAATCGCGCACAGTGCTTTAAAATACGATTCTAGCTGCGCAAAATTATTTTGTTGTTAGTTTATCCTGTACATATGTATACTTTAATAGTGTTTACTCATTTCTTATTTTTAGTGTTATTTTTTTACATATTTATGTTTACTTTTTGCATCTGTTTTTGTTTGAGTAAACATACAGGTTGTTCTCGATAAAAGCTAATATTTCCAAATTATAATCAATTAGTTTCATGGAAAATTTACAAATAAACATATAAGTATTTTAGCAAAAATCAAAAAGTGCATGTAATATGTATGGAATACACAGAGTGCGAAGTACTGCAATATATAGTTTTTCTGGCACTTTAATAAATACATTAATAATTTTTGCAGGTTGTAGTACAACAAATTTTGACTTTTTCTCGGACTTGTAACATTCAATAGCCGTTTCTTATAGGTTTTCGTGCCCTGAAAACGAATCCGCAAACCGTTTGTCGCCATCACCCTCAGTTCTTGAGAAAATCGATTTTGAAAAAAACTGCAAATTTTCAACTTTGAACATTTTTTGTATCGAAACGGTAATAGTTATTCAATTGTTCGTTGCGTCAAATTATTCTATGAACCCTCCCGAATACAAAGATATAAGTTATTATTGCATTATGAACATTTAAATACGTTTAAACAACGATCAAAAACGTGACGTTTTACATTTTATCAACACTGTATGCCTCTCCAACCGAGATTACAAGCCGCCGCTAAACAGCCCAAGTCCTCGCTGGTTGGGACCGGCGCGGCATTGAGCCTGTATCACGAACAGAGCCCGAATTCCCAGTGGTCGTTTCTCGCTTCTTTCTTGCCGAAGGGGGAGCAAGATGGAACGCCTTGCTTGCGCGACGGCCGCGAACGCAAAGGACGGAGTGTCAGGCGTCCGAAAGACGGAGCGAGACAAAACATCATCCCGTCGTCTATCTCGTACCGCCCTCGCTCGCTTTCAGTGCCTCTCGCTCGCTCTCGCCTTCGCCGGACAAGAGTGAGACAGAAGTGATGGGAATAGCGAAAAGTCCACATCGTGTACACCTAACCGAGCCCGTAATGAGACAATACTGTAGTATCTTTTATTTGAGTTTATCCATATATTATCTTTGCCCATCTCTGTTCTCCAATTGCTTCGCCGTGATTCATTCAAGCTTCCTTGATGGCAAAGTAGTGATAGGGGAAATGCGACAACAGCGCGATTCGACCCTCGATACGTCTCGGCAACTATGTCTTTCCTACATTTATCGGCTAGTTTGGTCTTCCACCGGTTCTGATTGTACATGGCGCGAATATGCCATCAACGCCGGTGACGGAGAATCCTGGAAGCTTCATTCTGTCATTTCTCGAGTCTGTCTCAGTACACGATTCATAAATTCAGTATTATTTCAATGTACGGTGGTTATTAGCGCTAAAACGCACCAGACCACCCTGTACGGATGTTTACTGGAGGCAACTATACCCGCAAAAACTTCCTTCTTGCCGATTCGAGGGCGAAAGTTGTAATTTACGGTTTGTTTATTACATCGCGTATACGCAGGGCCGACGGAACCATTATGCGAGTTATGCGCTGTATAAGGGCGCCAGTCGAATGGGACGCTAAAAAACTATATCGCACGCTTAATAATAAAGGAATCTAACCCCCACATAAACGAAATGTACACCCCGTAAAGACAAATCATATTAAATAGAAAACGGGTGCAAAAATTGGGGAGCACCAAAAATTTTCTTGCATGAGGCCGCCAACTAACCTCGCATCGGCCCTGCGTATACGTCACACTGGTGCTACGTGCAGCGGTACACCAATAGCGCCACCAACGGAGAAGCCTTGAAGCCTCATTCTGTTAAATTTTCGATTCATAAATTCATTAATATTTCAACGTACGGTGGTTATTAGCGTTCGAACGCACCAGACCACCCTGCACGGATGTCTACTGAAGGCAACTGTACCCGCAAAAACTTCTTTCTGGCCGATTCCAGGAAGAAAGTTGTAATTTACGGTTTGTTTACTACACGCGTATACGTACACGCTTTTCCTAGCTTGTGTGAGCGTACGCACGCATTCAAGGCCCGCTGAGACGGCCCCCTTAAGGGGGTAGACACGTTACGTAACCTGGCCGATTTGGCAGGTCGGTATTACAGCAGATTTTTTCTGCACAGAAATGGTAATACCCATAGATACGCGGCTGCCTGGTGCACGCGAGAGGGAGCTGTTTACTATTTCCGTATTCTATTCTGAATAAGGATAGAAATTCTCAGCTGTTGCGTTGTACTTGTAAATATTTAAACGAAAAGTCCGCTGGTACTGCAAACGTAGAAAATTCATTGTACATTTTAATTACTTGAAATGTGCTTATGCTACAATATTCTACGTTGGCAGTAAAGAATTATAAGTTAAAAGGAAAAATAGATGAGGGGATGTCCCCAGAAAATTAAGTTTATTAGATTAGACATTTGTTTATTAGCAAAACGCTGAAACAGGACATGAAATACACTTATTACAGCAGAAAGCAGTTATGAACAAACATTATATATAAAATTGTGCTGGTTGTTGAATAGGGCTAGTGAATGAAAATAAGCAGGCTGGATGCGCGTGATTATTATGTGGTCCCCTCCTCGAAGTGACAGAAAATATAACCTATGTACATGCTATATGACAATAAATGTTTAGCGGCTATTTCGTTCTTTTGCGCTACATTTGTGAACTTTTTGTCATCCTTCCGAAACATTATTATTACGCCGCAACAGTATCTTTAGGAAATCGGGTATAGCATATAGGTTATGTTTTCTGCCACTTCGAGGACAGAAAGTTCGCTCCTCCAAGTGACAGAAAATCCGCTCCTCGTAGCCCGATCGGCGTCATGGAAAGGGTACCTCCTCCACCCTGCATTTGTGGTAGTTGCAACCATATTTCTGAGCCCAATGTACATACGTACACTCTGGTTTGATCTGCAAAAATAAATTTAATAAAAATTATTTTTTGTGTTTATACCACTTGAATGTAAAAACTGATACTTACACTTCCTAAAGAATCCATTATTATTATTATTTGCTATTTCTCGTAAATATTTTCTTGTAATGGCACTAACCCCTTTCGATTATAGGTAGTTGTCATAGAACCTGTAATAAAAAGTTAGAACGAGTTGTAATTGATCTAAACGCAGTAAAAATGTAAATGTATGTATGTTATATACTTATCTTTATGTTTGCGGAGAAGACTGCCTTCCTTTCCTCGCTTCATAGAGCATGATTTTCACCTTTCATACTGGTTGCTCGAAATATCTAAAGCAAATTCATATATGAGAGAAACATTCATGATGATTTCCAATTAATCCAATTATTTGCATAACAAAGGTATGTGTCATACTTACGCTTTTATACATGTCATTTCCACTTGATATGAAAGAATAGCTACAGGTACTTATTATTATTAGAAGAGTGTGAAAAGGCCCACCACCACCCCCGTCATAGACGGTCCTCTTCACTCTCTGTATGTATCTTCTACATACTTTCTTACTTACATTTTGGAACATTACTTATTTGACAGCTCTTCATATGCGCTGAATGCACTCGCCGGTGCATTAGTCACTTTGGATTGCAATTGCTTATTCGACAGCTCTTCATATGCGCTGGATGCACTCGCCGGTGCATTAGTGACTTTGAATTGCAATTGCTTATTCGACAGCTCTTCATATGCGCTGGATGCACTCGCCGGTGCATTAGTGACTTTGGATTGCAATTGCTTATTCGACAGCTCTTCATATGCGCTGGATGCACTCGCCGGTGCATTAGTGACTTTGAATTGCAATTGCTTATTCGACAGCTCTTCATATGCGCTGGATGCACTCGCCGGTGCATTAGTGACTTTGGATTGCAATTGCTTATTCGACAGTTCTTCATATGCGCTGGATGCACTCGCCGGTGCATTAGTCACTTTGGATTGCAATTGCTTATTCGACAGCTCTTCGTATGCGCTGGATGCACTTGCCGGTGCATTAGGGACTTTGAATTGCAATTGCGTATTCGACAGCTCTTCATATGCGCTGGTTGCACTCGCCGGTGCTATCGCGATGTTGTCATCCATCGTTTTATGTACTTTTTTGTGTACTCGTACCTGCTCCTCCTTTTTGTATGTACGAAGGTTCTCTAATCGGCTGTTGTCGATTGTATCTACTATCTATAATTTCTGGCAACATGCAGTCCTTATAGAACTTTCTCAGGTTTTCGTCCATCTCTGTTGCCCAGAATCGATCATGTCTCGATACTGTTGTAACCTTCATTCCTTTCGGCGTCCATAAACAAAAATAGGGCCGTTGCCTTTTCGTTATGTGCAATTGTCCTTGAACTTGATAATAGTAATGATGATTTTTATTCATTTCATCACCCCGAAAAATACGCCCTATTGCAGGAAGTCGCTTTATTGCTTCAGCAGGCGATAAATCCTTCGCCGATTCAGGACATTTTACTTCGACGATGGCATCTTCATCCTTCACGAGGTCGTCAGGAGTTGCACCTAAGTGAGGCACAGTCATCGATGAAGAGGCCGCACGGTAGAATTTTCATTTTGTATTCTTCTTCCATTTGTCTCAAGGCGTTTGCCTCATTTTCCCTTCCGTATTCGAGAGCACATCAATTTTGAAGTTGCGGGTATATTATACTCTTCACAGTCTTTGCCCGTGGTGTAGTCTTTCGTAATCGGCATACCGTGCCGAAATTGGACGCAGTTAATAATTTTTTCCTATAACAAATCCACTTTTCGCTATTTGCCTGATTGCGAGTTTCCTCTTCGATCTCGCCTCGCTTCCTTTGCCCCTCCTCGAGTAGAGCCGCATGCCTTTCACATTTGGAAGAGTATACTGTCTCTTCCATATCTGGTTTTTCTGCGCTGGGGCCGTAATCGTGGTCGCACGATTGTTTTTTATTTCGGAAGGAGGATGCTTTCGCTTCTTTTTTATATTCCAGTGCTTTTTCTACTGTACGTTTCCGACGTCCTTCCAGCTTTCTTACCATGGTTGGCGGCTCTTTATTCATTGCCGTACTCAATCTGCTAAACACCTCTTTTGTGTTATTTTGGACGACTGCAGCGGACACTCTACCCTGATACGAGCCCCCTCGTCCAAAGTTTATCCTTTTGCCGCCGATGAATTTAGCAATGATATTATTAAAATTTTCAATAGCATTGTTATTTAGACCGTGCAGCAAACTGTCAGCTTTAGCGAAAAGTAGCTGCATCGCTTCTTCGATACTTTGATAAATACCAGCATTTCTCAGTCGTGGAACGTAGTCTTCTCTGTTGGGATCAGAGTATTTCTTACAGAAGTATGCTAACTTCTGACACTCCTTGTGTTCACCGAAAACGTGACTCGGTACATTTGTCAAGTCTTGCTTCAAATTTTGTATTCGTTCCTCGAGTGGTATTTCTTCTCGCAACCGGTATTCCGCAGCTTTCTTTATACCAGTACGCAGGCGGAGAGCATTATTCTGTACGACAGCTCTTAGATCTTTATTGCGGCCTTTTGCTACGATTTCGGTTATTTTTCTACTGAAATTGCGTAACAGGTGATTGGTGCATTCTATTTTTTGTACTTGCACCATGTACTTTTCATATGGATTATTGTCCAATATCTTCTTGTACACACTACTGTCGCCATCGGCAACTAATATAGAGTATATTAGGCCGTGCATACCTATGCTGCAATTGAAGCCTTCGACAATGGCAACACTCTCCATGCCAGTTGAACTCTGATTAAGACCCCAGTTCTTGAGGCAACGATGCTCGCGCGGTTCTTTCTTGGTCGTAGATGCTATTTGGCAAGTCATGCAGAATTTATTCTTCACGCTGATGTACAGCACTTTCTTCGTGTGGTATCCCACTACGCCAGAAAGAGAATTGTAATCTCCTCCGCGGTAGGACCTTTTCATCCAGCTGCCATCCGCGACAACTGGGATAAACGGTAGATTGGATTCTGCATGTACGTCGCCTCTTGCTATAGCTAATGCTTTTCCCTCTTTTCCAGCATCTTCCATTTCGCGTTGTGCGGCCACTTCGAGGGCATCGATTAGGTCATTCTGACAGTCCTCATAGATCCTTTTCGTCATACAGGACACGTTCACGGCAGTCAGTATGTCCTCCAGTTGATTATATCCGCCGCCCGTCATCATTGTTGCGGCAACAGCGGCGCGGTTGATATCCATAGTAGCATCACTCTTCCGAAGACAGGATATGCGCTCTGTGCGTTCGCACATTTTGCATTCTACATAATACACATTTTCTAGTCCATTCCGTTGACATCTAATTATTTCAAAATGTTCGATGCCACAGCCAATAGTCGAATGTTTTCGAAGATTTTTTAATTGTTGGAAAACATACGGAAAATCAACGAAGTCTATTCCTTCTGAAATTGGATTTTCCGGCTGTTCTGGTTGTGCATTTTCCACCACCCAGTAATCATCGGCATCACTTCCAACATCTTCATTCGTTTCTTCATTGATGTCTCTTACGGAATGTATCTCATCCCTGTCTGTGTCGCAATGCACTTGTTCTACAATTTCCTCTTCGTCCGCATTGAAATGTATTTCTTCTAAAATATCTTCCGCGTCCGTATCGGAATGTACTTGTTCTATGAATCCTTCGATAATTGGGAAGTCTTGAAAATTTCCTACGTCTTCTTTGCGTATTCTGTCCGTAGGAAAATCGTACGCAGCAGATGTGCTTGGAAGTGTTTCGTCGTACGAGGTACCTGCACGCGTACCTGCTTCCGCCACGGTGCCCTGATCTACCGTGAGGCACGCTGCTGTTTTCAATCGTTGCCTGTACCTAAAGAGTCAATAATCAGTAACACGTGGTACATGCATAGAAATAAGAAAAACATACATTAGAAAAAAAAGCAGGCATAGTAAAAGAAGATATAGTACAGTAAAGCCTCGATGTAAGCGAAAGCCTCGGAACGAAGTAAGTTTAAATACCCGTGTGCGTGTGAGACAATACTAACGCAATCAAAATTTAAAATTAAAACTTGTAGAGTGTGTTTGTATGAATGCCGCGAAAATGGAGAGAGAGAGAGAGAGAGAGAGAGAGAGAGAGAGAGAGAGAGAGAGAGAGAGAATGGAGAGCGAATGATAAGGCGTGGTAGAGAAAGAGAGGGAGCAGAAGGATTGTACGAACGAGAGAGACAGAGCAGTCGAACAATAGAGGTGTACCTGACAATTTATATACTCGTTATGTGCAGTCTAATAAAGTTATATATTTGTTCGCAAAAAGACACGAAAAACTTTTTTATTTTTCGTTCCATTTTCATGAAACTTTTACCAACATGTTTGTTAGAATGTCCTGATTAAAAAATGATACCAAACACGACGTAAATCGGACAACTTTTACTTACCGTAGATACGAATCATATATATTTATATAATTGTCCAAATCATATCGTGTTTGGTGTAATTTTAATCAGAAAATCCTCACAAATGTGTTGGTAAAATATTTATAACAAAATGACCAAAAATAAAATACTTTTAGTTGTGAACCCCGTTTGCATCGGTATTGTCTCTCACCGATTTCGATTTCGGATCGGGTTACACGATGGGCGTTCGTGTCATATTACACGCTTCACTGGTTCCAAAGGGGGCCACCCCAACTAGGAGTGATAGAAATTAACACTAATGATACATAGTCACAATTTTGAACCCTAATCGAGATTTTACTGTAGTTCCTATATTTTTAGAAGTTTGTCGATAGCTTCGAACGTAGGAGAAGAGAGCGAGGGAAAAAAAGGACTGCCGATTGTTCCCATCTTTTTCATTCGCTGTCCTTCTCTGCAGCCGATACGTATTACCACTAAATATGTACTAGCCAAATTATACCGTGTTTGGTGTCATTTATCATTAGGGAAACATCACAAATGTTGCGATGCTTTATTTATGAAAATATTATTATTATTATTATTACATTACTGTGAATATCATTCTAATATATCTTCGTGATACGGGACGTAGCGAGATACAAATGTTCTTCTTAGACAACGTGATTCCCTCGCTACGCAACCGAATGAACTTTTGGCCCGTTTTCTTTCCACACGCATACATCTGCTCAACCGTTTCCGCTAGTCGCAAGCGAAGGCAGCCACAAGCAGACATGTCTGCGCTGCGATACGCGGCTGTGTGTATGCAGGCACGCGTGCACTTGACCGCGTGTGAAAAGAATACTTTTCGCATTTCAATTCTGGGTCATTCTACGCGAAATCGGACACTTTTCTGAGTACCATTTGGGATTTTGGTAAAACTTGGATATGTTGTAGTCTTTAGTAATATATAATCGTATTTTGAAGGATTTTTCAAAATTTTCAAGATTGTGGAAATTGACTTTTTTCATTAAATTATAACTGTTGAACTAAAAGAAAGGTAAGAATGAGCTTTTGGGTGCTTACACTGGGGAAGTAAGAGTACCTAATAAAAATTGTCTCTTAAAAAAAAATTTGACCATTTATTCTGCAATTGTTTTAAACAAATGCAATTTTATACTAGCAGGGCACTATTTAAAAATTTGAAAAAGAAATGAGGATGCAGGCAAGATTAGGAATGAAAGACATAAAAATAGTTTAATATTGAAGCACGCACGGCTCAGCCAGTCGAACCGGTGCTGGGTGACGCAGCGTCACATTCAATTAATTTTCATGCGACCAATTTTAAAGTGTCCGCATTTCTGAAAACGTGTCCGTAAAGAGCAGAAGTAGACCTGCATTCTCATTTGTTTCAAATGTGTAAATAGTGCCCTGCTAGTATAAAATTGCATTTGTTTGAAACAATTACAGCATAAATGGTCTAAATTTTTTTTTTAAATGACATAATTTTTATTAGGTACTTTTACTTTCCCAGTGTAAGCACCCAAATGCTCATTCTGATCTGTCTCTTAGTTCAACAGGTATAATTTACTGAAAGGAAGTCAATTTCCACAATTTTGAAAAATTTTAAAAATCCTTTGAAATACATTTATATATCACTAAAGACTACAATAAATCTAAGTTTCACAAAAATCCAAAATGTTACTCCGCAAAGTATCCGATTTCGCGTGGAATGACACTGCTTGAAAGTTCAGAATACTGTAGCGAGAGAGTTGGTAATAATATAATTGAAATGGTACAACATTATATGCGACACACAGGACCACACATCTAATAAATTATAACCTGAAGGAATAAAAATATTGCTGAACAATCATTTTGTCTTATTGCGCTTTCAGACATTAGTTTCCGTGATATTAATAAAAAACTTTTAGTATTTCGGTTGACTTTATGGAACGTTGTAAAATAACGAAGAAACGAAGGGTCCGATAAATACGTGTCGTGTGCCTTTCGTGAAGTAAACCCTATTTGACCGTGCCGGTGACAAAAATCAGACCCACTCCATTGTTAGAAACATTTTCTGCAAGCAGTTTTTCGAACTGTTCACAATTGTGTAAAGAAGTCATAACGCCCAATGCGGGAATATTGAAAACAACACTGGGTATCGCTCGCCGTCTTGGAAGGCAAGGTCCAGGAGGATGCATAAGGTATACAATGTCGTTTCGACGCACAAGGAAGGCCGACAACGTCAGAGTCATCAACGAGGGTTTGAGAGGGATTCGTTTCAACGACTCTGCGTAGCACGCGTCGGAAGTCAGAGCCATTGCTTACAATCAGAGTTTGGCGTTATACGAATAAAATATCGAATAAATTTTTTCGAATAAATTCTGCTTCGAATAATATGGAAATAAAAGTTACGAATAAAATGAAGTTATTCGAGAAAAACGAATAAAAGTTTATTCTAATAAGAATTTATTGGAATAAATCGTCGAATAAAAGATGGCCGTTAAACAGGCAATCTGCTAACATATTAATTCAAAAACTAGGGGTTTCTTAGAATGCAGAAAGCGAATATGAACTGTGTTTTGTAGAGAAAAATTATTTACAACCATGTTATTTAGAACGAATTACACATATTAGCTCCTATCATCATCATTTTTGGAGATGGAATTATTTTAATTATGTATAAAAATTATGTAGAGTTGCAAATATTTGCCGCTATAACTTTTGAACATGTACTCTATATAGCAAATAGAACAAATAGCACAAAAATTTTCAAGTTCCATGAGGTTCCTGGATATCTAGAGCTTTTCCAACGAAAGTTATTGAAAAATTCCATCATTTTTATGATTATATTTTAATTCTGTTCGTTGGAAATTAAAATACTCATGGCTGAAGCTTGATTTACCACTTATTTGTACCTCTGCAATCCATTATTCAAAATACTATCGCGATACAATTGAGCACTTTTGATATATATGTAGCTGATACTGACTCATTCTAAGAATCGGGGTTACTATGTAAGCGGCCGACTCGCCGAGCCTGGGCGAGCCGAGCCGACTCGCCGTCTGACTTCACCTGAAGACTGGGCTTTTCAATGAGACAATTTCGCTAAAGCTACACATATGGACGTACATATTCCGGTCAAAAATCCATAAAAGAAGAAGCAATGTGTACATATTTCGTATTCAACAAGTAACTACATACGTTCAACAACGAATCGCAAAGCATCGATGACTGTTGCTAATTTTAAACTTTATCTTCTACATCACAGAAATAAAATCTGAATTACATTTTTTATTCATTGAAAACTACGTACAACGATTGAAATAATCACAACTGCATTATAAAGGAACCATATATAACGAAACGCGTATACTGGTTTGAACGTTTGATACTAACAAAACGCATATAGTTTGTATAACATATAACGAAATTTAAAATTACTACATTTCGTCTCATCGGCACAAAAGTTGCAGGAACGTGCTGCTGACATTTTTCACATGAAAATGAATCCAAACACGGTATACATCGGATTATTAATTAATTAAATAATAATGAACATACGAATTGGAAAAGAATGAGTGGGACAAGAGGGGTAAAGTAATGACATGCGTCGCGGTGCGCATAGCATCGAATATGTGTACGTAAAGTGTCAAAGATAGCTGTTGATATACATATCTGAAGAATATGAATAATACTGTATTATATACATTAAAATACCGTGCTACTACTACTATATCACAAACTGTGACTTCATACAAATCTGTACCATAAAACGTAACTTACCTTTCTATATGCTTTTTATTTTTTCTGGACAAACGCCTCACAGATAACATAGGGCGCTTCCTTTTTATATCACCCTTCGAATAGCGCTGGTTTCTTGCATCTGCGGGGTCCTTCTTTGATTCCATAGCAATGGAATGATCCACGCAGGAATGGAATAATTCACAAATTATGAATATTCCATATGTATCAATATCTGCGCAGTAAACAAAAACCCGATTGCTTTCTGCGTTTTCACCGTAGTGCAAACGACAGAAAACTGATCAGCTAGCGTTGTCGCTGCATTAGTTACAGATGCTGAGAAGCAGAACAAAAGATAGTGGGAAAAGTACGGATATATCCGTCTACATAGAGTATGTACTTCCGGGAATACTTTTTGGTGCAGAAATGCACAGAGGAAAGGATTTTTGATTATCCTGTGCATATAATTTTGACGTATCATTTTTGCGCGTTTGAATCTTTACGCGAGCCGAGACGTGTCGCTCGGTCCTTGGTGCAAGTGAAATATAAAATATTGAGTGAGTGAGAAAGACAGTTTGGGCCCTGTCCAGCGGTTTCAGGAAAGAATCGCAAGTTGTGTAGTAGGATCACCTACAGGAGTGGTGGTAATGTGTGCGTGAACCGACGCCGGCGATTGTTTTTTGGCAACGCTGGCCCTTGAGGCTAGCAAAGGCTCAATCGTCAGAAATACAAGCTATTGCCGAACAGTAAAGATCGTAAGTACCTTCACGCTTACTATTCCTGCTTTTTCACTATATGTGCCGGTTATTATGAAAGTGGTCTAAGTCCAAATTTTCCGTTTGTTACATTTTACTTATTTTTCACGTATTATATCAACGTGATACCTACATAATAAACGTAAAGTTCAATTTCTTTTTTTGAAATTTCGACCGACGCCACTTTCATAATAACTGACATACTTTTACATTTTATTTCCAACCTAAGACTGTATTTAGACATATTCCGGGTAAAGTTTCATTACCGTCATAGTATTGCTGTAATTTTTTATGCAAAATTTATCGTGTGAGCTGTGATTGTTTGAGTGTCCGCGTGTTTCTCAAGCTGCGTATCGCCGTTGCGAGGCTGCCTCGCGTGGCACACCTCGCGGAGTGAAGAGTCTGAAGACTACCTCGACCATGATTACTTTACGAGGCAGGCTCGCGCTATCTCGAGCATAATATTTGCATCGCACGAGCCATCAGTCGTCGGTTTTTGGACGTGGTGAAAGGTGCCTCGCGGCTTCTAAAGTAAAAATCGTATTGCTCGGGCGACGCAAATATCATGCTGGAGGTACCGCGAGACTGCCGCACGAGCCTGCCTTGCAAAGTGAACATGATCGAGATAGTCTTCAAACTCTCCACTCCGCGAGGCAACCTCGCATTGTCGATACGTAGCTTCACGCTTAGAGATTCGTGTATTCATTCGCATGTAGACTAATAAAGTTATATTATAATTTACCCGCGAAATGTCTAGAAAAGGTATATACATTCGGGTGCAATATAGGCTTCCTTTAGTTGAAATTGAAGGCAAGTGATGAAAATTAAACAGTTTCTAAACATCAGATGTGGAAAAATCGAAAATTTTAAAATTACAAATGTTAGACATTTGAAAATACAGATATTTTGAAACTAAACCTCATAATTACAAATTTTGGAAATGTTTGAATTTCAACGCTTTCGAACTTGGAAATTCCATCATTTAGAAATGTGAAGATTCCCCTCCTGCGCTAAATCTTAGCTAAAGAAAGCCTATATTATACGCGAATGTACCAAATTGATAAACATGTACTCTTCTACTGCACTTTCAAATCCATTTTAATTACG
Source organism: Andrena camellia (assembly GCA_029448645.1). Taxonomy (NCBI): domain Eukaryota; kingdom Metazoa; phylum Arthropoda; class Insecta; order Hymenoptera; family Andrenidae; genus Andrena; species Andrena camellia. The sequence continues at coordinate 16,813,506 of CM055681.1, forward strand.
TTCAATAGTTTCAATGTTTCTTCGACTTGGTTTTAGATGTCCGGCAAAGAAGGCAAAGTAGAAATGGAAGTGACTCCGTCTGGGGGACGGAGTCCAAACAGCAAGGAACCTCCGTCCCCAAGACGGAGTCGAACGACTAGTCGGACTCCGTCACGAAGACGGAGTCCGCGCAGGGAGCAGACTCCGTTTTCAACGCATAAATGGATGGAGATGGCTGTTCATTATAGAAAGCAGGTATGTAGATACGTGGGCGATCTCACGCAAACATTTCTTAAGTTCTCGTGAAAGTGTGAAAACGTCTAGCCATTATTGCAGTAATTAACATAAGATTTATGTTTATTTTTCATGTTACAGTACAGTGAGCTCAAAAAGGAGCTACGGAACTGTTGGGACCGCGCACGCGCCTGTGCGACTCCGCGTCTCGGCAGAGGGCGCGGGTGGGGGCGGACAGTGTGGTATGGCGGACGGACACGGCTTGTGTGTGGCCATGCGCCTCCGACAGTTTCTGTATGAATTGTTAATATACGTGTGATATACGTTAATAACGTGTTAATATACGTTTTGTTAATATACGTGTGAAATGTACATCACGGAGTTCCGAGTTTTCGTTACCCTTCCTGCCATTTCCGAGTCACGACGGACCTAACAACTGGCGCTGCGGACTTGAAATTTTTCTGTGGAAAAAATTAAGTGCGTGGCTTGTGAAAATGGCGGACACCGCGGAACAGATCAAGGCCCTCACGGCGGCCATTAACGGTCTTCTTCAACTGCAGATACAGCAGAGCCAGGCGCAAACCGCCTCTACTTCACGCGGGACACAAAGAACTACAGAATTCGACTTATACAACCAGTTGAGTGCCCGCGTGGAAAAATATGCATACGGGTCCGGCGACGAGATCAAGCCATTTGAAAAATGGCTCCTCCGCCACGAGTATACCCTCGTCGACGAGGCGGCGTCCCTTCCACCCGAGATGCAGACGCGTCTCGTGCTGGACAAGTTGGGACAAACGGAATACGACAGGTTGGTGGACCATGTGGCACCGACGGACCCTCCGAAGATGCCCCAGAAGCAGCTCATCGAGACGTTGTAGGAGCTCTTCCGCGACAGGGTACCGATTATACGTCGGCGCATCGAAATTCTTAATTTCCGGTACGACAAATCTTCGCCTATCAGGGAACATATTGATCGAATAAACCGCCACGCGGCAGAGTTCGATCGAGCGAATTTGTCGGACGATGGTCTGCGAATCGTGTTGCTGCTGCAGTCGCTCTGCTACTCGAAGGACAACGAGGCGTTAAAAAAATTGGCCCTGCGAGTGGTCGAAAAGCATCCTAACGCCACCATGAAGGATGTCGTCGCCGAGCTGGAGGCTCACTTGAACGTCTCCGCCGGCCTAAAGACTCTAGAGGATCCGGTAAAAGCTCCTCATTTGTCAAGCTGTGGTGTTGTGAAAACTAATCCAAAAAAAACTGTGCCGCGGAAGCTCGCGCAAAACAATAAACCACAAAACGATAAACTGCATGCGAAGCCAGATGGTAAGTGTTTCAGTTGTGGTGGTGCACATCTTCGGGCTACGTGCAAATTCCGCGAGGTGGTGTGCCACAAATGTGACAAAAAGGGCCACATCGCTTCCGTGTGTCGCGCCGGTGCGAAAGATTCGGGAATCGTCGGTAAGAACGCTAGCATAATTACCCAAACGATTTCCGCGACCGGCAGGCGTCGCCGTCGATACGTGTCGATCGTGATCGACGGAAGGACTCTACGTCTCCAATTCGATACGGGGTCTGATATTACCGTCATCGGTAAAGATGAATGGTGTCGGCTCGGATCGCCGAAACTGGTGGCGGGCGAGGCTGTCGAGCATGCCGGCGGCAGCAGGCTCAGCCTGATCGGTAGATTTCGTGGCCGGATACGTGCGATCGGACGCGAGGGTGAAGTCGACATCGACGTAGCGGGTCGAGACGGTCTCAACTTGCTTGGTCTGAACGCGATAGATACTCTCGATTTGTGGCCCGCGCTTCTGAGTGAGACGCGGGAGCCCGAGTGCATTTTGGGACTCCAACAGACCGGTTCGGCGGACTCCGGCGATTCAAGTGCGGGGGTCGTTGTTTCGGACGGGCGACCGTTCCCCTCTAGCCGGCCGCGTGCGTGCGGGGACGATCGGAGGGCTTCGCCATCTTCGCTCGCATATTTGGCGAAGATGCAGGTGGAGTTTCCCGGCCTGTTCGCAGACAGGTTGGGGACGTGCCTCGACTTCAGGGCCGCATTCGACCTGGAGGACAGCGCGAGGCCCGTGCGGCTTCCGTGCCGGCAGGTCGCGTTCGCCATGGAGCAGCCATTGGAGGAAGAGCTGCATCGCCTCGAGGAGGGCGGAATCATCGAGCGTGTCGAGTCTTCGGCGTGGGCTTCGCCAATAGTGATTGTAAAAAAGCATCCCACGCCGGAGGGTGGCAAGTGCAAGATTCGACTCTGCGCGGACTTCTCCACTGGTGTGAATCGGGCCCTGGTTGACAACCGTCACCCTCTGCCCAGTGTGGAGAACATTTTAGCTAAATTGAACGGAAGTTCGTGTTTCAGCGTTTTGGATTTGAGCGATGCCTTTTTCCAAATAGAGATCGCGGAGGGTTGTAGGGCAGTTACCACAATCGTTACACCAAAAGGGCTGTTTCAGTTCAAGCGTCTTCCATTCGGCATCAAGACGGCTCCTGCGATTTTCCAGCAGGCAATGGACCACACGCTCTCGGGTCTTCAGGGTGTGCACGCTTACATCGACGATGTGGTAATCACCGGCTCCAATAGAGAGGAGCACGACCAGCGCCTCAGCAGCGTCCTCACGCGACTCGAACAAAGGGGCTGGAGGCTCAGCGCGGAAAAGTGTGTCTTCGGCCTTGAGGAAATTAAGTATCTTGGGTTTATTATAAACGCCAAAGGTATTGCTACGGACCCTCAGGCTACACTTGCCGTGGCAAACATGCCGAAACCGACGAACGTTTCGGAGGTACAGAGCCTCCTCGGTATGATAAACCATTACGGTAAGTTTATCCCACACCTTCACCAGCTCAAGCAACCCCTAGAAGAACTCACCAGGAAGAACTGTCCCTGGAACTGGACATCGAAGCAGGACCGGGCAGTGGACCAGTTCAAAAGGGTATTGCTGAGCCCGCTCCTTCTGGAGCACTATGACCCCACCAAAACTCTCGTGGTGGCGGCCGATGCGTGCTCCACTGGCATCGGTGCGGTACTCCTCCAGCGAACTCCGGATGGCGCCGAGCGAGCGGTATATCACATGTCGCAGAGTCTCACGGACGTTCAGCGGAATTACTCCCAGCTGGAGAAGGAGGCCCTCGCTCTGGTTTCGGCAGTAGAGCGATTTCACAAATTCGTCTGGGGGAGGAAATTCATCCTTCAAACAGACCACAAGCCCCTTGTGGCGTTATTACAAACGGAAAACACGAAGGGCCTCAAACCGACTACAGCGGCTCGTCTAAAGCGTTGGGCCTTGAGGCTCCTGGGATACGACTTTCGTATCGAGTACATTTCTACGAAGGAGTTTGGCCAGGCGGACGCCTTGTCACGTCTGATTGAGAAGTTCCGTCGAGACAACGCGGAGGAACTGCAGGTGGCCGGCATCCGCGCGGTGGAGTCCGAGTTGCTGCAGGTTAGGAATTTGGCTCTTGACCATTTCGGGAGAGAGCTTCGCCGCGGCTTGAAGACTGCCACCGCCGAGGACCCTTTGCTCAGCTCGGTGATTAAGGCGATTCGGGACAATGCTTGGGATCGCGCACCGCACCAGGAGTCTCTGAAGCCTTTCAAGCAGCGCTCCGAGGACTTGAGTGTGATTGACGGCACGCTCCTGCTGGGTGACAGAGTTGTCATCCCGAAGAAGATGCAACCCGCGATCCTCACTGCCCTGCACAAGGGGCACCCCGGCATTAGGAGGACGAAACAACTCGCCAGAGAGTTCATCTATTGGCCGAAGATGCTGGACAACATCGAGCACATGGTGCGTCAATGTGACGCTTGCGCCATCGTGCAGAAGTTGCCGAGGAAAGTGCCTCTCGAACCCTGGCCTACTCCGTCGAGACCCATGGAGAGGGTCCACATTGATTACGCTGGACCCATTGAGGGTCAATACATGTTGATCTTCGTGGACGCGTTCTCGAGGTTCCTGGACGTCGCCATCACTTCGACAATTTCGGCGAGTCGTACGGTGGACCTCTGCCGCGAGACTTTCGCCAGATATGGGCCCCCGGACATCTTGGTCTCGGATCACGGGACGCAATTCACCTCGCAGTTGTTCGAGACATTTTGCGAGGAGATGCAATGCACGCATTTGATGTCGGCGGTCAACCACCCCCAGTCGAATGGACAGGTGGAAAGGATGGTGGATACAGTTAAGAGGGCCATCGCGAAAGATCCATCAAACTGGAGAAAACAGCTGTCTGTTTTCTTGTACAGCTACCGCTACACTCCTTGCTCATCGGCCGCCGGTGGAAAGTCCCCAGCGGAACTATTTTTCGGCAGACGTATTAATTCTGCATTTTCTAGATTGCTCCCGGGGGCAGGCTACAGGTCGCCGACCCGGTTCCCTCCAAAGGGCCGACCGTAGTGGAGCAATTCAACAAGCACCACGGAGCTCGACCAAGGAGTCTGACGGTGGGTGACCGCGTTGTCGTCCTCACCCGGAAGGATCACCGCGAGCGGGGCAGTATTTCCGGGGTCGCCTCGAGGACGCACTATTCTGTTCGTCTGGACAGCGGAGTCGAGGTCGAGCGCCACATTAACCACATTTGGCGAGGAGGTGTTGACCCTGATTCCGTGGATTCGGCTCCCGATCCGGGAGAGGTGGTGGACGAGGACGACTGGGCTCTCCTCACTCAGAATTCGAGCCAGCCGGCGGATGTCGCGTCCGACCCGGAAGCCGGGGGACCGCACCTGCCAACCGAGGCACTGGACTCCGGTACTGAGGATTCTGGAGGGTCAGCAATTCCGCCGACACCGTCCAGACCCGTCCGCAACCGACGCGCACCGCGGCGCCTGCAGCTGGACCCTAACGCTGCATCATACGCGTACTGGTAACCCTTTCTGAAGGAGGGAGATGTTGGGACCGCGCACGCGCCTGTGCGACTCCGCGTCTCGGCAGAGGGCGCGGGTGGGGGCGGACAGTGTGGTATGGCGGACGGACACGGCTTGTGTGTGGCCATGCGCCTCCGACAGTTTCTGTATGAATTGTTGTTGTTAATATACGTGTGAAATGTACATCACGGAGTTCCGAGTTTTCGTTACCCTTCCTGCCATTTCCGAGTCACGACGGACCTAACAGGAACATATCGTACGGAGGTCGAAGAGAAGGAAGAGGAGGGAGTGGAGGGAGAGGAGGGAGAGGAGGGAGAGGAGGGAGAGGAGGGAGAGGAGGGAGAGGAGGAAGAGGAGGGAAAGGAGGAAGAGGAGGGAGAGGAGGGAGAGGAGGGATAGTTAATAATTTTTTTTATTTATAAAAATTTAATGAAATAAATATATTTATACCCATCTCTGATATTTTGTGATATAATTGAGGCAGTGGGAGCAACAACGGACTAACCCACATTTTTTCGAAATTGAGTTAGTAGCAATAACATATTCCAATAGGCTCTAATAATCATATAAAATAGGAAGAAAAAAATATTAATTTGCGTTAGTCCGTTGTTGCTCTAAAGGTGCCATTTCCAATGCGCGACTCGCCGCGGCGGTCGGCGACGGTCCCACTAGTGCAAAGGAGAAGTATGCATCTGTTTCTCCCTTGCACTAGTGGGACCGCCGCACAGTGGGACAAACTGCTCCTTTTTGTGTCAAAATCGTAGAACTTTTGATAGGAATAAGATAGAGGGATGAATATTTTTCGAGGTTAAAGCTAAGATGTTACAGAATAAGAGAAAAATATTTAGAATGTATGACAAACAAATTTTGACCTTGAAAATGTACGTCAAATTTGACATTTTCGAAGAAAATTTCGGTTTTTCCGTTATAGCGTAAAATTGAAGTTTTTCCTTTACTTGTTATACATCACTTCCTATAGATTTTGACGCGCTGAATTAAACTCTGTTCGCAGAATTTGTCTAGCCCTTCAGGATTCGAAGAAAAATACGATTTAATGGGTTACGCTCACAACGGACGTTCGGCAAGCCGGAAATTCAGAAAATTATGAAACTCGGTGTGAAAGTAGAGTAGTTCATCCGTAACGCAACGCTATTTTTGTTGGTGCCATAATGCAGTTTTTGGGGGTGAAATCACCCATTGAAAAAAATGCAGAGTTTTCTTTTCCATGGAATATCTCGAGAACGGTGAGAGATGTCGAAAAGAAGTTTAAACAGAAGGTACATCGTTTTCTTATATCTACAAAACCGCGTAAAAATATTTTTCGAAAAGTCCATATTTTTCAACTTACCCCCACCACGAACCCTTAGAATTAAGTTTTTGTATTTTGTAAATATATGCTGAAATATTTCTGGATAATCGGTTTTCATACATATAAATAGTTTGTGTTATATCTTTTTTTGCAAACAAATAAAAGCTCTATTGCCGAATTTGAAGTCCATTGTAGCAGTTTCCATTAATAAAATGGTTTCTTAAATCCATATTTAAATTCTTATTTATATAAAGTTTAGACAGCTTTCAATTATTTAAGCAAGACTCAGCTCTTTTTGTACACCCTGTATTGTTTGATTATACATTGACAGAATTATACTAATAGAAAACGATAGATACTTTGAAAATAACGGTTTGTAATTGGTACAATAATGATATTCTTCATAGAAATGATTAAAACAATAATACTTGCCACACCATCCACATCGCATAAAAGCCGGCTCCCCACAAACACTACATTTGGGTATAAGCTTTTCATTCCTGAAGTAACAGAAATCTACAGGATTTGAAATTCGCTGGGATGCGTTTCTAGATGTGTCTCTTGCTTAAATAATTCAAAGGTGTCTAAACTTTATATAAATAATAATTTAAATATGGCTTTAAGAAAACATTTTATTAATGGAAACTGCTAAAATTTACTTCAAATTCGGTAATAGAGGTTTTATTTGTTTGCAAAAAATATATAATGTTGCGGACACCCTATGGATGAGATCCATGGCCCGCTGGTGTTCGCAACGAAGACAAGAGACAGCGAGAAGAAGGTGATCGTATCGATCACCTATCAAGCTGTCAATCGAGAGTCAGCCGCCATACCGAACGAACGTATCTCGTGACCATCTTAGATTATTGATCTTATAGTTTGTTACTGCTTTGTTGTGTTACGCCATTAAATGTTCTGTTACACTTGTTATACATTACAGTTAAATTATGACGACCGCGAGACGTAACAATAATATATAAACTATTTATACGTATGAAAAGAAATTATCAAGAGGTATTTCAGCATATGTGTACAAAATACAAAAACTTAATTTTAAGGGTTAGTGGTGGGGATAACTTGAAAAATATAGATTTTTCGAAAATTATTTTCACGCGGTTTTGTAGATAAAAAAACGATGTACCTTCTGTTTAAACTTCTTTTCGACATCTCACACCGTTCTCGAGATATTCCACGGAATAGAAAATTCTGCATTTTTTCAAGGGGTGATTCCCCCCCCCCCCCCTCAAATAGCATTAAGGCACCAACATAGGATTGTATTACGGATGAACTATTCTACTTGCATATCGAGTTTCATAATTTTCTGGCTTGCCGAACTTCCCTTGTGAGCGTAACCCATTAAATCGCATTTCTCTTCAAATCCTGAAGGGCTAAACAAATTCTGCGGACAGATTTGAATTCAGGGCGTTAAAATATATAGGAATAGATGTATAACAAGTCAAGGAAAACCTTCAACCACACGTTATAACGGAAAAACCGAAATTTTCTTCGATAATGTCAAATTTGACGTAGATTTTCAAGGTCAAAATTTGTTTTTCATACATTCTCAATATTTTTCCCTTATTCTGCAACATCTTAGCTTTAACCTCGAAAAAGATTCATCCCTCTATCTTATTTCTATCAAAAGTTCTACGATTTTGACACAAAAAGGAGCAGTTTGTCCCATTGTGCGCCGCCGGCCGCCGCGGCGAGCCGCGCATTGGAAATGGCACCTTGACTGTCTCAATTACTATAACATAAATTTTACAGCGATTTCAAGTGATGTATGTGTTACGGTAAAAGCGTTAATTTAGTACATGTATACAGTTCATAACAGTTCCTAGTCCATGTATGCCTAAGATGCATATAACCTAACCTACAATCGTACGAAAATGCATGCATTGACTGCGTTACGTATTTTAGCGGTGATTTTACAATACGAACGCGGGTTGGCGCCCGTGGAGCGCTGAACCGCTCTGCTCGTCGGAGTGTGGGAAGTTCAAAATAAAATTAGGCACAAAGAAAACTATTTGTAAGTTAAATACTGGCATTTATTGAACAGTTTGGCAAGCTGGTTATCGACAGACTGACTAGCGTTTCAAAATCTCCTCCGAGGTCCTCGTCGAAGTCGCTGGCTAAATCCTCCTAGTCCTCCCATAGATCCTTCTAGTCCAATCAGGATGAAGGATGTAGCAGATCCAAGCGGTAGGCCGTCCTTCGGATGTCCGTACGCCCCCGCGAATTGGCGTCCATCTTTTCCTCCGTCTTCGGGTGGTGGTGGAAAACTCGGTGGAGGCGCGCTTTTCCGTTACACAGCGGGGTGCCCACGTGGGAAGAGAAAGTAGGCTCTACTCCGAGGATCGAGAAAACAACGCTTGAAGGAAATTTATGACTTCCTTAGCGACGCCAATACTTCTGGAGTCAATCAACACTCCTAAAGACTAACAAAGGACAAGGCCTTCTCAAGAGATTACGTGACTTAGGAAAAAAAACACGATTCGTTTCGGGGCCTGTTAATTGGTGCCTCTTCCTGTTTTCGAGCTCTGCCCAAGATCTTTCCCACGTATGCCACCCGCATCGCGCATCCTTAACAATATTTCTTCAATCGCACGCAAACATCTGCTTTCAAATTTCGGTCCTGATTTACTTATCGATTACGTACAATTTCCAGCCACGTTCAAGCGATAGCGTAACAACTGCATCACGCTTTTACCGTGGCACATGTATCCAGCTAACGCTTCAGTTTTGCTATGATCCCACGTTGGCAGCAGTGATGCCAGATTCGGGACGGGTTCCCTCGAGAATTTCCCCCACCTCGCCAGCACACTACGCCGGAGCTGCGTGTCCGTGAGCTCGGCGCTTCGGACAACGTCGGGAAGACGAGGGAGAAAACGAATGTGTGTCTTTCTCTCTCGCTCTTGAAACGCTGTGATCCACGGTGAGGTGCAAACGACACGCGGCCGTGCGCGATCTTCTTGAGTGTCTCGAGATACACTTTTCACTTTCTGACATATGCATAATACTCTTGTAATGAAAAAAAATTTGGAAAAAGTTTTGTTACGGGAATCACGTTTTAAGACCTCCTGATCACGTTTTGACTATTTAGAAAAGAGCTTTTTTTAAATATCTCATATATTTGTTAACACGATTACGTTTAAACGGCAAAATGGATTTCAATGAAACTTTATATTTAAATTTTATATTCTTGTCTTAAGATCCGGTTAGATCACGAAAAATAATAATTACCCAATATGGTTCTTCGATTTTTCAGATATACGAACTAAATTCTACATTAAAAAAAAGTTAATTAAAGTTCTTCTGTAACTTCTTTAACAAAGAAAAATGTACATTCGTAATTTCTTGTTTTCATTTTAAATTTCCGGATTTTTTATTTGAGCTATTTCTATTTTTCAAATCTTAAAATGAATTTTTTTATTAAAAGATGAATCTTTTGATACTGTAAATTGGTGAACTTTGTTAAAATTAGAATCCACTCTTGGCCAGTACCATGGACGCTGTAGCAGTCTACGATAAAAAATATTTCGTCAGAGTATGATCTAAAATCTAAACGTAATCACATTTCTCGCTAGATTTTTCGATAATTATATCAAGTTGTGACAAAGAATTACGCACTATTTACAAATTAATTACGCGCAGCGTGCACGCTACCGCTCGATGGAAACTACGGGAAAGTCCTCTTCCATCGGGAGGGAAATGTAAACAATTGGTTATGCGAAGCTAACATCGCGATACATGTTGTACACTAAAATGTACAAAAATATTACAAAAATAGAAAAGAAAGGCACCACGTAAATATATCAATTGGGTTCGATATATTGACGAGATGTAAGACTGAAATAATGCTACAATTGTTTACATTTCCAAAGGATAGATAGCAAGCGGAGGTATTTACTATAATACATGCGACAGAATTTCGAGATAATTGTTACATATAAAATGAATATAATTAAGAATATACATTTATTTGTACAATTATCTCGAAGTTCTCTCTATAAATCATATGTACAGCAAGCAAGCGAATTTATTGCAAGGATAGAACAAGAATTGCGTGAGGTAAATCGAACAACTATTTACATATTCGCGATGTCCAAAAATCGAATGAAATAGAAAATGGATGAAATTGATAATATTCTGAACATCACCAATTTGCATTACCCGACGTAGAAGGAAAATCCGCGAGGCCATCAACGGCATGTAAACGTAAACTACTCTTTTGCTTCTTCGCAAAAGTTGCATATAAATTCTCAGATGACATGAGAGATAGATGTTTGTCATCTACCTCCATGGTCTGAACTGTTTCCCCGTGCGCCTTTAATGCCGATTTCGTTACGCACATGGCATTAACGGTGGTCGAACAAAGTCGGTTTCGTTTCTTTTTCTTTATGTCGGGAAGCATGGAAAACGATCTTTCAGCATCGGCGTTTGAATTGGGAAGACTTCTAATGGAATTTAATAATTCCTGCGAACATGGATACCTATTTAAATGAGCCTTGATCGTTTCGCGTTAACAACACCGTTTTCCAAACATCATCAAAAGCTAATGTACAAAGCATCTGCTTGTCTCTATTTGAAAAATTCAGGTGCAATGTCGACCATTCTTTTTGCAAACCGTCTTCGTCGAAACCGCCCAATTTCTGAGCAATAAAGAGAACACTTTCGAAGGAAGTGTCTCTGTCATTATCTACTAATGCCAAATGAGGCTCAAAAACACATAACTTGCTCAGAAATTCGTCATCGATTGGCAATCGATTACGAATTTCGTTTGCAGCCGTTATGTAAAACTTAATACAATTTTCTCGAACGGTTTGGACAACATCGGGTTTGCCTTCTGCAACTAACTGACAAAGAAAAGTGTCACAATCCGAACCTAAATGAATACTATTAAATGCAATTTGATTATCGCCTCTTGAAAAATCGATTAATTTTACTGAATCCATGTGCTTCAAAAGCTGTGGTTTCAAAAAATTACGTAAAATATTGTACAAAAGAGTTTTGGCAGTATTTTGAAGCAAATAGATTCTTGTTTGTTGCGACTGAAAGAATAAACTAAACTCATTAAAATACTCTAGAACGTATTTCAAAAACAGAAGATATGCTTTCGCTTCTGAATTTTGCACGATGATAAGCAGATCTTCCCCAGACTTTGTCTTCTCACTTACGACCAATTCTTGCAGAAAGTGCAACACACTGTCCCAATTTTCTAAAAGTGTAACTACGGATGAATAACGCGATAACCATCGCGTAGTACACAATTTTAAAATTTTGCGGTCAGTAGATTGAAAACATTGCTGAAATTCGCGAAAAATGGCCGAGCGTTTGGGACTGCTATAAATGAATGTTGCGACTTTCCGTAATAATTCCTCACAGACCTCGGGAATGGTAGCGCATGCTGCATGCACTACCAATGCAGAGGAGTGACATGGACACGGCATGGTGAAAAATTTTTCACCGCGAATTTCTGCAAGTTTAGTCTTGAATGACAAGTAACGCCCTGTCATGACAGAAGCGTTATCACACGACAAAGCAAGAATGTTTTCGAACGGAATTTGCTTTTTCCACATGGAGTTCCTAAATGAGGTAAATATTTTATCGGCAGTACATTCTCGCGCGTCAAGATTAATTAATTCTACTAATTCCGTTCGAACATCCAAAGTCTCGGGTGCGACATACCGAACAATAAACGACATCCATTTCTCATTGGTAAAGTCGGATGTCTCATCAATAAATACTGAAAACTTAGAATTCTGTAAAACATGACTAAGACGCTCTGTTTCCCGAGAACACAGAACGTTCGATATAATACTAGAACACTTTGTTCGACCACACGTCATATGTTTCAAAACATCAGGATTTTCCCAACGTCTTGGAAAAATGTAAGAATCGCCTCTGCAGATTGATGCGAAATATTTTTCTCGGCTACTAATGCAGCAAAACGAATTTCCGCGACTTTTTTTCGTTCATCAAATGACAAAGGCGATTCCTCGCATTGCGATCTGAAATCGTTCGATTTCCTCACATCCATTCCATTTTTTTCACAGTTTTTGATGTGGCACTTGGAATCCGCGTGACGTTGGATTTGCGACGTCCCGCAAGGAAATGATTTTTTACAAACCGAACAGAAACACGAAAAAGGATAATCGGCGACCTTATTCAACCAGGGCTTGAAATCCTCAAGCCATTGAGGCATAAAAATCTTTCTCGAAACCTTAGCATGCACAGTTTTCCGCGAAATTTTTTTAGAAAAAAAATATTTATGTCTCGCTGATTCCGCATGCCTTTTAACGCTCGAGGAGCCGCAAGAAAAAGTTTTCTCGCATGAAGAACAGTAGAAAAGGCTTTTATCATTAGGTACTCTGCGAATCCACGATCGGAACTTCTCATTCGTTTCCCACAACGGCCGATAAACAGGAGTAGTCTTTTCAACTGTTTTCTCAAACGTTTCCATCGTACTTACCACGAAAAAATTGAAAATGTAGGAAAAATATTATATGTATACAAAGCAACAAGCAAATGCTAGCGTATAGAAAAGGGGAGATATAGGGGGCTACTAATTACACACTACACTTCCAACACGATAGATCCGAATTCACGAAATAGGAGATGACAGAAGAAAAACATGCAGACAGCGCGGAACAAATAGTACCCACCACCTGATCTCTAATTCTATTGAAATGACGGTTAAATGTCGCGAAGCGCAATAGCGCCCCCCCCCCCCCCGCGAAACGCGTCGACACGTAAACAAAACATACGCGACCACAGATCGCGAATCGCGCAGCTTCGCGTATGAGAAATAAACCACACGTCTCAATATAATAAGATTTATTTACCAAGTAAATTTCGACAGCTCGCTTGGGTACCGACTTGTACCCTCTGAAAGATTTCGACCGAATGTGTTTCGCATGCCTTACTCTCTAGCTTTCGACCAACAAACAAAAAGGAAAGAACTAGAAAGAAGAAGAATAGAGGGATAGGTGGAAAACAAAGAGGAAAGCAAAAAAAAACAGAGAGAGGCATAGAGAAAGCACTGAGAAAAAGGGGCAGAAAACTGCACTTGGGTTCGCGCGGATCTGACCGTCAAATGTACTTGACGAAAACCAGGCTCGAGCGAACCCTCGAAACGAGAAACAAAAAGAATAGATAGGAAATCGTAAAATAGTAAGAAAAATTCAGAAAGGAGTAACAGCAAGGCAATGGTGACAGTACTGAACTGCCACAGATGCATTTACCAGTTACCTTTCTCTCCTATTCTTGTACAATTCCTTTATACCAATTTACACATTTTAGTGTACAACATGTATCGCGATGTTAGCTTCGTATAACCAATTGTTTACATTTCCCTCCCGATGGAAGAGGACTTTCCCGTAGTTTCCATCGAGCGGTAGCGTGCACGCTGCGCGTAATTAATTTGTAAATAGTGCGTAATTCTTTGTCGCTACTTGATATAATTATCGAAAAATCTAGCGAGAAATGTGATTACGTTTAGATTTTAGATCATACTCTGAAGAAATATTTTTTATCGTAGACTGCTACAGCGTCCATGGTACTGGCCAAGAGTGGATTCTAATTTTAACAAAGTTCACCAATTTACAGTATCAAAAGATTCATCTTTTAATAAAAAAATTCATTTTAAGGTTTGAAAAATAGAAATAGCTCAAATAAAAAATTCGGAAATTTAAAATGAAAACAAGAAATTACGAATGTACATTTTTCTTTGTTAAAGAAGTTACAGAAGAACTTTAATTAACTTTTTTTTTATGTAGAATTTAGTTCGTATATCTGAAAAATCGAAGAACCATAATGGGTAATTATTATTTTTCGTGATCTAACCGGATCTTAAGACAAGAATATAAAATTTAAATATAAAGTTTCATTGAAATCCATTTTGCCGTTTAAACGTAATCGTGTTAACAAATATATGAGATATTTAAAAAAAGCTCTTAGAACTTTCCAAATTGGCTGCACTAATAGCCACTCTCAGTGGGCTTTATATTTGAGTTTAATAAAAGTCCCGAATTTATAGACGAGGACGGCAAGCCAAGTGTCCGCCAGATGATTAACGCTGTTTTAGGGAAAAACCCTGACCATCGGCTATATAATAACGGAGCTCTTCGTAACATGCCGCCCCCCTTGAACGGTCACGTTCAATGAGTTACAAAGTACTACAAAAAAAAAATATGAATATGTACTTCGGTTGGTCTACATGCATTAGTCTAATTAAGTCTACGTTACGCGTCTGATTAAATAAAAAACATAGACACATGTTATACAGAGTGTCCGCGGGAAGACTGAACAGCTAGATATCTCCTAAAGTATTGGAGATAAAAAAATAAAAAAAATATGGAATCGCATGGTTCGAGGGGGCCAATTTATTAGCGCAGACGAATTTTTTCTTCGATTATTATTTTAAAAGATACGATGGTCAAGTTCGGTTTTTTAAATGGAACTATTTTTTTTGAAGAGGTCACTTGATAGTGCGTTCCAAGACAAATTCAATAAGCTATAATGTATACAATTTATTTCCACTGGTTTTTAAGATATTGCGCTTGCAAATTTACTGATTTTCCTTGGAAGAAAACCCGCTGGACTAGCAAGGACCGGGGACGGTCTTGCTGGCGCCGCGGGTGGCCTTGCCTATTGAAACAGATACCTACCTGCCAAAGGTCTACGCCGGTAATGGCAGGCCCAAACGCTGGACAATTCTTTTCCGTCAGAAATGCTACTTAGGTAGATACATCTGCGGTATCGAGAAGCGCACCGTTACTTTTATTTTGCACTTGCTCCTACGCTCGGATGGCCGGTTCTTTTGGGAGGGATGCAAGTTCGATTGGTTAGAGTTAGGAGGTGTGAAAGTTGCTAGACCAAATTTCAGCCATAGGGGGCAGATTGTATTAGGACCAATCGGATTTGCATCCCTCGCAAACGGCTGCTCTCTTGAGGAGAGCCTCTTCACAACAAAACCTCCCCCCCCCCCCCAATGCCCACCTGCTCTCGCACGGAATACGTCAACACATGCTTCTGTTTTGATATTGGAGCTGGTGTTTATACTCGAGAGATAAAGGATTTGTGTGAATTTTTAGGGAGGACCTCGCGTCGACAGCGGGCTACCCGTTTTCTTCTTGTGTCTCTCCACGAGGCGCATTAACGGTGGACTGTAGGAGCGTAGATGCCCGGATGCCAGTTATTGAATTCAGGAGACGATAGAAACACTTTATTACAAAACACACATACACTATAATATTAAAGTAAATCGTATTCCTCTCGGGCAGGAGTACTGATAATGATCGAACTTGCGCCCTACTTCGCGCAGACCGATTACACGGAGGGTACTCGAGTCACACTCTGCACATATGATAGGGTAAATCCGGGAGACGCGGTCGGGCCGGGGAGTTGGTCGAGTCACTATATTTCAGACTCTATACGTAAAAATTGCGTTAAAGTGCAGACCAGTTACTTCCCTAGAAGCCAAACAATTGAATGAA
This sequence comes from Andrena camellia, assembly GCA_029448645.1. Taxonomy (NCBI): domain Eukaryota; kingdom Metazoa; phylum Arthropoda; class Insecta; order Hymenoptera; family Andrenidae; genus Andrena; species Andrena camellia. The sequence goes on from CM055681.1 coordinate 16,829,389, forward strand.
TAGCGTCATTTCGCTTCCTTCTGTGTTTTTCTGGATTTATAGGCTATAAAAGGTAAATTGAGGTTACATTTAACCTGTTTTGTCAAACAGCGGTGTACAGAATCGTATTTAAAATATACTTCTAAGTTTATTTTCGCTTAATGTTTGGGATAATAAGATAGTAGAGATATTGAGGGACAATGCAGCCAAAGTATTTGACCATATTAACTCTTCCTCTCAAAGCTAACGAGAATACCATCTCTCGCTGCAGAAAGGTGAGACGGTCGAGTTATGATTTTTTTATTATTTTTGTTTATTTTTTTATTTTTTTAGTATTATTTTATTATTATTTTTGTTTATTTAGTTTATTTATTCACTTTTGTATTCATTTGCCTTGCTTATCGCCAGTAGGTAGTTCACTTTTTCTTTGATGTGTTCTTTACTTTTTTAGCGTAAACAAATTAAATATCAATGAATCTGTAGTTGTATTCACTCATAAATAATTTGGTTTTATCCTTTGTTAATTTTCCATGATTAATTACGTGACTGGTCTCTGTCAACTACGAAAACCATTTCTCCCGGTACCTCGGGAGAGGTGGTCAGATGTCATGACTTCAGTTTTCAACCCGATTTACATTAAATATTGTGTTAAAGCAAATATCGACCAGTGTTTCTGAATCAGCATAAAATTCTGAACATGCAGGTTTGTTCTGATAAAATAAGTAATGTCTATATTAGTTTTAATAGCCATTTTATATTAGGTCGTCCGCGTCTCCCGGATTTACCCTACAGGGTGAATCTGGAACTACGCCCGTCGAAGGATGCAGCTTGGTACCCCGTGACGAGGACAACCCCCAGCAGTGCCTCACCGAATTTTATGGCTTTTTCCGGAAAAAGGTATGAATTCTGAGCCGAACGTAGCGAATTGAGGTCGAGCCCCCGCAATCGAGGGTGAAATATCCATTACAGCGTATTAAGAAATTCTTTTCTTCATCGCATCGAAAGGGACGTGACGCCAATGGATTCCTTATGTTTTTCTGATGAAAGTCATACCAAAGGTCATGCAAATCGGACTACTTTGACACAAGCTATTTGTATTCCTTATGTAAAAGTTGTCCTATTTACACGATATTTGGCATGATTTTCATCGGAAAAATATGAGGCATCCTTCGGTGTCACTTCCATATCGATACGATAAGAAATAAAGAATTATTTTATTTCTGGAACAGGTATGAATCCTCGGCCGACCCCGGAAAATTGTGGTCGACCCCCCGTAGTCGAGGGTGAAAATGTGAAATATTCCTTTCAGCGTAGTAAGAAATTCTTCATTCTTTATCGCATCGAAAAGGCTGTGACGCCAAAGGATTCGTTATGTTTTTCCGATGACGATCATACCAAATTTCGTGTAAATCGGACTATTTTTAACCAAGTCAAATCAGCTTGAAATGATACAAATCGATTTTCCATGGAATTTCCTTTATCAAGGTCCGAATTACGTCGTTCTTGGTGTTAGTTTCATCGGCGAAACGTGAGGAATCGATGGGTGTCGTTTTCGCAAAGATCTGATAAGAAATGCGCTAGTCGAAGATTGCTCACTTCTTAATAGGCACTCGAACCCCTTTGAGGGTCGAAAGTCATAAAATCGAATGAGGTACTGCGAAGGGCTGTTCTCGCCACGGGGTACCAGGCCGCATCTCCTTGACGGGCGTTGCTCCAGATTTACCCTGTGTCTGTTTCAGCAATAAAATAATCCTTTACTCTTTATCGTATGGATATGGACGTGTGGCCGATGGATTCCTTGGGGTTTTCCGATGAAAATCATGCCAAATATCGTGTAAATAGGACAACTTTTATATAAGGAGTACAAATAGCTTGTGCCAAAGTAGTCCGATTTGCATGACATTTGGTATGATTTTCATCAGAAAAACATAAGGAATCCATTGGCGTCACGTCCCTTTCGATGCGATGAAGAAAATAATTTTTTAATACGCTGTAATGGATATTTCACCCTCGACTGCGGGGGCTCGACCTCAATTCGCTACGTTCGGCTCAGGATTCATACCTTTTTCCGGAAAAAGCCATAAAATTCGGTGAGGCATTGCTGGGGGGTTGTCCTCGACACGGGGTACCAGGCTGCATCCTTCGACGGGCGTAGCTCCAGATTCACCCTGTATCATATGTGCAGTGTGTGACTCGAGTACCCTCCGTGTAATCGGTTTGCGCGAAGTAGGGCGCAAGTTCGATCATTATCAGTACTCCTGCCCGAGAGGAATACGATTTACTTTAATATTATAGTGTATGCGTGTTTTGTAATAAAGTGTTTCTATCGTCTCCTGAATTCAATAACTGGCATCCGGACATCTACGCTCCTACAGTCCACCGTTAATGCGCTTCGTGGAGAGACACAAGAAGAAAACGGGTAGCCCGCTGTCGACGCGAGGTCCTCCCTAAAAATTCACACAGATCCTTTATCTCTCGAGTATAAACACCAGCTCCAATATCAAAACAGAAGCATGCGTTGACGTATTCCGTGCGAGAGCAGGTGGGCATTGGGGGGGGGGGGGGGTTTGCTGTGAAGAGGCACTCCTCAAGAGAGCAGCCGTTTGCGAGGGATGCAAATCCGATTGGTCCTAATACAATCTGCCCCCTATGGCTGAAATTTGGTCTAGCAACTTTCACACCTCCTAACTCTAACCAATCGAACTTGCATCCCTCCCAAAAGAACCGGCCATTTGAGCGTAGAAGCAAGTGCGAAATAAAAGTAACGGTGCGCTTCTCGATGCCGTAGATGTACCTACCTAAGTAGCATTTCTGACGGAAAAGAATTGTCCAGCGTTTGGGCCTGCCATTCCGGGCGTAGACCTTTGGCAGGTAGGTATCTGTTTCAATAGGCAAGGCCACCCGCGGCGCCAGCAAGACCGTCCCCGGTCCTTGCTAGTCCAGCGGGTTTTCTTCCAAGGAAAATCAGTAAATTTGCAAGCGCAATATCTTAAAAACCAGTGGAAATAAAGTGTACACATTATAGCTTATTGAATTTGTTTTGGAACGCACTATCAAGTGACCTCTTCAAAAAAAATAGTTCCATTTAAAAAACCGAACTTGACCATCGTATCTTTTAAAATAATAATCGAAGAAAAAATTCGTCTGCGCTAATAAATTGGCCCCCTCGAACAATGCGATTCCATATTTTTTTTATTTTTTTATCTCCAATACTTTAGGAGATATCCAGCTGTTCAGTCTTCCCGCGGACACCCTGTATACACTTGTCCAACAAGAACAAAATAACAAAACTTATAAATACGTAGCAAACATATGTACAAACTTATAATTATTACATTGGTATCATGACATTCATAGCATATGCATAACTCACACAATAAACACCACGCATCAATTGTCATCCGGGGGTACTGGACTCAATTTCTTAACACTACGCTTGTATTCTCCATTTAGAGTTCTTACAGTCACCACTCGGACGATATCATCGTCACCAGGATGAACGGCGACAATACGGCCCATAAGCCAGCACAGTGGGTGTGTGTTGTCTTCCTTCAAAATAACCAGCATACCCTCTTTGATTGTGGTTGTCCGTGTATCGTGCCATTTTTTACTGACAGTCAGCTGATTCAGGTACTCCTTGTACCACCTGGTCCAGAAATGTTGACGGATTTGCTGAGCGCGTTGCCATGATGACAAACGACCTATCGGAACACTCGTAAAATCGCACTCCGGCGTGCTTGTTAATGAGTCACCTATCAAGAAATGACCGGGAGTTAAAGGAGTTAGATCATTAGGATCAGATGACAAGGGGATCAAAGGGTAAGAATTAAGGATAGCTTCTATCTCAGTTAAACACGTGGCAAGGTCTTCGAAAGCGAGCAAGGTATCACCTAGCACACGCATCATATGATGTTTTAGGGATTTTACTGCTGCCTCCCATAGCCCACCAAAATGTGGGGCTCGCGGAGGAATAAAATGCCAGCGTACCTGTTGGTTAACTAAATAATTAAAAATGTGGTTATTGCGATTTTCCGTGGAAATCGCAGTACATATCTTCTGCAATTCGCGATTTACAACAACAAAATTAGTTCCGTTATCGCTATAGATATCAGTACACCTGCTGCGCCTAGCGAAAAAACGCTTCAAAGCTGCAAGAAATGCGTCAGACGTTGAGTCACTCACGAGTTCCAAATGTACCGCTTTGGTACTGAAGCAAACAAACACTGCTACATAGCATTTGATTTTCTTCGTGTTCCTGTATTTTTTCTCCTTTATTTGAAATGGACCACAGTAGTCCACTCCAGCTATCAAAAACGGTCGACTGAATGACACCCTGTCCTTCGGAAGTTGCCCCATTGGGTATTGAGGGACTGATTGGTCTCAGTTTATGACAGATTGTGCATTTCCGAAGGACAGACTTAACCGTCACCATGCCACTAATCGGCCAGTATTTCTGACGCACCGCGTGCAACGTGCTCTGTGCTTCAGCGTGACCGTGACTCAGATGTAACTCCCGAATAATTAAGTTCGTAACATGGTGATTTTGTGGCAACAATAACGGATGCTTAATTGAATATGTTAATGTCGAGTGTTTTAATCTACCACCTACTCGCAGTAGGCCATCGACATCTAAAAATGGACATAAAAGAGTTAATCAATTTCCACGCTCCAAAGTGTGTTTAGCGGTCAAATCACGAATCTCCTTTGGAAAAACTGATGCTTGCAATAATTTAATGATCCTAATATGCGCCTGCCTGATCTCATCGGAAGTGAGAGGTCCTCCACGTTTCGATTTTTTATGTGTGTTTTCGTAGAATCTCAAACAATATCCGATAACCCGCTGCAATAGCGCAAATGATAAAAATTTTTCTAGAATTTCATAATCTAACTTGGTTGTAGTGTGTAAAACTACAACCTTACGTCTTTCGGGAAGCTCTACTGGTTGCAGCTCATGATGTGGCCAAGTATCCTCTGATTGAGACAACCAGCGCGGTCCGGCAAACCACATATCTGCCTTAAGAAATTCTCGAATATTCATTCCTCGTGTTAAGAGATCTGCCGCGTTAGATTCCGACGGCACATGTGACCACTGACTTGGTGTACTGTGTTGCTGTATTTTACTAACTGGATTAGCAACAAATACCTTTAGTGTATGTGGTGCTGTATTTATCCAGTGTAATGTGATGGTTGAATCCGACCAAAACACCACCCTTTCGAATGACAAATTTATGGCCTTGACAACGATAATGTGCAGCTTTATGAGTAACACAGCAGCACACAACTCTAACCTGGGCAATGACTGAGTTTTTAGTGGAGCTACCTTTGATTTTGATGAAACGAGCCGTGTTGTATACTCTTGCCTAGCATTCGATGTTCTAATATAGATACATGCACCGTATGCCTGTTCGCTCGCGTCGCAAAACCCGTGTAATTGAAGATGAGTGTGATCTTCTGAAATAACGCGCCTCGGTATACAAACGTGTTTTATTAATGGCAATTGTGATTAAAACGTAACCCATGCGGTATGAACGTCTAACGGCACCGATTCGTCCCAATCGAGTTTACATTTCCAAAGGTGTTGCATCAATATTTTGACCTGCACAATTATAGGACCCACTAACCCTAAAGGATCGAAGAGTTGCGCGATCCGTGATAGCATAGTTCGCTTTGTAACCTTCTCTAATGGTTCTACATGCTTATTGAGATATCCGAGGGTGTCTTGCCGAGCCCTCCAGTACAAATGTTTGGGAATGCATTAGTTCCCCTCATCGCCACACTCCAGCTCGAAGGACCAAAAAATGTTTGAGATTGACCACGCTGTTGAATGTGAGGTTATGAGTCGACGGTGAATAGGTGCAGGCTTAAGCGAGAACGCGTACTTGAGTAGGTAATGTCACTTTAGTAAATACTGGATGAGTGTGAAATGATTGATGCGAGTGGTGAGTGAACAAATTGCGTAAACTGATAACACTTGAATTCGGCAAGTGAACGTGTCACTGAGAAAACCAAGAGAGAGAGTAATGGCTGAACTTCCTTCCGCGCGCCGCGAATCCTCACATTCAACAGCGTGGTCAATTTCAAACAACAAACCTAGCGTTTTTATGTCGTCTGACTCGTTTAAAATTATGTGATCTTTAGCAGTGGTATCTCTAAACCGTTCAATTAGACACGGTTCATCCGACATCCATTGACGTAATTGAAACCCCCCCTTCTCTGCTAAGCTGATTAAATCGTCTCTATGAATCATGCCTTCCTGCACTGAGTTTACTCCTGTCAAAACATCATCTACATAGAAATCCTCCAAAAATACCCTCGCGGCACTTGGATAGGTTTTAGCTTCGTCTCGCGCTAACTGTTGGAGTGTTCTAACCGCAAGGAAAGGAGCCGATGCTGTCCCGTACGTAACTGTATTCAATTGATACGTCTTTAATGGATCGTCAGAATTCTCACGCCAAATTATTTTTTGATATTTTCGATCAGCTTTGTTTACGTTAACTTGTCTATACATTTTCGCGATATCAGCAATTAAAACATATTTGTGTAACCGAAAACGAAGTACCACACTGACGAGGTCGTCTTGAATCGTTGGTCCTACCATCAACGTTTGATTTAACGATAGACCCGATGATGAACGCGCTGATGCATCGAACATCACTCTGACTTTTGTAGACACGCTGTCGGCTTTAATGACTGGATGGTGAGGCAAGTAACACCCTGACGGTTTTTCATCTAAGATTTCAGTCATATGGCCAAGACGTTCATATTCCCTTAGAAACTCGACGTACTGAGATTTAACATTGCTATTTCGACTGAGGGACCGCTCTAATGAAAAAAATCGTTTCAGTGCCACATGATGTGTGTCACCAAGTTTATCCCTCTGATCATTAAAAGGCAGACTAACCGTGTATCTACCCGTGGTCGAATCGCGAATAGTGTGAGATGTATAATGGTTCTCACACGCTTGTTCTTCTGGAGAAATCATGGGAATAGATGGACATTCCTCAATACTCCAAAACTTCTCGAGATCTGTATGAAGACTTTGAAGAGTCAAATTGCAAGTAACTGATTGTCGTGACCGCGATTCTGGTAATTGCCCAACTACGATCCACCCCAACAATGTTTTTTGCAATGTGGTGCATTGATTAGCAAGAACTACACGACCGACGCAGATTATATCCCAGAAACATTGCCCTCCTAGAATACCGTCGATTTCTCCGGGCGTATCGAAATCTGGATCAGCTAGATGGATCCCAGATGGGATATCTAATGACTGTCTGTCAATTTTGTCATGGGGCAATAACTGAGAAACTTCCCATGCTATCAAAAACGTTACGTTAGCCGAATAACGAGTGCGCCGCGAATTCACTCGTGTTTGCGTACATTCAGTGATTTCCGTTCGCATGGCATTTGTACCACAAAGCGGAATGTCAACGGTTTGCATAGTTAAACCGAATTGATTACACATCTGTTTGGACAAAAAGTGTGATTCTGAACATGAATCTAATAACACTCTACATTTATGAGATTTCCCGGCGCTATCGATGATATCAATGACCGCCGTGCACAGAAGTACCGAAGGTTGAGCTTTAAATGCTTAACAGGTGCTATTTACCTGCACAGCTTGAGGTGTTGCCGTAGGTTCTACATGCAACAAAGTATGATGTCTTTTATGGCATCGTTTGCATGTAGTCGCCTGACAGTCCTTTACGGAGTGATTCGCCCGTAAACAGTTAAGACAGAGATGCTTCTCTTTTACTAAATTGGATCTATCGGACACAGAAGCACTAGTAAATTTCTCACAGTTTTGTGAGAAATGTGACCCTTTACAAAAATTACAGGAAACTACGGTCTGAGTGGTATGTACTTGAGTGTTTGATCGCAATTCCCTTGTAACGGGTTTAGGACGAGTTTGTGACCCCTGACGATTACGATTACTTCCTTGACCTACGGCAGGCGCCGTGCTAGTGTTCTCTACTGATTTTATCGGTTTGAGTATCTTACATCGCTCATGTAAGAACGTAAACAATTCTTCTAAGCGTGGAAATGCTGAACCACGCGTATATTCTTTCCATTTTAACACAGATTCATTATCTAGTTTAGAGATTATTAAGTAAATTAATATAGTGTCTGCATCGGGTTGTTTAAGAGATTGCAATGCGCGATAATGTGCTTCTATATTATTCAAGAATTTTCTGAAGTCTCGATAAGACGGCTTGTTCAACGACGGTGCATAAAAAACTGAAGCCAAATGATTCATAACAATAGTTGCTGGGTGATTGTATCGTTTTTCTAAAATATTCCAAGCAACCTTGTAATTGGATGCGGAATTTTCTACTGATTCTATGGATTGTGCTGCTTCACTTTTTAAACAGGATCGAAGATACATCGACTTCTTACACTCGTTAATGCGTGGATTTTCATGAACCGAGGAGCGAAACTGGTCGGCAAATCCGGGCCAGTCCTCGTACAATCCGGAAAAGGTTGGTAAATCAAGCTTTGGTAGCTTTACGTCGTTATCAAACGGGTCAACTTGTGATCTTGGTGATTCTCGTAAACTAAGTATGTCACCGCCTGACGCATCGCTTGTTTGTTGACTCGCTTTTAGTTTATTTAAAATGTCGATTGCGCGAGCTTTACAACTTCCGTACGCGGATTTAAGTGTTATTCGTTCGCGCATTAATTCACCTGTTGTATCCGCGGTATCTAAATCAACTTGTGTTTTACCGAACACTATACAGGGTGTCCCAAAAATGCTGCGGGTCCTTAAAGGGGGTGATTCGGGGGGTGATTGCAAACAACTTTTTCCTTTGCGAAAATGTTCTCCGAGGTTTCGTTAACGAGATATTAATAAAAAGCACCGACCAATCAGAGCGCGAGTCTGACGGCCGAGTTCCCGCGCCAGCGTGGCTACGAGCCGCGCTACGACTGCGAACAAACAACTCGGCATGCATCGAAGAAAATTGCATAGAATGGCAAATGAAAAAGACGGAACAAATAAAATCGAACTTGTTGTCATGGTTTGTTCGTCATTTAAAGTGAATAATAAATAAAGGATAAATGGATGAAAATCACGTGTAACGTAAAAAGACAAATACGCAGTTTTTTTTTTAGAAGATTCGAAAATAATAATTATTTGAAGTGGGAGGATAAGGAATACGTAAATTTCTTTGTGTTAATAACGTAGCCACGAAAAGGTAATGTAATAGGAAATTAACGAAAAGTGATTGTAGTTTGTATGGGAAAGCGACACCACAGCCCCATCTCGCGAGCTGTACCTCGCGCTACGGCTATGATTCACGGCACGGCCTGCTTGCTCACGCGGAGCGTCGATCACCGCTCCCTTCCATCGAGCAGCGATCGATGGAAGGAGAAATCAATCTGTGTTCCCGGAAGCCGTTGTCGGTTCCTGGGATAGTGTGGTTTGAACTCCCATCCTTTACGAGTCTCGCTATATGTTAACTTCTGTCTCGCTACTTTGAATCGGGTGCATCTTGCCGGTACTTATATCTAAAACCGGATTGTGGCACCGCGCTAAACGGTTCTAAAGCTTACGGATTGTGCAGGCTTAATAAACTAGAACAAGGCTCGTCCACTCGTTGATGAGAAGCCTTTATACGCCATTATATAGTGTACATAGTGTAAATAAAATAAATTTAAGATCGATTCTCTTCCGCGCTCGCCTACAAAAGTTCCGACCTCATCGCAGTGTGCTCCCGACAGCTTAATTTCGAACATTTGGTCCTTCGAGCCGGATCCGCGCCTACGGAATCGGCAAATTGTAAAACGTTCGGGAGTTACCAGTGTCCGTGTAACCGCCATCCGTGACCTCCAGACCTACAAACAATGAAACGGTTACTCGAGAGTCAACACGACCTTTCGGGACGAATCGCGCGTGCCTTCGATAACTTGAAAAAGCTAGGCGCTGCTAAAATCACTCCTGGAGCCCTCGAATCGCGGATAGGAATGCTGCGAAAGAATTGGGAGAAATTTGATCAGTAGCACGACCAGCTGCTTGCGTTGGTCGAACCAGGGAAGCGAGAGGAAACTTATTTCCGCGAAACACTCTACGAGGTGACGGAGGAGTTGTTTCTACTCCAGGAAGCACTGTTCGTTGACAGGCTACAGGTCTTCAAGGACGATCGGACGGAGTCGGGAACCTCTAGCAGTGCGCCTACCGCTGCTTTACGCTCCAAAGCCTCCTTACCTCGCCTGCCTCTGCCAGAGTTCGAAGGAAATTATGAGTCCTGGCCCGGCTTTCGAGACCTTTTCCGGTCCCTCGTCATACGCGACGGGACAATCATGGACGTAGAACGGCTGCATTACCTTCAGGGCTGCTTAAAGGGCGACGCCCTCCTAGCCCTCAGGAGTCTCCCTGTCCGCGCTACTACCTTCGCCCGCGCCTGGGAGCTGCTACAAGAACACTACGACAATGAAAGGCTGCTGGTACAGGCGCAAATGGCCACGATTTTCGGACTGCCAACCATCACTCGGGAATCTGCCACGGACCTCAAGTCCTTCTACTTCACAGCCTGCGATTGCGTCGAGGCCCTCGCCGCCATGGAGCGCCCCTTTGATGCCACCGGGGACTGGTTGGTCGAGAAGTTGGATCGACAGTCGCGACGAGAGTGGGAGACGCAGCTCGGTGCCCAGACGACCCCTCCGACATTTGACGAGCTGAAGGCGTTCCTTAAAACGCGGATCACCACCGTCGGTGCGCTTGAAGGGGACCGGACTAAAGGTCAACTGGAAGGACGCACAGCAAAACCTGCCGGAGGCCAGAGGTCCGCCAAGGTCATGCAGGTAACCAAACGCTCTCCGGCACAGTGCGGATTGTGCGGGGCGAACCACTTCGTCCTGTATTGCGGCGCCTACCGGTCTAAGAGTGCTTGTGACCGTCGCGAAGCCCTGGTGTCCGCGAAGTTGTGCTACAATTGCTTAGGCCGACACCAAGTGAACGAGTGCCCCTCGGATAAACGATGCCAGCTGTGCGAGGGGAAGCACTATACCTCGATACATGAGGCCAGCCAGGACTCGACTGGCCCCGACGAACCTCGGGCCTCCATCAACACGTCACGCGTCGAAGCTCGCGGTCTGCCCCCCGTCGACGGCGATCCACAGGAGGTGCGAGCGCTCATAGACCAAGGTAGTGAGGTGTCTTTAATCAGCGAAGTTTTGTCCCAACACCTGCGTCTGCCGAGGAAACCGTCCCGCATCCGGATTGTTGGCATTGGCGGGCGGCACTCCGAACGGGCCCATGGACAGGTTCGCCTAGCCTTTACCGCTGCTTCTTGCTCTGCAGGCCGTCAGACGACAACGGCCCTAGTAGTGCCCCGGATCACTTCGTACCAACCACGGCCCGGGACGCGGTCAGGCATCTGGGCTCACCTGGACGGGCTTCCGTTGGCCGATCCGGACTTCACCGGGGACGCTCCTGTGGACGTTCTCTTGGACTCCGACGTCTATTCCTGGATCCTCCAGGATGGTGTACGCAAGGGGCGCCTGGACGAGCCCACTGCCCAAAGGACGTCGCTCGGCTGGATCATCTCCAGCCCTGCTCCCGCTGCTGACGAACCCGAGAAGTCGAGTGACCATACTCCCGTCTCACTTACTTGCTCTGCCGACGAGGAGCTTCTACCGCTGTTACAACGCTTCTGGGAACAGGAAGAATTACTGGAGCCACCAACTTATTCCGTGGAGGAGCAGCAGTGCGAGGATCATTACCAAGCTACTCACACACGGCTGCCTTCCGGACGGTATCAGGTCCGTCTGCCGTTCCGGGACGACGCGGTCCTCGGCGATTCCCGCCATGCAGCCAGGCGCATGCTAAAGAAGATGGAGACCCGCTTCAGCCGAGACTCCATCTTCACCAAGAGCTACTTGGAATTTATGCGTGAGTACCACGATCTCGCGCATATGTCTAAGGTTCCTGGCTACGACGTTCCAGGAGCCAACTATTACTTGCCTCATCATGGAGTCCGGAAGGAAAGCAGCACCACTACCAAGCTGAGAGTGGTTTTCAACGGCTCGTGCCCGTCCACCAACGGCAAGAGCCTCAACGACCTGCTGGTGGTGGGGCCCAAACTGCTACCGGGGCTCCAGCAGCTCCTCCTGCGATGGCGAGTTCACCAGGTCTGCATGACGGCTGATGTAGAGAAAATGTACCGCCAGATCCTCGTGCATCCCGACGACCACCGCTATCAGCGCATTCTGTGGAGAGAGCAGGCCGACAGCGAGGTGGGTGATTATGAGTTGAACACGGTCACTTACGGGCTTGTGTGTGCTCCGTTCCTGGCCATACGCACGCTGCACCACCTGGCCATGGACAATCAGCTACTCTTCCCTCGCGCCACGGCCACCCTCAGACGCGACGTTTACATGGACGACGTCGTGACCGGCGCTGACTCGGTACAGGAAGCCATCGAGCTACAGAAGGAACTACTTCAATTCTGCAAGGCGGGCGGGTTCAACTTGAGGAAGTGGGCCTCCAACGAACCAGCCTTAATGGAGCCCCTCCCCACCGGCGATGCCATCACGGTGGTTCCACGCTGGTTGAGGCTTCACCCATCTACTCAGTCGCGGGAACTCCATGGGTTTGCGGATGCATCGGAACGAGCCTATGCTGCCGTCATCTACCTGCGGATAGTGGATGCTCAGAACCAGGTGCGATGCCAGTTGGTGACTGCTAAGACCAAGGTCGCCCCATTAAAGAGGGTCACGCTACCTCGGCTAGAACTGTGCGTTGCCGCGCTCCTCAGCCGATTGATGTCCGTGACGCGATCTAGTATGGTACTAGAACCGGTGCCCACTCACCTGTGGAGTGACTCCACAATCGCCCTGGATTGGATCCGCGGGCACTCATCGAGATGGCAGACCTACGTGGCCAACCGAGTAGTAACCATCCAACGCGAGCTGCCCGACGCCCAGTGGCATCACGTCTCGGGACTAGAGAATCCAGCCGATTGTGCGTCTCGGGGCATCCCACCTAGCCACTTACCGGACTTCACGCTCTGGTGGTCCGGACCGTCCTGGCTGAGCACTCTATCGACCTGGAATGAAGAGACACCGGTGGAAAGACATTTGACGGACCTCGAGGCGAGAGTGGTCACCCATGTCGCGGTGTCGGGTGAGCCTGCTATTGGCGAGGCGCTTCTAACGCGCTTTTCATCGCTCCGAGCTCTGCTCAGATTCTCGGCCTGGAGTCTGCGCTGGCGCCAGTATCGGAGAGGCACGAAAAACGAATTTCACCCACTGACCTCTACCGAGCTCGCTGCTGCCCGCTCGCGCTGGATACTCCTGGTGCAGCGCCAGGCCTTCACAGCGGACGTCCGACAGCTGGAGCTAGGCCGCCCTCTGCCGAGCCGCAGTAAGCTGCTGCGCCTCAATCCTTTCCTCGACGAGCAGGGAGTGCTGAGAGTAGGAGGCCGACTGCAGCACGCTCCGCTGCTGATGCCCGAGAAGCATCCCATCATCCTGCCAAAAGGAGGACTGCTCACGGGGCTCATCGTGGACGAAGCCCATCGCTAAACACTGCATGGATGGGTACAGCTCACGTTAGCTACACTATGCCAGCGTTACTGGATCCTCCAAGGACGTCAAGGGGTGAAGGCTCACCTACACCGCTGTGTCACTTGCTTGCGGTGGCGCGCAACTCCCGGACAGCAGCTCATGGCGGACCTTCCCGCTGCTCGAGTCAATCCCGGACGACCATTCCTCCACGTCGGACTCGACTACGCCGGGCCCTTCGTCCTCTTGATCGCGCGCGGACGAGGCAAGCGCACCCACAAGGGTTACATCGCTGTCTTTCAGTGTATGGCCACCCACGCTCTCCACCTGGAAGTGATTTCTGATTACAGCTCTGAGGCCTTTATTGCTGCACTGCGATGGTTCACCTCCCGACGGGGCCTATGCACGGCCCTTTACAGCGACCGACGGACCAACTTCGTGGGCGCCGAAAGAGAGCTGCGCTCCTTTCTGCCGCAGCTGATCACTGCTGATGGAGGAGTACGGGCACACTTGAGTTGCGAGGGGATTGACTGGCGCTTCAACCCCCCTGCCGCTCCACACTTCGGTGGGATCTGGGAGGCCGCGGTCAAAAGCGTGAAACACCACCTTCGCCGCGTCATAGGCGAGCAAAAACTCACCTTCGAGGAGATGACAACGCTTCTGACCCAGATTGAAGCGTGCCTCAACTCGCGCCCGTTGCAACCCCTAAGCGACGACCCTGATGACATCAGCGCCCTGACACCTGGCCACTTCCTCATCGGCGACGCTCTGCTGTCTGTCTCGGATCCCCCCGTCGACGGCGTGCCCGCTTCACGACTCTCCCGGTGGCATCTGATTCAACAGATGCGTCTGCACTTCTGGCGTCGCTGGTCAGCGGAGTACATCCAGCACTTGCAGGCCCGCAACAAATGGACGCAGCAACATCCGCCACCCCGCGTCGGAGATCTCTGCCTGTTGCGGTCAGAGCTCCTGTCCCCTGCCAAGTGGCCACTAGCACGGGTCACTCAATTACATCCCGGCCCCGATGGCCTAACGAGAGTCGTAACTTAAAACGGCGCGCACCGAGTTACAACGTCCCATATGTAAACTTATATATATGCCGTTTGTTCAAGACGATCCCGACAATTCAGCAGCTGCGACGCAATACAACATCGATGCACTCAACTGAGTTGTCGATCGACCTCCGCCTGAGCCGAGCAGCGCCACCGTCGCTGCAATCGGATCACGCCACGCTCATACCCCAATCGGCTAGCAGCCAGCGACGCTTCGTTCGTCTATCGACGAAGGCGGGCGGGAAATGTATGGGAAAGCGACACCACAGCCCCATCTCGCGAGCTGTACCTCGCGCTACGGCTATGATTCACGGCACGGCCTGCTTGCTCACGCGGAGCGTCGATCACCGCTCCCTTCCATCGAGCAGCGATCGATGGAAGGAGAAATCAATCTGTGTTTCCGGAAGCCGTTCTCGGTTCCTGGGATAGTGTGGTTTGAACTCCCATCCTTTACGAGTCTCGCTATACGTTAACTTCTGTCTCGCTACTTTAAATCGGGTGCATCTTGCCGGTACTTATATCTAAAACCGCGGATTGCGGCACCGCGCTAAACGGTTCTAAAGCTTACGGATTGTGCAGGCTTAATAAACTAGAACAAGGCTCGTCCACTCGTTGATGATAAGCCTCTATACGCCATTATATAGTGTACATAGTGTAAATAAAATAAATTTAAGATCGATTCTCTTCCGCGCTCGCCTACAAAAGTTCCGACCTCATCGCAGTGTGCTCCCGACAGCTTAATTTCGAACATAGTTCGTTATTGTGATAAAAATCCGTAATTCAATAACGGCCAGCACTGTTGGTGATAACGAATAAGTCTGTTTAAAAAGCCCGAATAAATATTTTGGTACGGGAATTTTGAGAATTATCGCCGGAAATAAGCCATCGCTTGCGTTAAATTTAAAAATGAATGATCACCAATAAAGTAACTAAAATTCACCCTTGTTGGAAATTCACCAGCAGCTTGATAATCTGTGTCATAGGGTCACTGAACCGATCCTGGTCATCGATGGACGAACTCAGTGCACAGCTGGTCCCAGGTATACGACACTATCCAAAGTTAAGGGTCACAATGTCAGGTGCGTCCAGGTCAACGTACCGAATATCCACTTCACTCCACGGCTACTAACACTGATCAGTTTATTTACTTTTTATGGAACGTGTTGTTCCTACGTTTTAAAAATTGGTGGCCCCGAAAGGGGCCGATTGTTATCAATTGAAGAATTTCTCCACATGGCGACCGTGATTGTCCACGCATGCTTCAGCGCGGAGAATTATTTGTCTTTGGACGCCGTGTAATGTTTGCGGCGTTACGTTTGCCACCGCTGCGTGAATAAGCGCAATTGCTTCTTCCGGGGTGTCCACTGGCTGACGATACACCTCATGCTGAAATGATTGTTGTACAACAAATACAAAACGTACGTAAAAAAAAGAATATCTACAACAGGAATAAGTAAAGAGTAACAGCAATAATCAAATTATCTTCAGGTAGCCCCAGAAGAAAAAATCCAACGGATTCATATCCGGTGACCGTGGGGGCTACGCAACGTGGGCCTTTGGCCCGCCGCGGCCGATCCACCTGTCCTGAAAGGTTTCACCTAAATAAGCGCGGACATTCGCGGTGTAATGTGGCCCAGCTCCGTCATGCTGGTAGTACATGTTCTGTCGGATCTCATATGGAATATTGTCCATAAGATCCGGCAGAACATGTTCTAAAAAATATTTATACGCTGGGCCGTCCAGCCTGTCTGGCAGAATGTACGGCCCAACGATAAATTCGCCACAAATGCCGGCCCATAGGTTGATCGACCAACGGACTTGTGCCGCACGTGGACGAAGCGCTAGGGGATTTTCGTCGCTCCACACATGCATATTGTGGGAATTGAAGCATCCTTCCCTATTGAAAAGTGCTTCATCCGTCCACAATATGTATTTGGTGAACGACGGATTCCTTCGCACTTCTCCCAACAGCCACCTGCAGTATTGAACCCGCTGGATGTAATCCCCGGCGTGCAAATGTTGCACCCGTACATATTTGTACGGATGCAACCTGCGATCCCTGAGGATTCGTTGTATCGTCGTCCTCCTGACACTAGAACAAAATGCAAAAACATCCACTATTAGATAACATTTTTTTTCTTAATTAATAATTGCTGCAGTTATCTTGAACTGTGACTTACTTTAGGCGACGGCTCAAGATGCGCACACTAATCGTTGGGTCGGCTTCAACGGCGTCGAGAATTCTGTCGATGGTGCCCAGATTTCGCGCTGCTGCGGGTCTGCCCACCTCGCTGCCTCGCGGCATCATGGACCCCGTCGAGAATATCCTCGACGCTAACCGGCGAAATGTATCCTCGCTTGGCGTTCGGATCTGAGGATATTCTAGCGCAAATGCTCGCGCAGCAGCACTTGCGTCCCCGTTGTTCCGAGCGTACACCCAGAACATCCTGTAGTATTCTTGGGCCGTGAACATTTCTGCAACGCGATTGCTAGCTGACTGACAGAATTTTTTCCAACCAACTTCCGCTACCCCCAAGTAGCTTCTCTGGTTCCATTATGAGTTAACTCCCACCAGGACAAGAGGCTTTAGGTAAAAAGAAGCCAGCACATTTTCGGAACACACGTGTTTTGCAGAAGTGCAACGAACACTTTCACAAAAGCCCGCGCTCCGTCCTTCTACTGCCACTGTACCCATTGCTTCGGGATAGAAAACAGACACCACGTGTATCGGTTCGAAAGGGTCCGAAGGGAAGAGAAGCAGAAAGTCTTCGAGTTGCTATAAAGAAGAAAATGCATACCATTCCTGTTTCCCCTATCCGATACCCTGAGTTCACGTCTGCTACGAGGCGGAACCAATTAAGTCATAAATTATCCGAAACTGTAGGAAACCGTTCTCTACCGCCGACTGGCGGGACAATACGGTCATAAACCGCGACCCTGGTGAAATGCTCTGGCTGATCAGCCTGATTGTTTCTCGACTTTCGATCATTTTTGGCTAACCTCAGTAATGAACGGAATAAACTTCAAGCAATTAAATGTGGTATTGTCCGCAGAACACATTTTGTATCAGAATGTGAAAATTGCGAACTGTCAACGTCCTTTGCACTTACAATAGGGCCCCTATTAGTGTGTCTTTATATTTAAATAAGCCATACTGTTACTGTAGAAGCCCGAATCTGACGTAACATTTATCACTCAATGTTGTTAAAAGCCCGATATAACGTTTCCCACTGGGGAGTATGATACACCATTGGAAAGAAAATATAGATTAAAATATGTAGACCTGGCATTGATGCACTCTTATCTAATCACAACCAACCCCCTCAGTCAACGCATAGTAAAACTCGGAAAATCCTAGGAAAATGCACTGGTTCTGGGTTTTCGTTCACATCATTTGTCGGAGTTTGTTGCGGCTAGATCTATTTAGCGGGCCTTTCGTCGTCTTTAGTGAGATTTAAGATAAAAAAATTTATTTCAGAAATAAATAACACAGCACGTTTATTAGTTTGAAATGAGGATTCCAATTTTTTATATTTGATTGTTAAATACATTAAATACATTTGTTTGATCAACAAATCTCATTCTTATGGATCATATTTACAAATATTTAATCTCATTGTTTTACATACAATTCCTATCCTCTACTAGGGCGCATACTCCAGGTATCGAGAGAAAAAATTATACAATTTGCACACAGTTCATGGAAGATCGTCTTTCGGGGGAGAATTTAGCCATCATATAATAGAGAATGGAATATTAGCAGTAGAGTAAACGTCATGGTCCATGACAATGCATCTAATGTATGTATGTATGGCTGTAAGTCTGTTTGATAATGTGCGATACAGCATTTCTTATGCTGCACATAATGTATAATTGAGTGAGAAAGAAGGTTTGGATACAGTTGACAATTTTAAACAAGTGGTAAAAAAAGGCAGTAAGATTGTGCAGTATTTTAACTGTTAATTGATTTAAGTAGCAACTACTGCATTATGCTCCGAAAATACTATAACTATTTCTTTTGTACTGCCTATTATCCATGGCATTGTTAATATTAATAACCACTTGACAGGTAATAATACGGGCGGAGCTGAGACTCAGCAATTTAAAAATGTTTTAGTAACGTCCTTTGTGAATAGATTTAATTTACATTCACATGTTGAAACTATACATCGTTTTACTTCGTTTCTCGATTTAAAAAGCAAACAGATGTCGTTTGAAATCAATTATATGAAAAAGATTATTACAATTTCCACTGGTAATATAATAGAAAACATTCCATAAACGAAACTATAGAAATTGATAATTCTATGACAAGTGCACTAATGAGATTTTATATTCAAAATTTCACAATCTAACAACGATATCAGTTCCAAACTGCAAATGTATTTATAAAAGGCACAAATAAACCATAATTTATGTTCATTAGTAGAGAACAACGCGTGGAAGCAAATACCCTAGACTTTCAGAAATGGCTAAGATATTTAAAATGTATACCTACTTGCGACTTCTGTCAGTTCTAAACGAGTATTTTCAACAGCTGGAAATAATGTTAGCACAAAGTGTAGCACCCTACTACCTGAGAATGTTGATTTGTTGGTATTTCTTACATCTCTACACGTTTCTATTTTGATGTAAAAATACTAATAAGTCTACATTTTCAGGTAGTAAACCTGTGCGTTTTGTCGTAACAATATTTCCAGCAGAAGAAAATGTGCGCTCCGAACTGGCAGACGTAGCCGGAATACTTAAATACATTTTTGCCAATTCTGCCAGTCTTTTATATTTGTCCGCATGAGTCTTCCACCACGGCAATGGGTCTGAATTATGATCTATTTGTGGTTCTAATAAATACATATCAATTTCTGAATCATTATTGTTAGAATTTTGTTTTTTTTATATATAAAATCCAAAGCACTTGGAATTATTTTACCATTATCAGTATTATTTTCATTTATTGACAAATTTTTAATCCTATTCCGAATAGAATTTATAATTATATTTTTTATTTCAATGTTTTCAAATGTCAAATCCTTGCTTCTAGGGTCGAGAAAACAAGCAATTTGATGGGCACTCTCACTATATGAATGTATATCGAATCTACGAGCCAAGGATGTTCTTCAAATATTCTTAAATTCCTTAGCTTCTACAGTGTCCATATTAATGTCGTTTAAATGATTATTAATTAAGCCATGAATGATTGGCAGAACTAAGGAAATAGTTACCTTAGTTTCGGAACATAATACTTCGGTCGCTAAATTGAATGGTTCTAAAATTTCGATAACTTCACCCAGAACTTGCCAATCAGATAATGCCATATCAAGCTTCAAGGCTACGTTTAATTTTGTTATTTTTCTATTACTTAAAACAGCATGAATTGCTTCCCGATTACATAGAAGGTGGTCACACATACTGTATGTTGAATTCCACCGGGTTGGGCAGGATTGAATTAACTTGATTTCAGGTAATTTGTGTTGCTTCTGAGCGTCTTGCAATGCAGAAGTCGCCAAATTTGAATGATGAAAATGTTGCACTATTTTACTGCCTTTCGTTATCATATTTGAAAATTTTTCAACTGTATCAAGGGCGTCTTTTATAGCTAACTGTAAAGTATGTGCAGCACACGAAACGCTGTATTTTAAATTATCTAATAAATTTGCCGATGCATGCATGTTACTTGCATTATCATGCACTACAACAATTAATTTCTCTGCTATCTTCCTCTCTTCCTGCATGGCTATTGTGACAGCTGTGATGTTTTCTGCCGTATGTCTTCCTTCTATATTCTGGGTGCAAAGTGTATAACTTTTCATCTCCTAATCGCCTGTAATGAAATGCGCTGTTAATGAAAGATAGGAGTCCTGCTTACGCGACGACCATCCATCGATGGTCACCGATACCGATGACGCGTCTTCAATTTGTTTCTCAATTTTCTCTCTCTTTTCCTTATATTCAAGTTGCAGTCGCTTTAAAATTGTGGTCGGGCAAGGACATTCATATTGCGGTTCAACCACTGCCATGAATTTTGCAAATCCGGCGCTGCCGCAAATGAGATTGACAACATGTTTGTACTTATCATACGCGCCAGTGCCTGTGTTATGTCTTCTTGGCGTTTAGCCGAAAAAGGTCCTTTTCGAAATACCTTGCTGGGTGTAGGCTCACAATGAGCAACAACACTATCCTCGTTGCTACCTTCGCATCTCACACATTCAAGTGCTGGTTCATTAGCTGATGCACCAGGGCACTCTTCAATGTGCTTGGAACGCAAATGTCGTGCACTGGCCGATGTCGAGCCACCATATGACAATTGCACGCAACACAGGTCACAAATTATATGACTTTTGTCGTCGGATAACGTAACAAAACTCCATACCCAGCTTTTGCGTTGAGCGGGTTGAGCCATGTTCTTTGAGTATAGTCTGTAAATAATTGCCAATACTTTTTAACTGAAAAACTAATTACTCTATATAAAATACACAATTAACAAGATACAAACCAGAAATACGATTACACCACTGCAAATAGTACAAATACAATTAGTTTATTATTAAATTTAACAATAATTCCTGTTCACTGACCAACTAAATTAACTTAATTAACTAATATTTATTATATATAGTAACTAATAACACAATTAACGAGAATAATATAAGTTATAAATAAACATACAACAAAACAAATAAAAGGAATAATGTAACTTAATTGGAACTTAGAACACGGAATTGAAATTAAACTTTAATAATGACAAAACTATTGTAACCAAATATAAGTACTAATTATGCGCTTTGGACTCCGTACACTTTGGTTTGCGGATGCAGAATGGACGCTTTACAAAACCGATTGCGTAAAACATGTTTTGTTAATTCCACAATGTCCTTAGATACTAAGAGCCAATTAGAGATTTATTAATATTAATATATAAATTCCCATTCGTCGATACATTTCCTCTCGATAAGTGTTTAACTTCTCGGCACAGAAAAGAGTTCAAATTTTAAAACAATTCTTTTATTAATGAATCTCGGATTGCCTCTTATTAATCTTCGTATCCAGTATCCACTATCTAACTAAGGACATTTTGTAATTAACAAAATATGTTTTAAACATTTAAACGATCGATTTGGTAAAGCGTTCATTCCGCTGCCGCAAACCAAAGTGTACGGGCGTGTTATCGAAGTCTACAAAATCGCATACTGTTGAGCTTCAAGCTGCGTCACTCCACACTTGGCCGGCACTTGGTTTGCCTGCCGAGACTAATACTTTAGGACTCGGTTATTTACAACCGGCTCCATAAATTAAGGACCGTTGGGTCGAGTCGAGAGATGTTTGGACGACAGTAAACAGACACCGTCGCGCCGTTCGGTTTCGCGGAAAGCGTAATTTCCCCTTCCGTTTTCTCTTCCGTCAATTTCTAACCAATAGGAAGACACCCTTGCAAGGATCTCGAAGTTTTCGACGTCTTCGTAAAACCAGATCGAAACAAAGATTCAAGCTGGCAACAGCTAGAGCGACCAACACTCTGTATTTCTTTTAATATACCATCTAATTGTTTAAATTCACATGTACTTGATCCATTTATACCCTGCACAGTAACGCGATATAAGTAATCGCGTTAAAGACAGCTACGCTTACGGTTCGGCAATTACGTCAAGCATTCGCGTCGCAACATTTTGGTCCTTCGAGCCGGAGCCGTACATTGTGGATACATGGTGTGGTGCATTACGAATCTTGTGCATTGTTGGTGCTGAGTGTGAATTGTGCATTCACAAAGCATACATTCCGGATAGTTGTACATTTCGGATACATTCCGAGAGTCCTATTCGCACCGGACATCAATCTCTGGACATAGAGGGGTCAAATCTTCGTGGACTTTGGAAGTCTGGTCTACAAGGGGCCAACTGGGAGAGGTGTAGCGGAACCACGACGCGGCCGGGCGGACAGCAGCTTCCGACGGAACAGTGGCACATCTGCTTTCTTGAGGACGGATTGGGTTCATCAAGGATCGTTTGGATAGCGCCAGCAGTCAATCACGTGATGCATCTTGGATCACTGCCTGGGTGAGTACAACGAATCGCTTTCCTTTCATTGTCATTTTCCTGCTTCGATCTCAATTCAAAATGGCAGCAGATCCGGAAATTATTAAGAGTCTTAAACGACAGCGAGGTTCTGTCAAGGGTCAAGTGACTCGTTTACTGTCCACTATTGCTGAGTATACAGATATGGGTATTGACTCGTTAGAAACGCGTAGCGCTAGGTTGCGTGAACTTCTCGATGCGTTTTCGGAATATCAGTTGGCAATTGAGCTGGACAATGATGATCCTGATCACGAGGTTCAGCGTGAAGCCTTTGAACGACAATACTTTGAGGTTGCGGATCTTATAAATGCGCGCTTAAGGACGTTACGAGGTTCGACAGTCAGATCTGTTGCAAGTAGAAGCGTAGAGTCACCGAACACCGTAATGCTTAAACAGGCTCATCTGCTTTTGCCGCAGATAGACATTAAGCCGTTTGATGGAAATCCTTTAGAATGGCACAGTTTTCGGGATACGTTTCACTCCTTGGTGCACGAGAGTGAAGATTTGCCGTCGGTACAGAAGTTTCATTTGTTAAAGAATGCGCTTCGTGGACAGGTCGCGTCGGTGATTTCGGGTCTCAATGCATCCGAGGAAAACTACTTGGTGGCTTGGAATTTATTGCAAACACGATGCAATAAACCGCGTCAAATTGTGTACGCTCACT
Source organism: Andrena camellia (assembly GCA_029448645.1). NCBI lineage: Eukaryota > Metazoa > Arthropoda > Insecta > Hymenoptera > Andrenidae > Andrena > Andrena camellia. The sequence goes on from CM055681.1 coordinate 16,852,656, forward strand.
TAAAGTCCTTATATGAGCTGCCTGAAGCAACTAGCGACTCTCCGTCGAGTTTACGAGTATTAGCGGAATCGGCTCAAATGCACGTTAATGCTCTTTCGTCTTTAAAACAGCCAGTTCAGACTTGGGATACAATGTTAGTGTATATTCTTACGAAAAGGTTAGACAAAGGCACGCGACGGGCTTGGGATCGTACATTAGAGGACGATCAGATGCCTGGTTTCAAGCAATTCATCGCGTTTATGAACAAGAGATCACGTGGAGAACAATGTTCCAATGCTCCAAAGGCGAATAAACAGTCTGCGCGTTTACGTGCTAAGGAGCCAGGTCAGAAGCGTGGTCAGGTGTTGTTGGCTACCAACAGCTCGAATTCGTGTGAAATCTGCGGTGAGGGTCATTTGATATTCACGTGTGCCAAGTTCTTGCAGCTTTCGGTTCGTGATCGAATAGCCTCGGTAAGGCGCGCAAGATTGTGTATCAATTGTCTGAAACAAAATCATATAGCCTTCAATTGCAAAAATGGAAGTTGTCGCAAGTGTACTAAGAAACACCATACGCTTTTACATATACCCTTTGAAACGTGACAGAATGCAACTACTAGCAAGGATGCAACTAATAGCGATGTTGCACCCACTACGGAAATAGTGAAGTCGTCATTGACGGTAACTTTCGATAGTGAAGTTTTGCTTGGTACGGCATTAGTAAAGGTTAAGGATCGGTATGATAATGATCATGTATGCCGTGTGCTCCTGGATAGCGGCTCACAAGCGCATTTAATGACGGATAGTTTCGCGGATAAATTACAGCTGGCGAAACATGAAATAGATCTGTCGTTCTACGGATTGTCTAAGCTACAAACACGTGCAAGGCATTTCGTTCATACGATTGTTAATTCGCGAGATGACTCGTTTCAGTCTAAAGTCACGTTTATCACGCTTCCTACAATCACGGGACTTTTACCTGCGTCTCAGGTTGACCGTCGCGGATTACAGTTTCCGAGGAGAATCAAGTTGGCAGATCCGGAGTTTCATAAGTCGGCAGTAATTGATGCTCTGTTAGGAAATAGTTTGTTTTATAGATTATTGCGCAATGGGCAGATTAGACTCTGTAATGAGGAAATCATTTTACAACAAACACAATTGGGATGGATAGTGACAGGTTCGTTGAACTGGCAGAAGCGATTCTCAGCAATCGAACCGCTAAAATCACATCACGTAGTGTCATCACTTGAGAATTCATTAAATAAGTTTTGGGAAATTGAAGAAATCCCTGAAAAATCATTGTTTTCTAGGGAGGAAACTATATGTGAAGAGCATTTTGTTCATAATGTATCTAGGGATGCAAGCGGGCGTTACATGGTTCGTTTACCATTCAATCAGCAGAAGGAGGTTATTGGTAGCTCCCGAGGTGCTGCGTTGAATAGGTTTATTTCATTAGAGCGTAAGCTTCATCAGAATCCGAATCTTTTAGTGCAATATAAACAGTTCCTAGATGAGTACCTTGAGTTGGGACACATGACCGAAGTTAGTCAGGAGCAAGAGGGGAAGGGTTTTTACCTGCCGCATCACGCGGTAATTAAGGAATCGAGCGTGACCACTAAGGTCAGAGTCGTATTTGACGCCTCTGCGAAATCCTCATCGGGCGTATTACTTAATGATGCCCTGTTGGCTGGACCGACTATTCAAGATACATTGTGGTCTATTCTGCTTAGGTTTCGATTTCACGTGTTTGTTCTGACAGCAGACATTGAAAAAATGTTTCGGCAGATATTAGTACACCCCGAAGATACTGATTATCAGAAGATTCTATGGCGTAGCTCCAGGGACAAACCTATTAAGGTTTTTCGATTAGACACGGTCACTTATGGTACCGCTTCAGCACCATTTTTAGCGGTGCGTTGTTTGAAGCAGCTCGCGATTGACGAAGGCGACAAACATTTAGACGCAGCGCGATGTTTTAAAAACGATTTTTATGTAGATGATTTGCAAACGGGGGCATCTACTTTTGAAGAAGCGCTAAAATTAAGGGATGAACTAATTGCTTTCGCTAAATTAGGGGGTTTCAATCTTCGTCAGTGGGCTTCGAACGAAGTCAGGCTGATCAATGGCTTACAGGAATCCGGGAGTCAGGATGCATTATGCTTGGATCATGCTGAGTCGAGGAAAACGTTAGGAGTTTTTTGGAATCCTAGTACTGATAACATTGTCTACAAGTCTAAACCTTTCACGGATTCGCAAGATTTTACGAAGCGATTAATTTTATCGCAGATTGCACAATTGTTTGATCCTCTTGGTTTACTTGGTCCTGTAATCGTACAAGCGAAGATAATTATGCAACAACTTTGGAAGGCTAACATTAGTTGGGACGAGGCTGTTCCTCAACATGTTTTGCAAAGATGGTTAGATTTCAAGGACAAGTTGCATTTGTTAAATAACTTTTCAGCTCCGCGAAATGTGGTGCTTGAGGGATATAGCAACATACAGTTGCACGGCTTCTGCGACGCCAGTGAAGGCGCGTACGGAGAGTGTATTTTTATTAGGGTTTCTAATAATAAGGGAACACACGAGGTCAATTTGTTGTGCGCTAAATCACGAGTAGCTCCGGTTAAGGTAGTACCACTGCCGCGTTTGGAACTTTGTGCTGCAAGATTGTTAGCTAAATTATACACGGAAGCTGTAAGATCGTTGACGAGGCTTGATTTTGATTTGATTAGGTTTTGGTCTGATTCAAGCATAACGTTGCAATGGATCAGAACGGCACCGCATCTTCTCAAGACCTTTGTAGCAAATCGTGTGAGTAAGATTCAAGCTGACACGAATGTGCAGAGCTGGTATCACGTGGTTTCGGCAGATAATCCTGCAGATTTTATATCGCGAGGTCAATCACCAGCGCAATTTGTTGGTAACCAGGTCTGGCTAAAAGGGCCTCATTAGCTTTCGCAAGATGAGACTTGCTGGCTAGTTAGTGATGTCTCGGTGGACAATGTTCCGGAACGACGGAAAATATTGTCGTTTGTTATTGAGCAACGGAAGAATGATATATTTACAAGATTTTCATCCTTCACCATGCTAACTAGAGTGGTAGCCTATATATTTCGTTTCGTCTACAACGCAAGGAATAAGGAAAGAGTCATGGGCGAATTGACACCACAGGAAATGCATAGAGCTCACGGGAGAATTTTACGTGAAGTGCAAGCTGAGGCATTCGCGGGGGAAATTGAGGGTTTACGACAAGGACGCGGACTACCCAAGGGAAGCAGATTAGGTAATTTAAGCCCGTTTTTAGATAAAGACGGTCTGCTTAGGGTGGGCGGCAGGCTGCAGCATGCGCCGTTAAGTTACGCACAAAAGCACCCTCTTTTATTACCACGTACCCATCATATTACGGAGCTTATAATTAGGCACGAGCATATTCGGCATTGGCATTCAGGCCTACAGGCCACGCTCAATGCTGTTAGGCAGGGGTATTGGCCGATTGACGGCAAAAACGCAGTTAAAAGGCTAATACATGGATGTATACGTTGCTGCAAATTGAATCCCAAGATACCAAGTTATATTATGGGTAATTTACCGGGTAATCGGGTAACGCAGACGCGACCTTTCCAGGACATCGGTATCGATTTTTGTGGTCCTTTCTTCATAAAGGAAAAGAAATTGCGCAACCGTTCGAAGGTGAAGGCTTATGTGTCTGTTTTTGTTTGCTTCGCAAGTAAGGCAGTACATTTAGAATTAGTTACGGATCTGACTACGGAAGCGTTCCTGGCGGCATTACGGCGGTTCTTTGCTAGAAGAGGAAGACCGCAGAATATTTATACGGACAATGGCACAAATTTTGTGGGTGCGAAAAATGAAATCTTGCAGATTCGGGCTTTCTTGGCTTCTGAAGAATATGCAAATAAGATAGGACATTTTTTAAGCGCTGAAAACATTTAATGGCATTTTTCTCCGCCTCGCTCACCACATTTTGGTGGTCTGTGGGAGGCTGCAGTTAAGTCGTTTAAGGGACATTTGTATAGGACGGTGGGTGAGGAATTGTTCACATATGAGCAATTCAATACCTTAATAATTGAGATAGAAGCCATTTTGAATTCACGTCCTTTGATACCGTTGTCCGCTGATCCCAATGATCTTGTTGCATTGTCTCCTGGTCACTTCCTCATTGGCGATTCGTTGTGCAATCTTCCGGAGCGTGAATTTCTAGACGTGCCGAGCAACAGGCTGTCCTTTTGGCAACACGTGCAGAAGATGAAACAGCATTTTTGGACTCGATGGCAGAAGGAGTATCTGCAGATTCTTCATACGAAGAAGAAATGGCATCTTACAGGCGTTGCTCATTTTAAAAAGGGGATGTTGGTGACTATCAGGGAGGATAACGCTCCACCACTTCAGTGGCAGCTTGGTCGGATTGTAGACATCCATCCGGGCAATGATAATGTTGTTCGTGTTGTAACTGTTAAGACAGCTCATGGCACGTACAAACGTTGTGTGAAAAGACTATCACCGCTCCCGATTGAGAGTCCTGATTTGGACTGATGAACTGATTTGAATTGAACTGTTTTGCGTATTATTTAGCGGATAGAGTTTAAGCGTTCCGCAGTGTTTCTGTTAATCGCATCCTATGTATTGATAATTACGTTACACGCATTCCTTTTAACACTAATTTTAATGGCGTCCGTTATGTCTTAGGTAACTAGTTGTGTGGTTTGTTTTCCATGTGTGTACTTTGTGTAATGCCACATTGTGGTTTTCTTATTTGTTTTATCAGTAGAGATGCGTAAGGTTCTTGGTTTAGTATCGAATTTAAGTCTTTTTTTGTTTGTTTGATGTATTGCTAGCGTTTATGCATTTTGATTTTTGGCTTGTGCTTTTAGTATATTCATTTTAGATAGTAACTAGATCTGCGGCGTGTGTGTATGCTTGCAGGAGATGTATATTGAATGTAACCCTTCAAGGCGGGCGGTATGTTGAGCTTCAAGCTGCGTCACTCCACACTTGGCCGGCACTTGGTTTGCCTGCCGAGACTAATACTTTAGGACTCGGTTATTTACAACCGGCTCCATAAATTAAAGACCGTTGGGCCGAGTCGAGAGATGTTTGGACGACAGTAAACAGACACCGTCGCGCCGTTCGGTTTCGTGGAAAGCGTAATTTCCCCTTCCGTTTTCTCTTCCGTCAATTTCTAACCAATAGGAAGACACCCTTGCAAGGGTCTCGAAGTTTTCAACGTCTTCGTAAAACCAGATCGAAACAAAGATTCAAGCTGGCAACAGCTAGAGCGACCAACACTCTGTATTTCTTTTAATATACCATCTAATTGTTTAAATTCACATGTACTTGATCCATTTATATCCTGCACAGTAACGTGATATAAGTAATCGCGTTAAAGACAGCTACGCTTACGGTTCGGCAATTACGTCAAGCATTCGCGTCGCAACACATACATTACATAGTACATACTCATATCTGGAAATAGTTTTGTTCAAAATTAAAGTTTAATTTTAATTCCGTGTTCCAAGCTTCCAATTAAGTTAAATTGTTTCTTTTGTTTGATTTGTTGTTCAGTGAACATGAATTACTGTTACTTTAATAATAAATTAATAACCATTGTACTATCTGCAGTGATGTAATCATATTTCGGATCTGTATCTTGTTAATTGGGTACGTATTGTATATAGAGTAATTAGTTTTTCAGTTAATAAGTATTGACAATTATTTATAGATTAATTTCTTTGATTATGGCTCAATGTAAAATCTGGGTATGGTCTTCCGTATTAACGCTGTCCGAACTCCGAAGATAAGAATCATATGGTTTATGACCTGTGCCAGATTAAACTGTCGTGATTAATCTGTGAGAGGTGATAATAGTGATTATGTACCCAATAAGGTACAGACAAAACGCTCATTTTCGGCGAAACAAGAGGAGGAGATAACTCAGGCATTGGCAAGGGTCGTTGCAGCAAACATGCTGCCTATTTCATTTGGCAATAGTACGGGTTTTAAAGATTTTATGACCGTGATGGATGCCGATTATCGATGTCCGTGCCCCAAAACTCTTCTGAAACGCTTGTAAATTCCAAGCTATACGGGGGAATCGAGAGGAAATTGAACAGGAGCTTGCTAAAGCGTCCTCGATGTCTGTGGCCATCGATGAATGGTCATCCCGATCGTAAGATTCCTATTTATTCCCAACGACGCATTTTATAACAGATAATTGCGAGATAAAAAACTTCACATTTTCCTCGCATGATATAGAGGGACGACATACCGCCGAAAATGTCACAGCCGTTATAATAGGAAATGAGAATGCAGGAAGATTGGAACATTACAATATTACAAATAAATTAATTGCTCTAGAACATGACAATGCGACTAACATGAATGCAACAACCAATTTATTAGAGATTAAAAAATACAGCGTTTCGTGTACTGCATACAATTTACAGTATTCACAACAAGATTGGAAATATATCAATTAATGAAAATAATACAGATAATGATAATACCATTTCAAGTGCTTCAGAAATTGATATGTATATGGACAAATATAAAAACCTGGCAGAATTGGTAAAAATGTATTTAAGTATTTCGATTACATCTGCCTGGTCGGAACACACATTTTGTTCAGCTTGGTTACTACCTGAAAATGTAGATTTATTAGTATTTTTACATCAAAACAGAAATGTGTGGAGGTTAAGTTGCGAACAGAATCGTGATTCGAAGTCACACACTATTTCTTGTATAGAATTTATTATTCTACTTACCGTTGCGCACTATACTACGGTGCGGTGCGGAAGTAACCTAGTGCCACCGACACCGACGACTCACCGATCCCTCGCAGCAAAAGACATTTTATCATAATATTCATAATCGTAACGCGCACACAATACTACATTCAATTGCTTGAAGTTTATTCCGTTCATTACTGATGTTAGCCGAAAATGATCGAAAGGCCAAAGGACTATTGACTGTCAAATCGAAATTATCAACTATCTTATCACATTTCATTTACTCGGGTATCTCATGGATACTCGGGTAATTTTTGTCTACCCGGGGTCTCACCGGGTACCCGAATACCCGGGTCAAAACAATAGCTCTAATAGGTACAGATGTATAATCAATGCCACCGAAGCGTACAATTTCAGTGATGTAGTTCTCGAGTTCTGTGATTCTGAGTGCAAGTGTGACTCAGACTAAGAGGTATTGAATTCTGTCTGTTTGATGTTGTGGTCGCTCGCAGGAAAGCTAAACTTACCCTTTCCATGGAACTTCTTTAAAATAGTGGTGGTACAAGAGGGGTGTCGAAGACAACTGAGTGGTGGGGGTGAAAAACTTCAGGTATACGCGACGCGGACTTTGGGCCTTGGGGTGATGACCGCGCGGCTGCAATAAAGTGCGCATCTGCTTGCCGTCCTAATCCCTCGGAACTTTCCAAATTGGCCGCGCTAATAGCCACTCTCAGTGGGCTTTACATTTGAGTTTAATAAAAGTCCCGAATTTATAGACGAGGACGGCAAGCCAAGTGTCCGCCAGATGATTAACGCTGTTTTAGGGAAAAACCCTGACCATCGGCTATATAATAACGGAGCTCTTCTCAACAACCACTTAAAACTCTGTCCTCCCTTTCAATAATTGTCCTGTTAAGGTAAAAACTCAGCTCGGGAAAGGCTGAAAGTCATTAAGTCATAAACTTTGGGCCGGCGACGTCGTCTTGACCCTGAGGGTTGCGCTTACCTACCTGATAGAAATGTATGTACTGTACACGGTCTATGTAAAGTATGTAATCGGAAAGCGTGCCTCAACCACCAGCCGAGAGTGGAGGGAATCGCGAAAGAAGGGCCAAGGACGGAGAGATGGCTGAAGGACAACCCCCTGACGAAGCTAGAGGGACGTCTCCGTCTTGATTAGGCGAAGGGATCCGAGGAGGGAGTCGGAAGAAAACGCCAAAATTAGAGGAGTAGGGCGCTCGGAGGCAAGAAGCGAGGAGTTAATTTGTAAAAAGGCAGATCGAACTTGTTAGCAGGGCAGTGAACGTCACTTTAAGAATTAAAATTCCAAACATAGAATTTATTAAGAAGTGTTTCATTTACTTACCCTCATTGAAATTCGCGCGCAAACTCGCGAGCTGAGTGCTTCAGCATTCCACGGGCATGGACCCGCCGTCCTATAGTTACCCCCCCACGAAATCGCGCAACAATATTGAATGTATTGACAGTGTTGCGACGTGTAGTATAAATCCCCCCCCCCCCCCCCCCCAAAACATGACTCATGTATGAAAGAAGCTAATTCCCTTTAATTCACTAAAAAGTTCACCAGCAAAGATTGTGAAATCATCTTTGCTAATTCCAATTGTACCTTTAATTCACGAAAAACATTAAAAAAGTTCTCACGCAAAGATTGTGAAATCATCTTTGCTAATTCCAATTGTACCTTTAATTCACGAAAAACATTAAAAACATTCTCATGCAAAGATTGTGAAATCAACTTTGCTAATTCCAATTGTATTCTCGTTCTCCGTTCGAACACTAATTCCTCTGTCACTTTTTATACTTGACATTCCTTTATTGGCCACAAATCAATTCAGTGCTCAGATTTTCAGCTTCGGTTTTAAGGAATTAGCGGGCGAGGCCTGTAGTTGACACAAAAACATTTATAAGAGGGACATCTTCTGTTAAAAATGTCGTATGAAAATCGATTTACGATGGAAAATAATAAAAACTTGGTAGAGACTAATTTAAATGAATCAAAGTCGGTAATAGATTAATAGCACATTCGCCAACCTGCACTAGTGATATGAAACATTTTGTTTTAAGTCGACTTCATAGTTTTTTCTTATACAACGCCCGCTAATTCCTTAAAACCGAAGCTGAAAATCTGAGCACTGAATTGATTTGTGGCCAATAAAGGAATGTCAAGTATAAAAAGTGACAGAGGAATCAGTGTTCGAACGGAGAACGAGAATACAATTGGAATTAGCAAAGTTGATTTCACAATCTTTGCATGAGAATGTTTTTAATGTTTTTCGTGAATTAAAGGTACAATTGGAATTAGCAAAGATGATTTCACAATCTTTGCGTGAGAACTTTTTTAATGTTTTTCGTGAATTAAAGGTACAATTGGAATTAGCAAAGATGATTTTACAATCTTTCCTGGTGAACTTTTTAGTGAATTAAAGGGAATTAGCTTCTTTCATACATGAGTCATGTTTTTTTGGGGGGGGATTTCATCACTTTTTTCATAATTTGTTATCAATTACTAAGTGCGCTATTTCATAACGGTCTTCATCCTCACAGCGGTTCATATTCATGCAAGATACGTGATGGTACATCAGCATAGAAATGCATTGTCAACGACAAAATTAATCAAACGAAATGTCTCCAAACGCTGAAAATGTGTATATTTTTTTTGTATCGTCAAATTTGAAAATAAATCGTGTTTTTTAAACGAATTTCTTCAGCTCCGATTCCTCTGTTTGCTTCTTGTACGTCTGCTACATATCTGTAAACTCAAATTTTTACCAATTTCACTAATCCAATTCTCTTGAAACTTTGGAGGCGTGCGTAGTTCGGATGACAATATGCTATTTTAAAAACCAAATAACCCCTAGGGGGTAAAACTTGTACCCATTCAGCAATAATCAATAAATATAACCCATAACCACAAATCCAAACGACTTGAAATCTCTCTCTCGCGGTTTTACGAAAATGACAAAAAGCCGCTGCAAATACGCCTGCCACCTTAGAGCATATAAACATGGAGGAAGCATGCAATAGGCGAAAATGGAGACGGCGATAGAAAGAGAAAGATATACGTGAGGGACACCCCCTCTCTTTCTAGCGCCAGGGGCGGCAGCGCTATTTATTGAAGGTCCATAATGGGGCCCTAGGAAAAGTTAACTCAAAGTAAATACAATACAATACAACTCTAAGTACCCTAGAGGTTACGGTTACCACCAAAATACGATTTAATTACAAATGACGCGTAAAGTTCAGAACTGCTTAGCATGTTTTTTGAAGCATAAAAGTACGAATAATAAATCAATTTTAATATAAACTCATAATAAATAAAATATAACCTACCGGGCATCGGTAACCGTGTATATAGGTATCATTTCGAATTTTAATCGGAAAATATGTTTTGTGATGGTCGTACAAGCTAAGTACGGTGTACATTTCGCTTTTGCATCACATTTTAACCCTAGTATGATTCCAGATATTGATCTTGTTAATTTTTATAATTTTGAGTTAGTTTTAAATATTTTCTCCCAGTTCTCTTTTGAACTTTTATTTGCGGGAATTCTGCAATAATTTAGCACTAAAGTATAAAAGTTAACCTTTAAACGTTTAAACATTTTTTACTTACTTATGAAAAGTTATATTCCTAGCTGTAAAATGTTCGCTTCGCAATCTACAAGTGGGAACGCAACAAATTTTGGGCATATTCTCGGGTATTCACAATTTACGCGTCAAATAGCAATAGTTAAATAGTTAAATCGTATTTTGGTGGTAACCGTAACCTCTAGGGTACTTAGAGTTGTATTGTATTGTATTTACTTTGGGTTAACTTTTCTTAGGGCCCCATTATGGACCTTCAATAAATAGCGCTGCCGCCCCTGGCACTAGAAAGAGAGGGGGTGTCCCTCACGTATATCTTTCTCTTCTATCGCCGTCTACATTTTCGCCTATTGCATGCTTCCTCCATGTTTATATGCTCTAAGCCCGCCACGACCACGGCACTGGGCAGCTTCATAGATAAGCTAGAAATCAGGAGGATAATGGCTGACGTAAACATGGAGACGGATCCAGAAACTATAAGTAATATAAAAATACTCTACTATTTTTCTTATTATATTTTTTTTATAATTCAATTAAATGTTTTACAGTTACAAATTTCGGCCGCCACGGCTGCCTCGGCCGCCACGGCCACCACGGCCACGGCCATATGTTTGGGCTCGCACCAGCTCCTGTAGGGTGCTCGCCTGCGAGCGGAGGCTTCCCTAGTAGCATTTTTGGTTGGCCAACGGTAGCCAACAGTTGGGAATTAGTTGGGATATAGTTAGCGTTTTGCCTACAAATTCCCAACATAGGGCCTATGGTAAAAAACTTACGACAGTTTGCCAACGAATATTCAATGTTGGGCCTACAATTATTATGGTTGGTTATATAACAAAAAATTACGACAGTTTGCCAACGAATATTCAATGTTGGGCCTACAATTATTATGGTTGGTTAATTAACAAAAAGTTACGACAGTTTGCCTACGAATATTCAATGTTGGGCCTACAATTATTATGGTTGGTTATATAACAAAAAATTACGACAGTTTGCCAACGAATATTCAATGTTGGGCCTACAATTACTATGGTTGGTTAATTAACAAAAAATTTACAACGATGATTAAATGTCGTCTTACAAACGTCAGAAAATTTACTACATCCAAAAACCTGTTATTATATTCCAAGTTGTGATTTTTCTTTTCTTATTTATAAATACGTAATGAGGACGTCTGTCTTGAGACGAATGTGAAATTTTAAGGAATGAGTCTAAAGGTCGAATGATGATATTTTGTAGAATATTTCGCTTCATTGCGCAGTTTTTATAAACAATTAATACTAGTTATGTACCTAGAAATTCGAAGTGTTTATAAGGAAATGTGTTGGGTAAGTGCGAACAGCGGTTGCTTCGTAAGCGGAAAGTTTGGGTTCGATTCTCCTCACCGGGAATTTTTTTTTTTCCTAAACCAGGCCTGAAAAAGACGTGTTTAAGACGTCTTTTGAAGTTCTTCAAGACGCCTTCTGGACGTCTGTAAGACGTCTTTTGGAAAGAAACTGTTGGGCTTATAGAAAAAAACCTTCAGTTGGGCCTATGGAAAGAAACCTTCAGTTGGGCCTGCGTTGGTTACAATCGTTGGCCCATTTAAAAATAGCGCGACACTTCAACCGTTGGCCAACGGATAACACGTCATTGGCCCAACAAACTCCCAGCAAATAAATGCTACTAGGGTTATGGCCTGAGCCCGCACCGCCTGGAGGGTGGCCCACATGTTTTCGCGGGCCCACACCATCCGGCCGCTCCTCTGGTGCCTTTTTGTCGTATATCCTCCTGTATTTTAGTAAATGTCAACAATAATATTATAATAATTTATAGATTTTTTGCACGCCCAGAAAAAATTGTTCGCCTCCCCTGATACAGGCTAAACCGGACAATTTTTATATTGTTAAAACCTAAAGAGGTCTTTAATTAAATTATTAAGAAATAATACCATCTGCCGTGGCCGGGCCCTGCATATTTTGTTGCGGGGGACAGGGTGGCGGTCGCGGCGGAGGCGCCGTAGATGCGGCTGACAGCAGCGGCGCCGTAGATACGGCTGACAGCGGCGGCGCCGTAGATGCGGCTGACAGCGGCGGCGCCGTTGTTCCGGCTACTCCGGACCTCCAAACGGGCTGGTCTCTGTGCGGTGGTGGTGGAGGCACCGAGCCCCCCGACACCTTGTTTGCTGCCATTAAAATGGCAGCATCATTCGAGTCTGAAAAAATTAATTTGGCTAAATGTATTTTTTACAAATTTTATTATTTAATTCTTCTGTATGTTTACCGTTATTAAAACTTACCATCGAGAAGGGCGTCCTCGTGTATTTTCTGCAAAATTAATAAACAATTAATTATCCAAAATGATCATCTAGAGTTTTTAAAAGCGGCGTATGATAGAAGAAAGTGATATATGTTAAGTATTAGTGGATATTGACCGTAACTATAAAACAAGTAATGCAACATGAACATATTGGATATATAGAAGCATATTTTAACTCAGATGTGTTTTATATTTCTAATCGTTGGCGTTACAGGTCTAATATCTTCTAGTTGTTTGTTATTATACAGTTATGGTCTAGGTCCACTGATACCGTTGGCTAAGTGCAACTCTGCTATGAGTTTATGAATAATAATAATAGTAGATTTTTTTTTATTACTTACAGTTTCTGCATCCGTCTCCATGTACTCGTCAGCCATTATCCTTTTGATTTCTAGCTTTTCTATGAAGCTGGCCTAGATGCCAAGTAAACATTTAACGATCAAAGAATACTTCTTAGTAAATATCGATCTATCGAAGTTTTTCATTACGTTTTGCTTTAAGTATCATTCACAGACGCTGCGACTAGCGACCCGAACGCAGCGGCTTTAGACGAGCCGAGTCAATTCGCGGCTTAGAGCATATAAACATAGACGAAGCATGCAATAGGCAAAAATGTAGACGGCGATAGAAGGAGAGAAATATACAGGAGGGACACCCCCTCTCTTTCTAGCGCCAGCGTTTTTTTCTCTATTAGAAAGAGAGGGGGTGTCCCTCCTGTATATCTTTCTCTTTCTATCGCCGTCTACATTTTTGCCTATTGCATGCTTCCTCCATGTTTATATGCTCTAAGATTCGCGGTGCCACGAGCCGTCTGATCGTTCAAAGCTGCCTGATTCCACCTTAACGTTGGTCATTGGGCCACCCTCTAGGCGGTGCGAGCTCAGGCCGTGAGTTTACGGTCACAAGCTGCCTCCTTACGAGATTTAATAACGGCCCAGTACCGTGGTCGTGGCCGTGACCGTAGCGGCCGTGGGGACCGTAATTTGTTAAAAAAAACCATTTGTAAATGTTTAATTTAATTATAATATATTATAATAAATAATATATATTTTTCTCCTCCAAATTATACATTTTTCCATTGCATTCTTTAATTAATGTTGCCAAAAGTCATCCTTTCCTGTTTGAAAACACCTGTATTGTTTTATTTATTTTATCTATTCGTTCGTAACGACTCATTTCTCGATATAAATTGTGTATTTACAGAAATTCTGCTTAGAGTATATACGACTAGCGACCCGAACGCAGCGGCTTTTTGACTTTTTCGTTAAACCGCGAGAGACTGATTTCAAGTCGTTTGGATTTCTGGTTATGGATTATATTTATTGTTTTTTGCTGCCTGTAGGTTTATATACATCAATGTAACATTTGATATCATCGATACTTCATCTATTATTATTAATGAAACATTTTTCAATTCATTTCGTAATAATTTGAGCACGGCGTGAAACAATTGTTTATATTTTGTTGTACCGCCATGTTCGACAGGTAATTGAAACAGTCTGTGTACTGTCAAACCATTAACATTGAAAGCTGCGATTCCGGTAGGCGCCATTACAGCCGTTTCTTTTCCCATATTTTGTTTAATATAACCCTGTAAAGCTTGAATCAAACGACTCTTACCGGTACCACCTTCTCCACTGACAAACAGTCTCAAAATTTCATTTTCTGAATTTAAAGCCGAAACTACTTTTTCGAAAATACTTTTTTGATCAATATTCAAGCCAGCAATCATTTCCAAAAGTTCCTCTCCGTTTACGTTATTATTAGCAGCGTCATGAAAATCTTTCATCGCATCGCCAACTTCGAAAGGATCACATTCTAATGCATTTTCTTCGCGGTCGATAGGATTATTTTGAGATGGTTCTTTTGTTTTTTCATTTACCATTTCCTTAACGGCTTCAATGCATTCTTCTAAATCAGTCAACTTTTTATGATATTTCATTGCTTCTTCTAAAATAGTTTGTACTGCTAAAAATGACTCTGAGTACGTTTCACATCCATTTTTCAATTCATCTATATCTCTCCAAGGTTGAAACAACAATAGTAGGGCATAGGAATATCTTTCTGGCTGAGTTTTCGAATTATTCCTGTAGTGATTTACCAAATAAGGTCTCTTTCTTCTTTTGAAATACTTATTTCCTATTTCGAAACATTGGAGTTCGGAATCATCATCATTATTATCTTGATCATCATCTTTATTGCAATCATCATTGTTTTGTGCCTTTTTCGTATCGTACCATCTTGCAAACTCGTACAAACTCATCGATTCGTGTTGGACTGGTCGGTTTGGGTAGTAATCGTCAATTATATTTGGGAAGAATATATCAGTCGATTTGGGATCCAAGTTTTCTATTTCTTCTTTGCGTTTCACTCTCCGATTTCTGATTACATTGACATCTAACCATCTAATAGTTGTTTCGCTATCCGTACCGTATAAAGATATTCCTAACAAAGTATCGGCAGCTTCTAGAGCACCGCATTCTCTATTATTTAAACCTTGCATTCCAATATTCCATAAGCGGGCGCATAATGATTTTGTTGATTCAACGTCTATAAACATTTCAGCTGCATAACTTTTTTCATGTTTTGTCACGTATTTAGTGCAATACCAACACAGAGTAGTTGAGTTTTCACCTACAAATTGGATATCCATATTTCCTTCCCATGCTGTTAAGACAATTGGGTTATAATCGTTAATATTTACTTCTTGTTTGTCACGGGGCAAGTCGTATAATCTACTGCGACTTCTTAATTGCTTCCTACCAGCTATAGATGTAGCTACGTCTCTCATCTTTATGTTTTCTGTAACAAGTCTAGGAAAACCAAAACGACACACTCGCTTTATGCGGTTTTTATTGTTCTTTTTTGTTCTCATGCAATGCGAATTGTGATGATGCCTTTGATGGGTATTCACACGTCTATACAAAGTAGGCGAGATTTTTGGATCTGGAAGTCTACATGTGACATATCTTTGTATGAAAGCAGCTACTATTTCATCTGAATTTTTGCCTAGAATAGGAGCATCTTTGATCCATATTAATAGGTGGAAATGTTGCAAACCTCTACCTTGGTATTCTCTCCTCCAGAAATAATGTACCACGTACCCGATTGGATTATCGACAGAACAAAGAAATTCTAGCATCGCATGAAATTTATTATCGAGAAATCTTGACACGGATACTGGATCTTTTGTTAGAAACTCATTTGGCGACATTTTATCCATAAGCGGTGTATTAACTTCTTTAACGTATTCAATTAAATCTGACCATAACCATTCAGCTGGACTGAGAGTGAGGAACCAGGTAGCTGGCCTATAATATTCCAGCATGCATCTCAAATTACTTCTAGGTATATGCCAGAACGGTTCTGTATTTGGAATTCGAGAGAATATAGTCGTTAAATTACACTCGAGAAGGTCCTGTTGTATTAGATTCAAATATGTACTTGCTGTGCATTTTTCTTTTGGATTAATTATGTTCAATTTTTGATAAATACCAGCTTTCAAACGTCTAATATTTGTTTGATTCAATAAGAAAAATAGGTATTGCACGTCCAGTCGAAACTGAGAATGTTTAGATATAAGCCGTGCTTTAATATATTCATATTCAGTCAAATAGACTTCTCTATGCTCATGTTCTCCATACATTCCATAAGGATACAAATGTGGGAAGCATTGGAGATCAACGGTCTTACAATAAATATCAATTGGCGCGTCCTCTACCTTTTTTTGCTGATATAATGTAGTCGCTTTTTCATTAATCCTTTTCTCGTATAATGGATAAATTGTGTATTGTTCGTAAATATCATTGTCTTTATCAGCTTGACTTACCAATGCAGGTAATTTGATTTGCTTATCAGTGTTTTCGGCTGTTTTGTTTTCTTTTTGTGCGTCGGAGTCGTCTATTTTATATTCAACTTCCGGCCAATCAATTTTTAATAATTCTTTTGGATTTGGAGGCAAAATGATATTTTCATATAGGCGATTTATCTGTTTCAAACGTACCAAAGCATTATACACGTTTTTTACATTTACAAGATGTTCCCAAACCGTTTTCGCTTTTGTTGGTAAACTACGCACCAATATGTAAAATTCTGGATTGATATTGATTGGATCTGTTGGTTTACAAATCTTTTTGAGCGTTTCCTCTATTGGCAATGGCAAATGAAATGTTCTTCCTTTTACTTTCTGGATCATATGTTGATGAGGTATATTTCTTTTGGCTTTCGAGACAGTTTCCATTCGTTGGACAACTTGACATGCTTTTGCTCTTTGCATAAACATTCTTTCATACTCGTTTAATGCAGATATTTCTTTTGGCATTTCTTCAACATATAACTTATTTTTAACGCAAGTTGGAGGCATTTGATTCCTTTGAAATTTTTCCTTACAATATTTGCATATGAAATCACTGTACAATCCGTTTTTCTCTGCGAAAACACTAAAGTTTTCCCATGATTCTGATGTCAAGGGCTTCCTCATATCTGCAATTTTGATCACTTCTTTACGGTAGCACAGTTTTTCGCATGAAATGCATGCATTTTTAGCAGTATCTAATGTTCTTTTGGTAAATTGTTTAAAAGCATTTTTATATTTAGACATTATGTTTTGTTCATTTAGATTTTTTATTTCGTACGATTTCGGTATCGTAGTTCTACTCTTCTCTATCGCTTCTTTACTAATTTTTTTGAGATATTCTATATCAGTGTCATCCAAACTCTTGTCAAGATTCTTTATATTATTGCACTGTTCCAAAATTCTACAAATAATTCTCTTTAAAACTCTTACATTGACAAAATTGGGAGCTAAAAGTAAAACTGGTAAAAATGTCGAAGAGCATGTATCAGGTTCAACATAACAAAGAAATGAATGTCCTAATTTGCGGGACATGTAACTTCTACTGCAAGATAACAAGTTTTTGGCAAATTTATAAACACTCTTTACTTTCAGCCTGTCAGCAGTCTTCAACAATGCTTGATATCTTTGTATAATGGATTCGTTATTAATTTTACAAATATCATCACACATCCATATTTTGCTTTGTTTTTTGTTACTATCGTCTAATAATGGTAATACGTTCGTAACTTGGCCTTTCTCATTGAGAATAAGAAGTTTAGTTTCAATTGGCAGAGGTTCTAAAACATTGTCAATATTCACACCATTTGCTTTTTTCGTCTCTGTTTGATCTTCCAATTGTGTAAATTTATTTTTATGTTCATTTACCTCTATGTCGTCGTCCTTTTCGTTTTTATCTTTCTGATGAGAATCACATTTAGAATTCTTTATCAGGAATTTGTGTTTGTATGCCGCCTCATAAAAGTACGGTTCAGAAGACGGCAAATGCTTTGAAAATCCACATAATGCTTCAGTTCTATCCGAAATATTGCATTCTGGACAATTGTTAGCTCGAGTCAAAGCAACCTCAGCTTTTTCTTTCAAGAGTCTTATATTTTTTCTGAAATAGAATAAGTAACTTTTCCTTTTCTGCATACACCAATTATACATTTTCATAGCTTCAAATCGACTACTCACTACACATTTCTTTTTCATTTCTGAAAGAAGAGATTTGGAAATATTCTTTATATATCTGTCAGAAGAAAGATGAAACTTTATGGTGTAATTGTTTTTTCGTATCTTTCCGACTTGTGCAATGCGATGTTTTTTGCATATATTGTATTTATTTTCCAGCATTTTTATTCGTATTTTTTTCCCCTATAATAGTTGCGATCATGATTTTTTCTATCATTAATCTCGGGATTATTTTTTTGTGAATCAGTTTGCAAAATTTGTTTCACCATATTAGAAGGAGTCTTCATTAATTTGTTATCAATGTTTCTTTGATCATTACAATATTGAAGTACAGGAAACATGTCTATGGCATTATTTTTTAACATTTTGATCAAATGGTCACGCATTTTATTACGATCATATTGCACTTCTGTAGGTTTTACTCTTAATGCTAGTGACACGGCATTAGCTATTGCGTATACGCCACAATCATTGAAATTTGTTTGCATCTGTACCGAGGGAAGAATGACACCTTTTTCTTCGAAAGGATAAAATTGAAATAATCGTTTTAAGATAATTTCGTGGTGTCGATGTACAACTCTTTTGTTTAGAGAATCATATATATAAATCAAATTTGTATCATAATAACAGCAAACCCAATGGCCACCTGTGTTATCAGACCAATTTTCGGTCGCTTGGCTGTATACAATTTGTACATGTTCTTTCGATTCGTCTACTGGGATTATTGCATCTGGATATTGTAGTAGAAGCGGATCTATGGGTTCATAACCATGAAATTGTCGCAGAATATTGTGAAAATGGCTTATATGCGTGTCTTCTAACCACTCCCCTATCTGAATGATCTTTTCATCTTTTTCTGACAAGTCCCTTTTTCTCAATTTCCTCGCTCGTGGAATTGTTGTAGAGTTATTTGTTCTCGAAATCGAATGCTTATGAGGATGTTTCAAATCAGTTACTACTTTATCATTCATAAATTCATTGTCATCGACATGTTTACGTTTTCTTTTATTTGCTACTATTATCTGGGAAAAATCAATTATATTCAAAGCATCATTATTCTCGGCCTTGTTTTTTTGTAAATCAGTTTGCAAAATTTGTTCCACCATATTAGAAGGAGTCTTCATTAATTTGTTATCAAAGTTTCTTTGATCATTACAATATTGAAGTACAGGAAACAGGTCTATGGTATTATTTTTTAACATTTTGATCAAATGGTCACGCATTTTATTACGATCATATTGCACTTCAGTAGGTTTTACTCTTAATGCAAGTGACACGGCATTAGCTATTGCGTATACGCCACAATCATTGAAATTTGTTTGCATCTGTACCGAGTGAAGAATGACACCTTTTTCTTCGAAAGGATAAAATGGAAATAATCGTTTTAGGATAATTTCATGGTGTCGATGTACAATTCTTTTGTTCAGAGAATCATATATATAAATCAAATTTGTATCATAATAACAGCAAACCCAATGGCCACCTGTGCTATCAGACCAATTTTCGGTCGCTTGGCTGTATAAAATTTGTATATGTTCTTTCGATTCGTCTACTGGGATCTGGATATTGTAGTAAAAGCGGATCTATGGGTTCATAACCATGAAATTGTCGCAGAATATTGTGAAAATGGCTTATATGCGTGTCTTCTAACCACTCCCCTATCTGAATGATCTTTTCATCTTTTTCTGACAATTCCCTTTTTCTGAATTTCATCGCTCGTGGAATTGCTGTAGAGTTATTTGTTCTCGAAATCAAATGCTTACAAGAACGTTTCAAATCAGTTACTATTTTATCATTCATAAATTTATTCTCATCAGCAAACAGTTTTTTGTTATCCTCAGTCATTATATTACCGTTGGATGGTTGTCTAACATCTACCTTGATTTTTCGATTTCGAATATTTTTGCGTAATCTTTCGTAACATTTTTTCCGTGCAACTTGTAACGGCAAAACTTGTTGAGGAGTTTTAACATTAAGATCTTGCGGAAAATGTTCGAACTGTATTTCTTCCGTCAACAATTTCAAGAGGTGATTTCGCATAAGTGTTGTATTATAGTGAACATTTTGTGGTTTAATACCAAATGCTAATGAAACGGTAATTGCTATAGCTATGACTCCACAATCTCTTGTATTTTTTTGTGGTTGAACCATCGGAAAACGCACGGTTTTTTCCGTAATTGTAATATGAGGATACAATTTTTCTAAAAACAGTTTTTGCTCTTTATGTAATGGATCCGCAAATTTCTGCAGCGTATCGTATATGTAGACATTTGTCCCGTCATAGTAACTGCATGTCCAACAATGTTGTGGACGATGCAAAATTTGAATGTGATCTAAATCTTTCCTAACGGGCTTGATTTCTAAAAGGTTATGTCTAAGATAGGTAGGTCGAATTTCGTAATTAGCGACTTTGTACAATAAGTAAGAAAAAACCGACATATGTGAATCCTCAAGCCGGCCATCGTTTGACTCACATCTTATAGCTTTCTTATCCTCTTCGGTTAAATATTTCTGAGGAACATTAAAAGTTAGATCCTGTGTTCTAGATATCAGATCTTTATTTTCTACGTATACATACATTTTGGTATTTTTAACTACCTTTAAACTTTATTAAAAGATTTTATATTCGAGACTTGGCGCACTGCAGCCTATCGAATGATGTTATAAGATAAGGCGCGTATGCAGCCTGTATAAAGTTTACTCGGAATAGCGCACAGCAGCTGACCGAGTGTACTTTATTTAATTCGGAAATATTCCAACCTGTAAAAAAAAATTTGTAATAAACACTATTATATATCATATGAATTATTATTCATAAATGTAAAGGTCACTTACCAAATATAATATTTGTACTTTTATTTCTCCTACTGAGAAGAATAGAATGTCCTTCCAGGGGACTTGATACTAAAAAGATACACATTTGAATAGAGAAACAGGTTAGTAAAAATCTGCGCAGACTATTATTTGACTGCAAATAAATCTGTATACATGTATAATGAAACAATAACCCATTCATTGAAAATATGTTCGTTTCATTATGCATAGAGCTTAATTATAATAATAATGAAGCACACTTACATGTAAGAAAATAATGAAGATTTTTCGAATGCCAGGACATGTGTCTCTGTCGATACGAAAAAGAATAAAGCTCCAGTCACCCGCTTCGTTCTGTGTTTCGCGCGACCCTAGGCTCACATGCCCGTCGGTAAGAGCGAGCCCTCTACGTACCAAACAAACCGATCACGTCCCACCACAGACGAGGTATAGAATAGACCTATCACCTTATGGGACTTCGTGTCGCCACCCAATCTGTGTTACCGACCCATAATTTGAGGGCTGAATTTAGCGACCTCTGTTCATGAACAGCGGCCAACTCAAGAACTACTCTGAAATGTGTTGAAATACTTAAATATGTGTGCGTGCTTGAATACGTGTGACTTGTTTAGAGTGAGAGTTTAACATAGAGGGCGGGTTTTCGCTAAGCTATGCTTTGGCTCGGTTTGTCAACGACTCACGCCGGATTTCTTTCTGAAAACCTATTTCGGGGATCAGGAGCCTATATGGCGCTGAAATATGGCACTTCTTGAGAGCTTATACAAGCTATAAATTGCAAGATGAAATTGATTGTTAGTATTTTTCGTGAAGTGGAACATTTAATTAATATTTTCACAGGTCGTACACGGAAAAATATTAAAAATTGACGCTGCTACTGACATTCCCGCAAATTTCTGCACTTCGCGCGTGTCTAAATAGACGGTGCCCATCCTACGACACGTAAAAGTCATTGAAAATAATGAATTTAAACGTTTTTGTAAAATTTATATTCGTAGTCTTTTGGACCCGAGGCCCCTAAATCCCTACGTGTCGTTACAAATTGATTGGCTCTGACCTTATTAACTACTGAAAATTAACTATTTAAAAATTATAAAAAAACATCTACGATGTAAATACACGAGCGTAGGTAGCGCTTACGTTAAGATCTGGGTACACATATCAGTTCCGTGTCAGTCATGGGCGTCCGGAGTGGGGTGCAAAAGGGGCAGTTGTCCCCCCTGACTTTTGAGAAAAAATCGCCTATTTTTAAGAACTTGTCTCTATTAAGTTTATACTAAAAAAGTGAATAATTCGAAATTTAGAATTCTAAAATTCTGAAAGTGAATAATACTAATTCCGACAATTTCGGATTTAAATTTTTAATTAAATTGGCAATACAAAATGAATTCAAAAAAGCAAGCGGGCTACTCGTTTTTTCATTACTATAATTTTCACCACCGTTACCTCAAAGTTACCCCACCCCGTGGAAAAAGTCTACAGACGCCCGTGGTGTCAGTTTACGTAGAATTCAAGTACTCTTCATTACTTTCCTCAATTACTTTACTCCAAGTACTTTCTATTACAGTCATTAAAAATAATCAGAATTATATCATGTTTGGTGTTATTTTTATCAGAAAAACACTAGTAATCCATTAATGATACGTCTATGATAGAAATTGGCATAGTCATTACTGAATGGCCTATTGCTGACTTTGTCCTTATGCCACTAGTCTAGCGTTTATGACCTCCGAGCCGCGTCGTTCGAAAGCTTTTACCTAAGAACCCATCAGGGTCGTAAAAAAAGGTACGCGTTACCGTTCAACCGATTTCAAGAGAAAGGCCAGAATATCGTGGCCATCAAATTTTAACTTTCTGAATATGAATACAGATCCGACACTGAAGGAAAAAGATGAATGAGTATAATGGTCTTGAAATGCTGCGGATTACTATATACATCTGAAGTATTCAGGAGTTATATTTCTTTGGGAAGGGGCTGGGTAAGGTGTATTTTGTGAACAATCAAATCGATAGCAAATTTTTTCTCAATTTATTAATGTATTAACAGGAACAGCAATAAACAGTAGAAGATGGATGAACATTTCTAACATAATCATTATCGATTCATTGCTCTATCTTTTCGTTGCATGGAATGAAATGCTTTACATCTATTGTATTCCATTTTTGTTTTTCGTGTACAGCATATCTCTCCTTTTCTGTAAATAAATAGAAATAATATTAGCGATTATTTAAAATGCATGATACAAATAAATGAAATACGTGCATGTGCTATTGATAGCCTCAGAGAACCATTCGAAAAGAGCAGTGAAACATGAAAGAAACTAAATCGCTATACAATATTACACGATAGATTTTCATAACAGTTGACTATTACTATCACATTACCACTCGTCGCATTAAATAATTTAATTATTTAATCCACTTTCAGTCTCTTACATGTTTCTGGCACAGCAATTAGAAACCATTGTCTGTCTTAATAGGAGAAAGATTGTAAGATTCTTATGAAACCAAAATAATAAATAATCTGTAGAAGTGATTAGTGCCTTTCTTTTATCTTAGTTCCACTATCACTACTATCTGATAGTGTTAACAGGATGGGCCACGTGAAGGCGTAAAAGAGGACTTTGCCATCCCGGAATACACTCAATGTTATTGAAACCGACAAACTGAAATGCTCATTACCAGTAACCATCATTCAAAAATGCAAAGCGATTGGCAACACCACAAAGTGAAGTGTAACATGCAAAATGCAAAATAAAAAGCACATAAATTGAAACCTTGAATGTATTCTTGATTTATGAAATTAATTCTAATGGTTCAGCCAGCACTTCCGATACTGTCCTCTAAAAACAAATTCCTGGCGTAGGGAGGCACAATTTTACATAGTTGTCATCTGTTTCGCGAAACTTCTACAATATTTTCTGAATATGGTCTCGGATAAAGCCACGTTGTAAGCTCTATCCAAGGCATTTACGAAATATTGTCGAAATGTTCAAGAAAGAGATGCCAACCATGTGAAGAAAGACCGTTCTAGGCTGTGCATTTGTGTTATAGAGGACACCGTGGAATGTGCCGGCTATGTCAATCATATATACCCAGAGAAATACATGCATAACTACTTTATAATTTTGTACAGAGGTCTTATGATTATAATCATGCATTGCAAGTAGAGTATTTCGCTGAATACAAAAAATACCTGAAAAAAGCACGTTTACAGGTTTTGGAAATGTTGCAATCTCGAACCGCAATTCCTACCACCAGAATTGCGTAGTTTCTGACCGAGCCATACCGTATCTTTATGGATTTTAACCGTCATTGCAAAATGCACCATATCTTGACGGTGTGCAGCACATTCACTGTCGTCAAACCAATTCGGATATATTTTATGTACAGTGTGAGTTATAATCCGAAACAGTTTATCTAAAATGATTGTTTCGCTGCGCAATGCTGGATAGAAATGGTCAAATACAGCATTGATAATTTTAAAAACATGTGAAAATTCTACTGTTGGTGTTACCAGGTGCCCGAATTCTGTCTCCTCCCTTACAATATACGCCCGGAATGCTATTAAAATCTGTTCATTGCGCTGAAATTCGCGACCTGCATCAATGAAAATGGCGCGACATCTGGGACAACGCGATTTGTCCGTACTTTTCTTGGCAACGTAACCAGCGAAATACTCCACTGCACATGTTTCTAAGGAGCACGTTGACGTCGACAATGATTCCATCAAATCTTCAAGCACTTGCATATCCGGATTATCGATGTCATCGCACTCTCCAGTCACATTTGTATCCTGACTGCATGCAGCATCATTGCCTAACGCGGAGGGAACTTGCGGTGAGAGCATATCCCCCTGTAAAAGCGTTTCGTCGTCGTCGGTTAAACAATTACTATTTTCAGAATTCGTATTCAAATTTAGTACAATGTTTTTCCTTAGCGCGAGACGCACCGCTTTTACAGAAGGATTTTGATTGTAACTACCACCATGCATTCTGAGGACGGAAAAAGATTCTCTACCACATCGGTGTTCAAACGCGATGTCATTAAAAATAACGCGCCATCCTCGTGCAAATCATCCCAGAGCTGCAGCGTGGCATTTACAGATTGCCGTAATCCTAACAAACAAGGCAATTTCTTTAAACCATTTGGACTAATAGCAAACCAATTCGCGATACTGTCGCGCTGTTGTAATAAGTTATCTCTAACTACCGGATATGCATTTGAAATCGCGCACTTGTTTGGATTAGAATCATAAGCTGCTCTGCTATTTAAGTTGTCGAACAAATTATTGAGGGTTTCAAAGAAGCTGGCAGTATGCTGTACGGTATCCGAGCGTATGCATCCAGTAGCGCATGCAGTAAGCAGGGCAGAAGAAACTCTATTGCTAAAAACTTGTAAAGCAAGCTTACATTTCATTTTGTCAAAAGAATTTGGCCGTACGTGTTTTTCGGATAGTTTGTAAGCTGCTCGCGTACCTTTACTAGACTCTAAATCCCATAGTTGTACAACATCAGACCAAGAAACTCGCGAACCGTTAATTGAAAAATCATACTTTAATAAATTATTTCTGATGTTTTTGAATAAATGTAAATAATCAAACAAAAAGTAAATTTTCTGGCCATTTTTGAAAAAATAAGGACGTTCAATAGTTACTCTTCCTTCTGCCATGCTTTGATTGCTTGTTCCTTGATCGGAAACAACAGCTCTAACTTTCAAGCCCGTATCATGTAATGCATCTAAAACCGTGTCTAACAAAAAACCCAAATTCGCATTAGTTACTCCATTCTTTGCAACAAAGAATGCTACTGGTTGTTTCCAATTACTGAACAAGCCTCTGACCATAAAAACGAGTACCCGAGTACCCACTGCCAGATTTCTGCCTAAAGGGCCTAAATCTTCAAAGCCCTCGATAATTTGTTTGCCTGGGTGGAAATCAAAACACTTCTTGATGTGCATTTCGTCGAAAGACAGAACGCAATTTCGGTTCAAACTACGCATATGTGCTGCTTTAATTTTTAACGCGGTAAATAAATTCTGGCAAATGCCAGGCCAAATATCGATTTTAGAAAACCAGCGAATAATGGTGTTTGGGGTCGGAAGATGAAACTTCAGAGTGGTGCGCATTTTACTGTACAGAGAGGGCGAAGTGTAATGCAATGTTTGGCACAATCTCTGTTGCTTCAACGTATAATTTATCGATTTACGAGTGTGGAATAGCTGCATGAAAATAAATGTTAAAAGAAACCCGCTAACTCTTTTCGCGATAGCTTTCTTCAGGCAGACATCGGTGATGTCACCTGACGAAAGTTTCTTCTTTAAGCGATTTAATACTGTACACTTCGCCCTGAATTTCAAGCGAAGAACACTAAATTTGTCCTTCCCTTGGTCTATTTCCTTCTGAAGCTTCATCACCCGATCCTTTAAACAATTGTTTTCCGTTGAAATGCAACTACCTTTTACTGGATGCAATTCCGGAATGGCATCTTTCTTCAAACGCCCCGTAGCGTGAAAATTATTCGACATAAAGTGTCGACTACATACATATTTTCTTTTCAATTCCGCGTTTGGCATTTCCACCCAGTCGTCTATACCGCAATTTACCATCCACGTTATTAAGCGGTCATTGTCCGAAATTGGAAGCGCATGAAATGTTCTTCCATCATCATTATCGCGACTTGTCTTTCCGCAGTTGCGGTAAACACACTTCTTAAACGTGACTTTACTTTTATGCTGCTCCATCAGGTACTACGCAACGAAAATACAACACTTCGCACAATATCTATCAATGCACTTATATATGTATATAAAAGAAACGTACCTTGTCACCGAATGTCACCTTATATGCACTTCACATTAAGCGCGAAGCACACGGGAATAGTTCGCTCGTGGAATTGGCGCGACCAGGCTTGTACAACTCCTTGCTTCGCAAGCAGATCGTTAAAACCAATAGGTCGGTGGGTGACAAAAGCAGAAGGTTTATATATCCTTAGAAATTACTGCAGTTCCCCCACCACTTCGTTGGCTCCCGACCTAACAAGGAAATGTCGCTATCCGCGCCGTACCCAAGCGCAAGTTTGCCGAATAAGAAATCAGCTGGTCAGGTTTGACGCCTCTACCTGTTGCAGAGCATAAAGTCTGGCAACGTTGTGCTCGGATTTGACTATTGCCAATTTTTCAAATTTTGCATTTTTAGAAAAGCATAATATGTAAAACAGAAGAGATCGGCTTGAAAGCCAGCCATTAAGAGGGGACCGAGACGGAAAGAATTATGTATATCATTTATATCAAGACCAGTGATAAGATTTTACCCTTCTGTCTCCTGTTGAATCATAATTAGTATCTTATTATTCATTTAAGTACATATATATGTATTTTCATTGCTACCAAATAGTCTGTGAGCCGATATAATAGTGTTTCGAGCCGATCGCGTCCGAGTTTTGCCGAGCCGATCTGAAATCAAATTTCCCGCTCATGGCGGCTATGCTTGCAGCCCGAAACGAGTCTCGGGATCCCGAAAACTTCGGGTTCTCGAGCAATACGAAAGTAACGGGATCCCGCCCGATCTCGCCCGAGCCCGAAACGTCGGGTACCCGCACACCCCTGGCTGTCAGCGTCCGCTGGACAGCGGTGAGCCCCGAGCTTCGAAAATTTTGGGATGGTCTCTTTCAAATGAACGTGGCAAAGAGCTATTGGGAATTTCCCGGCCCAGGTAAGCGAGCCGCGCGCTCCGCTTTTATGATCGGTTTACCACTCACACCCCAGATCACTGTAATGAGGTTTGCAAACAATGACGACTGGTCTCGTACCCGTCTCAATTTCAAAATTTTCAGCTAAGACAGGGTTGACCGCGGCGCTATACCCCTGTACGAAGAGATTTTTCGCCACCAGCGTGTAAAAGTCACAATACGGGTGCATCGTTCCAAAAAATGGAAAATCATAATTAAAGCCGACTTCAAAAAATATGAAATGCGCTAAAAAGTAAAAAGTAATTTTGTTCCTTATTTAATCTACGACACTCAATTTTTTTATATCGGCGCCTCATCATTTGCACTGTGTAAATCTGGCGCCGACTTAAAAAATTGAGTGTCGTAGATAAAATTTTGATTTCAAATAATTTTTTGCCCATCCTGGTAATTTTGAGGTACATATAACTTGCAGCGACAAAGTTTTTCCTTAATATACAAAGAAGATTTTCACCAATTTTCACACTGATTAATAAATAATTGTAGATGATATGACGATATATATAAATATCTTCGCGCCGCCAACAATCAACAGCTGCGTATAATGCGCTATTTAGCAGTTTTATCACTCGCGTTGACAGTTGGCGCCGTGCGAGAAATATATATATCGTCATATCTTCTACAATTATTTATTAATCAGTTTGAAAATTGGTGAAAATGTTGCTTGTATATTAAGGAAAAACTTTGTCGCTGCAAGTTATATGTACCTCAAAATTGCCTCGATACTTTTTAACGGCGAACGTTGAAAAACATGGGTTATATCCAGTATTACTTTTTAATTAAATATTATTACATTTTTTAACATAAGGGTTTTGTGCATACATTTTACGACTCCGCTAGAGTTTTCTGAGTTTTATGTTTCAAGTCTCATAACGATCCGTTAATATTTACTCAAGTTATCGCAATTTATGTTTAAAGAAATAATGATTTTGGTCGAAGAAATTTTGTTTGTTTATAATTTTTGTCCCGAATACTAATAATTCGATAAAAATACTGTAAATAGAAAAAATGTGTGCCGTGACGAGCTTTACAACACTATATTTTTTAAAATCCAATTTAACAAAATTTAATTTTCCAATCTTTCTTAGCGTTTGGACAATAATTTTTCCCATTTTCGAGCGCTAGTCCCCTTATTGTATCCGAGCCCTCAATTGTTCTAATAGCTATGGAGGAGAATGAATTCCTTTTTAAAAAAATATGTATCGAATATTTTTGGCTACTCTACAGACTTGCAAAATTGCAGCAAAATCGGTGTGTACGGGTTCGATATGTTCCTTTTAAATAATATAGTACAGTAGAAGGATATTATTATTATTATTATTTTTATTATTATATGTCTGTATTATATCGTATAGACCATCATTAATGTATGCGGAAACACATGATACATGGGTGGGGTTCAGCAACAGGTGCTCTTAAAAAACATTAAAGTCCTGTTTTTACAAATTACGATATTGCAAGGGAATGAAATTTGTTTTGCGTTAAATAAACCGGAATAGGACAGCAGGTTAAAAGACGAATGTGATATCGTTTTATTTTCTTCCTCCGTTCTCTTCCGTTGAACGGAATATGTTCATAAGACGATTTTTAAATTGTTACTCTAACAGAAACATTTGTAAATCGCGGGCTTTGACTCTCAAAACATAACCTAGTTTTACTCGTGCTTAATTCTAGTTCCTACCACGCGTAGCGTTACAATCTGTTTTGAGACTTCACCGGTAACGTTGCATGCGACACTAAAATGGTAAGGGGGTCCTAGGACCCCCCAAACCGGCGACACAAAAATACATTGCTTGATAGGTCTATTCTATACCTCGTCTGTGGTCCCACCGCTATCGCGCGAGATCTTCTTTACCATCGTGACATTTCAAAAATGTTAACAACTAGCAGGTTATGATTGAATGACAGCCAACTGACATTTATAAATTATGCTTTCGAGGCGACACCTACTGGCGTCTAGTGGAGGAGGAAAACGTGACGTCATAACTCGTAATTCTAAAAGTATCATTTTTATAACTATTAATTCAGAATAAATCTTATATCTTTTAGACAAATAGCTTGATACATTAAGTAAAACGACATATGGGTTCGAAAAAAAATATGATTCGCTTAATCATGTAAAAACACCGGCACTATGTCATAAAATAAGATAATAAAGCTAAAATAGCTCCGACGACCTGTCAATTTCGCTATCTTTCGTGTATAGAGACATGGTCGCTCAGTGTGCCTATGGGTAGAGGGGAAGGGGGAATTAGCTTCCAGACGCGACCGCGTCTGTTGACTTCAGAGGCGCGAAGTTCGAAATGGATCACACGAATGTAATAGGAAAGGAAACCAAAGCGAAGTTCGCACAAGCCCAAGGGGTTTGAAAATAGTTAGAGATTCTTTTAATTAGTAAACTTCAAGATTATAAATTAATCAATACCCACTTGGAAACGGGTATTTGAATAAATGAACTCCACTTTGATCCCTTCTCCTAAGTGTGTAAAATCAGCGCAATGTTGTTAAACGCTTGTTTCTAAAAATCAATAACCGAAAGGAAATAGATTGACCAATAGGAATTTAGTTAATAAATATTTGATTGGCTTTTAGATTTTAAGGACATTTTGATAATTAACAAAAGATGTAAAAGCGTTTGCCTTTGAAAGGACACTCGAGCCCTGAGAGCAGAAGTGAACGGACGTGTGATAAAATCTTGATCAATACTTATTTGTAACATTTTAAATAGTTTATTGAGTTCAGTAAAGTTATCAGTTATTTGTGTTCAAAGCGTTTTATTATATTATTATAATCTTTATTATTATAATTATCCTGCAAAATCCGCGTCCAGTGAGCAGAACCCCTTCCCAGATAGCACACGACGTCTATAAGCCGTCTTTAAGACGTTTTTCAGGCTTTCAAGACGTCTTAAAGACGGCTTACAGACGTCGTGTGCTATCTGGGTTAGCGTTCCACGGGCATCGTCCCGCGCTTGAATTCCCCAGGAGAAGACTACATTTCCCAGACGGCCACTCAACAATATTCATTATTTTAAGGTTTCAATAATTAAAATGTTGGAAAAATATAGTTCTTTCTGACTCGCGTGTTGGTTGCATGCGAATATTATAGAATACTGTAGAATACGTCGAAAACTACGGGGGTGTTTCAATTCACGCATACTGCGCATAGACTGCAAACAATGGTGGGTGTGTTTCAATTCACGCATTATGCGCATAGACTGTAGAGAAAACCGTTCCGTTTCCGTCTATACGTGCATTGGTGGCGTTGGTGGCACATAGGATTCTCTAGAATTCTCCCACTTCTAGCGCATGAAGCGTGCAGTTCATGCGCGCATGCGTATTTGTCTCTTTACGTACGTTTTGAAAAACATACAGCAAATTATGTATATGGTCACCTCCTCGAAGTGACAGAAAATATAACATACATATATGTTACATGACAATAAATGTTTATTGGATATTTCGTTCTTTTGCGGTACATTTGTCACCTTTTTATAACTTACCATCCTTCCAAAATATTATTGTTATGCCGCAACGGTATCTTTATGAAATCGGGTATAAGGTCAATTACCCTATTTCTAATCATGTGTTACTGTTACGTCCCTACTTCCTTTTAGGGGCGCGATTTTAGGGAGTTTATATTTCTGATCCGCTTTCGAGCTAGTCCAGGGACTTTACGCTCTGGGATAGTTGAGAGCGATATTTGGGTAGATTATAATTCATTTGTATTATAGTATTTACCTTAGTTTTTCTTACGGCGAGGGCAGATCTATGTGGATCAATTCCCACTCTATGGGGGCGTCTGGAGTCCCGTCGAACTCGGGCGCTAGACCTTGTTTAGGCGGGGCCCAGTCTTCGCACAACACCACTATTCCGTGGTCGGATGACGGTTTTACCTCCATGACACAAGGGGTGTTGGGCACTCCTAATAAGGCAGATTGTTCTGCAGGCGCACTAATGTATCTGGCCGCTAATCGTCGGAGCTGCACTCGTCGCCCCGCACGATGGTTTCGCGGCATTCGTCTTTTGGAAATTACAATAGCAATTATTTGTTGACCGATAAATCACTCTCACCTTCCGCACCAGGCGCTACCGCGGGCAACGTTCTGCTCTTCAGCGGCACCATCGGCGGAGGCGAGCGTGATTTTTCCACATTTCGCAAACGTTGATTTAGAATTTCATTAATGTTTAAGCAAATCGCGTCGTTCACGCTTTACGCTTAATCTCTGGTAAAACCACGGGCAACGTTCTGCTCATAGGTGAAATCATTAATCAGCGCAACCCGTGAACTGTCAATGCACATCTTCGTATTTTAATTCACTTTTCCAAAAAGACGAACGCTCGATTTATAGGATGGGGAATTGAGGTGGAATCACTTCACTCACTGATGTAACAAAACAATCACCTTTATTTTACTTTGATATGATTCTAACACTTTATAAATCCTTTAAGATATTTTTTAAATTGCTAGTTCTAAACACACTGTTAGTGATTTAACGAATATTGATGAACTTGGTAATGTGGTAATTGAACATGGTAATTAGTATGGTAATCAGCTCCGCGGGTGGTCAGTCCCTTTTTATAGGGCAGTCGGTCACTCCTTCTCTAGGATTTGTCACATGACATATCTTAGGTGGGAGACCCCATCCCACAGTCTCTACCTGGGATATTTCAGGAAGAATCTTCCCATCGCTCTATTCTGGGAGTTGTTTACTACTTAGGCACGTTCCATTTTAACTGATTCCCAGCAACGGCGATAGCAAGATTCTTATTTTAATTCGCATTTGATTTATATATTATTCGTTTACAATATTTTCTGTGCGATCGGTTTCGTACAGCTTATTTACTAAGGGTTGAAGTTAAACATATTATTTTGGATATTGGTTTTGCGGGAAATAACGGGAGGGCAAACTTCTGGCGAGGACCAGGGGCACAGCTCCGTGAAGGTGGTGTCGTCTCCACTGGTTGATATGGGCCTCTGTACCACGCTGGATATCGGCTGGTGTTGACTGGGCCTTCTTGGTGTTCGTGCGGTCAGCTACCTAGTATACAGCTGACTGTCCGCCACCTCCTCGATCTGGTTGTCCTGCTTGCTGCCGTCCGTGTATTCTTCGCTCGATCTCCTCTTATCGTTGTTTATGATGATAATGCCTTATCGGCTATTTGTTGCACAATATTTATATAATATTCATATGAGGTGGTTACAATACCTCAGAGTATGAAATAGTAAACATATTGATTAAAAGGTTAATTAATATTAGACTCCACGTCGCGGGACGTGACAGTTACGTATGTGGAATTTTCCCATACGCCGCTCTCAACTATTTTTCGAGCTCGCGTCTGCGAAGGGAAAACGCCCTAAAATCTTTTCGCTTATCACACACCACTAATGGAAGTCAAGATCCCGACCAGCTGGACCACGACCGTGAGAACGGGAGTGACACCACGACGACCCCGAAGGATTTCCTTATATGGAGATTCCTAACGAATCCCCACTCATTTTTGGGACTATATAAACCCTTCGGTTTCCACCCTCTTTGGTTCAAAGCAGTACAGTCACGCGTAGAGTAACGTCGTGTCACGCTCGTACAGAGTTGGTTAAAATCCAGTAAGATCGGGCTCGAGTCCTCTTCCGAATCAATAGTTAACCTCATAGAATCCGCGAGTCCGGTTTATATTCTATTTGGCACTTTGAAATAGCCACTCTTACGCCCCGCATCGCCAGTGCGTTAACATCGTGCAACTATTGGTAACTACACTATTTAATTATTAAACGCGACACTTACATTTGTATTATAATTGACTATTCAATATACGAATGGTGTTCACGTGTAAATCGAGTAGATTCGTTAAACCCATCTCTTACCCAGCGATCCTTATAATATTAGTAGCACTCACCCACTGATACAACTTTACCGCTCGAGTTGTATCAAACTTTAATTAAGAGTTACGAGGCATCACTAACATTTCCCGCGACTCCCTGATCTCGCATCACGTTCGTTCGCAACCTTTCATCCAAAACAAGAAATCTTCTCCAACCCAGTGGCTCCCCGATTTCGCATCGGGTTCGTCCACGAAACCTCACCCCTCCTACGGCTCCCTGATTTTGCATCAGGTTCGTCCGTATCCTTCAGCTCCCTGATTTCGCATCAGGTTCGTCTGTAAGTCTACCAACCTCCGAACAGCTCCCTGGTTTCGCACCAGGTTCGTCTGTGAATAATCCAACCTCCTAACAGCTCCCTGGTTTCGCACCAGGTTCGTCTGTGAACTTTATCCTAGTGACTCCCCGATTTCGCATCGGGTTCGTTCACGCCGTTTCACCCTCCTGCGGCTCCCTGATTTCGCATCAGGTTCTTCCGCGTGTAACTCCATCCTAGAGGCTCCCTGATTTCGCATCAGGTTCATCCTCGCTTCCGATAATCCTAGCGGCTCCCTGATTTCGCATCAGGTTCGTCCGCACTCTAACTAACAAACTCATAAACCGTATTCCTTGGGAAATACCCTTCTCGCCGCGCTCTCGCGTTGCGGCAGCCCCGGCTCGTAACACATGTAAAAGTTCTGCTATCGTAAAAATAGATTTTTATTATTTATTTATGCAACAATGGACAAAAAAACTTATTAGACAAAATATTTAACCTTCCCTTTACACATAAAATAAACAAGAATTTTTAAAAACATTTTAACCTAATAATAGTCGATTTAATATGAAGTATAAAATATCTATTTCTGCTCAGCAAAAATGAAAATGCAGTTTGTTCTTACATATCCACGTGCGATTTAACTTCCAATTGAAATGTCTATGTATAATTATATTTTGGATAACACAAGTAAACAAAATTATTTAAAGTTTTAAATGTCTTGTATTTACAAAAATATAAAATATTTATCCTCTGAATAAATAGGGAATACTCAGCTTGTACTGTTACGTAGTCCTGCAGCCAGGCGATGATCCTAGAGACTGGGTCATCGCCCGCAGAGCGCAGAACCGCTCTGCTCGGAGTTGCGCGTTCGTGTTTTTGTATTGAACTTCAATTGTACAAATAATAAGTATTCTTGTAATTCTAACTGTTTTATTATAGTTCTCAATAACTCAGAAATATGAATTTTAATTGAACTCAGAAAAATAAACGTGCTATCGCTAGCACAGACAGGATTAGAATGGCGCTTGTCTTTGGAGTTGTTATTTTCGTTTTTCGGTGAAAGTGACAAAAGCTAGCACATCGAGCGGCTTCCATACATGCTATGCAAAGGTCGAAGTTCTAACATGTTGCTGGCTTCGTTATGATTAAATATACGACGCGACAAGAATTATAAATAACAATATAATAACCTAACACATCTTAATAAACATGAACTGAACATAACTATAATGTCTTCATATGTACAATTTGCATTCTTATTAGAACAAGGGTCGAATTTAAACACTGGCTAATTATCATGGCAGACAACCTTTTAGCAGAACCCCCCCCCCCCCCCAAGTCTTTCTTATAGTAGAAAATGCATTGTTACCAATTCGAGGTTGCGCGGTTCGCAACACCTCCCCCCTTACATAAAAGATGTTTCTCTTGAAACAACTTTTCTATAGACTGCTACAGACACTGGATGACTGGATGACGCGCGCGGTAGAGGATAACCTAATTTCTCTGTACATACTAGCTTAGTTGTATTAACTTAATTTACAATTATTTACATCATTTTAAGGCAAATCCGGTCTAATACAAGTTAATTTTAGTTTGTTCGCGTGTACAATTTTGACCTTGTTGGGTCCTAATTCTAATTCCACAGTTAAATCATTATGTATTCGAATAATTTGGTAAGGCCCTACCCAATTTGAGTCGAACTTTGATGTTCTCGGTTCTTTCAACAAATAAACGACATCACCTACTTTAAACTGGCGAGGATTTATATTATTATCATAATATTTCTTACTCCTTTGTTTAGATTGTTCGAGTTTGTTTGCTGCCGTAGCTTGAGTTGTCGTAATTCTTGTAAACAGTTCATCTAAGTGTTGGACGAACGTTCGGGAAACTTGCTCATTAGCAAATCCGGAAGGAATGATGGCTTTGACACCAAAAACGAGCTCATGAGGTGTAAATCCGGTGGCCTCATGCACCGAAGAGTTATATGAAAAAATGCTGAATCTGATCCATTCATTCCAATCTACTTTGGTACAGTAATGCTTTAGATACTCGACAAAAACTCTATGGGCACGTTGAAGAGAGCCCAAGGACTGTGGGTGGAAGGCTGTAGATGTAATCCTTTGTATCTTAAAAATTTTACAGAAATCTTTCATCACCTGACTGGTGAAATTAGATCCTTGATCGGTGTGAATGGTACGTGGACAACCGAACCGACTGATAAATTGCTCGGCGAGAGCAGTTGCAACGGATATTGAATCAATGGTGGGTAAAGGAATTGCATCTGAATACTTTGTGAGATTATCTTGTAAAGTTAATAAATATTTGTTCCCCCTCTTAGTTACAGGTAAGGGTCCAACTATGTCCATTTGGATCTTTTCGAAAGCAAATTTGGGGGTGTCCGTGATAGTCATTGGTTGTTTAGTTTTTGATGAATATATTTTATTCCTTTGGCAAGTTGGACAAGTACGTGTAAAGGCTGCAATTTCTTTCCTCATCCCAGCCCAATAAAACCGTTCACGAATGCGGTTGAACAATTTTGTTGCACCCTTATGCTCCCCTACCACAGATTCATGGAACTCTTTAATAATCTGAGGCCTTCTGGATTTTGACGGGGTCTGAATTTCACCCGTACATATAGTAATGATATACTGGGGGTTACTCAAAACACCCTTCAGAATATCCTCCACATGGGTCCACTCAACTGGTTCCAGATTATTGCAAATTTTCGAGAGACTAATGGATTTAATGTTTAAGGAGTCCATAAGTTGTTTAAGCGATTTGACAGAAGATATTACATGGGTGAGGTCTGGGTTCTCCTGAGATGTAATTTTGTGAAATAGATGAAACATATAATGTTTGTTTTCCGGAATGGTCATGGCTTCGCCAACATTTATTTGATACCCCTTTACTAGATCAATAGAGAGTTTAGCTCGCGCCAGCAGTGTCCTGTCAGCATCGGAGGTGACGCCGAGATCAAGCGGAAGAAAGTGGGCAAGATTATCTCTTCGCATAAGGAGGGAATCCTTAGTGTAAAAGATGGGTGGGGATGAGTGGGCGTTCCGTTCGTCCGTAGAAGTAATCAATAGTTTGCTTGATTTTAGATTAAAAAATTCTATTGAGTTCGGATTTCTGGGGATCCCCCGTGCGGTCTTGGTCGCTAAATTCATGGGCTCTCCGGCTACTGTAGAATTTTTCCTAACATGCTCGTCAGCCCCTTCCACGACCTCAGTCGGGTCCCTACTAGGCTCCCCAGGCCTCTGCAGCGAGTCAAGATCCCGCGAGCATGTCCCCTCATCGGCAAACATTGAATCCGCTCTTATCGAAAACTGACCTCCTCCAACGCCACTCGAAGCGGGTTCCTGGAGTTGGAAATCACCGATAGCCCTCGAGCGTCCGAGTGGATTTTGATCGTTAGTGTTTGATTGGAGTGATCCCTCGCGTGATATACTAGTTTCATTAACGGATGATTTCTCTCGCTTAGAAAAGGTGGTCAGCGCCAGAGAGTGTTCATTACGACTACTAGAGAAAATACATATTTGTAGACTAGAGTTTGATTTTAACTTATCCACGACCTCATTTTGCCCGGCTTCTGTGTTCCTGCGCGCCAAGAAAACAGAAGCCACCTTTACTTCATTATCATAATCAGAGAATCTATCAACGGCCCTCATCACCTGGAGATCCGCGATCGGCGACTCATCTGCGCAAACGAGTGCCTCCCGCAGGCCCCCCGAAAACGAGTTATACGTTCCGTCAAGTTGTAAGGGTCGCGAGGGGAAAATTGGGGCATGAATGGACTCTACTGGGTTACGCGAGAGTGCGTCGGCATTCGAATTGACTCTACCCGGATTATATATAATGTTATAATTATACTCGTTTAATTTGATACGCCACCTCATTAATTTAGAAGTCGGATCTTTAGCGTTATGTAACCAGACCAGCGGTCGGTGGTCAGTTACCAGGGTAAACTGCTGACCATACAGGTAGGGTCGAAAATGATCTACAGCAAACAAAACAGCCAGTAACTCTTTCTCTATCGTCGAATAATTGACTTCGGCATTATTCAAGGTCCTTGACGCGTAAGCCACGGGGAGATCTTGCCCAATTTCTCCCTGACTCAAGACGGCTCCCAGTGCATAATCGGACGCATCGGTGGTTACAAGGAACGGCCTCGAAAAGTTAGGGAACTGCAGAAGGGGTTCCGAGCAGATGATGTCTCTCAGAGTTTCGAAAGCAGTTTGAGTGACGGAATCCCAACGAAAAGCAATATCTTTTTTCAAAAGTGCAGTCAATAGTTTTGCGATTTTTGCCATGTTTTCAATAAATCTTCTATAATAGCCTACAAGACCTAGAAATTGTTTAATATTTTTCCTTGTTTTGGGTAATGGGAACTCTTTAACTGCTTTAATTTTTCCGGGATCGGGTTTTACTCCTTCACTAGTTATAGTTTGTCCTAAATAAACAATTTCTCGCCGAAGGAATCGACATTTTTCGGGCTGAAGGGTTAACCCTGAATTTTGTAAACGCGCCAAAAGGTTCTTTAATTTACGAGCGTGTTCCTCGAGAGAGTCAGAGTACACGACGATGTCGTCCATGTATACGAAAAGGTCCGTTCCTTGCAACCCCGACAGTATCAAATCCATCAGCCTCTGAAAGGTGGCTGGGGCATTCTTCAGCCCGAATGGTATTGGATTAAATTCAAAATGGCCGTGAGGGGTTGAAAAGGCAGTTTTGGGTTTTTAAATGGGATCAACAGGAATTTGGTGAAAGCCAGAGGCCAAATCTAAGGTACTGAAGTATTTTGCTCCCCCCACTGGTCCAGGATATCGGTAATATTGGGGAGGGGGTAAGCGTGGCTAACGGTCTTATCATTCAGTTTCCTATAATCAATAACCATTCGCCAACGGGGTACTTTGGACGAATCGGATTTCTTAGGGACGATCCACACGGGTGAATTAAAGGGCGACGTAGACGGTTGGATTATATTACAATCAAGCAAGGAATCTACTTGTTTTTCGATCTCAGCTTTGTATACTAACGGGAACCGGTGCTGTTTGGTATTGATAGGAGCTTCGTCAGTGGTCATTATAGCATGTTGACCGTCTTTAGCGTGACCTAACTTGTCCCCGGGAAGGTAGAATTGATACGGGAACTCGTCGATTAATTCCAGGACGCTAACCCGCTCGGCCTCATTAAGGTCATCCAAATCGAGAGCTTTGACCAGCTGGACAAACCGTTGAGCGTGAGCAACTGACCGATCGACACCGGGGTCTCCGGTACGAGAGGAAGGTGGTGAACAAGATTTTATGTAAAAATCCTCCAATTCTACAGGTGATAGACTGAGTTTGACATGATCGGCAGTAGTGTTGATCGCATATAATTTTGCAAAACCGTGCTCCTGGCTTATCAACGCCTCGCCCATGAAAACGTCCGGACCAAGATCCATCCCCCTCATATATCCAGATGCACACTTGCTATGGGTGGGTACCGCAATTAGAGTCCTTGTACGTGGTGGTAGCTCAAAGGTCGAGAATGCATGAGAGGACAATTCACCATCTCTGAATTGGAGGCTATTCGGTAAGTGCTCCCTGAACGTTAACGTTACTTCTTGCCTCTCAAGAAATGAAAC
The DNA here is from genome assembly GCA_029448645.1 of Andrena camellia. NCBI lineage: Eukaryota > Metazoa > Arthropoda > Insecta > Hymenoptera > Andrenidae > Andrena > Andrena camellia. The sequence goes on from CM055681.1 coordinate 16,892,148, forward strand.
TCCCAAAATTCCTGTTTCTTTTATAGGGAACTTATCATCCACAATTTGGAAGGGTATGGGGACATTATGGATTGGAACAGTGACTTCGCCATGGGCACGAATCACTCCCGAGCCTATACCGGTGAGGTTATAAATAATGTCGGTATTGATCGTCATATTGGTAATCAATCCCTCCCGTTTAATCAGATTGCGCCAAGACCCAGTGTCGACGAGAAACTCCGCGGATCCCCCGCTAAAGGAATCGTGCGCCAAGGACATCACGAATAATCCACTGGTTTTGGGTGCGTTAAGTGGGAAATAGACTCGACATTTGTGACGCGCGCAATTAGGGGCTTGTTCGACACTGCGCCAGGTTGTGGAACGCCCTTCGTGTTTAAATGTTGCTGATTCCTAGGACTTGTGGCAGGAGGACGGTATGATCCATTCAATTCGCGGGACTTATTCTTACCGGACTTCCTACAAAACCCACATCTAGGCTTTTCATAACCAGATGGAGTAGAACAGCAGTCCTGGCCTTGGGGATAATTTGCAAGCAAGTGACCAGGTTGATTGCATCTAAAACATTTGCGATCATCCGAGTTGATCGTGTATACATCCGTGTTCCGAGTGATCATCTTTTGATTTGAATTCGCGACAGGTCTTCCGCGTTCAATTTCCTGCTCTAAGCGAGCTGCGATATCTATAACGGTTTCTAAGTTACTTATTTGGTCTTTCGAAATTATCAATCTAACGATTTAATTCTGTAGCCCTCGAACAAACCCATTTACCGCTGCCTGATTCAGGAGCACCTTAACACCTATTAACTGCTCGGAGCTAAACTTTTCCTTGGCTGCTTCTATACCGCGGCTTAATACTCCACTAACTCGAGCCCCATAAATTTCTGCGTTTTCGGCATTCCCTTGATATACGTTTTTCAACTCGTCCTGAACCCGATCAACATCAAAAGATCGCGCAAAAACTGATTTTAACGAACTAAGTAGATCATCCAATGTACTCGGTTCGCAGCGATTCGATATCAAGTGATCCGCGTGTCCCTCGATTTTATTACGGATTAAAGCTAATAAATTAGCCTTGTCGCTAGGCTTTACCCGGGAATCAACAAGCTTGCACTGGGTCACGAATTTGATTAATGAGCACGTTGTCCCGTTAAAACGTGGAACTAAATCAACGGCTAATTTTAATGGCATAAATGAATTTCCAGGAGGAGAACGCGCGCTATCCAAGGTACCCACACTACTAGAAGGAGTGAATTCATCGCCACTGGTGGGCAACAGCCCAAATTCTGAAATAGGAGCCTGCATAGTCACCGTTCTTATCTCGGCTACCGGCGACCCTTCAAGAAGAGATTCGGTCCCAGGTGAGCTTATTACCAAATCTTCTACTTCGAAGGAATCACCACAACTCAAGCCAGGCTCACGTCGCCTCTTAGACCTTTTGGACACCTTACGATATGGCGGCATTTTACGAAAATTTAATCGGTTGTCTGCCCCGCGTAACTAAGCTCTTAGAATTATGACTTATCTAACTGACGCGTCGGCTACTGTAGTTGGTCTGTGGTCGTTTCTGTGCCTAGGGGACGATCTCTGCGATCCGCAGCTCCCTCCGGTCCAACGACGATCTCTAGAGTTCGTTGCTGTTGCCCGTCCAACAACGATCTCTGCAGTCCGCTGCTGCCGCCGCACAGTGGGAGAAAATGACACAGTCGGCGTCAAAAATCGATTCCCACGCCAAATCGAAATGAAAATCAACGAAACTTGGTATATTGGGGTATTAGGTATCGCTGATCACGATCCCGTTGCGGGTTTTTTGAAAAAGAAGATGGCGGAGCCAATACGGCCGCTCAAAGTTGACAAAAACTGGAAAAATACGAATCCTACGAACGAAACACGTTGTTTATTCAAAACCTACAGCTATAACTATATATTTTATGAGTTTAGAAATGTGCATCACACTCTATAGAATGATATTCTAATGAATAGTTGTTAAAAAATTGTTGTTAACAATATAAAAACAACATTATTTACTAATTTTATCATTTCCGCGACAAATACTGCAAATACATGATTAATCTAACCATTGATATCTATCGGAGACGAAAATAAAGATTATTGACATAAAAAATGTTAGTAGATTGTTTATTAATAATTTGTTTAAACAATTTTTTAACAAAGTGACAGTGAAATCCCTTTCATACAATCAAATTGATCATGCTTTGTTGTAACATTACTATAAACAATTGATTGTTATTAAACAATTTGTTAACATAATAGATTTCAGTAATATTCAATAACGATAAGTGAAATTTGGAAGGTACATTGTTTTTATGACATAGGCACCCACTAAGTAAGGATTCTTGGAAATTTCATCCCCAAGGGGGTGAAAAGGGGTAAACTGTATTTTCTCGGACTCCTTAGTATCTCTTAGGCCCGATTAGATATCACCTTGGTTTTCACTTACAACGGTTGCCCACCGTTTTTTTAATTTTAGTTATAAAAGACCATGAGTCAATATAAATAGTATTTAATTCAATAAACTTCAAGTAAACAACAAATTAAGAAAAACACGGAAAAAATAAAAACAAAATTATAAAACCAAGGTGATATCTAATCGGGCCTAAGAGATACTAAGGAGTCCGAGAAAATACAGTTTACCCCTTTTCACCCCCTTGGGGATGAAATTTCCAAGAATCCTTACTTAGTGGGTGCCTATGTCATAAAAACAATGTACCTTCCAAATTTCACTTATCGTTATTGAATATTACTGAAATCTATTATGTTAACAAATTGTTTAATAACAATCAATTGTTTATAGTAATGTTACAACAAAGCATGATCAATTTGATTGTATGAAAGGGATTTCACTGTCACTTTGTTAAAAAATTGTTTAAACAAATTATTAATAAACAATCTACTAACATTTTTTATGTCAATAATCTTTATTTTCATCTCCGATAGATATCAATGGTTAGATTAATCATGTATTTGCAGTATTTGTCGCGGAAATGATAAAATTAGTAAATATTGTTGTTTTTTTATTGTTAACAACAATTTTTTAACAACTATTCATTATACACTATAGAGTGTGATGCACATTTCTAAACTCATAAAATATATAGTTATAGCTGTAGGTTTTGAATAAACAACGTGTTTCGTTCGTAGGATTCGTATTTTTCCAGTTTTTGTCAACTTTGAGCGGCCATATTGGCTCCGCCATCTTCTTTTTCAAAAAAACCCGCAACGGGATCGTGATCAGCGATACCTAATACCCCAGTATACCAAGTTTCGTTGATTTTCATTTCGATTTGGCGTGGGAATCGATTTTTGACGCCGACTGTGTCATTTTCTCCCACTGTGCGCCGGTCCAACAACGATCCTGTGCCCAGGGGACGATCGCCGGTATTTACCCTTGGCCCTCGGGGAAACCGTGCGAAAACCCGGGGAGAGAGGAAGCACCACAGCTCTGCGCAGATTCTGAGCCGGCAGAATGCAGAAATTCTACTTTTGCTATCCCACCGCTGTCACCAAAAATGTTGCGTAGTCCTGCAGCCAGGCGATGGTCCTAGGGACTGGGTCGTCGCCCATAGAGCGCAGAACCGCTCTGCTCGGAGTTGCGCGTTCATGTTTTTGTATTGAACTTCAATTGTAGAAATAATAAGTATTCTTGTAATTCTAACTGTTTTATTGTAGTTCTCAATAACTCAGAAATATGAATTTTAATTGAACTCAGAAAAATAAACGTGCTATCGCTAGCACAGACAGGATTAGAATGGCGCTTGTCTTTGGAGTTGTTATTTTCGTTTTTCGGTGAAAGTGACAAAAGCTAGCACATCGAGCGGCTTCCATACATGCTATGCAAAGGTCGAAGTTCTAACATGTTGCTGGCTTCGTTATGATTAAATATACGACGCGACAAGAATTATAAATAACAATATAATAACCTAACACATCTTAATAAACATGAACTGAACATAACTATAATGTCTTCATATGTACAATTTGCATTCGTATTAGAACAAGGGTCGAATTTAAACCCTGGCTAATTATCATGGCAGACAACCTTCTAGCAGAACCCCCCCCCCCCCCAACCACCCCCAAGTCTTTCTTATAGTAGAAAATGCATTGTTACCAATTCGAGGTTGCGCGGTACGCAACAGTACACAGAAGCACACGTAAAGCGACAAATACGCATGCGCGTAATATGCGCATTGGCCGCCCATGGTTTTGATTTTCTGTAATTGCTGCACGCATCATGAGCTAGAAGCTGAAGGATTCTAGGGAATTCTACGAATTAGATTATACCGTCTTTGCACTTGCTGCTGTTGCGTGGCCGTCTGGGGAATGTCGTCCTCCCTTGGATAAATCAGGCGTGGAACGATGCCCGTGTAACGCTAAGGCGTTCTGCTCACTGGACGCGGATTTTTAGTTGTAAAAGTAATATTAACGATAATGATAATGTAATAAAACAATTTAACACAAATAACTAATAACTTTGATGAACTCAGTAGACGATTTGAAACAATACAAATAAGGAATTCACAAGGCTTTTAATTGAACGTCCGTTCGCTTCTGCTCTCGGGGCTCGAGTGTGCTTTCAAAGGCAAACGCTTTTACATCTTTTGTTCTTTACAAAATGTCCTTAAAATCTAAAAGTCAATGAAATATTTATTAGCTAAATTTTTATTGGTTAATCTATTTCCTTTCGGTTATCGATTTTTAGAAACAAGCGTTTAACAACATTGCGCTGATTTTACACACTTAGGAGAAGGGATCAAAGTGGAGTTCATTTATTCAAACACCCGTTTCCAAGTAGGTATTGATTAATTTACAATCTTGAAGTTTACTAATTAAAAGAATCTCTAACTATTTTCAAACCCCTCGGGCTTGTGCGAACTTCGCTTTGTTTCCCTTTCCTATTACATTCGTGTGATCCGTTTCGAACTTCGCGCCTCTGAAGTTTATACTACACGCCGCTAGACGGGAGTCGCAACAATATTTCTATTTACTACTGTTACGCTATCACTTGAACGTGGCTAGGAAACTGTATGTAATCGATAAGTAAATCAGGAGCGAAATTTGAAAGCAGATGTTTGCGTGCGATTGAGAAAAAATTGTTAAGGATGCGCGATGCGGGTGGCATACGTGGGAAAGATCTTGGGCAGAGCTCGAAAACAGGAAGAGGACACCAATTAACAGGCCCCGAAACGAATCGTGAGTTTCTCCTAAGTCACGTAATCTTTTGAGAAGGCCTTGTCCTTTGTTAGTCTTTAGGAGTATTGATTGACTCCAGAAGTATTTGCGTCGCTAAGAAAGTCATAAATTTCCTTCAAGCGTTGTTTTCTCGATTCTCGGAGTAGAGCCTACTTTCTCTTCGCACGTAGGCACCTCGCTGTGCAACGGAAAAGCGCGCTTCCACCGAGTTTTCCACCACCACCCGAAAACGGAGGGAAAGATGGACGCCAATTCGCGGGGGCGTACGGACATCCGAAGGACGGCCTACCGCTTGGATCTGCTGCATCCTCCATCCTAATTGGACTAGGAGGATCTATGGGAGGACTAGGAGGATTCGGCCAACGACTTCGACGAGGACCTCGGAGGAGACTTTGAAACGTTACAATCATTCTGTCTAATACTCTTCACTGACCAGCTTCCTACAGTTATAAAATATACTTTGAAGTTATAACTTGAAATAGTTCCGTATACTTTGTTTTATTTGAAACACCCGCACTCCAACGAGCAGAGCGGTTCAGCGCTCTACGAGCACCAACCCGTGTTCGCATCTCAATTTCCCCTCTAAAATACGTAACACTACATTTGCGACAAATAACACGTATGAAATGGGCTTAAAAACGACATATTATACGTACATTTGCGACATGTCGTAAATGCATTTGCGACGCGGTGTAAAATACCGACCCATCACTGCACGGAAAAAGGTCTGCACCGTTGGGAACGGTGCTCGAAAAGTGATGTTACGCTATCGCTTGAACGTGACTGGGAAACTGTATGTAATCGATATGTAGAGTATGTAGGAGCGAGATTTGAAACGGGGGACAAGGAAGAATTATTGCCAGGCTCATAAACACGTAGAGTACGTTGTGCTTCTCGAGGGTTTTTCCCTTGCTATTTTGTAACGTGTCCTTAGAATGCTGGTAGCCGATGCCTGAACTCTGAAGGCATTCAATAGCTTTTAAAATTACAGTTAGGTCAGGCGAGGATAGCAATTAACTTAACTTTTCCTTTCACATCTGCGTGCCAAATTTCATCGAGCGGGCAGCGGCTAGTCTCGTAAAACCATTTCTAATTCTGTCCTTCCTTTCAATAATTGCCGATTTACTGTAAGGGTAAAAACTCCGGTCGGGAAAGACCAAAAGTCGTAAAGTCATAAACTTTGACCGGGCGCGGTCTTCTTGACCCTGAGGGTTGCGCTTACCTACCCCTTAGATCTGTATGTAATGTATGTACGCGGAAAGCGAGCCTTGATCACCAGCCGAGAGTGGAGGGAAGCGCCAAGGAAGGGGCAGGAACGGAGAGATGGCTAAAGGACAACCCCCTGTCGAAGTTTGAGGGATGTCATCGTTCTGATTGGACAACAAGGATCTATGGGAGAACCAAGAGGAACTTGTCGTCGACAAGCTCGGAGCTTTGTCTATCTTTTTCTTGTCATTCGGTCGCTAACCAGTATACTGAGTACTTTAAATACATTTCAAAGTTTAGCTTACAAATAGTTCTGCGTACATGTTTTATTTTATAACACCCGCGCACTCCGACGAGCAGAGCGGTTCAGCGCTCCACGGGCACCAACCAGTGTTCTCATCCCAATTTCCCCGCTAAAATACGTAACAGTGAGCATCGTAAAAACCAGAGATGGTCATTATTTAAATAAAAAATTATTTAAATAACGTATCAAATAAAAGATACTTTAGTCTTATTCGTCATGAATAAGACTAACCTGAGTCCATATTTAATCGAAGCGCCCATGATTGAAGTAGTTCGATCATGGGTATTCAATCATCGGCCATGATTGAACTACTTTAATCATGGGGATTCAATCGTTGGTCATGTTTGAACTACTTCAATCATGAGGATTCAATCGTTGGCCATGATTCAACTACGTTCAATCATGGGGATTCAATCGTGAATGAATGAACAGTGTTCTCGTATTCAATCGTAATTTAGTCGACTAACCTTGGCGAGCCTCGAGACTCGCGAGAGCCTTTGATCGATGCCGCGCGAGGTCCGAGCCGAGCGACATTGTAACGTTCACCCGTGTAAACTGGCGCCTGGAGTTGTTCGGCGATGTGTCATCGATTATACAGAAAGTGAATTTGTTTATTTTTCATCGTATTAATATGAAAGTGACACCAATGGATTCCTGGTGTTCTCCCGATTAATTAGTCAGAAAATAATTTAAATCGGACTATTTTTAACAAAACGGACTTTCAATCCGATTCAAGGTCCTGACTTTAAACATTCAAAAAAATACTATCATATTCGCTGAAGTGTTTTCTATAAAATAAGTCTATCTGTTGTTGGTAATTTGTACATATTGTCGTGTACCGGGGAGAATGCAAATACAAAACTTGTATAAAATTGTCCTTTATTATAAGCAAGATCAAAACTAGTTGCTGGTTCGAAGTACAAGCGAGATCTAAAACTAAAGACGTACGGAGGAAAAGAACGTGGACACAACGGAGAGTCCTATTAGTAGTTTCTATTGCGAGGGTGTGGAATATGGAGCTAGGAGTGATCATTGAGTAAGGGAGGAAGAGGTGGTTTGAAGAAAGTTCAGTGGTGACAGAACGTTAACTTTCACTTTGGAAGGGGGCCTTAGGACCCATGGCCTAATCCGCTTGTTTACAGACAAGTCACGTTCGTTCGGAAGAGGCTAAGGGTCTTAGAGGGTGACGATGATCAGATGTGTCAGAAAAAGGGAAAGTCGCGAAGTAGGTATCTAACAATATTTTCAACGTTAAAAATAGCGGTGCGCCCCGTTGCAGGTAAGCGAGCCGCGCGCTCCACAATTAACGCACGGTTATAAATATGTGTAATGTGCGCTACACAACACCCTCGAAAGGGTCGATTTTAATGTATAGACCGTGGACGCGCAACAAGGGACCTCGTACAACATGAAGCCGCGTACGCGAATGGCTGCGCGCATCGTCGAAATCAGCGGAAAGAATACAGTCTTCCGATTGTTGAAAAGCTTTTAGGTTCGAATTATCAGGAAATACCTACCCACCCCACTGTTTTGCTTTCTCCCTGCGAGCCCTAATAGCCGTTGACAGCCGAGAGCAATAAAACCGACAGGCTAGATAAAATACCCAGTACAGAAAAGTGCATGATTTTATTAACGCCTAAATTAAGCGGCCTGTAGACGCGCAATATTATTGTGCAATATGAATATTGCACAATATATTGAGCGTCTAGGGGCAAGTTTTCTTCTTCATTCACACAATATATTGTACAGCCTTTCAATATTATTATGCAACCTTCCAATATCATCCACATTTGGCAAAACGCGCGCGGAGTCGACAGTGGTAGTCAACGGCGGCGATCCATTGCCGCTCAGCGTAACACAATCGCTTAAGGGGGTAGACACGTCACGTGACCCGGCCGATTTGGAAGGTCGGTATTACAGCAGGTTTTTCCTGCACAGAAATGGTAATACCGATAGATACGCGGCTGCCTGGTGAACACGAGAGGGAGCTGTTAGCTATTTCCATATTCTATTCTGAATGTGGAAAGAAATTTTCAGCGTTTGCGTTGTACTGGTAAAAATTTAAACGGAAAGTCCGCTGGTAGTGCAAACGTAGAAAAATTTATTGTACATTTTAATTACTTGAAATGTGCTTATGCTACAATATACTACATTGGCAGTAAGGAACTATAAGTGAAAAGAAAAAAATAAATGATGAGGGGATGCACCCAGAAAATGAAGTTTCTTAGCATTTTTTAATTAGCAAAACACTAAAGCAGAACCTGAAAGTTATATACATATTATAAGATAATTAAACGTCCTATGCAGATAGAAGTTATTGAACAAACATTACACATAAAATTGTGTTGGTGCAATAGTGACTTTAGATTGCAATTGCTTACTCGATAGCTTTTCATATGCGCTAATGCATTGGCCGGTGCTACTGCGACGTTGTCATCGATTATACAGAAACAGAATTTGTTTATTTTTCATCGTATCAATATGAAAGTGATACCTATGGATTCCTGGCATTCTCCCGATTAAATTGGCAGAAAATAATTTAAATCAGACTATTTTTAACGAAACGGGCTTTCAATTCTGCAAACAAATTTTTCACGTAATTTCCTCAATTATGGTCCGAATTATATCATTTATGCGTCCAATTTGATCGAGAAAACATAATGAATCAATTGCAGTCACTTTCGCAAAGATCTGATTAGAAATTGCAGAACTTCAGATTCGTCACTGCTTAGTGTGCAACATTGTATAGCCCCGTTGGTTTCGAGCGTGGAAGCCCACGAAACTCAACGAGACACATGCTAGACTCTAGCTAGAGAATCACCCCGTATAAATGCTAAGAAACGATAGTGTGAAGTGGCGTGCGTTTCAACTGCACATTGACAATATCGTAGATTCTAGGGCCTAGAATATTAGCTCCGTATTACGTGGTTCTTCAGCGGAGCATTGCATTATTGAATTAAAAAATAAATGAATTGGTCAATTAGTTAAAATAAATGAACTGTGCATGATTTTAATGGCGCCTAATTTAATTGCACTTCCAAACTGAATTACTAATTGTAATTAAAAAAATACTTTTTGACGTGCAACATGAAGCTGCGCACGCAAATGGTTGGGCTTGGATTATCGGGAAAGACCTACCCACCCCACCGTTTTGCTTTCTCGCTGCGAACGAGGACCTTCGGGCCCCAGTAGACCACCCGTTGACAGCCGAGAGCAATAAAACCGACGGGCCAGATAAAATGTTCATGTTTTTGGTAACTGTTGATGAAAGTATTACCAATGGAGTTTTTAGGGTTTCTCGATGAAAATGATACCAAACATGGAGGGGATAGCGCCAAGCTTCTGGCGTGTATAGGCCAAACTGAGCTGTCATCGTAGAAATACACACATCAGAATAAGTGTAGCTTAGCTCCGAAAAAATTCAGGAGCTTTATTGGTCAGAACATTGATTCTTTCTCGATAGCTTCATCTCGTATTGGTCTACACATAGCTTCGTCACGCACACAACTACAACGTTAACAATAAGAATAAATAACAGCCACACGGCTATGTTCAGACGGAGCCGAGCAGCATTCCCGTTACCCCACCATACCCTTCGGTAGCCAAGGAACTCCAACTGACAAATCCACGATCGTCAGATGGTGGTGGCTGATTTCTCCTCGATCAGTGTTCGTGAAAACGAATCGACCGGCTAATATATCTGAATACGTCCTTAGGATAAAGAAACAATGAAAGATGAACAATTATGCGAAGCCCAAGATGAAAGGCCTTCGAATAAACAAAGGAAACTAATAAATACCCAAAGCTAAATAGAATTTTAGATTTAGGATACACACACCCTCCCCCAAACCCCGCGTCGATCGGCCACTGGGGCCATTTGGAAGTATATTATTTCATTTAAATAAGGTCCATCTCTGCATAGAACCGTAAAGAATTATAAAAAAAATCAAGGAGTCAACTGTTGACCGATTTGGAGAATATACAATAGTCGGAAGAATAATAATAAAAGCAATAATTGCAAATAATTGGTGTAACTTTCACATTCTGAAAATATGATATCAGTAAATCAATATTTCCAGTATTAGTAAAAAAGTTCCAATCTCTCTTTTTTATTTTAAATAATGTAGTCATATAATTATAACATAAATTTGACAGCGATTTCAAGCGATGTATGTGTTACAGTAAAAACGTTAATTTAGTAAATGTATACAGTTCCCAGCAGTTCATGTATGCCTAAAATGCATATAACCTAACCTACAATCGTCCAAAAATACATACATTGACTGTATCACGCTTTTACTGTGGCACATGTATCCAGCTAACGCTTCAGTTTTGCTATGATTCCACGTTGGCAGTCCTCCCGAGTAGGCGCCATCTCGTATCCACCAGCTGAACTAAATTTGTCACGTGACTTGCTCTGTATTATCGCCAATATGGCGAAACTCGTATTTGGGAATGCAATCACGGGAATACATTATTTGCCCTTATATGAGCAGATTTTGGGCTGGGTGAGGTCTCATTCGAAAGAGGAAGGTTCAGTGCAGCGCGCTCAAGTCATCGTTTGAGTCACAAAATTCTTTTAGTGACCTAAAAGTACTTGGATTCTTGCGCGTGTATTTTGTCGACTTTTGCTCTACTTTCAACACTCATATTATTAGATATCAACACAATCTCGTCGAACCATGTCTTGAGCGCGCTGCACTGAACCTTCCTCTTTCGAATGCGACCTCGCCCAGCCCAAAATTCTCTCATATAAGGACGAATAATGTATTCTACAAAACCCATGTTTCGGGCCAGATTGTGTCGGTATACAGAACGCTGCATTACCCGTGTCTACCCCCTTAAGGGTAATGCAGCGCGCTGTATACCGACACAATTTGGCCCGAAACGTGGGTTTGGGATTTTTCATTTGTCGTCCTTATATGAACAGATTTTGGACTGAATTAGGACTCATTCGAAAGAGGAAGGTTCAATGCGGAGCGCTTGGCTCATGGTTCAACAAGATTGTGTTGATATCTAATAATATGAGTGTCCAAAGTAGAGCAAAAGTCGACAAAATACACAGCGCCGGATCCAAGCACAGACGAGGTATAGAATAGACCTATCAAGCAATGTATTTTTGTGTCGCCGGTTTGGGGGGTCCTAGGACCCCCTTACCATTTTAGTGTCGCATGCAACGTTACCGGTGAAGTCTCAAAACAGATTGTAACGCTACGCGTGGTAGGAACTAGAATTAAGCACGAGTAAAACTAGGTTATGTTTTGAGAGTCAAAGCCCGCGATTTACAAATGTTTCTGTTAGAGTAACAATTTAAAAATCGTCTTATGAACATATTCCGTTCAACGGAAGAGAACGGAGGAAGAAAATAAAACGATATCACATTCGTCTTTTAACCTGCTGTCCTATTCCGGTTTATTTAACGCAAAACAAATTTCATTCCCTTGCAATATCGTAATTTGTAAAAACAGGACTTTAATGTTTTTTAAGAGCACCTGTTGCTGAACCCCACCCATGTATCATGTGTTTCCGCATACATTAATGATGGTCTATACGATATAATACAGACATATAATAATAAAAATAATAATAATAATAATATCCTTCTACTGTACTATATTATTTAAAAGGAACATATCGAACCCGTACACACCGATTTTGCTGCAATTTTGCAAGTCTGTAGAGTAGCCAAAAATATTCGATACATATTTTTTTAAAAAGGAATTCATTCTCCTCCATAGCTATTAGAACAATTGAGGGCTCGGATACAATAAGGGGACTAGCGCTCGAAAATGGGAAAAATTATTGTCCAAACGCTAAGAAAGATTGGAAAATTAAATTTTGTTAAATTGGATTTTAAAAAATATAGTGTTGTAAAGCTCGTCACGGCACACATTTTTTCTATTTACAGTATTTTTATCGAATTATTAGTATTCGGGACAAAAATTATAAACAAACAAAATTTCTTCGACCAAAATCATTATTTCTTTAAACATAAATTGCGATAACTTGAGTAAATATTAACGGATCGTTATGAGACTTGAAACATAAAACTCAGAAAACTCTAGCGGAGTCGTAAAATGTATGCACAAAACCCTTATGTTAAAAAATGTAATAATATTTAATTAAAAAGTAATACTGGATATAACCCATGTTTTTCAACGTTCGCCGTTAAAAAGTATCGAGGCAATTTTGAGGTACATATAACTTGCAGCGACAAAGTTTTTCCTTAATATACAAGCAACATTTTCACCAATTTTCAAACTGATTAATAAATAATTGTAGAAGATATGACGATATATATATTTCTCGCACGGCGCCAACTGTCAACGCGAGTGATAAAACTGCTAAATAGCGCATTATACGCAGCTGTTGATTGTTGGCGGCGCGAAGATATTTATATATATCGTCATATCATCTACAATTATTTATTAATCAGTGTGAAAATTGGTGAAAATCTTCTTTGTATATTAAGGAAAAACTTTGTCGCTGCAAGTTATATGTACCTCAAAATTACCAGGATGGGCAAAAAATTATTTGAAATCAAAATTTTATCTACGACACTCAATTTTTTTAAGTCGGCGCCAGATTTACACAGTGCAAATGATGAGGCGCCGATATAAAAAAATTGAGTGTCGTAGATTAAATAAGGAACAAAATTACTTTTTACTTTTTAGCGCATTTCATATTTTTTTGAAGTCGGCTTTAATTATGATTTTCCATTTTTTGGAACGATGCACCCGTATTGTGACTTTTACACGCTGGTGGCGAAAAATCTCTTCGTACAGGGGTATAGCGCCGCGGTCAACCCTGTCTTAGCTGAAAATTTTGAAATTGAGACGGGTACGAGACCAGTCGTCATTGTTTGCAAACCTCATTACAGTGATCTGGGGTGTGAGTGGTAAACCGATCATAAAAGCGGAGCGCGCGGCTCGCTTACCTGGGCCGGGAAATTCCCAATAGCTCTTTGCCACGTTCATTTGAAAGAGACCATCCCAAAATTTTCGAAGCTCGGGGCTCACCGCTGTCCAGCGGACGCTGACAGCCAGGGGTGTGCGGGTACCCGACGTTTCGGGCTCGGGCGAGATCGGGCGGGATCCCGTTACTTTCGTATTGCTCGAGAACCCGAAGTTTTCGGGATCCCGAGACTCGTTTCGGGCTGCAAGCATAGCCGCCATGAGCGGGAAATTTGATTTCAGATCGGCTCGGCAAAACTCGGACGCGATCGGCTCGAAACACTATTATATCGGCTCACAGACTATTTGGTAGCAATGAAAATACATATATATGTACTTAAATGAATAATAAGATACTAATTATGATTCAACAGGAGACAGAAGGGTAAAATCTTATCACTGGTCTTGATATAAATGATATACATAATTCTTTCCGTCTCGGTCCCCTCTTAATGGCTGGCTTTCAAGCCGATCTCTTCTGTTTTACATATTATGCTTTTCTAAAAATGCAAAATTTGAAAAATTGGCAATAGTCAAATCCGAGCACAACGTTGCCAGACTTTATGCTCTGCAACAGGTAGAGGCGTCAAACCTGACCAGCTGATTTCTTATTCGGCAAACTTGCGCTTGGGTACGGCGCGGATAGCGACATTTCCTTGTTAGGTCGGGAGCCAACGAAGTGGTGGGGGAACTGCAGTAATTTCTAAGGATATATAAACCTTCTGCTTTTGTCACCCACCGACCTATTGGTTTTAACGATCTGCTTGCGAAGCAAGGAGTTGTACAAGCCTGGTCGCGCCAATTCCACGAGCGAACTATTCCCGTGTGCTTCGCGCTTAATGTGAAGTGCATATAAGGTGACATTCGGTGACAAGGTACGTTTCTTTTATATACATATATAAGTGCATTGATAGATATTGTGCGAAGTGTTGTATTTTCGTTGCGTAGTACCTGATGGAGCAGCATAAAAGTAAAGTCACGTTTAAGAAGTGTGTTTACCGCAACTGCGGAAAGACAAGTCGCGATAATGATGATGGAAGAACATTTCATGCGCTTCCAATTTCGGACAATGACCGCTTAATAACGTGGATGGTAAATTGCGGTATAGACGACTGGGTGGAAATGCCAAACGCGGAATTGAAAAGAAAATATGTATGTAGTCGACACTTTATGTCGAATAATTTTCACGCTACGGGGCGTTTGAAGAAAGATGCCATTCCGGAATTGCATCCAGTAAAAGGTAGTTGCATTTCAACGGAAAACAATTGTTTAAAGGATCGGGTGATGAAGCTTCAGAAGGAAATAGACCAAGGGAAGGACAAATTTAGTGTTCTTCGCTTGAAATTCAGGGCGAAGTGTACAGTATTAAATCGCTTAAAGAAGAAACTTTCGTCAGGTGACATCACCGATGTCTGCCTGAAGAAAGCTATCGCGAAAAGAGTTAGCGGGTTTCTTTTAACATTTATTTTCATGCAGCTATTCCACACTCGTAAATCGATAAATTATACGTTGAAGCAACAGAGATTGTGCCAAACATTGCATTACACTTCGCCCTCTCTGTACAGTAAAATGCGCACCACTCTGAAGTTTCATCTTCCGACCCCAAACACCATTATTCGCTGGTTTTCTAAAATCGATATTTGGCCTGGCATTTGCCAGAATTTATTTACCGCGTTAAAAATTAAAGCAGCACATATGCGTAGTTTGAACCGAAATTGCGTTCTGTCTTTCGACGAAATGCACATCAAGAAGTGTTTTGATTTCCACCCAGGCAAACAAATTATCGAGGGCTTTGAAGATTTAGGCCCTTTAGGCAGAAATCTGGCAGTGGGTACTCGGGTACTCGTTTTTATGGTCAGAGGCTTGTTCAGTAATTGGAAACAACCAGTAGCATTCTTTGTTGCAAAGAATGGAGTAACTAATGCGAATTTGGGTTTTTTGTTAGACACGGTTTTAGATGCATTACATGATACGGGCTTGAAAGTTAGAGCTGTTGTTTCCGATCAAGGAACAAGCAATCAAAGCATGGCAGAAGGAAGAGTAACTATTGAACGTCCTTATTTTTTCAAAAATGGCCAGAAAATTTACTTTTTGTTTGATTATTTACATTTATTCAAAAACATCAGAAATAATTTATTAAAGTATGATTTTTCAATTAACGGTTCGCGAGTTTCTTGGTCTGATGTTGTACAACTATGGGATTTAGAGTCTAGTAAAGGTACGCGAGCAGCTTACAAACTATCCGAAAAACACGTACGGCCAAATTCTTTTGACAAAATGAAATGTAAGCTTGCTTTACAAGTTTTTAGCAATAGAGTTTCTTCTGCCCTGCTTACTGCATGCGCTACTGGATGCATACGCTCGGATACCGTACAGCATACTGCCAGCTTCTTTGAAACCCTCAATAATTTGTTCGACAACTTAAATAGCAGAGCAGCTTATGATTCTAATCCAAACAAGTGCGCGATTTCAAATGCATATCCGGTAGTTAGAGATAACTTATTACAACAGCGCGACAGTATCGCGAATTGGTTTGCTATTAGTCCAAATGGTTTAAAGAAATTGCCTTGTTTGTTAGGATTACGGCAATCTGTAAATGCCACGCTGCAGCTCTGGGATGATTTGCACGAGGATGGCGCGTTATTTTTAATGACATCGCGTTTGAACACCGATGTGGTAGAGAATCTTTTTTCCGTCCT
Source organism: Andrena camellia (assembly GCA_029448645.1). Classification (NCBI taxonomy): domain Eukaryota; kingdom Metazoa; phylum Arthropoda; class Insecta; order Hymenoptera; family Andrenidae; genus Andrena; species Andrena camellia. Next base: position 16,908,517 of record CM055681.1, read on the forward strand.
CAGAATGCATGGTGGTAGTTACAATCAAAATCCTTCTGTAAAAGCGGTGCGTCTCGCGCTAAGGAAAAACATTGTACTAAATTTGAATACGAATTCTGAAAATAGTAATTGTTTAACCGACGACGACGAAACGCTTTTACAGGGGGATATGCTCTCACCGCAAGTTCCCTCCGCGTTAGGCAATGATGCTGCATGCAGTCAGGATACAAATGTGACTGGAGAGTGCGATGACATCGATAATCCGGATATGCAAGTGCTTGAAGATTTGATGGAATCATTGTCGACGTCAACGTGCTCCTTAGAAACATGTGCAGTGGAGTATTTCGCTGGTTACGTTGCCAAGAAAAGTACGGACAAATCGCGTTGTCCCAGATGTCGCGCCATTTTCATTGATGCAGGTCGCGAATTTCAGCGCAATGAACAGATTTTAATAGCATTCCGGGCGTATATTGTAAGGGAGGAGACAGAATTCGGGCACCTGGTAACACCAACAGTAGAATTTTCACATGTTTTTAAAATTATCAATGCTGTATTTGACCATTTCTATCCAGCATTGCGCAGCGAAACAATCATTTTAGATAAACTGTTTCGGATTATAACTCACACTGTACATAAAATATATCCGAATTGGTTTGACGACAGTGAATGTGCTGCACACCGTCAAGATATGGTGCATTTTGCAATGACGGTTAAAATCCATAAAGATACGGTATGGCTCGGTCAGAAACTACGCAATTCTGGTGGTAGGAATTGCGGTTCGAGATTGCAACATTTCCAAAACCTGTAAACGTGCTTTTTTCAGGTATTTTTTGTATTCAGCGAAATACTCTACTTGCAATGCATGATTATAATCATAAGACCTCTGTACAAAATTATAAAGTAGTTATGCATGTATTTCTCTGGGTATATATGATTGACATAGCCGGCACATTCCACGGTGTCCTCTATAACACAAATGCACAGCCTAGAACGGTCTTTCTTCACATGGTTGGCATCTCTTTCTTGAACATTTCGACAATATTTCGTAAATGCCTTGGATAGAGCTTACAACGTGGCTTTATCCGAGACCATATTCAGAAAATATTGTAGAAGTTTCGCGAAACAGATGACAACTATGTAAAATTGTGCCTCCCTACGCCAGGAATTTGTTTTTAGAGGACAGTATCGGAAGTGCTGGCTGAACCATTAGAATTAATTTCATAAATCAAGAATACATTCAAGGTTTCAATTTATGTGCTTTTTATTTTGCATTTTGCATGTTACACTTCACTTTGTGGTGTTGCCAATCGCTTTGCATTTTTGAATGATGGTTACTGGTAATGAGCATTTCAGTTTGTCGGTTTCAATAACATTGAGTGTATTCCGGGATGGCAAAGTCCTCTTTTACGCCTTCACGTGGCCCATCCTGTTAACACTATCAGATAGTAGTGATAGTGGAACTAAGATAAAAGAAAGGCACTAATCACTTCTACAGATTATTTATTATTTTGGTTTCATAAGAATCTTACAATCTTTCTCCTATTAAGACAGACAATGGTTTCTAATTGCTGTGCCAGAAACATGTAAGAGACTGAAAGTGGATTAAATAATTAAATTATTTAATGCGACGAGTGGTAATGTGATAGTAATAGTCAACTGTTATGAAAATCTATCGTGTAATATTGTATAGCGATTTAGTTTCTTTCATGTTTCACTGCTCTTTTCGAATGGTTCTCTGAGGCTATCAATAGCACATGCACGTATTTCATTTATTTGTATCATGCATTTTAAATAATCGCTAATATTATTTCTATTTATTTACAGAAAAGGAGAGATATGCTGTACACGAAAAACAAAAATGGAATACAATAGATGTAAAGCATTTCATTCCATGCAACGAAAAGATAGAGCAATGAATCGATAATGATTATGTTAGAAATGTTCATCCATCTTCTACTGTTTATTGCTGTTCCTGTTAATACATTAATAAATTGAGAAAAAATTTGCTATCGATTTGATTGTTCACAAAATACACCTTACCCAGCCCCTTCCCAAAGAAATATAACTCCTGAATACTTCAGATGTATATAGTAATCCGCAGCATTTCAAGACCATTATACTCATTCATCTTTTTCCTTCAGTGTCGGATCTGTATTCATATTCAGAAAGTTAAAATTGGATGGCCACGATATTCTGGCCTTTCTCTTGAAATCGGTTGAACGGTAACGCGTACCTTTTTTTACGACCCTGATGGGTTCTTAGGTAAAAGCTTTCGAACGACGCGGCTCGGAGGTCATAAACGCTAGACTAGTGGCATAAGGACAAAGTCAGCAATAGGCCATTCAGTAATGACTATGCCAATTTCTATCATAGACGTATCATTAATGGATTACTAGTGTTTTTCTGATAAAAATAACACCAAACATGATATAATTCTGATTATTTTTAATGACTGTAATAGAAAGTACTTGGAGTAAAGTAATTGAGGAAAGTAATGAAGAGTACTTGAATTCTACGTAAACTGACACCACGGGCGTCTGTAGACTTTTTTCCACGGGGTGGGGTAACTTTGAAGTAACGGTGGTGAAAATTATAGTAATGAAAAAACGAGTAGCCCGCTTGCTTTTTTGAATTCATTTTGTATTGCCAATTTAATTAAAAATTTAAATCCGAAATTGTCGGAATTAGTATTATTCACTTTCAGAATTTTAGAATTCTAAATTTCGAATTATTCACTTTTTTAGTATAAACTTAATAGAGACAAGTTCTTAAAAATAGGCGATTTTTTTCTCAAAAGTCAGGGGGGACAACTGCCCCTTTTGCACCCCACTCCGGACGCCCATGACTGACACGGAACTGATATGTGTACCCAGATCTTAACGTAAGCGCTACCTACGCTCGTGTATTTACATCGTAGATGTTTTTTTATAATTTTTAAATAGTTAATTTTCAGTAGTTAATAAGGTCAGAGCCAATCAATTTGTAACGACACGTAGGGATTTAGGGGCCTCGGGTCCAAAAGACTACGAATATAAATTTTACAAAAACGTTTAAATTCATTATTTTCAATGACTTTTACGTGTCGTAGGATGGGCACCGTCTATTTAGACACGCGCGAAGTGCAGAAATTTGCGGGAATGTCAGTAGCAGCGTCAATTTTTAATATTTTTCCGTGTACGACCTGTGAAAATATTAATTAAATGTTCCACTTCACGAAAAATACTAACAATCAATTTCATCTTGCAATTTATAGCTTGTATAAGCTCTCAAGAAGTGCCATATTTCAGCGCCATATAGGCTCCTGATCCCCGAAATAGGTTTTCAGAAAGAAATCCGGCGTGAGTCGTTGACAAACCGAGCCAAAGCATAGCTTAGCGAAAACCCGCCCTCTATGTTAAACTCTCACTCTAAACAAGTCACACGTATTCAAGCACGCACACATATTTAAGTATTTCAACACATTTCAGAGTAGTTCTTGAGTTGGCCGCTGTTCATGAACAGAGGTCGCTAAATTCAGCCCTCAAATTATGGGTCGGTAACACAGATTGGGTGGCGACACGAAGTCCCATAAGGTGATAGGTCTATTCTATACCTCGTCTGTGATCCAAGTATTTTTATGTCACTAAAAGAGTTTTGTGACTCAAACGGTGAGCCAAGCGCTCCGCATTGAACCTTCCTCTTTCGAATGAGTCCTAACCCAGTCCAAAATCTGCTCATATAAGGACGACAAATGAAAAATCGTGACTGCATTCCCAAATACGAGTTCCGCCACATTAGCGATAATACAGAGCAAGTCACGTGACAAATTTAGTCCAGCTAGTGGATACGAGATGGCGCCTACTCGGGAGGACTGCCAACGTGGGATCATAGCAAAACTGAAGCGTTAGCTGGATACATGTGCCACAGTAAAAGCGTGATGCAGTCAATATATCCATTTTCGGACGATTGTAGGTTAGGTTATATGCATTTTAGGCATACATTGACTACTTAGGAACTGCTGGAAACTATACATTTACTAAATTAACGCTTTTACTGTAACACATACATCACCGCTGTCGAATTTATGTTATAATTATATGGCCACATTATTTAAAGGAAAAAAGAGAGATTGGAACTTTTTTACTAATACTGGTAGTGATTTACTGATATCATATTTTCAGAATGTGGTGAAGTTACAGCAATTGTTGGAAATTATTGCTCTTATTATTATTCTTTTTTATTCTTCTGACTATTGTATAAAACATGTAATAAGGAAAAGTCTCCAAACCAGTGAACAGTTGACTCCCTGATTTTATTTTGTAATTCTTTATGGTCCTATCTCCTAAGTTAAATAGTCCTTAGTTAGTATTTAAAATGCAGACAGGGTTAAAAAAAATAAGAAATAAAACAACTTAAAATAACAGATTTGCCTTACAATAGTGACGACTAATAAATGATGATGATAAAAGGTAAATTTATATTAAAAACTTTATTTTTTACGTTTTACAATTTAAAATAAAAATAATTGGTCCCTCCGCCCCCCCCCCCCCGTCTCTTCCACATCCTCCTCCTCTTCCTCTCCCATATTTTGTTTCTCTTACGAGCTGCTTTAGCTCGCTGCTCTGGAATATGAAAAATAAACATAAATGTTATGTTAATTACTGCAATGTTTAGATGTTTTCACGCTTCCATGAAAATGTAAGAAATGTGTACATCCAGTATGATCGTTTTGCGTGAGATCGCCTACGTATCTACATACCTTCTTTTTATATTGCAGCGCAATTTCTTTCCAGTCTTTCTGCGGACTCCGTCGCGATGACGGATTCTGCTCCCTGCGCTTCGACTCCGTCTTCGCGACGGAGTCCGGCTGGTCGTTCGACTCCGTCTTGGGGACGGAGGTTCTCTGCTGGTTGGACTCCGTCCCCCAGACGGAGTCACTTGCTTTTCTGCTTTCTCTTCTTTGCCAGACATCTAAAAACGAGTCGAAGAAACATTGAAACTATTGAACGTAATTAAAATGGATTTGAAAATGCAGTAGAAGAGTACATGTTTATCAATTTGGTACATTCGCGTACAATATAGGCTTTCTTTAGCCAAGATTTAGCGCAGGAGGGGAATCTTCACATTTCTAAATGATGGAATTTCCAAGTTCGAAAGCGTTGAAATTCAAACATTTCCAAAATTTGTAATTATGAGGTTTAGTTTCAAAATATCTGTATTTTCAAATGTCTAACATTCGTAATTTTAAAATTTTCGATTTTTCCACATCTGATGTTTAGAAACTGTTTAATTTTCATCACTTGCCTTCAGTTTCAACTAAAGGAAGCCTATATTGCACCCGAATGTATATACCTTTTCTAGACATTTCGCGGGTAAATTATAACATAACTTTCTTATTCTACGTGCGAATGAATACACGAATCTCTAAGCGTGAAGCTGCGTATCGACATTGCGAGGCTGCCTCGTGGAGTGGAGAGTTTGAAGACTACCTCGATCATGTTCACTTTGCGAGGCAGGCTCGTGCGGCAGTCTCGCGGTACCTCCAGCATGATATTTGCGTCGCCCGAGCCATACGATTTTTGCTCTAGGAGCCGCGAGGCACCTTTGAACACGTCGAAAAACCGACGACTGATGGCTCGTGCGATGCAAATATTATGCTCGAGATAGCGCGAGCCTGCCTCGTAAAGTAATCATGGTCGAGGTAGTCTTCAGACTCTTCACTCCGCGAGGTGTGCCACGCGAGGCAGCCTCGCAACGGCGATACGCAGCTTGAGAAACACGCGGACACTCAAACAATCACAGCTCACACGATAAATTTTGCATAAAAAATTACAGCAATACTATGACGGTAATGAAACTTTACCCGGAATATGTCTAAATACAGTCTTAGGTTGGAAATAAAATGTAAAAGTATGTCAGTTATTATGAAAGTGGCGTCGGTCGAAATTTCAAAAAAAGAAATTGAACTTTACGTTTATTATGTAGGTATCACGTTGATATAATACGTGAAAAATAAGTAAAATGTAACAAACGGAAAATTTGGACTTAGACCACTTTCATAATAACCGGCACATATAGTGAAAAAGCAGGAATAGTAAGCGTGAAGGTACTTACGATCTTTACTGTTCGGCAATAGCTTGTATTTCTGACGATTGAGCCTTTGCTAGCCTCAAGGGCCAGCGTTGCCAAAAAACAATCGCCGGCGTCGGTTCACGCACACATTACCACCACTCCTGTAGGTGATCCTACTACACAACTTGCGATTCTTTCCTGAAACCGCTGGACAGGGCCCAAACTGTCTTTCTCACTCACTCAATATTTTATATTTCACTTGCACCAAGGACCGAGCGACACGTCTCGGCTCGCGTAAAGATTCAAACGCGCAAAAATGATACGTCAAAATTATATGCACAGGATAATCAAAAATCCTTTCCTCTGTGCATTTCTGCACCAAAAAGTATTCCCGGAAGTACATACTCTATGTAGACGGATATATCCGTACTTTTCCCACTATCTTTTGTTCTGCTTCTCAGCATCTGTAACTAATGCAGCGACAACGCTAGCTGATCAGTTTTCTGTCGTTTGCACTACGGTGAAAACGCAGAAAGCAATCGGGTTTTTGTTTACTGCGCAGATATTGATACATATGGAATATTCATAATTTGTGAATTATTCCATTCCTGCGTGGATCATTCCATTGCTATGGAATCAAAGAAGGACCCCGCAGATGCAAGAAACCAGCGCTATTCGAAGGGTGATATAAAAAGGAAGCGCCCTATGTTATCTGTGAGGCGTTTGTCCAGAAAAAATAAAAAGCATATAGAAAGGTAAGTTACGTTTTATGGTACAGATTTGTATGAAGTCACAGTTTGTGATATAGTAGTAGTAGCACGGTATTTTAATGTATATAATACAGTATTATTCATATTCTTCAGATATGTATATCAACAGCTATCTTTGACACTTTACGTACACATATTCGATGCTATGCGCACCGCGACGCATGTCATTACTTTACCCCTCTTGTCCCACTCATTCTTTTCCAATTCGTATGTTCATTATTATTTAATTAATTAATAATCCGATGTATACCGTGTTTGGATTCATTTTCATGTGAAAAATGTCAGCAGCACGTTCCTGCAACTTTTGTGCCGATGAGACGAAATGTAGTAATTTTAAATTTCGTTATATGTTATACAAACTATATGCGTTTTGTTAGTATCAAACGTTCAAACCAGTATACGCGTTTCGTTATATATGGTTCCTTTATAATGCAGTTGTGATTATTTCAATCGTTGTACGTAGTTTTCAATGAATAAAAAATGTAATTCAGATTTTATTTCTGTGATGTAGAAGATAAAGTTTAAAATTAGCAACAGTCATCGATGCTTTGCGATTCGATGTTGAACGTATGTAGTTACTTGTTGAATACGAAATATGTACACATTGCTTCTTCTTTTATGGATTTTTGACCGGAATATGTACGTCCATATGTGTAGCTTTAGCGAAATTGTCTCATTGAAAAGCCCAGTCTTCAGGTGAAGTCAGACGGCGAGTCGGCTCGGCTCGCCCAGGCTCGGCGAGTCGGCCGCTTACATAGTAACCCCGATTCTTAGAATGAGTCAGTATCAGCTACATATATATCAAAAGTGCTCAATTGTATCGCGATAGTATTTTGAATAATGGATTGCAGAGGTACAAATAAGTGGTAAATCAAGCTTCAGCCATGAGTATTTTAATTTCCAACGAACAGAATTAAAATATAATCATAAAAATGATGGAATTTTTCAATAACTTTCGTTGGAAAAGCTCTAGATATCCAGGAACCTCATGGAACTTGAAAATTTTTGTGCTATTTGTTCTATTTGCTATATAGAGTACATGTTCAAAAGTTATAGCGGCAAATATTTGCAACTCTACATAATTTTTATACATAATTAAAATAATTCCATCTCCAAAAATGATGATGATAGGAGCTAATATGTGTAATTCGTTCTAAATAACATGGTTGTAAATAATTTTTCTCTACAAAACACAGTTCATATTCGCTTTCTGCATTCTAAGAAACCCCTAGTTTTTGAATTAATATGTTAGCAGATTGCCTGTTTAACGGCCATCTTTTATTCGACGATTTATTCCAATAAATTCTTATTAGAATAAACTTTTATTCGTTTTTCTCGAATAACTTCATTTTATTCGTAACTTTTATTTCCATATTATTCGAAGCAGAATTTATTCGAAAAAATTTATTCGATATTTTATTCGTATAACGCCAAACTCTGATTGTAAGCAATGGCTCTGACTTCCGACGCGTGCTACGCAGAGTCGTTGAAACGAATCCCTCTCAAACCCTCGTTGATGACTCTGACGTTGTCGGCCTTCCTTGTGCGTGGAAACGACATTGTATACCTTATGCATCCTCCTGGACCTTGCCTTCCAAGACGGCGAGCGATACCCAGTGTTGTTTTCAATATTCCCGCATTGGGCGTTATGACTTCTTTACACAATTGTGAACAGTTCGAAAAACTGCTTGCAGAAAATGTTTCTAACAATGGAGTGGGTCTGATTTTTGTCACCGGCACGGTCAAATAGGGTTTACTTCACGAAAGGCACACGACACGTATTTATCGGACCCTTCGTTTCTTCGTTATTTTACAACGTTCCATAAAGTCAACCGAAATACTAAAAGTTTTTTATTAATATCACGGAAACTAATGTCTGAAAGCGCAATAAGACAAAATGATTGTTCAGCAATATTTTTATTCCTTCAGGTTATAATTTATTAGATGTGTGGTCCTGTGTGTCGCATATAATGTTGTACCATTTCAATTATATTATTACCAACTCTCTCGCTACAGTATTCTGAACTTTCAAGCAGTGTCATTCCACGCGAAATCGGATACTTTGCGGAGTAACATTTTGGATTTTTGTGAAACTTAGATTTATTGTAGTCTTTAGTGATATATAAATGTATTTCAAAGGATTTTTAAAAATTTTCAAAATTGTGGAAATTGACTTCCTTTCAGTAAATTATACCTGTTGAACTAAGAGACAGATCAGAATGAGCATTTGGGTGCTTACACTGGGAAAGTAAAAGTACCTAATAAAAATTATGTCATTTAAAAAAAAAATTTAGACCATTTATGCTGTAATTGTTTCAAACAAATGCAATTTTATACTAGCAGGGCACTATTTACACATTTGAAACAAATGAGAATGCAGGTCTACTTCTGCTCTTTACGGACACGTTTTCAGAAATGCGGACACTTTAAAATTGGTCGCATGAAAATTAATTGAATGTGACGCTGCGTCACCCAGCACCGGTTCGACTGGCTGAGCCGTGCGTGCTTCAATATTAAACTATTTTTATGTCTTTCATTCCTAATCTTGCCTGCATCCTCATTTCTTTTTCAAATTTTTAAATAGTGCCCTGCTAGTATAAAATTGCATTTGTTTAAAACAATTGCAGAATAAATGGTCAAATTTTTTTTTAAGAGACAATTTTTATTAGGTACTCTTACTTCCCCAGTGTAAGCACCCAAAAGCTCATTCTTACCTTTCTTTTAGTTCAACAGTTATAATTTAATGAAAAAAAGTCAATTTCCACAATCTTGAAAATTTTGAAAAATCCTTCAAAATACGATTATATATTACTAAAGACTACAACATATCCAAGTTTTACCAAAATCCCAAATGGTACTCAGAAAAGTGTCCGATTTCGCGTAGAATGACCCAGAATTGAAATGCGAAAAGTATTCTTTTCACACGCGGTCAAGTGCACGCGTGCCTGCATACACACAGCCGCGTATCGCAGCGCAGACATGTCTGCTTGTGGCTGCCTTCGCTTGCGACTAGCGGAAACGGTTGAGCAGATGTATGCGTGTGGAAAGAAAACGGGCCAAAAGTTCATTCGGTTGCGTAGCGAGGGAATCACGTTGTCTAAGAAGAACATTTGTATCTCGCTACGTCCCGTATCACGAAGATATATTAGAATGATATTCACAGTAATGTAATAATAATAATAATAATATTTTCATAAATAAAGCATCGCAACATTTGTGATGTTTCCCTAATGATAAATGACACCAAACACGGTATAATTTGGCTAGTACATATTTAGTGGTAATACGTATCGGCTGCAGAGAAGGACAGCGAATGAAAAAGATGGGAACAATCGGCAGTCCTTTTTTTCCCTCGCTCTCTTCTCCTACGTTCGAAGCTATCGACAAACTTCTAAAAATATAGGAACTACAGTAAAATCTCGATTAGGGTTCAAAATTGTGACTATGTATCATTAGTGTTAATTTCTATCACTCCTAGTTGGGGTGGCCCCCTTTGGAACCAGTGAAGCGTGTAATATGACACGAACGCCCATCGTGTAACCCGATCCGAAATCGAAATCGGTGAGAGACAATACCGATGCAAACGGGGTTCACAACTAAAAGTATTTTATTTTTGGTCATTTTGTTATAAATATTTTACCAACACATTTGTGAGGATTTTCTGATTAAAATTACACCAAACACGATATGATTTGGACAATTATATAAATATATATGATTCGTATCTACGGTAAGTAAAAGTTGTCCGATTTACGTCGTGTTTGGTATCATTTTTTAATCAGGACATTCTAACAAACATGTTGGTAAAAGTTTCATGAAAATGGAACGAAAAATAAAAAAGTTTTTCGTGTCTTTTTGCGAACAAATATATAACTTTATTAGACTGCACATAACGAGTATATAAATTGTCAGGTACACCTCTATTGTTCGACTGCTCTGTCTCTCTCGTTCGTACAATCCTTCTGCTCCCTCTCTTTCTCTACCACGCCTTATCATTCGCTCTCCATTCTCTCTCTCTCTCTCTCTCTCTCTCTCTCTCTCTCTCTCTCCATTTTCGCGGCATTCATACAAACACACTCTACAAGTTTTAATTTTAAATTTTGATTGCGTTAGTATTGTCTCACACGCACACGGGTATTTAAACTTACTTCGTTCCGAGGCTTTCGCTTACATCGAGGCTTTACTGTACTATATCTTCTTTTACTATGCCTGCTTTTTTTTTCTAATGTATGTTTTTCTTATTTCTATGCATGTACCACGTGTTACTGATTATTGACTCTTTAGGTACAGGCAACGATTGAAAACAGCAGCGTGCCTCACGGTAGATCAGGGCACCGTGGCGGAAGCAGGTACGCGTGCAGGTACCTCGTACGACGAAACACTTCCAAGCACATCTGCTGCGTACGATTTTCCTACGGACAGAATACGCAAAGAAGACGTAGGAAATTTTCAAGACTTCCCAATTATCGAAGGATTCATAGAACAAGTACATTCCGATACGGACGCGGAAGATATTTTAGAAGAAATACATTTCAATGCGGACGAAGAGGAAATTGTAGAACAAGTGCATTGCGACACAGACAGGGATGAGATACATTCCGTAAGAGACATCAATGAAGAAACGAATGAAGATGTTGGAAGTGATGCCGATGATTACTGGGTGGTGGAAAATGCACAACCAGAACAGCCGGAAAATCCAATTTCAGAAGGAATAGACTTCGTTGATTTTCCGTATGTTTTCCAACAATTAAAAAATCTTCGAAAACATTCGACTATTGGCTGTGGCATCGAACATTTTGAAATAATTAGATGTCAACGGAATGGACTAGAAAATGTGTATTATGTAGAATGCAAAATGTGCGAACGCACAGAGCGCATATCCTGTCTTCGGAAGAGTGATGCCACTATGGATATCAACCGCGCCGCTGTTGCCGCAACAATGATGACGGGCGGCGGATATAATCAACTGGAGGACATACTGACTGCCGTGAACGTGTCCTGTATGACGAAAAGGATCTATGAGGACTGTCAGAATGACCTAATCGATGCCCTCGAAGTGGCCGCACAACGCGAAATGGAAGATGCTGGAAAAGAGGGAAAAGCATTAGCTATAGCAAGAGGCGACGTACATGCAGAATCCAATCTACCGTTTATCCCAGTTGTCGCGGATGGCAGCTGGATGAAAAGGTCCTACCGCGGAGGAGATTACAATTCTCTTTCTGGCGTAGTGGGATACCACACGAAGAAAGTGCTGTACATCAGCGTGAAGAATAAATTCTGCATGACTTGCCAAATAGCATCTACGACCAAGAAAGAACCGCGCGAGCATCGTTGCCTCAAGAACTGGGGTCTTAATCAGAGTTCAACTGGCATGGAGAGTGTTGCCATTGTCGAAGGCTTCAATTGCAGCATAGGTATGCACGGCCTAATATACTCTATATTAGTTGCCGATGGCGACAGTAGTGTGTACAAGAAGATATTGGACAATAATCCATATGAAAAGTACATGGTGCAAGTACAAAAAATAGAATGCACCAATCACCTGTTACGCAATTTCAGTAGAAAAATAACCGAAATCGTAGCAAAAGGCCGCAATAAAGATCTAAGAGCTGTCGTACAGAATAATGCTCTCCGCCTGCGTACTGGTATAAAGAAAGCTGCGGAATACCGGTTGCGAGAAGAAATACCACTCGAGGAACGAATACAAAATTTGAAGCAAGACTTGACAAATGTACCGAGTCACGTTTTCGGTGAACACAAGGAGTGTCAGAAGTTAGCATACTTCTGTAAGAAATACTCTGATCCCAACAGAGAAGACTACGTTCCACGACTGAGAAATGCTGGTATTTATCAAAGTATCGAAGAAGCGATGCAGCTACTTTTCGCTAAAGCTGACAGTTTGCTGCACGGTCTAAATAACAATGCTATTGAAAATTTTAATAATATCATTGCTAAATTCATCGGCGGCAAAAGGATAAACTTTGGACGAGGGGGCTCGTATCAGGGTAGAGTGTCCGCTGCAGTCGTCCAAAATAACACAAAAGAGGTGTTTAGCAGATTGAGTACGGCAATGAATAAAGAGCCGCCAACCATGGTAAGAAAGCTGGAAGGACGTCGGAAACGTACAGTAGAAAAAGCACTGGAATATAAAAAAGAAGCGAAAGCATCCTCCTTCCGAAATAAAAAACAATCGTGCGACCACGATTACGGCCCCAGCGCAGAAAAACCAGATATGGAAGAGACAGTATACTCTTCCAAATGTGAAAGGCATGCGGCTCTACTCGAGGAGGGGCAAAGGAAGCGAGGCGAGATCGAAGAGGAAACTCGCAATCAGGCAAATAGCGAAAAGTGGATTTGTTATAGGAAAAAATTATTAACTGCGTCCAATTTCGGCACGGTATGCCGATTACGAAAGACTACACCACGGGCAAAGACTGTGAAGAGTATAATATACCCGCAACTTCAAAATTGATGTGCTCTCGAATACGGAAGGGAAAATGAGGCAAACGCCTTGAGACAAATGGAAGAAGAATACAAAATGAAAATTCTACCGTGTGGCCTCTTCATCGATGACTGTGCCTCACTTAGGTGCAACTCCTGACGACCTCGTGAAGGATGAAGATGCCATCGTCGAAGTAAAATGTCCTGAATCGGCGAAGGATTTATCGCCTGCTGAAGCAATAAAGCGACTTCCTGCAATAGGGCGTATTTTTCGGGGTGATGAAATGAATAAAAATCATCATTACTATTATCAAGTTCAAGGACAATTGCACATAACGAAAAGGCAACGGCCCTATTTTTGTTTATGGACGCCGAAAGGAATGAAGGTTACAACAGTATCGAGACATGATCGATTCTGGGCAACAGAGATGGACGAAAACCTGAGAAAGTTCTATAAGGACTGCATGTTGCCAGAAATTATAGATAGTAGATACAATCGACAACAGCCGATTAGAGAACCTTCGTACATACAAAAAGGAGGAGCAGGTACGAGTACACAAAAAAGTACATAAAACGATGGATGACAACATCGCGATAGCACCGGCGAGTGCAACCAGCGCATATGAAGAGCTGTCGAATACGCAATTGCAATTCAAAGTCCCTAATGCACCGGCAAGTGCATCCAGCGCATACGAAGAGCTGTCGAATAAGCAATTGCAATCCAAAGTGACTAATGCACCGGCGAGTGCATCCAGCGCATATGAAGAACTGTCGAATAAGCAATTGCAATCCAAAGTCACTAATGCACCGGCGAGTGCATCCAGCGCATATGAAGAGCTGTCGAATAAGCAATTGCAATTCAAAGTCACTAATGCACCGGCGAGTGCATCCAGCGCATATGAAGAGCTGTCGAATAAGCAATTGCAATCCAAAGTGACTAATGCACCGGCGAGTGCATTCAGCGCATATGAAGAGCTGTCAAATAAGTAATATTCCAAAATGTAAGTAAGAAAGTATGTAGAAGATACATACGGAGAGTGAAGAGGACCGTCTATGACGGGGGTGGTGGTGGGCCTTTTCACACTCTTCTAATAATAATAAGTACCTGTAGCTATTCTTTCATATCAAGTGGAAATGACATGTATAAAAGCGTAAGTATGACACATACTTTTGTTATGCAAATAATTGGATTAATTGGAAATCATCATGAATGTTTCTCTCATATATGAATTTGCTTTAGATATTTCGAGCAACCAGTATGAAAGGTGAAAATCATGCTCTATGAAGCGAGGAAAGGAAGGCAATCTTCTCCGCAAACATAAAGATAAGTATATAACATACATACATTTACATTTTTACTGCGTTTAGATCAATTACAACTCGTTCTAACTTTTTATTGCAGGTTCTATGACAACTACCTGTAATCGAAAAGGATTAGTGCCATTACAAGAAAATATTTACGAGAAATAGCAAATAATAATATTAATGGATTCTTTAAGAAGTGTAAGTATCAGTTTTTACATTCAAGTGGTATAAACACAAAAAATAATTTTCATTAAATTTATTTTTGCAGATCAAACCAGAGTGTACGTATGTACACTGAGCTCAGGAATATGGTTGCAACTACCACAAATGCAGAGTGGAGGAGGTACCCTTTCCATGACGCCGATCGGGCTACGAGGAGCGGATTTTCTGTCACTTGGAGGAGCGAACTTTCTGTCCTCGAAGTGGCAGAAAACATAACCTATATGCTATACCCGATTTCCTAAAGATACTGTTGCGGCGTAATAATAATGTTTTGGAAGGATGACAAAAAGTTCACAAATGTAGCGCAAAAGAACGAAATAGCCGCTAAACATTTATTGTCATATAGCATGTACATAGGTTATATTTTCTGTCACTTCGAGGAGGGGACCACCCTGATAACCAGATCTGAGGCGCAGAGCCTGACGTCAGATCCGTAGTCATCTGTGTCCGCATTAGGATGCGTTCTGAGGTACAGAGCCTGACATCAGGACCTGACGTCAGATGGTCAGCAGATTTGCAGCAGATCCTGCCGTTCGCCTGACACGTCTAACAGCGCCATCTGAGGGTCAGAATTGGCAAACAATTCCATACCCGTGACGTCACACGGCCGTCCCTACGCACCAACACAAATGTAGCGTTATTGCTGTAGGTGTATCCCTACCCCTATATAACCTGCCAGCAGATTCTGCAGTTCATTAAATAATTAATTCTACTTATTTCCAAAAATATTTATTTATTCTTTAAAATCGTTACAGAATAATATAAGTAGCGCATATAAATTCAACGAAGAACATTCAATATTTACATTTATAAATCCATATACAATACGTCCCGTAACCAGTGGTACATATTAGGTGCGATATCAGAAAATTTCCTATATTTTCGACTTCGTTTTTCTGCAGAATCACCATATTCCGTATTGTGTTAGCGCTGAAAACAAATAGAACATTAGTATAAAATTAAACGTAACGTATGAATAAACAGGATACATGCGATACTTACTTCAGCTCCATCTCCGCACAGCACACAGCCCAGGCGATCATGCATGCTCCTGCGAACATTAACATTTATAAGAAAACATGTGTTACATTATTATTTACGAAACAAGACGCTAAACATTCGCACTTCGCGCATAACCCTATTTTTCTGTCTTGCAGATAATGTGACTCTCGATTTTCGCGACGTAGATAATTGGAAATTATTCAATACCATAATTACGTTGGCTTTCTGGATACTTCGAGATGATTTGTCTGGATATTGATGCTGAGAATCGCGTGGAATATTTTTCGAGTGTTTCTCTTCAAACACAACGGATACCTCTTTGAACAAACAGTATGTAGATGTAACACGTGTACCAATGTGGCGGTACAATGGGCTACGCTCGGATTGGCTGCGCTATAGTGCCGAAACTCGTGATTGGTCAAGACTCTTCGTCCAGTTTGCGTTCGTTTGCGAGGTCTGAGGTGGCGGTGGGCCGGTGGCAGTCACTGGCAGTGGCAGTTAGTGGCAGTCAGTGCCGACAAAACCGAAAAATATTCCACGCGATTCTCAGCATCAATATCCAGACAAATCATCTCGAAGTATCCAGAAAGTCAACGTAATTATGGTATTGAATAATTTCCAATTATCTACGTCGCGAAAATCGAGAGTCACATTATCTGCAAGACAGAAAAATAGGGTTATGCGCGAAGTGCGAATGTTTAGCGTCTTGTTTCGTAAATAATAATGTAACACATGTTTTCTTATAAATGTTAATGTTCGCAGGAGCATGCATGATCGCCTGGGCTGTGTGCTGTGCGGAGATGGAGCTGAAGTAAGTATCGCATGTATCCTGTTTATTCATACGTTACGTTTAATTTTATACTAATGTTCTATTTGTTTTCAGCGCTAACACAATACGGAATATGGTGATTCTGCAGAAAAACGAAGTCGAAAATATAGGAAATTTTCTGATATCGCACCTAATATGTACCACTGGTTACGGGACGTATTGTATATGGATTTATAAATGTAAATATTGAATGTTCTTCGTTGAATTTATATGCGCTACTTATATTATTCTGTAACGATTTTAAAGAATAAATAAATATTTTTGGAAATAAGTAGAATTAATTATTTAATGAACTGCAGAATCTGCTGGCAGGTTATATAGGGGTAGGGATACACCTACAGCAATAACGCTACATTTGTGTTGGTGCGTAGGGACGGCCGTGTGACGTCACGGGTATGGAATTGTTTGCCAATTCTGACCCTCAGATGGCGCTGTTAGACGTGTCAGGCGAACGGCAGGATCTGCTGCAAATCTGCTGACCATCTGACGTCAGGTCCTGATGTCAGGCTCTGTACCTCAGAACGCATCCTAATGCGGACACAGATGACTACGGATCTGACGTCAGGCTCTGCGCTCTCACGGCAGACCCTGCTGCCGATCTGACGTCAGATTGCAGACATCTGGTTATCAGGGCACATAATAATCACGCGCATCCAGCCTGCTTATTTTCATTCACTAGCCCTATTCAACAACCAGCACAATTTTATATATAATGTTTGTTCATAACTGCTTTCTGCTGTAATAAGTGTATTTCATGTCCTGTTTCAGCGTTTTGCTAATTAAAAAATGTCTAACCTAACAAACTTCATTTTCTGGGAACATCTGCTCATCTATTTTTCCTTTTCACTTATAATTCCTTACTGCCAACGTAGAATATTGTAGCATAAGCACATTTCAAGTAATTAAAATGTACAATGAATTTTCTACGTTTGCAGTACCAGCGGACTTTTCGTTTAAATATTTACAAGTACAACGCAACAGCTGAGAATTTCTATCCTTATTCAGAATAGAATACGGAATTAGTAAACAGCTCCCTCTCGCGTGCACCAGGCAGCCGCGTATCTATGGGTATTACCATTTCTGTGCAGAAAAAATCTGCTGTAATACCGACCTGCCAAATCGGCCAGGTTACGTGACGTGTCTACCCCCTTAAGAGGGATCCCGACTACACCATGTTACTGAACCCTACACTGAAGTTATCCGGAATGGTTTTGCTGAAACTGCGGTTGCGCAGTTGACGAAAAATGCAAAAAGTCGCTGCGTTCGGGTCTCTAGTAAATGTCACCTAGCTGTCACTCAATTATAACCTGCCAAGTGACAGTTTAAAAATTTTAGAAATATCACGATCACGAGTCTTTCGACCATATATGACACTGCCTCAATTATTAATTGCCTCAATTAACAAGGTAAGTAGGTTAAATTTTTTAATAGTCTTTTTTTGTTCAGCTTATAGAACCCAAATTATTTAATAGACTTTTTATGTAGAGCTGATAGAAACGAAGGAGACATACAGACTTGGAACTTGTCCGGAGAAGGTTCGACAGAGAAGCATTTTCTTACGTGCAAGTTTCTAGAATTTTGTCAAATAAGGTAAATCGACAACACATTATCAGTCACATTATTGAAGAAAGTACGCTGAAAACACATCTCCCTTGATACTTTTCAATCTTTTGTGAAAGACATTCGTAATACTTTAAAATCCACAGTAGTTCCCACGCTAGTCATTAATTTTATTAGTTTCCCATTAACAATATATTTATTTTAATACACCAATAAACGTACTAAATTAATTTGATTAATATTATTAATTTTATTATACTGCCCTCCTTAGTTAAACTGTCGTATCTAGCATTTTTTCAATTTGAGATATGTTGAAATATTTGAAGTTCCACACGTCTTTTACCTTTTAAGTAAAGTTAGAAAAATCTACGTGCTTCGTAAAGATTTATTAACAGTCTAATGTATTTAACCTAACTTCTTTGAAAATGGTTAAAATATCTTATCTAAAACAATTAATTAATTGGTACGTTAATATACATTCCCTACCGGTATACCTATTACAAAAATATAAAATAGGTTATTACAAAATAATGACAACATGTTTTAATTTGAATGAAGGAAAATAAGGATGGTACAAATTAAATGATAAAACTTCAGTTTTCTTGGTTGTTTAAAAATGCTAGATAGGACATTTTAACTAAAGAGGGTAGTATAGCCATTGTGCGTTAACAGTATATTTGATCTCTTCGTTCATTTTTGCTAAATTGCCATTAGCATTTAAATTTCCTGCAACAGGACCTTCTTCCATACGCTGTCATCTCCTTTGGACACATTATGTAGTCTCTACACTTAGCACAAATCCACTCTTTTTCTAGAAGTTCTATGTTTAGTTGTAACTAAAATGTGGTTTTTATATATTTACAGATAATGGAAGCAGAAAAGATTTAGAAAAAATAACCCTGCTGCACGACCACATGCAAGAAGCACATTTTCATGTATAATTTTATTTTAGAGTTTAAGAAATATGTATGTACAAAATCCAATTTTACTATAAATATGGAAAAATGTATAAATTAGAGGAGAAAAAAAATAAATTAGTATATAGGTACACCATATTTACGTAAATATTACGTATTTCTCTACATTAGAGTATGGATTAACATTCATTAATTTTATTTATTGACTCATGTATGAAAGAAGCTACAGTATTGTCTCCCGGAGGGTTCGCTGGTGGGGACCGGCGTTGAGCTCGTTTCGTGAACAGAGCCCTAATTCCGAGTGGTCGTTTCTCGCTTCTTTCTGGCCGAAGGGGAGAGCGAGATGAAACGCTTTGCGTGCGTTAAATAGATCTTGACCAAGCGACCGAAAATTGGTCTGATAGCACAGGTGGCCATTGGGTTTGCTGTTATTATGATACAAATTTGATTTATATATATATTTGTGGTGAAATTTACTAGAGAGTGACCGGCGGTACATTAGCTTGATAAGATCAACACAACAAAAATTCACAAATTATGAAAAAAGTGATGAAATCCCCCCCATAAACATGACTCAAGTATGAAAGAAGCTAATTCCCTTCAATTCACGAAAAAAGTTCTCACGCAAAGATGGTGAAATCATCTTTGCTAATTCCAATTGTACCTTTAACCCTTTAATTCACGAAAAAAGTTCTCACGCAAAGATTGTGAAATCAACTTTGCTAATTCCAATTGTATTCTCGTTCTCCGTTCGAACACTGATTCCTCTGTCACTTTTTATACTTGACATTCCTTTATTGGCCACAAATCAATTCAGTGCTCAGATTTTCAGCTTCGGTTTTAAGGAATTAGCGGGCGTTGTATAAGAAAAAACTATGAAGTCGACTTAAAACAAAATGTTTCATATCACTAGTGCAGGTTGGCGAATGTGCTATTAATCTATTACCGACTTTGATTCGTTTAAATTAGTCTCTACAAAGTTTTTATTATTTTCCATCGTAAAACGATTTTCATACGACATTTTTAACAGAAGATGTCCCTCTTATAAAAGTTTTTGTGTCAACTACAGGCCTCGCCCGCTAATTCCTTAAAACCGAAGATGAAAATCTGAGCACTGAATTGATTTGTGGCCAATAAAGGAATGTCAAGTATAAAAAGTGACAGAGGAATCAGTGTTCGAACGGAGAACGAGAATACAATTGGTATTAGCAAAGTCGATTTCACAATCTTTGCGTGAGAACTTTTTTCGTGAATTAAAGGGAATTAGCTTCTTTCATACATGAGTCATGTTTATGGGGGGGGGGGTCTATTTTTCAGTACAAAAGGATTTTGAATTACGCTCTATATCGAACCTCGATATCTCTATGTCTTAAAGCTAACTTCACGTAATTTAACCAGCGAAAACCGCAACACCTCCATCCATATATAAAAGGTGTTTCCTATAGAAACAGCTTTTCAAAAAAAAAAATATACAACAATATCGACTTAAATATGCAAAATTGAATAAATACATATTTTACATAAATGATTATAACTATGCCTCCTCTTCCCGCGCCAGCCCCGCGGTAAACGAGCTACTCGGTCCACCCATTGTCCCGCAGGAAGCACGAGTTGAAGAACAATAGTTATACCACAACATTTTTACAGTAGTAAGATATCATTATTCTATTACTAGGCAATATTAAATCAATTATAATACAACGCATAACTAATATCCAGAAGTAATCAAACGCCCTAACCAACCTTATCTGAGTATTCTTATTCAATATAATCCATATAGAAGTGCCGCCATATATCTAATACATATGATTAAACTATTTACAATGGATCTAATCTTATACAAGCTAACTTAAGTTTATTCGCATGAACTATTTTGGTCTTATTTTTTCCTATAGCTATTTCAATAGTGAGATCGTTAAATATTTCAACTACCTTATATGGTCCTAACCAACCAGAGTCAAACTTAGATTTCTTAGGTTCCCTAAGTAAATAAACATCGTCACCTACAATGAATTGACGGGGATTTACATTTTTAACGTACATTAGTTTACTCTTTTCTTTTGCCTGTTCCAGGTTGGCTGCTGCTGTAGCCTGAGTAGTCGTGATTCTAGTAAACAAATCATCTAGATGTTCAACGAAAGTTCGTGGTATTTCCTGACGACTAAATTCTGATGGTATTATGGCTTTTGTGCCGAAAATAAGCTCGTGAGGGGAGAAACCTGTAGCATCATGCACAGAAGTATTGTATGAGAATATTCCAAAACGTATCTAGTTGTCCCAATCAGTTTTTCCACAATAATGCTTTAAATAATCTACGAAAACGCGATGTACCCGCTCAAGAGAGCCCAATGATTGAGGATGGAATGCCGTTGACGCAATTCTCGGTATTTTGAATATTTTGCAAAAATTACTCATTACTTTACTAACGAAATTACTTCGCTGATCAGTTTGGATAACCCTAGGACATCCGAACCTAGTCACAAACTGTTCCGCAAGAGCAACTGCAACTGCAATGGAATCCATCGTTGCTAAAGGAATAGCATCAGAATACTTCGTCAAATTATCCTGAAGAGTCAACAAATAGCGATTTCCCTTTTTAGTTACAGGTAATGGTCCCACAATGTCCATTTGTAGTTTCTCGAAAGCCTTCTGAGGTGTATCTGTTATACGCATTGGTTGTTTGGTTTTAGCGAAAAGAATCTTATTTCTTTGGCAACTAGAACAAGAACGGACAAAAGCTGTGATCGCCTGCTCCATTTTCAACCAATAGAAATCTTCCCTTATTCGTTTGAACAATTTAATCATACCCTGATGCCCACCTACTACGGACTCATGATATTCCTGAATAATCGAAGGTCTTCTTGATAGAGAAGGGAAAATGACTTCACCAGTGCAGACCGTAAAGTTATATTATGAACTATTAAATGTTTGTTTTAAAAGATATTCAAAAGAATTCCATTCAATAGGTTCAATATTATAGTCACCTTTCGATAAACTAATGGACGTTACATTTAAGGATTCCATTAGATTTTTAAAAGATGACAACGAAGATGCGAGATGTCTAAAGTCCTGTTGTTCAGTAGAGCTTACTTTAGAAAATAAATGGAAAATGTGTCGAGTTCCACCAGGGAAAACCATTGCCTCACCCACATGAACATTGTATGATTGTATTTGACCAATAGAAAACTTTCCTCGCGTTAGCAAATCATTACTGACCGATGAAGAGATTCGACAATCAGTAGAGAAAAAATGAAGAAGATTATCTCTACGCATGTAAAGGTGATCTTTAGAATAAATGATATTAGGAAACGGAGAGGGATGGATTATTTGTGTGGATGGAGTCGAATTTGTCAACAAAACTTTAACTTTATCAGCGGTATGCGAGTCATTTTCCGAGATTGTTTCCACGGAGGATCGTGTCTGTGCTTTAAGTAACCCTGTCATGAATGAGGCAGGTTCTTCAGTCTCCACCACAAATAAAACCTCATCCGGGTCTCTAAACTGCTCACAGCCAGCGCCACGGAATGAGTCGGGAACCGGGAGCACATGTTGAACCTCCACCTCGACCTTGGTACCGGGTCCCAAGATGCCGATCCGAAGCGGGGTGCCTTTAATATCGGCCTTTCCGATAACCAACCGACTACCGAGTCGAGGCGCATCCCCGATATCTCTACAGAGCGATCCTCCTTTTATTACATTATTGTTAGAATTGCTATAAGATTCTCCTCCTTCACGGATTGATTTATTTGAGGGGACTGACTCCTCCTCATCTGCTGTAAAATACTCGTCACTTTCCATGGAGTCCAAATCTGAATGACTCGTTTTATTATCAATCTCGTTGTACTCATTAAAACATTCTCTATTTACAAGAAAAATTCTAGCTACTAATTTTTCATTCTCATTTCTGGTAAAACTGTCAATGTCAATATCCTCGACCTCCTTAGAGATTGCAAGTGGCGAATCGTCGGCGCCTACGACAACCCCTTGCAAACGCCTTGGAGGGGAGGCGTCCGTAATTTCAGTCTCTTTATGGATTGTCAAGCACTTGGGTGAAAAGGGAAGGACAGGCGGATTCCGGGATAATGCATCTGCATTGGAGTTTATCCTACCAGGTTTATACACCATCTCATAATCATACTCATTTTATCTAATTCGCCATCTCATAATACGGGAAGTAGGATCTTTAACGTTATGTCACCAGATCAGTGGTCGATGATCAGTGATTAAAGTAAATTTCTGGCCATATAAATACGGTCGAAAATGCTCCACTGCAAATAAAACTGCCAATAACTCTTTCTCAATAGTGGAATAATTACTTTCAGCGCTATTAAGAGTCCGAGATGCATACGCAATTGGGAGATCTTTCCCGATCTGACCCTGACTCAATACGGCTCCTACTGCGTAATTAGAAGCGTCCGTCGTTACAAGAAATAGTTGTTGGAAATTGGAAAATTGAAGTAATGGTTCTGAACAAATAGTATCTCGTAAACTTTCGAAGGCGAACTGGACGACTTTATCCCAGACAAAAGGTACTTCCGATTTCAACAATTGTGTCAAAGGTTTAGCAATTTTTGCCATATGAGGAATTGTTTGAGTGTCACTGTTGTAAGTGGATTGGATTCTTAGACAGGTTGTTGAAATAACTTGCCCTGATCTTAGCGTGTGAACACTTGTCAAGATTTATTTAAAACTGCACGCGTGGTGAGTGGGTGAGTGTTCGTACAGAGAATTCTATTAATAACTGCTGTTGTGAAATGAGCGTGTGAGTTTGAATGAGACCTCGTGGCTGGCCACGAGGCGTCCGAACAATTAGTATAATTGTTCGGAACGTAAGTGTTCAAGTATTGCTTTGATTCATTGAGTTTTACCGTGAGTGTGAGTGTTGAATTGTGAGTGATGTGTGAGTACGATAACGAGACTGAACTTGAGAATTTGATAGTGACGCGTTTGCACGACAGTTCCCATCAATGGCGCAAAAGATATTGCCAACAATGGTTGACTTCCGTTCGCGTTTCTTCTTCGTTCTCTTGGATCGTCGATGCGGCGCGCTGATTGGCTCATCGATCGTCGCTGATTGGTCGATCGATGGGAGCTGGTTCTCGGCTCGCTCATCGACCAGCGTCGCTGATTGGTCGATCGATGGGAGCTGGTTCTCGGCTCGCTCATCGACCAGCGTCGCTGCATCGCGGTTGTTGCGTCTTTTAGCGGTGATTTTACAATAAGAACGCGGGTTGGCGCCCGTGGAGCGCTGAACCGCTCTGCTCGTCGGAGTGTGGGAAATTCAAAATAAAATTAGACACAGGGAAACTATTTGTAAGTTAAATACTGGAATTTATTAAACTGTTCGGCAAGCTGGTTATCGACAGACTGACTGGCGTTTCAAAATCTCCTCCGAGGTCCTCGTCGAAGTCGTTGGCTAAATCCTCCTAGTCCTCCCATAGATCCTCGTAGTCCAATCAGGATGCAGGATGCAACAGATCCAAGCGGTAGGCCGTCCTTCGGATGTCCGTACGCCCCCGCGGATCGGCGTCCATCCTTTCCTCCGTCTTCGGGTGGTGGTGGAAAACTCTGTAGAAGCGCGCTTTTCCGTTACACAGCGGGGTGCCCACGTGGGAAGAGAAAGTAGGCTCTACTCCGAGGATCGAGAAAACAACGCTTGAAGGAAATTTATGACTTCCTTAGCGTCGCCAACACTTCAGGAGTCAATCGACACTCCTAAAGACTAACAAAAGACAAGGCCTTCTCAAAAGATTACGTGACTTTAGAAGAAACTCGCGATTCGTTTCGGGGTCTACTAATTGAGACTCTGCCTAAGATCTTTCCCACGCATGCTACCCGCATCGCGTATTCTTAACAATACTCCCCTTCATCGAACGCAAACGTCTGCTTTTAAATTTCGCTCGTAATTCACATATCGATTATATACATTCCCGTAACTACATTCACGTTATCAAGCAACACACCAGCGAGCATCGCAACACCTCCCTTCATATAAAAAAAGGTGTTTCCAATAGAAACAGCTTTTACAAACAATATACCCATTCATACTGATCTAAGTTTACTTTACTTATAAATACATAATTATAGGCGATTACATATTTTATCTATATACATCTATTCCTTCCGCGTCAGCCTGCGGCAAATGAGCTACTCGGTCCACCCATATTCCCGCAAGAAACACGAAATGAAAGATATCAGCTATGCAAAACATTACTACAATATGTGGTAAAATATCATTACTCCGTCATTAATCAATACCAAAACTGATTACTCGGTAACACAGCGCGGTAATTAATAATTAAGTGTTACAATTAAACTTATTCAAACATTCCATATGAACTATCATACCCCTTCCAATTCCAAGTGATCATAACCCATATAAATTAACATAACGCTTACAATGCACATGATTAAAGCTACTTAAGAAGGATCTAACCTTATATACGCTAACTTTAACTTATTTGCATGTACTATCTTAGATCTCTGCGCCGTTATTGCTATTTCTATAGTTAGATCATCATGCATTCGAATAATCCTATAAGGACCAGTCCAATTAGAATCGAACTTAGAGGTCTTAGGTTCCCTAAGCAAATACACATCGTCGTTTACATTAAATTTATAGGGATTAACAGTCTTATCATAATATAATTTACTCTTTTCCTTGGCCCGTTCCAGATTGGCTACCGCCGTAGCTTGAGTAGTAGTGATTGTTTTGAGAAGTTGATCTAAATATTGAACGAACGTCCGAGGTACTTCCTGCTTAGCGAATTCTGAAGGACTGGTGGCCTTCCTACCAAAGACTAGCTCATGTGGTGTAAAACCAGTAGCTTCATGGACAGAAGTATTATATGAGAATATTCTGAATCTAATCCAACTGTCCCAGTCCGTCTTAATACAATAGTGCTTCAAATAGTCAATGAAGACACGATGAGCTCGTTCTAAAGACCCCAACGACTGTGGGTGGAATGCGGTAGAAATAATCCTTTGTATTTTGAAGATTTTACAGAAATTCTTCATTATAGCGCTAACAAAATTACTCCCCTGATCTGTATGGATAACTCGAGGACAACCAAACCGACTGATAAATTGTTCGGCTAAAGCGACTGCGACAGATATGGAATCAATAGTAGGTAACGGAATAGCATCAGAATATTTTGTCAGATTATCCTGGAGTGTTAACAAGTACCTATTTCCTTTTCCTGTTATAGGCAATGGACCAACAATATCCATCTGTACCTTTTCGAAAGCCCTTTCGGGAGTATCAGTAATACTCATCGGTTGTTTCGTCTTAGCTGAGAGCATTTTGTTTCGTTGACAACTTGAACAAGCACGAATGAAATTGGAAATTTCCTTTCTCATACCCGACCAATAAAAGTCCTCCCTAAGACGTTTATAAAGCTTAAAAGCTCCTTGATGACCACCCACCACAGATTCATGGTACTCCTGAATAATAGTAGGTCTTCTTAAAGGTGGTGGAATCACAATTTCACTAGTACAGACTGTAATAACGTACTGAGAGCTTGTGAACATTTCTTTTAGTAACTGCTCTATGGAGATCCATTCAATGGGTGCAAGATTGTTGTGGAACTTCGAAATACTGATAGTCTTCACATTTAAAGAATCCATAAGGTATTTAAGGGATAACATAGAAGACTTTAAATGTGCAATAGTTTGTTGTTCTGCAGGGCTTGTCTTAGAAAATAAATGAAAGATTAGATATTTTCCACCAGGGAAAACCATAGCCTCGCCAATGTTAATGTGTTGTCGTTTAACTTGTTCCACTGAAAATCTACCTTGGCTGAACAAATCCCTACTGATTTGCGATACTATTTGGCAATTGAGATTGAAGAAATGGATAAGATTATCCCTCTGCATATGAAGATGATCTTTAATATAAACGAGGGAAGGTAGGAATGAGAGATGGGATATTTGAAGTGGTGACAAAGTATTCGTCGCTAATATTTTGACTCTATCATTTTCACGTGAATCATCGTTCTCTGAGGTCGTTCCTACGGAGGATCGTGTCAAAGCATCACCATGCTTAATCTCAAAAACACTAGGCTCGTCAGCCTGTACCACACCAACACTTTCAAAAACAGGCTCCTCAGCCAACGTCCCAACACGGACAGTGGACCCCAGGTTAGCAATCTGAGCGGAGTCTTTCATATAGACCTTCCCGTTAGCCAACAGACCAGCCAGAGCCTGATTCCCACGAGGTACGGAACCTTCCCCGAACGGTGCCTGAAGCGGGGTGCCTTTAATATCGGCCTTTCCGATAACCAACAGACTACCGAGTCGACGCGAATCCTCCGTACCCCTCAAATTCGATCCTCCAGCCATTACATAGTCACTGAAAAAATTACTACCAGACTGAGAAGAAGTTCCCACATTCCCAGAGAATATTCTCTTACAAGAATGGGGAGTTTCATCCTCATCAGCTGTGTAATATTCGTCACCGTCACTGTCAGTTAGATTATCGTCAATACAAACTTTATCAAGGATGACCTCAGGTTGATGTTCGAAATTCTTTCCGTACGTCAAAAAAAACGCCGGTTATCAAATTTTCAATGTCATTACTTACAAATTCGTCTAAATCAGTGTTCTCATCCTTCTCAGAATATGCAATTGGTAAGTCGTTGGCGCCTACGACAACCCTTTGCAAACGCCTCGAAGGAGAGTTGTCAATGTCATTCGTCCCGGAAGCTTGGAATTGTGGAAAAAATTCTTTGTCGGAAATCGGAGGGTTACGGGATAATGCATCAGCATTAGAATTGATTTTCCCAGGTTTATAAACTATTTCGTAATCATATTCGTTCAATTTAATCCTCCATCTCATGAGTCTCGAGGTTGGATCCTTTACGTTGTGCAACCAAAGAAAACACGGGCAACCGACTAATTTCTTTTAAATGGATCCTAAAACAGGCTTGCTGGACTGGGTGCGTGCAATCAGGGGTTCGCTTCGCGCCACACTCTGAGAAGCCCCCTTTGAGTTTAAATTATCGGTCTTCGTTACTGAGGGGTGCCCATTACGGTTTTGAGGAGCACTATCATTTTGTTTTTTGTAACAACGAGACTCGAGATGACCTGTTTTCCTGCAATAGCTACACCTAATAGAACTGTGAGCTGAAAGGTTTGCAAATTTCCCTTTCATACTAGGACAATTTTTACGAACATGGCCCATTTGACTACATTCGAAGCATTTGATATCGCCGACAAAATTTGAGAAAACCTTGGCACTAGAAATAAAAGGTTGAGACGATGAATGTGATGCAGAATGTTCATTGGTTTCCCGCTCCAATCTACTAGCAAGATTAACGGCAGTTTCTAAATTATCGGTTCGTTCTTTGTAAACAATAAGTCGTAAAACTTCGCTACGAAGACCTCGTATAAAGCTCCTAATAACCGCCCGTTCAAATGAAGCTACATTGCCAGCAAGCTGTTCGGTACTAAATTCCTCCCTAACGGCCTCTAAACCACGAGAAAGTATTTCAGAAACACGCGCTCCATAAGTCCTAACGGTTTCACTATGTCCCTGACGCAACCCCTTCAATTCATCCTGAATGCGATCAACATCGAAGGTTTGCTCGAAGACTGTTTTGAGCAAACTTATGAGCTCTCTAGCGTATTCGGGGTTTTATGATTTTCTACTAATAATTTCGCATGACCCTCGATTTTATATCTAGCTACCGTGAGAAGGTTTACACGGTCTGCAGGCTTAACTCTGGAATCGACATCCCGACATTGCTTAATGAATGCTGTAAGAGAACAAGATGTCCCATCAAAACAGGGAATCAAATCCGCCGCGATCTTCAGTGGCATATAATCCGACACCTGACTGATACTTGGCAAGCTAACGACATTGGCCGCACTGGAACAAGGCAATTCTTCAATTTGCCTGGGCAAAACGGGTACTGGAGTACTCGAGCGTAAAAGGCTCAGGTTATCCAAATGAGACGTATAAAGAGGAGTCTGTGCCCGAGGGATTTCTATCGATAAATCCTCAATTTCAAAGTCTGGAATACTCTCCAAATGTGCTTTTTGCCTCCAGCGTCTCCTCATAGCGCTCCGGCTACGCAACATTTTGATAATATACTGACTTACGATTAGAATAAACTATCGACCCTACCTTAAATCTAATCGCAAACGCATAAACCAATATATATATATATACGCCTTACGTAAGTTGTCGATTGTCTTTTTCGTCTCACACGTTGTTTCCAGATAAATTCACCCAATCTGCTTGCCCTTTTTGGTGTTGAATTGAAGACGTTGCAGCTCTTTCTTGGCACAGCTCGTAGTTTGTCCACGCAGCTCCTCGTTGTCCTTGGGATGCTCCAAAAACTCGTCTCCGTTTCGCTATTGTGATATGATGTGTGCGAAATTCAACGGATAATTCCGATTGAATTCTACATGTGGTTCCAGGGAATTTTCACACGGCCACTGAAAACCACCCACCTCTGGCATTCGCCCTTTGCTCGCAGGGAAACCGTGAAAAACCTTTGAGAGAGAGGATGTACTTATTCACACAATTTTTAGTTCACACACCTTTTTAGAATTAATATCTATTCATATAGTACGTCTATTTCAAATTCAGCGTCTTTTCCGCGCACAATATAATTAATTTAAATTAAGCGTCCAATCGCACTATTAGTCTTTATTATCACCAATGATGCACTCGCGAGCCAGCAAAGTTAATTGGCTAAATAGTCTTTCAATTACTTTTAAATATCCCACCGCTGTCACCAATTTTGTTGCGTCTTTTAGCGGTGATTTTACAATAAGAACGCGGGTTGGCGCCCGTGGAGCGCTGAACCGCTCTGCTCGTCGGAGTGTGGGAAATTCAAAATAAAATTAGACACAGGGAAACTATTTGTAAGTTAAATACTGGAATTTATTAAACTGTTCGGCAAGCTGGTTATCGACAGACTGACTGGCGTTTCAAAATCTCCTCCGAGGTCCTCGTCGAAGTCGTTGGCTAAATCCTCCTAGTCCTCCCATAGATCCTCGTAGTCCAATCAGGATGCAGGATGCAACAGATCCAAGCGGTAGGCCGTCCTTCGGATGTCCGTACGCCCCCGCGGATCGGCGTCCATCCTTTCCTCCGTCTTCGGGTGGTGGTGGAAAACTCTGTAGAAGCGCGCTTTTCCGTTACACAGCGGGGTGCCCACGTGGGAAGAGAAAGTAGGCTCTACTCCGAGGATCGAGAAAACAACGCTTGAAGGAAATTTATGACTTCCTTAGCGTCGCCAACACTTCAGGAGTCAATCGACACTCCTAAAGACTAACAAAAGACAAGGCCTTCTCAAAAGATTACGTGACTTTAGAAGAAACTCGCGATTCGTTTCGGGGTCTACTAATTGAGACTCTGCCTAAGATCTTTCCCACTCATGCTACCCGCATCGCGTATCCTTAACAATACTCCCCTTCATCGAACGCAAACGTCTGCTTTTAAATTTCGCTCGTAATTCACATATCGATTATATACATTCCCGTAACTACATTCACGTTATCAAGCAACACACCAGCGAGCATCGCAACACGGTCCGCGAGGTGCTGCGGTGTGTGTGAGTGTGGCGGAAATTGGAACTATTGCATTCCCAAACAGGAATAAAGCGTCGATAATATCCAACCAATCCCAAAAACTGCTTGATATTTTTCCTAGTTTTCGGAATAGGAAATAGCTTTACTGCTTCGATCTTTCTAGGATCTGGTTTCACCCCTTTTAAAGAAATAACGTGACCTAAATAAGAGACTTCCTGTCGCAAAAATCGACACTTCTCGGGTTGCAATGTCAATTCAGCATTTTGTAGTCTAGCCAATAGACTTTTTAATTTTCGTGAATGTTCCTCCAAAGAATCAGCATATATGACGATATCGTCCATATACACAAAAAGTTCCACCCCTTGTAAGCCAGACAAAACTAAATCCATGCACCTTTGAAAGGTGGCTGGAGCAGTCTTAAGACCAAAGGGCATCTTATTGAACTCATAATGACCATTTACAGTTGAGAAAGCGGTCTTCGATTTTGAGTCCGGATGTACAGGAATCTGATGGAACCCGGAAGCAAGGTCAAGGATACTGAAATACTTAGCAGCTCCCAACTGGTCCAAGATATCTAATATATTGGGAAGAGGATACGCATCGTTGATAGTTTTCTCATTCAATTGTCGATAATCTATCACCATGCGCCGACGAGGTTCACCATCAGAACCAGGTTTTTTAGGGATAACCCAAACAGGCGAATTATAAGGAGAGGAGAGGTAGATGGCTGAATTATCTTATTTTCAAGCAATGACTTCACTTGGTTTTTAATTTCTTCTTTATGAACTAACAGAAACCGATACTGTTTTGTATTTACTGGTACCTCATCTACAGTTACTATTTTGTGTTGCATTATATTAGTGGAACCTAATGGATCTGATGGCAAATAAAATTGATAAGGAAATTCATTTAATATTTCTAAAATACTAGCCCGTTCAGACTCATTCAAATCCTGCATGTCAAGAAGTTTTACTAAATGAACAAGCCTAGCGGCATCAGCTCTGGACTGCCCCTCGCCTGGATTTCCTGTCCGAGCCGAACGTGGTGAAGGAGGAATTTCAGAAAACTCCTCTAATTCGACTGTGGGTACTGAAAGAGTCACATGCTCTAGGGTAGTGTTAAAAGCGAAAATTTTTGCAAAAAACCGTTTTTCTGTGTCGCTAGTGCCTCGCCTACATGAACACCTGGTGCAGCATCCAGCCTTCTTATGTAACCCTCTCGCCTACTAGTATTTCCAATGGGCACGGTTATAAGCGTTTTCGTGCGAGGTGGTAAATTCACTGAAATCGCTGAACGAAGAAAAAACTCCTGACCACCAATCTGAAGATTATTTGGACTATTATCTTTGAATGTCAACACTGCCTTTTGTTCTTCTAAAAATGGAATGCCTAAAATCCCTGTTTCAGATATCGGAAAATCATCATCGACGATTTGAAATTTAACGTTGGTACCAAACATCTGAATCACAATTTCTCCAAAAGTGCTAACACCTCCCTGGTCGATACCCGTTATTTTATAAATAACGCTATCATTTACTAACAAGGGAGAACTAACGCTGTGACGTTTAACTAAATTAAGTTGGGAACCGGTATCCACAAGGAAACTACTGACCCCCTCATAGAATGAATCATGTAGCAATTCCAAAACCGGCAATCGGCCAACGTCCTTTACGTCGAAGTGGAAGCATGTTGATTGTGTTGCGGACGTGCAATTAGAGGCCTGCTTTGCGCCGCGTTTCCCTGCAAAGCCCCTTTCGAGTTTAAATGATTGGACGCTCCTGTTTTAGCCCCCTGCTGTGTTGCAACGGTGTCCGTATCCCGTTTTTTAAAACAACGTGCCTCCGTATGACCCGTTTTCTTACAATAATTACATCTAATTCTTTCCTGACTTTGTACGTCGGAGAAATTTCTATTGTTCCGAGGACAATTTCGACGATAGTGACCCTCCGGATTACAATTGAAACATTTATAACTAGCAGTATCAGTAGTGACTACGTTAATGTCGCGAAGTATAGCCGAGAATGGAAATTGCTTAGACGATTCATTAGTTCTCAGCTCCAATCTACTAGCATGATTAATGTTAGCTTCTAAATTGTCCATTCGTTTTCCGAGAACAAGAACTCGCACGACTTCGCTTCGTAGACCTTGTATAAAGGCCCTAACAGCCGCCCATTCAAAGGAACCTATATTGCCGGCAAGCTGTTCGGCAATAGATTCCGCCCTAACGGCTTCTATACCACGCGAAAGTATTTCGGAAACACGTGCTCCGTAAATCCTAATAGTTTCATTCCGTCCCTGACTCACCCCTTTAATTCATCTTGGATGCGGCCAACATCGAAAGTTTGTTCAAAAACTGTTTTGAGCAACCTGATAAATTCCTCTAGGGTATTAGGGGTCGTATGAGTCGCTATTAATAATTTTGCATGGCCCTCTATTTTATACCTCATTACTGTCAGAAGATTTACATGGTCTGTTGGCCTAATTTTTGAATAAATATCCCGACATTGATTGATGAAGGCTGTTAAAGACCAAGATGTCCCATCAAAACGGGGAATCAAATCCGTCGCGATCTTTAATGGCATATAGTTCAACTGACTAATATTGGGCAGGCTAACAATATTGGCCGCGCTGGAACAGGGCATTTCATTTGTTTGCAAAACAGGTACTGGAGTACTAAGGCGTAGAAGGCTCAGGCTATCAAAATGAGTTATATCAGGAGGAGACTGTGCTCGAGGGATTTCTATCGATAAATTTTCGGTTTCAAAGTCTTGAATACTTTCTGAATTTGCCTTTTCCCTCCAGCGTTTCCTCATAGCGTTCCGGCTACGCCACATTCTGTCCGAATTACAAGCGAACTCTGACTATATATATCAGCTAAAATACTATTCCTAGACCTTAGTATACTCGCAAAAGGAAATTACAATCCGTCCAATATATATATATATATATATAGCTTATAAATACTTATTCGCTGTCTGAAACTACTGCGATCACTTCAATCGTCCGTTCGTTTCCTAGAGGCTTCGAAGAATGGTCCACGAAGTCCAGGTCCAGTTGACTTTCCGCCAAAACAATTGAATTCAGCAACTCTGCAGCAATGTCCAGTACATGTGTTTCCAGGGTAGTGTGCACGGCCACTGAAAACACCCGCCTCCGGCATTCACCCTTTGCTCCCTGGGAAAACCGTGCCAAAACCAAAGAGAGAGAGAGAGGTTGTACTTCCTCCAGATAGCACAAAGACGTTTTAAAAACGTTTTTAAAACGTCCAGGTGGGACGTTCGGGACGTTTTAAAAACGCCCAGAAAAGGTCCAGAAAAGGTCCTAAAAACGTCCATTTTCACAAACCAGAACGTTTTCTGGACGTTTTTAAAACGTTTTCAGGACGTTTTCTGGACGTGTTTAAAACATTTTCAGGACATTTTCTGGAAGTTTTTAAAACGTTTTCAGGACGTTTTATGGACGTTTTTAAAACGTTTTTAAAACGTCTTCAGGACCTTTTCTGGACCTTTTCTGGACGTTTTTAAAACGTCTTCAGGACGTTTTCTGGACGTTTTTAAAACATTTTTAAAACGTCTTCAGTACCTTTTCTGGACGTTTTTAAAACGTTTTGGTTAGGTCTGAAATAGTAGTTTTTAGGACGTTCGTCGGTACTGGTTCGATTGAATAAAAATTTAAGGAAATGGTTTTCAGAATAATATCACACTCGATAACAATGTATTTCGTTGACTTAATTTCAATTAAATTTATTTTTAGTATTATTATGTATACAGGATATAGGTATGCAGAATATATACAGGGTGTCCCAAAAACGTCGGAGTTCCTTGAAAGGGGTGACTCAGGGGGTGATTTGAAAGAACTTTTTCCTTAGCGAAAATATTGTCCGAAGCTTCGTTAACGAGATATTAACAAAAACCCGGACCAATCAGAGCGCGCGCCTTCCGCCCGAGCTCCCGCGGTAGCGTTGGCTACGCGGTAGGCGTCTGCGCTTGTACTACGCAAGTACGAACAAGCATATCGGCATGCATCAAAGGAAACCGCGTTACACAGTTTTTTTTTCTAAAGCAGAATCTTAAATAATAATTATTTGAAGTGAGAGGACAAGAAATACGTAAATTTCGTTTTCAAATACCGCGTAAACGAAAAGGTAATGTGACAGAAAATGTACGACAAGTGATCGTACTTCGTTATTGAGGTAAAAACCCGTAGTTTAATAGCGGCCAACACAACTAAATTTAAAAAATAATATTACGTGTATGAATAAATTCTTTCGGACTGGATTTACATAATCAGTACAAAGCTACCGAATTTCTATCGCGGTGATATTCGTAAGCTGCCAGAAAAATGGCAAAAGGTAATTAACAATAGTTGAAATTATTTTGTGATTGATTTGTTTTCATATTTTTTAAATCAAACTGTTATTGTACCCTAAAATCGGGAAGAATTTATTTCTACACCTAATAATCAGCAATAAATTAAATAAAACTCACCCATTCGGACATTCCTTTCCTTCCTTTTCGTAAGCCTGTGTCACTGGGTCACTGTACCGATCCTGGTCATCGGTGGACGAAAAGATTTATGGTAGGGTAGCGCCCAGTGCTCAGCTGATCGCAGGTATTCGCAGGACACCACCCGAAGGTAAGGGTCGCAACGTCAAGTGCATCCGGGTTAATGTACCGAATATTCACTTCACTGCACTGCTACTAACACTGATCACTTAATTTATTTTTCATGGAACGTGTTGTTCCTACGTTATAAAAATTGGTGGAAATGAATTTTTACTTGGCGTTCGGAGCCGTGGGTATTCTCGCGTAAATTCTCACACTGCAGCACTTGCGTCCCCCTTGTTCGTGGGGTACACCCAGAACATCGCGTAATACTCTTGGGCAGAGAACATTTCTGCGACGTGATTACTAGCTGACTGACAGGATTTTTCCCAAGCAACTTCCTCTACCCCCAAGTAGTTTCTCTCGTTCCATTATGAGTTAACTCCCACCAGGACAAGAGGCTTTAGGTAAAAAGAAGCCAACACATTTTCGAAACGCACGTGCTTTGCAGAAGTGCAACGAACGAACCATCCTACACTTTCACAGAAGCCCGCGCTCCGTCCTTTTACTGCCAATGTATCCATTGCTTAGAGATAGACAGCAGACACCACGTGTTTCGGTTCGAAAGGGTCCGAAGAGAAGAGAAACAGAAAGTCTTCGAGTTGCCATAAAGAAGAAAAGGCATACCATTCCTGTTTCCGTTTTCCGATACCCTGAGTTCACGTCTGCTACGAGGCGGAACCACCTAAGCCATAAATTACCCAAAACTGTAGGAAATCGTTCTCTACCGCCGACTCGCGGGGCAATACGGTCATAAACCGCGACCCTGGTGAAATGCTCTGGCCAAATTCGCGCTCGAATTTGGTTAGGTTTCGACCAATCGGACTTGAAGCCCGCCTCCTCTCGCGTGTTTTCAAATTGTTTTCAAATTCGCGCGCGTGTTTATACGACAGATAAGGGATCCGTCTTTAATTTGAAGAAAGGACGAACCAGGGGGGACTACGCGCAGTCATCGAGTTACCCCCTTTCTTCCTGTGTCTATCCACGCGGCGTATTTAAAATTAACCAGGCTGATGGGCCAGAGTATTTCACCAGGGTCGCGGTTTATGACCGTATTGCCCCGCGAGTCGGCGGTAGAGAACGATTTCCTACAGTTTTGGGTAATTTATGGCTTAGGTGGTTCCGCCTCGTAGCAGACGTGAACTCAGGGTATCGGAAAACGGAAACAGGAATGGTATGCCTTTTCTTCTTTATGGCAACTCGAAGACTTTCTGTTTCTCTTCTCTTCGGACCCTTTCGAACCGAAACACGTGGTGTCTGCTGTCTATCTCTAAGCAATGGATACATTGGCAGTAAAAGGACGGAGCGCGGGCTTCTGTGAAAGTGTAGGATGGTTCGTTCGTTGCACTTCTGCAAAGCACGTGCGTTTCGAAAATGTGTTGGCTTCTTTTTACCTAAAGCCTCTTGTCCTGGTGGGAGTTAACTCATAATGGAACGAGAGAAACTACTTGGGGGTAGAGGAAGTTGCTTGGGAAAAATCCTGTCAGTCAGCTAGTAATCACGTCGCAGAAATGTTCTCTGCCCAAGAGTATTACGCGATGTTCTGGGTGTACCCCACGAACAAGGGGGACGCAAGTGCTGCAGTGTGAGAATTTACGCGAGAATACCCACGGCTCCGAACGCCAAGTAAAAATTCATTTCCACCAATTTTTATAACGTAGGAACAACACGTTCCATGAAAAATAAATTAAGTGATCAGTGTTAGTAGCAGTGCAGTGAAGTGAATATTCGGTACATTAACCCGGATGCACTTGACGTTGCGACCCTTACCTTCGGGTGGTGTCCTGCGAATACCTGCGATCAGCTGAGCACTGGGCGCTACCCTACCATAAATCTTTTCGTCCACCGATGACCAGGATCGGTACAGTGACCCAGTGACACAGGCTTACGAAAAGGAAGGAAAGGAATGTCCGAATGGGTGAGTTTTATTTAATTTATTGCTGATTATTAGGTGTAGAAATAAATTCTTCCCGATTTTAGGGTACAATAACAGTTTGATTTAAAAAATATGAAAACAAATCAATCACAAAATAATTTCAACTATTGTTAATTACCTTTTGCCATTTTTCTGGCAGCTTACGAATATCACCGCGATAGAAATTCGGTAGCTTTGTACTGATTATGTAAATCCAGTCCGAAAGAATTTATTCATACACGTAATATTATTTTTTAAATTTAGTTGTGTTGGCCGCTATTAAACTACGGGTTTTTACCTCAATAACGAAGTACGATCACTTGTCGTACATTTTCTGTCACATTACCTTTTCGTTTACGCGGTATTTGAAAACGAAATTTACGTATTTCTTGTCCTCTCACTTCAAATAATTATTATTTAAGATTCTGCTTTAGAAAAAAAAACTGTGTAACGCGGTTTCCTTTGATGCATGCCGATATGCTTGTTCGTACTTGCGTAGTACAAGCGCAGACGCCTACCGCGTAGCCAACGCTACCGCGGGAGCTCGGGCGGAAGGCGCGCGCTCTGATTGGTCCGGGTTTTTGTTAATATCTCGTTAACGAAGCTTCGGACAATATTTTCGCTAAGGAAAAAGTTCTTTCAAATCACCCCCTGAGTCACCCCTTTCAAGGAACTCCGACGTTTTTGGGACACCCTGTATATATTCTGCATACCTATATCCTGTATACATAATAATACTAAAAATAAATTTAATTGAAATTAAGTCAACGAAATACATTGTTATCGAGTGTGATATTATTCTGAAAACCATTTCCTTAAATTTTTATTCAATCGAACCAGTACCGACGAACGTCCTAAAAACTACTATTTCAGACCTAACCAAAACGTTTTAAAAACGTCCAGAAAAGGTACTGAAGACGTTTTAAAAATGTTTTAAAAACGTCCAGAAAACGTCCTGAAGACGTTTTAAAAACGTCCAGAAAAGGTCCAGAAAAGGTCCTGAAGACGTTTTAAAAACGTTTTAAAAACGTCCATAAAACGTCCTGAAAACGTTTTAAAAACTTCCAGAAAATGTCCTGAAAATGTTTTAAACACGTCCAGAAAACGTCCTGAAAACGTTTTAAAAACGTCCAGAAAACGTTCTGGTTTGTGAAAATGGACGTTTTTAGGACCTTTTCTGGACCTTTTCTGGGCGTTTTTAAAACGTCCCGAACGTCCCACCTGGACGTTTTAAAAACGTTTTTAAAACGTCTTTGTGCTATCTGGAGGAAGTACAACCTCTCTCTCTCTTTGGTTTTGGCACGGTTTTCCCAGGGAGCAAAGGGTGAATGCCGGAGGCGGGTGTTTTCAGTGGCCGTGCACACTACCCTGGAAACACATGTACTGGACATTGCTGCAGAGTTGCTGAATTCAATTGTTTTGGCGGAAAGTCAACTGGACCTGGACTTCGTGGACCATTCTTCGAAGCCTCTAGGAAACGAACGGACGATTGAAGTGATCGCAGTAGTTTCAGACAGCGAATAAGTATTTATAAGCTATATATATATATATATATATTGGACGGATTGTAATTTCCTTTTGCGAGTATACTAAGGTCTAGGAATAGTATTTTAGCTGATATATATAGTCAGAGTTCGCTTGTAATTCGGACAGAATGTGGCGTAGCCGGAACGCTATGAGGAAACGCTGGAGGGAAAAGGCAAATTCAGAAAGTATTCAAGACTTTGAAACCGAAAATTTATCGATAGAAATCCCTCGAGCACAGTCTCCTCCTGATATAACTCATTTTGATAGCCTGAGCCTTCTACGCCTTAGTACTCCAGTACCTGTTTTGCAAACAAATGAAATGCCCTGTTCCAGCGCGGCCAATATTGTTAGCCTGCCCAATATTAGTCAGTTGAACTATATGCCATTAAAGATCGCGACGGATTTGATTCCCCGTTTTGATGGGACATCTTGGTCTTTAACAGCCTTCATCAATCAATGTCGGGATATTTATTCAAAAATTAGGCCAACAGACCATGTAAATCTTCTGACAGTAATGAGGTATAAAATAGAGGGCCATGCAAAATTATTAATAGCGACTCATACGACCCCTAATACCCTAGAGGAATTTATCAGGTTGCTCAAAACAGTTTTTGAACAAACTTTCGATGTTGGCCGCATCCAAGATGAATTAAAGGGGGTGAGTCAGGGACGGAATGAAACTATTAGGATTTACGGAGCACGTGTTTCCGAAATACTTTCGCGTGGTATAGAAGCCGTTAGGGCGGAATCTATTGCCGAACAGCTTGCCGGCAATATAGGTTCCTTTGAATGGGCGGCTGTTAGGGCCTTTATACAAGGTCTACGAAGCGAAGTCGTGCGAGTTCTTGTTCTCGGAAAACGAATGGACAATTTAGAAGCTAACATTAATCATGCTAGTAGATTGGAGCTGAGAACTAATGAATCGTCTAAGCAATTTCCATTCTCGGCTATACTTCGCGACATTAACGTAGTCACTACTGATACTGCTAGTTATAAATGTTTCAATTGTAATCCGGAGGGTCACTATCGTCGAAATTGTCCTCGGAACAATAGAAATTTCTCCGACGTACAAAGTCAGGAAAGAATTAGATGTAATTATTGTAAGAAAACGGGTCATACGGAGGCACGTTGTTTTAAAAAACGGGATACGGACACCGTTGCAACACAGCAGGGGGCTAAAACAGGAGCGTCCAATCATTTAAACTCGAAAGGGGCTTTGCAGGGAAACGCGGCGCAAAGCAGGCCTCTAATTGCACGTCCGCAACACAATCAACATGCTTCCACTTCGACGTAAAGGACGTTGGCCGATTGCCGGTTTTGGAATTGCTACATGATTCATTCTATGAGGGGGTCAGTAGTTTCCTTGTGGATACCGGTTCCCAACTTAATTTAGTTAAACGTCACAGCGTTAGTTCTCCCTTGTTAGTAAATGATAGCGTTATTTATAAAATAACGGGTATCGACCAGGGAGGTGTTAGCACTTTTGGAGAAATTGTGATTCAGATGTTTGGTACCAACGTTAAATTTCAAATCGTCGATGATGATTTTCCGATATCTGAAACAGGGATTTTAGGCATTCCATTTTTAGAAGAACAAAAGGCAGTGTTGACATTCAAAGATAATAGTCCAAATAATCTTCAGATTGGTGGTCAGGAGTTTTTTCTTCGTTCAGCGATTTCAGTGAATTTACCACCTCGCACGAAAACGCTTATAACCGTGCCCATTGGAAATACTAGTAGGCGAGAGGGTTACATAAGAAGGCTGGATGCTGCACCAGGTGTTCATGTAGGCGAGGCACTAGCGACACAGAAAAACGGTTTTTTGCAAAAATTTTCGCTTTTAACACTACCCTAGAGCATGTGACTCTTTCAGTACCCACAGTCGAATTAGAGGAGTTTTCTGAAATTCCTCCTTCACCACGTTCGGCTCGGACAGGAAATCCAGGCGAGGGGCAGTCCAGAGCTGATGCCGCTAGGCTTGTTCATTTAGTAAAACTTCTTGACATGCAGGATTTGAATGAGTCTGAACGGGCTAGTATTTTAGAAATATTAAATGAATTTCCTTATCAATTTTATTTGCCATCAGATCCATTAGGTTCCACTAATATAATGCAACACAAAATAGTAACTGTAGATGAGGTACCAGTAAATACAAAACAGTATCGGTTTCTGTTAGTTCATAAAGAAGAAATTAAAAACCAAGTGAAGTCATTGCTTGAAAATAAGATAATTCAGCCATCTACCTCTCCTCTCCTTATAATTCGCCTGTTTGGGTTATCCCTAAAAAACCTGGTTCTGATGGTGAACCTCGTCGGCGCATGGTGATAGATTATCGACAATTGAATGAGAAAACTATCAACGATGCGTATCCTCTTCCCAATATATTAGATATCTTGGACCAGTTGGGAGCTGCTAAGTATTTCAGTATCCTTGACCTTGCTTCCGGGTTCCATCAGATTCCTGTACATCCGGACTCAAAATCGAAGACCGCTTTCTCAACTGTAAATGGTCATTATGAGTTCAATAAGATGCCCTTTGGTCTTAAGACTGCTCCAGCCACCTTTCAAAGGTGCATGGATTTAGTTTTGTCTGGCTTACAAGGGGTGGAACTTTTTGTGTATATGGACGATATCGTCATATATGCTGATTCTTTGGAGGAACATTCACGAAAATTAAAAAGTCTATTGGCTAGACTACAAAATGCTGAATTGACATTGCAACCCGAGAAGTGTCGATTTTTGCGACGGGAAGTCTCTTATTTAGGTCACGTTATTTCTTTAAAAGGGGTGAAACCAGATCCTAGAAAGATCGAAGCAGTAAAGCTATTTCCTATTCCGAAAACTAGGAAAAATATCAAGCAGTTTTTGGGATTGGTTGGATATTATCGACGCTTTATTCCTGTTTGGGAATGCAATAGTTCCAATTTCCGCCACACTCACACACACCGCAGCACCTCGCGGACCGTGTTGCGATGCTCGCTGGTGTGTTGCTTGATAACGTGAATGTAGTTACGGGAATGTATATAATCGATATGTGAATTACGAGCGAAATTTAAAAGCAGACGTTTGCGTTCGATGAAGGGGAGTATTGTTAAGGATACGCGATGCGGGTAGCATGAGTGGGAAAGATCTTAGGCAGAGTCTCAATTAGTAGACCCCGAAACGAATCGCGAGTTTCTTCTAAAGTCACGTAATCTTTTGAGAAGGCCTTGTCTTTTGTTAGTCTTTAGGAGTGTCGATTGACTCCTGAAGTGTTGGCGACGCTAAGGAAGTCATAAATTTCCTTCAAGCGTTGTTTTCTCGATCCTCGGAGTAGAGCCTACTTTCTCTTCCCACGTGGGCACCCCGCTGTGTAACGGAAAAGCGCGCTTCTACAGAGTTTTCCACCACCACCCGAAGACGGAGGAAAGGATGGACGCCGATCCGCGGGGGCGTACGGACATCCGAAGGACGGCCTACCGCTTGGATCTGTTGCATCCTGCATCCTGATTGGACTACGAGGATCTATGGGAGGACTAGGAGGATTTAGCCAACGACTTCGACGAGGACCTCGGAGGAGATTTTGAAACGCCAGTCAGTCTGTCGATAACCAGCTTGCCGAACAGTTTAATAAATTCCAGTATTTAACTTACAAATAGTTTCCCTGTGTCTAATTTTATTTTGAATTTCCCACACTCCGACGAGCAGAGCGGTTCAGCGCTCCACGGGCGCCAACCCGCGTTCTTATTGTAAAATCACCGCTAAAAGACGCAACAAAATTGGTGACAGCGGTGGGATATTTAAAAGTAATTGAAAGACTATTTAGCCAATTAACTTTGCTGGCTCGCGAGTGCATCATTGGTGATAATAAAGACTAATAGTGCGATTGGACGCTTAATTTAAATTAATTATATTGTGCGCGGAAAAGACGCTGAATTTGAAATAGACGTACTATATGAATAGATATTAATTCTAAAAAGGTGTGTGAACTAAAAATTGTGTGAATAAGTACATCCTCTCTCTCAAAGGTTTTTCACGGTTTCCCTGCGAGCAAAGGGCGAATGCCAGA
Organism: Andrena camellia; assembly: GCA_029448645.1. NCBI lineage: Eukaryota > Metazoa > Arthropoda > Insecta > Hymenoptera > Andrenidae > Andrena > Andrena camellia. The sequence continues at coordinate 16,951,225 of CM055681.1, forward strand.
GGTGGGTGGTTTTCAGTGGCCGTGTGAAAATTCCCTGGAACCACATGTAGAATTCAATCGGAATTATCCGTTGAATTTCGCACACATCATATCACAATAGCGAAACGGAGACGAGTTTTTGGAGCATGCCAAGGACAACGAGGAGCTGCGTGGACAAACTACGAGCTGTGCCAAGAAAGAGCTGCAACGTCTTCAATTCAACACCAAAAAGGGCAAGCAGATTGGGTGAATTTATCTGGAAACAACGTGTGAGACGAAAAAGACAATCGACAACTTACGTAAGGCGTATATATATATATATATATTGGTTTATGCGTTTGCGATTAGATTTAAGGTAGGGTCGATAGTTTATTCTAATCGTAAGTCAGTATATTATCAAAATGTTGCGTAGCCGGAGCGCTATGAGGAGACGCTGGAGGCAAAAAGCACATTTGGAGAGTATTCCAGACTTTGAAATTGAGGATTTATCGATAGAAATCCCTCGGGCACAGTCTCCTCTTTATACGTCTCATTTGGATAACCTGAGCCTTTTACGCTCGAGTACTCCAGTACCCGTTTTGCCCAGGCAAATTGAAGAATTGCCTTGTTCCAGTGCGGCCAATGTCGTTAGCTTGCCAAGTATCAGTCAGGTGTCGGATTATATGCCACTGAAGATCGCGGCGGATTTGATTCCCTGTTTTGATGGGACATCTTGTTCTCTTACAGCATTCATTAAGCAATGTCGGGATGTCGATTCCAGAGTTAAGCCTGCAGACCGTGTAAACCTTCTCACGGTAGCTAGATATAAAATCGAGGGTCATGCGAAATTATTAGTAGAAAATCATAAAACCCCGAATACGCTAGAGAGCTCATAAGTTTGCTCAAAACAGTCTTCGAGCAAACCTTCGATGTTGATCGCATTCAGGATGAATTGAAGGGGTTGCGTCAGGGACATAGTGAAACCGTTAGGACTTATGGAGCGCGTGTTTCTGAAATACTTTCTCGTGGTTTAGAGGCCGTTAGGGAGGAATTTAGTACCGAACAGCTTGCTGGCAATGTAGCTTCATTTGAACGGGCGGTTATTAGGAGCTTTATACGAGGTCTTCGTAGCGAAGTTTTACGACTTATTGTTTACAAAGAACGAACCGATAATTTAGAAACTGCCGTTAATCTTGCTAGTAGATTGGAGCGGGAAACCAATGAACATTCTGCATCACATTCATCGTCTCAACCTTTTATTTCTAGTGCCAAGGTTTTCTCAAATTTTGTCGGCGATATCAAATGCTTCGAATGTAGTCAAATGGGCCATGTTCGTAAAAATTGTCCTAGTATGAAAGGGAAATTTGCAAACCTTTCAGCTCACAGTTCTATTAGGTGTAGCTATTGCAGGAAAACAGGTCATCTCGAGTCTCGTTGTTACAAAAAACAAAATGATAGTGCTCCTCAAAACCGTAATGGGCACCCCTCAGTAACGAAGACCGATAATTTAAACTCAAAGGGGGCTTCTCAGAGTGTGGCGCGAAGCGAACCCCTGATTGCACGCACCCAGTCCAGCAAGCCTGTTTTAGGATCCATTTAAAAGAAATTAGTCGGTTGCCCGTGTTTTCTTTGGTTGCACAACGTAAAGGATCCAACCTCGAGACTCATGAGATGGAGGATTAAATTGAACGAATATGATTACGAAATAGTTTATAAACCTGGGAAAATCAATTCTAATGCTGATGCATTATCCCGTAACCCTCCGATTTCCGACAAAGAATTTTTTCCACAATTCCAAGCTTCCGGGACGAATGACATTGACAACTCTCCTTCGAGGCGTTTGCAAAGGGTTGTCGTAGGCGCCAACGACTTACCAATTGCATATTCTGAGAAGGATGAGAACACTGATTTAGACGAATCTGTAAGTAATGACATTGAAAATTTGATAACCGGCGTTTTTTTTGACGTACGGAAAGAATTTCGAACATCAACCTGAGGTCATCCTTGATAAAGTTTGTATTGACGTTAATCTAACTGACAGTGACGGTGACGAATATTACACAGCTGATGAGGATGAAACTCCCCATTCTTGTAAGAGAATATTCTCTGGGAATGTGGGAACTTCTTCTCAGTCTGGTAGTAATGTTTTCAGTGACTATGTAATGGCTGGAGGATCGAATTTGAGGGGTACGGAGGATTCGCGTCGACTCGGTAGTCTGTTGGTTATCGGAAAGGCCGATATTAAAGGCACCCCGCTTCAGGCACCGTTCGGGGAAGGTTCCGTACCTCGTGGGAATCAGGCTCTGGCTGGTCTGTTGGCTAACGGGAAGGTCTATATGAAAGACTCCGCTCAGATTGCTAACCTGGGGTCCACTGTCCGTGTTGGGACGTTGGCTGAGGAGCCTGTTTTTGAAAGTGTTGGTGTGGTACAGGCTGACGAGCCTAGTGTTTTTGAGATTAAGCATGGTGATGCTTTGACACGATCCTCCGTAGGAACGACCTCAGAGAACGATGATTCACGTGAAAATGATAGAGTCAAAATATTAGCGACGAATACTTTGTCACCACTTCAAATATCCCATCTCTCATTCCTACCTTCCCTCGTTTATATTAAAGATCATCTTCATATGCAGAGGGATAATCTTATCCATTTCTTCAATCTCAATTGCCAAATAGTATCGCAAATCAGTAGGGATTTGTTCAGCCAAGGTAGATTTTCAGTGGAACAAGTTAAACGACAACACATTAACATTGGCGAGGCTATGGTTTTCCCTGGTGGAAAATATCTAATCTTTCATTTATTTTCTAAGACAAGCCCTGCAGAACAACAAACTATTGCACATTTAAAGTCTTCTATGTTATCCCTTAAATACCTTATGGATTCTTTAAATGTGAAGACTATCAGTATTTCGAAGTTCCACAACAATCTTGCACCCATTGAATGGATCTCCATAGAGCAGTTACTAAAAGAAATGTTCACAAGCTCTCAGTACGTTATTACAGTCTGTACTAGTGAAATTGTGATTCCACCACCTTTAAGAAGACCTACTATTATTCAGGAGTACCATGAATCTGTGGTGGGTGGTCATCAAGGAGCTTTTAAGCTTTATAAACGTCTTAGGGAGGACTTTTATTGGTCGGGTATGAGAAAGGAAATTTCCAATTTCATTCGTGCTTGTTCAAGTTGTCAACGAAACAAAATGCTCTCAGCTAAGACGAAACAACCGATGAGTATTACTGATACTCCCGAAAGGGCTTTCGAAAAGGTACAGATGGATATTGTTGGTCCATTGCCTATAACAGGAAAAGGAAATAGGTACTTGTTAACACTCCAGGATAATCTGACAAAATATTCTGATGCTATTCCGTTACCTACTATTGATTCCATATCTGTCGCAGTCGCTTTAGCCGAACAATTTATCAGTCGGTTTGGTTGTCCTCGAGTTATCCATACAGATCAGGGGAGTAATTTTGTTAGCGCTATAATGAAGAATTTCTGTAAAATCTTCAAAATACAAAGGATTATTTCTACCGCATTCCACCCACAGTCGTTGGGGTCTTTAGAACGAGCTCATCGTGTCTTCATTGACTATTTGAAGCACTATTGTATTAAGACGGACTGGGACAGTTGGATTAGATTCGGAATATTCTCATATAATACTTCTGTCCATGAAGCTACTGGTTTTACACCACATGAGCTAGTCTTTGGTAGGAAGGCCACCATTCCTTCAGAATTCGCTAAGCAGGAAGTACCTCGGACGTTCGTTCAATATTTAGATCAACTTCTCAAAACAATCACTACTACTCAAGCTACGGCGGTAGCCAATCTGGAACGGGCCAAGGAAAAGAGTAAATTATATTATGATAAGACTGTTAATCCCTATAAATTTAATGTAAACGACGATGTGTATTTGCTTAGGGAACCTAAGACCTCTAAGTTCGATTCTAATTGGACTGGTCCTTATAGGATTATTCGAATGCATGATGATCTAACTATAGAAATAGCAATAACGGCGCAGAGATCTAAGATAGTACATGCAAATAAGTTAAAGTTAGCGTATATAAGGTTAGATCCTTCTTAAGTAGCTTTAATCATGTGCATTGTAAGCGTTATGTTAATTTATATGGGTTATGATCACTTGGAATTGGAAGGGGTATGATAGTTCATATGGAATGTTTGAATAAGTTTAATTGTAACACTTAATTATTAATTACCGCGCTGTGTTACCGAGTAATCAGTTTTGGTATTGATTAATGACGGAGTAATGATATTTTACCACATATTGTAGTAATGTTTTGCATAGCTGATATCTTTCATTTCGTGTTTCTTGCGGGAATATGGGTGGACCGAGTAGCTCATTTGCCGCAGGCTGACGCGGAAGGAATAGATGTATATAGATAAAATATGTAATCGCCTATAATTATGTATTTATAAGTAAAGTAAACTTAGATCAGTATGAATGGGTATATTGTTTGTAAAAGCTGTTTCTATTGGAAACACCTTTTTTTATATGAAGGGAGGTGTTGCGATGCTCGCTGGTGTGTTGCTTGATAACGTGAATGTAGTTACGGGAATGTATATAATCGATATGTGAATTACGAGCGAAATTTAAAAGCAGACGTTTGCGTTCGATGAAGGGGAGTATTGTTAAGAATACGCGATGCGGGTAGCATGCGTGGGAAAGATCTTAGGCAGAGTCTCAATTAGTAGACCCCGAAACGAATCGCGAGTTTCTTCTAAAGTCACGTAATCTTTTGAGAAGGCCTTGTCTTTTGTTAGTCTTTAGGAGTGTCGATTGACTCCTGAAGTGTTGGCGACGCTAAGGAAGTCATAAATTTCCTTCAAGCGTTGTTTTCTCGATCCTCGGAGTAGAGCCTACTTTCTCTTCCCACGTGGGCACCCCGCTGTGTAACGGAAAAGCGCGCTTCTACAGAGTTTTCCACCACCACCCGAAGACGGAGGAAAGGATGGACGCCGATCCGCGGGGGCGTACGGACATCCGAAGGACGGCCTACCGCTTGGATCTGTTGCATCCTGCATCCTGATTGGACTACGAGGATCTATGGGAGGACTAGGAGGATTTAGCCAACGACTTCGACGAGGACCTCGGAGGAGATTTTGAAACGCCAGTCAGTCTGTCGATAACCAGCTTGCCGAACAGTTTAATAAATTCCAGTATTTAACTTACAAATAGTTTCCCTGTGTCTAATTTTATTTTGAATTTCCCACACTCCGACGAGCAGAGCGGTTCAGCGCTTCACGGGCGCCAACCCGCGTTCTTATTGTAAAATCACCGCTAAAAGACGCAACAACCGCGATGCAGCGACGCTGGTCGATGAGCGAGCCGAGAACCAGCTCCCATCGATCGACCAATCAGCGACGCTGGTCGATGAGCGAGCCGAGAACCAGCTCCCATCGATCGACCAATCAGCGACGATCGATGAGCCAATCAGCGCGCCGCATCGACGATCCAAGAGAACGAAGAAGAAACGCGAACGGAAGTCAACCATTGTTGGCAATATCTTTTGCGCCATTGATGGGAACTGTCGTGCAAACGCGTCACTATCAAATTCTCAAGTTCAGTCTCGTTATCGTACTCACACATCACTCACAATTCAACACTCACACTCACGGTAAAACTCAATGAATCAAAGCAATACTTGAACACTTACGTTCCGAACAATTATACTAATTGTTCGGACGCCTCGTGGCCAGCCACGAGGTCTCATTCAAACTCACACACTCATTTCACAACAGCAGTTATTAATAGAATTCTCTGTACGAACACTCACCCACTCACCACGCGTGCAGTTTTAAATAAATCTTGACAAGTGTTCACACGCTAAGATCAGGGCAAGTTATTTCAACAACCTGTCTAAGAATCCAATCCACTTACAACAGTGACACTCAAACAATTCCTCATATGGCAAAAATTGCTAAACCTTTGACACAATTGTTGAAATCGGAAGTACCTTTTGTCTGGGATAAAGTCGTCCAGTTCGCCTTCGAAAGTTTACGAGATACTATTTGTTCAGAACCATTACTTCAATTTTCCAATTTCCAACAACTATTTCTTGTAACGACGGACGCTTCTAATTACGCAGTAGGAGCCGTATTGAGTCAGGGTCAGATCGGGAAAGATCTCCCAATTGCGTATGCATCTCGGACTCTTAATAGCGCTGAAAGTAATTATTCCACTATTGAGAAAGAGTTATTGGCAGTTTTATTTGCAGTGGAGCATTTTCGACCGTATTTATATGGCCAGAAATTTACTTTAATCACTGATCATCGACCACTGATCTGGTGACATAACGTTAAAGATCCTACTTCCCGTATTATGAGATGGCGAATTAGATAAAATGAGTATGATTATGAGATGGTGTATAAACCTGGTAGGATAAACTCCAATGCAGATGCATTATCCCGGAATCCGCCTGTCCTTCCCTTTTCACCCAAGTGCTTGACAATCCATAAAGAGACTGAAATTACGGACGCCTCCCCTCCAAGGCGTTTGCAAGGGGTTGTCGTAGGCGCCGACGATTCGCCACTTGCAATCTCTAAGGAGGTCGAGGATATTGACATTGACAGTTTTACCAGAAATGAGAATGAAAAATTAGTAGCTAGAATTTTTCTTGTAAATAGAGAATGTTTTAATGAGTACAACGAGATTGATAATAAAACGAGTCATTCAGATTTGGACTCCATGGAAAGTGACGAGTATTTTACAGCAGATGAGGAGGAGTCAGTCCCCTCAAATAAATCAATCCGTGAAGGAGGAGAATCATATAGCAATTCTAACAATAATGTAATAAAAGGAGGATCGCTCTGTAGAGATATCGGGGATGCGCCTCGACTCGGTAGTCGGTTGGTTATCGGAAAGGCCGATATTAAAGGCACCCCGCTTCAGGCATCGTTAGAGGCTGTCCCCGTGTCTCAGGGCACCCTTGCTCTGCTGAATCCATTGGTTACCGGAAAGGCCGCTTTTAAAGGCACCCCGCTTCGGATCGGCATCTTGGGACCCGGTACCAAGGTCGAGGTGGAGGTTCAACATGTGCTCCCGGTTCCCGACTCATTCCGTGGCGCTGGCTGTGAGCAGTTTAGAGACCCGGATGAGGTTTTATTTGTGGCGGAGACTGAAGAACCTGCCTCATTCATGACAGGGTTACTTAAAGCACAGACACGATCCTCCGTGGAAACAATCTCGGAAAATGACTCGCATACCGCTGATAAAGTTAAAGTTTTGTTGACAAATTCGACTCCATCCACACAAACAATCCATCCCTCTCCGTTTCCTAATATCATTTATTCTAAAGATCACCTTTACATGCGTAGAGATAATCTTCTTCATTTTTTCTCTACTGATTGTCGAATCTCTTCATCGGTCAGTAATGATTTGCTAACGCGAGGAAAGTTTTCTATTGGTCAAATACAATCATACAATGATCATGTGGGTGAGGCAATGGTTTTCCCTGGTGGAACTCGACACATTTTCCATTTATTTTCTAAAGTAAGCTCTACTGAACAACAGAACTTTAGACATCTCGCATCTTCGTTGTCATCTTTTAAAAATCTAATGGAATCCTTAAATGTAACGTCCATTAGTTTATCGAAAGGTGACTATAATATTGAACCTATTGAATGGAATTCTTTTGAATATCTTTTAAAACAAACATTTAATAGTTCACAATATAACTTTACGGTCTGCACTGGTGAAGTCATTTTCCCTTCTCTATCAAGAAGACCTTCGATTATTCAGGAATATCATGAGTCCGTAGTAGGTGGGCATCAGGGTATGATTAAATTGTTCAAACGAATAAGGGAAGATTTCTATTGGTTGAAAATGGAGCAGGCGATCACAGCTTTTGTCCGTTCTTGTTCTAGTTGCCAAAGAAATAAGATTCTTTTCGCTAAAACCAAACAACCAATGCGTATAACAGATACACCTCAGAAGGCTTTCGAGAAACTACAAATGGACATTGTGGGACCATTACCTGTAACTAAAAAGGGAAATCGCTATTTGTTGACTCTTCAGGATAATTTGACGAAGTATTCTGATGCTGTTCCTTTAGCAACGATGGATTCCATTGCAGTTGCAGTTGCTCTTGCGGAACAGTTTGTGAGTAGGTTCGGATGTCCTAGGGTTATCCAAACTGATCAGCGAAGTAATTTCGTTAGTAAAGTAATGAGTAATTTTTGCAAAATATTCAAAATACCGAGAATTGCGTCAACGGCATTCCATCCTCAATCATTGGGCTCTCTTGAGCGGGTACATCGCGTTTTCGTAGATTATTTAAAGCATTATTGTGGAAAAACTGATTGGGACAACTAGATACGTTTTGGAATATTCTCATACAATACTTCTGTGCATGATGCTACAGGTTTCTCCCCTCACGAGCTTATTTTCGGCACAAAAACCATTATACCATCAGAATTTAGTCGTCAGGAAATACCACGAACTTTCGTTGAACATCTAGATGATTTGTTTACTAGAATCACGACTACTCAGGCTACAGCAGCAGCCAACTTGGAACAGGCAAAAGAAAAGAGTAAACTAATGTACGTTAAAAATGTAAATCCCCGTCAATTCATTGTAGGTGACGATGTTTATTTACTTAGGGAACCTAAGAAATCTATGTTTGACTCTAGTTGGTTACGACCATATAAGGTAGTTGAAATATTTAACGATCTCACTATTGAAATAGCTATAGGAAAAAATAAGACCAAAATAGTTCATGCGAATAAACTTAAGTTAGCTTGTATAAGATTAGATCCATTGTAAATAGTTTAATCATATGTATTAGATATATGGCGGCACTTCTATATGGATTATATTGAATAAGAATACTCCCTGATAACCAGATCTGAGGCGCAGAGCCTGACGTCAGATCCGTAGTCATCTGTGTCCGCATTAGGATGTGTTCTGAGGTACAGAGCCTGACTTCAGGACCTGACGTCAGATGGGCAGCAGATTTGCAGCAGATCCTGCCGTTCGCCTGACACGTCTAACAGCGCCATCTGAGGGTCAGAATTGGCAAACAATTCCATACCCGTGACGTCACACGGCCGTTCCTACGCACCAACACATGTGTACCGTGATTGCTATAGGTGTGTCCCCCGACCCTTTCTACTGCGCGCAGGGAATTTGTAAGCAGTTTTGGAGCAGATTATGTTCACATAACCTGCGAGGTTTATTAAATAAGATTTCAATTTATTCGTGAAGGTATGTATTTATTAATTTTAATAAAATAGCAGTAAGTGGCACTGGCACACACACACACACTCATATATATAATTAACTCTGAAAACAAATACATTATTATAAAATTGAAATGATACTGGGAATGTACCAATCCACGAGTATTTTATTAAATGGGCGCTGAAAAGTGGCGATTGATGTTCATTGTGAACATCGAGAGGTTGTTCCCGTTTTAATTAATTAAAATGGGCACTGAAAAGTACCGTTTGGTTTCTTCGCCACTGTAAAAGGAGACACACCTCTACTTTTAATGGGCACATATCTGAAAAATAAAATATTTACCATATTTAATTATCGCTTTCCCGCGACAGTAAATCGTGACTTTTACGGTCATGACACTAAATGTCATGACTTTTACTGATACGGACCTTTAAAGGTCAGCTTCTTCTTCGGGCTGCTGGTCGTCCGTCCACAAATCGCGGCGCATTCGCGATGCATTAGAGACTGCCGCCGCGCGTGGACCATTCTTCTTACTTCGAACCCTCTCCTTGGCGGCTCGAAGTACCTGCTGCATCAACCGTTGAAAATCCGATCGGAGCGGCTTGGTGAAGTGCGGGTTCCCAGACACCGCTTCTGAAAAAGTAATGCACGCAAAGTACGTTAGCATAATTATGCATAAAAACATGGAAATGCTTATTGATTCGTACCGTAGATCGCCATCATGATACGGGTGTTGTACAACGGCCTTTGACCTGTTCGGCCGAACCACGTGAAGGACCGTGTCACGTCGTCGACCAGCGCTTCCTTCAGGCAAATACCGACCGCTTCCTTCAGGCTGAACCCACCCACGTATTTTAAATATTGAACCTAAACAAAGTAAGTAAAGATTGATGTATGTATTATATAAAATTAAATAAGAGCATAATTTTGTTTTCGCTTACAACATTGGAATAATTGTCGTCATCGATATTCTCGAAACAGTCCACCTCCTTCGGCGACGATAGCGGAATGACGGCTGGTGTTTGTGGTGGACCGTTATGGGTGGGCTGCACATGTCGAAGAATACTCCCCAACAGAGTATTCATTCTTCTGCAAATAAAACGGATGGAGACGTAACGTATTAATAAACACGATGCATGCTATACTTACTTTAGCTCCGTCTCGACGCGCGCCGTGCGATCTTCCAGGCTCCTGCGAACATGAACATTTATAATAGAAAACTTTACACTATCAATATTTTTATAACAAAAAAAAAGAAACATGTAAATTTACCCATTAGGAGAATGTTGGATATGCACTGTATGGTGCTGCAACGGCTCACTCCGGATCACAGTGGCGCGTGCAGACGATGTCCCTGGATCGGGATGATCCGTTAATGCTGCGAGGGCAGGAAGACTGGCAGCAGCAGAAGTGTTCTGAAACACACGAACGTTACTTGGATTAGTCGTAGAAAAATCCTTTGACGTTGTTGGAATGTATTCTTCCTGCAGGATCATCCTCAAATCCTGGACGTCCTGATCGATTGAATGCTTCGTCACGGTTGACGTCCTTCTCTTTTTCGGGGCTTCCCCCTCCGAAGATGTCGTCTGGTACCTCGTTGGTTTGGCGACCACACGCTTCTCTCGTTGCGACATGTTAACCTGTGAGTAAAAGTACATGTTACAATACTTAGCAAAGGCGTGTTGGCTGTTTTTCCTATTTTACATGCATACATGCAATATTAACCTAACCCAAACCTCAAGATGAACCCAGGTAATGTATTACTCAATAATTCGAGTGTAACTCGACAAAGGATATAACAGTAGAAAACGTGAAAAAACGACCCATGAAGAAATATTCGAACCAAACGATAAAATAACTCATGACCAGAAATTAACAAGGATACGTGTAAATATAATATTAATTATGAAGAGCAATACAAAAGGAAAGTACAGTACAAAAGAAGAAAATGTAAATATTATAGAGCATGCCACTCACCAGAAAATAATCGTAACTTACCAAAAACAAGAGACGAGACTGGAAAGGGAAGAGATAATTTAGTTTTTTTTTTTTTTTTTACATGGTGGAAATCCCTAACGGAAACCTCCCCCCCCCCCATGACAGGGGTGAGATTATGTGGGGCTTGCACTCACTAAAACCACCATGGTGACCGCCTGACGCGAGAAGCTACACAAGGGAGAGGGACTGGCAGCGAGATACATCTAGCGAAAATAAAGATGGAAGAATTTAAATACTATGAATCTTACGGCTTCTCGCTGTGCGTAATAACAGCAGCGATATACCTACGGGGTTCTGAGGGATTTGTGTCAGTGGACATACTACAGTGAAAAGGCATTCTGTAACATTTGCCACGAACCTGATCAGGGAGATATATAAAATTTCAGGGCTCAATGTGGCGCATTTATATATGCCAAGAGCCGAAGACTCTATGCCGATATCATAAAAATTATTGACTTCTAAAAATTTTTTGACACCCAAACGATACGAGTCTTTGTCCATGCCAATATTGAAAATTATGCAGATCGAGCCATCGTCTGAGATGCAACAATTGTCGCGTACATTTGTGCCTAGAGATATGTTATTGAATTCTATCTTACGGTACTGAGAACAATTGGTGTCGTTAGTAAGGGGTCTAGATACGCGAATAGAAAAATCGACATTACGATGAATGTTTGTGCCATGAGATTGTATCTCCCTCATCCTGTTGGAAAATTGTTGGAGAGGAAGAGATGGCTTATTAAGAAATTTTTTAAAAATGGACATGTTTTCATAGGGAAAAGCAGAACATGAATCTAAATTACCAAAACGTCTGACATCGTTGGTTAAGTGAAGAAGACCATGGACGTTATAACTATTAAAAGTCGGACCATATAGTTCTTCATTACGATGAACAAATTTCTCTAAAGCTGATTCTGCGAATCTCAAGTGTGGGCTCGATGGAGATTCTGAAACTAAAACCCGTATGGCCGCATGTAAGAATAAGAAATGCTTGTATATTGTATTGTTGAGTACACCATATAGTACAACTGGCCCTGTATATAGAAGGAACTGACGAAACTCGGTCGCCTTATATTTACAATATTCTTCAATAGCTCTGGGACGTCTGGCAAAGTCCAAGGGACAATATCTTGCGAGACTGTTGAGTCTCGTAGATATCACAGAAATGTTCAGTGCGGGTAATTTTGAGAAAAATGTAAAGCTTCCAGATACCCACGCGGACAAAAGTTTCTTCATTACGCCCAAGCATACAAGATGCATATACTCGAACGGAACTTGAGAAACCATTCCTATCGGTAGTGATGCCAATGGGCTTGGACCTTGTTTGTGGTGGTTCTCGTGTAACCGTTTAGGGTATTCCTCATCGGTACGAGGAGAATGATCTATACCATCGAAGGCATAATGTTTACCGTTCAGGGTACCAAAAACCATACATTTGGAACAGGGATATTGAGACATATGCCCAAAATGATTCAACACGAATGCTCGAGCTGGTGCGTCAGCTATGAAACATCTCAGACGTATGGGCAACTTATTGGTATGAAAATTTATACCTCCGTTGGACATGATGGCTTTGACGTCTGCAATAAATTTCTCAAAGAAAATATTGGGGTCACGTGGTTTATGGCAACCTTTATAAATTCCTACCACTATCGGCTTTAGACGGGGAATATTTGAAATCCTACATTGGATGGGCCAGATCTGAATGGAACCTTTGTCCACACGACATCCGTCGGTGTGAAAATCTAATTCTAACTCTCTAACAAAAGATACGGACAAAGTATTCGGGAGACTTTTAACAATTTCTGTTTCCAGATCGAAATGAATGTATTCTCCTGGTTCCACGACGAATGTAACAGCAGGATTACGTGGCGTATCGAGAAGTGTTCTAACATCCTGAGGCAACTGGGAAAAACAGGAATGCGTTCGAAGGAGAGATAATATATTATTTCCTTGAACGTGTGTTAAATTGCTGTCTACGAAACAAGACGCTAAACGTTGGCGAAAAGATGGCTCGGAGGAAGTACCACAGGACAATGAAACTGTATCGTGGATAGAAGAAACGCGTGACGTGGAAGTAGAAGGACTGGCGCCTTCTACATTTATATCGCGCCTAACACTGAATCTTTCGGGGATTAAATTAACAGGAACGGACGAACTACAACCTGCAGATGTGCTAGCAGCATCTAGCACGGTAGAAGTATTATCCACTACTCTACTGACCGTATTCAATCCGGAACGGTATCGCACGCGTAAGTTAATCCGCCTCTCGCGCATAACCCTCCTTTTTTGTCTCGCCGATAATGCGTGTATCGATTTCCGCGACGTAGACAATTTGAAATTATTAAATTCCATAATTTCATAATTAGCCAATGCGTAGCGTAGTCCACTGTATCGCCAAAATGTACGGCCAATCCGAGCGTTCGCCGAGTACCTCATACCCCGTGGTACCCGTTGTTCGACGACGTGGTACCCTTTGTGCTTGAAAGGGATCGCTGCGCCGTATTGCCGACATTCGTGATTGGTCGGGACTCTACTTCCTAGTTCGCGTTTGTTTCGAATTCTCGTTCATTCTGAGGTGGCAGTCGTCGACAGCAGTACCAAAGAATTTCGAGAGCATCTTATATCCAAGCGAATCATCCCGAGATATCCAGAAGGCGTAAGTAATTATGGAATTTAATAATTTCAAATTGTCTACGTCGCGGAAATCGATACACGCATTATCGGCGAGACAAAAAAGGAGGGTTATGCGCGAGAGGCGGATTAACTTACGCGTGCGATACCGTTCCGGATTGAATACGGTCAGTAGAGTAGTGGATAATACTTCTACCATGCTAGATGCTGCTAGCACATCTGCAGGTTGTAGTTCGTCCGTTCCTGTTAATTTAATCCCCGAAAGATTCAGTGTTAGGCGCGATATAAATGTAGAAGGCGCCAGTCCTTCTACTTCCACGTCACGCGTTTCTTCTATCCACGATACAGTTTCATTGTCCTGTGGTACTTCCTCCGAGCCATCTTTTCGCCAACGTTTAGCGTCTTGTTTCGTAGACAGCAATTTAACACACGTTCAAGGAAATAATATATTATCTCTCCTTCGAACGCATTCCTGTTTTTCCCAGTTGCCTCAGGATGTTAGAACACTTCTCGATACGCCACGTAATCCTGCTGTTACATTCGTCGTGGAACCAGGAGAATACATTCATTTCGATCTGGAAACAGAAATTGTTAAAAGTCTCCCGAATACTTTGTCCGTATCTTTTGTTAGAGAGTTAGAATTAGATTTTCACACCGACGGATGTCGTGTGGACAAAGGTTCCATTCAGATCTGGCCCATCCAATATAGGATTTCAAATATTCCCCGTCTAAAGCCGATAGTGGTAGGAATTTATAAAGGTTGCCATAAACCACGTGACCTCAATATTTTCTTTGAGAAATTTATTGCAGACGTCAAAGCCATCATGTCCAACGGAGGTATAAATTTTCATACCAATAAGTTGCCCATACGTCTGAGATGTTTCATAGCTGACGCACCAGCTCGAGCATTCGTGTTGAATCATTTTGGGCATATGTCTCAATATCCCTGTTCCAAATGTATGGTTTTTGGTACCCTGAACGGTAAACATTATGCCTTCGATGGTATAGATCATTCTCCTCGTACCGATGAGGAATACCCTAAACGGTTACACGAGAACCACCACAAACAAGGTCCAAGCCCATTGGCATCACTACCGATAGGAATGGTTTCTCAAGTTCCGTTCGAGTATATGCATCTTGTATGCTTGGGCGTAATGAAGAAACTTTTGTCCGCGTGGGTATCTGGAAGCTTTACATTTTTCTCAAAATTACCCGCACTGAACATTTCTGTGATATCTACGAGACTCAACAGTCTCGCAAGATATTGTCCCTTGGACTTTGCCAGACGTCCCAGAGCTATTGAAGAATATTGTAAATATAAGGCGACCGAGTTTCGTCAGTTCCTTCTATATACAGGGCCAGTTGTACTATATGGTGTACTCAACAATACAATATACAAGCATTTCTTATTCTTACATGCGGCCATACGGGTTTTAGTTTCAGAATCTCCATCGAGCCCACACTTGAGATTCGCAGAATCAGCTTTAGAGAAATTTGTTCATCGTAATGAAGAACTATATGGTCCGACTTTTAATAGTTATAACGTCCATGGTCTTCTTCACTTAACCAACGATGTCAGACGTTTTGGTAATTTAGATTCATGTTCTGCTTTTCCCTATGAAAACATGTCCATTTTTAAAAAATTTCTTAATAAGCCATCTCTTCCTCTCCAACAATTTTCCAACAGGATGAGGGAGATACAATCTCATGGCACAAACATTCATCGTAATGTCGATTTTTCTATTCGCGTATCTAGACCCCTTACTAACGACACCAATTGTTCTCAGTACCGTAAGATAGAATTCAATAACATATCTCTAGGCACAAATGTACGCGACAATTGTTGCATCTCAGACGATGGCTCGATCTGCATAATTTTCAATATTGGCATGGACAAAGACTCGTATCGTTTGGGTGTCAAAAAATTTTTAGAAGTCAATAATTTTTATGATATCGGCATAGAGTCTTCGGCTCTTGGCATATATAAATGCGCCACATTGAGCCCTGAAATTTTATATATCTCCCCTGATCAGGTTCGTGGCAAATGTTACAGAATGCCTTTTCACTGTAGTATGTCCACTGACACAAATCCCTCAGAACCCCGTAGGTATATCGCTGCTGTTATTACGCACAGCGAGAAGCCGTAAGATTCATAGTATTTAAATTCTTCCATCTTTATTTTCGCTAGATGTATCTCGCTGCCAGTCCCTCTCCCTTGTGTAGCTTCTCGCGTCAGGCGGTCACCATGGTGGTTTTAGTGAGTGCAAGCCCCACATAATCTCACCCCTGTCATGGGGGGGGGGGAGGTATCCGTTAGGGATTTCCACCATGTAAAAAAAAAAAAAAAAAAAAAAATTATCTCTTCCCTTTCCAGTCTCGTCTCTTGTTTTTGGTAAGTTACGATTATTTTCTGGTGAGTGGCATGCTCTATAATATTTACATTTTCTTCTTTTGTACTGTACTTTCCTTTTGTATTGCTCTTCATAATTAATATTATATTTACACGTATCCTTGTTAATTTCTGGTCATGAGTTATTTTATCGTTTGGTTCGAATATTTCTTCATGGGTCGTTTTTTCACGTTTTCTACTGTTATATCCTTTGTCGAGTTACACTCGAATTATTGAGTAATACATTACCTGGGTTCATCTTGAGGTTTGGGTTAGGTTAATATTGCATGTATGCATGTAAAATAGGAAAAACAGCCAACACGCCTTTGCTAAGTATTGTAACATGTACTTTTACTCACAGGTTAACATGTCGCAACGAGAGAAGCGTGTGGTCGCCAAACCAACGAGGTACCAGACGACATCTTCGGAGGGGGAAGCCCCGAAAAAGAGAAGGACGTCAACCGTGACGAAGCATTCAATCGATCAGGACGTCCAGGATTTGAGGATGATCCTGCAGGAAGAATACATTCCAACAACGTCAAAGGATTTTTCTACGACTAATCCAAGTAACGTTCGTGTGTTTCAGAACACTTCTGCTGCTGCCAGTCTTCCTGCCCTCGCAGCATTAACGGATCATCCCGATCCAGGGACATCGTCTGCACGCGCCACTGTGATCCGGAGTGAGCCGTTGCAGCACCATACAGTGCATATCCAACATTCTCCTAATGGGTAAATTTACATGTTTCTTTTTTTTTTGTTATAAAAATATTGATAGTGTAAAGTTTTCTATTATAAATGTTCATGTTCGCAGGAGCCTGGAAGATCGCACGGCGCGCGTCGAGACGGAGCTAAAGTAAGTATAGCATGCATCGTGTTTATTAATACGTTACGTCTCCATCCGTTTTATTTGCAGAAGAATGAATACTCTGTTGGGGAGTATTCTTCGACATGTGCAGCCCACCCATAACGGTCCACCACAAACACCAGCCGTCATTCCGCTATCGTCGCCGAAGGAGGTGGACTGTTTCGAGAATATCGATGACGACAATTATTCCAATGTTGTAAGCGAAAACAAAATTATGCTCTTATTTAATTTTATATAATACATACATCAATCTTTACTTACTTTGTTTAGGTTCAATATTTAAAATACGTGGGTGGGTTCAGCCTGAAGGAAGCGGTCGGTATTTGCCTGAAGGAAGCGCTGGTCGACGACGTGACACGGTCCTTCACGTGGTTCGGCCGAACAGGTCAAAGGCCGTTGTACAACACCCGTATCATGATGGCGATCTACGGTACGAATCAATAAGCATTTCCATGTTTTTATGCATAATTATGCTAACGTACTTTGCGTGCATTACTTTTTCAGAAGCGGTGTCTGGGAACCCGCACTTCACCAAGCCGCTCCGATCGGATTTTCAACGGTTGATGCAGCAGGTACTTCGAGCCGCCAAGGAGAGGGTTCGAAGTAAGAAGAATGGTCCACGCGCGGCGGCAGTCTCTAATGCATCGCGAATGCGCCGCGATTTGTGGACGGACGACCAGCAGCCCGAAGAAGAAGCTGACCTTTAAAGGTCCGTATCAGTAAAAGTCATGACATTTAGTGTCATGACCGTAAAAGTCACGATTTACTGTCGCGGGAAAGCGATAATTAAATATGGTAAATATTTTATTTTTCAGATATGTGCCCATTAAAAGTAGAGGTGTGTCTCCTTTTACAGTGGCGAAGAAACCAAACGGTACTTTTCAGTGCCCATTTTAATTAATTAAAACGGGAACAACCTCTCGATGTTCACAATGAACATCAATCGCCACTTTTCAGCGCCCATTTAATAAAATACTCGTGGATTGGTACATTCCCAGTATCATTTCAATTTTATAATAATGTATTTGTTTTCAGAGTTAATTATATATATGAGTGTGTGTGTGTGTGCCAGTGCCACTTACTGCTATTTTATTAAAATTAATAAATACATACCTTCACGAATAAATTGAAATCTTATTTAATAAACCTCGCAGGTTATGTGAACATAATCTGCTCCAAAACTGCTTACAAATTCCCTGCGCGCAGTAGAAAGGGTCGGGGGACACACCTATAGCAATCACGGTACACATGTGTTGGTGCGTAGGAACGGCCGTGTGACGTCACGGGTATGGAATTGTTTGCCAATTCTGACCCTCAGATGGCGCTGTTAGACGTGTCAGGCGAACGGCAGGATCTGCTGCAAATCTGCTGACCATCTGACGTCAGGTCCTGATGTCAGGCTCTGTACCTCAGAACGCATCCTAATGCGGACACAGATGACTACGGATCTGACGTCAGGCTCTGCGCTCTCACGGCAGACCCTGCTGCCAATCTGATGTCAGTTTGCAGACATCTGGTTATCAGGGCTCAGATAAGGTTGGTTAGGGCGTTTGATTACTTCTGGATATTAGTTATGCGTTGTATTATAATTGATTTAATATTGCCTAGTAATAGAATAATGATATCTTACTACGGTAAAAATGTTGTGGTATAACTATTGTTCTTCAACTCGTGCTTCCTGCGGGACAATGGGTGGACCGAGTAGCTCGTTTACCGCGGGACTGGCGCGGGAAGTTATATCGAAGTGGAGGCATAGTTATAATCATTTATGTAAAATATGTATTTATTCAATTTTGCATATTTAAGTCGATATTGATGTATATTTTTTTTTTTTGAAAAGCTGTTTCTATAGGAAACACCTTTTGTATATGGATGGACGTGTTGCGGTTTTCGCTGGTTAAATTGCGTGAAGTTAGCTATAAGACAGAGATATCGAGGTTCGATGTAGAGCGTAATTCAAAATCCTTTTTGTACTGAAAGATAGATATATTATAATTAGATTCAAAGCGAACGGCACATTTGGAAAGTCTTAAGCAAGTTTAAACGGGGGGCAAGGAGGAGTTTATTGTCAGGACTCACAAACACGTAGAGTGCATTGTGTTTTTCGAGGGTTTTCCTTGCTAGTTTTTCAATTGTGCGCATGTAATATTAATAGCTAATACCTGAACTCAGGAAGAGTACGAGAACCTGGGGGTGCATTCAGTAATTTTCAAAACTACAGTTAGGTCAGGCGAGGATAATAAATAGCTTAACTTTTCTTCCACATCTGCGTGCCAAATTTCGTCGAGCTGGCAGCTGCTCGTCTCGTAAAACCACTTAAAACTCTGTCCTCCCTTTCAATAATTGCCGATGTCCTGTTAAGGTAAAAACTCAGCTCAGGAAAGGCTGAAAGTCATTAAGTCATAAACTTTGGGCCGGCGACGTCGTCTTGACCCTGAGGGTTGCGCTTACCTACCTGATAGAAATGTATGTACTGTACACGGTCTATGTAAAGTATGTAATCGGAAAGCGTGCCTCGACCACCAGCCAAGAGTGGGGGGAATCGCGAAGGAAGGGCCGAGGACGGAGAGATGGCTGAAGGACAACCCCCTGACGAAGCTAGAGGGACGTCTCCGTCTTGATTGGGCGAAGGGATCCAAGGAGGGAGTCGGAAGAAAACGCCAAAATTAGAGGAGTAGGGCGCTCGGAGGCGAGAAGTGAGGAGTTATTTTGTAAAAAGGCAGATCGAACTTGTTAGCAGGGCAGTGAACGTCATTGTAAGAATTAAAATTCCAAACATAGAATTTATTAAGAAGTGTTTCATTTACTTACCCTCATTGAAATTCCTGCGCAAACTCGCGAGCTGAGTGCTTCAGCATTCCACGGGCACGGACCCGCCGTCCTATAGTTACCTCCCCACGAAATCGCGCAACAAACTGCTCGCTTCATGCTCGAATACAATTGAATCTCGATCGGCCACAATCATTTGAGCTGAGTGTACACTTTTGTATTTCCAATTCGAATACTGCAAATACGTACCTACGTACATACATACTACCTAACTATATAATTATGTAATGTGTAAGTCATAAACCGAAAGCAAAGAGAAGGTATACACAGAGGCGACACTCCGAGCGGTATCTTTGAAGTTCTTCGTCGGCTTGTCCCTTTAAATTGGTTGTATTAGGCAGCTGTATATCTTCGTCTTACTATCGTCTCTTGTTAGTCCCTCCTCTTTCCGACTACCGAATGGACATTTAAATTGGTTGTACATTTCGTCTCTCTCTAAAACTGGTTTCTTCGCAGTGCCGTCTCTTGGTATACCTTCTCTTTGCCGAAAGTAAAAAAATTTGCTGTATATACTTTAGAAACCTTGCATGCATACGATTTTCACAAAAATTGAGAATCTACCTAACCCTAGTATAATATGGTAAACTATCATACAATTTTAGTCTTATTTTTTATTGTGGTTTAAATTCCTGGAGAAATTCATTTCCGGTCAGTACATTGTTTCACACACTCGTTGGACGATCAGGTGTTCTTAAGAGCATCCATGTTGTCCTGTTTACGTGAAGTTTTAAGAGTGGAACTCTTAAGGAAGGTTTCCACCAATCACAACCTCGATAAGCGGTAAACGCTGTTTTAGAACGCACTAGGAGACTGCCCGTGGGAAAGTTTCGCGAATTGCGCTACTTTTGTTGAATTACGAATTGTTTGTTACATTTTGGCACGTTTAGAACAGGATTTCGGCTAACCTTCAGAAATTGAGCACTCGAGACGAGACAACGTTGCCGAGACATAAAAGTTAGTCCCTGTGAAATTGGAAAAGTTGATAAATATGACTACTCGAACGGACCTATCAGCGTCATCAGCGTTTCGCGAGTGTGACCCGTGATTCCTTGCGCGTCGGAGTACAGATCCAAGGTTTTCCGATCGGTCGTCGTAGTTTCAGGAGGTGAAAAGTGTGGAGGTGCTCACTCGATATTCTTATGAAATCTTACATTTAACGGTTGGCTCGAATTCCTTTCACAGCCGTAAGTACGAGTTCGATTACCTAGCATATCGCGCGACCGCTATGGGAAATCACGCGATTACGACGTGCATAAAGATCGAGAAGATTCCAGGCGAACGTCAATCTTTCTGTTCCTGCCTATGCCAAAATGTCTAATTTAGCGAATGTATTGTACAGAGTATGATGTCTCATAGACGAGTACTTGGGGCCATTTATTCCTGCCATTCTTATTACACTTCTCTATGAAATTAATATCTTCGAGGATTTATCCCACCCCCGACACCGTTTTCGATTAATACCTAACCCTCAATAGTCTATTGTCAAGCGGTTTCAAGCTATTCCTAGACCCTACCCACGATTCACGTACTAATTCTTGAATCGCTTACGTTTTTACTGGTCTTTGTTCTATGACTACAAAAATAAAAGTTTCAGTCAAGCATATTGCGAGCTCTGGTGTAATCGTTATTTTTGTACTACATTTATCCTGCCTCATTCATTGAATCATCTCTGTATCAGTAGTATTCTATACCATAGCAATGATTTACTTTTCATTTAACTTAGCATCAAATGTATTTATAGCACTCAATATACTTTTGTTGTAATGAAACTACTGTTCTATCCATGTTTTACTTGATAATGACAGATGATTTTATCATTTAATTTAGTAGTTTTCTGTTGCCACGTAAATTCGTTAATATTCTAAAATGTGAAGAGCTGTG
Source organism: Andrena camellia (assembly GCA_029448645.1). Lineage (NCBI taxonomy): Eukaryota > Metazoa > Arthropoda > Insecta > Hymenoptera > Andrenidae > Andrena > Andrena camellia. The sequence goes on from CM055681.1 coordinate 16,972,976, forward strand.
TTTTATTATGAAAAATATACATGTGTTATAGATAGGTACCTATATAGTGACTAATAAAAAACATTCAACATCAAACTTACAGATACCTTAGTGTTTCATTTACTTCACAAATTCTATGAAAGTTATTGTCACCTTTACCTTCATTAATACCATTTCATGGCATGCAGGTTATTTTATGTTTGGTTGCCCATATTAGTGAAAGTAATGTTATTTATTTGAAAGAATTATGAGTGTTATGTAATAAATGTGATTTTGTTTTAATATGTGTGGTAGATGTATTTCAAGGAATATTATGCAAAATTGTGGTTATGTACGGTTTTAATATGCGTACATTAAATACGCAATAATAAACTTTTATAATAAGGATAATAACTGTGAAGAACAACGACTGTGCAAGATTTATATCCACATTACTTCAACTACTTTTGGTTCTAGATGTCAACTGCAACCACACATAAATACCGCTACAAAAATGCGGGCCTGGATTCACAGGAATTGAGACGACGTAGGGAGGAGGAGGGGGTTCAATTAAGGAAACAAAAACGAGAACAACAGTTATCAAAGAGGCGCAATGTTCCTAACATTATGGCTGATGAAGACAATGTTACAACAGATGAATGTTCTCTGCCTGTGGCACCATCGGTAATTCTTTTTATTAGGGATTAAGAATAACAAATAATCTCGCCCAGAATCATAAATTAAGCTGAATAATATATCCAGAAATATATTTAATGTTTTTTTATGATTATCAAATTATCTGTCAGTTTTTATTTCGCAGCAAGCACCTACCATAACAGTTGAAATGGTGCAAGCATTATATAGCCCTAATCCAGAAGATCAATTAGCAGCTACACAGAAGTTTAGAAAAATGCTGTCTAGGGAACCAAATCCACCAATAGATGAAGTTGTACGAACGGGCATTGTACCTAAGTTCGTTGAATTCTTAAAGCATAATACAAACTGCACTCTGCAGGTTGGTAAATTAAAGAACATTCTTGTTAAAGTGCAGTACGAACTTTTATTCAGTCAAAGCTAAATAGCGCAAATTTAATATTTATTTCAGTTTGAGGCTGCTTGGGCTTTAACGAATATAGCAAGTGGAACGTCTGAACAGACACGTATGGTAATACAGGCAGGGGCTGTGCCCACCTTTATATCGCTACTTGGTTCCGAATATGAGGATGTTCAGGAGCAAGCTGTTTGGGCATTGGGCAATATTGCAGGAGACAGTGCTGAATGTAGAGATCATGTATTAGATTGTGGTATTCTCCCTCCTCTCCTACAGTAAGTTCCCATCTTTTATACAACTTATATATTTTTATTATAAAGGATACTCCTCTGATTTATGGAACTTATTTTCATAAATTTAATATTCTTCTGATTTTCCATATAGACTACTTTCTAAGGCAACCCGTTTATCAATGACACGTAACGGAGTATGGGCATTATCAAATCTTTGTCGAGGCAAGAATCCAACACCAGATTTTCAAAAAGTCGCACCAAGTTTACCAGTTTTAGCGCATCTCCTTAATCACTCGGATAGCGACGTTCTTGCCGATGCTTGTTGGGCTCTTTCTTACTTAAGCGATGGACCGAATGATAAGATTCAGGCAGCTATAGATGCAGGCGTGTGCAGGCGCCTTATAGAGTTACTTATGTAAGTATGTAACGCGTTTTGCTATTACGTCGGTGAAACATACTCGAAAATATTGTAAGAACGAATTTACGATAAGAAAAGCACGTCTTTGCACCACAAGAACTTGATAGCAACTTTTTATTGTCAACAGACCACGGTTGTCTACTGATCTCTTAGTCAATACATAATCAATATTTGCGAATTCTATACTCTTTATATGTATATAAAGTGACACAATAACATTTTCATAATAACAAATGATGTATTGCAATGTAGGTGGTATGTAATATACCTATAGTATATGTAATAGTAACGAAAATAACTCCTATTCTTAGGCACCAGCAAAACAACGTAACAAGTGCGGCTCTTCGAGCAGTGGGAAACATAGTCACAGGTGACGATGTACAAACGCAAGTCGTCCTTAACTGTTCTGCGTTAAGTTGTCTATTACATCTTTTAAACTCACCGCGGGAGCCTATTCGCAAAGAGGCTTGCTGGACAGTCTCCAACATTACAGCAGGAAATCCTCAGCAAATTCAAGTACGTACTTTAAGAAAATTTTAATATATCATTTAGTAAACGCTAAGGCTGAGCTCAGACGGACCACTTTAGAAGTCCACTACAACCACAAAAAACGGTTATGCGTTGTGTCAACCACCGATAGCGACAATTTCGTGGTACATTTTTTTGTCGTTGATACAAAAGCGACAACCATTGTTTTGTGGTTGTAGTGGGCTTCTAAAGTGGTCCGTCTGAACTCAGCCTAAACGCTAAACGCTAAACGCTCGCGTTTCTTCTTCAACAGGCTGTCATCGATGCTCAAATATTCCCCGTTCTAATCGATATTTTGGGAAAAGCCGAGTTCAAGACACGAAAAGAGGCAGCATGGGCGATTACTAATGCGGCCAGCGGTGGTACACCTGAACAAATACGTTACATTGTTGTACAAGGATGTATTTCACCTTTATGCGATTTACTAACAGTGATGGATCCTAAGATAATACAGGTTGCATTAAACGGTTTAGAAAATATTTTACGCCTTGGAGAGCAAGATGCCATACATAATGGTATTAATCAGTATGCGGTATCTATCGAGGAATGTTACGGTAAGTGTAGAGTTATGTGGAGAACATTCCTGGAAACATTCATTTTTCGCAAAAAATTCCAAATACGATTGATGTTTTGGTGTTTCAGGCCTAAACAAAATAGAATTTTTGCAATCTCATCAAAATATAGAAATCTATCAGAAGGCATTCGATATAATCGAACGATACTTCGGCTCCGAAGAAGAGGACACGCGAATCGTACCCAATATCGATTCGCAAGGGCAACAGTTTCAGTTCGGGGCGCCAGATTCATCCCAACTGCAGGTCCAAGGCTTTGAATTTTAATCGATTAATTTTTATTCGGGCACCGAGTGTATCTCCGGATTCGATCTTGTTTCGTTCGTTACGTTTACGACCATTTCTCGTAACAGGACAATCTCAGAATCAGATCAGGCGCAAAGAGTGGTATATTTATACATATACTTTAAATTCCTTTGTATCCGAAAAAAGTATCAGTGATATCTCGAAGTGATGTCTTTTTTTTGCTCGTCAATGAAAATGAGTAAAATGTTTGTACGCAGTTATTTTGAATGGTTTTCTCTTATTATTTTAGTTACACCATACTACGCATCGTTCTAAGTTTACTACATTGCGATTGTGTTTCCTTGCAAACCTACGCCAAATTGTGACAATGCTTTTGTTTAAGCTTTGATATGATTTGGATAGGTCCACTTTCAAACTTTACACATAAACATATTTAGTATGGAACATTCAGTTTATTGAAATTAACAAAATAAATATATTAGCGCTTAAGTAGAAACGGATAAGTACGGAAACAATGATCAAAACGATTTACTGTTCGAGGCACACCTACACCTCGATTCCGACGTACGACTGACTGAATTACGAAAACCTTGCACAACTGGCAAGACGCTAATGACTGAAGTACGCGACTACGTAGCCAACACAGACAACATTACGCAACGCGATACTCACATCCTTACTACACTAGGTAGGAACATGACCAATTAAACTTTTTTACTGTAAATACGTATCTTGTAATTTTAAGGCCATTCTATACAGAGTGCCCTTAAGAAACGAAGCAACATTTGCATCGGATTAACATTATTAGTTTTTCATTTTCCTTCCTCTTTTTTTTTTAAGTATTTTATATTTTATCTAATATCGGCGCCGATGCATTGCCAGAATAATTCCGTTCGTTACTAACGTATAAAGAGATGATGAAATTCCTGCATGTTTATGAAATCATGTCGATGTTTAGAATTGCGAAATTTCATCGCAAAAGTTACTACTTCATTACATTCAATTATGTCTACAAAGTTTTAACAGGTAAATTTTCTACTTATTCTAACATTCTGTTCTATAATCAGACGTTGAACATCACAATGATATACATATATTTTGAAAATGCGTCTTCTCTTTCATTATTTGAAATGAAATTGTACGCGCAAGTGCGATGAGGATCGATTTTATCGTGATTATACAGCACATTAAATTTTGGACATTCTGTATAAAAGGTCTGTGACTGTATAAAATGTATTTATTATTTAGGTTTGACGGTACCATACTATATTATACAAGATAATAGAAATATATATTACCTACTTTTAGTTTCCGACTTGAATTATTATGACACAGAAGGACTGTATTATAAGATCCCCGTGAGCGATAACTTTGCCAATATGATACTTTAGCAATGTGTACACTTACGAGTAACTTGCTGGCAATTTTTAAAATGCTTACTAAGTACAATACGAGCATATTGGAAAGGAAATGCCATTTTATATTATGCTATTCTCAAGTAAAATATAATAAAATCATTTTGAAACTTTGTCATTGAACGAATTATGTCAATACTTGTTTTTAAGGATACATGGAAAATAGCTTGTTTTATCTTCTTTGATTGTATCTGCAAATACATCTTCAATGCAAGTTTATCAAATTTTCATATAAAGTGCTTACAATAATTTTGTAAATTTATTCTATGCTAAATTTGCAAAATTTATATTTGTTGCAGAAATATTTTTAGTTCTTAGTAGTTCAATAGACTTTGAGAATATGAAATTGATTCTTGATGTGTTTTTTCTCTGATGTAATGTAGCATGCAATTTTTCTCTGCTTTGATCGTATGAGCCTATTCCCAAAATAACATTGATAGAGACGCATTGTAAATTGGCAATTTATGACGCTAATAACGTTACCTGGACTAAAGATTGACGGTACTACACGATAACATAAACACATGATATGACATGTATGAAGTGAACCTATTCATTGTATTTTATTTTTAAGCGAATAAATTTGTTATTAAAAGGCGTAACTAAAATCATGCTAGAGGCATTGCGATCTTGTTATATTTTTTGAAAATTTGTAGGAACTGCCAAATCATCATTGGAAATCTTTAGATAAAGATCTTGATTTTCTGTACTGTCATTTGGCGAAACAAAATAAAGTTGAATATTAATACATAAATATTTGCATTTATTTTAATAGTTAATATATGTATATAAACAACTGTTTCAGATACTCCAAACTATAAAAATTGTGGATTTTGCTCCATATCAATATTATTTTACTAATTTGTTATCACAATTGTATTTTGTGCATTTGTTGAAAGATCATAGCTTGTGATAGGCGGGCAAAGAACAGCTTGTTTTATTGAAATTTGTACGTGATTCTGGCAATAATGGTACAATAATTCCATCCGTCAGCCTAGTTATCAGAGGATCTAAAATATCCTTCTCCATATTGTTCGACAATTTCTTCGTAATTTGCCTTTCGATGAATTCTATTCCTCTTTGTAATGGTTTGTATCCATCAATAATAATTGTCATAATGTAAATAGCATGCTCAACCAAGGGTTTTTCCCTATCGCAAAAATTGTGAAATGCTTTTATCGCTTCTGTATTGATGCTTAGTAGATCCTGAACTATCTGAAAATATTACAAAATAAGTATTATTCCTAGTAAAACTAAATTTTTAAAGCATAACTTGAAGTACGATAGAAATACAAAAAATTGTGTAAAATACTTACCACTGCCTGCTTTTGTGAGATTTGTACTTTGAAATTGTGAATGGTTTGCCCAACATCGTTTGGAAAATCTTTTGGTGTTAAAGTTAAATAATCATTGCTACCTAAAATTATACCACCTAATTGTCCCAGTAATTTTGCTAAGCAATTCAAAGTATCTGTTTCATTTCCAAATAAGATAATAGTCAAAGGTTTCTGAGGATACAAAGCTACATCATACATTCCAGATGATATATCATTCCAAATGTTGCTTTTCTGATTATAGAATTGTGTTTGAATTATCCGCATTGATTGATATAATATCTTATCTATTTCATCTAAATCAAGCTTTTCTGTTTCATTTTTTCCAGTTCCTTTTTTCTGTATTATTATCTCGTGATTGTTTTCTTCACAAGGTTCTTTTTGAATATAGATTAGCAAGAATATAATGAAAATAACACTAAACAAAAAATAACTACCATATTTTGTAAAAGACTTGTCTTTGGGTGGATTTGATAGTTGCTTATATGAGAAAGAAATACTGTTAGTTACATTATGTGAGGTAGACGTAGTTAAACTATTAATACTTCGTTTGTGCAATTGCCTGGTTACAGGAGAATTGGATGCAGAAGTAAAGGGAAATTCTAATATCCGACTCTGTGACGAATCACTATTAAAACTATCATTGGTACAAGAATTTTCTTGATTTAGTTTAGTACTGTCCACACTTTCCTGTGTCTGGGAACTGTCAGAATTATTTAAAGAATATGTATCAGTCCCTAATACATTATAGTTTCTTAAGGGTGGACGTGCTTTAGGAACAGGTGGTGTAGAAAGCTTTACTCGATTGTTAGTCTGAAAGAAAGTATATTATTCAAATGTTAATGTATAATACTATTTCAAATGCACATAACAAAAACAACCTCTTATACGTGCAAGTATCCATACTCCCTATTTAAATAATAAATTTACATACATCGAATTCCTTCATATTTACATTATAGTCGACAAAGCAACTCGAAAACTTTCAAAACGGTATATATTGAAGTTACATTAAAAACTATCACTTTTTATAGCTCATTCGTTGATTGTTATGATAACTATCATGATCATGGACCAAGAACAGGGTTCAGGCAGGAATAATCTGCAACAAAGAGGGTCTCTAATTCAGGGTTGTGAGAAAATTGGCTACGCCTGGTAAGTACACAGATAGCACACGACTAGTGTTGGCTAGAACCGTGATTTGTGAATCACGAGTGATCCGATCACGTTCGTTCCTAATCACGGTGATTTTTCAAAGTGATCCGTGATTTTCGTGATCGCTTCTGATTGGTGGAGAGTATAACTGCTCTTTGCACGCGCCACATAACCCCAATTTCTACTTTCTCTCGAAACATTCTCAAGTCCTCACTGTTCTTATAGAATTTCAGTTGTATATTTTGAACTAATGTAATCGTTCTTGATCTATTTAAATTAACGAATATTTTTTCACTTTAGTTAAAAAGTATAATATATATGTGAATACTTTAGCCAATCAAATCAGTGCGTGCATACATTGACCATTTATGAATGTATATTCTATATATTCGCTGTATTAGCACGCTTTGATTACAACACAAGCTATATTGAAGAATTTTATAAAAAATAATTCAATCAAGATGAAGAATTACAGTCACAGTAAACAATTCACTCAAGTTAAAAAAATCACAATCACGGTCGTGATTTAACTTGAATCACGATCGTGATCATGATTCTGCGATCACTGTGATAAATCACAGTTAGTGATTTTGCACTCCATCCCTACACACGACGGCTGTGTTTCAATTCACGCATCATGTGCATAGCCTGCGCATGCAATTGGTGGTGTTGCGTCTTTTAGCGGTGATTTTAGAATAAGAACGCGGGTTGGCGCCCGTGGAGCGCTGAACCGCTCTGCTCGTCGGAGTGTGGGAAGTTCAAATTTATATGAGACACAAAAAAAACTATTTATAAGTTAAATGGCATTTATTGAACTGTTTCTTTAGCCGGTTATCGACAGACTGATCAGCGTTTCAAAATCTCCTCCGAGGTCCTCGTCGAAGTCGTTGACTAAATCCTCCCAGTCCTCCCATAGATCCTCGTAGTCCAATCAGGATGCAGGATGCGACAGATCCAAGCGGTAGGCCGTCCTTCGGATGTCCGTACGCCCCCGCGGATCGGCGTCCATCCTTTCCTCCGTCTTCGGGTGGTGGTGGAAAACTCTGTGGAAGCGCGCTTTTCCGTTACACAGCGGGGTGCCCACGTGGGAAGAGAAAGTAGGCTCTACTCCGAGGATCGAGAAAACAACGCTTGAAGGAAATTTATGACTTCCTTAGCGTCGCCAACACTTCAGGAGTCAATCGACACTCCTAAAGACTAACAAAAGACAAGGCCTTCTCAAAAGATTACGTGACTTTAGAAGAAACTCGCGATTCGTTTCGGGGTCTACTAATTGAGACTCTGCCTAAGATCTTTCCCACGCATGCTACCCGCATCGCGTATCCTTAACAATACTCCCTTTCATCGAACGCAAACGTCTGCTTTTAAATTTCGCTCGTAATTCACATATCGATTATATACATTCCCGTAACTACATTCACGTTATCAAGCAACACACCAGCGAGCATCGCAACACCTCCCTTCATATAAAAAAAGGTGTTTCCAATAGAAACAGCTTTTACAAACAATATACCCATTCATACTGATCTAAGTTCACTTTACTTATAAATACATAATTATAGGCGATTACATATTTTATCTATATACATCTATTCCTTCCGCGTTAGCCTGCGGTAAATGAGCTACTCGGTCCACCCATATTCCCGCAAGAAACACGAAATGAAAGATATCAGCTATGCAAAACATTACTACAATATGTGGTAAAATATCATTACTCCATCATTAATCAATACCAAAACCGATTACTCGGTAACACAGCGCGGTAATTAATAATTAAGTATTACAATTAAACTTATTCAAACATTCCATATGAACTATCATACCCCTTCCAATCCCAAGTGATCATAACCCATATAAATTAACATAACGCTTACAATGCACATGATTAAAGCTACTTAAGAAGGATCTAACCTTATATACGCTAACTTTAACTTATTTGCATGTACTATCTTAGATCTCTGCGCCGTTATTGCTATTTCTATAGTTAGATCATCATGCATTCGAATAATCCTATAAGGACCAGTCCAATTAGAATCGAACTTAGAGGTCTTAGGTTCCCTAAGCAAATATACATCGTCGTTTACATTAAATTTATAGGGATTAACATTCTTATCATAATATAATTTACTCTTTTCCTTGGCCCGTTCCAGATTGGCCACCGCCGTAGCTTGAGTAGTAGTGATCGTTTTGAGAAGTTGATCTAAATATTGAACGAACGTCCGAGGTACTTCCTGCTTAGCGAATTCTGAAGGAATGGTGGCCTTCCTACCAAAGACTAGCTCATGTGGTGTAAAACCAGTAGCTTCATGGACAGAAGTATTATATGAGAATATTCCGAATCTAATCCAACTGTCCCAGTCCGTCTTAATACAATAGTGCTTCAAATAATCAATGAAGACACGATGAGCTCGTTCTAAAGACCCCAACGACTGTGGGTGGAATGCGGTAGAAGTAATCCTCTGTATTTTGAAGATTTTACAGAAATTCTTCATTATAGCGCTAACAAAATTACTCCCCTGATCTGTATGGATAACTCGAGGACAACCAAACCGACTGATAAATTGTTCGGCTAAAGCGACTGCGACAGATATGGAATCAATAGTAGGTAACGGAATAGCATCAGAATATTTTGTCAGATTATCCTGGAGTGTTAACAAGTACCTATTTCCTTTTCCTATTATAGGCAATGGACCAACAATATCCATCTGTACCTTTTCGAAAGCCCTTTCGGGAGTATCAGTAATACGCATCGGTTGTTTCGTCTTAGCTGAGAGCATTTTGTTTCGTTGACAACTCGAACAAGCACGAATGAAATTGGAAATTTCCTTTCTCATACCCGACCAATAAAAGTCCTCCCTAAGACGTTTATAAAGCTTAAAAGCTCCTTGATGACCACCCACCACAGATTCATGGTACTCCTGAATAATAGTAGGTCTTCTTAAAGGTGGTGGAATCACAATTTCACTAGTACAGACTGTAATAACGTACTGAGAGCTTGTGAAAATTTCTTTTAGTAACTGTTCTATGGAGATCCATTCAATGGGTGCAAGATTGTTGTGGAACTTCGAAATACTGATAGTCTTCACATTTAAAGAATCCATAAGGTATTTAAGGGATAACATAGAAGACATTAAATGTGCAATAGTTTGTTGTTCTGCAGGGACTGTCTTAGAAAATAAATGAAAGATTAGATATTTTCCACCAGGGAAAACCATTGCCTCACCAATGTTAATGTGTTGTCGTTTAACTTGTTCCACTGAAAATCTACCTTGGCTGAACAAATCCCTACTGATTTGCGATACTATTTGGCAATTTAGAGTGAAGAAATGGATAAGATTATCCCTCTGCATATGAAGATGATCTTTAATATAAATGAGGGAAGGTAGGAATGAGAGATGGGATATTTGAAGTGGTGACAAAGTATTCGTCGCTAATATTTTGACTCTATCATTTTCACGTGAATCATCGTTCTCTGAGGTCGTTCCTACGGAGGATCGTGTCAAAGCATCACCATGCTTAATCTCAAAAACACTAGGCTCGTCAGCCTGTACCACACCAACACTTTCAAAAACAGGCTCCTCAGCCAACGTCCCAACACGGACAGTGGACCCCAGGTTAGCAATCTGAGCGGAGTCTTTCATATAGACCTTCCCGTTAGCCAACAGACCAGCCAGAGCCTGATTCCCACGAGGTACGGAACCTTCCCCGAACGGTGCCTGAAGCGGGGTGCCTTTAATATCGGCCTTTCCGATAACCAACAGACTACCGAGTCGACGCGAATCCTCCGTACCCCTCAAATTCGATCCTCCAGCCATTACATAGTCACTGAAAAAATTACTACCAGACTGAGAAGAAGTTCCCACATTCCCAGAGAATATTCTCTTACAAGAATGGGGAGTTTCATCCTCATCAGCTGTGTAATATTCGTCACCGTCACTGTCAGTTAGATTAACGTCAATACAAACTTTATCAAGGATGACCTCAGGTTGATGTTCGAAATTCTTTCCGTACGTCAAAAAAACGCCGGTTATCAAATTTTCAATGTCACTACTTACAGATTCGTCTAAATCAGTGTTCTCATCCTTCTCAGAATATGCAATTGGTAAGTCGTTGGCGCCTACGACAACCCTTTGCAAACGCCTCGAAGGAGAGTTGTCAATGTCATTCGTCCCGGAAGCTTGGAATTGTGGAAAAAATTCTTTGTCGGAAATCGGAGGGTTACGGGATAATGCATCAGTATTAGAATTGATTTTCCCAGGTTTATAAACTATTTCGTAATCATATTCGTTCAATTTAATCCTCCATCTCATGAGTCTCGAGGTTGGATCCTTTACGTTATGCAACCAAACCAACGGACGATGATCAGTGACAAGAGTAAATTGTTGACCATATAAATAAGGTCGGAAATGCTCGACAGCAAAGATAACAGCTAATAACTCCTTTTCTATTGTAGAATATCTGGTCTCAGCATCATTCAAGGTCCTAGATGCATAAGCAATGGGAAGATCTTTTCTGATAGAGCCTTGACTTAGCACTGCTCCAACAGCATAATCAGAAGCGTCGGTGGTTACAATAAAGGGTTGTTTGAAATCTGGATACTGAAGTAAGGGTTCTGAGCATATAATATCTCTCAAATTTTCAAAAGCAAGTTGAGATCGTTTAGTCCAAACAAAGGGAACATCGGTCTTTAAAAGTTGAGTCAAGGGCTTAGCAAGTTTGGCCATATTGGGAATAAATCGTCTGTAATACCCTACCAAACCTAAAAATTGCTTGATGTTTCTTTTAGTTTTTGGAATGGGGAATTGTTTAACTACTCTGATCTTTTCGGGATCAGGTTTCACACCATTTACAGAAATAATATGACCCAGGTAAATAAGTTCTTGTCTAAGGAAGCGACACTTGTCAGGTTGCAAAGTTAAGCCAGCGTTTTGTAATCTAGCTAAAAGAATTTTCAATTTCCGGGCATGTTCTTCCAGGGAATCGGCATATATGACTATATCATTCATATATACAAAGAGTTCAACTCCCTGTAAACCGGACAAAACTAAATCCATACATCTCTGAAACGTTGCTGGGGCATTCTTGAGACCAAAAGGCATCCTATTGAACTCATAATGCCCATGAGGAGTTGAAAAAGCAGTCTTTGATTTTGATTTACAATCTACAGGTATCTGGTGGAATCCAGAAGCTAGATCGAGGGTACTAAAATATTTAGCCGAACCGAGTTGATCTATTATGTCAATTATATTGGGAAGGGGATAACCATCATTAACAGTTTTTTCGTTCAGTTTACGGTAGTCTATTACCACACGCCAACGAGGTACACCATCAGGACCCGGTTTTTTCGGAACAATCCAAACAGGTGAATTATACGGCGATGAAGATGGTTGAATTATTCTATTTTCCAATAATGAATTTACCTGCTTTTTAATTTCCTCCTTATGAACTTGAGGAAAACGATATTGCTTTGTATTAATGGGTATCTCATCCGCAGTAATTATGCTATGCCGAATTGTATCAGTTGAACCTAATTCGTCCGAGGGAAGATAAAATTGATATGGAAATGCATTTATAATCTCTAAAATACTACTTTGCTCGGTATCATTAAGGTCACCTAAATCAAGAATCTTAAACAATTCAACTAATCTACGAGCATCGGCCCTTGCTTGACCCACATCGGGATCCCCTGTTCGAGCTGAACGGGATGCAGGTAAAGCTTCTATAAACTCTTCTAACTCGACCGGAGCTACGTTAATAGTAACAGGGTTAGGAGTGGTATTAATCGCTAGAACCCTGACGAATCCACTCTCCTGTGTGACCAACACCTCGCCCACATACACACCCGGTTCTGTATCAAACTTCCTAATATAACCGGTCTTATTTTCCGTCATTTTAACTGGAATACTAATAAAAGTTTTTGCACGTGGAGGTAAATTATACGAAAACGACGTTCGCAGTGGAAACTCCATATTGCCAAGCTGAAGGCTATTCGGTATAGTATTCCGGAATATTAATTTTGCTTCTACTTTTTCCAGAAACGGCATTCCTAAAATTCCCATCTCTGTGATAGGGAAGTTGTCATCGACAATCTGGAACCCTACATCAACACCGTGAATTGATATAAAAGTTTTCCCTTTAGTGGGAATATTTCCTGAGTCTATACCGGTAAGATTATAAATAACACCTGTATCTATCTTCGCATCCGAAATCACAAGCCCTTGTTTAATCAGATTAAGCTGGGAACCCGTATCAATAAGGAAATCAGCTGCTCCGTCACGGAAATTACTGTGCACCAAAGAAAACACGGGCAACCGACTAACTTCTTTTAAATTGATCCTAAAACAGGCTTGCTGGACTGGGCGCGTGCAATCAGGGGTTCGCTTCGCGCCACACTCTGAGAAGCCCCCTTTGAGTTTAAATTATCGGTCTTCGTTACTGAGGGGTGCCCATTACGGTTTTGAGGAGCATTATCCTTTTGTTTTTTGTAACAACGAGACTCGAGATGACCTGTTTTTCTGCAATAGCTACACCTAATAGAACTGCGAGCGGAAAGGTTTGCAAATTTCCCTTTCATACTAGGACAATTTTTACGAACATGGCCCATTTGATTACATTCGAAGCATTTGATATCGCCGGCAAAATTTGAGAAAACCTTGGCACTAGAAATAAAAGGTTGAGACGATGAATGTGATGCAGAATGTTCATTGGTTTCCCGCTCCAATCTACTAGCAAGATTAACGGCAGTTTCTAAATTATCGGTTCGTTCTTTGTAAACAAAAAGTCGTAAAACTTCGCTACGAAGACCTCGTATAAAGCTCCTAATAGCCGCCCGTTCAAATGAAGCTACATTGCCAGCAAGCTGTTCGGTACTAAATTCCTCCCTAACGGCCTCTAAACCACGAGAAAGTATTTCAGAAACACGCGCTCCATAAATCCTAACGGTTTCACTATGTCCCTGACGCAACCCCTTCAATTCATCCTGAATGCGATCAACATCGAAGGTTTGCTCGAAGACTGTTTTGAGCAAACATATGAGCTCATCTAGCGTATTCGGGGTTTTATGATTTTCTACTAATAATTTCGCATGACCCTCGATTTTATATCTAGCTACCGTGAGAAGGTTTACACGGTCTGCAGGCTTAACTCTGGAATCGACATCCCGACATTGCTTAATGAATGCCGTAAGAGAACAAGATGTCCCATCAAAACGGGGAATCAAATCCGCCGCGATCTTCAGTGGCATATAATCCGACACCTGACTGATACTTGGCAAGCTAACAACATTGGCCGTACTGGAACAAGGCAATTCTTCAATTTGCCTGGGCAAAACGGGTACTGGAGTACTCGAGCGTAAAAGGCTCAGGCTATCCAAATGAGACGTATAAAGAGGAGACTGTGCCCGAGGGATTTCTATCGATAAATCCTCAATTTCAAAGTCTGGAATACTCTCCAAATGTGCTTTTTTTTGCCTCCAGCGTCTCCTCATAGCGCTCCGGCTACGCAACATTTTGATAATATACTGACTTACGATTAGAATAAACTATCGACCCTACCTTAAATCTAATCGCAAACGCATAAACCAATATATATATATATACGCCTTACGTAAGTTGTCGATTGTCTTTTTCGTCTCACACGTTGTTTCCAGATAAATTCACCCAATCTGCTTGCCCTTTTTGGTGTTGAATTGAAGACGTTGCAGCTCTTTCTTGGCACAGCTCGTAGTTTGTCCACGCAGCTCCTCGTTGTCCTTGGGATGCTCCAAAAACTCGTCTCCGTTTCGCTATTGTGATATGATGTGTGCGAAATTCAACGGATAATTCCGATTGAATTCTACATGTGGTTCCAGGGAATTTTCACACGGCCACTGAAAACCACCCACCTCTGGCATTCGCCCTTTGCTCGCAGGGAAACCGTGAAAAACCTTTGAGAGAGAGGATGTAACTATTCACACAATTTTTAGTTCACACACCTTTTTAGAATTAATATCTATTCATATAGTACGTCTATTTCAAATTCAGCGTCTTTTCCGCGCACAATATAATTAATTTAAATTAAGCGTCCAATCGCACTATTAGTCTTTATTATCACCAATGATGCACTCGCGAGCCGGCAAAGTTAATTGGCTAAATAGTCTTTCAATTACTTTTAAATATCCCACCGCTGTCACCAATTTTGTTGCGTCTTTTAGCGGTGATTTTAGAATAAGAACGCGGGTTGGCGCCCGTGGAGCGCTGAACCGCTCTGCTCGTCGGAGTGTGGGAAGTTCAAATTTATATGAGACACAAAAAAAACTATTTATAAGTTAAATGGCATTTATTGAACTGTTTCTTTAGCCGGTTATCGACAGACTGATCAGCGTTTCAAAATCTCCTCCGAGGTCCTCGTCGAAGTCGTTGACTAAATCCTCCCAGTCCTCCCATAGATCCTCGTAGTCCAATCAGGATGCAGGATGCGACAGATCCAAGCGGTAGGCCGTCCTTCGGATGTCCGTACGCCCCCGCGGATCGGCGTCCATCCTTTCCTCCGTCTTCGGGTGGTGGTGGAAAACTCTGTGGAAGCGCGCTTTTCCGTTACACAGCGGGGTGCCCACGTGGGAAGAGAAAGTAGGCTCTACTCCGAGGATCGAGAAAACAACGCTTGAAGGAAATTTATGACTTCCTTAGCGTCGCCAACACTTCAGGAGTCAATCGACACTCCTAAAGACTAACAAAAGACAAGGCCTTCTCAAAAGATTACGTGACTTTAGAAGAAACTCGCGATTCGTTTCGGGGTCTACTAATTGAGACTCTGCCTAAGATCTTTCCCACGCATGCTACCCGCATCGCGTATCCTTAACAATACTCCCCTTCATCGAACGCAAACGTCTGCTTTTAAATTTCGCTCGTAATTCACATATCGATTATATACATTCCCGTAACTACATTCACGTTATCAAGCAACACACCAGCGAGCATCGCAACAGTGGCATCGTATTGGTGGCAAGTGAGAGAAATTCCCCACACAGCACACGGCGCCTTAAAGGCGCCTGGTTTCGGCCTATTTTAGGTCTGAGCGACTGAGCGTCCGGATTGGTAACAAGGCGCCTCTAAGGCGCCTTAAAGGCGCCTTTTGGGCGTCTTAAAGGCGCCTAAAAGGCGTCTTAAAGACGCCGTGTAACTACACTGGCGCCATCTATACAAAGTTTCACAGGCGCCTTATAGGCGTCTATAAGGCGCCGAAAAGGCGCCTTTTGAGGGACTGTCAAGGGCCTTATAGGCGCCTTTAAGGCGCCATTTGGGCGTCGTCAGTCGTGTACCTGCACTAGCGCCATCTATACAACATCGTCTATACTATGAGATGCATTTCAGTCTCAAAGGGTATTTCAGCGAAAGTGTATACCGACTCCTAATTCGAAGACTGGACGTAGCGCCCTCTGCTTATGGACAGCGTCCAATTCAAGAACTACTCTAAAATGGATTCAAATGTTTGATGCGAGAGTTTGAAACAGGCGGCAGGTGTAGAGGTATACGAATTTCTTTCCGAAAATCTATGCGGGGAGTGAGGAGTCATATGGACCCGAATATGGCACGTCTTGAGAATTTGTATTTTATCGGGTCTAAATTAGGCTAAATGCATTGGGACGGTGTTGAAGACGGTTATCGATACGATTAAAATAAAATCGAATTTGATAAAAATGTATTTCCATTTATTTCATTACAGTACACTACAAATTATATCATTCACTGCATTACACTGTGTGTTTACAAATATTGAAAAACTACAATACTACAATATTATTATTCTATTTGTTATAAATTATAAATGAAATTATTATATTTCTATACACTTACAATAAGTTGTGAATACACCTGTAGTTGGTTGGAATATACAAAGCAGAGTCTACAAAGTGTACACAGAATACACAGATCGCATACGCAAAATATATAAATATAACATATGTTAGAGTACTACTTAATACACATATCGGATTTTATAAAATGTACAATAGCGATAGAGTAGTAGATAGACCACACAGTGGCAGACAAACGTATACATATACACTCTTTAAAATCGCATAACTTTTTACAAAAATTGAACTAAACGAGTTCGTTTTTTTTTTAGAAGTTAGAAAGATCGGTTTACTATAATAGATATATCGTGTATTCGCCTTTTTGAAAAAAATCGGAATTATCGAAATAACAAGAAAAAACGGTTTTTCAAAGTTTTTTATGTGAGCTTATAATAAGAATTTAAAAAATGCCCTTTCTAGATTCAAGTAAGATATACGCATACTGAAAATTTCATCTAAATCGGTTAGCATTGCTCTGAGCTACAAACGCTTAAGGATCGCAGAATAAGGTCGAAATCGCTGGTACATGCCGAGGTCAGGGATTTTGAAATTCTGTCATGTTAAGGGGTCATTCTGGTTAGCGCGCCGATAAATTCAGCGATTCTCAGGAATTTATTGCGAAAACAGGAATTATAGTAATGGAATAAAACTTTTTTCTATTGATTAAACTACATTTCTATAGCAAATAAAAAATGTAAAAGTAATAAAATTATTGCTTTTAAAATAGTTTTGAAGGCGATTTTTATGACAGGTTTAAAAATTATAAAACTTGGTACACATATTCTCAATGGTATTATCTAAAATGTAGCATATCATTTTATTTTATGCGATAACCCATTCGTATATAATAAATGTTTTAAGTTTGCCTTGTTAGGTAAACAATTAATAGTGATATTCACCTTGCTTTCATTTGTACAATAAATTTTTTTCTTCTGAAATCCGTATGCTAATTATCTTGTTCCTTTCCGCGTCACATTGTCCGCGTGGATTAAGCTGCAGGTACAGGTAAAACAGCCTTTCACCCTTACGGCGTAGGACCTATGCGGATTTATGCTACTACCAATAAAATAATAAAACGTTTCGTACCGACCGTAGCAAAGTATAATGACATGCCACGTTTATTTCTTAAGGACCTCCGCTGAATTGTACGTTTCTTGTATTTTTTTCGCCGAAGTTATTAAACACGACCTTCCGTTGAAAAAAGAATTTCAAACAACGAGACGCGTATTTTCGTCGTAATTGCCACTACATGAAATGAGACAAATTCAATGAAATGAATTTTGCCGTACTTGCTCCTTTTTCACGCAGATCGTTCGTTCATCCTCGGCGTGAGCTGTTTACGTTTAATATTAATTACAACTTTGTTTCGTAATATTTTTGCCACTTCCTTTCTCCCAATACCCGAAACGCGTTTCTTTTAACGGGCTAACAATTTTACGGTCCCAGGTTTATCTAACATGAGAAAGACCATGATTCTAGTGTTCATTAATAAACTATCTACAATGTAGCATACCGATTTGAGAAGAAAAAAAATTATTGTACAAATGAGAGAAAGATGAATACCACTATTAATTTTTTACCTAACAAGACAAACTTAAAACATTTATTATATACGAATGGGTTATCGCATAAAATAAAATGATATGCTACATTTTAGATAATACCATTGAGAATATGTGTACCAAGTTTCAAATTAATTGGACAAATAGTTTTCGATCTGCTCAAAGTTCATTCGGCCCGCTCGCTTCTTTCCAAGTCGCCCGGTTCTTTCGGGTCGCTTGAAAAAAAAACAAGTACTTGGTTCTATCCGAGCCGCTCGGTTCTTTCGGGTACCTGGCTCGGCTTGGAAACCGAGCCCCGGATTGTTTCGGATTTCAAGCTACCCGAATATTCAAGTACTCGAACAGCTCTAACTACAAGTCTATATTTCTTACATCGCGATAGAAATGAGTATTTCGATCGTTCATGTTACACCTCATCCCTCTCCCCCGCACCTACCGCAATGGCCTTTAAATCGTTTTAAAATATGCAACAAATCTTTCGTCGTACAATGAGAAACATCATGATGCAAAAGCCCACAGTCCTAGCCAAAAAGATGATTTGGGGTTATTTGTTTAATCCGGCAATTCCTCTCATTGTCAGTGCTACATATAATAAACGCAGGGTCCCACTAGTGCAACGGCGCGCCGCGCACGGGTCTGATTTACGAGTTTCTCGGATTTTCGAGCAGTTTGGAGCACTTGAAAGAGTTTATTTTTACGACGAGGCGCGCGTCGAAAGCTTTCGTGTGCGCCCTATGCAGGGATTTCGACGTGCTGAAACGTGCCTCGCAGCCTCAAGAGCAAAAATCGAATGGCGGAGAAATATGGACACCAATAGAGTCCTGGCGTTCTCCCGATTAAAATTATATCAAATGTCATGTAAACCGTGCGTGCGAGAGAGTCTGGCCGCCGGCGCACGATAGCGACGAAAGTCGAAATCCCTGAAAAAACGGCACGGTGTCGACTGCCCCTTATCGACATATCTGGTAGACAAATGTTTCCCAACAAACGCTTCGAGAACAAGCGATTGCCTAGTCGCAAAGAAACGAAGAAATTTCGCTTCAAAAATACCGAATTTCCAGCTGTAAATCGCCTGCATCACCAGGACTGTTTAGCTTAAGCACCCCGTTTCGAAGCCAGATACATAAGTCACCACCGTAAAACTCTCGAAAGTAGAACAGCATGGGCCCATCCGCCCTTGACTATACTTATACCTATTAAAAATCACGTTGATTGGAACAATGATGCAATCGAACTTCAAACTAATATAATGATAAAAGTAATAATATTTAATTAAAAAGTAATACTGGAAATAACCCATGTTTTTTAACGTTCGCCGTTAAAAAGTACCGAGGCAATTTTGAGGTACATATAACTTGCAGTGACAAAGTTTTTCCTTAATATACAAGGAAGATTTTCACCAATTTTCACACTGATTAATAAATAATTGTAGAAGATATGTCGATATATATAAATTTCGCGCGCCACCAACAGTCAACGCGAGTGCTAAATCTGCTATGTAGCGCATTAGACGCGGCTGTTGGTGGCGCGTCAGATTTATATATATCGATATATTTTCTACAATTATTTATTAATCAGTGTGAAAATTGGTGAAAATCTTCCTTGTATATTAAGGAAAAACTTTGTCACTGCAAGTTATATGTACCTCAAAATTGCCTCGGTACTTTTTAACGGCGAACGTTGAAAAACATGGGTTATTTCCAGTATTACTTTTTAATTAAATATTATTACATTTTTCATCATAAGGATTTTATGCATACATTTTACGGCTTCGCTAGAGTTTTCTGAAGTTATGTTTTAAGTCTCATAACGATCCCTTAATATTTACTCAAGTTATAGCAATTTATGTTTAAAGAAATAATGATTTTGGACGATGAAAAATTCATTGTTTAAATTTTTTACCTCGAATAGTAATGATTGGATAAACAAACTGTAAGTATAAAAAAAGGTGTGTCGTGACGAGCCTTACAACAATATATTTTTTAAAATTCAGTTTAATAACATTTAATTTTCCAATCTTTCTTAGCGTTTGGACAATAATTCTTCCCATTTTCCAGCGCTAGTCCCCTTATTGCATCTAACCCTTCGATTAACAATTACTTCCGCGATACAGTCCACAGTGTATTTGGACGCTAATTGAGGTGTGATATTCCCTGGACAGTTTAAACTTTTGCTCGCCAAAAAAAAAAAACGGGTTTTCAGCCCACTTTGCGCCGCACGCAAAGACGCCTAGACCTGACCTGTGATTTTTCCAAGGTTAGCGGGCTCGCGCGGCCGAAGACCCTCATGATTTCCTGTCTCTGCTTATTGTCACTCCCTTGTGACTCAACACGTGCAACGCAGATTTGCGGAAAAGACGGTCGGTCACTGCGAGGTGAAAGTTTTAAGACTCAACCCCCTGAAACATAAATTCTCCTTAATTTCACGTGAACGACGTCATATTCAATTTTGAACAGAATCGCAGACATCGAGGTAAAAAAGTGATCAATTTGGCGTGACATTAGGTACTCTAAAGGCCCCCATACACGCTCCTTCTTGCCCGTTCAATTTACAGACTTCCATACAGTCTAAAGTTGTAATGCAACACGGAGCGCGCGTGTCAATTGTCTGCCATGAACGCAATCACCGCGAGGTTGATTTATCTGGATTTAGGGGCGTCCGGAGACTTTTTTCCGGGGGGGGGGAGGGGGGGCAACTTTAGGATGATGATAAAGAAAAATATACCCCTCTTGCTGTTTTAACCCATTTTATAGTGCCAATTTAATTTAAAATTTAAAACGGAATTTAGAAATATCCCCTTTTTCGTATAAACTTAATAAAGATCATTTTTGAAAATTAAGCGATTTTTTCTGAAAAGCCAGGGGGGCGGGCAACTGCCACTTTTACCCCCACCCCCTGCGGACGCCCATGTTTGGGTTTCGATTTGCCGCAAATCACAATTAACGGGAAGTGTGGGCCATCGGCAGACAGATTTAAAATTATTGACACGTGGAATTTGCCGAGAAGATTTATCGTATCGTACAAAGAAAATCAATGCATTGGGAAAATTAAATGTAAAGATTATTTGGACAAAGATAAAAAAAACTGTTTATAATATTTTAATAAATAAATTAAAGGAATTAGATCAGAATACGAATAAAGATGTACTAGTAATTCTGCTCTTTTCAGTAACGGCACTCTCTTCTCTGACCACTACTGTACTCGAGATCGTTGCTTCTTTTTATTAGCGTTTTTTTCGGGTTTTTTCGGGTTTAAGGACCACCTTGGCGCTCGGAAAAATAGGTATAAAAATCAACTTTTTTTTACGCTGCCATTAAGTATATAAAATGATCTTTATTTTACACACACACACACACACACACACACACACACACACACACACACACACACACACACACACACACACACACACACACACACACACACACACACACACACACACACACACACAGTAGTTTTATGAACAATTTACAATATTAACGATTAAAAAAAAATAAAAAATGGCGGAGAGGTAAGCTGATAAGTACTTGATTTCTCTGTTAGGCATCGTCTAAAACTTAAAAAATAATTTTTTTCTTATTTAAAAGGGTAGTAGCTAAAATGTGACGTAGGGAATTTTTTGTAGGAATGACAGGTGTTTGAAAAAAACTTGAATTTGCATCGAAATTTTGAGTTTAAAAAACTTATAACTCTCGAACATGGCACCCAATCACAAAAATCCTACGTCCCTTAAACGGCCGATTTCGTGAATTTTTTTTCTAGGCGACGAAAAAAGATACGACATTGGTGCCTCGTATACCTACACTTTTATTCATCTTTTGGCTGTTTAAAATCATGAAGGATGATTTAAAGTCTTTACAACTTTCAGAATTATAAGTGTCGTCATCCGAATACATCCTTGTCCACTTATCCCAAAGCTAGCGGTTTTTCCACTGGGCAGAAAAAAGAGAACCAAACGTTTTTTTAATCCCTATGAGTGTCGCTATCGCCCTTACTACGACCAGAAATGTGAAAAAAAAATCTACAGAATGGCAGACGATTAAAGATAAAATACGTTTTCTCCTGCAGTTTTTGTAACTTTTAGGTGCCCAAAAAAAAATAGATGTTTAGAAAATAATGACCTGATTTTTGTAGTGGCAGTAGCGACACTCATAAGGATTAAAAAACCTTTGGTTCAATTTTTTCTGCTGTAAAGAGCTTCTCTGGCAAGTCTTCAGAGGTATATCCGACGGCAGGATGAGGGTTGTGCCGCGTAGTGGGGGGTGGCAAGGTTTCCTTGGACCCTGCAGCAGTTATCGCAGAACCATCGCAGGGGACGCACGCTAATTTCCGCTATTTTACATACGTTTTTCAATTTTTTTTTCATTTTATTGTTAGTCTGTAGTTTATTCCTATTTTTTTCTTATTAGTTTACATAGTTTTAGTAATTTTATATTATTTTTATAGTGTGTTTTACCGTATTTTTATAGTTTCATTTATCGTGTTTTTATCGTATTTTTATAGTGTTTTTATCGTATTTTTAGTGTTTTTATCGTATTTTTAGTGTTTTTATCGTATTTTTAGTGTTTTTTATCGTGTTTTCGTAGTATTTGTATTGTGCTTGTTTTTAGTATTACGTGTTTAAGTTAGTTGTCTTTAATGTGTATCTTTGGCGTTTGGTTTTGGACCACATCCATATATTCTCCAGGTAAGTTCTATATCTCTATACCGCTCCTGAATCCTGCCTGCGTTTCTGGTATTAAATGGTTCTTTTCCAATTCCTCTTTTAATCTTTTTTCTAGGACTATAGCATATAGTTTGTACGCTGTGTTTAGGATTGTTATCCCCCGGTAGTTGCTTACCTTTTCTCTATCTCCTTTTTTGAATATTGGTGAAATTACCCCTTCTTTCCACCTCTCCGGGAATCCTTCTCCCTTCCACACTTTATTGAAAATTTCTGTGATCCTTTCGACTATTTTCACGTTACCGTAAATCCAGGCTTCATTTTCTATTTTGTCTTCCCCTGCTGCTTTCTTCTTTTTTAATTTCCTGATTTGTTCTTTTACTTCTGCTTCTGTTATTTCGTATTCCTCTTCCTCTTTCTTCTCTCCTTCCGTGTTGTCTATTTCTTCCAACTCTCCTACTTCTTTTTTACAGTCGACGCCTTCTAGTAATGTTTTAAAATGATCCTTCCATTCTTTTAAATCTATTTTATTGGAGATTCCTATTCTTTTCTTTCTTTGTTTATTTATATATTCCCATATTTGATTTTCTCCCTTTAATTGCATTATCTCATTTTCTGTATTTTCTTGTAATTCCCTTCTCCTTTCTTCGCACACTTTTTTCTACTCCTTTCTTTTCTTCTGGTAGTCTTCTTTGTCTCCTTTGCCTCTTCTCCAGTTCCTCAGTGCTTTTCTGACTCATTCAATGTTTGTACTGTCTTTAGAATGTCTTTATGATGATAATATTAATTTTGATTTTTTCTGGTCTCAATTACGTTATACCTTTCAAGCTAAGAATACACGCTACCAAATTTCTAAACATGTTTTGTTTCACGAATACTTGTGTATATAGGATTAGAAATGGCGGTGCATACGGATTGGGTCGTCGTCGAATTTATTGGTGACCAATCGGTGTCCGAAATCCCCACGGATTGGGTGATAGGAGGAAAAATTTGTTATTGGCCACCGTACAAACCCAGCGTCACAACAGTGGCAATCAAGAATTGCGAGCTGCCCGATAAATCCTGGGAGAAGCTCCCCGTATCTGTCTTTCCCGGTGGAATCTATTGTACGTTGAAATTATTATTATATTTACTTATTAATTATAGTACTAATTAGTGAATAATTATTATACTCATTAATTATTGTGTTCATTCAGATGATTATGCCACGGCGAGGGCAAAGGCGAGAAAAGCTGAAGAAACCAGCGATCTTCAGTCAGACGTGGAGGCAATGAAGCGAAGGATTATACGGAAAAGGTGTTCAAGCAGTGAGGAGTCTGGGCCTGACTACACGCCGCGGATGTCCCTACTTCCAGAAATGAAGAAAGTCATTGAAGACTCAACATTGCTGTTACCCCCACCTCCGAAAATGAGGAAATTACTTATACGATCAGGTGTGTAAATATGCTACATAAAAATTACGATTACCTAATACAATCTTATAATTCCCTTTACGCTACTTTACGCTCAGTGTCATCATATTATTTCTGTTGACGTTATCTTCTGTCCCAGGCGTTTTGTGTCAAAAATCGTGTTGTTTCACAGATTCCCTTGTTAAAAATGCCTCTTCTTCCATAATACTTTATGTACAAATTCCATCTTGCAGCGATGTGGTTGCCAGCATCTGCCCTTGTGAATTAGTAACAATACATTTTTCACATTTTTCGTACGCTTTATTTGCAGTAGATGCGTTTTGGATCTGTCCACAATTCTGCTTCCTTACCTCGAGAATTATTATGTTCGCTTTCGTACTAGGCCGTTCCTTCGACGCAACCCCACAGGTTCTCGCTTTATGAATACGCCTGCATAGCAAGGTCTAAAGATTTCGAACTGCCGTAATTTTCACGGCCAATTACCTTGTCCTTAGAGGGGTTCTATATCGTAAGCAGTCCCGAATTTAATGCAGTAGAAAGGTTCCACACAAATCCGATGTAATTTTTGCACGTGCTAGAACTAGAAAATGTACGACAAGTCTTCCTTGCCAAATATACTCGAAGAGTTAAATACATGCAAGGCGCTTTCGTTAAAACCGGGCTTGCAGAGATACATAGGGACACACTCACGCAAACAGATACGCGCTACGTCATAAGTCATAACTCGTCCCTGCTTTTTTCCACCTGAGGTACCCCTAATTAAAACACTGACTAAAGAGGAGATATAATAAGAGGCGCCACTTCGGGCGGAACCTGTCAAGTCCTTACTTGACCTTGGCATTTAAATTGGTTGTCTATTCGAGCGGGATATTCAAATCGACTAAATGTACCTTGCCGCAGTTTGCTGATTATTGCCGATGTTTACCGATCATTGCCGAATGGGCATTTAAATTGGTTGTCTAGTGATTTCCCTAGTTTATTTCTGTCCTTGTCAAGTGACGCCTCGTATTGTATCTCCTCTTTGCACTGACGAGGGCGCGAGATATAAAATATATATACGTTTAATGTTTGCAGCAGAATTCTTTAACAAAAATAATTTTGGTTTTTAAACGAAACAGCATCCCCCAGCACCAGCTATGAAAGACAGGGGAGTTTTTCATTAAACAACATTCAAATTGGTAAGTCATGTGTATAAAGATAATTCTATTCTATGCGGAAATAGTTTTTTATAATGAAAAGTTACAGTGATAAAATATAAGATGTAATAAATAATTTTCAGAAAACATAGACGCAGGCCCCAGTGGCAGTAGCAGCGACACGACTGATGGGTTGTTGAGAACTGTCGTTGAACAGAATCGGAAAATAATGCAGCAAAACAATTTGCTGAAGACATTGTTAATAGAAACAATGGAGCGGGTGAAAACCCTGGAGAATAAGCCAGCAGTGGTTCAGGAAAAACAATCATTTTTCCTCAAATTTCAATATTTGCAATTCCCAATCGACTCCGTTGAAAAGGTGAAGGAACTAGAAGAAATTTTGCAAAACCAAAATAATTTCCAAGATGCAGTAAGTAAAATATCATCTTTGTTAATATTATAACAAAGCACTGCTTGGTTAAATTAAAATGAGTTTACGTTATTCTCCAATCTAGTAGTTCGATGTATGGTCCTACATATATGCCGTGTCTTATCAATTTATTGGTACTGCTTTCATAAAGATATGATTGAACGATACGCTGTAAAACATGTCTCTCCAGTGGCGCATTTAGTGTAAGCAGTGCCTAGGGCAAGCGTAGAATATAGGCATATCATTCCAATTCCATATGTTCTTTGTTAAAAGTGTTCATCACACAAAACATTTTATTTAGAATTTAGATAATCCTTTTAATGAAAGTGGAGCTGAAGGGCGGAAGAGACAAAAGTTGTAGGCAAATGAAGCCGAAAAGTGCAGCAAGCTTTTTTCGAAGCTTCTCTAAAGAGGCATGCGAAGCACGCGAATAATGAGCGTAAACTAATAACATTAACCATCCAAATAGATTTATTCAACAGACAGTATTTCTTGAGACGTATATCTCTCTCTCTCTCTCTCTCTCTCTCTCTCTCTCTCTCTCTCCCCATCTCTCTCTCTATTTGACTAAGTAGTCCAAACTTTAGCTTTAGGATGTCGACGATCGCATAAAAAATAATGGTCACGATAACCAATTTTAATTTAGCCAAGCACATTTCATTCTAATTATGTTCTGTATGCATGAAATATGTAAAGTTTCGTACTGTTTATAAAATTTATTTTCGTTATTTCTTCGATACAAAATTGTACTGAATTCGTTAATATTTGTTAATTTTTTAATTATAGGTAAATGAATTGGCAAAGTATGGGGGAGCAAATATATATGATTTTACGAAAAGGGTTTTGTCCTCCATCCTCAATAACGATGTGGCGCTGATGTTCAGCTGGCTGGGGAGGCAGGCGAAGGAACCGTTCTTTAAATTAAAATTGGCTCAAGTGGTTATAGGTATGTAATTATCACCCAAATTTCACCATAGCTAATACTGATTAATGTAGAATTCATATTATTAGAATTCATGTGTGTATATATATATGTGCGCGTGTATGTATAATGTATATATATATATGTAATGTCTTATTGAAATTCTCGTTTAAGGTGCTGCGGAGAAAGGCAAAATTACGGCAAACAGGAAGGAAGCGGAGTTAGCAATACAAAAATGGCTGAAGCGAGCTTGCGATAGAAAAATTGCGAAATAATAATAATAATAAAAATAAATTTAACCTACGGGCAGAGCCGCCCTTAGAGTTTGCGGGGCCCGGGGCAAAAGTCGATATTATTGAAAGCATCTAATTGAAAACAGATAACAGATTATGTCTTTACTTCATGCGTCACTTAAACTTGCCGAAAATCTATTCTAGAAAAATTGAAAACTTGACAATTATACTTATTTCATTTAATATTTACAAAATGAAGTCCCTAAACGCGGGGCCCGGAGCCAGGGCTCCGTTTGCCCGGTGCTAAGGACGGCTCTGTCCAAGGGTTAAACTTAAGAGGGGGTAGTGAACTATTGGATACGTAAAATCGTTAGTTCTTTGACGCTAAATTATTTCGATACCGAACAATCGTTATAGTCGTGCTTTTGACAATCTATTGTGGGCACATTTGCGAGTATTTACAAAAAGAAAAATTGTTGAAGTTATTAATCATTGAACATAGTCCTGTGCGGTGCGCCGCTGCAGGTGGTGTATATCGATTCAGGTGAATCCACCTATAATTATTCATTTATTGTGACTTAAAAATAAACCATTTTTATAAACTTAATGTTAATTGTAATAACCAATCCCAGTGTCCAACTGAGAGCCTTCTTGTTTTTTCAAGTAACTGTAAAGAAATTTTAAATAAATAAATAATGGAAATTAATTTTTAACGACTCTGATTTCATTTTGATAATCCTTTGTTTTATTAAATTTATATTATAATTAATCTATATTGATAACCATCGTAAATACGCCATTAATGGCGATTTTTAAACAGGTGCATTTGACCTAATTTATCGATAATTAAGACACCTGTAAGTCCTAATCCAGGCCCGTTTAAGGCGTCTTTAATGCGCCTATTCCAGGCGTCTTTAAGGCGCCTGTTCCAGACGCCTTTTGAGCGCCCATTTCAGGCGCCTTTAAGACGCCTGTCAGTCCTAATTCAGGCGTTTTAAAGGCGCCTTTAAGGCGTCCCGTTTGATAACAACAGGCGCTCCAAAGGCGCATATTGGACGCTCGTGGGACACTCGCGGCGCCTTTAAAGCGCCTCGAGCGCCTGGGACCAGGCGCCTGAAAGGCGCCTTTGAGGCGCCTGTGTGCTGTGTGGGTCTATGGAATCCTACGATGCCACCAATCCCAGATAGCACACGACGTCTGTAAGCCGTCTTTAAGACGTCTTGAAAGCCTGAAAAACGTCTTAAAGACGGCTTACCCAGATAGCACACATACGTCTTAGCGACATCTTTCGAATGTCTGCGCCAGACGTTCGTTCCCATCGTCTGTGAGATGTCTTGAATGTCGCAGTTAGGCCTGGGTTTGGTCTTCTACATCGCTGTTGTTACAGATTTGACGGATTCAAGACGTCTTTAAGGCCGGTATTCATAGTCGTTGCTCAAGCACGCGCTTAAGAATTTCTTGACAAAGTCGGCCTTATTCGAATAAGCTAAGTTTAAGACGTCATGTATTCATAGTCCGAGCTTAAGATTTGCTTAGTCAAGAATATGGTGCTTAAGGCTTGCTTAGCCAAGCAAATGCTTAAGCAAATCTTATATTATGTTCGACAATTTCCGGAAAGTTACTAGCGTAGTACCCAACGAGGAATGGTTTTCAAAATCCGCCTGCATTTGGGGTCAAGTGATTTCTCCCATTCCCCGCGAAAAGAAATCGCAAGTTTGAAAAGTAGTTAGGTTAAATTAGTATTAGCATGTCTTCGAAAAAACATTACACAGAAGTTGAAAAACATTTGTTTTTACAATTGTTAACGAAATATGCAAATGTAATCTCTACTTCTCTATTGTTATATATAAAAGTGAAACGTTGTCTGTTTGTTTGTCCCTCTTTCACGCTTAAACGACTGGATGGATTTCAATGAAATTTTCAATATACTTTACATACAGTAGGGTGTATAAGGGGATTCTAACCCAGGTCCTCTGAGGGGAGCGCGGGGGCGGGTGGAAGTGAGGGCGCGCGGGGGAGTGCGGTGGGGGGGAACTTTAGGCGCGGGGACAGCGGGGAGTAGAAGACTGGCTGCGCGCGCACGAGCCGCGGAGTGGGGGAAGCCATAATCGTGGAGGGGATCAGTCCAGGCCGAGCGGCCGCGGAGATCTGTCCAGACCTGGCCCACTGTCAGAAATTTTTCAGAGGGGGGACTGACCCACAGCAGAAATTTTTTCATACCTAACCGAGGGAGGGACGACCTTGGCCCACCCCCGAAAATTTTTTCACCCCTGGCCCACACCGATCTAGCGAACCGCCAAGCGCAGACAAATAATAATAATAATAATAATTTTTATCAGAAATTGTTTCGAGCGACGTTTTACAAATCACATATTCGGGGAGGGAAAGAGATAGCACTACATAGTGGTACAAGCTAAATTCGGGGGAGGGAAAGAGACAGCAGTGGTACAATCGGATGCATTCTAAAGCTAAAATTTTTCAAAATGTTTTTTCAATCTTAGCGTCGCAGCGTATCGCGCGATCTCACGTAATTTGACTCCCCTGGAGCAGTCGTGCGGGATGATGTCATTTGGCGGCGCGAAGAAGGCGCGAGTCATAGAATTATGCGGTGTCAGCAGAAATTTTATTCCAAACCAACAGACACTTTTTCCCCAGCGCAGAGAAATAATATTAATTTTGAGAACGTCGAATCTTAGAATTATGTGGTGAGGAGAGAAGGAGGGTAAATAAAATGGAGAAATAATATACGTTTAAGATATATATATTGTTACAAAGAATATACAATAGAATAATAATAATAAAAGGGTCAATGCTGTTAAGGCTGCCGTCTCAAGTTTGTTGTGGTCCGAATCGATCGAAGCGTCCTCAGTAAACAGACGGACCGTAATGAAACTACTGCGGTCGATAAAAAGAACTTATACAGAGGTGACATCTCCAGGTACTGTATGTAGACGAATTTTTGACGCATACTTGCCACATTTTCTGTTCTCCCGTCTCTGCCGCGCTATTGCCACAGCTCATTCTATCGAGAAGTCTTGAAGGAATACGGCACGAGAGCTGCGTCTAGCGTCAGAGTCTCGCTGAACGTAAAGGAGGATAGCAATAATGATAGATAAAGAGGTCCGAGAGTGTAAGAAGGAAAGATGGAAAGCTACCAAACCTGACACAATTTGAACTGTCATTATTAACAATATTACAGATAAAATTTATTTGCAAAATTGAAAGCCCGTTTCGTTCAAAGTAGTCCGATTTAAATTATTTCCTCGCTGAACGTAAAAGAGGATAGCAATAATGAAAGATAGAGAGGTTGGGTAGTGAAGTTAGGAAACATGTTAATGAAACAATACTAATTTGCGATGTAATATTTTGTATAATCAATGTGCAATTTCAAAACATACCATTTGAATAAGGTATATCACCGAAGTGTAACACGCCGATCATAATGAAATCTATAAATGCTATAGTTTTTTTTAAAAACATATGACGCTTTCTTTCTTATCTAACTATACATCAAATGGTCATTTTTATCAACAAGAATTGTCTGTTGTTTAAACACAAATTTAATAACATAATCATTTTTTTAAAACATCAATTTGGACAAAAGTGTATTTCAATTTAATACTTTTGTACATGGTTTTCTTCGGAATTATTATTCCACGATTGTAAAACTTTATCAATATAAACTAGAGATCAGTACTAACAATACGTATATTTTGGAATGTCTCATTAAAAGATTTTATTCAGCTACGATCCCCTGTTTGTTTGTATGTTTGATTCAATCTGGAAACTCAATTTTAATCCACTTCCAACCATCCAATTGTCTTGAAACTTTGCAGGGGTGCGTAGCTTGGATGACAATACAAAATTATGGAAAAAACCTCCAAGGCGGTGAAAAAATTACCCAGTCATCAATAAATAATAATCCATAACCACAAATCCAATCGACTTAAAATCAACCACTCGCGTTCTTTACGAACTTTTAGCAATGTAAGGTTCAAGCAAACTGTTAAACTGCATACAGCAATAAAAGATATTTGTAAAGAAATTTGAGCTGTGAAATGTAAATCCACGAAAACTAAAAACTTGAAAATAAAAAAATTTATAATAAACGATTTTATTAAAAATGCATTAAAAACTAAAAAAATAATTATTTTCTTATACTACAATTTCGATGGTGTAATTTCACTTTAAATAAAATCGTGGAGCAGGATATCTCGCAATAAATTCATTTCGACACTTGATGCTGTACTAAATTGATTCATATTCTGTTAAGAAATATCCTGCTCCAAGTTATTATTTAAAGTTAAAAAAACACCATAGTAATTGTAGTACAAGAAACATAAAATCGTTTAATAGAACATTTTTTATATATACTTTTTTGTCTCTAATCAAGTTACAGTCATCACAATAAATCAAT
Organism: Andrena camellia; assembly: GCA_029448645.1. Classification (NCBI taxonomy): domain Eukaryota; kingdom Metazoa; phylum Arthropoda; class Insecta; order Hymenoptera; family Andrenidae; genus Andrena; species Andrena camellia. The sequence continues at coordinate 17,004,493 of CM055681.1, forward strand.
CCAACTTTGTTTAAAGCTTAATTGAGGATCGTCTCAAGGAAGTTAAAGGCGATTGTTAGATAACTAACGGAGAGCGCACGTCGCAGTAAATGGATATTCGCGAGGAGGTTGCGATTACTTTAATGTCTTTAGTCTTAAGCACTAGTTTTAAAACTTAAATATACTATTTACAGATATCTACAATAAAGCGTTTTGGAATCACAATTCTTTACAATGGTTTTAAGCTTTTAGCACTACAGCCCTTGTTCCTAAGCGGTAGGATTAAGCTATATGATTATAGCGTGGATTCGGCTCCAATCCAGCAGCAAGCCAAGCAAGTAAATCAGTAAGCAGGCGATTAAAGCGTTTTGACAGGAGTTAATAAGCGGTTCAGCAACGAGAAGTGCGAACACCAATACAAGCTTCTCGTATTTTTAGTAGCGTGTTAAACGTAGCAAATTAACGACTGACTCAGATCCAGGAAACCGCGGTCGATTTCCTGGTAGGAAGAGCCCCCACCCCCCTTCCATCGATCGCGCGTCGAAGGAAGGGGTCACGAGCGTCGCCTCACGGGAGCAAGCAGGCCTTTGCCAAAGTCTAATTAATGCCGGGTCGGGAAGAGGGCGCCAAGATGACGCTTTCCTGAACATTTCCCGCCCGGCATTCATCACCCGATGAATAGTAGCGCCGCTATCTCGAGATCGATTGGCAGGTCGATGTTAAGTGGGGTAATGCCGTGGCGGTGGCGCTGCTTGGCTCGTGTGGATGCGTGAAGCAACTCAGGTGATGGCGTAGCCCAGCGATCTAGTGCGCAGTGAGATTAGTGGGGTTGGTGTATAAGCCTAGCCCTGTGTGCAAGGTAAGAAAACAAGTTTAGCTATTGGTCGTACAAATTCAGAAAGGGCAGTTTTAACAGTTACAACACGAGTTAACCCATCGGGCCCGGCATGCAACCGGATAACCCTAGCACGTGGCCACTGTCCAGGAGACGTCACTTCGGACTTAATCAGGCACAGATCGCCGATCTGGGGCTGCGGGTGCCGCTGTGCCCACTTATTGCGGGCCTGCAGTGAGTGAAGGTATTCTGCCGCCCATCGCTTCCAAAACTGAACCCGCATTTGTTGTAGAAGCTGCCAGCGAGACAGGCGAGACTGTGGAACACCATCCGTTTGTGGGTCAGGCAGACTAAGGAGTGGTGCGCCAATGAGAAAATGCCCTGGAGTCAAGGCGTTCAGATCCCCAGGATCGTCGCTGATAGCCTGCAGGGGTCGTGAATTCAGAACGGCCTCTATTTGGGAGAGCAGCGTCGTCATCTCCTCGAAGGTAAGATGCTGGTCGCCCAGTACTCGACGTAGGTGATATTTAGTGGACTTCACTGCAGGCTCCCAGAGTCCACCGAAGTGTGGAGCAGCAGGAGGGTTGAAGCGCCACTCGATGCCGTCCTGCAGCAGCGCAGATCGGATGACCTCGTGACCGTCATCGAGGTGAGTCAGCATTTCCCGCAGCTCACGGGCAGCTCCCATGAAGTTGGTTCCCCTGTCGCTTTGGATGACAGCGCAGAGTCCTCGTCGGGATGTGAAGCGCCGTAACGCCGCAAGAAAGGCGTCAGTGCTGCAATCCGACACCAGCTCCAAGTGGACAGCCCGAGTACACAGGCAAACAAATAGAGCCACGTAGCCTTTGTGTGTGCGGTGTCCTCTTCCCCGTATGGCCAGGAGCGTGAGAGGTCTAGGATAGTCGACCCCCACGTGTAAGAAGGGGCGGGCTGGAGTCACCCTGGAACTTGGGAGGTCTCCCATCAGTTGTCGCCCTGGTGTAGCACGCCAGCGTGTGCAGGTGACGCAACGATGAATCAAGGCCTTGACTCGCTGTCTGCCCTGCAAGATCCAATATCTTTGACGGAGTGTGGCCAGGGTAAGCTGGGTCCCTCCATGCAAGGTTCGACGATGGGCCTCGTCAACCAGTAGCTCCGTCAACCGATGGCTTCGAGGCAACAGGATCTGGTGTTGGGCGTCCAGGGTTAGAGTGGAGTGACGCAGGCGACCGCCCACCCGCAGGAATCCTTGCTCGTCCACGTAGGGATTGAGTCGCAGCAATCCGCTGCGGCTCGGTAGCGGGAGTCCCTGTGTCAACTGCTGGATTTCCAGGGCGAACTCTTGAAGTTGGACGAGGTGAATCCAGCGCAGCCGTGCTGCTTCTATCTCTGCGGGCGTCAGGTAACTTCCTAACGTAGTGGTTGGGTTCTTTGGCAGCCATCTTAGGCACCAGCCGGTGATTCTGAGAAGCAAGTGCAATGATGAGTACTGGGTCAGCAAGGTGTCGTCGATTGCAGGTTCAGCCGAAGTCACAGTGGCAGTAGTTCGGGCTTCCAGGTCCGTAGCGGGTAACGGAGGCTGCCTCCCGTGGCTCCATCCTGAAGGGTCGGTCAGCCAGGCAGTTCCCTGCCACCAGAGAGTGAAGTTGGGCAACTGGCTGGGCGGCAAACCTCTGGAGGCACAGTCGGCCGGATTGTCCTGGCTGGAGACATGGTGCCATTGGGCATCGGGCAACGTACGCTGAATTTCAGACACCCGGTTAGCGACGTAGGTCTTCCAGCGAGAGGGATGTCCTTGTATCCACGCGAGGGTGATGGTAGAATCACTCCATAGATGGACCGCGGCTTCGCTCAAGTTTAAACTCTCGCAGGTGAGAGCCATGAGCTTGGTTAACAGGGCTGCGGCACACAGTTCCAGCCTTAGCAATGAGATCGTCTTCAAGGGTGCCACCTTGGTTTTAGACGTGATCATCTGTGTTCTCACGAGGTCATCACTGTCAATAACGCGGAGGTAAATTAGAGCAGCATAGGCCCGTTCCGACGCGGCAGCAAATCCATGGAGCTCTCGAGATTGCGGTGCTTGTTGGACGCCCAACCAGCGAGGAACAGCGATCCGGTTCAAGTGCGGCAGCTCGCCCAGGAACTGCATCCAGTATTCGGCTTCTGCTGGCGGCAACGGTACGTCCCAATCTAAGTTCAATACCCAGAGAGACTGCATGAATATTTTTGCATTGACCGTAACAGGGGACACCAAACCTAATGGGTCAAAAATTCTAGCGATGGTGGATAGAACCCGGCGGCGTGTTATTCCGTGGTCCATAGCGATGGGTTGCACTTCCACTCGGAAGCAGTCGTCGGCGAGGCTCCAGTGGACCCCCAGTGCTGTATGAGTTTCCCCGGCCTGCCACTTGCATTCAGGTAGCGCGTCCCCGGTTGGTATATGCTCCATCAGAGCGGGCTGGTTGGATGCCCATTTCCTCAAATTAAAACCACCCCTTTTGCAAAGTTGTCGTAGCTCGGTTTGCAGTTCGGTGGCTTCACTAACAACGTCCGCGCCTGTGAGGACGTCGTCCATGTAAACATCGCGCTGCAAGATGGCCGCCGCTCGTGGAAAGCGGTGCTGCTCATCCAGCGCAAGTTGACGTAAGGTGCGAATGGCGAGTTAAGGAGCGCATGCCAGTCCATAGGTGACAGTATTCAGTTCGTAGTCACTCATTTCGCTGTCTTCATCTTCTCGCCATAGAATCCTTTGATAGCAGCGATCGTCAGGGTGGAGAAGGATCTGCCGATACATTTTCTCTATGTCTGCCGTGAGGCAGATCCGGTGGACACGCCAGCGGAGCAGGAGCTGCGGTAAACTAGGAAGCAGATTCGGGCCCACCATCAGAGTGTCATTCAGCGATAATCCCGTAGTGGTGGCGTAAGATCCATTAACAACCACCCGTAGTCGGGTGGTCGTGCTGCTCTCCTTCAGGACTCCATGGTGAGGCAGGTAATAGGACGGTCCTAGCGGGTTAACCAGCGTTTTAGTCATATGGTTGAGTTGCAGGTACTTATTCATGAACGTCTGGTAGGCCTGAGCGAAGACAGGTTCCCTGACGAATTTCGTCTCCATCCGCAGCAGCATGCGTCGGGCACCGTGACGCGACTCGCCGAGCGTCAACGTGTCACGAAATGGCAGACGAACCATATAGCGTCCGGAGGGCAATCGCAGGTGAGTCGTCCGGTAGTGCTCTTCACAGTTTTGCTCTTCGGTGGTATAAGCACCCGAGGCCGTAATTTCCTCCTGTTCCCAGAAGCGTCGAACCAATGGCAAAAGCTCCCCGTCGGTGGAGCATTGGAGTGACGCGAGCCTGCGTCCGCCAGGCGACTCGCTGCCCATGTCCGGGGCGGCCGGTCCGGACACAATCCAACCTAGCGTTGTCTTCTGTGCCAATGGCTCCCCGGTGCGACCTCTGGCAACGCCGTCGAGCAGGATGAGGGCAAAGGCGTCGGCTCCCAGCAGCAATTCGATTGGCCCGTCGGAGTCGAATCGAGGATCTGCTAAGGTGAGGTCATTCAAGTGAGACCACATTTTTACACGGTTGTCGATGCGTGGCTGATAGGACGTAATCCGGGGCAGCACCAGAGCGGTTATCCTATGTCGGTTGGTAGAAGGGAAGTGCGCTGCGATCTCCACTTGCACCTGGCCGCGGATCCGTCCCGGAATCTGGTTTCCAACGCCGACGAGCCGAATATTGGCAGGTCTCCTAGATAGGCAAAGTTGCTGCGCCAGTGCCTCGGTGAGAAGCGACACTTCGCTGCCTTGATCAATGAGCGCACGCACTATTCTAGAGTCTCCGCCGGTTTGGGACACTCTCACACGCGCGGTGGCTAGAAGCACTGCAGGTAAGGAGCTCGAAGTACAGCTGGAAGTATTGGCCGTGACCTCTTCGAGGGTGTTGGTGGTCGCGCGGTCTTCATGGATGGTGGTGTGATGTTTACCGCTGCACAGCTGGCACCGTTTCTCCGAGCCGCAGTCCTTCACGTGATGGCGCCCGAGTCAATTATAGCACAGATTAGCTGTTAGTAATGCTTCACGACGTTCGAGCACAGTCTTCGACTTATAGATGCCGCAGAAGAGCACAAAGTGATTAGCTCCACACAGTCCACACGGTTCTTGAGAGCGGTTGGTCTTGGTGACCTGCAACACCTTGGCTGACCTCTGGCTCCCGACCGCTTTAGTCGTGCGTCCGTCAGCTTGACATTTGGTTTTGCCCCTTTCCAACGCTCCGATGGTGATGATGCGGTTTTTTACAAATGCCCAGAGTTCAGCAAAAGTTGGGGGGTTAGTCTGGGCGCCGAGCTGAGTCTCCCACTCTCTTCGAGACTGCGGATCCAGCTTCTCTACCAGCCAGTAGACCAACCAATCTCTTGAGGCATCAAATGGGCGATCCATGGCAGCCAAGGCTTCGACACAGTCGCAAAAGGTGAAGTAGAAAGTTTTGAGCTCCGTGGCCGACTCCCGAGTGAGCGTCGGTAAACCAAATATAGTTGCCATTTGAGCTTGTACCAGCAGTCTCTCATTTTCGTAATGATCCTGCAGCAGATCCCAAGCGCGGGGAAAAGTAGCAGCTCTCACAGGGAGATTCCTGAGGGCAAGGAGAGCGTCGCCCTTTAAACAGCCCCGAAGATAATGAAGGCGTTCGGCGTCCGTAAGACTCCCGTCACGGATGACGAGGGATCGAAAGAGATCCCGAAATTCTGGCCAGGATTCGTAGTTCCCGTCAAACTCGGGCAATGGGAGTCGAGGTAACGAGGCCTTAGAATGGCCGACGGCTGCCAGGGGAGTGTTAGCTGTTCCAGACTCGCGGCGATCGGGGCTCAGCGACTGTAGCTTGTCGACGAACATCGCTTCTTGGACAAGGAACAGCTCTTCCGTCACCTCGTAGAGTACATCTTGAAAGTAGGGTATATCTCGTTTCCCTGGAGCGACCAGCGCAAGCAGCTGATCATGCTGCTGGTCGAACTTAGTCCAATTTTTTCGTAACAGGTCCAACCGCGTCTCGACGGCTCCCGTAGTAATGCTCGCAGCACCTAGCTTCTTTAAATTTTCGAAGGCACGAGAGATTCGGCGCACCAGCTCGTTTTGACTGTCGATTAACGTATCCATTATTTCCAAATATTCAAAACGCGCACACGATTCGGCCGTTAAGGTCACGCTGACCCGTTTGATATGACTCACTGTTTGCAGGTAGAGGTCACGCGCGACGGTTACCCGGCACTGATCAACGGTCGCGAACTGTTTTCACCAGCGCTTCTCCGGCTCGAAGGACCAAAATGTTTAAAGCTTAATTGAGGATCGTCTCAAGGAAGTTAAAGGCGATTGTTAGATAACTAACGGAGAGCGCACGTCGCAGTAAATGGATATTCGCGAGGAGGTTGCGATTACTTTAATGTCTTTAGTCTTAAGCACTAGTTTTAAAACTTAAATATACTATTTACAGATATCTACAATAAAGCGTTTTGGAATCACAATTCTTTACAATGGTTTTAAGCTTTTAGCACTACAGCCCTTGTTCCTAAGCGGTAGGATTAAGCTATATGATTATAGCGTGGATTCGGCTCCAATCCAGCAGCAAGCCAAGCAAGTAAATCAGTAAGCAGGCGATTAAAGCGTTTTGACAGGAGTTAATAAGCGGTTTAGCAACGAGAAGTGCGAACACCAATACAAGCTTATCGTATTTTTAGTAGCGTGTTAAACGTAGCAAATTAACGACTGACTCAGATCCAGGAAACCGCGGTCGATTTCCTGGTAGGAAGAGCCCCCACCCCCCTTCCATCGATCGCGCGTCGAGGGAAGGGGTCACGATCGTCGCCTCACGGGAGCAAGCAGGCCTTTGCCAAAGTCTAATTAATGCCGGGTCGGGAAGAGGGCGCCAAGATGCCGCTTTCCTGAACAAACTTAATTGGAGATTTGAAATACGACATGCAAGCTTTCGCCCCCTTGAAATGGACAATCACAGATAAAAAAGTGTATATTTTTTCAAAAATACTGTTGTTTTTTCTCATTCTGAGTAGTATAGCAAGGAGAGTTCTAGACCAGGTCCTCTGAGGGGGGCGCGGGGGCGGGTGGAAGTGATGGCGCGCGGGGGAGTACGGTGGGGGGAACTTTAGGCGCGGTGACAGCGGGGAGGGCAAGACTGGTTGCGCGCGCACGAGCCGCGGAGTGGGGGAAGCCATAATCGTGGAGGGGATCAGTCCAGGCCGAGCGGCCGTGGAGACCTCTTCAGATCTGGGCCACCGTCAGAAATTTTTCAGAGGGGGAATGATCGACAGCCGAAATTTTTTCATACCTAACCGAGGGAGGGAACGACCTTGGCCCACCCCCGAAAATTTTTTCACACCTAGCCCAACCCCGAAAATTTTTCAGACCTGGCCCACACCGATCTAGCGAACCGCCTGGCAGCAGAAATTTTTTCCCAAGCGCAGAGAAATAATAATAATTTTTATCAGAAATTGTTTCGGGCGATGTCGGGAAAGATCGACGTTTTACAAACCATATATTCGGGGACGGGAAAAAGAGAGAATTACTTAGTGGCACAAGCACAGTTATTTTAAAGCTAAATTCGGGAGAGGGAAAGAGACGGCACTACATAGTGGTACAATCGCATGCATTCTAAAGCTAACAGTATTTCAAAATGTTTTTCAATCTTAATATCGCAGCGTATCGCGCGATCATGTGTAATTTGAGTCTTCTGGAGCAGCCGTGCGGGATGACACCATTTGGCGGCGCGAAGAAGGCGCGAATCATTGAATTATGCGGTGTCAACAGAAATTTTATTCCAAACCAACAAACACTTTTTCCCCAACGCAGAGAAATAATAATTTCATAAATAAACAATCTAGCGAACCATTATGTAGCAAACAGACATTTATTTCCAATGCAGAGAAATAATTTTCAAACAAATATGTAACAAGCATTCTAAAGCTAGCAAGTTTTTGAAGTGTTCTGATTTAGCATCGCAACGTATCGCGCAATCTCGTGTAATTTGAATCCTCTGGGACAGCCTTGCGAGATGATGTCATTTGGCAGCCTGAAGAACGCGCGAATCATAGAAAGAATTATGTGTTGTCAGTAGAAATTGGTGAAAAGAGAAGGAGGAAGACGGATAAGTAAATGGAGAAATAATATGTTTTAAGTAATTTATTTAAAATTAAAAAATATAAAAATACAATATAAAAATATAAATTTAAAATTAGAAGAATATGAAAATACAATATAAATAGAATATAAAAATATAAAATAAGAAGAAAAAATATAAAAATAGAATATAAATAGAGACAGAATACTAGGAGGCAGATACAACGCACATTACACAGAAATCAGGGATAACCAGAGAGCAAATTACCTAAACGGAAACTACAGAGGCAGAGACCAAAGCATGATTGCAAGGTTTGGATGTGGGAACAAAGAGTGGGAAAGCAAGTACTGGAAGCATGCAAGTGATCGGCAAGTATGCAAACTATGTAATGGGGCTAGAGATACGCTGGGTCACGTACTACAAGACTGTAAGGAGCTGAAAAGAGAAAATTCAACGATCAGGGGGATACTAAAGGGAGAAGAAGAAGAAGGAGCGAAGTAGATGCGTATGGTTCTGGAAAAAGGAGAAGAAAAGAAGATCAAGATGAAGGAAGAAGTCAAAACGAACGCACAATCTTGAGTTAACAGTCCCAGAAACACTTACACACATAACACATGTAACCCCATTTTGAGGCCGAAAGGCAAAAAATAAACCTATTTATTACTAGAATATAAATAGAATATAAATAGAATATAAAAATATAAAGTAAAAAGAGAAATAGAAAAATAGAAAAAGAAAAAATATAATAATAATAATTTAATTTATTGCTCATTTTCGTGTTACAATTTAACGAACGAATATACTCTTTCCATTTCATTCCCGCGATTGTGTCAGTGTCCAACCCTTCTAATGTATCCTGCTGTGTCTTAACAATTTTTCTATTTTACAAGTGTTTCCTAATCTATTCTATGCTGTATAAGCTTCTTTGATCACTTTCCATTTCTTTCCATCTTTTCCTTTTCCCTATTATCTCCTGTAAAATAGCCAAGTTTTTCCTTCTCTTCTTTCCAATTCCTACCACTCTCTCCACTTACTTCACATGCTTCAATCACGTGTTTCACTGTTTCTTCCTCTTTCTTATAAAGCCTAAATACCCTTTCTTCTTTCTTTAGCCAATATTTGCATGCCCTTGTTTCACTACTTTTTTTGATTCTTCCCCCAATAGTATTTCGGCTTATCTCCAGCTTTCCTTGCCACCTCTCTTAATTCTCTTAGGAACTTTGACTCTTTTACTTTCGTCCCTCTTTCTTGTTCTTGGATGTCTTTACTTATCTGCTCTATTTTGATCGACACTTCTTCCCCATTTAATCTTCTTCTTTCCAATTCTTCATTTGACCATCCTCTCCCTTCCAAGAATTTGATTCTCATTCTTTCCCTTTTCGTAACTTCATTTCCTCTTATTAGACTTCTCCCACTTTCATATCTTATCGATCCTTCTTCCGAGTTTATTAGCCTCTCTTCAAACTTCATTGCTTATTCTCCCAGTTCAATTGCTATGCCATCTCTTCCTGTTTCTTTTAACAGCCAGTATGTTGGTGTTGATCTCTCCAATTTCATTATCCATCGTATGTATTTCGCCTGCAATTATCATAATTAATATAAATTGTATTAATCTCGAAATTAAAAGAGCTAATTATAAATTATTTTTTATGTGGAATAATAATTATAAATTTATAATTAGAGGTGATATGTTATTCGATTTTATTGATATCTAGTTTCTTAAATGAATTTATTCATATATTTAATTAATTATGAAAAGTATTTTTATTTTTGTTAAATATAACAAATTTATGGGATTATCTATACATTTATATTATTATTATTGATTTGATGTATTTAAGAATTGTAATTTTAAAATTTAATTTCATTTAAGATAATTTAATAATTTATTTCATTGATAAAAAATTTAAGAATTTTGGTGCAATTTTTTAAATAAATTATATAAATGAATTATGCGTGGGGTATAATGATAAAATTAATGACTAATTTAGTGAATATATTTTTAGATCAAAATGAAATAAAGGAATTCTGCAAATTAAAAATATTCACCTGTTTATCAAAAAACATGTCTTTTTGTTTAATAATTTAAAGTCTGCTCTGCCCAATGAATTATTTTTAAGTGGCTCAAGTATATTGGCTACAAGGTAGCATACAACGGTAGCATACAAAGGTAGCATACAAAGGTAGCATAATAATTAGTCTTTTTATTGAAGGCTTGAATGAACGAGTTGATGAAATATTTCCTGTCTCTAGATTAATCTGTTAATTTAAATATTAAGTAAAAATGCTTAGATTTTTTCTATGGGACGAGAAGACCCTATAGAATTTTATAATTTATTTTAAGAATAAGTTTTAATAAAATTAATTATTTTATTGGGAGGATATTTAAAATTATTTAACTTTAAAAAATTTATCCAATTATTTTTGTTTCAAAAGATAGTTTATTAAAAATTGTTAGATTTAATTACCTTGGGGTAACAGCGTAATATCTTTGGAGATATCATATTTATGAAGATGATTGCGGCCTCGATGTTGAATTAAGATATAATTTAAATGCAGGAGTTTACATTTTAAGTCTGTTCGACTTTTAATATCTTACATGATTTGAGTTCAAATCGACGTGAGCCAGATCGGTTTCTATCTATATTTATCTAGTAAATTTTTTGTACGAAAGGACTTAATTTATAAATTATTTTTTGCTATATTCAATAAAAATTGGAATTTCATATTTATTAAGAATTGATGTTTACCCTATGACAATTGTTGGTTGGGCTTCAAATTTTAAGTATTCAATATTAGGAGCGAATGGGTCAATTTCACAGTCAGATTCTTATGAAGTAAGTTTATTTTTAACAATATTTTCTGTAATATACGTTTAAGATATATATACACAAAAATAATATAGAATAATACAAATATAAATATAAAAATATAAAAATACAATTAAAATAGAAAATATAAAATAAAATAAAATAAAATAAAATAAAATAAAATAATAAAATAAAAGAAAATCAAATAAAATAATAAATAATAAATATAATATAAAAAGAAAAAAATATAAAAATAGAATATAAATAGAATATAAAAATATGAAATAAAAAAATAAAAATATAAAAATTCAATATAAAAATACATTATAAAAAGAAAAAATATAATAATAATAATAATATAATTTATTGCCAATTTTCGTGTTACAATTTAACGATCATATTCTCTTTCCATTTCATTCCTATGATTGTGTCAGTGTAAGTTCTACCCTTCTAATGTATCCTGCTGTGTCTTAACACATTTTTTCTATTTTACAAGTGTTTCCTAATATATTTTATGTTGCATAATCTTCTTTTATCACTTTTCTGTTCTTCCCATCTTTTCCTTCTCCCTATTATCTCCCGTAGAATAAACAAGTTTGTCCCTTCTCCTCTAATTACCTCTTTCCAGTTGCTGCCACTCTCTCCACTTACTTCACATGCTTCAATCACGTGTTTCACTGTTTCTTCCTCTTTCTTACAAAGCCTACATATCCTTTCTTCTTTCGATAGCCAGCCACGGAGACCTCTCCAGACCTGGCCCACCCCCGAAAATTTTTTATACCTAACCGAGTGAGGAAATGACCTTGGCCCACCCCCGAAATTTTTTTCCAAACCAATATGTGATCGAATTTTCCCTTCCAACACAGAGAAATAATAATTTATTTTTATCGGATGATGTTTCGGACAATGTCGGGAAAGATCGGCATTTTACAAACCACGTATTCGGAGGAGGGAAAGAGAGAGCATTACATTAAAAACTAAATTCGTGGAGGGAAAGAGAGAGCAATACTTAGCGTCGCAGCGTCTCGCGCGATCGTGTGTAATTTGATTCCTCTGGGGCAGCCGCGCGGGATGATATCATTTGGCAGCGCAAAGAACGCCGAATCTTAAAATTAGGTGGCGAGGAGGAAGACGGGTAAATAAAATTGAGAAATAATATACGTTTAAGAAATATATATTGTTACAAATATTATATAAAAATAGAATACGAAAAATATAATTAAGATTTATTTGGCTTAATTATCCCACTCAATAACATCATCAGCAAATAGCTTAGTTAATGATAAATCCACAGGAACTTGCGCAGGGTCAGTTTGAACTGCAACAACGCTAGCCCGAAGCTCCGATATTTTATTCGCGCAAACGGTATTATAATCAATCTTTGCTTTAACGTTTCGCCAAACCATACTCTTTGGAGCATACACACGATTCCGCAGAGATATATTCCTATGTACATAATCATCATCATCATCATCATCATCATAGCCATCGTTGTTATTGTCTAAAAAGGTTTGGTCCGCATATCGATTCAACCAATATTGCTCATCATCGTAGTGGTCATCCACGTAGTCATCTATTAGGTTACCATGTATTTTGTCAGCATTACGAAATACTTTTAAATAAATGTCGCCATCCTGATTAGCTTCCGCCTCATAAAGTTCTGCACATCGAATTTCTTCGGTTTGAACCGCAACATTTCGACACACCACATACACTTTCGGGCTGGATGAATGGATAACTGTCGCAGCAGCGGTGATCGTAGCGGTAGCTGGACGTTTCAAATTCATGGGCAACGACATAATCTGAAACTGATTTTTCATATAATTCTCAAAGTTACTAACACAACGATTCACTAAAATATGATAATGGAAACTTACGGTATTAATCAATTGTATTTCCATGCGTTGAACGACTGACGATATCCTTCAAAATCAATCTTCTTCAAAGCAATTTCACTTAGCACAAAAATGAAAAAGGTATTTCAAAAAACTGTCAAAGTGACCGCACGTCGACCACGATTAACAATCAACTGGTCTCGCTGCATCTCCAAGCTCCCGCATGTAGATCAATGCCCAAAGTTGCATAGCTTTGCAAAGTAAGATGTCTTTGTGCTCCACCTGCATTTTCGCTGGCCATTCTCTCCTTCAATGCATCTTCTTCGAATTATTCACTGACCACCCTTTCCTTTTTCTTCTTCGCACTCATCTTCTTCCCCTTCTTCTTTGGACACATTATTCGACTAGACCATACCACTCTGAACGTGTATCGAACATCAATCGAACCACTTTGATCGCGTATCGAACGTGTATCGTACCACTTTCAACGTCAATCGAACGTGTATGGTACCACTTTCAACGTCAATCGAACGTGTATGGTACAACCTTCAACGTCTATCGTACCACTCTGGACATGTATCGAACGTCAATCGAACCACTTGATCATGTATCGAACGTGTATCGAACGTGTATCATACCACTTTCAACATCAATTGAACGTATATAGTACAACTTTCAACGTCTATCGTACCACTCTGAACGTGTATTGGACGTCTATCAAACGTCTATCGTACCACTTTCAACGTCTATCGTACCACTCTGAACGTGTATCAAACGTCTATCGTACCACATTGATCATGAATTGAACATCTATCAAACGTGTATCGAACGTCTATCGTACCACATTGATCATGTATTGAACATCTATCAAACGTGTATCGTACCACGTATATTAATCTAGCATGTACTTGATGTACTTTGACGTAAATAATTTGTATGGATGGGCAATGTGTCAACCCCTGCCATAAGCCAAATTTCAATGGGTCGAAGATGTTGCAAATTTTAACGTGTCATCGATCGCTGTCGATTCATCCACGGGATACATTCTCGAGGTAGATCTGGAATATCCACAACGTCTGCACGACGCTCATGCCGATCTACCGTTCTGTCCGACGCGTGACAAACCACCTGGCAGCAGACAGGACAAGTTACTCGCGACGGTATACGATAAGCAGCGTTACGATATCCATTATCGCAACCTGCAGCAGTGCACGCGTCACGGTCTTCGTATTACAAAGATACACCGCGTGCTTCAATTCGCTCAATCCCCCTGGCTCCGCGATTACATCGAACTCAATACGCGGTTTAGAACAAGCGCGACAAATGATTTTGAGAAGAATTTATACAAATTGATGAACAACGCGGTATTCGGTAAAACTATGGAAAATGTGCTAAATCATGTGGATGTAAAACTTTTGACACATTGGGAAGGGCGATATGGCGCGGAGGCAATGATCGCGAAACCGAATTTCCACAGCAGAAGTGTTTTTTCGGAAAATTTGATAGCTGTTGAATTGCGAAAACTCGAGGTGAAATTCATACAAACAAATTTTTGATATGTCCATTCCCCAACGCAGAGAAATAATAATTTTGAAACGCCGAATCTTAAAAGAATGCGGAGAGGAGGAAGATGGCGCGTAAATAAAGTTGAGAAATAATATTCTTTTTATATTTTTATATTTTTCTTTTATAATTTATTTGTATTCTATTTTATATTCCTTTAATTTTAAAATAAATTTCTTAAAATTTCTTAAAATTTGTTTTAAAATTAAAGGAATTTTATATTCCTTAAAATTTCTTAAAATTTCTTAAAATTTATTTTAAAATTAAAGGAATTTTATATTCCTTAAAATTTCTTCAAATTTCTTAAAATTTATTTTAAAATTAAAGGAATTTTATATTCCTTAAAATTTCTTAAAATATCTTAAAATTTATTTTAAAATTAAAGGAATTTTATATTCCTTAAAATTTCTTAAAATTTCTTAAAATAAATTTTAAAAAATTTTAAGAAATTTATTTTAAAATTAAAGGAATATAAAATAGAATACAAATAAAATATAAAAGAAAAATATAAAAATATAAAAAGAATATGTTTAAAGCTTACAAGGGAAGATCCCGAACCCGAAAATTCAAAAAATTCTGAAACTTTGTGGATATGTAGGGGATTTCCTTCTGATTACAACGCAATTTTTTTTTGCTGCCCAAAATCACTGTAAGGGGGTGAAATTAACCCCTGAATATTCGGCTATTTTTCGATTTTATTTTGTAACACACAATCTGTAAGAGATAGAAATAAAGTTTCAAGACAAAAGTTACTTCTTTTAATTAGATCTATCAAATCGTAAAGGTTTTATCAATTGTTTAAACAATTAGAAAAAAGTTATAAATAAAAATATGAATGTTTTCTAAAATTCGGGTTTTCACGTGAAATCTGAACTGGATGTTTAAATAATTATGAAACAGCATAATCCATATTTTTTTTCCATACAATTTCAACTATTGTTGTATCGCGGAACTGTGCTTCGCGACAATCGAAAAACTTTTGGATCCCATTGTAACGTACCTTAAGCTGCACGGCGAGCAATGTTTTTCTGACTTTTATTAGGAAATAATACGCGACGCGTAGTAAGAAAGTAATATAATTTATATACTTTTGTCTCCAATTACACATGGGGAAATTATATCAGATGGAAATAGAGGAGAAGAAGGGAACTGTTAGATATAACTTATCCTTATTAGAACTTTTTATTTTTAACATAATTATCGAACTTTTCTCTTATTTGCTTACCAAACAAGCGAGACAATGCAGGCGTTTAATAAGCGATTTAAGTATAGTTAGGTAACCTTGAAAACACTTGTGTGATTATGAATTATTCTTCATGGTGATGAAACTCTTCAAAAAAATGTTGAAAACATAAATATTGCTTACACCACGCACATCGTACGATAGCATAATTGCCACATATGGAACAACGAGGTGGATGTATGAAATCTTGTTGTGAAAAAGCGAAATCTACTGGATTTTCAAACTGATTTGGTTTCTCAATAATATATCCACTTTTATACCATGCGTAAGCAAACACATCGTGATACTTTGGTGATGAAAGTTGATTATGAATAAGAGACTGTAATTTAATGACATTATTCCTTGCATTTAGCTGCACATCGTAATTAAACAATAATACAAGATCGGAAAATTTTCGTACAAAGTTTTTTCATATCCGGAAACCATATACGTCAAGCGGTTGTATCATTCCTGTAGTTTTTTTCGGTATTGTGAATATTTCCACGTGTTGATTAGCTGGTATACCGTTTCGTAATGTAGATGGACAGTGACCAGTCCACGAATCCAATAACAAAACGCTTCGAGATCCCGCATGTGGTAGATATACGTTTGTTAACCATTCCATAACCAGTTCACCTGTTAACTTTCCAGATGTGGACGCCTGTATATAAACATTCCACGGTCGAAACAAAGATTGTTGTACACGTGGACCAAAATTACTATCCATTTCCTGCAGAACAATAAATAGCGGAGAGAGTAGTTTCTCAGAAGCTGATATTGTGGGGAATATGGTATAGCTATGTGTAGTAGCGGATATAGATTGTACGACTGCTGTAACACTTTTGGTTCCTTGTTCAGCTAAAGTACGGCCCGAATGTAATTCTAGATTGAATCCGCTTTCATCAGCATTGAATGTATTGTTTGTTCCGATATCTCTAATACGAGGTTGTACATTATTCACAAAAGTCGAAGCAATTTCATTTAATTGCGTGGTATCTGTACCGCATGATCTGGTAATAAATTTCTTCACTTTTCTTGAAAATATTTTATACATTCTCTTAAAATTCCAGATCCAATGTCGAGATGCTTTAAAATTTTCCAACCCTGTCTCTTCATTAGCTTGTAAGGCCCATCTTCGAAGGTCCAAATCATGAATAATGGCATGAGTTTCAAACCCGTCAACAAACTTATTATACATATATTCAGAAATTTGTAACAATTTTTCCCGACGTGTCCCTCCCCTGTTCACCGTTTCTTCCCATCTAATGAAAACAAGGCAATTTTGCATAGATATGAAACAAATAGATACGAAGCACCTTAACATAACAGTACATCCTTTACCACTCACCTATACAATTGATATACGGATGAAACTTTTCGAAATTTATGTTGGACAGATTGTAAAGAAAGCCATCTCTTCTTACCACTTTTCCAAAATGCAACAGCCTCTGTTTTATATTCTAAAGTCACAATACCTCCTTCTTCTGGTATACACTGCTCTTCTTCGAACTCTATCGGTTCTAAAAGTTCTTCGCGTGTAGGTACATATACATCATCCACAAATTCTACAGAATGTGGTCTAAACGGTTCCAAAAATTCTAATGTAACATCAGCTTCCATTGAAAATGATGTGTCTTCTTGCGATTTAATAAGCATGTCTTTTATTATGTCGTGTAACTCCATTTCTCTATTATTAATAGGCGTCTCATTATTATTCTCAATTAGGAATGTTGTCATAAGTAAACGAATTACATTTGCAGGATGTATGGGAACCATTTTCAACACTACACGTTTGTTACACAGAATCAACGTACATTTACTGTTAACATCTATACTTAAACTACAATTAACTAGTATTTCTTATTGTTAATGAGTCTTTACTTTTCAAATGCCTTCGATACTACTGACAATAATAACGAGTCGAAGCATTTATTACTTTTGTCGTCAGGACAAACCTATAGAACTGATAATACCTATCTTATACGTATACATATGGCATATGTGTATGTATCTTACTTTATCACGTCTGAAGAAAACATGTTTTGACAGTGATATGTCTTACTAAAATTGATCATCTTTATTTTCCTTGCAAATAATGTATCATCCGATAAGAATACTAATATTAGTATTTTTATCGGATGATACATTATTTGCAAGGAAAATCATTATTAATGCTCGAGAGAACAATAGACATGAGATAATACTTTGATGGGAGACAAAAGTAGGTATATATTCACATCACACAAGTGTTTTCAAGGTTACCTAACTATACTTAAATCGCTTATTAAACGCCTGCATTATCTCGCTTGTTTGGTAAGCAAATAAGAGAAAAGTTCGATAATTATGTTAAAAATAAAAAGTTCTAATAAGGATAAGTTATATCTAACAGTTCCCTTCTTCTCCTCTATTTCCACCTGATATAATTTCCCCATGTGTAATTGGAGACAAAAGTATATAAATTATATTACTTTCTTACTACGCGTTGCGTATTATTTCCTAATAAAAGTACCACGCAATTAAATGAAATTGCTTTGACTTTTGTGAATAATGTACAACCTCGTATTAGAGATATCGGAACAAACAATACATTCAATGCTGATGAAAGCGGATTCAATCTAGAATTACATTCGGGCCGTACTTTAGCTGAACAAGGAACCAAAAGTGTTACAGCAGTCGTACAATCTATATCCGCTACTACACATAGCTATACCATATTCCCCACAATATCAGCTTCTGAGAAACTACTCTCTCCGCTATTTATTGTTCTGCAGGAAATGGATAGTAATTTTGGTCCACGTGTACAACAATCTTTGTTTCGACCGTGGAATGTTTATATACAGGCGTCCACATCTGGAAAGTTAACAGGTGAACTGGTTATGGAATGGTTAACAAACGTATATCTACCACATGCGGGATCTCGAAGCGTTTTGTTATTGGATTCGTGGACTGGTCACTGTCCATCTACATTACGAAACGGTATACCAGCTAATCAACACGTGGAAATATTCACAATACCGAAAAAAACTACAGGAATGATACAACCGCTTGACGTATATGGTTTCCGGATATGAAAAAACTTTGTACGAAAATTTTCCGATCTTGTATTATTGTTTAATTACGATGTGCAGCTAAATGCAAGGAATAATGTCATTAAATTACAGTCTCTTATTCATAATCAACTTTCATCACCAAAGTATCACGATGTGTTTGCTTACGCATGGTATAAAAGTGGATATATTATTGAGAAACCAAATCAGTTTGAAAATCCAGTAGATTTCGCTTTTTCACAACAAGATTTCATACATCCACCTCGTTGTTCCATATGTGGCAATTATGCTATCGTACGATGTGCGTGGTGTAAGCAATATTTATGTTTTCAACATTTTTTTGAAGAGTTTCATCACCATGAAGAATAATTCATAATCACACAAGTGTTTTCAAGGTTACCTAACTATACTTAAATCGCTTATTAAACGCCTGCATTGTCTCGCTTGTTTGGTAAGCAAATAAGAGAAAAGTTCGATAATTATGTTAAAAATAAAAAGTTCTAATAAGGATAAGTTATATCTAACAGTTCCCTTCTTCTCCTCTATTTCCATCTGATATAATTTCCCCATGTGTAATTGGAGACAAAAGTATATAAATTATATTACTTTCTTACTACGCGTCGCGTATTATTTCCTAATAAAAGTCAGAAAAACATTGCTCGCCGTGCAGCTTAAGGTACGTTACAATGGGATCCAAAAGTTTTTCGATTGTCGCGGAGCACAGTTCCGCGATACAACAATAGTTGAAATTGTATGGAAAAAAAATATGGATTATGCTGTTTCATAATTATTTAAACATCCAGTTCAGATTTCACGTGAAAACCCGAATTTTAGAAAACATTCATATTTTTATTTATAACTTTTTTCTAATTGTTTAAACAATTGATAAAACCTTTACGATTTGATAGATCTAATTAAAAGAAGTAACTTTTGTCTTGAAACTTTATTTCTATCTCTTACAGATTGTGTGTTACAAAATAAAATCGAAAAATAGCCGAATATTCAGGGGTTAATTTCACCCCCTTACAGTGATTTTGGGCAGCAAAAAAAAATTGCGTTGTAATCAGAAGGAAATCCCCTACATATCCACAAAGTTTCAGAATTTTTTGAATTTTCGGGTTCGGGATCTTCCCTTGTAAGCTTTAAACATATTCTTTTTATATTTTTATATTTTTCTTTTATATTTTATTTGTATTCTATTTTATATTCCTTTAATTTTAAAATAAATTTCTTAAAATTTTTTAAAATTTATTTTAAGAAATTTTAAGAAATTTTAAGGAATATAAAATTCCTTTAATTTTAAAATAAATTTTAAGATATTTTAAGAAATTTTAAGGAATATAAAATTCCTTTAATTTTAAAATAAATTTTAAGAAATTTGAAGAAATTTTAAGGAATATAAAATTCCTTTAATTTTAAAATAAATTTTAAGAAATTTTAAGAAATTTTAAGGAATATAAAATTCCTTTAATTTTAAAACAAATTTTAAGAAATTTTAAGAAATTTATTTTAAAATTAAAGGAATATAAAATAGAATACAAATAAATTATAAAAGAAAAATATAAAAATATAAAAAGAATATTATTTCTCAACTTTATTTACGCGCCATCTTCCTCCTCTCCGCATTCTTTTAAGATTCGGCGTTTCAAAATTATTATTTCTCTGCGTTGGGGAATGGACATATCAAAAATTTGTTTGTATGAATTTCACCTCGAGTTTTCGCAATTCAACAGCTATCAAATTTTCCGAAAAAACACTTCTGCTGTGGAAATTCGGTTTCGCGATCATTGCCTCCGCGCCATATCGCCCTTCCCAATGTGTCAAAAGTTTTACATCCACATGATTTAGCACATTTTCCATAGTTTTACCGAATACCGCGTTGTTCATCAATTTGTATAAATTCTTCTCAAAATCATTTGTCGCGCTTGTTCTAAACCGCGTATTGAGTTCGATGTAATCGCGGAGCCAGGGGGATTGAGCGAATTGAAGCACGCGGTGTATCTTTGTAATACGAAGACCGTGACGCGTGCACTGCTGCAGGTTGCGATAATGGATATCGTAACGCTGCTTATCGTATACCGTCGCGAGTAACTTGTCCTGTCTGCTGCCAGGTGGTTTGTCACGCGTCGGACAGAACGGTAGATCGGCATGAGCGTCGTGCAGACGTTGTGGATATTCCAGATCTACCTCGAGAATGTATCCCGTGGATGAATCGACAGCGATCGATGACACGTTAAAATTTGCAACATCTTCGACCCATTGAAATTTGGCTTATGGCAGGGGTTGACACATTGCCCATCCATACAAATTATTTACGTCAAAGTACATCAAGTACATGCTAGATTAATATACGTGGTACGATACACGTTTGATAGATGTTCAATACATGATCAATGTGGTACGATAGACGTTCGATACACGTTTGATAGATGTTCAATTCATGATCAATGTGGTACGATAGACGTTTGATACACGTTCAGAGTGGTACGATAGACGTTGAAAGTGGTACGATAGACGTTTGATAGACGTCCAATACACGTTCAGAGTGGTACGATAGACGTTGAAAGTTGTACTATATACGTTCAATTGATGTTGAAAGTGGTATGATACACGTTCGATACACGTTCGATACATGATCAAGTGGTTCGATTGACGTTCGATACATGTCCAGAGTGGTACGATAGACGTTGAAGGTTGTACCATACACGTTCGATTGACGTTGAAAGTGGTACCATACACGTTCGATTGACGTTGAAAGTGGTACGATACACGTTCGATACGCGATCAAAGTGGTTCGATTGATGTTCGATACACGTTCAGAGTGGTATGGTCTAGTCGAATAATGTGTCCAAAGAAGAAGGGGAAGAAGATGAGTGCGAAGAAGAAAAAGGAAAGGGTGGTCAGTGAATAATTCGAAGAAGATGCATTGAAGGAGAGAATGGCCAGCGAAAATGCAGGTGGAGCACAAAGACATCTTACTTTGCAAAGCTATGCAACTTTGGGCATTGATCTACATGCGGGAGCTTGGAGATGCAGCGAGACCAGTTGATTGTTAATCGTGGTCGACGTGCGGTCACTTTGACAGTTTTTTGAAATACCTTTTTCATTTTTGTGCTAAGTGAAATTGCTTTGAAGAAGATTGATTTTGAAGGATATCGTCAGTCGTTCAACGCATGGAAATACAATTGATTAATACCGTAAGTTTCCATTATCATATTTTAGTGAATCGTTGTGTTAGTAACTTTGAGAATTATATGAAAAATCAGTTTCAGATTATGTCGTTGCCCATGAATTTGAAACGTCCAGCTACCGCTACGATCACCGCTGCTGCGACAGTTATCCATTCATCCAGCCCGAAAGTGTATGTGGTGTGTCGAAATGTTGCGGTTCAAACCGAAGAAATTCGATGTGCAGAACTTTATGAGGCGGAAGCTAATCAGGATGGCGACATTTATTTAAAAGTATTTCGTAATGCTGACAAAATACATGGTAACCTAATAGATGACTACGTGGATGACCACTACGATGATGAGCAATATTGGTTGAATCGATATGCGGACCAAACCTTTTTAGACAATAACAACGATGGCTATGATGATGATGATGATGATGATGATTATGTACATAGGAATATATCTCTGCGGAATCGTGTGTATGCTCCAAAGAGTATGGTTTGGCGAAACGTTAAAGCAAAGATTGATTATAATACCGTTTGCGCGAATAAAATATCGGAGCTTCGGGCTAGCGTTGTTGCAGTTCAAACTGACCCTGCGCAAGTTCCTGTGGATTTATCATTAACTAAGCTATTTGCTGATGATGTTATTGAGTGGGATAATTAAGCCAAATAAATCTTAATTATATTTTTCGTATTCTATTTTTATATAATATTTGTAACAATATATATTTCTTAAACGTATATTATTTCTCAATTTTATTTACCCGTCTTCCTCCTCGCCACCTAATTTTAAGATTCGGCGTTCTTTGCGCTGCCAAATGATATCATCCCGCGCGGCTGCCCCAGAGGAATCAAATTACACACGATCGCGCGAGACGCTGCGACGCTAAGTATTGCTCTCTCTTTCCCTCCACGAATTTAGTTTTTAATGTAATGCTCTCTCTTTCCCTCCTCCGAATACGTGGTTTGTAAAATGCCGATCTTTCCCGACATTGTCCGAAACATCATCCGATAAAAATAAATTATTATTTCTCTGTGTTGGAAGGGAAAATTCGATCACATATTGGTTTGGAAAAAAATTTCGGGGGTGGGCCAAGGTCATTTCCTCACTCGGTTAGGTATAAAAAATTTTCGGGGGTGGGCCAGGTCTGGAGAGGTCTCCGTGGCTGGCTATCGAAAGAAGAAAGGATATGTAGGCTTTGTAAGAAAGAGGAAGAAACAGTGAAACACGTGATTGAAGCATGTGAAGTAAGTGGAGAGAGTGGCAGCAACTGGAAAGAGGTAATTAGAGGAGAAGGGACAAACTTGTTTATTCTACGGGAGATAATAGGGAGAAGGAAAAGATGGGAAGAACAGAAAAGTGATAAAAGAAGATTATGCAACATAAAATATATTAGGAAACACTTGTAAAATAGAAAAAATGTGTTAAGACACAGCAGGATACATTAGAAGGGTAGAACTTACACTGACACAATCATAGGAATGAAATGGAAAGAGAATATGATCGTTAAATTGTAACACGAAAATTGGCAATAAATTATATTATTATTATTATTATATTTTTTCTTTTTATAATGTATTTTTATATTGAATTTTTATATTTTTATTTTTTTATTTCATATTTTTATATTCTATTTATATTCTATTTTTATATTTTTTTCTTTTTATATTATATTTATTATTTATTATTTTATTTGATTTTCTTTTATTTTATTATTTTATTTTATTTTATTTTATTTTATTTTATTTTATATTTTCTATTTTAATTGTATTTTTATATTTTTATATTTATATTTGTATTATTCTATATTATTTTTGTGTATATATATCTTAAACGTATATTACAGAAAATATTGTTAAAAATAAACTTACTTCATAAGAATCTGACTGTGAAATTGACCCATTCGCTCCTAATATTGAATACTTAAAATTTGAAGCCCAACCAACAATTGTCATAGGGTAAACATCAATTCTTAATAAATATGAAATTCCAATTTTTATTGAATATAGCAAAAAATAATTTATAAATTAAGTCCTTTCGTACAAAAAATTTACTAGATAAATATAGATAGAAACCGATCTGGCTCACGTCGATTTGAACTCAAATCATGTAAGATATTAAAAGTCGAACAGACTTAAAATGTAAACTCCTGCATTTAAATTATATCTTAATTCAACATCGAGGCCGCAATCATCTTCATAAATATGATATCTCCAAAGATATTACGCTGTTACCCCAAGGTAATTAAATCTAACAATTTTTAATAAACTATCTTTTGAAACAAAAATAATTGGATAAATTTTTTAAAGTTAAATAATTTTAAATATCCTCCCAATAAAATAATTAATTTTATTAAAACTTATTCTTAAAATAAATTATAAAATTCTATAGGGTCTTCTCGTCCCATAGAAAAAATCTAAGCATTTTTACTTAATATTTAAATTAACAGATTAATCTAGAGACAGGAAATATTTCATCAACTCGTTCATTCAAGCCTTCAATAAAAAGACTAATTATTATGCTACCTTTGTATGCTACCTTTGTATGCTACCGTTGTATGCTACCTTGTAGCCAATATACTTGAGCCACTTAAAAATAATTCATTGGGCAGAGCAGACTTTAAATTATTAAACAAAAAGACATGTTTTTTGATAAACAGGTGAATATTTTTAATTTGCAGAATTCCTTTATTTCATTTTGATCTAAAAATATATTCACTAAATTAGTCATTAATTTTATCATTATACCCCACGCATAATTCATTTATATAATTTATTTAAAAAATTGCACCAAAATTCTTAAATTTTTTATCAATGAAATAAATTATTAAATTATCTTAAATGAAATTAAATTTTAAAATTACAATTCTTAAATACATCAAATCAATAATAATAATATAAATGTATAGATAATCCCATAAATTTGTTATATTTAACAAAAATAAAAATACTTTTCATAATTAATTAAATATATGAATAAATTCATTTAAGAAACTAGATATCAATAAAATCGAATAACATATCACCTCTAATTATAAATTTATAATTATTATTCCACATAAAAAATAATTTATAATTAGCTCTTTTAATTTCGAGATTAATACAATTTATATTAATTATGATAATTGCAGGCGAAATACATACGATGGATAATGAAATTGGAGAGATCAACACCAACATACTGGCTGTTAAAAGAAACAGGAAGAGATGGCATAGCAATTGAACTGGGAGAATAAGCAATGAAGTTTGAAGAGAGGCTAATAAACTCGGAAGAAGGATCGATAAGATATGAAAGTGGGAGAAGTCTAATAAGAGGAAATGAAGTTACGAAAAGGGAAAGAATGAGAATCAAATTCTTGGAAGGGAGAGGATGGTCAAATGAAGAATTGGAAAGAAGAAGATTAAATGGGGAAGAAGTGTCGATCAAAATAGAGCAGATAAGTAAAGACATCCAAGAACAAGAAAGAGGGACGAAAGTAAAAGAGTCAAAGTTCCTAAGAGAATTAAGAGAGGTGGCAAGGAAAGCTGGAGATAAGCCGAAATACTATTGGGGGGAAGAATCAAAAAAAGTAGTGAAACAAGGGCATGCAAATATTGGCTAAAGAAAGAAGAAAGGGTATTTAGGCTTTATAAGAAAGAGGAAGAAACAGTGAAACACGTGATTGAAGCATGTGAAGTAAGTGGAGAGAGTGGTAGGAATTGGAAAGAAGAGAAGGAAAAACTTGGCTATTTTACAGGAGATAATAGGGAAAAGGAAAAGATGGAAAGAAATGGAAAGTGATCAAAGAAGCTTATACAGCATAGAATAGATTAGGAAACACTTGTAAAATAGAAAAATTGTTAAGACACAGCAGGATACATTAGAAGGGTTGGACACTGACACAATCGCGGGAATGAAATGGAAAGAGTATATTCGTTCGTTAAATTGTAACACGAAAATGAGCAATAAATTAAATTATTATTATTATATTTTTTCTTTTTCTATTTTTCTATTTCTCTTTTTACTTTATATTTTTATATTCTATTTATATTCTATTTATATTCTAGTAATAAATAGGTTTATTTTTTGCCTTTCGGCCTCAAAATGGGGTTACATGTGTTATGTGTGTAAGTGTTTCTGGGACTGTTAACTCAAGATTGTGCGTTCGTTTTGACTTCTTCCTTCATCTTGATCTTCTTTTCTTCTCCTTTTTCCAGAACCATACGCATCTACTTCGCTCCTTCTTCTTCTTCTCCCTTTAGTATCCCCCTGATCGTTGAATTTTCTCTTTTCAGCTCCTTACAGTCTTGTAGTACGTGACCCAGCGTATCTCTAGCCCCATTACATAGTTTGCATACTTGCCGATCACTTGCATGCTTCCAGTACTTGCTTTCCCACTCTTTGTTCCCACATCCAAACCTTGCAATCATGCTTTGGTCTCTGCCTCTGTAGTTTCCGTTTAGGTAATTTGCTCTCTGGTTATCCCTGATTTCTGTGTAATGTGCGTTGTATCTGCCTCCTAGTATTCTGTCTCTATTTATATTCTATTTTTATATTTTTTCTTCTTATTTTATATTTTTATATTCTATTTATATTGTATTTTCATATTCTTCTAATTTTAAATTTATATTTTTATATTGTATTTTTATATTTTTTAATTTTAAATAAATTACTTAAAACATATTATTTCTCCATTTACTTATCCGTCTTCCTCCTTCTCTTTTCACCAATTTCTACTGACAACACATAATTCTTTCTATGATTCGCGCGTTCTTCAGGCTGCCAAATGACATCATCTCGCAAGGCTGTCCCAGAGGATTCAAATTACACGAGATTGCGCGATACGTTGCGATGCTAAATCAGAACACTTCAAAAACTTGCTAGCTTTAGAATGCTTGTTACATATTTGTTTGAAAATTATTTCTCTGCATTGGAAATAAATGTCTGTTTGCTACATAATGGTTCGCTAGATTGTTTATTTATGAAATTATTATTTCTCTGCGTTGGGGAAAAAGTGTTTGTTGGTTTGGAATAAAATTTCTGTTGACACCGCATAATTCAATGATTCGCGCCTTCTTCGCGCCGCCAAATGGTGTCATCCCGCACGGCTGCTCCAGAAGACTCAAATTACACATGATCGCGCGATACGCTGCGATATTAAGATTGAAAAACATTTTGAAATACTGTTAGCTTTAGAATGCATGCGATTGTACCACTATGTAGTGCCGTCTCTTTCCCTCTCCCGAATTTAGCTTTAAAATAACTGTGCTTGTGCCACTAAGTAATTCTCTCTTTTTCCCGTCCCCGAATATATGGTTTGTAAAACGTCGATCTTTCCCGACATCGCCCGAAACAATTTCTGATAAAAATTATTATTATTTCTCTGCGCTTGGGAAAAAATTTCTGCTGCCAGGCGGTTCGCTAGATCGGTGTGGGCCAGGTCTGAAAAATTTTCGGGGTTGGGCTAGGTGTGAAAAAATTTTCGGGGGTGGGCCAAGGTCGTTCCCTCCCTCGGTTAGGTATGAAAAAATTTCGGCTGTCGATCATTCCCCCTCTGAAAAATTTCTGACGGTGGCCCAGATCTGAAGAGGTCTCCACGGCCGCTCGGCCTGGACTGATCCCCTCCACGATTATGGCTTCCCCCACTCCGCGGCTCGTGCGCGCGCAACCAGTCTTGCCCTCCCCGCTGTCACCGCGCCTAAAGTTCCCCCCACCGTACTCCCCCGCGCGCCATCACTTCCACCCGCCCCCGCGCCCCCCTCAGAGGACCTGGTCTAGAACTCTCCTTGCTATACTACTCAGAATGAGAAAAAACAACAGTATTTTTGAAAAAATATACACTTTTTTATCTGTGATTGTCCATTTCAAGGGGGCGAAAGCTTGCATGTCGTATTTCAAATCTCCAATTAAGTTTGTTCAGGAAAGCGGCATCTTGGCGCCCTCTTCCCGACCCGGCATTAATTAGACTTTGGCAAAGGCCTGCTTGCTCCCGTGAGGCGACGATCGTGACCCCTTCCCTCGACGCGCGATCGATGGAAGGGGGGTGGGGGCTCTTCCTACCAGGAAATCGACCGCGGTTTCCTGGATCTGAGTCAGTCGTTAATTTGCTACGTTTAACACGCTACTAAAAATACGATAAGCTTGTATTGGTGTTCGCACTTCTCGTTGCTAAACCGCTTATTAACTCCTGTCAAAACGCTTTAATCGCCTGCTTACTGATTTACTTGCTTGGCTTGCTGCTGGATTGGAGCCGAATCCACGCTATAATCATATAGCTTAATCCTACCGCTTAGGAACAAGGGCTGTAGTGCTAAAAGCTTAAAACCATTGTAAAGAATTGTGATTCCAAAACGCTTTATTGTAGATATCTGTAAATAGTATATTTAAGTTTTAAAACTAGTGCTTAAGACTAAAGACATTAAAGTAATCGCAACCTCCTCGCGAATATCCATTTACTGCGACGTGCGCTCTCCGTTAGTTATCTAACAATCGCCTTTAACTTCCTTGAGACGATCCTCAATTAAGCTTTAAACATTTTGGTCCTTCGAGCCGGAGAAGCGCTGGTGAAAACAGTTCGCGACCGTTGATCAGTGCCGGGTAACCGTCGCGCGTGACCTCTACCTGCAAACAGTGAGTCATATCAAACGGGTCAGCGTGACCTTAACGGCCGAATCGTGTGCGCGTTTTGAATATTTGGAAATAATGGATACGTTAATCGACAGTCAAAACGAGCTGGTGCGCCGAATCTCTCGTGCCTTCGAAAATTTAAAGAAGCTAGGTGCTGCGAGCATTACTACGGGAGCCGTCGAGACGCGGTTGGACCTGTTACGAAAAAATTGGACTAAGTTCGACCAGCAGCATGATCAGCTGCTTGCGCTGGTCGCTCCAGGGAAACGAGATATACCCTACTTTCAAGATGTACTCTACGAGGTGACGGAAGAGCTGTTCCTTGTCCAAGAAGCGATGTTCGTCGACAAGCTACAGTCGCTGAGCCCCGATCGCCGCGAGTCTGGAACAGCTAACACTCCCTGGCAGCCGTCGGCCATTCTAAGGCCTCGTTACCTCGACTCCCATTGCCCGAGTTTGACGGGAACTACGAATCCTGGCCAGAATTTCGGGATCTCTTTCGATCCCTCGTCATCCGTGACGGGAGTCTTACGGACGCCGAACGCCTTCATTATCTTCGGGGCTGTTTAAAGGGCGACGCTCTCCTTGCCCTCAGGAATCTCCCTGTGAGAGCTGCTACTTTTCCCCGCGCTTGGGATCTGCTGCAGGATCATTACGAAAATGAGAGACTGCTGGTACAAGCTCAAATGGCAACTATATTTGGTTTACCGACGCTCACTCGGGAGTCGGCCACGGAGCTCAAAACTTTCTACTTCACCTTTTGCGACTGTGTCGAAGCCTTGGCTGCCATGGATCGTCCATTTGATGCCTCAAGAGATTGGTTGGTCTACTGGCTGGTAGAGAAGCTGGATCCGCAGTCTCGAAGAGAGTGGGAGACTCAGCTCGGCGCCCAGACTAACCCCCCAACTTTTGCTGAACTCTGGGCATTTGTAAAAAACCGCATCATCACCATCGGAGCGTTGGAAAGGGGCAAAACCAAATGTCAAGCTGACGGACGCACGACTAAAGCGGTCGGGAGCCAGAGGTCAGCCAAGGTGTTGCAGGTCACCAAGACCAACCGCTCTCAAGAACCGTGTGGACTGTGTGGAGCTAATCACTTTGTGCTCTTCTGCGGCATCTATAAGTCGAAGACTGTGCTCGAACGTCGTGAAGCATTACTAACAGCTAATCTGTGCTATAATTGACTCGGGCGCCATCACGTGAAGGACTGCGGCTCGGAGAAACGGTGCCAGCTGTGCAGCGGTAAACATCACACCACCATCCATGAAGACCGCGCGACCACCAACACCCTCGAAGAGGTCACGGCCAATACTTCCAGCTGTACTTCGAGCTCCTTACCTGCAGTGCTTCTAGCCACCGCGCGTGTGAGAGTGTCCCAAACCGGCGGAGACTCTAGAATAGTGCGTGCGCTCATTGATCAAGGCAGCGAAGTGTCGCTTCTCACCGAGGCACTGGCGCAGCAACTTTGCCTATCTAGGAGACCTGCCAATATTCGGCTCGTCGGCGTTGGAAACCAGATTCCGGGACGGATCCGCGGCCAGGTGCAAGTGGAGATCGCAGCGCACTTCCCTTCTACCAACCGACATAGGATAACCGCTCTGGTGCTGCCCCGGATTACGTCCTATCAGCCACGCATCGACAACCGTGTAAAAATGTGGTCTCACTTGAATGACCTCACCTTAGCAGATCCTCGATTCGACTCCGACGGGCCAATCGAATTGCTGCTGGGAGCCGACGCCTTTGCCCTCATCCTGCTCGACGGCGTTGCCAGAGGTCGCACCGGGGAGCCATTGGCACAGAAGACAACGCTAGGTTGGATTGTGTCCGGACCGGCCGCCCCGGACATGGGCAGCGAGTCGCCTGGCGGACGCAGGCTCGCGTCACTCCAATGCTCCACCGACGGGGAGCTTTTGCCATTGGTTCGACGCTTCTGGGAACAGGAGGAAATTACGGCCTCGGGTGCTTATACCACCGAAGAGCAAAACTGTGAAGAGCACTACCGGACGACTCACCTGCGATTGCCCTCCGGACGCTATATGGTTCGTCTGCCATTTCGTGACACGTTGACGCTCGGCGAGTCGCGTCACGGTGCCCGACGCATGCTGCTGCGGATGGAGACGAAATTCGTCAGGGAACCTGTCTTCGCTCAGGCCTACCAGACGTTCATGAATAAGTACCTGCAACTCAACCATATGACTAAAACGCTGGTTAACCCGCTAGGACCGTCCTATTACCTGCCTCACCATGGAGTCCTGAAGGAGAGCAGCACGACCACCCGACTACGGGTGGTTGTTAATGGATCTTACGCCACCACTACGGGATTATCGCTGAATGACACTCTGATGGTGGGCCCGAATCTGCTTCCTAGTTTACCGCAGCTCCTGCTCCGCTGGCGTGTCCACCGGATCTGCCTCACGGCAGACATAGAGAAAATGTATCGGCAGATCCTTCTCCACCCTGACGATCGCTGCTATCAAAGGATTCTATGGCGAGAAGATGAAGACAGCGAAATGAGTGACTACGAACTGAATACTGTCACCTATGGACTGGCATGCGCTCCTTAACTCGCCATTCGCACCTTACGTCAACTTGCGCTGGATGAGCAGCACCGCTTTCCACGAGCGGCGGCCATCTTGCAGCGCGATGTTTACATGGACGACGTCCTTACAGGCGCGGACGTTGTTAGTGAAGCCACCGAACTGCAAACCGAGCTACGACAACTTTGCAAAAGGGGTGGTTTTAATTTGAGGAAATGGGCATCCAACCAGCCCGCTCTGATGGAGCATATACCAACCGGGGACGCGCTACCTGAATGCAAGTGGCAGGCCGGGGAAACTCATACAGCACTGGGGGTCCACTGGAGCCTCGCCGACGACTGCTTCCGAGTGGAAGTGCAACCCATCGCTATGGACCACGGAATAACACGCCGCCGGGTTCTATCCACCATCGCTAGAATTTTTGACCCATTAGGTTTGGTGTCCCCTGTTACGGTCAATGCAAAAATATTCATGCAGTCTCTCTGGGTATTGAACTTAGATTGGGACGTACCGTTGCCGCCAGCAGAAGCCGAATACTGGATGCAGTTCCTGGGCGAGCTGCCGCACTTGAACCGGATCGCTGTTCCTCGCTGGTTGGGCGTCCAACAAGCACCGCAATCTCGAGAGCTCCATGGATTTGCTGCCGCGTCGGAACGGGCCTATGCTGCTCTAATTTACCTCCGCGTTATTGACAGTGATGGCCTCGTGAGAACACAGATGATCACGTCTAAAACCAAGGTGGCACCCTTGAAGACGATCTCATTGCTAAGGCTGGAACTGTGTGCCGCAGCCCTGTTAACCAAGCTCATGGCTCTCACCTGCGAGAGTTTAAACTTGAGCGAAGCCGCGGTCCATCTATGGAGTGATTCTACCATCACCCTCGCGTGGATACAAGGACATCCCTCTCGCTGGAAGACCTACGTCGCTAACCGGGTGTCTGAAATTCAGCGTACGTTGCCCGATGCCCAATGGCACCATGTCTCCAGCCAGGACAATCCGGCCGACTGTGCCTCCAGAGGTTTGCCGCCCAGCCAGTTGCCCAACTTCACTCTCTGGTGGCAGGGAACTGCCTGGCTGACCGACCCTTCAGGATGGAGCCACGGGAGGCAGCCTCCGTTACCCGCTACGGACCTGGAAGCCCGAACTACTGCCACTGTGACTTCGGCTGAACCTGCAATCGACGACACCTTGCTGACCCAGTACTCATCATTGCACTTGCTTCTCAGAATCACCGGCTGGTGCCTAAGATGGCTGCCAAAGAACCCAACCACTACGTTAGGAAGTTACCTGACGCCCGCAGAGATAGAAGCAGCACGGCTGCGCTGGATTCACCTCGTCCAACTTCAAGAGTTCGCCCTGGAAATCCAGCAGTTGACACAGGGACTCCCGCTACCGAGCCGCAGCGGATTGCTGCGACTCAATCCCTACGTGGACGAGCAAGGATTCCTGCGGGTGGGCGGTCGCCTGCGTCACTCCACTCTAACCCTGGACGCCCAACACCAGATCCTGTTGCCTCGAAGCCATCGGTTGACGGAGCTACTGGTTGACGAGGCCCATCGTCGAACCTTGCATGGAGGGACCCAGCTTACCCTGGCCACACTCCGTCAAAGATATTGGATCTTGCAGGGCAGACAGCGAGTCAAGGCCTTGATTCATCGTTGCGTCACCTGCACACGCTGGCGTGCTACACCAGGGCGACAACTGATGGGAGACCTCCCAAGTTCCAGGGTGACTCCAGCCCGCCCCTTCTTACACGTGGGGGTCGACTATGCTAGACCTCTCACGCTCCTGGCCATACGGGGAAGAGGACACCGCACACACAAAGGCTACGTGGCTCTATTTGTTTGCCTGTGTACTCGGGCTGTCCACTTGGAGCTGGTGTCGGATTGCAGCACTGACGCCTTTCTTGCGGCGTTACGGCGCTTCACATCCCGACGAGGACTCTGCGCTGTCATCCAAAGCGACAGGGGAACCAACTTCATGGGAGCTGCCCGTGAGCTGCGGGAAATGCTGACTCACCTCGATGACGGTCACGAGGTCATCCGATCTGCGCTGCTGCAGGACGGCATCGAGTGGCGCTTCAACCCTCCTGCTGCTCCACACTTCGGTGGACTCTGGGAGCCTGCAGTGAAGTCCACTAAATATCACCTACGTCGAGTACTGGGCGACCAGCATCTTACCTTCGAGGAGATGACGACGCTGCTCTCCCAAATAGAGGCCGTTCTGAATTCACGACCCCTGCAGGCTATCAGCGACGATCCTGGGGATCTGAACGCCTTGACTCCAGGGCATTTTCTCATTGGCGCACCACTCCTTAGTCTGCCTGACCCACAAACGGATGGTGTTCCACAGTCTCGCCTGTCTCGCTGGCAGCTTCTACAACAAATGCGGGTTCAGTTTTGGAAGCGATGGGCGGCAGAATACCTTCACTCACTGCAGGCCCGCAATAAGTGGGCACAGCGGCACCCGCAGCCCCAGATCGGCGATCTGTGCCTGATTAAGTCCGAAGTGACGTCTCCTGGACAGTGGCCACGTGCTAGGGTTATCCGGTTGCATGCCGGGCCCGATGGGTTAACTCGTGTTGTAACTGTTAAAACTGCCCTTTCTGAATTTGTACGACCAATAGCTAAACTTGTTTTCTTACCTTGCACACAGGGCTAGGCTTATACACCAACCCCACTAATCTCACTGCGCACTAGATCGCTGGGCTACGCCATCACCTGAGTTGCTTCACGCATCCACACGAGCCAAGCAGCGCCACCGCCACGGCATTACCCCACTTAACATCGACCTGCCAATCGATCTCGAGATAGCGGCGCTACTATTCATCGGGTGATGAATGCCGGGCGGGAAATGTTCAGGAAAGCGTCATCTTGGCGCCCTCTTCCCGACCCGGCATTAATTAGACTTTGGCAAAGGCCTGCTTGCTCCCGTGAGGCGACGCTCGTGACCCCTTCCTTCGACGCGCGATCGATGGAAGGGGGGGGGGCTCTTCCTACCAGGAAATCGACCGCGGTTTCCTGGATCTGAGTCAGTCGTTAATTTGCTACGTTTAACACGCTACTAAAAATACGAGAAGCTTGTATTGGTGTTCGCACTTCTCGTTGCTGAACCGCTTATTAACTCCTGTCAAAACGCTTTAATCGCCTGCTTACTGATTTACTTGCTTGGCTTGCTGCTGGATTGGAGCCGAATCCACGCTATAATCATATAGCTTAATCCTACCGCTTAGGAACAAGGGCTGTAGTGCTAAAAGCTTAAAACCATTGTAAAGAATTGTGATTCCAAAACGCTTTATTGTAGATATCTGTAAATAGTATATTTAAGTTTTAAAACTAGTGCTTAAGACTAAAGACATTAAAGTAATCGCAACCTCCTCGCGAATATCCATTTACTGCGACGTGCGCTCTCCGTTAGTTATCTAACAATCGCCTTTAACTTCCTTGAGACGATCCTCAATTAAGCTTTAAACAAAGTTGGATTGATTTATTGTGATGACTGTAACTTGATTAGAGACAAAAAAGTATATATAAAAAATGTTCTATTAAACGATTTTATGTTTCTTGTACTACAATTACTATGGTGTTTTTTTAACTTTAAATAATAACTTGGAGCAGGATATTTCTTAACAGAATATGAATCAATTTAGTACAGCATCAAGTGTCGAAATGAATTTATTGCGAGATATCCTGCTCCACGATTTTATTTAAAGTGAAATTACACCATCGAAATTGTAGTATAAGAAAATAATTATTTTTTTAGTTTTTAATGCATTTTTAATAAAATCGTTTATTATAAATTTTTTTATTTTCAAGTTTTTAGTTTTCGTGGATTTACATTTCACAGCTCAAATTTCTTTACAAATATCTTTTATTGCTGTATGCAGTTTAACAGTTTGCTTGAACCCTACATTGCTAAAAGTTCGTAAAGAACGCGAGTGGTTGATTTTAAGTCGATTGGATTTGTGGTTATGGATTATTATTTATTGATGACTGGGTAATTTTTTCACCGCCTTGGAGGTTTTTTCCATAATTTTGTATTGTTATCCAAGCTACGCACCCCTGCAAAGTTTCAAGACAATTGGATGGTTGGAAGTGGATTAAAATTGAGTTTCCAGATTGAATCAAACATACAAACAAACAGGGGATCGTAGCTGAATAAAATCTTTTAATGAGACATTCCAAAATATACGTATTGTTAGTACTGATCTCTAGTTTATATTGATAAAGTTTTACAATCGTGGAATAACAATTCCGAAGAAAACCATGTACAAAAGTATTAAATTGAAATACACTTTTGTCCAAATTGATGTTTTAAAAAAATGATTATGTTATTAAATTTGTGTTTAAACAACAGACAATTCTTGTTGATAAAAATGACCATTTGATGTATAGTTAGATAAGAAAGAAAGCGTCATATGTTTTTAAAAAAAACTATAGCATTTATAGATTTCATTATGATCGGCGTGTTACACTTCGGTGATATACCTTATTCAAATGGTATGTTTTGAAATTGCACATTGATTATACAAAATATTACATCGCAAATTAGTATTGTTTCATTAACATGTTTCCTAACTTCACTACCCAACCTCTCTATCTTTTATTATTGCTATCCTCTTTTACGTTCAGCGAGGAAATAATTTAAATCGGACTACTTTGAACGAAACGGGCTTTCAATTTTGCAAATAAATTTTATCTGTAATATTGTTAATAATGACAGTTCAAATTGTGTCAGGTTTGGTAGCTTTCCATCTTTCCTTCTTACACTCTCGGACCTCTTTATCTATCATTATTGCTATCCTCCTTTACGTTCAGCGAGACTCTGACGCTAGACGCAGCTCTCGTGCCGTATTCCTTCAAGACTTCTCGATAGAATGAGCTGTGGCAATAGCGCGGCAGAGACGGGAGAACAGAAAATGTGGCAAGTATGCGTCAAAAATTCGTCTACATACAGTACCTGGAGATGTCACCTCTGTATAAGTTCTTTTTATCGACCGCAGTAGTTTCATTACGATCCGTCTGTTTACTGAGGACGCTTCGATCGATTCGGACCACAACAAACTTGAGACGGCAGCCTTAACAGCATTGACCCTTTTAGAAGCTTTCTAAACTCGTACCGTTCAATGGTATATAGGCAGACAAGTCACCCACGTGTCGATAATTAGTGCAATAAGTAGCAGACATATGTAAGCTCAACTGATTATACACTTTCTGTAAACTATGGGGTTTTCCCGTTTATAATAATAATAATAATTAAAAAGATGCACCAAGATTAAAAAGATATTCCAAGGAATGCCATCCACCAATCATACCTTGAATGAAAATATTTCTGTAGCTGTTATACCTGAAATTAAAGAAGTTTCGTTTAATTCGAACAATCTGAAAGATACAATCAGAAATCTAGATGGAATACGAAACAAAGCTGAATCTTTAAGCCTGCCATACACGACGACACTTGCCTCGAGGCATCCCTTGAGATGAGGTCTCGTGTCTCGTGCTGGCAAGTTAGAGAGAAGGAGAAAGAAAACCCTGTATCGGGGCATGCCTCGATGTAAGTTTCATCATGTAGAGCAGGCTTTAGACCATAGAGTTATAATTTTCACATATGCAGAGACACGATGGGCTATTATTGAAGTAGCTTTAGAAATATTACCTACTCTTTTAGGATTATATGGGATTTATAAGTTTAAGATAAACCGCTTATTGTATTATCTTGCCTTTGTACACTTTCTACGAACTATTACAGTACTGTCTCGCGGAGGGCTCGCTGGTCGCGACCGGCGTTGGGCCCGTATCGTGAACCTAATTCCGAGCATTCGTTTCTCGCTTCTTTCTGGCCGAAGGAGGGAGCAAGATGGAACGCTTTGCGTGCGCGGCGGGCGTGCGCGACGGGCGCGAGCGCTCAAATGAAATCGTGATTGCTCGACGCATGCGCGTCACGGTCAGATAGCCAGGCACGGCACGAATCTTTTTTGCGCCCTAGGCGAACTTGTCCAAATGAGCCCTTTATAATAATACATTTATTTGAGATTATTGATGACCTTACTCTGAATTTTCGGTAAATATTTACATTAGAGGAGAATTCTCCGATTTCAATGACCTTCACATATGTTATCAAAGTCATCATTCTGAACAACATTTTCCTCTAAAATTTTCGGCGCTCGGCTTTAGTTTACGAGATATTCACAAAAAAATATACTTAACACTAGAACTGCCGACGGTTTCACAACCAACGATATTAGTATTGGTTGGGGCTAGGTAAGTGCGGGGGGCGTAAAGCAGGAGTCAATTCACTTTCCCCTCACCTACAGGTAACACTAGAATTACCGAGTTTAACACATACACACATCGGTTCGCTACCATGCTTTACGCGCCCGCAAGTGGGCGCGCGCCCCACGCCCCAATCTAGCCCAAACCAATACTAATACCGTCGGTTATGAAACTGATTTCAATATATTATGTCGAAAGTTTCTTATTAATATCTCTGAAACTAAGGCGAACCGCCAAAAAGTTTAGAGGGAAATGTTGACAACATATGTCAAGGTTATTGAAATCGGTGAGGAGGTAGCTTTTCGACAGGTTTACCATTTTTTGGGGTTAGAATATTTATTCACGTATTTTATAAATATTTATCATATAATCAACAATTAGACTTTACGTCAGGGGTGTCGAACTAGCGGCACGCGAGCCGCAGTCGCTCCTTCCCCTCTTCACATGCCCCGTAGAGCCGTAGGAGAACGGCCCCCTCCGCACCTACTTCACTCTGATGAATTTCTGCTCCGGGTGCCACACTCTCTCCCTGCCGGATCTCGTGTAACGTCTGGAGAAAAATAAGTGGGGGAACCGGCTGACCGGGGACCCGACTCGTGCGGCTCTCGGAGTGGGAAAGTTCGACACTCCTGCTTTACGTGCCCGCAAGCAGGACCCCCCCCCCCTAGTCTAGCCCCAAACAATACTAACGCCGTCGGCTGTGAAACAGTCGTCTGTATAGGCAGATTTCAATGCACAATTATGCCAAGTTTTTT
Organism: Andrena camellia; assembly: GCA_029448645.1. Taxonomy (NCBI): domain Eukaryota; kingdom Metazoa; phylum Arthropoda; class Insecta; order Hymenoptera; family Andrenidae; genus Andrena; species Andrena camellia. The sequence goes on from CM055681.1 coordinate 17,042,233, forward strand.
GGAAATATCTCATAAACCAAAGCCGAGCGCCAAAAATTTTAGAGGGAAATGTTGTTCAGAATGATGGCCTTGACAACATATGTGAAGGTCATTGAAATCGGAAAATCCTCCCCTAATGTTGTTACGTATGTGGAATTTTCCCATACGCCGCTCTCAACTGTTTTTCGAGCTCGCGTCTGCGAAGGGAAAACGCCCTAAAATCCTTTCGCTTATCACACACCACTAATGGAAGTCAAGATCCCGACCAGCTGGACCACGACCGTGAGAACGGGAGTGACACGACAACGACCCCGAAGGATTTCCTTATATGGAGATTCCTAACGAATCCCCACTCATTTTTGGGACTATATAAACCCTTCGGTTTCAACCCTCTTTGCTTCAAAGCAGTACAGTCACGCGAAGAGTAACGTCGTGTCACGCTCGTACAGAGTTGGTTAAATCCAGTAAGATCATAATAATAATAACCTCATAAAATCCGCGAGTCCGGTTTATATTCTATTTGGCACTTTGAAATAGCCACTCTTACGCCCCGCAACGCCAGTGCGTTAACACCGTGCAACTATTGGTAACTACACTATTTAATTATTAAACGCGACACTTACATTTGTACAATAATTAGTTATTGAATATACAAATGGTGTTCACGTGTAAATCGAGTAGATTCGTTAAACCCATCTCTTACCCAGCGAACCTTATAATATTAGTAGCACTCACCCACTGACACAACTTTACCGCTCGAGTTGTATCAAACTTTAATTAAGAGTTACGAGGCATCACTAACATTTCCCGCGACTCCCTGATCTGGCATCAGGTTCGTTCGCAACCTTTCATCCAAAACAAGGAATCTTCTCCAACCCAGTAGCTCCCCGATTTCGCATCGGGTTCGTCCACGAAACCTCACCCCTTCTACGGCTCCCTGATTTTGCATCAGGTCGTCCGTATCCTTCAGCTCCCTGCCCTAGTAGCATTTTTGGTTGGCCAACGGTAGCCAACAGTTGGGAATTAGTTGGAATATAGTTAGCGTTTTGCCTACAAATTCCCAACATAGGGCCTACGGCAAAAACTTACGACAGTTTGCCAACGAATATTCAATGTTGGGCCTACAATTATTTTGGTTGGTTATATAACAAAAAATTACGACAGTTTGCCAGCGAATATTCAATGTTGGGATTACAATTATTATGGTTGGTTAATTAACAAAAAGTTACGACAGTTTGCCTACGAATATTCAATGTTGGGCCTACAATTATTATGGTTGGTTAATTAACAAAAAATTTACAACGATGATTAAATGTCGTCTTACAAACATCAGAAAATTTGCTACATCCAAACACCTGTTATTATATTCCAAGTTGTGATTTTTCTTTTCTTATTTATAAATACGTAATGAGGACGTCTGTCTTGAGAGGAATGTGAAATTTTAAGGAATGAGTCTAAATGTCGAATGATGATATTTTGTAGAATATTTCGCGTCACTGCGCAATTTTTATAAACAATTAATAATGGTTATATAACTAGAAATTAGAAGTGTTCGCAAGAAAATGTGTTGGGTAAGTGCGAACAGTGGTTGCTTCGTAAGCGGAAAGGTTGGGTTCGATTCTCCTCACCGCGAATTTTTTTTTTCCTAAACCAGGCCTGAAAAAGACGTGTTTAAGACGTCTTTTGAAGTTCTTCAAGACGCCTTCTGGACGTCTGTAAGACGTCTTTTGGAAAGAAACTGTTGGGCTTATAGAAAAAAACCTTCAGTTGGGCCTATGGAAAGAAACCTTCAGTTGGGCCTGCGTTGGTTACAATCGCTGACCCACTTAAAAATAGCACGACACTTCAACAGTTGGCCAACGGATAACACGTCATTGGCCCAACAAACTCCCAGCAAATAAATGCTACTAGGGTGATTTCGCATCAGATTCGTCTGTAAGTCTACCAACCTCCTAACAGCTCCCTGGTTTCGCACCAGGTTCGTCTGTGAACTTCATCCTAGTGACTCCCCGATTTCGCATCGGGTTCGTTCACGCCGTTTCACCCTCCTGCGGCTCCCTGATTTCGCATCAGGTTCGTCCGCGTGTGACTCCATCCTAGAGGCTCCCTGATTTCGCATCAGGTTCGTCCTCGCTTCCGATAATCCTAGCGGCTCCCTGATTTCGCATCAGGTTCGTCCGCACTCTAACTAACAAACTCATAAACCGTATTCCTTGGGAAATACCCTTCTCGCCGGCCTCTCGCGTTGCCACAGCCCCGGCTCGTAACAATGTAAACATTTACCGAATGTTTATTCGTAGTTTAAAACAGTTGCAGTACAATTTGTAATATTTTATTTTAAAGTTTATTTTCAACAATACCAGCAATAAAACTACCATTTTGCACCCATTGTTGACATTCCGCCCTAGGCAGTCAATTTTGCAGAGTAAAGTCATAAATAATCTCAAATAAATGTATTATAATAAAATGCGCAATTTGACAAGTTCGCCTAGAGCGCAAGAAAGACTTGAGCCGGACCTGCGTCAAGATTTTGCGGAGCGGTTTTCGTGTTCACGGTAAGCGCTTGTGACAATCGCGCACGCCCGTTGCGCACGCAAAGGACGTAATGTCAGGCTTCCGAAAGACGGAGCGAGACAAAACATCAACGCGTCGTCTGTCTCGTACCGTCCTCGCTCGCTTTCAGTGCCTCTCGCTCACTCTCGTTCCATCTCGCTCTCGCCTTTGCCGGACAAGAGTGAGACAGAAGTGGTGGGGATAGCGAAAAGTCCGTATCGTGTACACCAAATTGAGCCCATAATGAGACAATACTGTATATGCATTTGCTAAGGGGGCATATGAGGTGGGACCCAAAAGAAACCGGAATTAAATTCTGGAAGGAGGGTAGTATAGACTTCCCTTTGTAGTATAGACTTCCCGCGCTAGGTGAGTGTTCTATGAACCTTTATGAATCATTGTACCAAAGGACATTGTTTGTGAGAGGTTGCGTTCGGCCGCAGTGAATTTTTCCGTAACGCGCTTTCGACGAAGTTGCCTATTTCTTGATGGCTGATTTGTACGAGCAACGCGCGGCAGTGAAGTTTTGTTTCCTGCTGAGGAAAAATGTGGCGTCAACGATTGATATGCTAGGGGCAGCGTACAAAGAAGGCGCTCTAAGCAAAACCCAAGTTTGCGAATGGTTTACCCGTTTTAAAAGTGACGAAATGTCGATTGGCCATCAACCTCGTTCCGAGCGTCCTTCGACGAACCGAACGGAAGGAACCGTTGTATGGGAAGGCAAGTCGCGGATAGAGCGTGGTCAAGTTGACGCTCAATAACTGACGAGAATAAGATTAATAGAGCTCTATTCTAAGAATGGTCTCGCACGGGACGGTTCTTCTAGCCAACGTCTTACGTCGATCGCCAACAGAGAACTGCCTCAAAAACAGTCGAACTTCACCTCAACGGCCGCATGACTCACAGCATGGCCGTCTGTAGTATAGGCCGGAACATAGTGAATTTGGCAACGCTGTCATCAGTCCTATTTGAATTTTTCTGAAGCCTTTCGCGTGTTATGACACGGCCGTCGTGGTACCGGTCGGAACATAGTCATCGGACTGGTGGTTGTTCGAAATGCGGTGTCGCAACATCGTAGTATCCGGCCTGTACTACAGACGGCCGTGCTCACAGGCATCCCGTCGCCAATACGCCATTGACGATCGCTTGTTTACGGCACGGCCTGTAACCGTACCCATAAAACTAACAGCCGCTCGAGACGGTCGGCCGACTGCCTGGCTAATCTCTCCCTCGGTTAACACTATCGTTATAAAAATGCCTACAGTTTCAAAAATTCATGAATCCATCATGGAAGATCGCCTTCGGACAATTCATCAACTTGTAGAATTAATTGGGATCTCGTGGAGTGTTTGCCAGCAAATTTTATCCGAAGATTTGGCCATGAAACGAGTTGCAGCAAAATTCGTGCCTCGCTGGCTCAAGCCTGAACCCCACTCCCTATTTACCCGATCTCACTCCCTGCGATTTTTTCTTGTTCCCCGAATGAAAAGAGTCTCCAAAGAAAAACGTTTTACCGATGTGGACAAGGTAAAAGAAAAAACGGCGCGAGCACTGAAAGACATCAAGCTCGACGAGTTCTCAAACTGCTTTGAACAATGAAAAAATCGTCTGGATAAGTGTATCGCTTCGCAAGGAGAGTAGTCTGAAGGTGACTAAAGTTAGAACATGTAAAAATAAATACACGATTTATAAAAAATAAATTCCGCTTTCGTTTGAGAAGCCAAAAAAACGACGTTCTTTTAAATTTTTTTAAAGAAAAAATTAACATTATTGCACCAGTAATTTTGTATTAATTATGTCATATCTTTGGCTGCAATACTTAATTTTTGTATGTAAAAGTATTAGTCGTATAATACAGCTATAGAGGTGAGTCCCAAGGCTGACCATGACATTATAGATGCCCATGAAGCACGAGGACGGCCTTCAATCTACGGCGGGGGGTGTTAAGGAGCCACACGCTTATTTTCTCATCCCTGCGGACCATCTTCTAAAGGCTCGTATAGACCGGGCAACAATCGCCGGCAACTTTGTCGCTGGAGTCGCTGGCGAGTCGGTGGGATAACCGACTTGTTTCCAGCGACTTATATCCGGCGACTTTTATCCGGCGACTTTTATCCGGCGACTTTTATCCGGCGACTTTTATCCGGCGACTTTTATCCGGCGACTTTTATCCGGCAACTTGTGTCCGGCGACTCGTGTCTGGCGACTCGTCTTTTAAAGGTTAAGAGATACGAATAGACCTGGAGCAGTCGCCGGATACATGTATCCGGCGACTTGCAACAATCTCTGTGGGATACAGCAAGTCGACCCTTGCCTCAAACGGCCTTCTAGAAATGACTGTTGGCCATATGTTCCCGAAAAACTGTATTCAAGTGGACGGTGAGCAACATCGCCGGAGTGTCTAGTGCCTGTATCCCTGTTTCCCGTTCCGAATGGGAAACATCGCCGACTCTGTGGCAACACACCATCTATATATATATATATATATATATATATATATATATATATATATATATATATATATATATAGATGGTGTGTTGCCACCAATATATATATATATATATATATATATATATATATATATACTATAGTAGATGTATACGTTGAAATTTTACTATAGGATGTACTTCAATACTTTACAGTTAATTATCAATTTCTTCTTTTTTTCATCAACACGCCCGGTATTGTTCTTAATCTGTACAATTTCACTAACTCGCTATTGCAGTAAAAAATCACGCTTACTAGGGATGTCCACTTAAAAAAAACATCGGATATTTTTTTTCGATGTAATTCCTCGCAACTACGCATCGATGTTTTCTTAACATCGAATACTTCTGCGTTTTGAATTAATTAACAGGCCATAACTAGTGAAATAAAATAAAAAACGAAAAGAACAATTCAGAATCATATCTATTTATTATCATTGCTATAACAGTATTTCATTTAAATGTTCCAGTATTCCTTTTGTACGCTTAGTAAAAGCAATAGTTTGGTGAATCGTTTACCCTTCAGCAAAGAAATAGATTGGAGGGTAAAAGAATGAACAAACTATTATTTTTACTATGCCTACAAAAGGAACACTGGGATATTTAAATAAAATACTGTTGTACTAATGATAATAAATAGATTTGATTCTGAATTGTTCTTTCCATATTATTTTTGCTACAATATCAAACATTGTATTGACCATAGGCAAGGAGGATCAAATGAGTAATTTTTTTCCAAAGTCGAGCAAACTCACGACATGATCAACCAGCAGCCTGGGTCATTGGTTTGATCTAGGGCTGGAACTAATTCGAATAATTTAATATTCGAATATTTTACCAGTATTCGAATGCTACGAATAAACTTCGAATATTTGAGTATTCGAATGTTATTATTCGAATATTTAAGTATTCGTATACTACTCGAATATTTCAGTTTCGGGACCACGCGCAGTCAGCGGGCTCCCATTTTTTCTGCCGGCAAATCGTGGTCGACCCCCCCCCCCCCCCCCCCCTAGTCGAGAGTGCAATATCCATTACAGCGTATTAAGAAATTCTTTTCTTCATACCTGTTTCAGAAAAAATAATTCTTCATTCTTTATCGTATCGATATGGAAGTGACACCAATGGATTCCTTATGTTTTTTCCGATGAAAATCATACCAAATTTCATGTAAATCGGACTATTTTTAACGAAGTCAGCTTAAAAGCCAGCCGCTCGGTTCAAGTCACTGGAGACAAGCCGATGCATCCCAGCGAGTCCGCCAGGCGACCCGCTGGAGTTGCTGGCGACAAAGTTGCCAGCGATTGTTGCCCGGTCTATACGAGCCTTAAGACAGCAGATGAAGACATTCTGTTCGTACACTTACAAAATCCCGGCACCGCCGAACACGCAGATAAGGGAAATGCAGCTGGCGACCCGCAGCGAAATATTTTCAAATATGATCAGTAACCCTGACTGTTAGCCCCTAGCTACATTTACTTCCACCGGAAAACCGCACTTCTAGTAAAATATATAAACCACCGAATTGAGCTGCCGAGGGTAGTTAATTTCCGACACTGTACGTGTAACGTTACTCTAAATAAAAAACTTAGTTAGCATATCCCGATCTTCGATCACTTGCCTATCCATTCAAACACGTCGTTATTTACATTTAACTTCAAGAAGTTAATAGTGAATTAAATATCACGTCGTAACAACATCGAACTAGAAGATTCGTATTGAGTTGATGACTACAGTGATCTTAGATTTTACACATTTGAAAATGGTCATAATAATGGCTACTAGGCTCCCATAGCAAATAATAAAATAATACTGCAATCTTTCCTAAAAATATATACCTTCGTTCAATTAAAAGTAGGTACTACAAACCAGTATTTTAAATACTTGATCCAATTTTCAAAAAAAATATGTTTGTACTTCAAGTAACTCATTGGAATAATATTAGTTATAATACAAAAATTGTTCTGCAAAAATTCTTCAGAATAACCTCGCACTCGTGGCACCTACAATTTACTTGGATCAACGAGATGCTGATTTGCTGGCGTTTAAACGTCAAAGGGAAATGTTCTGTGACTTGTTTTGTGTCATTCTACGGAATTCTAAACAACAATGAAATTAAAGAGTACTGTCGGCGTCGCGTCGTCTTAGATTTCAGTCACGAAGCGCATGGTGAGGCATTCGCAGTTTTCAATCGATGAGACAACGTGAACTGAAATACGGTCCCCTTTCACCGTATAATCAGGGAAAGTCTTAAACATTGTCAACCTATATACATAGTAGCACACAGAATACGTACGAATGTGCATTGGTTGCAGCATCTGAATACAAATGGGTAAATAGCCGCTTTTGGCTGACTTCCAAATACGTAAAATAATCGAAAGTGACGATAAAGGAAAGCGTTACACATAGAATTGTGTGTTCAGGAAGCGAAATCTTATGAGGCAGTGGAAATGTAGTGGAATTAAATTCCAAGCATATTTTAAACGTAACTCACATTTAAATAAATAGAAAATTTGGTAAGGAAGTAATTCACAAATTTCTGGAAATACATTTAGTCTTGATGAATCACACTAAAAATTAATAATCAATACTTAAGTATTTCCTATTCTCAGTTTGCGTGATTCCCAGTGTTTCATTAATTTAACATTTCGCTATTGTGGAGAATAGATCGTGGTCGACGAATTTTCTGCTATTATATAGTGCTAATTATAAAATTTACAGGAAAATAATACTTACAACTAGTTTAATTCTAATTTATCGTACTAATCACACCTTACCTTTTACGTATATTTATATTTACAAGACGATATAAATCAAACTGAATATAATACTATTTAGTTTGTAATAACTGCAGTTTTTTTCCTTATTAAAAATGCAAATAAGGTAATTATGCGTGTCAAAGTCTCGATGTTCTAATCCTTTTGCAAAGATTAGATACTTAATTTACAAAAGATTCACTAAGTAGATGCCTCATTTTCGATATAACTATACCTATTAGTATTCACTGATCATTTTGATGGTATACAGTTCGCATTCAAACGAATGAAGTCATTTCATTTCATGGTCCACGGTGAAGAACACAACCGAAAAGATATCAGAAAGAATACCATCAGAATTTAGAAGACACTAAGTAAACAACCAACCATCGTTCACGGTGAAGGGTACTGTTCTGGAGCCACCATATTCGAAATATATCTACTTACATGTCATCGTTTGGCTCGCGATACCTACAAATAATATCCGGATAAAGTTTTAACAAGCATGACGAATTATATATCTTTATAGTTTATAGTCAATATATTTCTGTTATATACGGTTATTCACAAAATTCACGAAGTACTGTTGTATATTGCAATTGGAAGAAGTATATAACCGCTGGGTATAGAAACTTAAGAAGATGAAGACAAAGAAGCACCACTGCAGTAATTTTCACAATTAACACTTTGAGTGTAGCAAAGTTTTGAAAAATACTTTCGATATTTCCAGAAAATATGAATATAATAGCAGGCAAAAACTGTGTACAGAATGCGAATACCTCGGCGTGAAAAGACACCCATGCCAGTAAAAGTGATAATTATTCTTTTGCATTTACATGAAAGAGATTACAAGGGAACACCGCGAACCCGCACTCACCGATTGGAGGGAGCGCAACTTTGTAGGTTTATAGAGTGACTCAAGACAAGAACAACGGTGTGTTTCATTCAGACCCTATCGCCCTTTAAGGGGGTGAAAACCAGGGCTGTGGAGTCGGAGTCGGAGTCGCGGAATCGGAGTTCAGAAGGAATTTCTGATTACTGGAGTCGTAGTCAGAGTCGAAAAAATATATGCCGACTCCAACACCGACTCCATATTAGTAAATTTTATAAAAATCCGAGTCTGTTGAGCTCTACGTGTTTATACACGCTCGCGATATATTTTTGTTTAACACTCGTACGACGAATACAGGGTCATTTTGGCCCAACTTTGACAAAGTCAGGCTTCGACTCAGTTCTCAGATTACAATCGCCAACGGAGATTTCGAATATCGCAATACTCGCCAGTCGGCCTCCCTTTCCCTTTCGATAGACGAATAGGTTTCCCTTGTTCGGACCCAGCGAGATGGGTCCAGTCGGAAATTCGACCATTCGAGGGTACACACACTCCAAGCGTCGCCAAGATGGTTATCCATCTTGGCAACCGATCCCATTAGCAACATCCTGATTTCCCGAGCAGACCCTTTTTCCCAAATTCCGAGTGTCGCCAAGATGGCTCCTCCTGATATCAGTTTCCCCAAACATCCTTTTTTTCTCCAAATGCGTAATGTCGCCAAGATGGCTCCTCCTGATATCAGTTTCCCCAAACATCCTTTTTTTTCCAAATGCCTAATGTCGCCAAGATGGCTCCTCCTGATATCAGTTTTCCCAAACACCCCCTTTTTCCAAATTCCTTAGGCTGCTTGCTTACCTTACCTCCCACCCCTTCAGTAGCTAGGTTAAATACCGGGCCCAAACACAGGGATAGAGCAGTCCTAAACTTCAGACCAGCAAGGTCACGACGTCGTTACGATCAAATACTGTAAAACTTATAAATTGTACTAGAAATAACAATAAAGAGTTAGTAGTCACTAAACCGGAGTTACCTCGACGACATAATTGGTGGCAGCGGTAAGGGATATCACCTTCGGGCTTATTCAGAAGAAAATATACTAGTTGTACTAGTTATTCCACGAGTGGAAATTTCTGGAGGTATCCCACTACGAACCCGAGAACTTCGAAGATCTACATAACCTGGATTCCAACTGGACGCAGTGGAGAAAGAGCAGCAGCAACGTAAGTCTCTCTACTGACACACTATCTGACATTCTGCACGACTTCGTAACTGCTCCTTCTAACGACATGTCGAGAACACAAAGTCCGACTCGTACCCAAATTGACATGAACATGCCGGCTGAAAAATTATTACAAGTATGTGACCGACTGAAAGCTATAGAGGACAAAACGGAACCTAGTCAGGCTGTGCAACAATCGAGTGATTTGTTACGCAATACAGAAACGCACTCATCTGCTACAATTGAAAGATACGCTGAATGTCTGCAACTAATCCCAGACTTCGACGGAACGAACACCGAGATTTTCATCAGCACGCTCATTAAAGTCTCGTCTATGCTAGTCCAAAATCAACACTCATTGCTTCTATTAGCTCTCATGTCGCAAAAATTAAAAGGCCGTGCAGCGTTAACAATTCGGCCAGATACCATTACAATTCCAAAATTAATAAAGAAAATTCGTTTTCTCTACGGGAAAACCATCGACACGGCATCTGTAAAAACTAAAAGGGATTCGTGCAAACAAAGGCAAAACGAGCCCATTAACGATTTTATACACCGGTTTTCACAAATACAAGACGAGTTGCTAACTGCCGTAAACTCTGAAAGAAGACTCCAAACCTACATCGACATTAAGGAAATCATCTGCAATGAAGAGGGTATCCAAACATTCAGACGCAATGTGAAGCCTGAAATTTCGCAATACTTGTTTAGCCAACAACTCGATACCCTAAACCAAGCGTTCGAAGCCGCACGCATGTATGATACAGAACTGCAATACATGCAACAGTCAAGGATGTGGACTCAACCAAAGGACCACAAGATGCAGGGAGAACCTCGCAACCCACCCCGAAGAAATCCTGACACGAGGTGGGACAGCAAAGAGTGTAATTTCTGCAAACGACGAGGACACACGGAAAACGAATGCAGGACGAAGCAATGGAGAGAACAAGCAGGAAGGCGAGCCGAACAACAACGAAATTTTCAACGGACCCAGCCAAACTCAACACCGCCAGGAGTACGATCACCATCGGAAACGCCAGGTCCGCAGCAACAGAGGACCATCGCGTGGACCACTCCCCGTTTGTTCAACTAGAACTACCAGGGCTCCAACCCACTACATTCCTCATCGACACAGGTAGCGAAATTTCGATAATTAAAGAAAAACAAATCATCGACCAAAGCTTACCCAGAGGGGAACCAATAACGCTCAGGGGCATTACGAACATTACCACTGATACGTTATACTCTGTACTCGTTCCGTTTAATGATAAATGTAACAAATTCCAAGTCGTTGACGATAATTCTCCAATTTTACAAGACGGAATACTAGGTTCAGACTTTCTATTCAACCACGACTTCTCCCTTTCTTGTAACTCATTTGTAATCGGCAATGTCATTAAACGACGCGCCAACGTAAAAAGCAATTGTCGAAACAAAACAGTACTGGTCAATTTTATAACAGGGATTGGAGCAATTACGAAGGTCGATGCAAATGGTCATCCCATACTTCCAGATTCCCTTAAGGATCAAATCGAGTCAGTAGAAGATTTTGACGAAAAATTAGCTTACCGTATACAAGGTACCAATCGAAGTAGTGAGAGGATCGATCTGTTAAGAGAGAATACTCGGTTAGATCATCTAACAGAGTGCAAAGATCAGATTTGGGAATTTGTTTCAAACTCCCACGATACTTTTATATTGCCTGGGGACCCTCTTCCTAAATCCTCAATCCTCGAACACGAAATTAAGACTACTGACGAAATTCCAATACACACCAAACAATACTGATATCCCCCAATACACCAAGACGAAATTAAACGACAGGTGACAGAGATGTTACAGAAGGGTATCATTAGGGATAGCGATAGCCCACACAACAGTCCCCTATGGATCGTTCCGAAAAAACAAGACGCGTCCGGTAAACAAAAGTGGCGGTTAGTCATAGATTACTGGAAATTAAATGAGAAAACCATAAAAGATTCATACCCAATTCCCAACATCGATGAAATTTTAGACAGACTAGGTAACGCGAAATACTTTTCCGCTTTCGATCTAGCCTCAGGTTTTCACCAGATCGGATTTAAGGAGAACGACATTCAAAAAACCGCTTTTTCAACTAGCGACGGCCATTACGAATTTCTGCGAATGCCTTTCGGGTTGATAAACGCCCCTCCAACATTTCAGAGACTCATGAACCGCGGTTTGCAAGGACTAATCGGTAATAATTGTTTCGTCTACATTGATGATATCGTAGTTTTCGGAAGGACCTTAGAGGAACACAATAAAAACCTAAAGACCTTATTCGAACGACTGCGACAATGCGGTCTAAAATTACAACCTGACAAGTGCGAATACCTAAAGCCGGAATTAGAATACTTAGGTCATATCATTTCATCTGATGGTGTGCAACCTAATCCAAAACGCATCGACAAGGTGAAAAATTATCCGGTTCCCAAAAACCCCAAAGAAATTAAACAATTCTTAGGACTATGCGGGTACTATAGGAAATTCATACAAAACTTCGCCAGAATCGCAAAACCCCTCAATCAGCTTTTAAGGAAAGATAAAGGATTTCAATGGACCAATGACCAACAAGTAGCTTTTGAGACCCTATGCAACGCACTGACGACGCAACCCCTTTTACAATACCCGGACTGGACGGAACCTTTCGTGTTAACGACTGACGCGAGCAATTACGCCCTAGGCGCGGTATTATCGCAAGGGACCATCGGTAAAGACAAACCGATCGCGTACGCTTCAAGAACCTTGAATGACGCGGAGACCCGATACACGACGACCGAAAAAGAGTTACTAGCTATTGTCTGGGCAACTAAACATTTCCACCAGTATCTATACGGACGAAAGTTCACCATTGTGACTGATCATAGACCACTTGTCTGGCTAATGAATGTAAAGGACCCGAATTCACGTTTGGTGCGATGGCGACTAAAACTATTAGAGTACGACTACGAAATAGTCTACAAGCAAGGGAAAATTAATACGAACGCAGACGCACTTTCACGATGTACAGTTAGAATCATAGAAGACGAACTTATAGACGACGAATTAGAGAAATACATCACGTTTTACTCAAAGAACCCCCAGACATCAAAAGAGGACGAAGAATTCATTAGCGAACTAGTAGGGCATCCAAGGCCCACTACGTCTCAAAATCACAGAGGTCCCTCGTTACAGTCTCAGGTAACAATCTGCCAAGGTTTCCGGAAAGAACTCCCGACTATCATTTACACGGAGACACCACCTAAGATAACCGAAAAGGGCCAAACCTATCTATCCCCGCATGAAACTGACAAGTCAAAACTAGAAACCATAATTAGAATTTTAAACGACGGTTCTAAGATCAACGTAATACAAGATCGAAATTATAACTCCGAACATGCCATACTCTTTTCGATCTTAAATAGAGACATAGAAATTTACGTTTCTAAACCAATCCCCTCAGACAAACAAGAAATCATCGGGTTGGCTCATGACTCTATTTTCGGAGGCCATTACGCTTACGATAAAATGCTACAAAAGATTCGTAAACAATACGAATGGCCAAACATCACCAGGGACGTAAAAACTTATGTCGAAAATTGCGAAACTTGCCAACGACAGAAAGACACGAAACGACAAACGTACATACCGCAAGCAACTGACATTCCTTCAAAACCAACTGACAAAATTTCGCTCGATCTAGTAGGACCTTTGGACACAACTTCCCGTAATAACAAGTATATTCTAGTAATACAAGACTACCTAACTAGATATGTCATGTGCGAACCATTAATCGATAAATCTACAGCAGCCATCATACAAGCCGTTTGGGCTTCTTGGCTACGCATTTTTGGCAAACCTAAAGAGATTTTAACAGATAACGCAAAAGAATTTACTTCCCAAGAGTTCACTGAATTCTGCAGTCTTATGAGATCTAGACACGTCCTCACCTCCGTATACCACCCACAATCTAATGGTAAAAACAAAAGATCTCAAATGATTCTAAAAGAGTATATTCGGTGCTACCAAACAGCGGAAAAACCTTGGGATCTCATACTCCCTCAGGCAATGCTTAATTACAATTGCACGATTAACCGTTCCACCGGGTATACTCCATTTGAACTGCAACTGGGCTACGAACCCAATAGTATTTTCGACGAATAAGACGAATTACTGACTCTAAAACAGCAAATAGGGAATCTTAAATTCCAACATGAAAATAAAATAATCGAGACCCTCGAAAATCTCCAATCACAACAACCTTCCTCGTCCTACGAACACCTTGAAACAATTTCCGCAGGTAACCAAGTCCTTATACGTAATTACACCGCCAAATCGTTGGAGGAACGATGGCGAGGACCTTTCGGGGTTGTAGAAACCTCTGACGGTCATTCAATCAAAATAAATGAAAATGGGCGACTAACTGTCCATCATAGAACTAACGTCAAACTTTTTAAACAAGCGTCGTCTACCATTTCAGACGATGAAACCTAGCAGAAACTTCATAATCGCTCCGAATCTTATGACGAGCATGGCCATAATATGGATTATGAATAATATCTCAACGACTCAAGCCAGCGATGAAAAATATTCCATGACCGCACTTAGCGATCAAAAATCCATCTTTCTCGAGCACCTAAGTAGAGTCAGGATTTTTCATGAACAATGGAAAGTAGTCATCGGTTACGATTTTGCTCATATCGAAACTGATCTACTAGCTATCGAGGATTTGTATCAGCGTGTCCTAACCGGGCTGTGTCTTCGAAACATACTAGGGGCTAAATTCACGTGCTCTTCACGCAACCGATTGGTAAAACGAGTAGGTGCTTTCAGCCACGTTCGAGGAGAGCTTCGCAATGCATTTTATACTGCGGGAATTGATAGCAGCTCCTCGCGCGCTCGGCGTGGAATTTTCGATTTCGTCGGAGAAATAAGCAAAACCCTCTTTGGTACGCTCGACGCATCGGACGCGCAATATTATAACAACGAACTTGATAAACTCTACGCAGATCAGAAAACAGTCATTAATTACATACGTAACCAGACAAGCATAATCCTTAACGCTGTGAAAACAAACGTAGCTCTACTTAACAAAACGCATAGTCAAATCGAATCAGTAAATACACAGTTTAACCTACTGAGAAACTTGTCAAAAGAAAACGAAATGAATATACAAATCGACGAAATAATTATAGACCTCGAAGAAAGTATCGACGAGTTACGCGAACAGATTAGAAATATAGAGGATCTAACCTTCGACGTTAAACACGGTATTGTTAAACCTTACATCCTTCCGCCCGAACAACTATTCAAGATACTTAAGGAACATGAACACGTCGATAATTTCCCAGTACCACTTAAGGAAACGTATTACATGGCGCTCATCGATATTTGTGAAATAAATATAGGCCTCAACGGAAAACGCGCGCTACTAGAAATAAGAATTCCTCTGCTAGAAGAACAAGCCTTCAACCTTGTCAAAGTAATTTCTCTCCCAGTTCATGGATGGATATTTCATTCAATAATAAATACACAACAGCGCCTTGTTCTTCTAGACCCCATGCGACTTGTTTTCATACCGATAGCAACGAACGATCTAATTAACGCAAAGAAACTCAACGACCAGATGATTCTTAAGGGATATACCCCCGACTATTCAACGAGCTTCAGGGACAATTGTTTGACAAGCATTCTCACTAAACATGAGCCGGAAAATTGTGAAACGCGGTATATGCAAATACAAAACACCGTATGGATACAGCTCCATACAGGAAACCAATGCACAGTGGTCTGGATGGTGGCCAAAATTCAATTTCTCAACTTCACCTTTACAATGTCATTTTTTTTTTATGAATTGACAACCCTCCAGAGCTTCTAAATCCGCATAGCTTTCTCTTTTCAGATGACTCTTTGATTAGATATAATATTACAAAGACAAAATCATCAAATTTTATGTGAATCTAATTGTTTTAATTACTCATTATAGAACATCAAAATACGTGTTTATATCATACAGGTATATAAGTAAGGAAGTATATTTCAGTTATTTATATGTGTCATAGGCATTTTTTAGTCCATGAACAAATAGTGCAATGTTTATATGAATTTAAAGTTTGAGAAGGCTTATAAAAAAAGGATTAAGCCAGATTAACATCGGACTTTTTTTACATGAAAGCTTACACAATTGTTAACAAGAGCATGTAAATTTCAAGTGCAATCTCCTGCAATCTTCAATTTTATGCAGACTTTTAGAAATGACGCTCGAGGTATTGTATATATTTTATATGTATAATAATTTTTAATATATTTTTTTTAAGTCAAAGATAATGTTAGGTCTGATTCTTTTTTCTCTTTCTTTCTCTAGTACGGCTATGATTTTTAATTTTGGCTATAAAATACCGCTTTCCAGATCACAATGCGCACCATATTGAATCCGACATTTTGATTTTAAATTTTTGGTGCCAAATTCGTTATCAGCGACCGCAAAAACCCTTAATCACCAAGTTTCAGAATGATCAGAATTTTGGCCGCTAAATGTAGATATCCCCAGACCACTGTGCAATGGCTGGGTATAGCACCAAAACCAGAAACTTTGCATATACTGTGTTCGGACAAAAGCCCTAGACATCTAGAAATTAATCATAATTTTATACTAACTTTAGCACCCGATTGCACCGGGATCTCACTTTCGGCTACTTTAAAGCCGAACAATATTTTGTATAGTAATAAGACTAATAACGACCAAATAGTGCTCGTAAGAATAAGAACTCCTAACATCAATATATCGGAGACCGATATCCCTCTGAACCTTGTACAAGAGGTGCATATTGATCCTGAAAAGTTGCAATCCGTTGGACGAACACTAGGCGAACTGCAAGAAGCATCCGATCAAATATTTCACCACCAGCGCATGAAAACTTGGAAAGAAAAATTTTTTGAGTACCTCTCCTATGCAGGATATACAGCCCTTGCGGGTCTACTGTTCGTCTTCCTCGTAAAAATAGGATTCTTCAGAGCACTAGTTAATGTACTAAGAACACTGATCGGCAACTGCTATACGCACTGCAGTTTCAACAACCGTGCGCCTACACACCACGTTACATATTCCTCTGTTCCCCGAGCAACAGAACCACATTCATTACATCCGACACTCATGGACCGTTTATCTAGATCATAGACAAAGGTCTCTTATAAGGGGGAAGGTATCGCAATACTCGCCAGTCGGCCTCCCTTTCCCTTTCGATAGACGAATGGGTTTCCCTTGTTCGGACCCAGCGAGATGGGTCCAGTCGGAAATTCGACCATTCGAGGGTACACACACTCCAAGCGTCGCCACAACCGATCCCATTAGCAACATCCTGATTTCCCGAGCAGACCCTTTTTCCCAAATTCCGAGTGTCGCCAAGATGGCTCCTCCTGATATCAGTTTCCCCAAACATCCTTTTTTTCTCCAAATGCCTAATGTCGCCAAGATGGCTCCTCCTGATATCAGTTTTCCCAAACACCCCCTTTTTCCAAATTCCTTAGGCTGCTTGCCTACCTTACCTCCCACCCCTTCAGTAGCTAGGTTAAATACCGGGCCCAGACACAGAGATAGAGCAGTCCTAAACTTCAGACCAGCAGGGTCACGACGTCGTTACGATCAAACACTGTAAAACTTATAAATTGTACTAGAAATAACAATAAAGAGTTAGTAGTCACTAAACCGGAGTTACCTCGACGACACGAACGACACTCGTTGTCGCTCTAAAGCAACATTGTCGGCACTTCGTTTCGTTATTGTTTCGCTATGGTGATCGGGTTTCCTACTTTGAAAGAACACATTTCTGCATTCGTCGAAGCCCGTGGCCGCAGTAGCCCAGTCAGTCCAGTTTCACAAAATTTGCAATGTCAAAAAAAATGTTACCAAAGTCGGCAGTTTTTGAACACTTTACAATTACAACGGATGAGAAATATTATCAGTGTCAGTGTATTGTAAAAGATGATGATGGTGAAAAATTATACGAAGCCTGTGTATGTAACCTGTTTTTCACAGCCGACTTTTTTAGGCTTAAACGGTGAAATAACTAGAAAACTTGGAGTTTCTTTAGATAGAGAATGTATCAGAAGATTGGTAATTGAAGAGGCTAGAACTAGAAAAGAAGAACTTCAAAAAAGTCTGAAGGATCGCATTATCTTCATTAAAATAGATGCATGCACGCGCCACAGAGTGAATTATTTTGCCATTAATGTTCGATTTGTTGATAAAAATAATAAAATTTTAACTCGGACATTGAGAGTGAAGGATACTCAGGCACATCACACAAGCGAATATCTCCAGAAGTTGGTGCAAGAAGTGTTAGACGATTTTAAAATTATAAAAGAGCAGATTTTATGTATTGTGACAGATAATGCTTCAAATATGTTAAGTATCACAGAGAAAATGAATAAAGCTATTGAAGAAAGTGCCCGCGTATTAGAAGACAATAATGAAACTTTCGCAAGTGACCCACAAACGGGATAAACAATGGAAAACAACGAATATTTAGATGATATTGTTGAAGAAGTATCGAAGGTATTTCAAATTCAACATATGCGATGTGCTGTGCACACATTGCAATTAGCAATACGAGATGGATTAAAAGATCATCACGCAGCTACTCTCATTGAATAACTGAGACAAGTGGCTGTTGCAGCTAGAACCCCTAAAATAGATGCTATTCTGAAAAGACGTGCTAGGAAGGGAATTATTTTAGATCAAGCTACGCGATGGGAAAGCACTTATTTAATGGTTAAGCGTTTTCTTGAGTTAAAATCTTTCTTGAAGATCTGTATAATCAAAGTGTTTCATTAACCAAAGGCAATGGGACCAAACGGGAAAATTAGAAAGCGTCTTGTCATACCCTTATGTTGTCACCCTAAAGCTACAAGCTGAAGATTTGACACCTGGAACATTTTTGTTAGAATGGAAAAACTTAATGCATCAACTAAACAAAATTGAAGGATCCACTGCTGATGCGATTATATCTTAAATGGAAAAAAAGGGAGAATCAGTTATTGCAAAATAGGGGAACCACATGACGTGCGTGAGAGAATTACGTGTGTAGGTAGACAGGCGAAAGAAATAGACGAAAAGTGTGGCAAAAGTGCGTAGAAAATTACGAGGCCGGGTGGAAAACGAGGGGATTAGACAGGGTTCCGGAGGACAGTATAATCGACAGTTAATGAAGGGTCGAAGGGTAAGATAAAAGGCGAAAAACAGAAGGTGTGAAACGAGTGCACGAAATATAAGATACGTGGCAAGGATAAGTGACATCTACGGGAGTGGAAGAAGTAAGAAGACAAAGCGGAGACATCAGTAGATAAAGAAGAGCGGAGACTCTAATGAGCCGAGCAGGCGAAGGCGGGGAAGTGCAAAAGGAAACGAGAAGAAGGGGAAGACCATCGTTGGCAGAATATCTGGGAAAAAGAAGAGCGGACAGCGAAGGTTCGATACTGGACTCATTCAAGAGGAAACGGGAGGGCGAGGAGGAGCAGGAGGGGTTAAAGGCCGAAAAGGAAATAGAGGAAGAATTCTTAAAAGCGAGGAAAGAAGGGAGGTCGCCTCCGATGAAGAAAACTGAGGTAGTTATAGGAACTGCAGAAACGCCAGACAGCCAGAAGACAGAGCAGGAAAAAGAAATGAATGCAAAACTAGACAATTTGATGGAAGCTGTGCTAGCAGTTAAGAAAGACATGGAAGAGTTGAGAAAAGATAATAGAGATCTGCGGCAAGGAATGCAGGATTTGAGGGACGAGTGGAAGACTAGGGAGGAGATATGGGAAAAGGAAAGAACGGAAATGACAGGAAGGATAGAAGTACTGGAGGCCAAAAAGGTTCAGGCAGAGGGGCTGACAGGAAGACTGAAGGGACTAGAAAGGAAGGAAGAGGCTAGAGAAAAAAGAGAGAGAAAAAATAATATTACCCTAAGGGGAGAGGATTTACCGCGTAAAAATACGCCGAAGGATACAGTGGAGTATGTGGTAAGGCACGAATTGCAGGTACAAGCAGAAATAGAGGAAGCCTACTGGGTAGGAATGGGAGAGAAAAGAGGGCCACTGATAGCGAAGTTAAAAAACCGAAGGATTCAGTGGAGTATGTGGTAAGGCACGAATTGCAGGTACAAGCAGAAATAGAGGAAGCCTACTGGGTAGGAATGGGAGAAAAAAGAGGGCCACTGATAGCAAAGTTAAAAAACTGGCAACAAAAAAGAGCAGTAATGCTAAAGAAGAGTACATTGAAAGATAAGAGGCTGTTTATTGACAACAACCTGACAAAAAAGGAAAGGGAGATACAAAGAAATATTAAAGATATTGCCAAGGCGGAAAGGGAGCAAGGGGCAAAGGTGAAAGTTGGGTACAGAAAAATAAAAAACAACGATAAGGCATTTATTTGGAAAGAGGAAGGTGGGCTGAAAGAAGTAAATTTTTGGAGTCGGCAAAATTTTGTGAACCTCTAAATTATTGGAGGATCGCAGAGCTTACAAGGACGACGAAAGCACGACAAAAGGCAGTAACAACATCCGTTCCCCGCGCGTCTGCGGATGCAGATATGTGGGGACAGGGGGTACACAGAATTGGGAAAGGAATAAGAAGTCAAAGAGAAATAGATACATTTAAAATAGGATATTGGAATGTAGCAGGATTATTCAGAAAAGACAAACAGTTTTGGGACTTCTTAAAAGAACTCGATGTAATAGGATTAGTAGAAACGTGGATTGAAGAGAAACAATGGAAAGGATTGAAAGATAAATTGCCACAAGAATTCTCATGGAAATGTAAATATGTCACCAGAGAGAGAAAGAAAGGGAGAGCGATAGGCGGAATTATCACAGGTATAAGAAAGGGCATAGAAGAGGAGGAATCGAACGTGGGAACAGAACATATTCAAGAGAGAAGAATAAAGATACAAAATGAAAAATGGAGAATAATAACAGTGTACAATATAGATACGAAGGAGACGAAAGAAGAGCTAGACCAGATAATAGAGGAGAAGGAGGTGGAGAAACTGATAATCGGAGGAGATTTCAATGCAAGAATTGGGCAGGAAGGGGGCGATTTTAGAATAGAAGAAAAGCATGACGTAAGAAGATTAAAACACAAAGTTAAAAACACAGAGGAAAAGTTGTTATTAAAGATGGTGGAGGAAAGAGGATGGAATATTCTGAACGGGAATACGGAGGGAGATGATAAAGGAGAGTATACATATACGGGGCCGAGAGGCAGCACGGCAATTGATTATACAGGGTGTCCGCGGGAAGACTGTACAGCTGGATATCTCCTAAAGTATTGGAGATAAAAAAATAAAAAAAATATGGAATCGCATGGTTCGAGGGGGCCAATTTATTAGCACAGACGAATTTTTCTTCGATTATTATTTTAAAAGATACGATGGTCAAGTTCGTTTTTTTAAATGGAACTATTTTTTTTGAAGAGGTCACTTGATAGTGCGCTCCAAGACAAATTCAATAAGCTATAATGTATACACTTTATTTCCACTGGTTTTTAAGATATTGCGCTTGCAAATTTACTGATTTTCCTTGGAAGAAAACCCGCTGGAATAGCAAGGACCAGGGACGGTCTTGCTGGCGCCACGGCTGGCCTTACCTATTGAAACAGATACCTACCTGCCAAAGGTCTACGCCGGGAATGGCAGGCCCAAAGGCTGGACAATTCTTTTCCGTCAGAAATGCTACTTAGGTAGGTACATCTGCGGTATCGAGAAGCGCACGGTTACTTTTATTTCGTACTTGCTTCTACGCTCGGGTGGCCGGTTCTTTTGGGAGGGATGCAAGTTCGATTGGTTAGAGTTAGGAGGTGTGAAACTTGCTAGACCAAATTTCAGCCATAGGGAGCAGATTGTATTAGGACCAATCGGATTTGCATCCCTCGCAAAGGGCTGCTATCTTGAGGAGAGCCTCTTCACAGCAATACCTCCTCCCCAATGCCCACCTGCTCTCGCACGGAATACGTCAACGCATGCTTCTGTTTGAAAATCATGCCAAATGTCGAGTAAATCGGACAACTTTTACATAAGGAGTACAAATAGCTTGTGTCAAAGTAGTCCGATTTGCATGACATTTGGTATGATTTTCATCATAAAAACATAAGGAATCCATTGGCGTCACTTCCCTTTCGATACGATGAAGAAAAGAATTTCTTAATATGCTGTAATGGATATTTCACCCTCGACTGCGGGGGCTCGACCTCAATTCGCTACGTTCGGCCCAGGATTCATACCTTTTTCCGGAAAAGGCCATAAAATTCGGTGGGGCACTGCTGGGGGGTTGTCCTCGTCACGGGGTACCAGGCCGCATCCTTCGACGGGCGTAGCTCCAGAATCACCCTGTATCATATGTGCAGTGTGTGACTCGAGTACCCTCCGTGTAATCGGTCTGCGCGAAGTAGGGCGCAAGTTCGATCATTATCAGTACTCCTGCCTGAGAGGAATAGAATTTACTTTAATATTATAATGCATGTGTGTTTTGTAATAAAGTGTTTCTATCGTCTTCTGAATTCAATAACTGGCATCCAGACATCTACGCTCCTACAATCCATCGTCAATACGCCTCGTGGAGAGACACAAGAAGAAAAAGGGTAGCCTGCATTCGACGCTCGGTCCTCCCTAAAAATTCGCACAGATCCCTTATCTCTCGAGTATAAACACGAGCTCCAATAGCAAAACAGAAGCATGCGTACGGAAGCACGGAATACGTCAACGCATGCTTCTGTTTTGCTATTGGAGCTCGTGTTTATACTCGAGAGATAAGGGATCTGTGCGAATTTTTAGGGAGGACCGAGCGTCGAATGCAGGCTACCCTTTTTCTTCTTGTGTCTCTCCACGAGGCGTATTGACGATGGATTGTAGGAGCGTAGATGTCTGGATGCCAGTTATTGAATTCAGAAGACGATAGAAACACTTTATTACAAAACACACATGCATTATAATATTAAAGTAAATTCTATTCCTCTCAGGCAGGAGTACTGATAATGATCGAACTTGCGCCCTACTTCGCGCAGACCGATTACACGGAGGGTACTCGAGTCACACACTGCACATATGATACAGGGTGATTCTGGAGCTACGCCCGTCGAAGGATGCGGCCTGGTACCCCGTGACGAGGACAACCCCCCAGCAGTGCCCCACCGAATTTTATGGCCTTTTCCGGAAAAAGGTATGAATCCTGGGCCGAACGTAGCGAATTGAGGTCGAGCCCCCGCAGTCGAGGGTGAAATATCCATTACAGCATATTAAGAAATTCTTTTCTTCATCGTATCGAAAGGGAAGTGACGCCAATGGATTCCTTATGTTTTATGATGAAAATCATACCAAATGTCATGCAAATCGGACTACTTTGACACAAGCTATTTGTACTCCTTATGTAAAAGTTGTCCGATTTACTCGACATTTGGCATGATTTTCAAACAGAAGCATGCGTTGACGTATTCCGTGCGAGAGCAGGTGGGCATTGGGGAGGAGGTATTGCTGTGAAGAGGCTCTCCTCAAGATAGCAGCCCTTTGCGAGGGATGCAAATCCGATTGGTCCTAATACAATCTGCTCCCTATGGCTGAAATTTGGTCTAGCAAGTTTCACACCTCCTAACTCTAACCAATCGAACTTGCATCCCTCCCAAAAGAACCGGCCACCCGAGCGTAGAAGCAAGTACGAAATAAAAGTAACCGTGCGCTTCTCGATACCGCAGATGTACCTACCTAAGTAGCATTTCTGACGGAAAAGAATTGTCCAGCCTTTGGGCCTGCCATTCCCGGCGTAGACCTTTGGCAGGTAGGTATCTGTTTCAATAGGTAAGGCCAGCCGTGGCGCCAGCAAGACCGTCCCTGGTCCTTGCTATTCCAGCGGGTTTTCTTCCAAGGAAAATCAGTAAATTTGCAAGCGCAATATCTTAAAAACCAGTGGAAATAAAGTGTATACATTATAGCTTATTGAATTTGTCTTGGAGCGCACTATCAAGTGACCTCTTCAAAAAAAATAGTTCCATTTAAAAAAACGAACTTGACCATCGTATCTTTTAAAATAATAATCGAAGAAAAATTCGTCTGTGCTAATAAATTGGCCCCCTCGAACCATGCGATTCCATATTTTTTTTATTTTTTTATCTCCAATACTTTAGGAGATATCCAGCTGTACAGTCTTCCCGCGGACACCCTGTATAATATATACAAACATACATAAATTACTAATATTTAATATACATATAGTATGTTTGTATATACATGTACACACACACACACACACACACACACACACACACACACACACACACACATGTACTGAGTACATTAACATTCTATTATAAATGCAGGAGTCGGAGTCGGGTTCGGAGTCGGAGTCGGTGGTAAAAAAAAAGAGGAATCGGTGTCGGAGTCGGAGTCGGAAGTTTTGACTGCCAATTCTTTTTTCAAAATTTTGTCAACGCAAGTTTGCAGCGCTTATTGTACGATTAAACTTCTGTTTGAAACACTTTTTTCTGTCTCTTGTACTTTAGGAGTTAGGGGAAGGTTTGGCAAGACGGGGGGGAGGGCAAGACGGGGTACCCCCCGTATCTCGTGATACAAACGCAGTAATCAAAATTGAGCATACGCGTTAGACGCGTCGCTGTCGGCGCCGTCAGTGAGCAGCGAATCAGTGAAACATGTAGACGCATAGCAAAGTTAGATCAGAATTTATAATTTATTGGGACTTCCTTACTTTTTCCTTATTTTTAGCATCCGCGACAGTGATATAATAATATAGCAGATCTCCGGTGCATCTATGTGTTTCTGAAGTAGAATTTAGCTGGCTATAAGGTACGTATGTTATTTTATACTTTTGTAAATAATGTTTCGGGCAGTGTTCATATGATTGTAGTGAAACGAGAAGGGGCATGATGGGGTAATGAAAATGAGAGTTACCCCATCATGCCCCTCACAAACCTAGAAATAAAAATCAAAGTTTCTCATTGTTCCAGGATGGTTAGAAACTACAGTTGGAAGACGGACCGAGGAAAATGATACTTCTTTTCTATTAATTAGTCCAAAAGAAGTGATTCCCTTGTGGGAAGGTGGATAAGCTGCTAAATATGTGGCAAATGGGCTCATTTCTCCTGTGTTGATGTAGGAGATGAGGACGATGAAGCCATACATGTGTGCCTCCTCTGTCAACCCAATAAATAATTACTTTATATATATATACTTTATTTATATTGTTTTTTAATTGGTACCCCATCTTACGACTTTATCTGAATTTGTCTATTTATTCTATTGAAACCTGTAAAACTTAGGTTGATTCACAGTTAAACTGAAAGACTTATGATCAATGAATGATTCAGACATAAAATTGATTAGTTGATTATGAAAATCTGTCTTTTATTCATCATCAAACCTTAACTACCCCGTCTTGCCCCACCTTCCCCTATACGCGAAAAAGTGGAAGTGCCTATTCAACTTTGAGGTTAGTTTTCACCCCCTTAAAGGGCGATAGGGCCCGAATGAAACATACCGTTGTTCTTGTCTTGAGTCACTCTATAAACCCACAAAGTTGTGTTCGCTTGTTAGTACACCATTAAACTTTAGTTTGAAACATTGTTTTCTGTCTCTTGTACTTTAGGAGTTATATACGAAAAAGTGTGAGTGTCTATTTGACTTTGCGGTTGGTTTTCACACCTTTAAATGGCGATTGGGCACGAATGAAATATACCGTTGCCCTTGGCTTGAGTCACTCTGTAAACCCACAAAGTTGCGTTCCAACTGGTGAGTGCGGGTTCACGGTGTTCCCTTGTCAGTTTCTTATTAATTTCCAGATAGGTGCTTGAAAGTTAGGTGTTCATGAAGAATTGATATCACTATTAAAATCTCGAATATCCTTACTGTTTTCAATATGTAATTACCTTTGAATGTCCAGAATAAAGGACTGGTCCATCTACTACATCTTCAGACGCTTCATCTTCAGTGTCGTCTAAATTCAACGAAGCGAATTCCTCGTGCTCCATAATTCCCCACAAAGGAATATCCTCTTTCCCCGTTGACGCAACAGCCAGATTATTCACTGCCTGTGGAAGCACTTGATAAGCCTTCTCGATCGCCACGAATTCGCTCAGACTGCTGTCGCCCTTTTGCTCGTCTTTCGCGGACGATTGCTTCGATTGCTGCGAATTTTCTCGTTTTTGCTTTTCAAAATCGATCTTCGGCGAAGTGGCTGTTATGGGCTGCGGCGTTACCACGTAAACCCGTTCCTTGTTCACGGGTGATATCGATACAGAGTAACCATCCCACGTCGACTTTTCTTTTGTTGCAGGTATACTCGAGCTCTCTAAGGCGCTGGAGATCGATTTGGAGCTTTCTATACGTGCAACTTGGATAGACTGGAAGCGAAAATCTATTATTTAATTACTTATGGTTAATGATAGCTAATTGTATCTTACATGTTTACTGTAATATAGAGTGCCCAATTAAAACAAACCGATTCTAGGCTTAAACTGATTCGTGGAAACACGTTTTTCGCGGTGAAGTAATATCGCCAAGGTGAATAATGATAATCAAATTAAATCTATTACTTCTTCGATGCTATCGTGGTAGCAGCTATATAATGATAGGAATTAAATAGCGGTGGATTTTAGAGAATTAACGAGCAAATTACCGCCTGAGTCGCTTCTATGTCATTGCTCGCGGAACCCTCGTGTTCCACTTCGTTGAAGCTAAAGCCAGCCAAAGAATATGTCTTAACGCTTTCAATGTTATCATTCGACACATTTGCATGATCATCAGGCTCTGTCGTTGTTAAGTACTTGGTTGGTATTTTCTTCGATGGCATCAGATAAGGGTGTGGAGAACTAGGCTGAATGGTACTGGACATTGTAGGTTTTGAGTATTCCTAATTAAAAATTTAACGTTTACTATCTTATATTCCATTGTTTTCTGTCCCTGTTGCCGAAAGTGTTTGAATTAACGTAGTTTTTATTTATAAATATCAGAAATATTTCGTGAATGAAACCGTTAAGTTGTAGATGCGATAATATGACGGCAGACAGATGAGAATATTTTGAATTAAAAATGATAGACGTTATGCTCAACACATTTTGCATCACTCAACCAGCGATCATATAAAAATACATATTTTTTGCATACTTGTATTAATAAAAATAGGACAAATATTAATATTGAGGGCTTGCGACATTATAATTTTTCAACTGAAATTTCATACTAAAATATTGAGTAAATTTTCAGTTACAGCATTTTTTGTAAAGTATAATTTTAAATAGAAATACAATGATTTTCACCGGCAGTTAACCAAATTTAGTAGGTGATAAATTTGTGGAAAGTGTGTTAAAAACGCGAGATAAGTGTTTTTAATTATCTGAATGATTTTTCTTTTACGTGATTTTCAAGTCTAATAATTATGCAAAAATATGTTCAACATCTTTCTCAGCAAGAAAATAGCCATAGTTTTTGAAAAAGAAGACATTCTTGGATCACACAATATATCGATAATAAAGTGTTTCACATTAGGAAAAAGATTACAGCATAACGTTGCAAAATAAAAGCTTACCTGTATCGTCCAGTTGTCAATATTCTTTTGTAGCCTCCGTACATCTATGGAGTTATTTCCTTTACTCGTACTCCTCGAATCATTCTCTGTTGCTGCTAAAGGCAGTCTCACAGATTCGCCATTCGTCTTCTTCGAAGCATTAAAATTTAATTGCGATTGCAATTGATTAATTAGTCGAATCTCATTTCTCGATTCCTGCTGAAGATAATTATCAATATTCGTATTACTCGAGTGCGGAACTTTCCTTGCTTCTGATCGTTCAACGTTGTTTCTGACACTCCAATCTCCGTAAGATTGTTGAAACGGTATCGGTGTATAATCTGATGTGTACGGTATTATAACTTGCACCTAAAATAGTATTAATATAATAAACTGCTATTAATCCTAATAATTATGTTTCCAATCAATATTGTATATTAAACTGAATTCTTTAAATTTAGTTAAAGTATCCTAGTTTTGAATATAAAGTATTCTATTATTGTCTAATTAAAAAATAAGTAGATGTGTATTTTAATTAGTATTATTAAATCTACTCATACTGTTGTTCGTAATTAATGTGCTGACTACATTTTTTTTATTGGTTCAAATGGACACTGTGTAATGAAATAAAAACACTGAATTAGCATCGAAAAGTGATAAAACATCTGCAAATTTATTGTCAGATATTTAGAAAAATGTTTATTTTGAAACATAGGTGATGCAGAACTGTGATGGGAAATGTTTGAAACCCCTTAACGCGTATTAGTTGCATATAAAATGACATGAATAGAATACAGGAAATAAGAAACGAAAGTTGAGAAGAACAAGGTATTAATCAAATGTGTAAGGAGAAAACGTTAATTTCACGAGATAATACAGTTTAATTAATTGTATTGTCCCAATTTTATTAATTAACTACAGCATACAACGAAATTCATATCCGTATTTGAATTTAATTGCACGAGTGAAACTATATAAGTATAGGTACGTGTTTTAACAGGATTTGCATCCTGTGCACGGTTTCGACGTGTTTTTATGTCAATATGTTCTGGAAAACTACTGGCTATTTTAAAGACGTATTTCTCAAAACCATACTTCACTTAAAGCGTTTCCGCAATGCTAAAAACATCTACATTAAATACTTTTGTAGGATACCTATACCTACTTCGATTTCGTTATCCAATAGTTTAAAATTAGAGTAGTAAAAATTGTAACACTACTGTATTTTGATTAGCATAGAATGAAGTACGGTAAATAAATGGTACAGATTCTGTCCTTGATAATTTTTTTTGCTTTAACAAAGTTTTAAAAATCAATCTTTTTGGAAAATCTTGCATATGCTAGTAGTAAGGGCCTATGCACATGGCGACTTTTTGCAGCGATACAGTCGCGTGTTTCGCGAACGCGCGACTGCATCGCTGCAGAAGGGCAGCTGAAACAATTGCCAGCGATTGTATCGATGCAAACGCGCGTATTCAGTTAATTCCAGGTTATTAATTCAATAAAGTTTATTCCTTGTTTATGTTTTTAAAAGCAGTAATAAAGTTAACGTAAGCAGTGTTGTCTCGACCGACTTCATTGTGCTACTGTTGACGTCTTGACGAGACACCGAACCAGTCGGGCAGACGCGCGTTTGCATCGCTGCTGCATCGCGACTGTGCTACGCACGTGTGCAAAGGTAGACGGGCAGCGACTGTATCGCGCTAGTATCGCGACCTCTTTGCGACTGTATCGCGACTGTATCGCTGCAAAAATCGCCGTGTGCATAGGCCCTAACGTTTTACTTTTAATCTTAACTTTTTGTGCCTAACTTTCTAATATGTATTGATTTCTAATTTTATTTTTCTTGGCCATTAGAATATGAATTTTATTTTCGTGGGAAGTTGAAACGCGCATTTTATGTTAGTATATAAAGTAAAATACAGATATACACACAAAACTTTTTTTAAAGGGTGTTTATGAAGGAAATTATTATTGTACTATTTATTGGAACCTATTCCTCATAAATAATTATTTGTTTCTTATAGTTAATATCTTCTTTACACGGTTTTCTTAATAATGTATTTACCGTGTAAAAACAGAATTGAGTGTATGTACTTAAGTTCCAATAAATCATTCATCTTACTTGTTTATTTCGCTTTACATTCTGCTGCCTCTCGAGCTTGTTGCTTGCATTCATTGGATTTTGACTACCTTGATGGTCAGAATTCTTAATTTCCTTAGAAGAATTATTCCATTCCGCAAGGGAATCCAAGAATGCACCACTGTTCGGAGACTCATTCTTCGAATTTGGTGTGTTCAACAATAAACTTGGCCACAAAAATCCAAATTGTCCTGATGGTGGGATGTACGAAACATCTTGCTGATTTGTATATTGTGTGCTAATTGGCGACGTTGCAACGTATCGATTGTTGTTATTTTCAACGTCCACGGTCGAAGGTGTCGAAGATCCAAAAATATTATTCTGGACATTGGACGATAAGTAAGGCTCAGTCGGTCTATTAAAACTCGACGAATCCTCAAAAAGCGTGTTA
Organism: Andrena camellia; assembly: GCA_029448645.1. NCBI lineage: Eukaryota > Metazoa > Arthropoda > Insecta > Hymenoptera > Andrenidae > Andrena > Andrena camellia. The sequence goes on from CM055681.1 coordinate 17,072,136, forward strand.
TCAGTTTGTAAATTGTAATTTGTAGTCGTTTTCAAGGTATTATCAAATATTATGTCTGCATCAACGAAAGTAGTAGTAGGTGGTGACCACTGTGCGTCGGTACGACTTTCGCTTTTCTTCGCGAGATCCAACAATGGCGACTCTTCGAAGTGTATCGAGTCGTCTTTAGTGAGAGAATCAATTACAGGGGGTGTCTGTGTTGTTGCATGAGAATTTTTGACGATACTGCTGCTGGGGGACAAATCTTCGGAATATTGGTAATTCAAACTTTCCACATGTTGGTTGTTAAATGCAGAGCTCCCAAAGCTGGCTGAGGGATTCAAATCTGGGGGCAAATAATTTAGCTCGCCATTGTTTCCTGAATTCGGCACGAACGGTTCGTGGTATCCATCAGCACTCTGACTAGTAAAACCGTGATTATCGATACTCGATGATCCAAAGGTGTTCTGATTACTTTGAATCGGATGGTTCAAACCTCCACCGTGTTCTTGCTTCAAAACTGAGGGATCACGGTACTTTTGGTCATGAAATGGTCCTGAAAGCGGAGTTTGATCTTCCAAGATGGATGTACCAAACGATCCTTTGTGGTCTGTGAGTCCTACGTTGATGTCTACTCCTTGATTCTGGGGTACGACATTTGCGTGTCCTTGATTAATTTGCGTTCCACTAGACGTCAGATCGTGATTATCGCGAATATTAAACTGTCCGTCACTGATCTCAGGATTTTTCTGTCTGTGATCGATGAACGGCGCGATAGGCAAAGCGGGCGGTTCTAGATGCTCCGCGATATCTGTATGAAAATTTTGAGGTGGCCGATCGAAGGATATCGGTTTGTACAATGGAGGTATAGGACCAGGATACAATAGTGGATCTGGCAATGGACTAACCAGACTTTGCCCATTCTGTTCAACTTGCAGTTGAGAAAAATCTGGGATTCTGATTTCGTGGGAAGCTGCGTGTTGGGCATCGTGGCTTCCTTGGTTACTAGGAGGAAGGTGACCATTCTGAAGCTGCGGGGATAGGGGATACTGAATATCTGAATGAGCTCCACCGCTCTGCATCGGAATCCAAGGGACCTTGTTACAAGGATTGCATGGTTTTCCTTTGTTCGATGGTGGATATGGATCACGATTGTTTTTAGCAGATGGAAGAAACTGTTGGTGTGACGAAATGACTGGAGATGGGCTATAAATTGGGAATGCCGAGTTAGATGGTGCATTGAGCGGTGGAATAGGGTGTGGAGGAACTAGAGGAGTAAGGAGAAAACTAGAATGTTGACCAGGAGGTGGGCCAAGGGGAGGATACAGAGGTAGACCAGGTTGTGGTTCAAGCGGAGAATGCAAAGATGGATGTGGTTGCGCAGGGGGGTGTACGTTAAACGGTAAGACCTGAGATTGTTGCGTTGGAGGGAAAGATGTTTCGAAGTGTGGTGGCGATATCAACAGTGGAGGGGAAGGGGCGCCAAAACCAAAGGGATTCAACCAGTTCATGAATTTTGAAAAGTATCCTGGGCCTTCCGTTGATTGAGGATTAGCTACCCTTCCAGATCTCACTGGTTGGTGTCGTGGTGGCGGAGGTGGGACGAGATATTCGTTCAGCGCGATCCTCCGATTACGTTGGGTAAAATTTGGACCATTTCTGAAGGATGATCCTCCTCGATCATTTTTCAGAGCTGACGCTGTGCTGCATAGAAATATCAGCAGCAATAATATCGAGAAAACCTGAAACCATATAAGTTGATGGTTGGATTGAAATTCAATGCTGCAGTTGTCTATTTTTATCTTGTAAAACCACAGTTGCGCTAATTGAATTATACTGTAATTTAATTACTTTTCAAACTTTTCAATTAATTCAATTCCTAATTATTGCAATCATGCGTGTAATTGAATTACAATGTAATTGAAATACAATCTAATTAAATTACAGCTCAGAACTCTGAAGCAGTGAGATAAATGATTATATTTATCTTTCATGTCTATACGAAGCAACCTCAGTGACAAAATGTTTGAAAAAAGAATGTTCATCAAAACCAATGTAAAGTTGGATGATAATTAAAATGAATCTGTCATCAATCGAATTGGCCCAATTAGTGATTAGTGGTGAACTAAAAATATTATTTTTTCCAGTTTTTTCCTATTAGGTGATGTATTTCTCTGTATTTCATCTGTATTAATTTTTTTACTTGAGACGCATTAGGTGATTGCCGTTATTTTTCCCTTTATATATTGTAAGTTAGGTAGAACAGGTACATGTTTCTTGTTTTACATTTGTTTGAATGTGGAAAAAATGTAACAAAGAAGTTTATTTCTCTTTATATATTATACATTTATGAATAATACCATATTCATCACTCATAATAATTTTTTTCTCTTCGAATCCTTTACCTACATATTTCTTTCCCACCTCTTATTACCTCTCAATTTTGTTACCTCTTAATTCGTAATTACATTGTACTTTGTAATTGTACTTCAATTGCAATTATGAATTGCGATGTAATTTAATTGAATGAGAGATCTGAATTACGAATTACAATATAATTGAATACGATGTAATTAAATTATTTTGTAATTATAATCCATGGAGTAATTCAATTGTAATTCTGCACAATTCTGTGTAAAACCAGAGATTTAGCTCACAATCAGTTTACTTTGTTTAATGAGATAATATTAGTCATTCGATTGTACGAAAGACACGCTGGATTAATCGAATACTACAGCACGCTGAACGCGTGCGTGTAATGTAGTAATAATTAATATTAACACTAAGATTCATCTTTCTAATGAGTTATATAAATCTACGACGGTATATCTATACTTAGAAAATATATACTTCTCACGGTAGTCAATAACCATGGAAAATAAACACAGAGTAAACTGAAGTGGGTCACTTCCTGAGAAACATTCAGAAGCGCTTTGAATTATTCCAGAACCATGTTACAATTCCGCTGGAACTAAACGATTACACTAATTCCATGTTTCCGTAGAATTGTTCCAAACTGTTTTTATCTTTTTATTTAGCAGTTATTTACACTATCCCCGATAAAACAAACAGTTTGAACACAACGCAAGTTATACTAATACTTGTCAATACACATTAATGCATTTTTCTTAATTGAAATAAATACAATATTACTTTTCTGGATATTGTAACAAGAAGTTCAGTAAGCATATATAGAAGAAAATATTGATGACTAAACATAAAGAAAAATAAGAAAATGTTGTATTATTTACGAACATGCACATAAATGGACATAACAATAATACGACTAATCTCTGTTCGATTATAAGATTTTCGAATTAATATTTAATGAAACTTTTCGGAGGGAGGTCAGAAGTGAAAGGGGCACAAGTGTGGCATAAAATCAAGTGCAGTGAAGATTTGAGCGACCAACTATTGCCTTCGGGTTTCTCACGAGCCACAGATTCAATGGTGTTCCCGTGGAACCCCACGTGCTATTTTACGTCTGCTGTGAAATATGCGGATGTGTGAGAGACAACGAGAGTACTCGCGGATGACCGTACTTGCCGCAAAGAACCGGAACTGCATAAGAAAGTGAAGAAACAAAAAATGTAGTACCGTCACTTCATATCACTTTTAAACCTGGTAACGTCGGACTTACTTGGTTTTATATTTCTAGCAATAAATGAATAATTTTGTCAATCGGAAAGAGACGTGGTTTTACATTCATCGTTGCAAAATTTCAGAGTAAGTAACGTATTTAGAATTTAAGAATAAGTAATAAGTAAAAGAATAAATGATTGATTCAATTTATTAAGTATTTGAAATTGATACTTAGACATCAATTTTGCGTAGTTGAAACAAATGGATTTGAAAATTTTAATGAGCCAAATAACTTATTTCTTGTTTTTAACAAGTAACATTTTACGCACATAAGATTTTTATAAAATGAATAAAGTTACGTAAGTTTTGTAGGAAATGTTATTTTGAATTTTATTATTCGTTTGCAAAAAAAATCAGTATTCGATAAAATTAGTAATTATGTGAAAATTGAAGTTGTTTGTACAATATTTTAGATTATAGTTTAAGAGAATGGTTAATGCGAACGAACTCTCTGAATTGTTATTAAATATTTAGAAAGTGTACAGTAACATGCGTAGTTCAACGTTGAATGATTTAATGTATTAAATTTTTTACTAGTTTAATTAATTATGTTTATTCTGTACTTCAAACCAAGTTTCTAAAGGTATCCCTCAATTTTATTAATTATTCTATGTTTCATAGCTCTCGTTACAATTCTTTTGTTACATACTCAGAATTAAGTATAATAAATATTATTATTTCTCTTATGCCGAAGAAATATGTACATTACCACAATAAAATACATATATTGTGTGTCTTTTTAGTATACTTTATAAAACTGTGATGATAACAATATTCTGTTTGGTTAATAATTTTGAAGCACAAAATAGCAAAGGATGATTGTAAATGTTACTTTAACGTAAGAAGTGTTTATATGAAGTAAAGCAACTCAATTTATGTAAGAATTTTGATGAATTTAAATTACATCGTAAAATTTCTATCAGTAACTGAGGTACTGAATGAATAACAAAATCATCTATATACTTTTTATTTGTAAAAATTTGGGTAAAAATCTGTAAAAAAGTAAACACAATCAAAGAAAACTTCTGTGTACCATTTGTTTCCTAACGATATATCACATTTCAACTTTTTAATAAAAATCATCCGCATTCGAACATTCTTGAAGTAAACGCAATTAATCATAACAACCTCTATTCTTGTATTAACCTTCTGATCAATGAAAACGAATCAAAGCAAAAATATAACTTCACGTAGAAAAATATAACTTTACATTTGTCTTCAAAGTTCAATATGACAGTTTGATGAGCTGAGAATTCTCCAAGCACTTGTTTAAAGCTATTATCATTGAGTCAATCTTCTTTTCCAACTACAAAATTTAAGAAACATTTATTCTCACAAGGAAACGTTCCCAACCCGAAAATCCTGATTTTAATTAAACTTCCTGTGAATACAGAGTTCAAAGGTGTCGCGTGTTTTCGTTTTCTTAATATAACTTTGTAACGGTGTGAGATGGAACAAAACTTTAAATATAAGAATTGACCGGGTTTTTACACTCTGTCACACTATCAAACGAAAAATAAAGTTATATTAAGAAACGAAAAACGCGACAATTTTAAGGGCTGATTCGCCCCTTCAGAGTGAATTTCCGCCGAAATAAAATTGCTCCTTGCATAACCCAATATACTCTAAATTCACACAGAGTTTCATTAAAGTCAGAATTTCAGGGTTGGGAACGTTTCCTTGTTAATTGAGCAAATAATTCAGCTGTTCAAGTGACATTATCGTCTAACCCTCGTTACCGAGAACTGGCATGTAGATAATCACAAAAAATTTCGAGGTGTTTCATTGAAGAGTAGGTGGTTCACATAGGGGGGCAGTACGAGTGTATAGAAGAGACAGTCTAGTAGCAGGGGTAATGTAGGTAAGTGGGCTGTGGGTATTACGAGAGTCGACCTATAGTGAGAAGATGTAATATGCGGTTGCATGTAATCTGTATAATGCGCGTTGGCTGAGGTGTTGCACGCGTGCATGTGAGGGCCACATACATTTATATACGGGAACGAATGTCGACGCTAATCGGGACTAGCCAATGCCAATAATGAACCTGCAATTTTGTTTCGCACAGGTCACTTGAAATAATATCGAATTGAATTTTGAAATAATATCGTCACGTATGAAATGCATTTTCTGCCAGCTACTAGAAATCCGTCTCTAATGGCAAGATAATAAAAAAAAGTTCATAGATATACCTATGCATAGTCGATAATGTTCAGTTTTTCAGTTACGCGCTGTTTTGTTTTCTCAAAACACCAAACACTTGTATCATATTATGGAAAGGTAATTGCCCAATAGCAACGCTTTACAAATGAGGCATTGAGAGCAACAATCGACTAACCCATATTTTTTTCCGAAATTGAGTTAGTAGCAATAATGTATTTCAATAGACACTACTAATCATGTATAAAATAGGAAAAGTGATTTTTTTTCAATGTGGATTAGTCCGTTGTTGCTCTCAGTACCTCAAATAATATTGAAATCAGTTTTAAATTTGTACTGTATTAAATACGTTTAGAATTTTAATATAATATTGATATGTTAAAATTATGGAAAATAATACAATAGTTCCGGTATACATACGTTCGATAGACAAGTTTTTCAGTTATAAACAAATTTTTTAAATACAAGCATATAAAACAATTTTGTATAACTCGTCCTCCTATATCCAAATTGTTATTATGAGTAGAAATCTTGAGAATTTTAATATATTTTTGAAGGTAGTTGGGCTGTGTGTGAGGATATTGGAACAATAGTGCACAATATTGCAGAGTGGAGTTTTTGTTGCCTTTTGTTTCTCTTGTAGAACATTTTTTCCAAATACTATGTACCATTGTTCTAAAATATCAAACATTACAAATCGTAATGTCTTATCTGTTAAAAGTTCCGTATAGATAAGTGAAAATGTAAAAATCTTAATTGTCTAGAAGAAACAAGCCCTGACGGTTTCAACACAGCAACTAAAGTAGAAGAGAACATTGCAGAGACGAGCAAAGTCAACTATCGTAATTAAAACCTTCCACACTATGAATTCGACGTACTATACGTCAGAAAATGATGGATTTGAAGCGCATATTTGACTCTCCAGGTATCGTATTCAGCAATTCAAGTTGTTGTTGAAAGAATGGAAAGTATTCAAGAAAAAGTCTTTTTCTGAACACATTAACCCTTTAGCGCCAAACGTATCATATATGATACATTCTTTTTTTGCCGTTTTGCCGGTTGCTCTTCGCAATTCGCTGTTTGCAATGGTTTAAGTAGTACATATTTAGCGTAGTTTTATTCATGGAAGAAAGCTGGACCTACCTGAACTTTGTATTCATTGGTTTTATGCATTTTAACCACTGAAAAAAAATAAATAAGAAAATAAAAAAAATTATAAAAATATATAAATTCGGGCCATTTTTAACGATAAAGAGAAAACGGAATATTATTCCTTCAACGGGATCTAGGTGCGGGCGCTAAAGGGTTAAATAATTAATATCATTTTCAATTCTATTTCTTAATTTTCTTTCATCTATTTAAGAAGAAGATTAAAACACAACTAGTATCCCTAACAAATTACAAGTTCTTCTATTTTGTCTCAAATTTTTTACATTCACAATAATGGAGTAAAAAAATGAATAAAATAATAAAAGTTTTTAAACGTAAAGTATTTCATATAAGGAAAGACATTAACAAAGCCATGCTATTGTCCATGCTATGAAATATTCATTTAGGTATAATTAAATATACACCTATTATTAAAAACTTGTTTCTTAGGTAACCGATGCACGTTTGACGAGTTGCATCGGTGTTTAATAAATAAGGACATAAGGACCTAAGCTTATTCTAAGAAAATGTGTATTGACACTGTGATAAGGTGAAGAAACGTGCAAACGGAAAGCGACAGATTTAGGTCGTGGACGGAAGAGTTTCGCTCCTCTGTTGGCACTATGCCAAACGACGAGTATTATTCGAAAGCGCTGGGCACGTACACATGTATTTTCCTCGCATGATTCAAGTCGCCCTTGTTAGATCATGCGCGATTGGCAATTCACATTGGGTACGAGTCAGTTATGACTTTCGACCATTTTTGCAAACGGGCATGTGTCAATTTAAATTGCCACTTTCTTGGAACTCCGCCGTAACTCTAGCGTAACAATCTGCGATTGTTTTAAACAGACGTTTGAACGCTCCAATATAAATATTTGAAGCAATACACAGTTCAAGAATGCCACTCGGTGTGTGTACTGTACGATCAGTGGATTATGAAAACTGTGATGAGGTTGTTTACCCTTTTCATTCTTTTTTCATGTTACTGAGAATGTAAAAGTGTTATAAATATATTAGGTTATCAAAGTTTTCTCGTATTTTCTAAAGGAACTCAAAGACACGTTTTATATATAAACTAGAACTTTTGGTACGTTTAACTGGATTTTGGTGTACTAACTATCAAATACTTGTGTATGAACTTGTGGCATTGAAGAAAACGAGAAAACTTTTTAGACAATCTAATACTTTGCTCATTAAGTATTAGAAATGCAAGTTATAATAATTTTGAGAAAGTAATTATAATTACGTTGATGGTAGATCATAATACTGATGATTTCATATTTTCTTACGGACACGAAGCGGGCAATGTTTTTAATTACTATAACAAATTTCAATATTTTAGTACTATTACTTTACCATTTGTTGTCCTCATCATGTAAAGTTGCAATAGGTGTATGTAATAATATTTATTCTACGAAACTGTCTATAGTATACTAAATAATTCTCTTTCTTGCAAGTGGTGGTCATTATACAATAGAATTATCCGAACCTCGTTTAACCAAATCGTCGATTATGCAAACCAGAGCTGCATCATCGCTATCCCCACCACTTCTGCAAACCAGTGTAGCGGTAACGATTGATTGTTTGATTTTTGCGTAATATACATTACATTTCAAGTTACAGTAGCAGTACTCTTGTATTTAATAACTAATTTTAGGTGTAATTCCTATAGTTATAAACTGGGCAAGTACATGCGTGATTCATTCTCCAAACTGTTTGATTATCCGAACAATTCGGATTTCCGAACTACCCCGATTTCATACAGTTCGGATTTCCGAACTACCCCGATTTCATACAGTTCGGATAATTGACGCTTTACTGTATTATCTTCTCTTCATTTTGTACGTAAAATTAAGGAAGAATTCAGTTTATACATTTGTACTATTAACTAAAATTCATTTCTCAAGTTATCCCTTGCTGTTGGTTTCACTCATACTAGTTCCTTATACAGGGTGTTTCGCTACAGGTGGTGAATCTCTTAGGTGGTAATTCTACAGGCCAAAATAACACGAAAATATAGAATACAATTTTTCAATATCGCGCTTCGCTTTCGAGAAAATTGATTTTGAATAACAGCTAAATTCGCGTTCACCAAAGTATTTTCATCCTATTTTGACTTGTAAAATCACCACCTAAAGGCTCGTATAGAACGGGCAACAATCGCCGGCAACTTGGTCTCTGGAGTCGCTGGCGAGTCGGTGGGACAACCGACCTGTCTCCAGCGACTTGTATTCGGCGACTTTTATCCGGCGACTTGTGTCCGGCAACTCGTGTCTGGCGACTCGTCCTTTAAAGGTTAAGAGATACGAATAGACCTGGCACAGTCGCCGAATACATGTATCCAGCGACTTGCAACAATCTCTGTGGGATACAGCAAGTCGACCCTTGCCTCAAACGGCCTTCTAGAAATGACTGTTGGCCATATGTTCCCGAAAAACTGTATTCAAGTGGACGGTGAGCAACATCGCCGGAGTGTCTAGTGCCTGTATCCCTGTTTCCCGTTCCGAATGGGAAACATCGCCGACTCTGTGGCAACACACCATCTATATATATATATATATATATATATATATATATATATATATATATATAGATGGTGTGTTGCCACCAATATATATATATATATATATATATATATATATAGATGGTGTGTTGCCACCAATATATATATATATATATATATATATATATATATATATATATATATACTATAGTAGATGTATACGTTGAAATTTTACTATAGGATGTACTTCAATACTTTACAGTTAATTATCAATTTCTTCTTTTTTTCATCAACACGCCCGGTATTGTTCTTAATCTGTACAATTTCACTAACTCGCTATTGCAGTAAAAAATCACGCTTACTAGGGATGTCCACTTAAAAAAAACATCGGATATTTTTTTTCGATGTAATTCCTCGCAACTACGCATCGATGTTTTCTTAACATCGAATACTTCTGCGTTTTGAATTAATTAACAGGCCATAACTAGTGAAATAAAATAAAAAACGAAAAGAACAATTCAGAATCATATCTATTTATTATCATTGCTATAACAGTATTTCATTTAAATGTTCCAGTATTCCTTTTGTACGCTTAGTAAAAGCAATAGTTTGGTGAATCGTTTACCCTTCAGCAAAGAAATAGATTGGAGGGTAAAAGAATGAACAAACTATTATTTTTACTATGCCTACAAAAGGAACACTGGGATATTTAAATAAAATACTGTTGTACTAATGATAATAAATAGATTTGATTCTGAATTGTTCTTTCCATATTATTTTTGCTACAATATCAAACATTGTATTGACCATAGGCAAGGAGGATCAAATGAGTAATTTTTTTCCAAAGTCGAGCAAACTCACGACATGATCAACCAGCAGCCTGGGTCATTGGTTTGATCTAGGGCTGGGACTAATTCGAATAATTTAATATTCGAATATTTTACCAGTATTCGAATGCTACGAATAAACTTCGAATATTTGAGTATTCGAATGTTATTATTCGAATATTTAAGTATTCGTATACTACTGGAATATTTCAGTTTCGGGACCACGCGCAGTCAGCGGGCTCCCATTTTTTCTGCCGGCAAATCGTGGTCGACCCCCCCCCCCCCCCCCCTCCCAGTCGAGAGTGCAATATCCATTACAGCGTATTAAGAAATTCTTTTCTTCATCGTATCGAATGGGATTCCTGGCATTCTCTCGATTAAAATCATACCAAATGTCATGTAAATCGGACTACTTTTACATAAGGAATACAAATCCGATTTGGTGCAAAATCCGGTGCAAAAGTAATCCGATTTGTATGACATTTGGTATGATTTTCATCAGAAAAACATAAGGAATCCATTGGTGTCACTTCCATACCCTTATGATAAATAATAAAGAATTTCTTACTACGCTGAAATGAACATTTCGCCTTCGACTGCGGGGGGTCGACCTGGAATCGCTGCGGTCGGCCGAGGATTCATACCTGTTTCAGAAAAAATAATTCTTCATTCTTTATCGTATCGATATGGAAGTGACACCAATGGATTCCTTATGTTTTTTCCGATGAAAATCATACCAAATTTCATGTAAAGCGGACTATTTTTAACGAAGTCAGCTTGAAAGCCAGCCGCTCGGTTCAAGTCGCTGGAGACAAGTGGATGCATCCCAGCGAGTCCGCCTGGCGACCCGCTGGAGTTGCTGGCGACAAAGTTGCCAGCGATTGTTGCCCAGTCTATACGAGCCTTAAGATGCTTACCGCCTGTAGCGTAACATCCTGTATATCTCATCGATCTTCTGAGTAATTAACTCATGCGTAAAGCTGTACAAGTGTGTGGTAGTCTCGAGAAACAAAAGTACCGTTTTATATCATGTTATGATTCTTGTAAAATTCTGTTAAAGCAATTTGGATAAATACTTGTTGCACGTATTGCAATACATAGGAAATAACTTGGAAATTTAATAAAAATTAATCTGGATTTAATTTAAAATTTTATTTTATACCAGGCGGCCACGAAAATTTTTAATGCTTTGTAACTACTTTCATTCGCATATTTGTGAATATTACAAATTTTAAACATAGGTACACGTGCTTAATATTTTTGCCTCATAATATACAAGAAATTAATAATCTTTGTTACTTCAATCAAATATGGACTATTTCATATAGTTCAATTTAAGTAGATTAAATGAATTTCATAAAGTAGTTAAATTTGGGTACGTCGTCGGATTGTAATGATGCCAGACTTTGAATTCGTAACATTTAACTTTCGTCTCGCGCGTTCTGCATGATAAATCACGGGCTTGCTTTTATATAGGTACAATTCTACGTAAAAAAACAATATATACAGAATACATAGTTTACTCGAGCGTTATTATAAAACCATACATTATACCATTAACGTGTTCATAAAATTTGAAGAATTTAATCGTTTATCTTATTAATTATTTCCATGTATTTGTTATGTGGATCAACAAACAGCAAATAAACTAGTGTTTGATTTTCATTTCATGATAATATGATTACAAACTAACTACAGTGACTCCCGAAAATATTCGGACACTTTTTAAAATCGCATAACTTTTTTAAAATTAATCCAAACGACTTGAGTTTTTTGGAGAAGCTAGATGGATTAGTTTGCTAAGTGACATGTTTCGTCGTTTTGGAAAAAATTGTAATTGGTCGAAATAGCGAAGAAAATAGTGAAGATCGTTTTTAAAACTTTTTTTTATAAGCCTGCAATGAAAATTCAAAAAACCCGTTTGTAGATTTAAGTAAGTTGTATACATGCAGAAAATTTCATCAAAATCGGTTAACGTTGCTCTGAGATACAAACGTTTAAAGATCGCAGAATAAGGTCGAAAATCGTTGATTTCGGGAATTTCCGCGATTCTCGACCTTATTCTGCGATCTTTAAACGTTTGTATCTCAGAGCAACGTTAACCGATTTTGATGAAATTTTCTGCATGTATACAACTTACTTAAATCTCCAAACGGGTTTTTTGAATTTTCATTGCAGGCTCATAAAAAAAAGTTTCAAAAACGATCTTCACTATTTTCTTCGCTATTTCCACCAATTACAATTTTTTCCAAAACGACGAAACATGTCACTTAGCAAACTAATCCATCTAGTTTCTCCAAAAAACTCAAGTCGTTTGGATTAATTTTAAAAAAGTTATGCGATTTTAAAAAGTGTCCGAATATTTTCGGGAGTCACTGTATATCATAATTTACTAACGCGTTATTTACACGACATTCGCACTGGAGTAGAGAAGAATGTTTTCACGAAGATATAGTGAAAACAATGAGAACATATACGTATATTCTCATGTGAAGTAAAGTAGGTTCTACTAGCATTTAATAGTATAATTGTTATCTTACATGTGTTGGGTTGAGTTTAATGTCTGCGTTCTACAAACATTCTCACCAAAATTTAAATAAATTTTGAATGAAAAATTTAGAGAAGTAGTTGTGAATGAAAATTAAAACTACTAGTACGGAAATCTGCATAGAAAGTTTTTATATAGTTTAATACTAATAAATAAATTTGAAAACAGCTGTCCATCTTCGTCAGTTTAGCTTTCGCCTCGTAAGATCTGTGGTAGAAAAATCTGACATCTATTCTAACGTGTGCAATAAACAGTCGATGAAGCACATAGATATGGAATTTTAAACTATCCACATAACAATGAATACAGTACCACACTTGCCTAATTATGAGTAAAAGAGAATGAAATTACTCGTTATTTACTTCATTTTATATTCGTTTTAGCAATAAATTTTTCAAAAAAATAATACTGGTGTCAAGATGAATTTATTTAAATATAACAGAACAAAGCGAAAAAACTTGACGAACGATTTTTAATAACTAAACGAATATGTTAAAGAAGAGACACTCCTAAAAATTGTAAAACGAATATTTTAGATTTTTTATTAGAAAATCCACAAGATTAACTCCTAACATTTTGTTTTCAAAAAAAATTAATATTCTACACACTTTTGTATATAAGTTTGAATTAATTGAACATTTCAGTGATAGAATTTAAAAACATTCTTGAATAACCAACTTTACGATACATACGTAGGCTATTTCTCTCATTCCGTACAATTTTTCATTCCACACGTTACGCACTTTTGTTTATACTTACTCGAGGAACATCCATCTTTCACCGGCTTTATCAGGTTGTTTCCCTTAAGAGCATATCACAAGGACAACGTCGGCGCGAGTCACACTTTTTTCGTTTGCCGGAAAGTATTTACGAAAATCACGAGATCAGTGTTTTCTGAGAAACAATGCGGAAAAGAAGAACAGTAAAAAGAAAAACGTAAAGTCAATGTTCCATTTTAGTGACACACGATCGAAGTCAACGCAAAACGGAGGAGATGTCGCGTTTTCACGGTAGGATAAAGGCTATGGAACATGGGCGCCGCTCAAGGAGTATATGGAGGGAACTTGAACGAGGAAGGAGAACGAAGAAAAAACGGAAAGAAAGGTGCACACTTCACTAGGGTCAAAGAGAGAGTCCATTGGAGCGTCTTCCATGCAGGTCGCTTATATACATTTGCTCCTTCCTTCCTTCGTTCTCGCTTTCCCTCTTGCTCTGCCCCTTTATCATTTCTCTTACTCTCAAAGGATCGAACTCCTTTTCTACCTACCGATCTCTCCCACGATGCATACCTGTACGAAACATCTCTTCTTACCTACGGACCGCCTGCTGGAGAACATTTGGATGATGAGGGAAACCTACCTAGCTCTTGGGGTTGCTATATGAAACCGCTTAACTGACCTACCAGACAGCGATTTCGGGTAACCCTAACTGGAGGGTCCATTGTGAATTCTTGTTATATTATATTAGTATTATGGCTTTATTATGCAAACGCGAGAGTACAATATCTAGGCGAGATATAGCCACGAGAAATAGCCACGAGCTATTATTAAATCTAACCATTATGTGTCCCTCAGATTTTCGTATAATCTTCGTCAGTGTGTTTTACGACTAAAAGTAAAATGAAAATGTCACATGAATATAGGCCTGTAAATGTTTTATTGAAAAGTTGCAACACAAAATGAAATGTTAGAGAAGCAATAGGTCTGCCTGTCATAACGGTTACTTCTAAAATGATAGTCACTGATTTTAATGAAACAGGAATATTTAGTAATTCTTGATCAAATATTTCACATGTATTTTCTTTCTTTGCCAACATCCATGTGTAAATGATAAAAAGAGCCCTCAAAATTGGCGTGAAATAGATATTTGGCCTAACATGTCTACAATTAATACGGGTACAGCAAACTTTTAAACGTGAACATTATTTGCGTTTGAACCCTGAATCCAGTTGCTTAAGCAGCTTTCAGAAAAATTAATTTATTTACGGAAGGTAAAAAAAGTATGTATCTACCTATCAAATATTTTTTTAAGAACCATTAAATACCCATGGTTCATCAAATTTGGTGGTTGCCACTTCGGAAGTGTCCATTAATGGTGTGAGTCAAGGCAAGAAGGGGTGAATGATGTTTGCAGGGAAAAAGGTGTAAATATAAACCACTCTTTTTGTTTCGAGGGAACCACACATATTAAAAATGTAAAAATTGCGTAAACAAGAGGTGAAAATGGTGGCTCATAAATCTGACAATAAAGTAATGTATCAATAGCTTTTTAGGGTGAAAATTCAACTATTTTGAAGCTACCCCATTTCTACAAAATTTTGTCCGAAACATGGTTTCAGAAATTGGAGTAGTAATATGGACCAGAGTTGAAAAGATAGAAAACACGTAAGAAATAGTTGTTTTTTTACAGATTTTGTGTTTTAACATTAAAACGATTTTTTTCTTCATGTTTGGGTAAATGTTTACTTTAGGGGAGGCATCTCCGATGACCTTGACCTTGACAAATGTTGTCAAGGTTATCATTCTGAACAATATTTCCCTCTAAACTTTTTGGCCCTCGGCCTTAGTTTCTGAGATATTAATAAAAAAACTTTTGACATAATATACTGAAATCTGTGTCACAATCGACGGTTTAGTATTGGTTGGGTCTAGATTAGGGCGGGAGGCGCGCGCCCACTTGCCGGCGCGTAAAGCATGGTAGTAACCCGATGTGAGTATGTGTTAAGCTCGACAGTTCTAGTGTTAACTAAATTTTTTTTCGGATATCTCGTAAACTAAAGCCGGCCACCAAGAAGTTTAAAGGGAAATGTTCAGAATGATGACCTTGACAACAATAGCGATATTGACCCCATCGCGCAATGCTTGTAACAGCAGTCTTATTTTGAATATCCTCAAACTCACATCGGTTCGCCAGCAAGTTTTGCACGCCCACGAGCGGGCGCGCACCCCCGGCACTTACCTAGCCCCAACCATCGACGAAATATAGGATAGACCTATCATCTTATGGGACTTCGTGTCACCACCTAAACTGTATTACCGACCCATAACTCGAGGACTGAATTTAGTGGCCTCTGTTCCTGAACAGCGTCCAATTCCGGAACTACTCTGAAATGTGTTGAAATGCTGAAAGGTGTGTGCGTGCTTGTATACGTGTGACTAGTGTTTAGAGCGAGAGTTTGACATAGAGGGCAGGCTTTTGTTACGCTACGCTTTGGCTCGGTTTGTCAGCGACTCACGTGGATTCGCGTAGATTTTTCTCCGAAGATCTATTTCGGTGATCTGGAGACTATATAGCGCCGAAATATGGCTCTTCTTGAAAGCTTATACAAGCTATAAATTGCAAGATGACATTGATTTTTAGTGCTTTACGTGTAGTTGAACACTTAACTAGCATTTTCGCGTGTCGTACGTCAAAAAATATTAAAAATTGACGCTGTTACTGACATTTCCGCAAATCTCTGCACTCCGCGCATGTCTAAATAGACGGTGCTCATCCTCCGACATGTATAAATCATTGAGAACAAGGAATCCAAACGTTTTTGTAAAATCTATATTCGTAGTTTTCGGGACCCGAGGACATTTTGCAATAGTTTCTTTATTACTTGGGAACGGTAGATTAGTAGTTAAAACTCTACGTTTCGTTACAAATTGATTGGCCCTTTCCTTATTAAATAATGTATGGATTTAAAAATTGTAAAAATCATCTACGATGTAAGTACCCGAGTGTATCGCTTGCGTTAAGGTCTGTTTTCATTATTCCTAGAGTACATATGAGAAAACAGTTATGGTATTTTTTAAAGCACAAGTAAAAAAAGGTTCTGTTTTACGGACGTCGCGAATCGCGAGTGAGATAAAATGGGAGGGAAACGGCACGGAGGTCCTTTACGCGACAAACGATCATTCTGGCAGCGGCAACAAAGTATGATACCTACACTGTCTTCTTGCATTCTCCGTGCGCCTGATTTTCGCATGTGATGTCAGCCCACGGACGAGCTATGCTCAAATGCCCGTATTGAAGCAGATTTCACTTCTATAAATTCTGCAAAAGCCATAAGCAGTAGCTAAAAGCGGAAAACATGTATATACACATGCTAAGCTAATTGTAAGATGAAATTTTTACATTCTGTGTTTTGTCTTTATTCGAGCATTTATGGCAAATTAGTGAGATTTTTTTAATAAAAGGAAAATCAAACACGACGTCATTCGGGCAAGTAGATACGTACATATGAGATGGTGGTGAAAGAAACGAACTGTTTTATATATGAAATATGGCCTTTTTATTTATTTATTAAAAGCTGTCATACAAAAGACAAAAATAATATAACTGTATAATATTTGTGAACTCCTTTTCTTCTCACGGTCATAATTTCTTACTTATATAACATCCTAGACTGTAAAAAGAATAAAATGTATAAAGTATTAGGAAAGAGATCTTTTAAATAACAATATTAATAGTTGTAGTTAAAATTATCCATTTGGACTATTATACTTTTAGATATAATGTATTTTAATAAATATATAAAGCAGCAAGTTTATGTTTGTGTGTTTGTCTGTCGCCTAAAATCTTTCGAACGGTAAACTCTTGCAACACAAAATGTGCTTCCGCTCATTATGCCTGGCTAATCCAAATGCATGTAACTATTTTCACAAAAAAAAATTAAAAATTTTTTTTTAGAAAATCAGAATTTAAATTCCAGGCGAAGCCGAGTATGTAGCAAAGCAGTGTATGTACAGTGGCTCATAATCGTACACTCTTTAAAATCGCATACCATTTTTAAAATTGGTCAAATGACTTGAGTTTTTTTGCGAAGCTAGAAGGATTAGTTTGCTAAGTGACGTGTTTCGTCGTTTTGAAAAAAATGCAATTGGCCGGAATAGCAAAATAAAATAGTAAAGGTCGTTTTTTTCAATTTTTTTCGCTGATTTTGTGAATTACGCGATTTTCGATCTTATTCTGCGATCTTTAAGCGTTTATAGCTCAGAGCAACGTTAACCGATTTTTATGAAATTTTAGGCATGTATACAACTTACTTAAATCTACAAACGGGGTTTTTGAATTTTCATTACAGGTTCAGAAAAAAATTTGAAAAAACGACCTTTACTATGGTTTTTGCTATTCCGGCCAATCGCGATTTTTTCCAAAACGACGAAACACGTCACTTAGCAAACTAATCCTTCTATCTTCGCAAAAAACTCAAGTCGTTTGGACCAATTTTAAAAATGTTATGCGATTTTAAAGAGTGTACGATTATGGCTGTGAGCCACTGTATGTATATTCCGGACTGTAGACAGACCTGGTGTAACGTATGGAGCAAAGGTCTTTGAACCGTAAGCTGCTAGGTACATAATCATTTGTTTAAAGTTGAAATCGATTGATATCGTCTACGGATTCAAGTACCCTATATATCATATTTACGGAGCTTGAGACCATTACTAAAGTTCTATCAAATATCGGAGCTCAATGTCCACAAAAGCTCTGCCTTTCTTTCATCTTAGTTCCTCTATCGCTTTATAGTCTGTCATGTTAATACAGATTTCAAAAAATAAAGCAATAGAGTTAACGGGGTGGGCCACGCGAAGGCGTGAAAGAAGGTCTTCGCCATCCCAGAGTATGTTCAATGTTAGTACAAATCCAAACCATTCATCGAAAAAAAGGAAAATACAAGAAAAAAAATACCTTATTTTTTAGAAATAAAGCCTTCCACCGAATAATATAACACTGAAAATACTCGAAATCATGCACAAGCCAAAATATACAGCAAAAGCATAAGGTGGAAAGATGAGCATGAATGAAGATAGAAGCAAAAAGATAGGGCAGGGACTTGTTAAAAAAAGACAAAGTTTTCAAACATGCTTTAATGTCGATAATTTTGAATAGGTTTTACTTAACGATGCTCCCACACATCTTAATTGCTCGCCGAGCCATACTGTATCTTTGTGTATTTTTACCGTTAAAGCTATATATACCATTTCTTTACGATGAGCAGCGCATTCATCTTGAGTAAACCAATTTGGATATTTTTCCTCCACTACACGGGAAATAATCGAAAATAGTTTGTCCAATATGAATGCTTCGCTGCGTAACGCGGGATAATGAACGTCAAAAACTTTAGATATTATACGAAAAATAAACGAAAAATGTTGCGTTGGAACGCAAAGGTGTCCAAAATCAACATTATCTGCAACATAATCTGTCACGGTACAACCGACCCCGACTGCCGATGTTACAATCGACCCCAGTCAGGCTTTTGAACTTAAATTATAAATTTTGATTAACGAGACACTTAAAAGTGATAACTAACGATCACTATTACTTTAAAAATGGCTACATTAAATATTAAAAAAAAAGAATAAACACGTACTTGCAAAGGGAGTATTTATATTACAATTTTAAATCGGTAAGAAAAAGTTACTTTAGGGTATCGAAAAGTTATTTTCTTCACTATACATGTCTATTGTGTATCTATACTGCTAGGACATGGATGTGCGTATTCCAAATGTCATTCTTCATCAAATATACAAAATTTGTGTTAATATCTATCATATATTCTAAGATATTTAACGTGTTACAGTCGTCCTCCTGTTACTATCACCTCCGGTCTACTCTACTTTGAATTCCAAATTGTAAGTTATTTAAATAAATTTTTACATTATCACTTTAAAGGACAAAGAGGAGGAGGAAGTATAAGAAACGGATTCATGTGCAATCGGAGTAATTGTAGGAAGGGCGTCGTGTTTGGCTTTTCTTTCATCCGGAAAATTTCATATAATATGTTACAAATATCGTGATGAAAATAAAACAAAAAATATAACAATTTCATTTTTCAATAGTATAGATGATTTCGTCTAACACGCGTTCCCGCCTTTGGTTACTGCATCGTCTGTTTCACGTCTGTCAGTACTCAACCGATGCACCAAACTCAGCATTACAGTATTGTCTCTCTGAGGGCTCGGTTTGGTGTACACGATACGGACTTTTCGCTATCCCCACCACTTCTGTCTCACTCTTGTCCGGCGAAGGCGAGAGCGAGATGGAACGAGAGCGAGCGAGGGCGTTACGAGACAGACGACGCGTTGATGCTTTGTCTCGCTCCGTCTTTCGGACGCCGCGACACTCCGTCCTTTGCGTGTGCGATGGTCGCAAGCGTTTACGGTCAGGAGGGGAACTGCTTCGCAAAATTTTGACACAGACCCAGTTACCAAGTCTTTTTTGCGCCCTAGGCGAACTCGTCAAATTGCGCCCTTTATTATATTACATTTATTTGAGATTATTTATGACTTTACTCTACAAAATTAGGCAACTGCTAGGGCGTAAGGTTGATAAGAGACACAAAATGGCCTTTTCATTGTTGAAAATAAATTTTTAAATGAAATATTACAAATTGTACTGCAACTGTTTGAAACTACGAATAAAAGTTCAGAGTAAGGTCATCAATAATCTCAAATAAATGTATTATAATATAGGGCTCAATTGACAAGTTCGCCTAGGGCGCAAAAAAGACTCGTGCCATGCCTGACTATCTGACAGTCGCGCGCATGTGTCGAGGAGTCACGATTCCATCTGAGCGCTCGCGCCCGTAGCACACGTAGAGCGTTCCATCTCGCTCCCCCCTTTGGCCAGAAAGAAGAGAGAAACGAACACTCGGAGTTAGGGCTTTGTCTACGATGCGGGCTCAACGCCGGTCCTGACCAGCGAGCCCTCAGGGAGACGATACTGTATTTGTCTTGACAAGTGCTACGAACTGGTAAAGATTCATTAAGAGCACACGCCTGATTTAGCGAGCTCTGCTTGCAACACATTTCAAGTCGCATCGATTTTTGCCTTCAGGTGCATCGCGTTTCTGGGAACGGTATCTGTTTTAAAAAAAGACGAATTGTTTGGGGGCCTTGAACTCAACAATCGATGAGAAAAAGGCCGCACATCTACTAAACGTTCGCTATTGTATTATTTGTTGGGCTTTAAAAAAATATTCTGTACCAATCTTTTGCCGTACCTTCCTCATACCAAATTGCGTCGTAATTGGTTTCATTTTAGTAGAAAAATTTGACATACAATACAGATGTTTGCATAACGATAAAAAATAAAAATATTAAAAAATTATTTTTCCGTTAGAAGATACTGCATATTAATGCCCCTATATTCCTTCTAAGCACCGACCAACATGTTGTTATAAAGAGTCGGTAGCTTCTGAACAATTTTAGAAACCTATGTAAACCTGATACCTATGTTTCCATATTTAGAAGAGTGATAGGAACTAGAGGAAATACTGTATTGCGTTGTCTCAAGCGTAAATGTTGTAAAACGTTTATAAGACCAACTCAAAAAATCCGATTTTACCATATTTTTTGGAAGAAAGAAAGTCAGAAAAGCATGTATTTAGTCGCGTAATATAACATTTTTAATAGTTTTCTTAGCAGGTTAATCAATTGTATGTCAGGGTGGCTTAAAGTAATTATTTAAATATTTAAAGAGAGTTCTTCGAAATGTAAAAGAACGAATTATGGCTACAGTCCCTAGTAATAATCCCACTAAATATAAAGAATTTAATGAAATAACTTTTCTCCCGCTTGGGACCACAAGTCAATTTTCCGCGTACCCAGGCTCAAAAATATCGTTCCAACTGCAACTAATGTGGGGTGGGAAAAAATGCGCAGGCTGGATGCGCGTGATTATTATGTGGCCCCCTCCTCGAAATGACAGAAAATATGACCTATATGCTACATGACAATAAATGTTTATTGACTATTTCGTTCTTTTACGCTACATTTGTGAACTTTTCATAACGTAACATCCTTCCAAAATATTATTGTTACGCCGCAACAGTATATTTATGAAATTGGGTATAGCATATAGGTTATATTTTCTGTCACTTCGAGGAGCTGATTTTCTGTCCTCGAAGTGACAGAAAATTAGGGAAGGGCGATTCCGTTCAAAAGAATCGATACTTAAGAATCCACTGTAATGAAACATCGATGCTTAAGAATCGATTATTTCCAAAAAGAATCGAAGAATCGATGAAAGGACCCAGATAGCACATGTCTATAAGCCGTCTTTAAGACGTCTTTTAGACTTTCAAGACGTCTTAAAAACGGCTTATAGACGTCGTGTGCTATCTGGGAATAGAATCAATTAACAGTGAGATAACAAGAATTTTTATTGAATCATTATATTGGAAAATACAGTATGTAATATACATATAGGTCGCTATTCATAGTCGCATACTTATTAAGATCGTCTTAAGCGAAAAAGGTCAGCACCGTAACGAACGATGAAAAGCCAGCACCGTTCCCAACGATGCTGAGCACCGTAAAAACCGGTACTGGGCCCCATTCACAGCGCTGTTCAACACCGAAAAACACCGTTGCGAATGGGCGAAAATATCGGTGGTGGGTCCATTCACAAAGGTGTTTTTCGATGCTGAACAGCGCCGTGAATGGGGCCTAGCACCGGTTTTTACGGTGCTGGCCTTTCATCGGTCCTAACGGTGCTGACCTTTTTCCGTGTAGACTAGTAAAGGATGCCGAATGCTTAAGACGATCTTAGTCTTAAGCAACGACTATGAATACCGCCCATATTCTGTATTTTAAGCATATATTACAAAATCTTTTTAAAACGTATAGTGTATACATCCACGAAACTTTCACACACGCGCGCACGTGCAACACATAAAATTTTAGTTTTTATTTACAGTTGTAGTTTATTTAATTTAAGACATCTGGATTTCATTTTCATTTGTAGAGACTAAAAAATAAAAGATTATAATTAGAAAATTCTGAAAAATACAAAGTGTGCATTTAAAATCTCAATTATATCATGCTCTCTTTTTATTAAATCAAAACTTGTATTAAGAATAAAGTTGAAAGTTATTTGATAAACAAAATTAATTATACATATTCATAGTGATTAATAATTAGCAACTTGCCTGGTAGATTCAGAAGATGAATGAGATATAGATGAAAATGTTAATTTTTCTCGATTCTTGGTTAGAAAATAATCGAGTTATCGGGAAATGATTTCGAGAATAATCGGTAAAATAATCGATTCTTCAGAAAGAGAATCGATCGAGTCTAGAAGAATCGAGGAGAATCTCCCTTCCCTACTGAACAGATCCGTAAATGGGCCCATCACTGGTTTGTACGGTGTTGGCACCGTCGCCGACGGTGCTCACTTTTCTAGCACCGTTCCCAACGGTGCTAACCTTTTTCCATGCACAGAGATGTGAATTTAAGAATAGAAGCTAAAATTAGTTACAATCTCGAACAATTCCATGACATTGCAAATGTGAAAATTGATGCCAAAACTTCATTAGCATAGAAATCTGTAAACATGAAAATTGATGCTAAAATCAATTAGAGTCTAATAAAACGCATGAACTTAGCAAACATAAACAAATTAAGCTAAAATTTACTATTTCGATGAAATGTACTCAGAAAATGACGTTATGAATGGAAATTTTGATTTCTTAACCACGAATAATTACGCTCATCGACTTCATAAATATACCGTTGCGGCGTAATAATAATATTTGGGAAGGATGTTAAGTAATAAAAAGTTCACAAATGTAGCGTAAAAGAACGAAATATCCAATAAACATTTATTATCATGTAGCATATAGGTTAAGTATATTTTCTGTCACTTCGAAGCCACAGAAAATCCGCTCCTCGAAGTGACAGAAAATATAACCTAAGAGACTGTACAAATATTTATTACGCGGTTGTATTTATATATAATATATGATCGAAATTTATGGAAATAAGTGCAAATTATGCTTCTATACGCGTCATAAATTTCTTTGGGGTATTCGATGTCCACCTCCAACAGGTATCCCTCGGGTCCCTCGTCGTCAGGCAGGGATGACACGTCGAGCGCGGCCACTGTCGCATCGTCCAGCCATCGAAACCCTCCTTGCGGCATAGTCTGCGACATCGCCCATCCATACAAGTTGTTGACGTCGAAGTACATCAGATACGTCGACGTCTTCGACTTGTCGTACATCCCTGCAGACAGGTACTTATTGTTGGCACGCGCATACCTGTGCGAGCACTGACTCAGACCACCGCGTATGCCACGCTCCACGAACAGTAACATGTCCACGTCCGTCAGGAGCTCTAACTGTACGCCGGTGTACTTTAGCATCGCGTCCCACGTGAAACTTGGGAGTGTGAAATAATGCGCAGGATCCAAGTCATAACTCGCAATACAGTCGGTGCGGAAACTTTCGAATATGTCGATGAGTAACAATACATCCGTTTTTAAATACAAATCGCTGTACTCGCCCAATGTCTGTACGCGGAAAGAGTTCCACACGTTCGCGGCGTGCGCGTAATCGTTCTCCGATGCGGCGCTAGCGTTCAGCCGGTTATAGAACGCTTCGCGGGACGGTAAACGCGTATCCTTCAGCTTGGCGTACGAGGATACATAGTCGTATGGGAAGACGCCCTTCCTTGTTAGGAGATTGAACTGATCATCCGACAGGTGTTGAAACTCGCGTCGTAGAATCGCGAGTCGTTCTTTACCAAAATGCGAAGCGAGTTTCTCCAGACTAGCGGCTAAGAACTTCAACGAATCTACGAAATGAAACTTCAACCCCCTCTGCCAATCGTTGTTCTCGGCGTCGATTCCCTTTACATGCTTGGTGAACGTTATGTACCGCTCCTTCGTCACCGGCAGCAAGTCGATCTGTCCCTCGAACGCGGACGCCAACTCCTTAATCACGAAATGCGCGTCATATCCGGACAGATTATGGAATACGACCGGTATCGTGTACGATCGCTGAAACTGCAAGTTGCAAGTCACGTGAGCCGCGCCTCGGTACTCGCCCGTCGAGTGGCAATGGTTGCGCACTTTTTTGTCCGCGTCGACGTAAGGTTGCCTGCACACGTGACACACGATCGCGTCGTTAAAACTACGCAACTGTTGATTCGTCAATGGGTTCATCGGTTTCGCGTCCTGCAACCACGAATACGCGATGTCCGCAAAGTCTCGAAGTTCCTGCACGAACCATTTCACGCACTCGGTTTCGTGACGACACAGAGACGCGTCGGTGGAACAATGTATATAATACTCTACGCTGTAGGCTCTGTGCTGTTGGTACGTATACGTGCGACTCCGTTCCGCAGGCTCGACGTCCTCCAGCGTGCACTCTAAGTCCTGAGTATGATGAATGGTGCTCGTTCGTTATTCTTGAAATTTTTGAACTGCAACCATCTATCCTTCGCGGACGACAATTCGATGGCGCACTCGTTCATACGTTGACAGTCCACGGTGAGTAGTGTGTCTAGGAGAGTTCTAACTCAGGTCCTCTGAGGAGAGCACGGGGGCGGGTAGAAGTGAGGGCGCGGGGGGAGTGCGGTGGGGGGAACTGTAGGCGCGGGGAGAGCGTGGAGTGGAAGACTGGTTGCGCGCGCACGAGCCGCGGAGTGGGGGAAGCCATAATCGTGGAGGGGATCAGTCCAGGCCGAGCGGCCGCGGAGATCTCTCCAGACCTGGCCCACCGTCAGAAATTATTCAGAGGGAGGGAATGACCCACAGCAGAAATTTTTTCATACCTAACCGAGGGAGGGAATGACCTTGGCCCACCCCGAAAATTTTTTCACACCTGACCCACCCCCGAAAATTTTTCAGACCTGGCCCACACCGATCTAGCGAACCAATATGCAGCAGAAATTTTTCCCAAGCGCAGAGAAATAATAATTTTTATCAGAAATTGTTTCGGGCGATGTCGGGAAAGATCGACGTTTTACAAACTACATATTCGGGGACGGGAAAGAGACGGCACTACATATTGGTACAATCGCATGCATTCTAAAGGTAACAGTATTTCAAAATGTTTTTTCAATTTTAACATCGCAGCGTATCGCGCGATAGTGTGTAATTTGAGTCCTCCAAGACAGCCGTGAGGGATGACGTCATTTGGCGGCGCGAAAAACGTGCGAATCATAGAAAGAATTATGTGGTGTCAGTAGAAATTGGCGAATAGAGAAGAAGGAAGACGGATAAGTAAATGGAGAAATAATATGTTTTAAGTAATTTATTTAAAATTAAAAAATATAAAAATACAATATAAAAATATAAATTTAAAATTAGAGGAATATAAAAATATAATATAAATAGAATATAAAAATATAAAATAAAAAGAAAAATATAAAAATAGAATATAAATAGAGACAGAATACTAGGAGGCAGATACAACGCACATTACACAGAAATCAAGGATAACCAGAAGAAACCGCAGAAACACTATTGCACGACACGCAAGACTTGTTAGAATTCATTATGGATATAAAGAAAGGAGTCCTAAACCCACGATTAATACCACCGGCACAAATCATAACGTACCTCACTTCCGCACTCGCACATATTCCGAAAGGACTAGACTTCCCAATTGGAATAAAATTAGAAAACTTGCACGTCCTGTACGAAATCCTTAAGCTCTCCACATTTTCGGATACACAATCAATTACTGTAGTACTAGATATTTCGTTGTTAAACGCGAAAAAATTCAAATTGAACAAGGTACACCCGGCACCCACGAAGATAAACGAATCGTTCTACGCGTATATAGAACCCCTCGACTCATACGTGGTACTTGACACCTCGGTGCAAGATTACATACAACTAAGCAAACAGGACCTAGCAAAATGTAAGACAATAAAACGATCTGTACCTCTGCACCTCTAATCACCCAATGTTCAAAGCAATACCATACAGACCGTGCGAAGTACAGTTGTACACAAAATTAACAAAAACCTCAAACAATTGTAAAATACGAATTATGACACTGAATCACACGATCTTGATAGAATTGTAACAACCAGGCACGAGGATTTATATCGCGCCGAAACCGATATAACCAGCATTAATTTGCGACGACAAGAGCACAAAAATGTATAGCATTAAGGATTCTGATATAATAACAATAACAATAAGAAACAAATGTACAATCACTACCGCCGAATTCACAATAGAAACTGAAAAACAATACGGAATAGAAAAACATGGTACTACTTACCTGGCTACAATTTGTCATTAGATGAAATGATAATTCCACAGACCACTGTATATTCGTACCGAAACACAAATTTCGAGCATAAAAGGGTAATCAAAACACACGGAAGAATTAAATAAAGTTAGCAAACAAATTAGAAGACTTTGAATTATTATTAAAAATTATTATTATTATATTTTTCTTTTTATATTTTTCTATTTCTCTTTTTATTTTATATTTTTATATTCTATTTATATTCTAGTAGTAAATAGGTTTATTTTTTGCCTTTCGGCCTCAAAATGGGGTTACATGTGTTATGTGTGTAAGTGTTCCTGGGACTGTAAACTCAAGATTGTGCTTTCGTTTTGACTTCTTCCTTCATCTTGTTCTTCTTTTCTTCACCTTTTTCCAGAACCATACGCATCTACTTCGCTCCTTCTTCTTCTTCTCCCTTTAGTATCCCTCTGATCGTTGAATTTTCTCTTTTCAGCTCCTTACAGTCTTGTAGTACGTGACCCAGCGTATCTCTAGCCCCATTACATAGTTTGCATACTTGCCGATCACTTGCATGCTTCCAGTACTTGCTTTCCCGCTCTTTGTTCCCACATCCAAACCTTGCAATCATGCTTTGGTCTCTGCCTCTGTAGTTTCCGTTTAGGTAATTTGCTCTCTGGTTATCCCTGATTTCTGTGTAATGTGCGTTGTATCTGCCTCCTAGTATTCTGTCTCTATTTATATTCTATTTTTATATTTTTTCTTCTTATTTTATATTTTTATATTCTATTTATATTGTATTTTTATATTCTTCTGTTACGTGCCGGTTATTTTTTCAAATTCATTTCGATTATAATTTAATTCTCATGAAGCCTCTCACGCCACGGCATATTCTCATGGAAGATTATTGTCAGCGATATTCCAAACGCCGTCGACGTTCTTGGAATGCGCGTTGTGATAAGCATTACGAACCCCGTGCATTGTAGTACACCACCTTATATTCTTCTTCCCTGCTAAAGGACCGTATTCAAAAACCCTATAAAAGTACCCAAAACGGATTTGCCTAAAGTTTTGCACATTAATAAATTGATATTCGGGTGATCGATTCCATCCCTTACATTTGCCGCAGGACCACTGGAAGGGGAGGGGGAGGGGGTCAAAGTGCGCTGGCTACCAAACGCATCGAAAGTCATAACTTTTGACTAAATCAACATATCGAGACGCGACTGGAGCCAAAAAATCACAAAAACATCAAGCTTTCTAATGATATAAGTTTTATATATCATATATATTTTTTTAAATATATTTTACGCGTTTTTTCGGTTTGCTCGTGTGCAGAAAATTCAAAAAATTGCATTTCCCAAAAAAATGTATCGTCTGATTTTAATCAAAAACTCAGTATTTGCAGCTTATTTTGTGCCCTTTCAGGTGGTATGCGTCAAAACTTGGGGAAATGTTTCGTTTTTGAAATATAACATCAAGCATGCAGAGAAGTGTGTGTGCGCGGTGAAGTATTTGAGCTAGATGCATGTCCTATACAGGAACTAATTCTTTCATCGATCTGAAAGTGTATTATCTGCTTATAAACTACCTAAACTATATGATTCCGCCGAGTTTAATTAGTTCGTAAGCGTGAAATGTTTTTTTATTGTCTTACAGCATATATGCGTGCGCATTCACATTACTTACGTTACTCATCGTCCTCCTCATCCTCGTCTGTATCCTCGGATGTTGGTTTGATGTACGGAAAATTCTGATTTAAGAAGCCTGCTGGTGTTGAAGCCTGATCCATGTAACGACCAAATCCCAAATACCAAATAATTGCTAGTACATGGGCGCAGCAGCCAACAGTCCTTGCGCCATTTCGGCACTGACAGTAGTATGATACTACAGATTCGGGTGCAGACAATGCAGTATCAATTAAGATGAAAATGCAATATACTTTCTGTGCACTATGCCGAGATTGTAGTTTAGCTTTAATAAATATCGGTGATTGAATATTAAGATTATAGGTCTGGAAGTTCGGAAGATAGTTTTCTTTGCTGACGAGGAATTCATATTTTCCCGCAAATAGGTGGTCTGCAATGTAGGATCTAGCAAGGCTCAACTGGTAAGTGCCTGTAAATTGTTTCAGATTTTGTAACGTCCATGCTGGGAAATCATTGTAATGTTGTGATGACATGGTTTCGAAATTCTTTATTTTCCTAGCTAAACCTTCCTGTTCCACTATATTTTGCATGATATTGGGGGTATTTAAGTTTGTTAATATTAATGAGGCCATTTCCGGTTCGTCGTGGTCACTGTACATACGTCTAAAATATACATTATGAATAGCAGCAGCAATCTTGAAATCTTCGAATAATTTTGGCACATATTCTGAGGCTATAGTGTTTTTGAAGAATTTAAATCTCTTTATGGAGCTATTAACACTTTCAACCACCCATCTTTGCTTTGTACATAGTCGACTTTCATTTGCTTCTTCTGTCGATAATTGTTTTTTACCGTGTGGTAGAAGAGCAGGGATTAGGACTTTAAATTTTTTTTCCAATAGTTTGTCCTTGATGTACGAAAATCCTCTGTCTAATATGAAAACGTCACCAGATTTAAAAAATTGCTGAAACCAATCAGTATTCATTATGTATCTGAGAATGTCTGCATCAGAAACTGTAGCAGCCCAAAGTCGGTCGGGTCCAAAAATGTCTATTATGTAGCCATTAGTGGTCACTGCGACCATTGGTTTCAAAAAGTTCCGCTTCTTTTGCCCACTATACGTTACTCGTTGGAAGCGATAATTAGTACTTTTATTCAGGTAAACGTAAGTACCGTTCCACACGGTGATTAATCTATCTTCGCTTTCTTCAATGTCATTTAAATGGCGAGCAATGGCTGAAGTCTCTTGCTTTATTTTATCTCGTGTTATATTATTTAAATAACTAGGTACGAATTTTGATGAAATAGTTTCTCTTGTAGAAGAAATAATACGACTTATTGTCGCTTGTGATAAGTGCATAATAGATCCGATTTCCGCTTGGGATGAACCACGATATAAATGCATTAAGTATATTCCAAGTTTATATTTCGACGCGGCATATTCACTTTTTGTAAAACAATGTTGGGTCATATTAGAAAGTTGTGTCTTATCTAGACCTGTCCAGGTCTGCGTTTCTTCATCATTCATATTGTCAAAGAAACTATGTTGTGAAGTCTTCGCCTTCTTTTCTGCAATACTGTAATTACGAAGACGATCGATTAAGGTAACAATTTCAGTAACTGATAACGCGGTTTCCTCGTTTAGTGTATCGTTTTCAAACTTGAGGATTGTTGCAGAGTCGATGTTTCCATCTTTAATGTGGCGTTTACAACACACAGAACGTTCATGAATTATAATGCGGTAATTAACAAGAACTTCTGTTCTTATTTGCTTGTTAATATAACATAAGTTCTGTTTGTCTACACTTTTACAGCCGAAGACGCATCGAGAGCGGCACTTAGATGTACATTTTATTGGTAACGTTGTCGTACTTGAGGAACCTGCATCTGCAGTATCACTTTCGCTGCTTACATCAACATTAGCCTCTTGTGACGTATTCTCATTCTCATTATTAGGATCGTTAAACGAAGATTCGACGAAACACTTTCCACACACTATTCGATTGTCTTTTACTTTCTTTTCTTTTTTTGATTTTTTGGCAAGCGAAATGCCACACATCTCACACTTAATCGAACTCATTGCTGCTTATTGTACGTAGACTATTTTCAGCTGCACCATTTACATTGTTGCTTATAACACTAACACTACTATTTGTACCACTGCTTACACTATTGTTTACAACACAATTTAATAATATTATAATATTACTTATACTAAAACAAGCGACGTCTGCGACCAAGACTTCGAATTCGGTTAAAAGCACGACAGAAATTCACGCTATGCCGACCAAAATGCATCTAATGCTCGGAGTTCAACTCTGCAAACACTGATGCTGATTGTATAAACACTGTTAGGAACGCATAGCCCTAAGAGTGGGAAATGTGAAAATAAACAATCCACGTGCCACAGGGCCCCGAATCAAAGTATCAGATAACGGCGGCGAACGCGTTTTCCAGCTTAATCGTATCTTACAATAACACTGTTGTCACTCAAATTGCACGCGTTTTCAGATTCTCTATACGATTCAGATACACCTATTTGCGGGAAAATATGAATTCCTCGTCAGCAAAGAAAACTATCTTCCGAACTTCCAGACCTATAATCTTAATATTCAATCACCGATATTTATTAAAGCTAAACTACAATCTCGGCATAGTGCACAGAAAGTATATTGCATTTTCATCTTAATTGATACTGCATTGTCTGCACCCGAATCTGTAGTATCATACTACTGTCAGTGCCGAAATGGCGCAAGGACTGTTGGCTGCTGCGCCCATGTACTAGCAA
Organism: Andrena camellia; assembly: GCA_029448645.1. Taxonomy (NCBI): domain Eukaryota; kingdom Metazoa; phylum Arthropoda; class Insecta; order Hymenoptera; family Andrenidae; genus Andrena; species Andrena camellia. The sequence goes on from CM055681.1 coordinate 17,103,363, forward strand.
TTATTTGGTATTTGGGATTTGGTCGTTACATGGATCAGGCTTCAACACCAGCAGGCTTCTTAAATCAGAATTTTCCGTACATCAAACCAACATCCGAGGATACAGACGAGGATGAGGAGGACGATGAGTAACGTAAGTAATGTGAATGCGCACGCATATATGCCGTAAGACAATAAAAAAACATTTCACGCTTACGAACTAATTAAACTCGGCGGAATCATATAGTTTAGGTAGTTTATAAGCAGATAATACACTTTCAGATCGATGAAAGAATTAGTTCCTGTATAGGACATGCATCTAGCTCAAATACTTCACCGCGCACACACACTTCTCTGCATGCTTGATGTTATATTTCAAAAACGAAACATTTCCCCAAGTTTTGACGCATACCACCTGAAAGGGCACAAAATAAGCTGCAAATACTGAGTTTTTGATTAAAATCAGACGATACATTTTTTTGGGAAATGCAATTTTTTGAATTTTCTGCACACGAGCAAACCGAAAAAACGCGTAAAATATATTTAAAAAAATATATATGATATATAAAACTTATATCATTAGAAAGCTTGATGTTTTTGTGATTTTTTGGCTCCAGTCGCGTCTCGATATGTTGATTTAGTCAAAAGTTATGACTTTCGATGCGTTTGGTAGCCAGCGCACTTTGACCCCCTCCCCCTCCCCTTCCTGTGGTCCTGCGGCAAATGTAAGGGATGGAATCGATCACCCGAATATCAATTTATTAATGTGCAAAACTTTAGGCAAATCCGTTTTGGGTACTTTTAAAGGGTTTTTGAATACGGTCCTTTCTGTTACACTACCATTGACATCTGATCCAACCATTGCGTGTTGTGGGATTTTCCCTCAATCAATTGTTAATGATCTACAGACCGAATTGTAATAGTAACTTTACATGAACCGTTACGCCACTGCGTTCTTCCATGCGAATATCTTCCAACGCCGTCGACGTTCTTAGAACGCCGGACGCGATAACAACCTGAGCACTGAGATGCTGGGAACGTCCCGAGCGACAACGGTTGGGCCCGTGTGCATGAGGTGCGGAGTCAGCAATTTTGGCGCTCTTTGTTCAAAGTCCCAAGTGCTCGGGCCTACCCTGCGTTCGTTCGGCGCAGTCAGCTAGCAAGCCGTGTAGTGCGCTGTTGTTCTGTCCGAGGGACATATTGCCGTATTGCAAAATAGGCGTTTGAGCTGGAGTTCCACTGTGGCATAGTGAACGTGGAAAGACTCAGTCCCCGTAGAGACTCAATTTAAATCGTTATATTAACCATTTACCGTTTAAATCTTATATTTTGCGCTTTATAATTTAAAATTCAAACCAACTGTAACTAGCGTGTTGCGCGCGTGTGTGTGTACCCCACGCGAACGTCACCCAGTCGTAGGAATGCTCCAGGTCATCAGAGAGCGAGAGGAAAAGAGAACGAGAGGAAACGGGAACGAGAGAGAGAGAGTAAGCCAACCAAAAATTTCAACAGTTTCTTGTACCAATTCGGTGAGTGAATCCAAAGTATGCTATTGTACGGAAGCGACAGTAATCCAACCATTACGTGTTACGGGAATTATCCCTCGATGATCTGTCGTATTCCCTCGAGCGTGTGCCGCGTTTTGTAAATTCTCCGTTTGATGTGATTATAATCACCGTCCTCGTTACCTTTATAAATTACCGTTTTGAATAACTCTCGTGCGTAAATTGATCCAACCACCTAATGGTGAGTTGTGGATTTTCCCTCGACCAATCGTCGTCTACAAATAGCCGTCCGGCATTTGTTAGCTTTGCTAAAATTTAACTGTAACCTTCAAAACCTACAAAAACGAGTTCTTGTACTCGATTGCAACTTCTTTATGTACATTTATATCGCTTGACGCATACCATGTAAATTCCCCAATTTGTACCACCTTTTGATTTTCCTTTGCATATTTTGTAATACATGGTAACATTTTATCTAAATTGTGTCACATTTTGTTCGAACCAGTCTCACCAAAGTACCATATCCCGATTGGACAACCTGTATAGGTTGTGGACGAAAGCCGTACCCAAAACAATCCTGATTTTTGCGTAATAATCTGATTATGTCAAAATTATAAAAGTCCCTAAAAATTCGTTAAGCTTTGCGTGAGGAAATTAGACTCAACCGCTCGGTCGCTTAAAAATTAACGCCCTCACGTAACACTTCTAATTTTAAATTTATATTTTTATATTGTATTTTTATATTTTTTAATTTTAAATAAATTACTTAAAACATACAGGGTGTAAACGGTATACGTAGCAATATTTTAGGGGGTGGTAGGGGAGGTGCAATGGAACATAAAAGTCCTATGACATAGTGTCCGATCTGTCTCCATTTTACAGTAATAATGCCCTAAAGTTTGCACCATGCGTTTGAAATGGATAGTAGCTCGCGCATATTGGTGAGACCAACACATTGAAACAGGGTGTTGACCTCTGATCTTTCATGTAATTCCCTAAGTGGTGTGTTTTTCGGAAGGAAAAACTCTTAAGAGTGATCCTCCAGCGACTCGACTCAAGGAGATGCCGCATGGTATCCCGTGGCGAAGACAACACCCCGCGATGCCTCACCGCATGTTTATGGCTTTCGACCCTAGAAGGAGTTTGAATACCCATTAAGAACCAAACTCTTCCAGCTCCGCATTTCTCATCAGATCTCTGCGAAAACGACGGCAATCGATACCTTTCGTCATCTTTTGGTTGTCATTTAAAGTGAATAACGAGTAAAAGATAAATCGAGGAAAATCATGTCAAACGTAAAAAAACGAATACACATTTTTTTTAAAACAGAATCGAAAATAATAATTGTTTGAAGTGAGAGGACAAGAAATACGTAAATTTCATTTTCAAATATCGCATAAACGAAAAAGTAATGTAACAGAAAATGAACAAAACGTGATCGTAGTTCGTTATTGTGATAAAATTCCGTAGTTCAATAACGGTCAACACTGTTGCTGATAATGAATGAGTTTGTTTAAAAACCCCGAAGAAAAATTTAGGTACGGAAATTTAGAGAATTATCGCCGGAAATAAGCCATAGCCTGCGTTAAATTTAATAACTAATAATCACCAATAAAGTAACTAAAACTCACCCTTTCGGAAATTCACCTGCAGCTTGAAAACCTGCGTCACTAGATCACTGAACTGATCCTGGTCAGCGACGGACGCGCCCAATTCACAACTGGTTCCAGGTATGCAATACCATCCAATGAAGTTAAGAGTCGCAACAACAAGTGCGTTCGGGTCAATGTACCGAATATTCACTTCACTGCACGGTTACTAACACTGACCACTTAATTCATTTTTCATGGAACGTGTTGTGCCTACGTGTTGCTCTGGGTCTATTCACATCACTGCCTCGCGGCATCATCTATCCCGTCGAGAATGCCGATCTTGACGCCAAACGGCGAATCGTACCCTCGCTTGGGGTTTGGAGGCGCGAGGTATTCCCGTGCAAGCGCTCGCACAGTAGCACTTGCGTCCCCGTTGTTCCGGGCGTACACCCAGAACATCGCGTAATACTCTTGGGCAGAGAACATTTCTGCGACGTGATTACTAGCTGACTGACAGGATTTTTCCCAAGCAACTTCCTCTACCCCCAAGTAGTTTCTCTCGTTCCATTATGAGTTAACCCCCACCAGGACAAGAGGCTTTAGGTAAAAAGAAACCAGCACATTTTCGAGACACACGTGCTTTGCAGAAGTGCAACGAACGGACCATCTTCCGTTCACACTTTCACAAAAGCTCGCGCGCCGTCCTTTAACTGCCAATGTACCCATTGCTTCGAGGTAGGCAGCAGACACCACGTGTTTCGGTTCGAAAGGGTCCGAAGAGAAGAGAAACTGAAAGTCTTTGAGTTGCTATAAAGAAAAAAATCCTGTTCTCTAGCTGACGACCCTAAGTGTCACCGCCACTCCAAACAGATCCTCAATGGGACCGCTACTGTAAGGGGCCCGTACTTACTCGGTTACTGGGTCATCTTGAACAGCTCACAACGGGCGGTCTTTGTGCTACGGCTCATCTGTTTGCGTGTAGCGACGATCATTTCCACAAACATCTCCGATGTTTAAACCTTTATAACAGCTAAACTATACGAGATACAACAAAATGTATTCAGACCATTTTACTCTACTCGTGGTCTCCAATGTATTTGCAAAATTATGGAATCCTGCGACTATTAGTTTAGCGTATAGACATGTTAACTTTGAGGCATTATTACTGTAAAATGGAGACCGATCGGACACTATGTCATAGGACTTTTATGTTCCATTCCTACCACCCCCTAAAATATTGCTACGTATACCGTTTACACCCTGTATTATTTCTCCATTTACTTATCCGTCTTCCTCCTTCTCTATTCATCAATTTCTACTGACACCACATAATTCTTTCTATGATTCGCACGTTCTTCGTGCCGCCAAATGACGTTATCCCTCACGGCTGTTCCAGAGGACTCAAATTACACACGATCGCGCGATACGCTGCGATGTTAAGATTGAAAAAACATTTTGAAATACTGTTAGCTTTAGAATGCATGCGATTGTACCACTATGTAGTGCTGTCTCTTTCCCTCCACCGAATTTAGCTTTAAAATAACTGTGCTGGTGCCACTAAGTAATGTTCTCTTTTTCCCGTCCCCGAATATGTGGTTTGTAAAACGTCGATCTTTCCCGACATCGCCCGAAACACTTTCTGATAAAAATTATTAAACAATTTCTGCTGCCTGGCGATTCGCTAGATCGGTGTGGGCCTGGTCTGAAAAATTTTCGGGGATGGGTCAGGTGTGAAAAAATTTTCGGGGGTGGGTCAGGTGTGAAAAAATTTTTGGGGTGGGCCAAGGTCATTCCCTCCCTCGGTTAGGTATGAAAAAATTTCTGCTGTGGGTCATTCCCTCCCTCTGAATAATTTCTGACGGTGGGCCAGGTCTGGAGAGGTTTCCGCGGCGGCTCGGTTAGGACTGATCCCCTCCACGATTATGGCTTCCCTCACTCCGCGGCTCGTGCGCGCGCAACCTGTCTTCCACTCCCCGCTCTCCCCGCGCCTACAGTTCCCCCCACCGCACTCCCCCGCGCGCCCACACTTTCCACCCGCCCCCACGCTCCCCTCAGAGGACCTGGGTTAGAATCGGCCTGGACATACTACTGGCGTGTATTTTTTGGCGCGTGGCGCGAAGTGATTGGACAACAGCCTCCGTCACGAAAGTGCGCTCAGAGCCCTGGTCCAGGAGTGCTCGTACGCGGAGATTGCTGCCTTTTGGATCCTGCAGCAGAACCCAGGCAGTCGCGAGTAGGATAGAGTCGCTCTGTAAGAGCGCGCTGCTCGCTTGATGCGTTGCTATTGTAACGCGCCAAGTGCCATCCGGTAATACCACGCGGGTTACAGTAAAAATTCGTTTTGTTAATTTTCGAATTTTTGTTTTATCGTGGGTCAAAGATCTAGTCCTATACAGGCCCCGCAATGAGTGACTATCAGGAAACGGGAGGCTTTACGGTGAATTAACTGAGCTCGAGAGTGAGGTTCAAATGTGCAAGGATGTCTTTGTTCTTTTGCTTTTAATGCGTTAAAGGTTGAAGAGCCAAGGGTTAAATCCCAGAATATTGGCTCTGTACCAATATTGACCCTCCGTTACCTCTGCTATGATAATTGGATTTGAACAGAACACAGAACGAGTTTTTGTGTGAGAGGACGCTCTCCGAAAGATACACGATTATAAAGTTTTGATAAACTGTGCAACTCACCCACTATATCGGTCAATTTTACAATGTAGTATACGAATTCGGTCGCTTGGATATTCGCCTTTGAATACTATAAAGCCTGTTCTGTGCCTGGAGAACAGAGAAACACACACACACCTGGTATTTACGATTATAAACAATAGCAAGAGTTTAATAGCACAAAAGAAATGAGATCTAACTGGAGGTTGATCTCAACGCAACTAATAATATGGCGTTATGTAATATATAATAGAAAAGTATTAAAAGAATATAAAACGCAGAATTATAATAAAACGGAAACGACTATTTGTTTGAACACGGAGAAGTTAAACACTATTTAACGTGGAAGGTTGAATCCATTCACTATAAACTTAGGAATCTCTGGCTCGAAATGCAATTAATAGTTAAAGAAAGAAATTATGAATCCACGGACACCTTGTCACGCTCTCCGCGACTGTACGACAAAAAGTGACTTCAGCTTGGCGCCTCCAGGAGCGTCCGGCCGCTAAGCCCGCTCGAAGAAAAAGCTGACGCTACAATCCCAATCATGCCCCAGCAACCGATGCATGATGTCATTAGGTGCTCGCACCTTCATCCTTCCATACTGTATACTTATCTCACGCATTCTCGCACTCAGATTAAATCAATTTCACGCAGTATGAGATCCCCTGCTTATTCTCTAAGGCGCTTCTGTGAATAATACTGATGCCTCAGCACAGTCCCACGTTCAGGGTGCAGCGCAGCGACTAAGTGTCGCGACGACGACGGTCCCAGTACCGGATGTTTCCATTATCTAAGATAAAATACAGTAAGCAAAAGTGTGCTCGACAAAGGTTTTCCCAGAACTCTGGGAATTGTCGATGCACTCTGCGTATTAACAAACAAAAATTACAAGAAAGGAAAATTTAAAATTTTTACGCCCTTTTGGGACGTAACACTATGCTGGTGGTGAGCGATTCGTTTGCTGTTGGCTGCGGTTCGGATGCTGTTGGCTGCGGTTCGGATGCTGCTGAGCCTCCGCTCGACTGCTTGGGAGCATTAGAGTCTCCGTTTATGAGAGAGTGATGTTTTCGACGGCAGATCGCGCAGGAGTATTTGCTCGGGCAGTTCTTTGGTCCGTGTCCTGGATGTAGACAATTAAAGCAGCACCGATGCTCGCGAACAGTACTTTGACGCTGCGCGACGCGTAGAGCTGTAAACTGTTGACACTGATATAATGCGTGAGTTTCACCGCACAGCGGACACTTTCGGGGCGCGACTGTCGATGCGTGAGCTCGGACGGTCGATTGACTGCGTGGATTCGTATTAACCGGAGCGGACCGCTTTTTTACGGGCTGAATGGAGTTGAGAACACGGATCCGAGTATCCAAAAACGTCATCAGTGTCGGCGCCCAGCGCGGTCTCCCACTCCTTGCGTGTGGAAGCGTCCAATTTATGCACTAGCAGGTACACGAGGAGGTCATCCCATGTGTCGACCGGTCGACCCATATTTTTGAGCGCGGCTAGGACCTCCGTTGTCGTGTCGCGAAGGATTTTGAGGTCTTTACTGGACTCAGTCGCCATATTTGATAGCGCGACGATGGAATGCACGTGCGATGTTACGATGACGCGCCGATTTTCATACCGCGTCTTCCGGGTCTCCCAAGCTGAGGCGTAGTTCTGCTCGGTTATCGCGACGTTCTTGAGCAGAGCGCCTGCCTCTCCCTCCAGACTCGCCTTTAGATAATGTAGGCGCTGTACTTGTGAGAGAGTCCGGTTATTAACCACGATTGACTCGAACAGGTCGCGAAAGCTTTCCCACTCGGTATAATTCCCGGAGAATTTGGGCAACTCTATGCGCGGGAGTTTCACCGAACCTGCAGACTCGCCCGCCGCAGGAGTCGCAGTCGCGACGGCGGCACCGAAAAATCGCGTTAAATATTCATGAAGATAGTCAGACATTGCCAGATACTGCTCCTCCGCCGTCTCGAACTGCGCCGCGGTGAAGTATTCCGTTTTGACTCGATCCCCGACGCACAGTGGGACAAACTACTCCTTTTGTGTCAAAATCGTAGAACTTTTGATAGGAATAAGACAGAGGGATGAATCGTTTTCGAGGTTAAAGCTAAGATGCTGCAGAATGAGGGAAAAATATTGAGAATGTATGACATACATGTTTTGACCTTGAAAATCTACGTCAAATTTGACATTTTTGAAGAAAATTTCGGTTCTTCCGTAATAATGTGTGGTTGAAGTTTTTCCTAGACTTGTTATACATCATTTCCTATAGATTTTGACGCGCTGAATTCAAGTCTGTCCACAGAATTTGCCTAGCCGTTCAAGACTTGAAGAAAAATACGATTTAATGGGTTACGCTCACAAGGGACGTTCGGCAAGCTGGAAATTCAGAAAATTATGAAACTCGGTGTGCAAGTAGAGCAGTTCATCCGTAACGCAACCCTATTTTTTAGTAGTGCCATAATGAAATTTTTGAGAGTGAAATCATCCCTAGAAAAAAATGCAGTTTTCTTTTCCATGGAATATCTCGAGAACGGTGAGAGATGTCGAAAAGAAGTTTAAACAGAAGCATCGTTTTCTTATATCTACAAAACCGCGTAAAAATAATTTTCGAAAAGGCCATATTTCCAACTTATTGTTAACCCCACCACGAACCCTTATAATTAAGTTGTATTTTGTAAATATATGCTGAAATATCTTTTCATACATATAAATAGTTTGTGTTGTGAGGGGTGGTTTCTAAAATAACTGCCACTGGTTTGGAAAGTAAGAAAATATATTTATAAGAAATCCGCTCGTGATACCGACGCGGCCCGACGACGAATGCTCGCACGCCGTGCCGTCTCTCCCGTAGTTTTCTCTGGTCGCCCGGGCGACGCGGCGTACACTACACTTTGTTGCTGCGTCGCTGCCAAATTCGCGGAATCCCCTCGTTGCCGTCTCTTACAGTGTTATATGTTTTTTGCAAACAAATAAAACCTCTATTACGGAATGTGAAGTCCATTTTAGCAGTTTCCATTAATAAAATTGTTTCTTAAATCCATATTTAAATTATTATTTATATAAAGTTTAGACACCTTTCAATTATTTAAGCAAGAGACGCATCTAGAAACGCATCCCAGCAAATTTCAAAATCCTGTAGACTTCTGTTACTTCAGGAGTGAAAAGCTTATACCCAAATGTAGTATTTGTGGGAAGCCGGCTTTCATGCGACGTGCATGGTGTGGCAAGTATTTTTGTTTTAATCATTTCTATGAAGAATATCATTATTGTGCCAATTATAAACCGTTATTTTCAAAGTATCTATCGTTTTCTATTAGTATAACTCTTTCAATGTATAATCAAACAATACAGGGTGTACAAAAAGAGATGAGTCATTCTTAAATAATTGAAAGCTGTTTAAACTTTATATAAATAATAATTTTAATATGGATTTAAGAAACCATTTTATTAATGGAAACTGCTAATGTGGACTTCAAATTCGGTAATAGAGGTTTTATTTGTTTGCAAAAAAAATATAACATGTAAACTATTTATATGTATGAAAAGAGATTTTCCAGAGATATTTCAGCATATATTTACAAAATACAAAAACTTAATTATGAGGGTTCGTGGTGGAGTTAACAATAAGTTGAAAATATGGACTTTTCGAAAATTATTTTTACGCGGTTTTGTAGATATAAGAAAACAATGCGTCTGTTTAAACTTCTTTTCGACATCTCTCACCGTTCTCGAGATATTCCACGGAAAAGAAAACTGCACTTTTTTCTAGGGATGATTTCACTCTTAAAAATTTCATTATGACACCAATAAAAAATAGGGTTGCGTTACGGATGAACTGCTCTACTTGCACACCGAGTTCCATAATTTTCTGAATTTCCGGCTTGCCGAACGTTCCTTGTGAGCGTAACCCATGAAATCGTATTTTTCTTCAAATCCTGAACGGCTAGACAAATTATGCTTACAGATTTGAATTCAGCGCGTCAAAATCTATAGGAAATGATGTATAAAAAGTCAAGGAAAAACTTTAACCACACGTTATAACGGAAAAACCGAAATTTTCTTCGAAAATGTCAAATTTGATATAGATTTTCAAGGTCAAAACATGTTTGTCATACATTCTCAATATTTTTCCCTTATTCTGCAGCATCTTAGCTTTAACCTCGAAAAGGATTCATCCCTCTATCTTATTCCTATCAAAAGTTCTACGATTTTGACACAAAAAAGAGCAGTTTGTCCCACTGTGCGGCGCTCGCCGTCTTCGCTATCCCCAGATGGACAGTACGACATCGTTCCTAGTAGGTCGCTAGGAGTGCGAGTCGGCTCCGAACGACAGCTTCAGTAATGTTTGCCCTGCCCAGTTTTTTGAAGTTCTCCATAAAACGGGCCAAGGAATGGAGGTTGGTCTACTGGTCATGTAGCAAGTCATCCATGGTAACCGCAGTCAAGAGCGTTTGTTTGCGTAACCGTCGCGTTTGATCGGCGCGATGTCGCGAGATGTCGCAGTGTTAACTGGCACTCACAGTCTCGAATGATCGGCACGGACGCGGCGCGATCGGTCGACAACGAGTGTCCGCGGTTGAGCGCTAGACGGCGCGACGTCAGGGTTCCCGAGCACGTTCAAGTCCCCGCACAAGATTGCGGATTTCGTTAGCGTAAGATTATCACAGTAGGAAGCCTCCGAGCCTTTAAATGAGACACTCGGAGATATGCACACTTTCCCGCTTTTCACAGAATCCCGAGTTCATTGGTTTACGCGCGAGTTCATGGAGCACATGTATTAAGACGAGGGTATCGTCGTGAGGTTTACACGGCACGCGTTATCTTTATGCGATTCATACAACTCACTATGTCCTGATCGATCCGGCTCAAAGGACCGTTTGTTCGGACTTAGATCAGACCGATGGGGATCATCCAGCATTGTTACGGACTGGCAGGATGTCGTGTTGAACCGCTTCACGTGCACGTGCATGAGGAGGTTAGGAAAAGGTGCAGTTGAACGACTCACTATTAACAGAACGGTACAGAAGTTTTTTTTATTGAGCACTACCGCACTTCGTGAGATGTTCGGAACATAAACGAACGATAGACGCGATTTTACAAAAAAGACCACGCAGCGTCCAATACGCGTGCTGCAGTCCACGAGAGAACGAACAAGTGAAGTCCCCCTTTTAGAGTTCGATCGCAGGGGGCGATTTCCCCGGTCGATCGTCGCCACGACCAATGCGCTTGGCGGCGTGTGTTTTAAACCGTGTCGTGAAGTTAACTTTCCCCCTTCTTTGTCAGCTAAATATATTTCTCTTTTATCATTTTCTAACCTTTCAAATATCTTTGTATCCCTTTCATATGACTCGTCAATCCTGAATCAAGTAACCATGTGAAGCCATTATTATTTTGACTTTTTAAATACCTCTGTTTATTATCCATTGTTTCCCTTCTGTATATTTCTTCACTTACAGATCGTACAGCGTCCTCATCTACTTTCATCGTTGCTTCGCCTCGTCCATGTCCACGTCCCTTTGTACGTTGGTTCCCATGATAATTTCCTCGACCTCCTCTTCCCCGTGATGGTCCAGGTTTTCTTGACTCCTTACAATTCGTTGCTACGTGGTTGTATCGCTGGCAGTTGAAGCATTTTTGTTTACCATAGCACTTATCCGACCTGTGACCCTTTTTACCACAGTTGTAACAGTATAAATCACTCTTCATTTTTTCTCTCAATTTTCTCACATTTTCTTAGTCTCTCGGCTCCTTCTCATCTCTCCTTGCGTATTTCTTCCTGTTGAAATGTGTATCTTACATCATTCACTGTTACATCTCTGGCATTCCAACACCCTAACGTTCTGGTCAAACTCTGGTCGCAAACCCCTCAATATGTACATTCATAACTCATAGTCATCTGCGGTTTTCCCTAACTGCATACACTGATTTTTTAGTGCTTCAGCGCGGTTTATAAATTCATTCACAATTTCTTCCTGCTTCATATGTAAATTGGATAACTCACTCAACGATCCGGCTTTTAATTGTTCCGTCTCGGCTGCCATATTATTCTTTATCACACTCCACAGCTTGTTCGCGCTCCTCTCATAACTATATTTTAATAGTTGTGCTTTGTTCATTGTATTTAGGATTATCGTACGTGCAGCGTAGTTATCGTCGTCCCATTCATTCCATACTTTGAATTTATCTTCGTAATCTCTCGTATCTTCAACCGGCTTTTCAGGCGGTTTCACTCCGATTACCTTCTTCCATATTTTCTTTGACCTTAAGATACCATCGATCTTTTCCTTCCAAAGGAAATAATTTGAATCGTCCAACGGTTCAACACTCATTAAATTCCAATTGTCCGTCATTGCGAAGCACGTGTTTTTCATGTTCGATTTTCTCATCCACGAGAAATATTCTTCCTGAACCCATAACCACGCTCTGCTACCAATTTGTGAGAGATAGGGCGTGTAAACAATTTACTCTGTGCACAATACGCTTTCTCTACCATACACACTTTTTCAGCAAAAACTCTTCTCCATGCGTTCACACAGTGCTGCCAACTTCTTATTTATTCATTCCCCATACATTCGGCTCATTCACACTCACACTCATACCAACTCTCAGATGAAAATAACTCCACAAGTTCTTGTGGCCGTAAGACACCACAGAGAACGTGACTTTGCGCCGTCGGAGATTTACGCCCTCCAAAAACGGGTGACGCATCAGCTCACATCAGTTTTACTTATTTAAATATAAATATGAACACAAATAAACATTTCTAAAAAATATAAATGGAAACAGATCATTACTAAACATTTGATATGCACGAGTTCCCATACAGCACACTTCGTGGCAGCAACTTTGCAGGATGGTGGCAGTAACCTTGCACTTGCTTGCAATGTTGCATGTTTTCCGCGCAATGTCGATGTATGGTTGCTGCGACGTTGCCGTGCAACATTGCACGGAGCGGACATAGAATTTTTGCTGTATAGTTGCTGCATAGTTGCGTTGCAAAGTTGCACTGCAACTTTGCCGCAACTATGCCGCAACTATGCCGCAACTATGCCACAACTATGCCGCAAATTTGCCGCAACTTTGCCACAGCTTTTGCCGCAACTTTGCCACAGCTTTTGCCGCAACTTTGCCACAGCTTTTGCCGCAACTATACCGCAACTTTGTGGCGTTAGCAAATTTTAAAACATAATATCTTCAAAACCGGCTGAAATAAAGTGTATACATTATACCTTATTGAATTCGTTTTGAAACGCACTATCAAATGATCTGTTAAAAGAAAGAGTTCCGTTTAAAAAAAAATTGGTCATCGCATCTTGTAAAATAATAATCAAAAAAAAAAAAATCGTCTGCTCTAGTAAATTTTCACCCTTCACGCTTTCTTGTTATTCAACTAATTTTTGGTGAGATTATGTGTTGAGGTGCGTATTGGAAGTGTACCAAATTTCATTCTGATAGAACCGACGAAGAAGAAGCAACAAATAAAAATGAATTCAACGAAGGCGGCTTGTAATATTTGTTAAAATTAATTAAAATATGTTTGTGAAATAGTTTCGAATTAACATAAATAAAGATTTTATAACTATTAAATTTTATAGGATTTCAAATATTCTCCAAAATTCTATTTACAAATACAGTTAGATAAACAAGTTTCATTAATTATTCAGTAACAACAACATCACAAATATACGTCCTAACTGAATGAAATGAAAAAATAAGGAATAAATATATGATTTCAGTCAGAAAATGTTTTGTGCCGCGTTTCGACTCGATTTGCCCCACTGTACGGCGACGACCGGCACGGACACCAGGCCCTGTCATAAACAGGGCCGGTGCGAGGATGGTTGGCGCCTTCATGCAAGAAAATGTTTGGCGCCCAGAAATTGTTTGCCCCTGCTTTCTATTTAATATATTTTACCTTTACGGAGTACAAAAGAAAATTGACATTATCATTTTGTGTATGTAGGAGCTGGATTCCTTTATTATTAAGCGTGCGGTATAGTTTCTTAACGCCTCCTTCGGATGGCGCCCTTATGCGGCACATAACTTGCATAATGGGTTCCGCCGGCCCTGATCACAAATTAGTCTAGGGCCCTTACGGACTTTTCGCAAACGACCACGAAGGGACTTTCCTCACCGACTTTAACATCGCGACCTTCAGCCTAAATATGCAAAATGAAACCTTGTTTATAATTCTCATTATTGTTAAAACGCTTTTTTAACCGGAAGGCCGATGCTTGTAGATTAAAATAACGCAAGAATCAACTCAATTCCATAAATTGGTTCCGAGATAAAAATTCATAAGTACAACCCATTTTCACGTAAATAGACAAAAATCGCAAAATTAAAGGCCCTGTATTTTTTAAACAAACTGGAATACTCGAAATCGCCAAAATGGTGAATTAAACCCTCCTTAATTTCACGAGGACTACAACATATGTATTCAAGTTTCAACAAAATCGGTATGTATTAATACGTATGCCCAAAGTTTCAGAATTTCTTTAATTTGCGATATTATTAAATACCTATGTACCTCGCAACTTTTCCTTTTTTAGCGCATCTGGTCATCGTCACCCTTGTAAAACTCAAAGTCCCTTTCGAGCGGACGTGACTTACAAGGGAAGATCCCGAAGCCGAAAATTCAAAAAATTCTGAAACTTTGTGGATATGTAGGAGATTTCCTCCTCATTACAGCACAATCTTTTTTGCTGCCCAAATTCACTCTAAGGGGGTGAAATAAACCCCTGAACATTCGGCTATTTTTCTATTTTATTTTGTAACACGCAATCTGTAAGAGATAGAAAAAAAGTTTCAAGACAAAAGTTACTTCTTTTAATTAGATCTATAAAATCGCAGAAGTTTTATCAATTGTTTAAACAATTAGAAAAAAGTTATAAACAAAAATATTAATAATGTTTTCTAAAATTCGTTTTTTTCGCGAGAAATCTGAACTGAATGTTTAAATAATTATGAAACAGCATAATGCATATTTTTTTCCATACAATTTCAACTCTTGTTGTATTGCGGAATTGTGCTCCTCAACTATCGAAGAATTTTTGGATCCCATTGTAACGTACCTTAAGCTACACGACGAGGAATGTTCTTCTAACATTTATTAGGAAATAACACGTGACTTGGGACAGTCTTCATTTTTTTATTTTTCTTGCAAACCAATGTTGTTACACCATTTCTTCGAACGGTGCAATGCTCGGTGCAACTACTACGATACAGTACAATCGAGAAAAACGATGTTTTTCAAAAAGGAGGGGGGGGGGCTACCTTAAAAATTGTTTTTCTCAATTTTTTCGGAAACAGTTCCGAATTTTTTAAAACTCTCAATGGTACAACGCGGTACAAAACTAGTACAAACTAGTACAACAATAATTTTTTAATTTTTCACAAAATGGGGGCTATCTTCACACACATGAACTCTTATTGCGAAAAAGCGAAATCTACTGGATTTTCAAAATTATTTGGTTTCTCATCAATATATCCAGTTCTATACTGATAAAAGTTATTCTCATTATCAATGCTTCACACAACAATAGACATGAGATAACACTTTGATGGTAGACAAAAATAGGTATACATATAAATTATCTTACTTTCTTACTACGTGTCACGTATTATTTCTTAATAAATGTTAGAAGAACATTCCTCGTTGTGCAGCTTAAGGTACATTATAATGGGATCCAAAAGTTCTTCGATTGTCGAGGAGCGCAGTTCTACAATGCAACAAAAGTTGAAATTGTATAGAAAAAATATGGATTATGCTGTTTCATAATTATTTAAACATCCAATTCAGATTTCTCACGAAAAAACGAATTTTAGAAAACATTAATATTTTTGTTTATAACTTTTTTCTAATTGTTTAAACAATTCATAAAACTTTTACGATTTGATAGATCTAATTAAAAGATGTAACTTTTGTCTTGAAACTTTTTTTCTATCTCTTACAGATTGCGTGTTACAAAATAAAATAGAAAAATAGCCGAATCTTCAGTGGTTAATTTCACCCCCTTAGAGTGAATTTGGGCAGGACTGCGTCTGCCAGGCTCTTTCTACTGTCTCGCGTATCGTTGAATACTGCCTCCATAATTGATGGTCGTGCGCTTGATGTTTGTAATTTTCGGCACTACTGACTGTTACTCGCACGCTTGATTGGAGCCTTATATGCTATTATCCCTACCATCTAATTATCGCAGCAGAGCACATCGTGGGGGTCGGTTCTACAGGTATCGCGTGGGGTATTTTGCTGCCATCAGCGGAACCACGCCTTAAAATATTTCGAAGTATGGCTCGGTACCCGCGGAACTTCTCGCTCTCTCTACGTGGGTTTTCTCTCTTGTCCTCGTGGAGGGTATAACGGGTAGGTCGGCAGGAAAGGATGTAATAGCAAGAGGACGAGGTCTGGAAATTATTTGAGGCGGCGGGTGGTGTGATATCATTTCTATATCGACCTTTGTTTCCTTCCTTAAGGGCTTGGGATGTTGTATCCGGCGTGCCCTCCAAAAACGGTATCCAATCCAGAAAATAAGGAGAGTAGGTATTATAAGAGAGTTCTGGACCAACGCAGGGCGAGGGGTGAAGCGGGGCGAGGGGAACCGCAATGGCGAGGGAACGCGCGCGCGCGCGCGCGCACACACACACACACACACACACAAGGGGCGGGGGAGGTACCGCCGATGACTCATCCTCTCGGCCCGTGGTCAAAACATGCGGAGGTATTACGCGTAGAAGATGCGAGTCGACACCTGCACGGCTATTGCGCAATAACAGCGTCAAAAACATATAATAGGCGAAGGTCAACTTCCGAGAATAATGAGGTATGTCGCGTAGAAGATGCAAGTCGAAACCTGCATTTAGGTATCGATCCAAGGTCAGATCGCGCTCGCGAACAAGGAGTGTGAGAGAGAGGTACGATATGAATCTATCTTTTTCTCTCTAGGGGCATAATCGAAACATACGACGGTACGTCGCGTAGGAGATGATGCGAGTCGAAATCTGCACGGCTGTTGCGCAATAACAGCGCCAAAAACATATAATGCTCGAAGGTAAACTTCCGAGAATACTTCAAAGCGATCCGCAACCCTCTTATCTCCCCGAGGCCAGCTCGCGCCCCGATATTCGCTACTTTGGAATCGAGTGTACGAGAGAGAGAAAGAGGTACGATATTAATCTATCTTTCTCTCTCTAGGGGAATAATCGAAACATACGGAGGTACGTCGCGTAGGAGATGATGCGAGTCGAAACCTGCGTTAAAACATACGACGATGGAGGCAAACTTCCGAGAATAATGCGCAGCATCTTTGCGCGCGATCCGACCCGCAACCCTTTTATCTCCCCAAGGCCAGATCGTGCCCCGATATTCGTTACTTTGGAATCGAGTGTACGAGAGAGAGAGAGGTACGATATTAATCTATCCTCCTCTTTCTCGTTGCAGGAGGTCGGAAACATACGGCGGTACGTCGCGTAGGAGATGATGCTAGTCGAAACGTACCGTTTCGTATCGAGTAGTCCGAGAATAATAATACGCAGCATCTTTGCGCGAGCAATCGCGAGACCACGAAAATTCAAAGCGAGCCGACACGCTTCTATCTATCGTTCGAAGGCGCGATCGCGCGCGCGATTGCTGCGACGAGCGAACAAGGAATACGAGAGAGAGTGGCTAGATATTGTCGTGTATCTCTCCGTCTGTAGTCCTTTGTCGGTAGGCGATCAAAGAAGAGACGGCGGTATGTCACGTGGAAGATGTAACGCGAAACCGGCGTGGTTATCGCTCCAGAAGCGTGTCGAAACATACCATTTCTTATCGTGTAATCCGAGAATAACGCGCGATAGCTACCGAGATAATACGGTGAGTAAAAGATCGATAGGACTTAAGGTGGAAATCTACGCGTCCCATTGGGGTGCAATGGAGTAGGGAGAGTTTAGGTAGGGATGATCGTATATTTAAAGCAGGTCGCGTCTTCGACAGGGTAAAATCGTGAATGGTAACGCGTCAGAAGATTTGTATGATACAATCGTTGCGCATCTCGCGTTTTTCTCGAAAAAGTATCTAGTTAAGTGTTACATACGTTGACAATAATAATAATAATAATAAATGTGTCCGATATCCTGACGCGAGTTTGACTACGTGGCGGAAACGTGTCGCGGAACGGTATACAGTCTGTTATATCAAGTGACAACATGGATACGTTCAAGAACGCGTTCGTGCTTTTGGCTCGAATGTCCGAACTTTTGAGGACCACCGCGGAATTTCGCGAGTGGATGGACAGGTGCGACGAGACCGTACGACACATGGTCGCGTATCAACGAGGCGAACGCGTGCCGGTGTGGTAGAAGCACACGGATGGTGTCGCTGCTCGCGCGAACGCAAACATTGCGCGCGATAGTGCGAGGACGATTATCGCGAGTAGGGTGCGGGGTCGCCGCTCGAGCGACGGCACCCAAGGTTGTGTGGGAGGAAGTCGAAACAGCGTTCGAGAAACGCTTGTTGACAGGCGCTGTGATCAACGTCGGGATCGCCGATCCACGCCGATTCTTCGAGAACGCCCGTCGACTGGTGATTTCTCGCGTTACGAACGCCATTACGGAGCACCGCAGCGTATCCGTGAACACCGTGCTAAACGCGGAATTCATGTTGCGGGACGAGAAGGACGTAAAGAGTTTCGCGACACGCAATCACGTACTGTTCATGTCGTCGAACGTTCGCGAGTGGTACGCGACTCAAGTGATAGCTCCGACGTTGGTCGCGATAGAGGAGTTTCAGGAGCGCGAGGGTGGCTGGACCTGACGGGCGGTACAGAATCTCCTGATTAACATTAATAAGCATAATCCGTTGCGCGCCGGTTGCGACGTACCGCTTCCGCGAGCCGTCTCGACGAAAAAAGCGGTGGTGAATGTACAGTGTAAAGAGAACGCGTGTTTTTTGTGGTCGGTCGTCGCTAGTCTGTTCCCGGCTGATACACACGGTGACAGGATGGCGTCGTATCCGCATTATTCGTCGGTGCTTCGTACGGATGGCGTGCAACTGCCGATGACGATGGACCAGGTACGGAAGTTCGAGGAGGCAAACGAAGTGTCCGTGAACGTATACCTGTGGGACAACGAGGACGGATGCGTGCCTCTACGCGTGTCCGGCAACAAGCGGGAAGGGAGGCACGCGAACGTGCTGCTGGTACAGGACGGCAAGGATTCGCAGCGGTACCATTTCGCCTGCATTCGCAATCTCTCCCGCTTGATATCCAGTCAACTCAGCAACCATTATGGCAGAGTGTTCGTGTGCGATAGGTATGCAAATAAGAATAAAAAATAAAAAATTCGAGCGATACGTAACGAGCGAAGCGTTTACAGTGTTTTTTTTTTGTTTCCGTACATGTTTCAGGTGCCTCAACTTTTTCTCCTCGGTGGATCGATTGCAGCGGCACACCGCAGATTGCACGCGCTTGAACGAGTGCGCGGTTCAATTACCGTCCGAAGAGGAGAAAATTTTGAGGTTCCAGCATCACGAACGCAAGGAACGCGTGCCCTTCGTCATTTACGCGGACTTCGAGTGTTCGCTGGAGGCGATTGATCAACCGGCGATGGATCGTCGTCGCACGTACGAGTATCAACGTCACAGAGCGCACAGCGTGGGATACTACGTGCATTATTCCGACGATCAGGCTCTGTGCGGGTACCGAGCGCGTCGCAGTGACACCGACTGTGTGCAATGGTTTGTGCGCGAACTGCGGGAATTCGCGAACGTTGCGTACTCGTGGTTGTGCGTGAAGAAACCGATGACGCCCTTAACGCGATAACAGTGGACAAGTTTTCACGAGGCGACCGCGTGTCACGTGTGCGGGGGACCCTTCGACCGAGGCGAGGACGATGCGAAAGTGCGCGATCATTGCCACTCGACGGGTGAGTACAGGGGTGCTGCGCACAGATCGTGCAACTTACGATATCAACGTTCGTGCACGATACCTGTGGTGTTCCACAACCTGTCCGGCTACGACGCGCACTTCGTCATCAAGGAGTTGGCAGACGCGTTCGAGGGAAAGATCAACCTCCTACCGATAACGAAGGAACGATACATATCCTTTACGAAGAACGTCGAGGACCTCAGGGGCGAACGCAAGAACTGGAGAAAAATGATGAAGTTTCGCTTCGTCGACTCGTTCAAGTTCATGGCCACGAGTCTGCAGAAACTCGCGTCGGATCTCGGGAAGGACAGACTTACGATCCTAAGACGCGAGTTCGAACATCTCCCTGACGAACAATTCGATCTCCTCACCAGAAAGGGGTCTTCCCGTACGATTACGTGGCGTCGTACGACAAACTGAACGATACGCGACTGCCGCCTCGTGACGCGTTCTACAATCGTCTGAACGATAGCGATGTGTCGGAGGCTGATTACGCGCACGCAACCAACGTGTGGAACACTTTTCGTATACGGACATTAGGCGAGTACAGTGATTTGTATTTGAAGACTGACGTGTTGTTGCTCGCCGACGTGTTCGAAAACTTTCGTATGGACTCTATCGCGAGCTACGAACTGGACCCGGCGCATTACTGTACGTTACCGGCGTTCACGTGGGACGCGATGTTGAAATACACGCGCGTCGAATTGGAACTGCTCACCGACGTGGACATGCTGTTGTTCGTGGAGCGAGGTATACGCGGAGGCCTGAGCCAGTGCTCGCACAGGTACGCGCGCGCCAACAACAAGTACCTGCCGACATCGATGTACGACGCGTCGCAACCATCCACGTACTTGATGTACTTCGACGTGAACAACCTGTACGGATGGGCGATGTCGCAGGCGATGCCGCGCGGTGGATTCCGATGGCTGGACGACGACGCGGTTGTCGCTTTGGACGCGAACTCCTTGCCGGAGGACGACGGACCGGAAGGCTACCTGCTGGAAGTGGACCTTGAGTATCCGCGGGACATTCACGACGAGCACGCGGACCTTCCGTTCTGTCCTGTTCGCGAGCACGCGCCCATCGGTAAGCAGACGAAGCTGATCGCCACGCTCCGCGACAAAGAACGATACGTGATCCACTATCGGTACTTGAAGCAGTGCATTCGACACGGACTTCGCGTATCGAGAATTCATCGCGTTCTGCGGTTCGATCAATCGCGTTGGTTGCGCGACTACATCATGCTGAACACTGAGTTGAGAACGCGAGCGACCAGCGATTTCCAGAAAACACTGTACAAGCTAATGAACAATGCAGTGTACGGGAAAACGATGGAGAACGTTCGAAATCGAGTGGACGTGCGACTGGTGACGCGGTGGGACGGACGTTACGGCGCCGAATCGTTGATCGCGAAACCAAATTTCCATAGTCGCGCGATATTTTCCGAACACTTGGTCGCTATCGAGATGCGAAAATTAAAAGTGAAGTTCGACAAGCCCATATACGTGGGCATGAGCGTGTTGGACGTGTCCAAGGTGTGCTTGTACGAATTTCACTACGACTACATGCGCGCCAAGTTCGATGATGGGTGCAAAGTGTTGTACACGGACACCGACAGTCTCATGTATCTGCTGCGGTGCGATGACGCTTACGAGCAGCTGAAAAGCGACGTCAGTGCGCAATTCGACACGAGCGATTACGCGGTGGACAACCCGTACGGTATGCCGCGCGTAAACAAGAAGGTGCCGGGACTCATGAAGGACGAGAACAACGGTGCCTTGATGACGGAGTTCGTGGGACTTCGATCGAAGATGTACGCGACTCGAGTGCGTGACGTGTCGTCGTCGTCGGGAACGTCCGAGACGAAAAAAGTGAAGGGGGTGAAGAGAAGTGTCGTAACGAACGAAATACGTTTCGAGGACTACGTGCGGTGTCTTCTCGAGCACGCGGAAACTACGGTACGACAGAACCATATTCGCGCGCGATTACACGACGTGTATTCCGTGAACGAACTGAAGACCGCGCTCAGTCCGTACGACGATAAGCGTTACGTTCTAGCCGATCGGATCGAAACCCTTCCGTGGGGACACTATCGGATTCCCGAGTGCGACGACAGTGATAGTGACAGTGGTACGGTTAAGTAGATACAATAGTTATGTGTATAGTTATATGTATATATGTAGATTCGTAGTAATGTCGCGTACGATAAATATATATTGATATGTATACAAGTATGATACACTGTATGAACGTAGAGGGGGTTTTTAGTGGGTATGCTAGAAATGGAGAGTCCCACATAACCCCGACATAACTGTTGTCGGGGTATGCGTAATGCATTTTCCCCCTCTTTTAAAAAAAAAAAAAAAAAAAAAAAAAAAAGTATGCAATGGATGGACATAAAATGTTTTTTCTTAATATATCCATGTATAATATTACACATTCACGTAAATAATGTACAAAGATCGTGATATATATTGTGCTTTATTTTTTGTTAAATACAAAGAACGAAATAAATGTATATGTATATGTATATGTAATAGTAATAGTAATACTAATAAAGAGTTGCTATTGAATCAGAGAACATCCTTTTCCCGTATCCACGAGTTCTTGGACGAGTCGAATCCTAACCATTTCACGTACACCTGGTTACCCTTGCGACGAATAATCTTCTCGATCAGATATACGTCCGGATTCGCGACCGAATGCAGTTCGTGCTCGTAGAATCCGCCCGAGATCGGCTCGCCCGCGGAATCGCGTAGAATGTACGTGACAGGACGCGTTCGTTGTACAGCGGTGATTTCGAACACCTCGGTCGACCAGTTCGGCGTGTATCCTTTCTCGAAGATCGTCTTGAATTTGCTGACGCGTACTTTGTCGCCGACGCGGAATTTGGCGCGTTGTCGTCGTAGTCGTTGCTCGACACCCGACGATACGACGAACGGTAAACGAGTGGCGGAGGTCACGTCGACGGGTCGCGCGTTGATCGCGCGATGTTTACGATGATTGTAGGTGCGCACGAGCGTCGGCAGCAGATCCAACCAGCGATAAGAGGCTTTCAAGGAGAATTGTTTCCACATCAGATTCTTCAGCGTGCGATTGAAACGCTCGACGATCGACGCTTTCATCATGCTGTACGTCGAGTAGTGGTTGATTCCGCGAGTCTTCGCGCATCGTTGAAACTCCGCGTTGTAGAACTCCTTTCCCATGTCGGTTTGCAGGTTTCGCGGACATCTGCCGCTTCGTCGCAACACGGTCGCTAACGCCTCGGTAACGTCGCGGCCGCTTTTCGTTTTCACGGGAACGGCCCACGCGTACTTGCTGAACGTATCGATGATCGTGAGTATGTAGTTGTAGCCGCGATTGTGGGTTGCGTACGCGCGCATTTCCACCAAATCTGCCTGCCACAGATCGTCGTAGCCTCGAGTGACTACGCGTCTCCGTGGGAAATTTCGCCTCGCTGGAGCGTGCAGTTCGTCGACCAGTTGTACTCGCTCCTTATTCGCGCTCATAGCGATGATAACGCTCCACGACAAGCAACAGATACCGCACCAGGCACTCGAAGCACGTACGGTGTCGACGGGGTTTGTCGTCGTCGTCGTCGCTCATCGCGACGCTTCCTTGCGTTTCTGTACTTCAGCGATCAATGTCGCAAGCACGTCGAGTCTATCCTGCAAGTGATCGAATTGTTGTTGCAGCGTGGTATTTATCGAATTCTCCGAATCACGGATGCGTCCTTCCACGGCGGTATTTATTGCGGTCGTCAAAGCGTTCAGTCGCGTCGTCGTCGATTCGTTCACGTCGTACACGTATCGTTTCGTCGCAGCGTCGGTATCCTCCTCCGGATGCGCCACGCGACGTATCTTGCGTTCCATAGCGTCGAACGTTGACCGATCGGTGCCCAGATACAGCGCGTTCTCTCGCACGTGATTCGCGACGTACAGATTCCGCGAGCGAATCGTCTCCGTGCGTCGATCGTTGTTGTCGTCGTCGTCGTCGTTGTCGGTACTACCGTGCAAAGGTGCTTCAAACTTGTTTCCCGACATGTTGGGTGAGCGGTGATCGCGAACGAGACTGACGCGTAATCGAACCGACCGATCAATTTATGATGAGACCGGCTTCGCGAAGTTCCTCCAAGATGGACGCGATTTCGTTGTCGTGTCCGGTGTGTCCGGCCGCGCGCGACGCCAAGAGCAATCGCAGTCTATCGACCAATTCGTTCGGATCGTCCCAGTACACGTAATCGATCGCGTTATCGGTAACCGTCATCGCGTCATCGGTGGGCAATCCTCGACCTTCGTGCGTGACGCTGTCGCCAGAAACGCGGTCTCCACTACGCAACAACTCCGACACGATCTTTCTGTACTTGTAACCCTTGTTGCCTAGCGTAGGTTTGCTAGCCGAATGGTCCCGTCGATGCGCGTTCGTCGCCAACAAGATGTCGCGGTACGCCTCGAGATCGGCGTTCGTGTACGCTTGCTCGTTGGGCACTCGCATGAACAGCAATTCGTACAAGCCTCGCGTACCAGCGAATCGCTTGCCTTTCACGTCAACGTCGTCGTTCTCGCCGATAGCGAGCACGGAATCGCCGATCATCAGCTGTTCGTCGTCGTCTAGGTACACGCCGTACACGTTGTCGATGAGTTTCTTAGTGTCGGTGAAGAACAAGCGCAGATATTCGCGCGATAGCGGTCCGCTGACGTTTCGAGTGTACGCGTCGAGGTTTTCGACGGTGGTGGTTGTGGTTTTTGGATCGAGAACTTCTCGAATCGTTTCGTCCGTCTCGCCATGGTCCGGCTCATGTTCCTCGGTTGCTTCGTAGACGGTGCTGTCGTCGTCGTCGTTCGAATCCGGAAGTGGAGTCGTTTCGGGCAGTATCGCAGCTTCGGTCGTGGACGGAGTAAAGGATAATCGTTTCTTCGAACGTTGCTGCTTCCGCTTGACGAGCGATGACGTCGCTGGACTCGTTTTCCACGTCGCGGTGTTCTCGGCTAAATGTTTCAGCGGTTCGACGATCGGACGCGCGCTCTCCTCCGCAGCAGCTTTCGTCGCCATTTTACCGAGTTTCAGGTTCATGTATTTTCGTCGAATAGCGGCGCTGATTTTAACAATTTTCTTCTTCGTCTCGACCTCTCGCGGCTGTTGTTTTTGTTGCTGTTGTTGTCTACGACGCCGTATCTGTTGTATGTCTCGTTGTTGCGCGATCTCAATGTTTACATCGCTGGTAGCTGTTTCGTTAGACATCCTGGTGTGTGTGTGTGTGTGTGTGTGTGTGTGTGTTGCTCGACGAAGGACTCGCGATCTACTGAGGTTCACGAGCTCTCGCGAACTCGTTAAATCCTCGTCGATATCGACCATCGTACCGGGCACGGACCTTGTCGATGACAACGAAGTCGTAGCGTCGTTTCCAGCATTTGGCGCACAGGTCGGTGAACGCCTGGAACGTCATGTCCGTGTTCACGTGATCGTTGTACACGCGACGCAAGTTCGTCCCGTCCTGTTTGAACAGCACGAGAAAATTCGTGTTGTCTCTGATCAAGTGTTTCGGTATTCTCGCGTACGATTGGCACAGGTAGAAGCAGTCCACGTTCGCGTGCCTGCCCATGGAGAAGTATTCACGGATCGCCGTCTGTTCGTCGCACGCCACGTCGTCGAACACGAAGATCGAATCGGGCAGAGCGTCCCTCGGCAGGACGATCTCAGCGGTGTTCGAGTAGGGAAAGTACCCGAGTCCACCGACGCGCGACAACACTCGCTCCAGATACCGATACTTTGGCTGGCGCAACGATTTCGAGTACACGTACACGTTCTCGAAACGCAAACCGTTCGGACTCTCCAGCAGGCTGAGAAGCACGTTCGTTTTCCCGCACCCGGACGGACCGCAGATCACGGCTCGCACGCTGTTCGGCAACAACGAACCGTGCCTGCGCGAACGACTCTCGTCGTCCCACGTCGAATCCTCCAACGTCCTGTTCGCGGTCACGCGAATAGCGTTCGGTTGTTTCGCGAATCGCATGCTCTCTCTGACTCTCTCCTCGCAAGCACGTAACGCCACTGCTATTTATACCCGCGAAACCTATCGAGCGAATCAGAATCGTAGCGCTCCTCGAATCGATCGCTATCGAAGAACCGTCGACTTACGACTGGCCTCGCGTCTCCGTGCATCTGCATTTTCACGCGTATGGTTGCGGTAACGCGTAGACCAACAAAGAATAAGAAGACGACGGGATCGGGACTCGTGAACGCGATCATAAATCGTTTACCGTTCGAACTACACATTCCGGGATATCAGTTCTGCGGCCCGGGGACGCGTTTGTCGAAGCGATTGGCTCGCGGCGACGAAGGCGCGAATCCGCTGGACGCGGCTTGTCGAGAGCACGATATCGCGTACTCTCGTCGAAAGGATTTGGAGGGACGACACGAGGCGGATCGATCGCTAGCCGAACGAGCCCGAGAACGCGTGTTCGCGAACGACGCGACTTTCGGTGAAAAAGCCGCTGCGACCGGAGTGTGGGCCGCGATGAAAGCAAAGACTAAACTCGGTATGGGTATGGGACGAGGAGTAGGAAGAAGAAGAGGAAGGACTACGGGACGGAAACGCAAATCCAGAGGACAACGCCGTATCCTACCGGTAGCGAAACGCGGAGGCTTTCTTCCGCTTCTACCGCTCGTGCTGCCCGCTTTGTCGGCTATCGGAGCATTGGCCGGCGGAGCTGCCGGTATCGCCAAAGCGGTCAACGACGCGAAGGCCTCGCGCAAACAGCTGGAAGAAACGATGCGTCATAATCGCGAGATGGAAGGGCGAAGACTGTATCTGTCACCGTACAAGCGCGGCGCCGGCGTGAACCTGCGACGAGGACCGAGGAAAAAAAAAAACTCCGCTCGACCGGGCTTGCTGCGGCGACGATAACGCGACAGCAGCTACAACTACTACCTATGACTAACCTGCAATTAGAGCGCGAGTGCGTCGACGTACCGTTCTTTCGGGGGGTATTTATGCGCGACACGCTTTCCGCGCGCGTACGACCGAACGAATGCGGCATCGCGAATCTTGACGAGAATCGCGGCGAAGGCACGCACTGGGTAGAATACGCGAAACGCGGATCGCGAGTGCAGTATTTCGACAGTTTTGTGAATTTGCGACCACCCGCGGAACTGATCGACTATTTCGGACGGGGAACGACACCTACGATCAAGTACAATCACGATCGCTTTCAACGTTTCGACCAGATGAATTGCGGTCACTTGTGCGTACAATTTCTGCGACAAAAAGCTTGGGAATTTTGGCCTCGGCGCTTCCCGAGATAAATTGACGCGCTACCTTACGTCCGCGTCACTTTCGCTTTCTCGGTCTCACTAGCGTAACCTACAGCGGTACGATGTCTCTCACGCTCACGTTAACGGGTCGGAGCAGCGTGCTCACGGTCAATTACTTTCCGCCGATCGATTTGAGCGACGGGCAGTACGAACTAGGACTCGCCGACTTGGAGACGTTTCACACGATACCGAACATCGACTCGAGCAACGACACGTTCTACTTCGTCACGAACAACAACAACAAGAACGCCGCGATCCCCAGCATCGATGCCGCTAACGACCGCGTTACGATCCCCCATGGCTCCTACGAATTAGACGCTATCGCCAAGCACTTGAGGCGTCAACTGCTCGATCGATATCCTCGAAGACGCGACGACAACGAGATCGACGACGACGACGACAACAAGTATCCGCTAGTGCTACGAGCTAACAACAACACCATGAAAAGCGAACTGTACTGCTCGTTCTTCGTGGACTTTACGCAACCGAACAACGTGGGATCGTTGCTGGGATTTTCGCCAACGCGTGTCTTATTGCCGAGAATCTGGTACGAGTCCGACGAAACCGTGAACATTATAAACGTTAACGTGATCAGAGTAACGTGTAACGTCACTACCGGTGCGTACAGCAACGACAAACCCGTACACACGATTCACGAATTTTCACCTCGCGTACTACCGGGATATAAGATATCGGAAACTCCTCGACACGTCATTTACCTACCGATCGTTGCGCGAGCGATACACGATCTAACGGTACACATCGTCGATCAATACGATCGCCCTATAGATTTTCGCGGAGAGGAAATAACGATTCGCCTGCACGTGCAACGACGTTCGCGCGATAAGATAACGTGAGCGCGCGAGTGTTTAATATGTTGGTATTCGATCACACGTACGACTCATCAACATCATCATCATCGCTCACCGCTCCTACTCCGGTCTCTGCCGCGCATTATCGTCGAAACGCAACACCTTCACCGCCACCGAGAACGCTGATAAAGACAGGGAGCGGAACAAGAGGAAGAAAAAGAAGAAGAAGCTTCAAATCGTTGACGCATCGAAACGCGCTTTTCCTACGATCCCTGGGATTCGTCGTAACGTACTAACGTTTCGCTTATACGTACATACACACGTCTAACAGGATGTATACCATACTGAACGTGACGAGTACACCGACGTTCGACGATCGTATCACGAAGATTGAGGTGCACGGCTACAATCCGTACGCCAACACGACGTACGACAATAACGACGAGATACGAATACCTATTCAGCAACAATATCTGTACACGCTCCCGTGCGAAAGTTATCTCTACGTGGAAGGACGTCTCTCTTTGATGACCGCCTCGACGACTACCGAGGAAGTGAAAGCTGCCGCGAGAGTTTTTCTGGACAACAATTGCGTCGCGTTCATGTTCGACGAGATTCGATACGAATTGAACGGCGTGGAGATCGATTGTTGTAGAAATCCGGGAATCACGACATCGCTGAAACATTACGCGTCATTGTCCGTCGAGAAGAGCAGAGCGTTGATGAACGCCGGTTGGGACCACACCATCGCACACGACCGCGACATTTTTAATAGCCCAGCGTTCAATTTCTGCGTGCCCATGAACGCGCTACTAGGATTCTGCGAAGATTACAAGCGTATCGTGATGAACGCGCGACACGAGTTGATCCTGATTTGCGCGCGAGTCGATACGAACGCGATGTACGCGACCTCTCTATCCTCCGCGATAATACCGAAACTGGAGATACGCAAGATACAATGGCGTATGCCGCACGTCGTGCTAGAAGACACTCAAAAACTGGCGATGCTACGTCTCCTGCAAAGCGATCGACCTATCGCTATGAGTTTTCGATCGTGGCAACTGCAACAGTATCCGTTGCTGCAAACGACGACCAAACACACGTGGACCGTGAAAGCCTCGTCGCAGTTCGAGATACTGCGATACGTGATGTTCGCTACGCAAATCGAGCGAAGTTATAATCTCAAGAAAAGCGCGAGCAGATTCGACGCGTGCAAACTCACGAACGTACGATTGTTTCTGAATTCCGAGACGTATCCGTACGACGACCTGAACCTGGATTTCGATAAATCTAAATACGCGCTCCTGTACGATATGTACGCGAAATTTACCCGTTCGTACTACGGTCACGGCGAACCGTTGCTGAACACGGACGAATTTTTGCGATACGCCCCTATCGCGATCATAGATTGCTCTCGACAGAACGAGTCGGTGAAGAGCGCCACGGTGGACGTGCGAATCGACTTCGAGTGCAAAGAGAACGTACCCGCTAATACAACCGCATACTGTCTCATCATATACGAGTGCATGGTCCAATACAATCCTTTGACGAACGTAGTGCGAAAAATCACGTGATTCCAACGACTACGACTACGACTACGACTACTATACCGATGAGGATAATCGCGAAATAGTCAGTAGCTCGTCTGCAACCGTCGACGACACTTGTTTTACTACATACTACTACATATTACTACCTAACAATGTTATCCGTCGTGGCCGACCTGCAAGGCTTCAAGACCGAACGTAACACGTTCGTCGCTAAGGAAATTGCGATTCTCGCGAACAATCGCGACACGGAAACGACAATTTGTCATTGGATTTTCGAACCACCGTACTCCTACGCTCGCCTGTCATCGTTCGAGAAGCGTCAAGCGACCTGGCTCACGACGAATCATCACGGACTTCGCTGGTCCGACGGCTGGGTGCCGTACCACAAGCTATCAGAAATGCTCGCTCGCGAGCTCGCAACCGTCGACGTGGTGTTCGTGAAGGGTGCGGAGAAGAAGACCTGGTTATCGCAACTGCTCCTACGAACAGATGCAAGCATCGTAGACATCGTTGACATGTACGAGAAGAAGAAGAACAACAACAACGATGACACCTGCGACTCCGACTCCGACTCCGACGACTACGAGGATACCGACGAGGACAACGACGGCTCCGACGTTGACAACGATTATCGTGGAATGGTACCTCCTGCCACGGTCGTTCCTAACCTGAAAGCAATGCCAGCAAAGAACACCATCCGATGCGCTTTCCACAACGGCGGCGGTTGTATGTGCGCGCTGGAAAACGTTCAAAAAATTTGGAATTATATGCACTGTGGACTCTAACGCTACACTTTCTTTTATCGTCTATATTATATAGTATATATTCCTTATATTTTAAATATTTTATGGACATTTATTGCATACATAAACGCAATATTTATTTATGAAAATATGTTAAGGCTTTTATTTTAACACTCCTCCTCCTCCTCCTCCTTCTCCTCCTCCTCCTACTCTTCCTCCTCCTACTCTTCCTCCTCCTTCTCCTCCTCCTCCTACTCTTCCTCCTCCTCTTCCTCTTGTAACGACGATGGCTACCACCCCCATCACCAACAAACTACACTTTGCATATGTGTGAGTGCAAACCTCTATAAAAGAGGTACCGATCGGTCTTGCGGACCACATCACATCGCGTACGTTCGTAGTAACCGTTCAGTGCAGTTAGCTGTAGTGCGTATTCAAAATGTTTAACCAACATTTCAACAACGCTTCCTACATGGGCGAAAACCACCTCAACCGTTGCAACGCTACGGATTTTCCTGCTAAACAGCGTCGTCTGAATCTAAGGTACATTATATACGTCCGTATACTTTTCGATTTTACACGAAAACGTTCGATGCGTTAACTCTGCGTGTGTGTTTCTTACAGCGATACATCTGCGCCATCGCCCAAGAAGGCCGTCATACGAATCATGGGACGCGATTACCCATTAACATTGACCACGTACAAACGCATCGCAATTGGAGTCCGTATCGACCAGGATTCGTGTCGCGTTGAAATCGCGATAGTCGACAACAAATCCAACGAACTGTGTTTCCCCACGTCTACGTGGAAACTTCTGCTGCATCAAGAACCGGAGATACTTCAACGTCTCCGTAACGACGCAACTCCATCGCATCAAGACTCTATCGTCGTCAAGCATTTACGCATCGACTTTACGCGAATCATCAGTCAACGAATTGTCAAAATATCGGATGATAGTTCGTCCATATACATGACCGAAGCTACGATACGGCAAATGTTCAAATACGATCGCTGCATCGATCACACGTTCTCGTGGTTGTCGGAAATTCTAGACTCCGTAAGCCTCAAATACGCTTCCTTCGTAGCCATTATACGCGCCGCTACGACACCGATCGCTGACTATGAAAAACTCATTTCCGAAAGCGAATACTTCGAACCACATTCTTTGTTAGATTGCGAATTATTAGCGTTATGCTTGGACTCTATTATACGTGATGCTCGCAACGTATCCCAATAATGTATACATGTCTATATATGCTTTACCAATAAATACTACACTTTATTGCACGAATATCTGTATTGTTTGATACCTTAAACGATCCTTTCCTATCCTCGGAGGATATCGCTTATCCCAAAAACTAGTGTTCTTTCAATCTTCGTTTCTTACACTAGGTATGTTACGAGATCTAGAAACATCTATACCTCTTATTACGCATTTCGAATAATATCGCATCTCTCCCACCGAATATGTTCTTGATAATCATCTCTAGCCTAATGGACCCCCGAAAACAGTATTCGATTACATCGCTTTATTCTTGTGCACATCATATTCTGCTGTTACGTGAGATCTTTTAAGTCATATGCTCATTATTCCTTCTCGAAAGTTTACCGTCCAAAATTATCGCGCACCGATGCCGCGCATTATTCTCGGAAGTTAACCTTCGCCTATTATATGTTTTTTGGCGCGGCTATTACGCAACAGCCGTGCAGGTTTCGACTAGCATCATCTCCTACGCGATGTACCGCCGTATGTTTCCGACCTCCTGCAACGAGAAAGAGGAGGATAGATTAATATCGTACCTCTCTCTCTCTCGTACACTCGATTCCAAAGTAACGAATATCGGGGCACGATCTGGCCTTGGGGAGATAAAAGGGTTGCGGGTCGGATCGCGCGCAAAGATGCTGCGCATTATTCTCGGAAGTTTGCCTCCATCGTCGTATGTTTTAACGCAGGTTTCGACTCGCATCATCTCCTACGCGACGTACCTCCGTATGTTTCGATTATTCCCCTAGAGAGAGAAAGATAGATTAATATCGTACCTCTTTCTCTCTCTCGTACACTCGATTCCAAAGTAGCGAATATCGGGGCGCGAGCTGGCCTCGGGGAGATAAGAGGGTTGCGGATCGCTTTGAAGTATTCTCGGAAGTTTACCTTCGAGCATTATATGTTTTTGGCGCTGTTATTGCGCAACAGCCGTGCAGATTTCGACTCGCATCATCTCCTACGCGACGTACCGTCGTATGTTTCGATTATGCCCCTAGAGAGAAAAAGATAGATTCATATCGTACCTCTCTCTCACACTCCTTGTTCGCGAGCGCGATCTGACCTTGGATCGATACCTAAATGCAGGTTTCGACTTGCATCTTCTACGCGACATACCTCATTATTCTCGGAAGTTGACCTTCGCCTATTATATGTTTTTGACGCTGTTATTGCGCAATAGCCGTGCAGGTGTCGACTCGCATCTTCTACGCGTAATACCTCCGCATGTTTTGACCACGGGCCGAGAGGATGAGTCATCGGCGGTACCTCCCCCTCCCCCGCCCCTCCCCCGCCCCTTGTGTGTGTGTGTGTGTGTGTGTGTGCGCGCGCGCGCGCGCGCGTTCCCTCGCCATTGCGGTTCCCCTCGCCCCGCTTCACCCCTCGCCCTGCGTTGGTCCAGAACTCTCTTATAATACCTACTCTCCTTATTTTCTGGATTGGATACCGTTTTTGGAGGGCACGCCGGATACAACATCCCAAGCCCTTAAGGAAGGAAACAAAGGTCGATATAGAAATGATATCACACCACCCGCCGCCTCAAATAATTTCCAGACCTCGTCCTCTTGCTATTACATCCTTTCCTGCCGACCTACCCGTTATACCCTCCACGAGGACAAGAGAGAAAACCCACGTAGAGAGAGCGAGAAGTTCCGCGGGTACCGAGCCATACTTCGAAATATTTTAAGGCGTGGTTCCGCTGATGGCAGCAAAATACCCCACGCGATACCTGTAGAACCGACCCCCACGATGTGCTCTGCTGCGATAATTAGATGGTAGGGATAATAGCATATAAGGCTCCAATCAAGCGTGCGAGTAACAGTCAGTAGTGCCGAAAATTACAAACATCAAGCGCACGACCATCAATTATGGAGGCAGTATTCAACGATACGCGAGACAGTAGAAAGAGCCTGGCAGACGCAGTCCTGCCACGGCAACTCCACGCGCCCTTCGCAAGAAGGTTCTGCGTGAAAAGTAATCGAAACGAGCACCCTTTCCACAATGAGAAGACGAAGCGGGTGATCTGTTTTCCCTGCGCATGGGTGGGGCAGCCGGAGGATTTCGCCAATTACCGCAGAATCCCGGTGCACCTATTCACCAGGGAGGATAAGGTGTTATACGTGATCCGGTGCGTCCAGTGCAAACGAAGGGTTCTACAATACAAGAAGGCAGATAACTGTACAGGCTGCATTCGGGCGATGCTGGATACGCCACCACAGCACCTACCGGCCCTGTCCATTATCCGGGCCCCGGGCATGAAGGATGACAACAAGAGCCTAAAGGAGGCATCATGGCCCTCGGCCTAGGGGCACATTCTACCCACGCTATAGGTAAATACACAGCCAACTGTCATCGACTCACGTGTACGTAGAGTAATTAGGACCATTACAACAAGCTCCATTTTTTTTTTCTTTGTGTTGAATTCGCAGCAGAGCGACGAAAGCAGGCGGGGAGACGAAGGCCCACTGGGAGCCCCCCCCCCCCCATCTCTAACTCTTTACTCTCTCTCTCTAAATTTTTACTGTGTAACAATACATCTGGACTCCTTTATTCATCTTCACTTAATTACGATTCATTTATTGTACTCCCTTACGACCCCCTTAGGTTTAATAGCGTTAGATAATAACCATAGTTTTAAGCCGTTTAACGAAGGTGTACGCGCGGACAGCTTCACACGGGTTAACGACGAAACGGACTCACGAGACCGTTTCGTGTCTAAATGGGGAGGTGTTACATGGGCCCTTCTGGTGCATCTCGTGCTTGCTGTCCTCGCGTCGCTTCCTGTCGAATAGGCGATTCAACGGAATTGCCTCGCGCGTGGCAATCACGTTGTGCCGAGCCGCATATCGACAGCTGTGAGGACAACGTGACTGTTGACGGCCCGGGCCTCGATATTTCCTAAGAGGCAGTGACCGCCAGGTGCCGACGGGGCGATCTTCCCCCCCTATCGATTTCGAAAACGCGAGGCGCTGCATGCAACAGGGAGACTTCGGAAATTCATTCGATTTCGTAAGCTCGTGCTAGGAAGTTGCGACGAGCCAGCGGGCCGTCTAGATCTCGCGACCTCACCTCTGCGTCGACACCGCGAAGCGCGTCCGGGCAATAAGGATAAGCACAAGGGTAACTCAATCCGACACACCGAGAACGGCCTAGCTGGGAGAGCCCTTACGCGCTGATTCGGACCGCCGTATGACCGCGAAGACGTGTGACGGAACGAGCCAAAGCGATACGACGGACTCCGAGTTCGCCGACTTCCCTGTGCTACCCGAGAGCACAGCGAGCGACCACGACCTGCGCGTGGTTCAGAGACCTGCTAGCGCCCTACGGAGCGCCGTCTCCACGACATGTAATCATTTATTCGCTTCTATAAGAATATACTTCATTTTATTGTTGTCTTCCTAATTCCTTCGAGTACCGTCTTATTCAAACACCTCTTACCTTCCTCTCCCTGGTAAGTATAGTCAAGGTGGGCTTTAGCCCTTAGACAGAGCAAGAACCCGATAAATCATTCCAACCGCTCGGGGTGGTTTTTTGAAAAGTCCCTTCAGAACGTAACAGTCTATCAAAATCTTCTTCGCTTTCTTTACTTTTGCTTTTTTACGTTTTTTTTTTACTTTTCGGATTCTCGATTGTTCTGTTGTTCGTCTAGAGCATCTTTTTCCGGTGTGTCAGCAAATAGCATGTTTGCTTTATCACCATTTAGAGCGGAGTAAGTAGTAACATGTTACAATTTACCCCAAGCTTGAATTTTTGCGTTTTATGTCAGCAAACGAGAAACTAAACATCAAATTACAAACAACCAATGTGTACTGATCCGTTTGCGACAAAGAAGCAAAAATTCAAACGGTTTCTAATGACGGTTAATTGAAATAAAAGTGCTAAGACAAAATTTAATTACGTGCTCTTAATACTAAAATTCTGGGCTATACCCACAAAATGAATACATAACGCTCGTTTGTGTCACTAAAACCGACGGTGCTAATATCGTCAAGCAGCTCTCGCATGCTGTGGGTTACCAGATTTGTCGTTCAAAAGATTTTGCTTATGTTACAATTTTCCCCGTGTTACAACCTACCCCGATCTCCCCTACATCACATTAGATACAAAAATTTCTGCTGGAAAATTAAGTTTAACATTGCCTTTGCCTTGACTAGACATGGTTTGGTTATTGGCCACGCAAAAATCCTTACAGGAATTGCAATCAAAATCCTCCATCCAGTCTTTACGAGAGCTTATATGGCTAGTACAAGATGTGTCGAGATACCAATCATTCATATCAAAGTTTCCGGCACCAAAACTCGTTTCAAGGACAGATGCACTGAATAACAATGCCCTTCTTGGTTTTGTCTCAGTTTTATTCAACATATCATCCTTACTTGAGGTATCATATTTCCTCTCCGAAGAAGTTGCAGTCTTTATTCCTTTGTTATGGTTTTTAAATGTTGAACATCGTGGTCGAATGTGACCCGTTTTTCCACAATGATGACAAGTTACTTGTTTGTCAAACGAAGACATTTTAGTTTTACTGATAAGTACCGTTTCAGTATCCTTACAATCCCTACGGTCATCCTCATTCAACAACAGTCTTTGAACGTCCTCACTTGTGACACCATTGTGTGTTGCGGCATATCCCATAATTATAGATTCAAATGAATCTGGAAAACCGCTCAGCATAATCATGCCTATCTTATTGTCAACAATTTGTTGATCATTGTCTGCTAACTAATAAACCAATGACCAAATCGCACTAAAGTATGCGTTCATGGAATGAAAATCTTCATATTTGGTCCTATACAGCTTTCCCTTTAAGGCTAACTGACGTGTAAGACCATCACACTTAAAAGCCTTTTCCAAGTTTGTCGACGCTTCTATGGAAGCTTTTGCCCTCCGTATATGATTAATACAAATTGGTTTTACAGCAAAACTTATTTTAGCTAGAGCACGTAGGTCTCTTTCGGGATCTGTTTCGTCTCCCTTTATAGATTTCCACAATCCATTATCTATCCTGTTAGCCAGATGTGGGGAACAGATTCTGACGTCAGAACCGTAGTCGTCTGTGTCCGCATTTGGCTGCGTTCTGAGGTGCAGAGGCTGATGTCAGTGCCTGATGTCAGATCCGCAGCAGATTCTGCCGTCTGCTTGGCACAGCCAACAGCGCCATCTGAGGACCAGAATTACCAAATAATTCTCTACGCGTGACGTCACATGGCCGTCCCTACACACCAACACAAATGTACCGTTATTGCTGTAGGTGTATCCCTACCCCTATATAACCTGCCAGCAGATTGTGCAGTTCATTAAATAATTAATTCTACTTATTTCCAAAAGTATTTATTCTTTCTCAACAATTGTTACAGAATAATA
This sequence comes from Andrena camellia, assembly GCA_029448645.1. Classification (NCBI taxonomy): domain Eukaryota; kingdom Metazoa; phylum Arthropoda; class Insecta; order Hymenoptera; family Andrenidae; genus Andrena; species Andrena camellia. The sequence continues at coordinate 17,140,047 of CM055681.1, forward strand.
TAAGTAGCGCATATAAATTCGAAGAAGAACATTCAATATTTACATTTACAAATCACAATATCATAATACATTTACAATATTAGGTGCGATATCAGAAAAATTTCTGTATTTTCGACTGTTTTTGTGTAGAATCACCATACAATTTCATATTCCGTATTGTGTTAGCGCTGAAACCAAATGCAATATTAGTATAAAATTAAACGTAACATATGAATAAACAGGATACATGCGATACTTACTTCAGCTCCATCTCCACACAGTACACACCCTAGGCAATCGTACATGCTCCTGCGAACCTTAACATTTATAAGAAAACTTGTATTAAATTATTATCTACGAAACAAGACGCTAAATATTCGCACCACGCGCATAACCCTACCTTTCTGTCTTGCAGATAATGTGAATCTCGATTTCCGCGACGTAGATAATTGGAAATTATTCAATTCCACAATTACGTTCGCTTTCTGGATATTTCGAGATGATTTGTCTGGATATTGATGTTAGAAATTACTTGGAATATTCTTCGGTTTTGTCGGCACTGACTGCCACTGCCAGGGACTGCCATCTCAGACCTCCAAAACGAACGCAAACTGGACCTAGAGTCTTGACCAATCACGAGTTTTGGCACTATGGGGCAGTCAATCCGAGCGTAGCCCATTGTACCGCCACATTGGTACACGTGGTACATCTACATACCGTTTGTTCAAAGTGGTATCCGTTATGCTTGAAGACGAACGCTCGAAAAATATTCCATGCGATTCTAAGCATCAATATCTAGAAGTATTTGTTACGCTATCGCTTGAACGTGGCTGGGAAACTGTATGTAATCGATGTGTGGTGTACCTATTAGCAAGATTTGAAACGGCGGACGAGGAGGAGGTTATTGCCAGGACTCATAAACACGTAAAGCGCGCGTTGTGTTTCTCCAGGGATTTTCCTTGCTAGTTTTGGAATGTATCCTTACCATGCTAATAGCTGATGCCTGAACTCAGAAGGCGTATGGACACCTGGGACTGCAGTCAATAGTTTTGAAATTACAGTTAGTCCAGCCGAGGATAGTAAATAGCTTAATTTTCCCTTGCACATCTGCGTGCCAAGTTTCGTCGAGCGGGCAGCGACTCGTCTCGTAAAACCACTTACAATTCTGTTTGGGATTCATGTAGTTCCATACACGGCCACACTCATTCTCACCGCAGCACCTCTCAGACTCAGGTTGGCTACGCTGATCGACGATCGATCCACCAATCAGAGATGTGGATCGACGATCGATCCTCCAATCAGCCGCCTTCACTCAACCAATCAGATCACCCCACGTCGAACGATCCTCGAGAATGTTCGAGACGACGACATAACGGAAATCATCCATCTTAAAAAACCAATCTCGTGCTCATTGTGTGTATAGCCGGATGTGTCCTGCGTAATTATAGGGTCTCGATCATCGAACATCCTTTCTCACGTACTCATGCACAATAGCTCACGACTCATCGAGTATTTTAAATAAAGACGAAAAGCATCTTAGCTCATACATGCTGTGTTGTGTGCACTTGTTCACCGTCGCTCCTAACCTCATTCGAATCCAGCGCGCTCAACCGCGAAATTCTCAAACAAATTCTGTCCTCTCTTTTTATAATTGCCGATGTCCTGTAAGGGTAAAAACTTAGGTCGGAAAAGGCCGAAAGTCATAAAGTTATAAATCTTGTTCGGGCCACGTCTTCTTGACCCTGAGGGTTGCGCTTACCTACCTGGTAGATGTGTATGTAATGTATGTAGCCTAAGTAGTAGGGCTAGGCGGGTTCTAACTCAGGTCCTCTGAGGGGAGCGCGGGGGCGGGTGAAAGTGAGGGCGCGCGGGGGAGTGCGGTGGGGGGAACTTTAGGCGCGGGGACAGCGGGGAGTGGAAGACTGGTTGCGTGCGCACGAGCTGCGGAGTGGGGGAAGCCGTAATCGTGGAGGGGATCAGTCCTAACCGAGCGGCCGCGGAGACCTCTCCAGACCTGGCCCACCGTCAGAAATTTTTCAGAGGGAGGGAATGGCCCACAGCAGAAATTTTTTCATACCTAACCGAGGGAAGGAATGACCTTGGCCCACTCCCGAAAATTTTTTTACCTCTGACCCACCCCCGAAAATTTTTCAGACCTGGCCCACACCGATCTAGCGAACCAATATGCAGCAGAAATTTTTCCCAAGCGCAGAGAAATAATAATTTTTATCAGAAATTGTTTCGAGCCATGTCGGGAAATATCGAAGTTTTACAAACCGCATATTCAGGGGACGGGAAAGAGAGAGACGGCAGTACATAGTTGTAAAGCTAAATTTGGGGAGGGAAAGAGACGGTACTACATAGTGTGTTAGCAATATATCGGAAGCGCACGTCGCAGGATTGGGACACTCGCGTGAAGGCTTCGTTTAATTTTAAGGACTTTAGTTTTAACACTAGTTGGATCTTACGTTTAAGTCTATTTACAGTTATGGCACAATAAAGAGTTGGTATGTACAATTATATACAATGTTTATGCGTTTTGCACTACAGCACTAGTTCCTACGCGGTAGGATTGTTCTAGGTGATCGGCGCGTGGATTCGGCTCGAATCCAGTAGCAAAGCAAAGCGACCAAGTAAAGCAGTAAGCAATTAGCAGGCGGTTAAAGCGTTTAGTCAGGTGTTACCCTTTAGACGGCTCGTCGACTAGTAGTTCGAGGAAATCGCCGTCGATTTCCTCGAATCCGCGAGATCTCCCCCTTCCATTGATCGGTGATCGATGGAAGGGAGATATAATCTATGCTCCACATGAGCAGAGGGGGGGCTTACAATATGTCGTCACGCCCGGGTTCGCTCGGGCTCGGGAGATGGTGCAATAAGGACTATTTCTCGAACATAGTGGTACAATCGCATGCATTCTAAAGCTAACAGTATTTCAAAAATGTTTTTTCAATCTTAACGTCGCAGCGTATCGCGCGATCGTGTGTAATTTGAGTACTCTGGAGCAGACGTGCGGGATGACGTCATTTGGCGGCGCGAAGAACGCTCGAATGAAATATAATACTTTGTTGAAGTCAAACGTGCGAGAATCAAAGAAAGAATTATGCCACATCGATAGAAATTGGTGAGGAGAGAAGGAGGAAGGTGGGTAAATAAAATGGAAAAAATAATATGTTTTAAATGATAATATATTGTTACAGTCAAAGAATATGAAAATAGAATAATAATAATAATAATAATAATAATTTAACATTTTTTCTTCCTATGAGCATCAGCTAGAATATCATTAATGGCGCATGCTAACAGTTCGCAATCTACAAGATAATCCTCGTCGTAATATTCGCTATCACGTATTATTTTAGCAGCACTGCGCGTATCTAATGTTTCACAGGCAACACCGCTCTGTTGGAACACGTTAACAAAAGTTTCAAATTTTATTCTCACATCCTCTGCAGTTTGATGCAGCCGCGGATACACATAGCTTACACATGGCTCAAGATTACATAAAAATGATACTGTATTCGGTTTAAAATACAACGACTGAATATCCATTGTCATCTTTACAATCGGTGAATCAAAGATCCGACAAAATCGCGCGATGTCGTGTAATTTGAATCCTCTGGGACAGCCTTGCGAGATGATGTCATTTGGCGGCGTGAAGAACGCGCGAATCATAGAAAGAATTATGTGGTGTCAGTAGAAATTGGTGAAGAGAGAAGGAGGAAGACGAATAAGTAAATGGAGAAATAATATGTTTTAAGTAATTTATTTAAAAATAAAAAATATAAAAATACAATATAAAAATATAAATTTAAAAGTAGAAGAATATAAAAATACAATATAAATAGAATATAAATATTTAAAATAAAAAGAAAAAATATAAAAATAGAATATAAATAGAGACAGAATACTAGGAGGCAGATACAACGCACATTACACAGAAATTAGGGATAACCAGAGAGCAAATTGTGCCTTGCAAAATGTATTTAAAATACTCAACTGGTGATCTAAACACCAGAGAGAAATGCATAAATAAATATAATCAATTTTTAATGCATAAATGTTTTTTCATCACCCATTCCCCAACCCAACCTCCTGCATGTGATGTACGCTAGATTAAGATGATGGTTGTAATTATTATGTAGAAGTGGTTCCATACACGATCAAAGTGGTACCATACACGTTCAATTGACGTTGAAAGTGGTACGATACACGTTCATTACATAATCAAAGTGGTTCGATTTACGTTCGATACATGTTCAGAGTGGTACGATTGACGTTCGATACATGTTCAGAGTGGTGCGATAGACGTTGAAAGTGGTTCAATACACGTTCGATACACGTTCGATACGCGATCAAAGTGGTTGCAAATTTATTATTCTATATTATTCTTTGTATTATTATTATTCTATATTATTCGTTTTTATATTCTTTTTTATATTATTCTATTTATATTCGTTTTTTATCTTTTTATATTTATATTTTTATCTTTTTTTATATTGTATTTTTATATTTTTATATTTATATTATATTTTATATTCCTTTTTTAATATTCTATTTTCATATTCTATTTGTAACAATATATAATCATTTTTTTACATATATTATTTCTCAATTTTATTTACCTACCTTCCTTCTTCTCTCCTCACCGCCGAATTCTAAGGTTCGACGTTTCTGCATGTGTTATATTTCGTTTGAGCGTTCTTCGCGCCGTGAAAATGACATCATCCCGCACGGCTGCTCCAGAGGATTCAAATTACGCGAGATCGCGCGATACGCTGCGACATTAAATCAGAACGCTTTAAAAGCTTGCAAGCTTTAGAATGCTTGTTACATATTAGTACCATAGTAATATCATGAATTGGATAGGAATATGAAGGAAAGTAAACTGGTAGGCAAATTTAAAAAGTAAATAAATTTTATTCGAGTTCACACGGAATGGTCACCATTCGTATTCTACATTTAACATACCTCTCGCCATGAGGGTGTCATGATCATTCTGTGACATATTAAAATATCGCTCAATGCACTTTGAACACTGTTCTGCAAGGTTGGGGGTGTAAATTATCGTCGAACAGGTTGCGCAATACATGCGTCGTTGATAATTGATGCGGAACACCGCGATGTGGATGGCCGCTTGCATGCATTCGTAGCTTTCGTGCTCCGGGAGCTCTGTGTAGCACCCATCACACAGCTGCTTTCCGCGCGTATAGCCCAGATGGTTCCACAGGGGGGTGCTAATGCTCCGTAGACATATCATCGGGTGTTCGTTGGGGACAACTCCGTCCCACGGTACATCGTCTTCCGGAGGTGGCGGAAACTGCATACTGTGGTATACTGGCATCTTTTTTTCTTGATGTGAAACTGAAAAAATAATTTTATTAAAATGCTATTTAACACTTTCACCTCCGTATCCATATGTAAGCCAAAAAAAACTTGTATTCATACTTACAATTTTATCACGTTTTTCCACTCGTCGAACACAAATTCAATCGCAATGTGCTGTTGTCAGATGTCGAACTATTATAACCGCCTCACAGTATCTCCAGCCTTTTGTATGTAACTCCTCCCCCATCTTCCTCCTTCTGTCCTCACCACATAATTCTAAGATTCGGCGTTTCTGCAAGTGTTCAATTTCGTTCGAGCGTTCTTCGCGCCGTGAAAATGACATCATCCCGCACGGCTGCTCCAGAGGAGTCAAATTACACACGATCGCGCGATACGCTGCGACGTTAAGATTGAAAAAAAAACATTTTTGAAATACTGTTAGCTTTAGAATGCATGCGATTGTACCACTATGAAGTGCCGTTTATTTCCCTCCCCCGAATTTAGCTTTACAACTATGTAGTGCCGTCTCTCTCTCTTTCCCGTCTCCTGAATATGCGGTTTGTAAAACGTCGATCTTTCCCGACATCGCCCGAAACACTTTCTGATAAAAATTATTAAACAATTTCTGCTGCCTGGCGATTCGCTAGATCGGTGTGGGCCTGGTCTGAAAAATTTTCGGGGGTGGGTCAGGTGTGAAAAAATTTTCGGGGGTGGGCCAAGGTCATTCTCTCCCTCGGTTAGGTATGAAAAAAATTCTGCTGTGGGTCAATCCCCCCTCTGAAAAATTTCCAGCGGCGGGCCAGGTCTGGAGAGGTCTGCGCGGCCGCTCGGTTACGACTGATCCCCTCCACGATTACGGCTTCCCCCACTCCGCGGCTCGTGCGCGCGCAACCAGTCTTCCACTCCTCGCTGTCCTCGCGCCCATGTTTCTCTCCGCCGCACTCCCCCGCGCGCCCTCACTTCCACCCGCCCCCGCGCTCCCCTCAGAGGACCTGAGTTAGAAACCGCCTAGCCCTACTACTAACCTATGTAAACTATGTAATCGGAAAGCGGGCCTCATCTACCAGCAGAGAGTAGAGGGAAGCGCGATGGAACCCACTGACGAAGTTTGAGGGATGTCATCGTTCTGATTGGACAACAAGTTTCTATGGTAGGACCAGGAGGGTCTTGTCGTCGACTTCGTCGATGAGCTCGGAACTGTTCATTTAACGCTACTCGCATTCTGTCGCTGACCAGCTTCTTGAACAGTTTTCAATATTTTTTGAAATTTTAACTTAGTTCCGTGTACGTTGTTTTATTTGAAATACCCGCATTCCAACGAGCAGAGCGGTTTAGCGCTCCACGGGCACCAACCCGCCTTCGCATCACAATATTCCCACTAAAATACGTAACAAAGGACAATGTTAAGCCACAGAGGGGATTAGTGACCGACGAGCCTACAGCGTATGCTATACACCGTTGGAAAGATCTCGCCAAGACGATTCGATTGATACCATTTTTAATTTCGAAATCAGATGGGATCACCTCGAAAAATGGCCTCAAAGTTCAAGATTTTGCGGTATTGAACAAAAGAAACCGGTTGTAAAAGTCCATCCGGCCCGAGGGACCTCGGATGTGTACCTAATTATATGAACCGAGGGATGTAAGCGATACTCTAGCAGGCTGGAGCGGTAAATGTGCCTCATGACCTTCATTTCAGGACCGTGTTGGGCCTGCGTTTGCCCCATGGACCACTAATCCATTGGCAATTTCGTACTGGACATTAGGAAAGGGGCCCATAGGGCAAACGCAGGCCCAACACGGTCCTGAAATGAAGGTCATGAGGCACATTTACCGCTCCAGCCTGCTAGAGTATCGCTTACATCCCTCGGTTCATATAATTAGGTACACATCCGAGGTCCCTCGGGCCGGATGAGCTTTTACTACCGGTTTCTTTTGTTCAAAACCGCAAAATCTCGAACTTTGAGGCCATTTTTCGAGGTGATCCCATCTGATTTCGAAGTTAAAAATGGTATCAATCGATTCGTCTTGGCGAGATCTTTCCAACGGTGTATAGCATACGCTGTAGGCTCGTAGGTCACTAATCCCCTCTGCGGCTTAACATTGTCCTTTGGTGACAGCGGTGAGATATTGAAAATAATTTGTGGGAAATTTAAAAGTCATCTCATTGCTAAAGTTTGGCGTTAAAAACTTTTGAACACTTGTGTGAGTGACTTCGCCGGCTCGTGAGTGCGTATTGAAGTAAACGGGAACCATTATAAACTTTTATTGAAATATTTTTTTTTGTCGTGCAAATGGACACAGACATCATAAGTTATTAAGTGCAGCCTCTCTCTCTTGGGTTTTGCGCGGTTTTCCTTAAGAGCAACGGTGAATACCAGAGACGGGTGACTTCAGTGGCCGTGCGAATAATCCCCTGGAATCACATGCACGCCGTCATTATACGCATCATTTGCTGAGCTACTTCTAAAACTTCCCGGACGGTTAAGAAAAGGACTCGAGGGACTTGGACGCTCGGATGATTTCTTCACGAGGTTGAAGTCAACTGGACCATCGAGGTACTCCGGATCAAGGAAGACAGCGTTGGCCGTAGCTGACAAGGGGACCTCACAGCTGTACCCCCTGGGATATTAATGAAATTTTAGGGGATGAATCTAGAGGTCATCTGGATGACCTTCTGCAGAATATTTTATGACAATGAGCATTGTTTATAAACAATCGATATGTGCCCCTTAAAAGCAGTTCACTTTAAACATATTTTAAGAAAGTCAGTTGAGTGAGTGCGTATAGCGCTTACTTCCCAACCAAACGGGACGGGTTCGAATCCTGTCATTCTAATTTATTTTTTTCCCCTTTCTTTTAACTCTTATTTTGAATAATTAAATTTCATACTGCTTTGTTTCATAAATATTGTAATTTTTTAACATAAATTTTATATATAAACATGGTAAAAATACATAACTTTTTATACACGTACAAACATAACTGGTACATACTTGTACTATAAAGACACTGTAAATTATAAAATATCACGCTTGTAGTTAAATTAATATAATGTATCCATATATGCGCGTATGTATGCATGTAATTATAGCTATATTTAATATTGTGTATGTGTGTATGTACGCATGTATGTATATGTGTACTTAATTATATATTTATGCAAGCATATATGTATATATTGTAAATATTATTCATATATTTATCTATTTATGTATATATTTATGTACCTCGGTTTGCTTGCGCGTACATATGTACGAATTTACGTATATATATAATAGGATAGATAGGTAGATAAATAGTTGTAAAGTTACACAGACGTGGATATGTGTATTGTAAAGAAAAATTTCATATCAAATATATAATTTACAGTGCCTTTATAGTACAAGTATGCACCAGTTATGTTTGTACGTGTATAAAAAGTTATGTATTTTTACCATGTTTATATATAAAATTTATGTTAAAAAATTACAATATTTATGAAACAAAGCAGGATGAAATTTAATTATTCAGAATAAGAGTTAAAAGAAAGGGAAAAAAACAAATTAGGATAACAGGATTTGAACCCGTGTCGTTTGGTTGGGAAGTAAGGGCTACACGCACTCACCCAATTCACTTTCTTGAAATATGTTTAAAGTGAACAGCTTTTACAGGTCACATATCGATTGTTTATAAACAATGCTCATTGGCATAAAATATTTTGCAGCAGGTCATCCAGATGACCTCCAGATTCATCCCCTAAAATTTCATTAAAATCCCCGGGGGTACAGCTGTGGGGTCCCCTTGTGAGACATCCGTATAAAGGCTGAAGTACTGGACGGAGTGGCAATCCATAAGTGACTTTATTTTCTTAACTATTCGTTATTCATCGTATTAATTGTAAGTCTCGTTCATAAGCACCTAGTTTTAATATAAAGGGTTGTATTATTCGTTAGAGGTACTCGCTTATTATCTGTAAAAATGCCGCTGTTTGCAAAAAGATACAGGCGATTTAAGAAAAGGTGTAACTCTAGTCTGAGTGGTGGTAGCATCTTTGAGATAGAGGAGTTAATAGTAGGAACAAGTGGTGTGTCAGCGCCTACTTCTGAATTTCAATCCGACGAGTTACGCTTGGTGCCGGCGCAATCTACTCCTCTTCCAGGATTTAATATGTCTCTTCCGGATAATGGATCCATTCCATCCAGTAGCACGATGGTGGCAGATGCGTCGGGGTCATCTTCTGGGGCTCCTAAAGCTGCATTGGGCATGTCCTTTGATTTGATTGCGAACTTCATTCCACATTTTGACGGGAAACCGAGTTCTATAACTAATTTTATTAGCAAGAGTAGACTTGTTGATTCTTTGGTTAGAGTTAAGGATAAATTTTATTTGATGGCCTTAATACGCAATAGAATACAAAAACGCGATTACAGCATGATAATGTATGGGAAAGAACCTAAGACCGTAGAAGAATTGATTAATTTAATAAAAGCCGCGTATGAGCAAAGTTTTGATATTAAAAATGCACAAGATCAATTAAAATGTATACGGCGGAAAGAACAAGAAACCATTGAGGATTTCGGTACTAGGGTACATGAAATTTTAGATCAGGGAATAGACGCTGCGCAGGAAAAATTTAACGCTGAACAACTTGTAGGAATTAAAGTTTTACTTACAGAAGAAGCAATAGCTGAGGTTTTAAGGGGACTACGCAATGATACAATTATGCTATTAATTGCCAAGGATAACATAGGTAGTTTAACAACTGTTATCAAGCTAGCCTCTAAAATGGAGCATCAATTACAACATAAAAACGAGCCTATGGATTCGAAAATTTCTGCGAGTAAGTTAGGGGTGTTTACTGTGAATGCAGATGAGCGTAAGTGCTTTAACTGCAATGGATTTGAGCATTTGCGTATAGATTGTCCCACACGAAATAATAAGTTTAATCGACCGAATCGTAATAGGGTTAGATGTACCCATTGTAGGAAAACAGGCCATATAGAATCTCAATGTTATACAAAAAAACGGTCGTTCTACCTGGAGGAAGTTGCAACATCGTGTTACCGCAACTTCTGAAAATCAACAAAATGTAAACTCAAAGGGGGTTCTGCGGATGGGTCCAACGCAGAACGAGCCCCTGTCTGCACGCGCCGGATCTATCGTGTCTGCTACAACCTCGAAGTAATTAATGCCGTACTGCCTCTGGTTATTCCTCTTGAACATGACTACTTCCACCAGGAAGCAACTAGTTTTCTTATAGACACTGGTTCACAGCTAAATTTAGTGAAACGACAGGGGTTAATTTCAGATCTTCCAATTAATACTAATATAGTTTATGGCCTCACCGGGATTGGCTCGGGAATGATTCGCACCCAAGGTGATGTTAGGGTTTTAATTTATGGCATTCCGATTTACTTCCAAGTGGTAGATAATGATTTTCCTATCAAGGAAACCGGAATTTTAGGATTGTCGTTCCTGAAAAAGCAGGAAATAACCCTAAAGTTTAGGGATACTTTTCCGGATAGTTTACAGTTTGGGAAAGTAGAAATGCTTTCCTGTGCGTCATTATCTCACGATTAACCTCCTCGAACTAAAGTCTTGATTACAGTACCAACTAATAGTACTGATACCTCGGGTTATGTCAGGAGAATTGATGCGGGTCATGATATTTTTGTGGGTGAAGCTCTGATAAGTCAAGAAAATGATTTGGTAAAATAATATGTCATAAACACTACTGCCGATCATGTTCTTACCATACCTTCTATTGAGTTGGAAGAATGTGATGTTGAGCCTCCCGCTTCACGATCGTGTCGGACAGGAAATCCTGACGTAGATTCATCTAGGGACCGTGCTCAGAGGCTAGCTCAATTAAATAACGTGCTAGATTTGAATCATTTGAGTAAGGGTGAGCGGACAAGCATTTTGGAAATCGTTAATGAGTTTTCGTATCAATCCGCAGATGGGTTAGGTTTCTCGAAAGTTACCCAACATAATATTGTCAGTACTGATGAAATTCCCATAAATACTAAGCAGTATCGGTTTCCTCAGATCCACAAGAAGGAGATAGAAACTCAAGCAAAATCCTTACTCAATAACAACATAATTCAGCCATCTGCATCTCTGTATAATTCTCCGGTATGTATTGTTCCAAAGAAATCGAATACTTCTGGAGAGCCACGATGGCGAATTGTCATCGATTATAGGAAATTAAATGAGAAGACTGTAGGGGACGCTTACCCTCTTCCTAATATAACCGAAATATTAGACCAAATAGGAGGAGCCAAGTATTTTAGTACTTTGGATTTGGCTTTTGGATTTCACCAGATTCCAATAGATCCTGCATCTAGGGCTAAAACTACTTTTTCACTCCCCATGGCCATTACGAGTTTAATCGGATGCCCTTTGGCCTCAAAAAGGCGCCAACAACTTTTCAAGGAGTAATGAGTAGTATAACTATGCCGATTCTAGACCAGGCCTTCTGAGGGGAGCGCGGGGGCGGGTGAAAGTTAGGGCGCGCGGCGGAGTGCGGTGGGGGGAACTTTAGGCGCGGGGAGTGGAAGACTGGTTGCGCGCGCACGAGCCCCGGAGTGAGGGAAGCCATAATCGTGGAGGGGATCAGTCCAGGCCGAGCGGCCGCGGAGACCTCTCCAGACCTGGCCCACCGTCAGAAATTTTTCAGAGGGAGGGAATGACCCACAGCAGAAATTTTTTCATACCTAACCGAGGGAGGGAACGACCTTGGCCCACCCCCGAAAATTTATTCACCCCTGGCCCATACCGATATAGCGAAACGCCAAGCGCAGAGAAACAATAATAATTTTTATCAGAAATTGTTTCGGGCGATGTCGGGAAAGATCGACGTTTTACAAACCATATATTCGGGGACGGGAAAAAGAGAGCATGCATTATTTAGTGGCACAAGCACAGTTATTTTAAAGCTAAATTCGGGAGAGGGAAAGAGACGGCACTACATAGTGGTACAATCGCATGCATTCTAAAGCTAACAGTATTTCAAAATGTTTTTCAATCTTAATATCGCAGCATATCGCGCGATCGTGTGTAATTTGATCCTCTGGAGCAGCCGTGAGGGATGACGTCATTTGGCGGCGCGAAGAAGGCGCGAATCATAGAATTATGCGGTGTCAACAGAAATGTTATTACAAACCAACAGACACTTTTTCCCCAACGCAGAGAAATAATAATTTCACGAATAAACAATCTAGCGAACCACTATGTAGCAAACAGACATTTATTTCCAACGCAGAGAAATAATTTTCAAACAAATATGTAACAAGCATTCTAAAGCTAGCAAGTTTTTAAAGCGTTCTGATTTAGCGTAGCAGCGTATCGCGCGATCTCGTGTAATTTGAATCCTCTGGGACAGCCTTGCGAGATGATGTCATTTGGCGGCGTGAAGAACGCGCGAATCATAGAAAGAATTATGTGGTGTCAGTAGAAATTGGTGAAGAGAGAAGGAGGAAGACGGATAAATAAATGGAGAAATAATATGTTTTAAGTAATTTATTTAAAAATAAAAAATATAAAAATACAATATAAAAATATAAATTTAAAATTAGAAGAATATAAAAATACAATATAAATAGAATATAAAAATATAAAATAAAAATAAAAAATATAAAAATAGAATATAAATAGAGACAGAATACTAGGAGGCAGACACAACGCACATTACACAGAAATCAGGGATAACCAGAGAGCAAATTACCTAAACGGAAACTACAGAGACAGAGACCAAAGCATGATTGCAAGGTTTGGATGTGGGAACAAAGAGCGGGAAAGCAAGTACTGGAAGCATGCAAGTGATCGGCAAGTATGCAGACATGTAATGAGGCTAGAGAGAGACGCTGGGTCACGTGCTACAAGACTGTAAGGAGCTGAAAAGAGAAAATTCAACGATCAGAGGGATACTAAAGGGAGAAGAAGAAGAAGGAGCGAAATAGATGCGTATGGTTCTGGAAAAAGGAGAAGAAAAGAAGAACAATATGTGAAGGAAGAAGTCAAAACGAAAGCACAATCTTGAGTTAACAGTCCCAGAAACACTTACACACATAACACATGAAACCCCAGTTTAAGGCCGAAAGGCAAAAAATAAACCTATTTACTACTAGAATATAAATAGAATATAAATAGAATATAAAAATATAAAATAAAAAGAGAAATAGAAAAATATGAAAAGAAAAAATGTAATAATAATAGTAATTTAATTTATTGTTAATTTTCGTGTTACAATTTAACGATCATATACTCTTCCCATTTCATTCCCGCGATTGTGTCAGTGTCCAATCCTTCTAATGTATCCTGTTGCGTCTTAACAATTTTTCTATTTTACAAGTGTTTCCTAATCTATTCTATGCTGTATAATCTTCTTTTATCACTTTCCAGTTCTTTCCATCTTTTCCTTCTCCCTATTATCTCCTGTAAAACAGCCAAGTTTTTCCTTCTCTTCTTTCCAATTCCTGCCACTCTCTCCAATTACTTCACATGCTTCAATCACGTGTTTCACTGTTTCTTCCTCTTTCTTATAAAGCCTAAATACCCTTCCTTCTTTCTTTAGTCAATATTTGCATGCCCTTGTTTCACTACTTTTTTTATTCCTCCCCCCAATAGTATTTCGGCTTATCTCCAGGTTTCCTTGTCACCTCTCTTAATTCTCTTAGGAACTTTGACTCTTTTACTTTCGTCTCTCTTTCTTGTTCTTGAATGTCTTTACTTATCTGCTTTATTTTGATCGACACTTCTTCCCCATTTAATCTTCTTCTTTCCAATTCTTCATTTGACCATCGTCTCCCTTCCAAGAATTTGATTCTCATTCTTTCCCTTTTCGTAACTTCATTTCCTCTCATTAGACTTCTCCCACTTTCATATCTTATCGATCCTTCTTCCGAGTTTATTAGCCTCTCTTCAAACTTCATTGCGCATTCTCCCATTTCAATTGCTATGCCATCTCCTCCTGTTTCTTTTAACAGCCAGTATGTTGGTGTTGATCTCTCCAATTTCATTATCCACCGTATGTATTTCGCCTGCAATTATCATAATTAATATAAATTGTATTAATCTCGAAATTAAAAGAGCTAATTATAAATTATTTTTTATGTGGAATAATAATTATAAATTTATAATTGGAGGTGATATGTTATTCGATTTTATTGATATCTAGTTTTTTAAATGAATTTATTCATATATTTAATTAATTATGAAAAGTACTTTTATTTTGGTTAAATATAACAAATTTATGGGATTATCTATACATTTATATTATTATTATTGATGTATTTAAGAATTGTAATTTTAAAATTTAATTTCATGTAAGATAATTTAATAATTTATTTCGTTGATAAAAAATTTAAGAATTTTGGTGCAATTTTTTAAATAAATTATATAAATGAATTATGCGTAGGGTATAATGATAAAGTTAATAACTAATTTAGTGAATATATTTTTAATTTGCAGAATTCCTTTAGTTCATTTTTATCAAAAAACATGTCTTTTTGTTTAATAATTTAAAGTCTGCTCTGCCCAATGAATTATTTTTAAGTGGCTGCAGTATATTGACTACAAGGTAGCATACAAAGGTAGCATAATAATTAGTCTTTTTATTGAAGGCTTGAATGAATGAGTTGATGAAATATTTCCTGTCTCTAGATTAAACTGTTAATTTAAATTTTAAGTCAAAATGCTTAGATTTTTTCTATGGGACGAGAAGACCCTATAGAATTTTATAATTTATTTTAAGAATAAGTTTTAATAAAATTAATTATTTTATTGGGAGGATATTTAAAATTATTTAACTGTAAAAAATTTATCCAATTATTTTTGTTTCAAAAGATAGTTTATTAAAAATTGTTAGATTTAATTACCTTGGGGATAACAGCGTAATATCTTTGGAGAGATCATATTTATGAAGATGATTGCGACCTCGATGTTGAATTAGGATATAATTTAAATGCAGCAGTTTAAATTTTAAGTCTGTTCGACTTTTAATATCTTACATGATTTGAGTTCAGATCGACGTGAGCCAGATCGGTTTCTATCTATATTTATCTAATAAATTTTTGTACGAAAGTATTTAATTTATAAATTATTTTTTGCTATTTTCAATAAAAATTGGAATTTCATATTTATTCAGAATTGATGTTTACCCTATGACAATTGTTGGTTGGTTGGGCTTCAAATTCTAATTATTCAATATTAGGAGCGATTGGATCAATTTCAGAGTCAGTTTCTTATGAAGTAAGTTTATTTTTAATAATATTTTCTGTAATTTTATTAATTGAAACTTATTCATTATTGGATTTATATAAATTTCAATATTACATTAAATTTATTTTAATTTTAATTTTAATCCCAATACTACGACAAGAAATTCGCGGATAGGTCTTTTAAAATCGGAGACCAAGTGTTACTGCACGACGAGACGTTAAGACGCGATCGGTCACAAAACTAACACCTGCATGGATAGGTCCCTACACGATTCAAAACATACACGATAACAAAAATTACTGTATAAAGGGCGACGAACAATCCGCGTTCACGCGAACCGACTCAAACACTTTATAGAATAGGGCAGGAATAGGAAAATGGTCGCAGTTATCAGGGGAACTAACAGCGCACCAACAACTATGTAGATTTGAAAAAAGGGGGAAATATATTTATTAAAAAAAAAAAATGAGGGAGAAAAGAATCTTTAAATAAGTATTTTAAAATAAGTAATTTAACTAATCAGGATATTCGCCGTTTTTGAGGACGACCGCGATGGCGGCTTCCCAAAGAGGCCACAGGCGTGGCTGTCGCGCCGGCTCGACGAACTGGTCTCCGTGACGGTCTAGAACAATCACCAGTTGCAAAACAATTAATTTCGATCAACGGAAAATAAACAAAACATAAACAATGGGAAACTCGCCGAACAGGGCCCGCACGTTCCACGCGTCCACATCGTCTAACCAGTCGGCGTTCTCAGCCTCAAACCGACGTCGCTCCGTGCGCTACTCCCGCACCGCCCGCCGGTATTGAATGTTCATGTAACCCGACGGGGTCGGAAACTCCAAACTCTAGAAAAAATAACGAACGTTGAACCCATGCACACTTCCACAGAGACACGAAAACACTAACGAACTCGCACTTAAACGCACCAGTAGAAACATCGCCAGCTCCCTCGGGATCGAAAGCAACGTCAACATCGTAACGACTCAGAGCGAAATAAGAAGCGACCAAGAAAATCGAGTCCCATATGCCCTCACTTCTCACTTCTACTCAAGTCCAGACAAAGAAGATGAACTGTCCTACGTTAGCAAAAAAATTTATCTCGCGCTCGCACAAGGAAAGAATTCGCGATCAACAAAACGAAACACCGACTACACCTTGACATTATAGTTTACTGGATTTTCGTTCTACTATATGATATGCATGCGCAATGTAAAAAAAACCTTCTACCGACAACTTACAAAAATTCTGTAAAACATTCGCCACGAAAATCCAAGACAAGGTAGACCGCGTCGCCAAACTCCTTACCTACGTCCAGCAAGCTAAAAGCTCAGCACAAAACAGCGTCGTGGACAAATAGACGGATTAGGTTACATAGGCAAATCACCCTTGGGGCTAATGGATTCCGAAGGTAGAAAGAAAGTCAATGATTAAATAGACCTTTTAACAAGACAAGATAACAGACTCAAAATGCAATCAAGTGACAAATGCAAATTGTAAGAGCAAATACCGAACTTCTCAACGAGACTATACATGACATACGAGACAACGAAAACACCCTCTTAAACGCGACTTGGCAAATTCAATACTTACTCCAACAGACAACCAACATTACTAAATTTCGAGAGACAGTATACGAACACCTCATACTAATAAACAGCGTCCCAGAAACACTATTTCACGATACGCAAGACTTGTTAGAATTCAATGCGGATATAAAGAAAGGAGTCCTAAACCCACGATTAATACCACCGGCACAAATCATAACGTACCTCACTTCCGCACTCGCACATATTCCGAAAGGACTAGACTTCCCAATCGGAATAAAATTAGAAAACTTGCACGTCCTGTACGAAATCCTTACGCTCTCCGCATTTTCGGATACCAAATCAATTACTGTAGTACTAGATATTTCGTTGTTAAACGCGAAAAAATTCAAATTGAGCAAGGTACACCCGGCACCCACGAAGATAAACGAATCGTTCTACGCGTATATAGAACCCCTCGACTCATACGTGGTACTTGACACCTCGGTGCAAGATTACATACAACTAAGCAAACAGGACCTAGCAAAATGTAAGACAATAAAACGATCTGTACCTCTGCACCTCTAATCACCCAATGTTCAAAGCGATACCATACGGACCGTGCGAAGTACAGTTGTACACAAAATTAACAAAAACCCCAAACAATTGTAAAATACGAATTATGACACTGAATCCCACGATCCTGATAGAATTGCAACAACCAGGCACGTGGATTTTTGTCGCAATTGTCGCCAAGAAAAATTTCCACAAGCGCTATAGTTCGTACGCTGATTCCGATTTCCAAATATTTGCAGGTCGCGGATATTAATGCATATATTCTGACATAGGACATGCAATCTATGAGAACATTCAAAGCTATGAAACAAGAGCACAAAAATGTATAGCATTAAGGATTCTGGTAGAATAACAATAACAATAAGAAACAAATGTACAATCACTACCGCCGAATTCACAATAGAAACTGGAAAACAATACGGAATAGAAAAACATGGTACTACTTACCTGGCTACAATTTATCATTAGATGCAATCATATTTCCACAGACCACTGTAAATTCGTACCGAAGCACAAATTTCGAGCATAAAAGGGTAATCAAAACACCCGGAAGAATTAAATAAAGTTAGCAAACAAATTAGAAAACTTACAAAACGATTTAGAAAGAACCCGAAATTATACCAACCGAGTATCACTATAGCTTCTTTATACTATCCACAATAACGGGATTTATCACATGAGGACCTATGCCTAAAGTTGCATACGTTGCAAAGTAGGATGCCGTTGTTCTCCACTTTCTTCTTCACTGACCATCCGCTTCCTCCTTGCACTCATCTTCTTCGAATTCTCCACAGATCATCCCCTCCTTCGTTGGACTCGTCATTTGACTAGACCATGTCACTTGAATGTGTATCAAACATCTATCATACCACTCTGAACGTGTATCGAACGTCTATCGTACCACTCTGAACGTTCGATGTTGGTTGTCTGTTGGAGTAAGTATTGAATTTGCCAAGTCGCGTTTAAGAGGGTGTTTTCGTTGTCTCGTATGTCATGTATAGTCTCGTTGAGAAGTTCGGTATTTGCTCTTACAATTTGCATTTGTCACTTGATTGCATTTTGAGTCTGTTATCTTGTCTTGTTAAAAGGTCTATTTAATCATTGACTTTCTTTCTACCTTCGGAATCCATTAGCCCCAAGGGTGATTTGCCTATGTAACCTAATCCGTCTATTTGTCCACGACGCTGTTTTGTGCTGAGCTTTTAGCTTGCTGGACGTAGGTAAGGAGTTTGGCGACGCGGTCTACCTTGTCTTGGATTTTCGTGGCGAATGTTTTACAGAATTTTTGTAAGTTGTCGGTAGAAGGTTTTTTTTACATTGCGCATGCATATCATATAGTAGAACGAAAATCCAGTAAACTATAATGTCAAGGTGTAGTCGGTGTTTCGTTTTGTTGATCGCGAATTCTTTCCTTGTGCGAGCGCGAGATAAATTTTTTTGCTAACGTAGGACAGTTCATCTTCTTTGTCTGGACTTGAGTAGAAGTGAGAAGTGAGGGCATATGGGACTCGATTTTCTTGGTCGCTTCTTATTTCGCTCTGAGTCGTTACGATGTTGACGTTGCTTTCGATCCCGAGGGAGCTGGCGATGTTTCTACTGGTGCGTTTAAGTGCGAGTTCGTTAGTGTTTTCGTGTCTCTGTGGAAGTGTGCATGGGTTCAACGTTCGTTATTTTTTCTAGAGTTTGGAGTTTCCGACCCCGTCGGGTTACATGAACATTCAATACCGGCGG
Organism: Andrena camellia; assembly: GCA_029448645.1. Classification (NCBI taxonomy): domain Eukaryota; kingdom Metazoa; phylum Arthropoda; class Insecta; order Hymenoptera; family Andrenidae; genus Andrena; species Andrena camellia. The sequence continues at coordinate 17,159,387 of CM055681.1, forward strand.
GCGGTGCGGGAGTAGCGCACGGAGCGACGTCGGTTTGAGGCTGAGAACGCCGACTGGTTAGACGATGTGGACGCGTGGAACGTGCGGGCCCTGTTCGGCGAGTTTCCCATTGTTTATGTTTTGTTTATTTTCCGTTGATCGAAATTAATTGTTTTGCAACTGGTGATTGTTCTAGACCGTCACGGAGACCAGTTCGTCGAGCCGGCGCGACAGCCACGCCTGTGGCCTCTTTGGGAAGCCGCCATCGCGGTCGTCCTCAAAAACGGCGAATATCCTGATTAGTTAAATTACTTATTTTAAAATACTTATTTAAAGATTCTTTTCTCCCTCATTTTTTTTTAATAAATATATTTCCCCCTTTTTTCAAATCTACATAGTTGTTGGTGCGCTGTTAGTTCCCCTGATAACTGCGACCATTTTCCTATTCCTGCCCTATTCTATAAAGTGTTTGAGTCGGTTCGCGTGAACGCGGATTGTTCGTCGCCCTTTATACAGTAATTTTTGTTATCGTGTATGTTTTGAATCGTGTAGGGACCTATCCATGCAGGTGTTAGTTTTGTGACCGATCGCGTCTTAACGTCTCGTCGTGCAGTAACACTTGGTCTCCGATTTTAAAAGACCTATCCGCGAATTTCTTGTCGTAGTATTGGGATTAAAATTAAAATTAAAATAAATTTAATGTAATATTGAAATTTATATAAATCCAATAATGAATAAGTTTCAATTAATAAAATTACAGAAAATATTATTAAAAATAAACTTACTTCATAAGAAACTGACTCTGAAATTGATCCAATCGCTCCTAATATTGAATAATTAGAATTTGAAGCCCAACCAACCAACAATTGTCATAGGGTAAACATCAATTCTGAATAAATATGAAATTCCAATTTTTATTGAAAATAGCAAAAAATAATTTATAAATTAAATACTTTCGTACAAAAATTTATTAGATAAATATAGATAGAAACCGATCTGGCTCACGTCGATCTGAACTCAAATCATGTAAGATATTAAAAGTCGAACAGACTTAAAATTTAAACTGCTGCATTTAAATTATATCCTAATTCAACATCGAGGTCGCAATCATCTTCATAAATATGATCTCTCCAAAGATATTACGCTGTTATCCCCAAGGTAATTAAATCTAACAATTTTTAATAAACTATCTTTTGAAACAAAAATAATTGGATAAATTTTTTACAGTTAAATAATTTTAAATATCCTCCCAATAAAATAATTAATTTTATTAAAACTTATTCTTAAAATAAATTATAAAATTCTATAGGGTCTTCTCGTCCCATAGAAAAAATCTAAGCATTTTGACTTAAAATTTAAATTAACAGTTTAATCTAGAGACAGGAAATATTTCATCAACTCATTCATTCAAGCCTTCAATAAAAAGACTAATTATTATGCTACCTTTGTATGCTACCTTGTAGTCAATATACTGCAGCCACTTAAAAATAATTCATTGGGCAGAGCAGACTTTAAATTATTAAACAAAAAGACATGTTTTTTGATAAAAATGAACTAAAGGAATTCTGCAAATTAAAAATATATTCACTAAATTAGTTATTAACTTTATCATTATACCCTACGCATAATTCATTTATATAATTTATTTAAAAAATTGCACCAAAATTCTTAAATTTTTTATCAACGAAATAAATTATTAAATTATCTTACATGAAATTAAATTTTAAAATTACAATTCTTAAATACATCAATAATAATAATATAAATGTATAGATAATCCCATAAATTTGTTATATTTAACCAAAATAAAAGTACTTTTCATAATTAATTAAATATATGAATAAATTCATTTAAAAAACTAGATATCAATAAAATCGAATAACATATCACCTCCAATTATAAATTTATAATTATTATTCCACATAAAAAATAATTTATAATTAGCTCTTTTAATTTCGAGATTAATACAATTTATATTAATTATGATAATTGCAGGCGAAATACATACGGTGGATAATGAAATTGGAGAGATCAACACCAACATACTGGCTGTTAAAAGAAACAGGAGGAGATGGCATAGCAATTGAAATGGGAGAATGCGCAATGAAGTTTGAAGAGAGGCTAATAAACTCGGAAGAAGGATCGATAAGATATGAAAGTGGGAGAAGTCTAATGAGAGGAAATGAAGTTACGAAAAGGGAAAGAATGAGAATCAAATTCTTGGAAGGGAGACGATGGTCAAATGAAGAATTGGAAAGAAGAAGATTAAATGGGGAAGAAGTGTCGATCAAAATAAAGCAGATAAGTAAAGACATTCAAGAACAAGAAAGAGAGACGAAAGTAAAAGAGTCAAAGTTCCTAAGAGAATTAAGAGAGGTGACAAGGAAACCTGGAGATAAGCCGAAATACTATTGGGGGAGGAATAAAAAAAGTAGTGAAACAAGGGCATGCAAATATTGACTAAAGAAAGAAGGAAGGGTATTTAGGCTTTATAAGAAAGAGGAAGAAACAGTGAAACACGTGATTGAAGCATGTGAAGTAATTGGAGAGAGTGGCAGGAATTGGAAAGAAGAGAAGGAAAAACTTGGCTGTTTTACAGGAGATAATAGGGAGAAGGAAAAGATGGAAAGAACTGGAAAGTGATAAAAGAAGATTATACAGCATAGAATAGATTAGGAAACACTTGTAAAATAGAAAAATTGTTAAGACGCAACAGGATACATTAGAAGGATTGGACACTGACACAATCGCGGGAATGAAATGGGAAGAGTATATGATCGTTAAATTGTAACACGAAAATTAACAATAAATTAAATTACTATTATTATTACATTTTTTCTTTTCATATTTTTCTATTTCTCTTTTTATTTTATATTTTTATATTCTATTTATATTCTATTTATATTCTAGTAGTAAATAGGTTTATTTTTTGCCTTTCGGCCTTAAACTGGGGTTTCATGTGTTATGTGTGTAAGTGTTTCTGGGACTGTTAACTCAAGATTGTGCTTTCGTTTTGACTTCTTCCTTCACATATTGTTCTTCTTTTCTTCTCCTTTTTCCAGAACCATACGCATCTATTTCGCTCCTTCTTCTTCTTCTCCCTTTAGTATCCCTCTGATCGTTGAATTTTCTCTTTTCAGCTCCTTACAGTCTTGTAGCACGTGACCCAGCGTCTCTCTCTAGCCTCATTACATGTCTGCATACTTGCCGATCACTTGCATGCTTCCAGTACTTGCTTTCCCGCTCTTTGTTCCCACATCCAAACCTTGCAATCATGCTTTGGTCTCTGTCTCTGTAGTTTCCGTTTAGGTAATTTGCTCTCTGGTTATCCCTGATTTCTGTGTAATGTGCGTTGTGTCTGCCTCCTAGTATTCTGTCTCTATTTATATTCTATTTTTATATTTTTTATTTTTATTTTATATTTTTATATTCTATTTATATTGTATTTTTATATTCTTCTAATTTTAAATTTATATTTTTATATTGTATTTTTATATTTTTTATTTTTAAATAAATTACTTAAAACATATTATTTCTCCATTTATTTATCCGTCTTCCTCCTTCTCTCTTCACCAATTTCTACTGACACCACATAATTCTTTCTATGATTCGCGCGTTCTTCACGCCGCCAAATGACATCATCTCGCAAGGCTGTCCCAGAGGATTCAAATTACACGAGATCGCGCGATACGCTGCTACGCTAAATCAGAACGCTTTAAAAACTTGCTAGCTTTAGAATGCTTGTTACATATTTGTTTGAAAATTATTTCTCTGCGTTGGAAATAAATGTCTGTTTGCTACATAGTGGTTCGCTAGATTGTTTATTCGTTAAATTATTATTTCTCTGCGTTGGGGAAAAAGTGTCTGTTGGTTTGTAATAACATTTCTGTTGACACCGCATAATTCTATGATTCGCGCCTTCTTCGCGCCGCCAAATGACGTCATCCCTCACGGCTGCTCCAGAGGATCAAATTACACACGATCGCGCGATATGCTGCGATATTAAGATTGAAAAACATTTTGAAATACTGTTAGCTTTAGAATTCATACGATTGTACCACTATGTAGTGCCGTCTCTTTCCCTCTCCCGAATTTAGCTTTAAAATAACTGTGCTTGTGCCACTAAATAATGCATGCTCTCTTTTTCCCGTCCCCGAATATATGGTTTGTAAAACGTCGATCTTTCCCGACATCGCCCGAAACAATTTCTGATAAAAATTATTATTGTTTCTCTGCGCTTGGCGTTTCGCTATATCGGTATGGGCCAGGGGTGAATAAATTTTCGGGGGTGGGCCAAGGTCGTTCCCTCCCTCGGTTAGGTATGAAAAAATTTCTGCTGTGGGTCATTCCCTCCCTCTGAAAAATTTCTGACGGTGGGCCAGGTCTGGAGAGGTCTCCGCGGCCGCTCGGCCTGGACTGATCCCCTCCACGATTATGGCTTCCCTCACTCCGGGGCTCGTGCGCGTGCAACCAGTCTTCCACTCCCCGCGCCTAAAGTTCCCCCCACCGCACTCCCCCGCGCTCCCCTCAGAGGACCGGGTCTAGAATCGGCATAGCTATACTACTGTAATGGATTTGGCCTTTTTGCTGACTCCCCTTTGAGTTTAAATTTTGATGTACTTTTAAAGATGCTGGGTCGCACTGGTCCGCCCCGGAGGACGAATCGCGTAGATTTTGTCCAAAATTGATATTTCCCCGATCATCCTTAGTATGCGGGTAGCGCCGGTTCCGTTTAGAATTAAAATCGCGCCGTTCTCTACCGTGATTTGAGTTACGCCGATCTTCGGGTGTCGCGAATGCAAATGAGTGTCTTAAAGGTTGAGAAATCCGTTTATAACACTGTGCCTCCAGGTGACCCGTTTTTCTACTGTAATTCCACCTTTTGAAGTTACGTGTTGAGGGCGCATACTTATTATTGTTTACCAGCTGACAATCTGACCGGTAATGACCAAACTGGTCATTAAAGCATCTAATGTTATCATTTGGATTTACTGCGAACACCGTAGACCTATTTGCAGACAATCTGTGGCTCACGTTGTTGGTCACATTCTTTTCCTGCCTAGCACATCTGGCAGCTAAACGTATAGCGTCTCGTAGCCCTTCCGCCTCCTGGTTAATGATAGACATCATCATTGCGTCATCGCGTCAACGTCCTAAGAATCCTGATACCGCTTCCTCTTCAAGTTTGGATTTAACACCCTTAAACTGGTCAGAATTTGACTTCTCCCGGGCTATTTCTACCCCATTATCTAACATTTCATACACCGTAGCACCGAATTCTTCTATCGTTACCCCGTCTTTACGCTCTATGTTTCTTAAATCATCCAACGCGGCCTTAACATTAAAACTGTTCTCATACGCGACTTTCATTAAGTTAACTAATTCCTCCACTGTACGCAACTTTCTAAGGGAGTGGAATTTTGGAACGGCACTACATCTAGGGATGCAGTAGTGGAGGCGGAGGCTCCGAAATTAGGTACCGTTACTACATCCTCCACTACGAAACAATTACCACTACACAAACGCTTCTTGCACTTTCTCACGAACTTGCGTGCAAACGGCGGCATTTTAACTAACAAATCTAACAATTCTAACAGGTGATAAACTTAAGTATAAGATATGGCTATGAACTTACAGATACGACGGTGTAACTTAAGGAATTAAAGTAAAGACTCGTTCAATTCGTTGCTGGTTCGCTCAACTTCCTTCCTTTGATGATCTGGTAGTTCTGGTGCGTTCAGCGACGACCCCGTTGTTTCAGTTGCCCCTGGTTCAGTGGAAAGATCCCTTGGATGCTGGGTCCCTCGGGAGATTACGTGGGTTCTCCGTTCTGCGTATGGTGATTTCTGGTGTCCAGGTTGCTCGATGAAGCTCCAAACAGCGACAGATGGACGTTAAATGACGGCTCCGTTGTCTCGAACAGCTTCGTTGGAAAACATTCTTTGGCCGAGTGCGTGTGACTCCGGAGAAACCGTGCCCAAAACCCAAGAAAGACGGCTGCACGAACTGGCCAACGACTCTTCAATTTTGCGCCTGTGAGCCGGCAAATTTGGACTATCCTACCGCTGTCACCAAAAGTGTTACGTGATGCAGCAAGGATTTCCTGGGAAAGGATGCGGATGGGTTCGCTGCCCGTGGAGCGCTGATCCGCTCTGCTCACGTTCGCCCTTGGTATCTGCCTTCAACTTCTTTACGTGACAATTAGCAAGGAATTTGTATAAATAAACCGAAACTTGTTTCTGTTGTAACTGGTTTTACTTTCTATTTTAAAGTAGGACAAATTAAAGAACACGTCTAATCGCTTTTGGCGTTAATCAACGAGTGACGATGTACAATGATGCCGTTATTCAGAATTAAAATGTAACATGTTTTTGTAAATAAAGTGATCCTATTACAAAAACAGTTTCTTAATTAATAATGCAACGAATCATTTGATTGGTTCTCCGCTCATTAAGAACGAGCGTTTCACATGGTATCGGAGATTTAATTACAAAGCACCCGAAACCAATGTTTAATCAATATTATTTAGCGAGCGTCTCTAACAAGGGAAGATCCCGAACCCGAAAATTCAAAAAACTCTGAAACTTTGTGTATATGTAGGGGATTTCCTTCTGATTACAACGCAATATTTTCTGCTGCCCAAAATCACTCTAACAGGGGTGAAATTAACCCCTGAAGATTCGGCTATTTTTCAATTTTATTTTGTAACACACAATCTGTAAGAGATAGAAAAAAGTTTCAAGACAAAAGTTACTTCTTTTAATTAGATCTATCAAATCGTAAAGGTTTTATCAATTGTTTAAACAATTAGAAAAAGTTATAAACAAAAATATGAATGTTTTCTAAAATTCGGGTTTTTACGTGAGATCTGAACTGGATGTTTAAATAATTATGAAACAGCATAATCTATATTTTTTCCATACAATTTCAACTATTGTTGTATCGCGGAACTGTGCTCCGCGACAATCGAAGAACTTTTGGATCCCATTAGGGCCCTTTACACGGTCGGTCTTGCGCGCGGTCCGGCCCGCGGGCTGGCGCGCCACACGCCGCGCGGCCCGCAAAAGTACGTGAAGCCGGATCGTGGCGCTCCTTCGCGCGGGCCAGAAGGTCGTACCCGTCACTACTTAGAGACAGCGAGTTCGGGCTCCCATTTCTACGTCGACTCCACATGCTTTTTACACGATCCACCGCAGTGGTGTATTGTGTACTACTTGTCCGATGTATATCATCGATCTGCGAAACGATCGGCAAGACACGATCGCGATATACGTTCGCGAAAAGTATCTCAAATTCCTCGATATACCAGGCTTATAGAGGATATCATAAATGCTGTTACTGTAGGGTACACTGAAACATCTGTTTTTAGGAAGCTACATTTGGTTGACCTGAAGGTGCTATAAATTCTGGAAATGGTTTATGACTCAGTTATAACGACTGTAAAATTTTACAAGGGTACTTTAAAAAATGTCCAAATGTTTCTCCGGCAATGCGATGGCAAATGAAATTACAGTTGACACATTCACTGTTGTGACGATCATAATTATTACTATCAACGGCAAATATTACCATGTCACTGCTTGTTTTAATATAAAAACTAATATTGATAGATAATAAATACATACAGGTATGCAAGTGATGTTATATCTAAGATAAATGATGAAGAGATGTAATATGCAAGATGTTTTGAAGGAGGGGGTAGTCTTCTGATTGCTCGTGATGCAGGTCAAATTTTTCACCCACGCTCTTGCGTGGCGCGCAGCAAGAAAGCATCACGGTCCTGCCCGCGCGCCAGAAAGCACCACGCTCCTGCCCGCGCGCAAACCTCGAATCAAGAAGAGTTTGCATAAGAGACAGAAAAGGTAGTTAGAAAAGGAAAAAACGATACTTGAAACCAGGCTCGTTGCGCGTCTCAGGATTTCCGACAGTGCGGATGAGTCTAAGGCGCGCGACGAGCCTGGCAGCCGATCCTGGCAGCCAAGGATAAGCTGTGCCTCGATGGATTTCGAGGACTTCGACCCTCGAGACCAGGGGGGCCGTACCATGTTGCCCCTAAGACGTGGTGAATCGAAAATTCTACATTTCGCACTGGATCTGGGCGAAAGTGACGTGGATCGTTTCCTTATTTTTTTTGCGATGGAAATGGTCCAAAAACGACACAAATCGGATTGTAATTAAGGAATCTTCAGAATAAATTGATTTCCATAACTTCGTTAAAAATATTCCGATTTACATGAAATTTGGTATAATTTTCATTTGAAAAACGTAAAGAATCCATCGGTATCACATCCATATCGATACGATAAAGAATAAAGTATACAGTTTTTCTGAAACAGGTATGAATCTTTGGCCGACCGCAGCGAATCGAGGTCGGCGACACACAGTCGAGGGTGAAATATTCATTACAGCATATTAAGAAATTCTTTATTCTTCGTCGTATCGATATGAAAGTAACACTAGTGGATTCCTGGCGTTCTCCCAATTAAAATGATCACAAACATCATGCAAATCGGACTACTTTTACACAAACAATACAAATTATAAAAGGAGTAGGCATTCCGTGGTCCGAACGATGACCAGAACGAGCAAAAAACCTAATAAGAAGTGAATAAATATAAGGAAAGTAACCGTAATAAACGTACTAATGGACTAATTTTTGTACCTATTTAAATATTATACGAAAAGGAAAAAACGGCACTTGAAACCAGGCACTTTGTATCGTCCATCCTAATTTTATCAGTAATCACCAAGCAAATCAGAACACGTAACAGAACTATACGAACGTATCGACACTTTGACTTTTCGTTTGATTTTGCATTTTCTCCGTGCATTCACTTAAAACGTAAGCATTGGTTCCTCCCTCCATAGGTCAAATTCCTAGCGGGGGTGGTTTGACCATTGTCCTAGCATTCTCAACGTTTAGTCCAGCAATAAAGACGTCGTGGGCTGAAGCCCATCAGTGACGGCATTGGGGAGAGTCCCAGGAGTAAGGCAATTAGAATTGTCACCGGTGGTACCCGCCGTTGGAGCATTAACTCAGAGTGAAAAGTAGTCGAAATCCCTGAAAAACGGCACGATGTCTATCGCACCTTTTCGACATCTGGCAGACAAGGGGGCACGGCGCAGGCACACCGCGTACGGTTACAAACCGCGACTGCCAAGGTAAGGCGTAAGATATCGGAAAAACATAAGGAAACGATCCACGTCACTTTCGCCAAGATCCGGTGCGACATGTAGAATTTTCGATTCGCCACGTCTTAGGGGGCAACATGGTACGGCCCCCCTGGTCTCGAGGGTCGAAGTCCTCGAAATCCATCGAGGCACGGCTTATCCTTGGCTGCCAGGATCGGCTGCCAAGCTCGTCGCGCGCCTCAGACTCATCCGCACTGTCGGAAATCCTGAGGCGCGCAACGAGCCTGGTTTCAAGTATCGTTTTTTCCTTTTCTAACTACCTTTTCTGTCTCTTATGCAAACTCTTCTTGATTCGAGGTTTGCGCGCGGGCAGGAGCGTGGTGCTTTCTGGCGCGCGGGCAGGACTGTGATGCTTTCTTGCTGCGCGCCACGCAAGAGCGTGGGTAAAAAATTTGACCTGCATCACGAGCAATCAGAAGACTACCCCCCTCCTTCAAAACATCTTGCATATTACATCTCTTCATCATTTATCTTAGATATAACATCACTTGCATACCTATATGTATTTATTGTCTATCAATATTAGTTTTTATATTAAAACAAGCAGTGACATGGTAATTATTGCCGTTGATAGTAATAATTATGATCGTCACAACAGTGAATGTGTCAACTGTAATTTCATTTGCCATCGCATTGCCGGAGAAACATTTGGACATTTTTTATAGTACCCTTGTAAAATTTTACAGTCGTTATAACTGAGTCATAAACCATTTCCAGAATTTATAGCACCTTCAGGTCAACCAAATGTAGCTTCCTAAAAACAGATGTTTCAGTGTACCCTACAGTAACAGCATTTATGATATCCTCTATAAGCCTGGTATATCGAGGAATTTGAGATACTTTTCGCGAACGTATATCGCGATCGTGTCTTGCCGATCGTTTCGCAGATCGATGATATACATCGGACAAGTAGTACACAATACACCACTGCGGTGGATCGTGTAAAAAGCATGTGGAGTCGACGTAGAAATGGGAGCCCGAACTCGCTGTCTCTAAGTAGTGACGGGTACGACCTTCTGGCCCGCGCGAAGGAGCGCCACGATCCGGCTTCACGTACTTTTGCGGGCCGCGCGGCGTGTGGTGCGCCGGCCCGCGGGCCGGACCGCGCGCAAGACCGACCGTGTAAAGGGCCCTATTGTAAAGTGCCTTAAGCTGCACGACGAGCAATGTTTTTCTAACATTTATTAGGAAATAATACGCGACCCGTAGTAAGAAAGTAAGATAATTCATATACTTTTGTCTCTAATTACACATGGGGAAATTATGTCAAGTGGAAATAGAGGAGAAGAAGGGAACTGTTAGATATAACTTATACTTATTAGAACTTTTTATTTTTAACAAAATTATCGAACTTTTCTCTTATTTGCTCACCAAACAAGCGAGACAATGTAGGCGTTTAATAAGCGATTTAAGTATAGTTAGATAACTTTGAAAATACTTGTGTGATTATGAATTATTCTTCATGGTGATGAAACTCTTCAAAAAAATGTTGAAAACATAAATATTGCTTGCACCACGCACATCGTATGATAGCATAAATGCCGCATATGAAACAACAAGGTGGATGTATGAAATCTTGTTGCGAAAAAGCGAAATCTACTGGATTTTTAAACTAATTTGGTTTCTCAACAATATATCCACTTTTATACCATGCGTAAGCAAACACATCGTGATTCTTTGGTGATGAAAGTTGATTATGAATAAGAGTCTGTAATGTAATGGCATTATTCCTTGCATTTAGCTGCACATCGTAATTAAACAATAATACAAGGTCGGATAATTTTCGTACAAAGTTTTTCCATATCCGGAAACCATATACATCAAGCGGTTGTATCATTCCTGTAGTTTTTTTTTCGGTATTGTGAATATTTCCACATGTTGATTAGCTGGTATACAGTTTCGTAATGTAGATGGACAGTGACCAGTCCACGAATCCAATAACAAAACGTTTCGAGATCCCGCATGTGGTAGATATACATTTGTTAACCATTCCATAACCAGTTCACCTGTTAACTTCCCAAATGTGGACGCCTGTATATAAACATTCCACGGTCGAAACAAAGATTGTTGTACACGTGGACCAAAATTACCATCCTTTTCCTGCAGAACAATAAATAGCGGAGACAGTAGTTTCCCAGAAGCTGATAATGTGGGGAATATGGTATAGCTATGTGTAGTAGCGGATATAGATTGTACGACTGCTGTAACAGTTTTGGTTCCTTGTTCAGCTAAAGTACGGCCCGCATGTAATTCTAGATTGAATCCGTTTTCATCAGCATTGAATGTATTGTTTGTTCCGATATCTCTAATACGAGGTTGTACATTATTCACAAAAGTCGAAGCAATTTCATTTAATTGCGTGGTATCTGTACCGTATGATCTGGTAATAAATTTCTTCACATTTCTAGAAACTATTTTATACGTTCTCTTAAAATTCCAGATACAATGTCGAGATGCTTTAAAATTTTCCAACCCTGTCTCTTCATTAGCTTGTACGGCTTATCTTCGAAGGTCCAAATCATGAATAATGGCATGAGTTTCAATCCCGTCAACAAACTTATTATACACATATTCAGAAATTTGTGAACAATTTTTCCCGACGTGTCCCCTGTTCACCGTTTCTTCCCATCTAATGAAAACAAGGCAATTTTGCATAGATATAAAACAAATAGATACGAAGCACCTTAACATAACAATACATCGTTTACCACTCACCTATACAATTGATATACGGATGAAACTTTTCGAAATTTATGTTGGACAGATTGTAAAGAAAGCCGTCTCTTCTTACCACTCTTCCAAAATGCAACAGCCTTTGTTTTATATTCTAAAGTCACAATACCTCCTTCTTCTGGTATACACTGCTCTTCTTCGAACTCTATCGGTTCTAAAAGTTCTTCGCGTGTAGGTACATATATATCATCCACAAATTCTACAGACTGTGGTCTAAACGGTACCAAAAATTCTAATGTAATATCAGCTTCCATTGAAAATGATGTGTCTTCTTGCGATTTAATAAGCATGTCTTTTATTATGTCGTGTAACTCCATTTCTCTATTATTAATAGGCGTCTCATTATTATTCTCAATTAGGAATGTTGTCATAAGTAAACGAATTACATTTGCAGGATGTATGGGAACCATTTTCAACGCTACATGTTTATTACACAGAATCAACGTACATTTACTGTTAACACCTATACTTAAACTACAATTAACTAGTATTTCTTATTGTTAATGAGTCTTTACTTTTCAAATGCCTTCGATACTACTGACAATAATAACGAGTCGAAGAATTTATTACTTTTGTCGTCAAGACAATCTTATAGAACTGATAATACCTATCTTATACATATACATATGGCATATGTGTATGTATCTTACTTTATCACGTCTGAAGAAAACATGCTTGGACAGCGAAATTTCTCATTAAAATTGATCATCTTTATTTTCCTTGCAAATAATGTATCATCCGATAAGAATACTAATATATGTATTCTCATTATTAATGCTCGAGAAAACAATAGACATGAGATAATACTTTGATGGGAGACAAAAGTAGGTATATATTCACATCACACAAGTGTTTTCAAAGTTATCTAATTATACTTAAATCGCTTATTAAACGCCTGCATTGTCTCGCTTGTTTGGTGAGCAAATAAGAGAAAAGTTCGATAACTATGTTAAAAATAAAAAGTTCTAATAAGGATAAGTTATATCTAACAGTTCCGTTCTTCTCTTCTATTTCCACCTGATATAATTTCCCCATGTGTAATTAGAGACAAAAGTATATGAATTATCTTACTTTCTTACTACGCGTCGCGTATTATTTCCTAATAAATGTTAGAAAAACATTGCTCGTCGTGCAGCTTAAGGCACGTTACAATGGGATCCAAAAGTTCTTCGATTGTCGCGGAGCACAGTTCCTCAATACAACCATAATTGAAATTGTATGGAAAAAAAATATGGATTATGCTGTTTCATAATTATTTAAACATCCAGTTCAGATTTCACGTGAAACCCCGAATTTCAGAAAACATTATTCATATTTTTGTTTATAACTTTTTTCTAATAGTTGCCTCCAGTAGACATTCGTGCAGGGTGGTCTGGTGCGTTTGACCGCTAATAGGCACCGTACGTTGAAATAATAATGAATTTATGACTCGAGAAATAACAGAATGAGGCTTCAAGGATTCTCTGTCACCGGCGCTGATAGTATATTCGAGCCACGTAGCACTAGCTTATACGTATACGCGATGTAGTAAACAAACCGTTTCAACCAACTGTCTTCCTGGAATCAGCACGAAGGAAGTTTTTGCGGATATAGTTGCCTCCAGTAGACATTCGTGCAGGGTGATCTGGTGGTCACCGTACATTGAAATAATAATGAATTTATCTAGACACGCGGTAGCGTCTCGACGCCAAGTACATGAAAAACACCCTGTATATGTCGACTGTCGCTACCGTGTATCTTTACTCGTCGCGGAGACACTCTAACCTAATTCTGACATTTATACATTAATATCTCATCACGCCTGCAAAATTTTGTAAATTTAAAGGAATTTTTCTTATGTAAACCGCATATCGGCTTTCGAACCAGACCAATTTCAATAAAATCGGTCCACACATGACAGAGATATCATAATATCGTCTCATGAATCGGTCGGATCCGATACGGTTTTTCTTCTGATTCTGATTCTTCTCCTGATTCTCCAAGCTAAATTTTCGTCCACATAATGGTAGATTCACACTATCCGTCTAGCCGGCGGCAGGCTGACGGCCGTCCCACTAGCGCGACGGAGAAGTATGCATCTGTGTCTCCGTCGCGCTAGTGGGACGGCCGCCAGCCTGTCGACAGACGGTGACCATCTTATTCATTCTCACTATCCGTCTAGCTGGTGGCAGGCTACCGTCCGTCGAAAATTCTTCATTGTGTTTTGAGGGTCATATTGACGACCCTCCGATGACCGACAAATGACGGTCAGCATTCTCGGAGAGAATACTTTGCCGGTGTAGGCGACCGTCAGGGCGAAAGGCGCCCTGCTCTAACCATCGCGCGTCGATCGTCGAAAGTAATTATAAAGTACGACGAAATTTTATTACACTTTTTGATACAGTATGTAAAAGTCATACTCTGTTTTTGACTGTTTGTAACTCTATACCAGATCTTTTTTCTATTCGATGAATGGTCAGGTATATGCATGACATAACATTTTCCGTTTACCATTTTGTAATTAATTAATTAAGACATACAAGGTACTCTAAAGTTAGATGGCCAAACTGTACTAACAAAATGAGAAAACAATTTATCACTCGTTTTTAAGGACGTATATTCTGATTATGTAGCAAATCATGTAAATTACATCGTATTTATGCAAAATATTATCTTATTGGATGTATGTACTTATATTCTACAGTATGTCCAGTTTTTTCGTATGTGCATTATTATTTTCTAATTATTGAAACAATTTTTAAATGGAACTGTATCTTTTTTCATTATTGCCACTTTATTATCAAATTTAAGATTTCGTAAATGAACATTTTGAGTAGAAAACACTAGACGGACTAGAAATTTGCCACCAATATTCATAAATATATCCGGTAATTCTAGTCTTAGCTAAAGTTTTTGCAAATCGGAGGTGCCTCTCCTAAATTAAACATTCGGCGCATTGCGCGCCGAAAACCGTGTGCAGCGAAAACCACGTCCAAACACGTGCAATGCGCGCTCGAATTTGCACTTGAGACCCTCCAAAAAGGTTGCTTTTTTTAACGGCGAGACGCGCACCTCAGCCGCGCAAATGTTCGTCGAAAGCGAAAAGCAGGCCATCGGGCGCAAGCGAATGCTCGGCGCGCATCGTCGACAGAATTGGAAGATCTTTTTCCACAGGGTGATTTTCCAGAGACGCCAAATGAATTTTCGCTTCGCTGTGAGCCCGCTTTTGTCCCGGCACACAGTGGGCCTCCATCCCAAGAAATATATGTATAAAAATTCCACATGTTACTTTTCCCTATCAAAATACCGAATCTTCTTAAGCTACTTTATAATTTCGCAGGAATGTATTAACACTTTGTGGGCAGTATTTGGTATATTATAGGATAACATGGATACAGGTTTACAAATATTTCTGCACTTCCCATGGTATATTTGTTAAATTCTTTGAGTTTTGTTGGAATAATTGACATTAATTATTGACGAATTGACCTTGCTTTGTTTTAAATAATGCCAAACCTTCGTATGAATTGTATGCTAACACTTTCTGTGTGAATTTCCTTAATAATATGTGTTGTTGAATTTATCCCCTATTTCTTGGGATTCTGTCCCACTGTGGCGAGGATCGCAGCTCGTTTGCAGCCAAACTCCTTCTGAAGGAGTCAAGCGATTGGCCGCTACGGCGGCCAAAAAAGCCGACAGCTACTGCTCTTCTTAAAATGCTGTATATTTCGCTGAATATAACAAAATTAACAAAGAAATTCAAAATTCGGGCTGGACAGATCGATAGAGATTTTAATTATTAGAGTGGGGATGTTTATGCGAATGCATATATTGATATGCAAACATTATTATGCATATTGCTTATGCTTTGTTAAAAGACATATGCTTTACTAAAAGACATATGCATATATGTATCAACAAATATACTACAACGCTATTGGAGCAGATATAAAAATGCACCCGTTATATCCTGTGATGTCGAACGTTCGTTTTCAGCACATAAGTTAACTGACAAACGGCAACAATTAAATAATCTCGCGTATTAGTTCAGATAATGTTGCATACGCCAGGTATGCGATATTGGCATATTTTTCATGCACATTGGCATATTTTACGTGCATATTTGCATATTATTTTTGCATATTTTACGTGCATAAACATCCGCAGTCTATTAATTATGAAGAATTTAAAAAAAAAGTTGTCAAGTTCACTGAAAAATTACGACCTGTAGACGGATTTGAAAAAAAATTTCCTCCTCTATCACTGTGCGCCGCGGCCAGCCGCTGGTGGGAAATCCCCACTCGAGAAGACCCTACGTGCACAGAATATAATTCTATCTGTAATTATAGTTCCGTTTTCTTTCGCCTTCGCAGGGAAATATCGGGACATTTATGGACGGTTCAGTTGTACTTTTAACATGCGCGAATAGGTATGAACTGGTATGCATATTCCAAGTTCGTATATACTTGATTGCTAGAGGGTGTTGTAAATACCCTTATTATAATCGCCTAAAAACTGCCCCGGTTGACCGGCCAGAGGGCCTCAGCGCCGTCGCAGTTTATGATTGTATTGTCTCGCGAATAGGCGGTGAACGGCGGCACACACAGGACAGAATTAACGACGAGCAAAAACTGTTAAATCTTTAAAGGCTCCACAGGCTTTATTGCCTTTTCAAAATTTAGGGTGCAGATGTTTTCGACGAACACTTCGAAAACAAGCAATTATCGGTTGTAAACGACGAACGAATTTAGGCTCTTTTGTCCCGTAACGGAACATCATCAGGTAGTGCGAAATATAAACCCTCGCTTTGACTGCCGAACCTAACCGTCGATCCCAACATTTTTTACTGTTTGATGTGGCTGATCTGCGCCGCCAAGAATGCACGCGAATGCGGGTGCGCACATCAGAAACAGTGGAAAGATCTACACTACTTTTGAACATCTATCCTAGTGTTACTTGGGACCAATGTAACGATTGCGCTCAGTGGCCGGAGCAAGGGTTTCACAATTCATACTACATACTTGAGATGCCCCCAGCAGGCCATTTATGAATTGTACCTATGTAGGGTAAGTCCTGGGATAGTTGGACCACCGGAAGAGATCGGTCAATCTTGATATTTTAAAGGCCCCCATACACGAGCGAGTCGCTCGGCGAGCGGCGGGCGGCGAGCGTCAAGCTCGTCGACATGCTGACGGGAGCCATTAGAAAACGAGTTTAAAATTTTACTTGCGTGCATTCAAACATATCCACGTGTTTTCCTGGCAATGCGATGGCAAATGCAATTACAGTTAACAGATTCGCTGATGCCACGGTTATAAATATTACTACTGGCAACAATAATTATTATGTTATTGCTTCTTTTAATATAATAACTAATATTGATAGACAATAAATGCATATATGCAAGAGGGGCCATAGCGACGACATCATATTATGACCAATCGGACCTGCATTCCTTGCAGACCCGAAGTTTTCACCTCTTTATAGTAATATCTCCTCTTCATGGCCCACCTTTTCATGCACCAAATATGTCGCGTATCCTACTATTTTGATGTTCGATCGCGTGTTTATATACTCAAGCGATAAGGGATCCTTCTGTAATTTGAAGGGAGGACGGCTCAGGCGGGTTCACGGACAATACACACACACACGCGCACACACACACACACACACACACACACACACAGAGCCGTGCAAGTTGGGCTGTCCGCTCGGCTCGTTGGCCATTTCCAACGAGCTGAGCATTCTCACGAGCCGAGCATTTTAGCCGGGGTCTGTTGACTTTTTCGTCTCACTACTCTAAATACAATAAAAACTACAACCTAGACTCAATTAAAACGATTTTCAAAATTATGCCTGCATACCTAATGAAATTTGGAAACTTTTGGTATGCAGTAAGTCAACAAAATACTAATGGTCTATTTATAGAAATTAGAAGTGTAAAAAATTAGTCAACTAGCCGTTACGTGACACTAGTGATAAATCGCGATATATGCAACATTTCATAATGATTCGTTCATTATAATCGTCCGATATACACAAACAATCTCGATAAAATTAAACAGACTCGATCATTTTTTTCTCTTAACACACGAAAATAGTAAAATTATTAATTTTCACTCTTTATTTTATTTCTGCAAATTAGTTTAAACTTTTAATGGAAATAATGCCGTTGCAATTGCAACTATTCTGAATATTTTCCAACAGACATAAGTTTTGGATGTGTCGGTCTATCCTTAAATAAGAAATATATAAAAAAACATTTTATGTTAAACGGTTTTATTAAAAATGCACTAAAGGGTAAAAAATAATTATTTTCTTATAATGCAATTTCGATGGTATTTCTTTACTTTAAATAAAATCGTGAAGCAGGATATGTCATAACACAATATGAATCAATTTAATACAGAATCAAACGTCGAAATGAATTTGTTGTGACATATCCTGCTCCACGATTTTATTTAAGGGGTCATTCTGGTTAGACGGGTTGAAAAAAATCGATTTTTTTAAAAACATTTTTCGAAAGTACATATCCTCAAAAATGTACTGTTCAATTTTCATTGAAAAATTCCAATTATTTTAGCTTCTACATGGGCATTTTGTAGGGAGCGCAGAGGCTCGGCCACCATAGATGAAAACTTTAAACGCGTTATCTCGGACAAAATAATCAGAATTTTTGGACTGGCATCCAAGTACTGGGACGTATCCAGGTACTGGGACATTTACCTTATTTTACGCTTTGGCATGTGGCATATGCTTTTTACATATGTTACATGCATAAACATCGGCAGTCTAATTATAAGTTGCACTTAAGACTTTATGCAAGCTGAAAGTTTTTGGACCGAGTTACAGTGTTAGTGATATTTGAAAAACAGGTGAGTTTATTCAAGCCATTCCGATATTAAGGAATATAATATGCATACAACTACAGTATAATTTCAATGGTGCGCATATATTCGTTTTTACTTTATGTTGAGAGTGTGGTCGACCACTTCCGTGATTCTGGTATGGTTCGATCACTTTAATTCGAGACAGTTCGACCACATTGATTAACGAATATCAGTAGTTCGGAGCACATTAGGGCATAGAAGGACAAAGGAAATGCAGAGAACGAACGAACTTTTCAATTCCGAGGAGGAAAAATGTGAAGAAACACAAAAACCAGTTGAAACAATCTTCAAATCCAGGGAGAGGAAGTCCAATTTTACAAGATAGTGGTATGTCGTTAGAAGAGTGAGGCGAAAACGAATGCAATTAAATATGGCAATTAAGCATAGCACTTAATTTCCTTATTCATTCTACTTTTTGTAAGCTACACTTTTTGTTTTGTTTCAAGGTCGGGCTCACCCTTAGTGGCTAATACAGTACATAACGTTGCCACTGCAGTAAGGCAACGGTGCAGCAACAAAGTGTGCTGTATGGGGGTAGACGCTCTAACCCGGACATACGTGAGACTGGCCAGTTGCAATGTCAATGTTATTCTTCGAAAATGGAAAAAAATATTTTTAATTTATTGCAAAGTCGCTCGCGGTCGGTTCGCGCGGAAAATCGCAAATTTGGCGCCAGCCTAAAACCGAGCAACGGTTCCCGAATATCTAGCATCCCCGAATACCCCCCACCCCGCGATTGTTACCTGGACCCGTATACTACATGACCTGGACGAGATTCCACGCGGGCAAAGTAGTACCTATTGTTGCCGTTCATCATGAGAGCGTTGGATGATTGTCCCCAATCAGGAACAACTATTGGAAAAGAGCCAATTACAGGAAGCAAAATATCGTCCCCCCCCCCCTCCCCCGCGCCGAAATTTCCATAAGACTGTCGAGCACGCTCTCCGACGAAACAGAAATCAGTCACCAGCAACCTCTTTGTGTCAAGACTAGTGTCAATATGTCAGTGATGGACTGACAATTGATTGTGCTAGTGCAGCAGCACGAGTGCCTGTACAATCTGGCGCATACAGACTATAGTGATGCCAAGGTGAAGAGAGAGTTGTGGTCCACTATAGGAAAACAGTTGGGATTTTCCGGTAAGTAATAGACACAGTTATAAAATAATTATAAAATTTAGAATATAAATAATGTAGGGTATTGGCAGGAAAATAAAAATGATTACATGTTTCATAGCAGTACCGTAAACTGGGGGAACATTAGCAATAGTGCGTTATTTATTCTATACTCAATTGTAAAATACAGAACATCATTAACAAAGCGAGTTTAAGAAATATCGAAAGTTTAACATCGTTTTCTAAGAGAACGCTTGGGTTGCGGCCTACGGCCCCTTTGACACTTCTTGCCCTCTAGACGAGTAGAACGCTTTGCAATAAAAAATATCACTTTCAAAACTTGGTCAAGGATAATTTTGCGGTTCATTTCTGTAACCGACCTGCACCGATCCGGAAGTGTAGAATCCCGCTATGGTGGTCGCAACATAGGAATAATTTTTATACGCCGTGCACATGCATATAATATTTACAACGAAAAAAGCAGAATGCCCATACCGCATCACTTTATTTGTACACACATTCGTTCTTGCTTTCTTACATATATGTACACTATTTATAATTGGACTATAGTAAAATTGTAGTATATAATGTAAATATATTTACCTTAGACATACTGCTAACTTCTCAATTGGCGGCATTGCCTTCCTAAACCTTGTATCTCGTTTAGCTATTGAAGGTCCTAATTTCGCCAATAGTTCGTTGAACTGGGAGATCGACATCCGACAGTATTGGTGAAACTTTGAATCGTCATCCATCAATTCCTTGTACAAGGTGAAAAATTCTCCTTCAGTCTTCCGTTTCAATAAACTTTTATGTACCCATTTTCTTGGCACATTGCTTTGTTGAGCATTGCCCTCCTCCTCCTCCTCCTCCTCCAATGAAATGGCAACGGCTGCTAAGTCCAATAAGGAAAAATTTCCAAACATGTTGAACGCTGGTTCTTCGGTACTTCACTAGTGCGCGAAAACTGAATCACTTCTGCCCGACAGACCTCTGGGCACAGTAAAAATCAGATCCTGGTGGAGGGGGCCAGGTCAGTCTTTACGGACGGTACCTGTCGCCCGCCGCCCGTCGATCGTCGACCGACGCCCGCCGCCACAATGGGCCGGCTTCAACGATTTGGTGACATTTTGTGCCAAAAAATATGATAAAATTATTCCTGTTTTTTACGGTTATTTAAGTTTTCTTCTTTCCATTTCTTTTAACTTAATTATGATCAATGAAATTTGAAAACTGTGTATTTAGTATTTTATTTAATGCCCTTTCAAGTTGTTTAAATCGCATGTTAGGGAAACTTTTCATTTCCATTTATAAGGAAAATTAAAATAGTACTTTTATATATTATGTAAAGGAGGGTGTACTGTAAATATTTAAATTACATATTTAGTTAGAATATGGAACTCTGTGGAACTTTAATGTATACAGTATTACTTTTTGATAGATTATTTAGATTAATTACTAATAAAGTATTATAATTTATCGCAAAAGACTGTTCTTTAAAAATAATGATATTTGGCTACTTTCCTCTACTATTTTACTTTCCATTATAACTTGGAAACGAAAAGTTTCCACAACATGCGATTTAAATAACTTGAAAGGGCATTAAAGAAAATACCAAATACACAGTTTTCAAATTTCATTGATCATAATTAAGTTAAAAGAAATGGAAAGAAGAAAACTTAAATAAATGTAAAAACCATTAGATTATATATCATTGGAAAGGGATTCATTCCGATAGCTTTTCTAGCTCAAAAGATATACACAAATCTCACCAAGCCGTTCAACCTGGCCAGGCCACTGTGCGCTGCAACGCGCCGGCTAGACGGATAGTGAGAATGAACCAACCAGCTGACGGTCGTTTGCCGGCCGTCAGCCTGCCGCCGGCTAGACGGATAGTGTGAATATAGCTTAATACGTATACACGCGTTACACACACACACCTTCAGCCAACATATGTTCGTTCTTCTTTTCGTCGACTCTCGGGATTATTCGGCAGGGATCGTCGTCGGTCATTGTACATACTCA
The DNA here is from genome assembly GCA_029448645.1 of Andrena camellia. Classification (NCBI taxonomy): domain Eukaryota; kingdom Metazoa; phylum Arthropoda; class Insecta; order Hymenoptera; family Andrenidae; genus Andrena; species Andrena camellia. The sequence goes on from CM055681.1 coordinate 17,181,300, forward strand.
TACTTATATATACTATTTTGAATTTTATAACCTACCAAGTGATGTGTCAAATAAAGTACGTTGTCCGAATTTGAAATGTCACGAGTTTTTACACTACATAGGAGACTGAATTATTGTCTCAATTAATAAGGTAAGTCGTCAAAATTTTTTAAATAGATTTCTTATGTAGAGTCACAGACTTGGAAGTTGTCCGGAGATGGTTCGACTGAGAAGCATCTCCTTTCGCATAAGTTTCTGGAAATTGTACCATGCATGTACAAAATAATATATATATATATTGTAACAAATTGCATTGCTTTTAAATTGCTAGATATTTTTATACCAGCAATTTAGAGTTTTTATGTAACGTTTATATTATAGAAATGAAGGGGACGCACAGGACTTGGATAAATATGAAGGTGACGCACAGGCTTGGATAGAAATGAAGGGGATGCACAGGCTTGGATGGATAGAAATGAAGGGGATGCACAGGCTTGGCGGTTGTCCGGAGAAGATTAGATAGATAGTCTCAATTAACAACGTAAGTCGCCACAACTTTTTAAATAGATTTCTTATGTAGAGTCACAGACTTGGAAGTTGTCCGGAGATGGTTCGACTGAGAAGCATCTCCTTTCGCATAAGTTTCTGGAAATTTGTACCATGCATGTACAAAATAATATATATATATTGTAACAAATTGCATTGCTTTTAAATTGCTAGATATTTTTATACCAGCAATTTAGAGTTTTTATGTAACGTTTATATTATAGAAATGAAGGGGACGCACAGGCTTGGATAGATAGAAATGAAGGGGATGCACAGGTTTGGAGATTGTTACATTTGTTCGATCACGATAGTAGTGGAACAACAACGAAAGCGGAAAATTTCTACATCAAAGCAATGCCTACTACTAAAATACAATTGGTAGATCACTGTTATAAACTTAAGGCAGTGATTTTTCACCATGGTAAAAGTATTGCTGATAGTCATTACACGAGTATGGTAAGGGGTAAGAGCACAACGTGGGTATCCGTTGATGATTTACAAGTAGAAAAACAAGCTTAGCCACGAAATGCTAAAAATACATACATATTTTTCTTCGAAAGGTGTTAATTGTGGTTGTTATTAGACTTCGATGTTAAATACGTTCAGCGCCATAAGCTGCTTCGCGCACCATGTATTATACAGAAAGTACTATACGTATAGTACATATAGATTGGCAATGTGGTGCACATGGTTTCTTTTCGTAGTTGTTAAATTGATGTAGAATGTATCCTTAATTGTGTCCCGTGATAATTTGTAAGTTATAATAATATTAAAAATTATCTGAAGTCATTCCCTAGTATGCAAATTATCTTTGTAAAAAGAAGTGAAATCCCCCCAAAAAATAAATCACAAAAAATAGAAGATAAGAATAATAATTATAAAATAAAAAAAAAGATGTGAAATCAGAATGAGCTGCAAGTACATAAAGGTGCTTTCCCGCTGCGTGCAAAGACGACACTGTGTAACGCAATGTAAGATTCGGTGCTTTCCAACTGCGCTTAATAATATTGAGCAGATATATTTTTATACAAATAAATATTTTAATACAAATAAATATTTTATTCAAAATACTTGGCGCTGCGAAACCGAAAAAATGTTAATTGTCTTAGTATATTTAACTCTAATATCATACGTAGCATATGCAAACGCACGCATATACACATTCACGAACGCACGCACAAGAAAGAAAGAAAAAGATTAATGCAATTTATACATATGTATTCAGTTTAGCAACACCAATTCGGTGAGCAGCGCCAAGTATTTTGAATAAAATATTTATTTGTAATAAAATATTTATTTGTATAAAAATATATCTGCTTAATATTATTAAGCGCAGTTGGAAAGCACCGAATCTTACATTGCAGTGTCGTCTTTGCACGCAGCGGGAAAGCACCTTTATGTACTTGCAGCTCATTCTGGTTTCACATCTTTTTTTTTATTTTGTAATTATTATTCTTATCTTCTATTTTTTGTGATTTATTTGATTTCATGTACTTGGCGTAATTTTTTTACTTTTTTGAAGTTTTTTGGGGGGATGAATCATGTACCGTGACAGACTCGAGAAATGACAGAATGAGGCTTCAAGGATTCTCCGTCACCGGCGCTGATGGTATATTCGCGCCATGTAGCATCAGATCCGGTGGAAGTCCAAGCTAGCCGATAAATGTAGGAAAGACATAGTTGCCGAGACGTATTGAGAGTCGAATCGCGCTGTTACCGCAGTTCCCCTATTACTATTTTGTCGTCAGGGAGGCTTGAATGAATCACGGCGAAGCGGCTGGAGAACAGAGATGGGCAAAGATAATATCTGGATAAACTCAAATAAAAAATACTTTATGTTTATCCATTATTCGAAGCTTGAAATAACACGAGTTATCTTTATTCCAAACACCACGAGTAAATAAATTTATTTGAAGTGAATTTATTCGACGGCGAAAGATAATTTTTTTATTTGGGTTATTCGGGTTATTTCTAGAACAGTATTTATGTTCAACGATTTTATTCAAAATGCACTAAAAACTAAATTAAAATGCATTAATGACTAAACAATAATTCTTTTCTTGTACTACAATTTTTTTCCTATTCGAACGTAACGAATCATTTCTCGATATAAATGGTGTATTTACTACGGAAATCGCGATCACACTAGCGTCCAGAACGAAGCGGCTTTTTGTCGTATTCGTAAAGAACGCGAGTGGCTGATTCCAAGTCGTTTTGTGGTTATGGGTTATATTTATTGATGACTCGGTAATTTTTTCACCCCTACGGTGTTAATTTTTTTTTAAATATTGTATTGTCATCCAAACTACGCATGCCTGCAAAGTTTCAAGACAACTCGATAGTTGGAAGTTGGTTAAAATTGAGTTGCCAAATTTGAACCATACATACATCAAACATACAAAAGTACAAACAAACCGAGGATCGAAGCTGAATGAAATCGTTTAAAAATAATTATACCGTGACTGATTTATACCGTGTTTAAATTCATTTTCATCTGGGAAATCTCAGCAGTATGTTACTGAAACGTTCATGCCGATACGATAGAAAATGTGAAAGTTTTACATTCTATTAAATCAAACAAAATAAACAATTATTGAACAATTATATCGTTATATTTTTTCACAAATAAACATAAATACTGCACAAAATGAGAGAAGATAATAAGAATTGCGAAGTTTAGAAGGGATATTGATATGCAAATTAGTATTCTTTCATAAATTATTGAAATAAACTATCAAATTAAAGAGACTTTATCTTTATTTGTCGTCGAATAAAAATAACCCAGAGTTAGTTTTATTTAAAACGCCACGGATGAATCAGTTTATTCGACGGCAATTCATCCGTCGGCACAAATAATTTTTTTAATCGAAGGCCTTCATTCTTGAGGTCCCCCGAAGCTCGAGCTGAGCAACATTATATCGCTCACCCGTCTAACCTGTCGCCTGGAGTTGCTCGGCGATGTATCATCGATTATGCAGATGTTAGATGCCAACTAGATATACACCACAAATATCCTAAATACATGCCAGCGCATCGCGACTAGTCACCCTCGCAAAATTCTCCGTACAGCGATAACGAATTTAGTCACCATCATCGACCCTTGCGCTTTCCATAGTTCTTCCACGGCATCCTTATCCCTTCTTCTACAACTCCTGTATATATAACCCAGTCCCAAAATCCTATGGGCAGACCATTCTAGCATCTAAGAGCGGAACCTCTGTCAAACACGCCAGTTAGAACTTTAAAAATAAAAACTTCTTGTGAGACTTAGAAGTAATTAACATGTTGTACTCGATTCCCTGCTACGGAATCCCACACAAAAATTTGGTGTCAGAAGTGGGATTATCTGATGTTCATTGATTTCGTCGAACTCCTGGTTGAAGAAACATCCAGCACGATTCGTGGACGAGAACTTCAGTTTTTAATTGGATCATCGAGAAGCTAAGTCACAAAGAAGAGGAAACACATTTAAGAAGTCCATCAGGGTGTGTTGTTCGAGGACCACTCTTATAATTTGACCAGATCTTCCTATATCTTTTGCTTCCTAAATCCTGGAAATCTTAATTATATCTCCATTTCCGTACTTGTAATATATATAACGAGAATCATGCCTACTACGCCAGAAGTGGATACTAATACTTCAACTTCGACTCCCACGTCTACTTCGACTTCAATACCACAACTTTCAATAGAATTACTGATCAAATTGTTACCCGACTCCTTCGATGGTGACAGATGCAGGCTACGTAGTTTTATAAAACCAGTTGACTCTGTTTTCGAATTAGCCACACCATTTCAAATTTCACCATTACTATTGTATGTAAAAAATAAAATCACGGGAAAAGCATGCGAACAAATAGATGTTCATTGCAATTTTACTACTTGGGGAGAAATTTATGAATTATTGATTACACTACATCAAGACCGAAAATCACTGGATCAGCTATTAAAGGAGCTGACAAGGGAAGATCCCGAACCCGAAAATTCAAAAAATTCTGAAACTTTGTGGATATGTAGGGGATTTCCTTCTGATTACAACGCAATTTTTTTTGCTGCCCAAAATCACTGTAAGGGGGTGAAATTAACCCCTGAATATTCGGCTATTTTTCGATTTTATTTTGTAACACACAATCTGTAAGAGATAGAAATAAAGTTTCAAGACAAAAGTTACTTCTTTTAATTAGATCTATCAAATCGTAAAGGTTTTATCAATTGTTTAAACAATTAGAAAAAAGTTATAAATAAAAATATGAATGTTTTCTAAAATTCGGGTTTTCACGTGAAATCTGAACTGGATGTTTAAATAATTATGAAACAGCATAATCCATATTTTTTTTCCATACAATTTCAACTATTGTTGTATCGCGGAACTGTGCTCCGCGACAATCGAAAAACTTTTGGATCCCATTGTAACGTACCTTAAGCTGCACGATGAGCAATGTTTTTCTAACTTTTATTAGGAAATAATACGCGACGCGTAGTAAGAAAGTAATATAATTGTAAGAGTTGTGTGAGACGGTCACCGAGACCTCGCGTGGGCCCGAGCGTCCCGAAGCAGACGAGCGGCAACAACGCCCGCCAAATTGCCTAGTAACGGCGACTGTTTTTTCGGTAGCGACCGACGTGGGTTAGCGATCGCCGATGCTCGAAAGGCCGGAATCGGGGCACACACGTACGCAGTAGAGCCGAGAAGTCGAGCCGAGACGTGTATAGACCAAACTATCTTTTTTTTAATAAATCACTACCTCTATTCTAAAACCCCATTGTCGCCCTCAGTGTACCATCCTTTACAACTTCAGAAGTGGGATATGTACGATCAGTGAAAAGGTTGATGGAGTGTGGTAATTATTCGAAGGTAGCATAGATATGAAACCTAGTGATTTTAAAGTGGCACAACTCAAGGAGATTTTACGACGGAAGGGCCTGGCGACCACTGGAGTAAAGGCAGAATTGCTTAAGCGAGTGCAAGAAGCAGATCCTCTAGGGGAGTGGATGCAGGCGAACATTTTGGCAATGGACGAAGACCATGAGCAAAGCGACGCAACGCAGAATGAAGCAATGGCGAACATCGAAATACCAAGTGATCGCGATTTATTGATGAGGGAACGGCAACTATTGGAACGAGAATTAAGGTTGAGAGACCGTGAGATTGAAATGTTGCGCAACTGTTTAAGACCCGCTTCTGATACGACCGAAACGCAATCGCGTTCTATTGTAAAAACAATTAGTGGCTTGCTTGCTGAGTTCAGTGGAGAAGAAGATACCTTTAGTAACTGGGAGAAGCAAGTCAATCTACTTTGTTCGACGTATAGTCTAGATGACAGGGCGTCAAGAATATTAATTGGCACAAGATTGAAAGGGCAAGCTCTGAAATGGTTCCAGTCTCGCCCTGAACATATCGAACTCGAGACACCTCAATTGTTACAAGCGATGAAGAAAATATTCGAGCGAAGAGAAAACAAAGTGGTCCTAAGAAGAAAATTCGAGGAAAGAACGTGGAAACAAGGTGAAGCCTTCAGCCATTATTATCACGACAAAATCGTCTTAGGCAACCGTGTTGCATTGGCCGAAGACGAATTGGTTGAATATCTGATAGATGGTATTCCGGAGAATCACATGAGGAATCAAGCACGGATCCAGCAGTTTGAATCTACGGCAGACCTACTAGCAGCGTTTGAAGATGTAGCGCTGGATGGTGGGAAAAATCGACCTAATCGGGAGACACCGTCGAGCAGCAAACCGGAAGCGAGAGAAAACAGAACACCGGCGGCTCAGAAGAAGACGACGGCTGCGAAGGAAACGAACACCGATTGGCCGAAGACAGCGAGATGCTACAATTGCAGCAAATATGGACACCTGGCGAAGGATTGTACAGCGGCCAAGCGAGAGAAGGGCGCATGCTTCAAATGTGGTGAGATGGGACATGTTATAAGCGAGTGTAAGAACGGAACGGGGACAAAACAGGTAAATTGCGTAGAGAATACAGTGGAAGGGGAAGATGAGTTCCAAAAAGACATTGTTGCTGAAATAGGTCGCGCAGAAAAGAAAACTAAGTTAAAATTGCGCGTGCGTCTAGATACCGGCAGTCCGATTTCGTTTATCAAAGAAAAATTCGTTCATCGTACGTTTACGCGAAAATCTGATGATAAATCATATTGCGGTCTGAATAATAGTAGTTTGGTTAAACTAGGAGAGGTTAGAGCTAGCATGCAGCTTAACGGACGGGTTGAGAACGATTTGGTATTATACGTAGTACCAAATGCCACTATGATAGCTCCTGCGGTTATCGGAAGAGATATTTTGAAAAAATACGGATTGTCTTTGACCTCTTCCTCCACTGTGACCGAGAAGGACGCTATTTCCGAAATATTAAATATCGATACGTGCGAAACGGAGAGTAAAATTACAGAGGCATTGCAAATCAATTCAGAAATACCTCAAGATAAACAATTATATCTTAAAAGCATGTTTACGACTGAGTATTTAGAACCTGAGCGACCTCAGGTACCTAAAGTTCAAACACAACTTAAAATCGTAGTAAAGGATTTGAAACCGTTTAATTTCGCAGCGCGTAGACTATCTTATGCGGAAAAACAAAAACTACGAACCATTTTAGATAAATTGCTGGAGGAAGGCATAATTCGTATTAGCGAGTCGGAATACGTTTCACCTATCGTATTGGTGAAAAAGAAAAATGGAGAATATAGATTATGTATTGACTTCCGGATTGTAAATATGTATATAGCAAGGGATAATTTTCCTATACCTGTGATCGAGGACCAGTTGAATGTACTAAATGGAAAAAAATACTTCAGCCTACTAGACCTAAAGGACGGTTTCTTTCACATACCGCTAGCAGAAGAGTCAATTAGATATACATCGTTCATTACGCCATTTGGGCAGTTTGAGTATGTTAAGATGCCTTTCGGCATAAAACCGGCCCCTACGAAATTTCAGCGCTATGTTAACGAAATACTAACGGATTTAATTCGATCAGGCGATGTAGTTGTGTATATTGACGATTTCCTGGTTGCGACGGAATCGTTGGAGCATCATTTTAAAATTCTTAAACGAGTCTTCAACTTGCTAGTGCAAAATAAGCTTAACTTACGAATAGATAAATGTAAATTTTTATTTACTAAGATCGAATATCTGGGTTATTTAGTTACGGAAAAGGGCATACGTCCTACCGATAGTGGCATTGAGGCAATCTTGAAGTTTCCAGTGCCAAAAACCGTGCGTAACGTACAGAGTTTTTTAGGACTCTGTTCGTATTTTAGAAAATTCGTCGAGGGATTCTCCGTAATAGCGAAACCTTTATACGATTTATTAAGAAAGGATGCCAAGTTTACTTTTTCACAAGCTCAATTAAATGCCTTTGAAACATTGAAATCGAGGCTAGTAACCAGTCCTATATTGGCAATCTATGACCCGAAGGACAAAACTGAATTACACTGCGACGCCAGTTCACTGAGTTTTGGCGCTGTGCTTATGCAACAGAAGCAGGATTTGAAACTGCACCCAATATTCTATTTTTCGAAACGAACAACTGGTATGGAAAGTAAATACCATAGTTTTGAATTAGAGACGTTAGCCATTATTTATGCACTTAGACGGTTCCGAATTTATCTGCAAGGAATTCCCTTCAGGATAGTGACGGATTGTAATTCAGTAAAGCTCACTTTGCAGAAGAAAGAGATAAATCCGCGAATAGCTAGGTGGGCGATGGAATTATTAAATTATGATTATGCTCTGGAGCATCGAGCTAGTGAACGGATGAGGCATGTCGATGCTCTCAGCCGCGCGATAAATGTATTGGTGGTAGAGGATAATTCATTTGAATACAATTTATCTCTGTGTCAGACTCAGGATAAAAAAATTAAAGAAATAGCGGACAGATTAGTAAAGTGCGAGGACGCCAATTTTGAAATGAGGAACGGACTTGTTTATAAGAAAAAAAATTCCGAACTACTATTTTACGTGCCAGAAAATATGGAAACAAATATCATTTTTAAATATCATGACCAATTGGGCCATTTGGGCGTAGCAAAAACGGTTGATACAATGTTACAGAGTTATTGGTTTCCAAATTTAAGACAGAAAGTAGAAACGCACATAAGGAATTGTACGAAATGCATAGCTTATTCTCCTATCACCGGGAAAAAGGAAGGTGTATTGCATTGCATCCCAAAGGGCGAAAGTCCCTTCGACACGTTGCATATAGATCATTACGGACCAGTGGACAAACAACACTTGTTAAAGCGATACGTATTTCTTATAGTTGATGCGTTTACTAAATTTGTTAGATTATATGGGACTAAAACAACCGCTAGCCGAGAGGCTATAAACTGTCTATCCGATTATTTTGCGAGCTATAGTAAACCACGTGTAATTATCTCGGATCGTGGGACATGTTTCACATCCCAGGAATTTGGCGAATTTTTAAGCGGAAATAATGTAAGACATATATTAATTGCTACTGGCTCTCCTCAGGCAAATGGACAGGTAGAGCGGATAAATAGGATGTTAACGCCTATGTTAGGTAAAGTCACAGAGAATGATAGTGGGAAATACTGGTACAAAGTGCTTCCTCAAATAGAATATTGTATAAATAATACGGTTGTACAAGCGACTGGAAATACTCCCAGTCGGTTACTTTTCGGTATTGACCAGCGTGGTCAAGTGGATGACCAAATAAAGGAGTACCTACAAAAACAAGTGCAAAATAAAAGTCGGGACTTAGAAGCGATGCGACAAAAAGCGGCTAATAAGATAGTGGCAGCGCAAGAATATAATACTCAGTATTTTAATAAGCGGCATAAAAGTCCACATCAATATCAAGAAGGAGATTACATTGTGTTACGTAATTTTGATAGTACGTCAGGAGCGCCAAAGAAACATCTTCCGGCATTTAAAGGACCATACGTTATAAAGAAGGTCCTGAGAAACGATCGGTATCTCGTTGCTGATATAGAGGGTTTCCAAAACACGCAGCGACGATATCAGGGTGTTTGGGAAGCCAAAAATATGAGGCAGTGGGTAAAGCCAACACCGTAAGGTACAAATATATTTTTATGTAAACGTTAGAATTTATCGTAGTCATTAAGCCAAAGTTACGTACATTCATTCCATATTATCACTAGCATTGATATTTTATTATTTTGTTATTGGTGGCAAACATTTTATTAGCTATTAAGACATATATGCGAAATGCGAATAGCCCGAGGACGGTCTATGGTCAGGACGGCCGAATTGTAAGAGTTGTGTGAGACGGTCACCGAGACCTCGCGTGGGCCCGAGCGTCCCGAAGCAGACGAGCGGCAACAACGCCCGCCAAATTGCCTAGTAACGGCGACTGTTTTTTCGGTAGCGACCGACGTGGGTTAGCGATCGCCGATGCTCGAAAGGCAGGAATCGGGGCACACACGTACGCAGTAGAGCCGAGAAGTCGAGCCGAGACGTGTATAGACCAAACTATCTTTTTTTTAATAAATCACTACCTCTATTCTAAAACCCCATTGTCGCCCTCAGTGTACCATCCTTTATATAATTTATATACTTTTGTCTCCAATTACACATGGGGAAATTATATCAGGTGGAAATAGAGGAGAAGAAGGGAACTGTTAGATATAACTTATCCTTATTAGAACTTTTTATTTTTAACATAATTATCGAACTTTTCTCTTATTTGCTTACCAAACAAGCGAGATAATGCAGGCGTTTAATAAGCGATTTAAGTATAGTTAGGTAACCTTGAAAACACTTGTGTGATGTGAATATATACCTACTTTTGTCTCCCATCAAAGTATTATCTCATGTCTATTGTTCTCTCGAGCATTAATAATGATTTTCCTTGCAAATAATGTATCATCCGATAAGAATACTAATATTAGTATTCTTATCGGATGATACATTATTTGCAAGGAAAATAAAGATGATCAATTTTAGTAAGACATATCACTGTCAAAACATGTTTTCTTCAGACGTGATAAAGTAAGATACATACACATATGCCATATGTATACGTATAAGATAGGTATTATCAGTTCTATAGGTTTGTCCTGACGACAAAAGTAATAAATGCTTCGACTCGTTATTATTGTCAGTAGTATCGAAGGCATTTGAAAAGTAAAGACTCATTAACAATAAGAAATACTAGTTAATTGTAGTTTAAGTATAGATGTTAACAGTAAATGTACGTTGATTCTGTGTAACAAACGTGTAGTGTTGAAAATGGTTCCCATACATCCTGCAAATGTAATTCGTTTACTTATGACAACATTCCTAATTGAGAATAATAATGAGACGCCTATTAATAATAGAGAAATGGAGTTACACGACATAATAAAAGACATGCTTATTAAATCGCAAGAAGACACATCATTTTCAATGGAAGCTGATGTTACATTAGAATTTTTGGAACCGTTTAGACCACATTCTGTAGAATTTGTGGATGATGTATATGTACCTACACGCGAAGAACTTTTAGAACCGATAGAGTTCGAAGAAGAGCAGTGTATACCAGAAGAAGGAGGTATTGTGACTTTAGAATATACAACAGAGGCTGTTGCATTTTGGAAAAGTGGTAAGAAGAGATGGCTTTCTTTACAATCTGTCCAACATAAATTTCGAAAAGTTTCATCCGTATATCAATTGTATAGGTGAGTGGTAAAGGATGTACTGTTATGTTAAGGTGCTTCGTATCTATTTGTTTCATATCTATGCAAAATTGCCTTGTTTTCATTAGATGGGAAGAAACGGTGAACAGGGGAGGAACACGTCGGGAAAAATTGTTACAAATTTCAGAATATATGTATAATAAGTTTGTTGACGGGTTTGAAACTCATGCCATTATTCATGATTTGGACCTTCGAAGATGGGCCTTACAAGCTAATGAAGAGACAGGGTTGGAAAATTTTAAAGCATCTCGACATTGGATCTGGAATTTTAAGAGAATGTATAAAATATTTTCAAGAAAAGTGAAGAAATTTATTACCAGATCATGCGGTACAGATACCACGCAATTAAATGAAATTGCTTCGACTTTTGTGAATAATGTAAAACCTCGTATTAGAGATATCGGAACAAACAATACATTCAATGCTGATGAAAGCGGATTCAATCTAGAATTACATTCGGGCCGTACTTTAGCTAAACAAGGAACCAAAAGTGTTACAGCAGTCGTACAATCTATATCCGCTACTACACATAGCTATACCATATTCCCCACAATATCAGCTTCTGAGAAACTACTCTCTCCGCTATTTATTGTTCTGCAGGAAATGGATAGTAATTTTGGTCCACGTGTACAACAATCTTTGTTTCGACCGTGGAATGTTTATATACAGGCGTCCACATCTGGAAAGTTAACAGGTGAACTGGTTATGGAATGGTTAACAAACGTATATCTACCACATGCGGGATCTCGAAGCGTTTTGTTATTGGATTCGTGGACTGGTCACTGTCCATCTACATTACGAAACGGTATACCAGCTAATCAACACGTGGAAATATTCACAATACCGAAAAAAACTACAGGAATGATACAACCGCTTGACGTATATGGTTTCCGGATATGAAAAAACTTTGTACGAAAATTTTCCGATCTTGTATTATTGTTTAATTACGATGTGCAGCTAAATGCAAGGAATAATGTCATTAAATTACAGTCTCTTATTCATAATCAACTTTCATCACCAATGTATCACGATGTGTTTGCTTACGCATGGTATAAAAGTGGATATATTATTGAGAAACCAAATCAGTTTGAATATCCAGTAGATTTCGCTTTTTCACAACAAGATTTCATACATCCACCTCGTTGTTCCATATGTGGCAATTATGCTATCATACGATGTGCGTGGTGTAAGCAATATTTATGTTTTCAACATTTTTTTGAAGAGTTTCATCACCATGAAGAATAATTCATAATCACACAAGTGTTTTCAAGGTTACCTAACTATACTTAAATCGCTTATTAAACGCCTGCATTGTCTCGCTTGTTTGGTAAGCAAATAAGAGAAAAGTTCGATAATTATGTTAAAAATAAAAAGTTCTAATAAGGATAAGTTATATCTAACAGTTCCCTTCTTCTCCTCTATTTCCATCTGATATAATTTCCCCATGTGTAATTGGAGACAAAAGTATATAAATTATATTACTTTCTTACTATGCGTCGCGTATTATTTCCTAATAAAAGTCAGAAAAACATTGCTCGCCGTGCAGCTTAAGGTACGTTACAATGGGATCCAAAAGTTTTTCGATTGTCGCGGAGCACAGTTCCGCGATACAACAATAGTTGAAATTGTATGGAAAAAAAATATGGATTATGCTGTTTCATAATTATTTAAACATCCAGTTCAGATTTCACGTGAAAACCCGAATTTTAGAAAACATTCATATTTTTATTTATAACTTTTTTCTAATTGTTTAAACAATTGATAAAACCTTTACGATTTGATAGATCTAATTAAAAGAAGTAACTTTTGTCTTGAAACTTTATTTCTATCTCTTACAGATTGTGTGTTACAAAATAAAATCTAAAAATAGCCGAATCTTCAGGGGTTAATTTCACCCCCTTACAGTGATTTTGGGCAGCAAAAAAAAATTGCGTTGTAATCAGAAGGAAATCCCCTACATATCCACAAAGTTTCAGAATTTTTTGAATTTTCGGGTTCGGGATCTTCCCTTGTGAGTTGCATGACGCAAGAAAAACATGAAAACGTGTCGCAGTTCTATCAGAGGCTGGAAGATGTGCACTCTACAGTATTGGGCACAATTCATAGTACAGAAAGTAAGCAAGAAGCTTTAAACGGGCGGTCAGGCATGATCAACGATATCACTCTGAATCGATTTGTCCATCATACTCATCCTCAAATTTCCCAAATGCTAAGGTACAGAGAATTTCAAAATATTAATAGCGCGTTTACTGCTGCTATTGCCGAGGAAAAAGCTTTGCGTTTGACCTACAATGAAAAATCTCATCAATGCAAAATCTGTGGTCGCACAAACCACACTACAAACAATTGTTATAGAAATAAGTCCAATCCTTCCATACGCAGTCACAAATACTTCAGACCCGTTAACTTCAGTCAAATCCCTGCGATATCCAGGAACTCACAAAGTCAGACACAACCAACTAAACAGTGACGCTATTGTAAAAATTTGGGTCACACCATAGAAGAATGCAGGAAACGTCAGTACAACAATGCTATTCGACAGAATCAATATCAAGGTCCTTCTGATACTAACCGAGACAAACCAACTCAATATCACAGTTCTTTTAATCAGAATCGAAACTATCCAAACCCCCTCAATTCGAATCAAGAACAACGTAACAGTGATAATGCTAGATCCGTAAATTTCCACCAACAGGATTTTCAACTAGTTTCCCAACATTTCCAATCCTCCAATATCGATGGAGCAAGCAACCGTAGAATTCAACCACTTCAAAATGTAACAATTTCCGAATCCTTATTAGCTTCAAACGATTTAACTTACGTGCTCTTCCAATCAAAGAATTCTAGCTCTAACGATGGGACTTTAAAATTTCTTCCTTCGGACTTCCTTCGGTCCCAGGGAGCCAAAATCGATTATACTACTTCTACTATTTCACTAAATTCTATTCCATTTCAACTCCCTCTGCTTCACAACACGCCGCAACGAGCTGTTGATACAATTAGAATCAACCCGCGAACGGAAACGGTTATTCCTATTAGGGTAATAAACCCATTCAATGTTAAAGAAGGTATAGTATTATCTAAACAACTAAATTATGATAATATATTATTAATTCCAAATGCCATTGTTCGAGTTGATGACCAAAATAATGCAGTTCTTACAATCGTTAATACTTCCACTAAAGTCGAAACTATTCCAATTCCCGAATTATATATCGAACCCCTTCCAATCGAATCACACGTGTACAATCTAGCTCCAAACCAATCAAATAACGAAATCTTGAAACGATTACACGTGTTAAACCAAAATCTTAGACTCGATCACTTGAATGAAGAAGAACGAGGCGCGTTATCCCAGATCTGTACAGAGTTCAACGATATATTTCATTTTCCTACCGACTTACTAAGCCGAACAACAGTAACTACTCACGAGATTCCTACCACGGACGAAATTCCAATCCATGTGAAAACCTATCGATATCCACAAATACACAAAACCGAGGTTAATAAACAAATCGAGAAGATGCTTAACCAGGGCATTATGAAACCTTCAACGAGCCCTTGATCCAGTACTATCTGGATCGTTCCAAAAAAATTAGATGCCGTCCGGAGAACGCAAATGGCGTATTGTAATAGATTATAGAAAGCTCAATGATAAGACAATAGGGGACGCGTACCCCCTCCCAAATATTGAAGATATTTTGGACCAATTAGGTCACGCTAGATACTTTACCACCCTCGATCTCGCAAGCGGCTTCCATCAAATCCCCATGAACCCTAGTCATTCTCTGAAAACTGCTTTTTCTACACCGAACGGTCACTATGAATACACACGTGTGCGGATTGGACTTAAAAACGCACCATCATCCTTTCAAAGAATAATGAACAATGTCCTAACAGGTTTAACTAACACACAGTGCTTCGTTTACTTAGATGATGTTGTTTTATATAAAGCCTCTTTGGATGACCACAGTAGAAAATTAATCAACATATTTTCAAGATTGCGAGAAAATAATCTAAAGTTACAGCCAGACAAGTGCGAATTTTTAATAAGATCATGCGAATATCTAGGTCATATTATATCCGACAAGGGCGTAGAACCTAACCCCAACAAGATAGATTGCATACAACGCGCTATGAAACCAAGAAATCAAAAAGAAATTAAGATGTTTTTAGGTCTAGTAGGTTATTATCGAAAATTCATTAAAGACTTTTCCACAATCGCTTTAACACAATTACTAAAGAAAGACGTTACTTTTGTCTGGGCGAATAAACAGGAACAAGCATTCCTTGCTTTAAAAGAGAAATTAATAGATAAACCTATTCTCCAGTACCCAGATTTTTCAAAGCAATTCATCTTAACCACCGATGCCTCCAATGTAGGTATTGGTGGTGTGCTATCGCAAATAAAAAATAATGCAAACTTGCCTATCGCGTAATACTCCCGAACTCTCAATAAATCGGAACAAAATTATTCAACGATCGAAAAAGAACTATTAGCAATAGTTAGCTCAATAGAACATTTTAGACCCTATTTATACTAGAGCTCTTACTACCCGCCCGCCCGGGTACTCGAGTACCCGGTGAGACCCCGGGTAGAAAAAAATTACCCTGGTACTCGAGTACCTGGTGAGACCCCGGGTAGAAAAAAATTACCCGGGTACCCGAGTAGACAAAAATTACCCGGGTATCCATGAGATACCCGAGTAGATGAGATGTGATGAGATAATGGAGAATTTAGATTTGACAGCCGATCGTTTCTCGACTTTCGATCATTTTCGGCTAACCTCAGTAATGAACGGAATAAACTTCAAGCAATTAAATGTGGTACTGTCCGCAGAACACATTTTGTATCAGAATGTGAAAATTGCGAACTGTCAACGTCCTTTGCACTTACAATAGGGTAGTTCGCCCTATTGCAATGCCTGCTCCTATTAGTGTGTCTTTATATTTAAATAAGCCATACTGTTACTGTAGAAGCCCGAATCTGACGTAACATTTATCACTCAATGTTGTTAAAAGCCCGATATGACGTTTCCCACTGGGGAGTATGATACACCATTGGAAAGAAAATATAGATTAAAATATGTAGACCTGGCATTGATGCACTCTTATCTAATCACAACCAACCCCCTCAATCAACGCAAAGTAAAACTTGGAAAATCCTAGGAAAATGCACTGGTTCTGGGTTTTCGTTCACATCATTTGTCGGAGTTTGTTTCGGCTAGATCTATTTAGCGGGCCTTCCGTCGTCTTTAGTGAGATTTAAGATAAAAAAATTTATTTCAGAAATAAATAAAACAGCACCTTTATTAGTTTGAAATGAGGATTCCAATTTTTTATATTCGATTGTTAAATACATTAAATACATTTGTTTGATCAACAAATCTCATTCTTATGGTTCATATTTACAAATATTTAATCTCATTGTTTTACATACAATTCCTATCCTCTACTAGGGCGCATACTCCAGGTATCGAGAGAAAAAATTATACAATTTGCACACAGTTCATGGAAGATCGTCTTTCGGGGGAGAATTTAGCCATCATATAATAGAGAATGGAATATTAGCAGTAGAGTAAACGTCATGGTCCATGACAATGCATCTAATGTATGTATGTATGGCTGTAAGTCTGTTTGATAATGTGCGATAAAGCATTTCTTATGCTGCACATAATGTATAATTGAGTGAGAAAGAAGGTTTGGATACAGTTGACAATTTCAAACAAGTGGTAAAAAAAAGGCAGTAAGATTGTGCCGTATTTTAACTCTTAATTTATTTAAGTCCTTCTTTTCGGTTCTTAGCGGCTGTCCATATCCCCCGATTGTCGCGATTGGTTTCGTTCGCGTCTACGTCACGGGACGAACCGTGTTGGAGAGGATAGGTTTACGCGAGTGAACGATTCCCCTTGCCCCTGTGACATTTCAGCTTGTGGGTAGTCTCCTTTCTTCTTATCGGGCAATAGTACAAAATTTTGTGTTGCCTTAAACCTTGAAAGGTCAGAATATCATTGGTTAATAATGAGTGATATTATTACTTTGTTAAAATTTTTACAAGTAGCAACTACTGCATTATGCTCCGAAAATACTATAACTATTTCTTTTGTACTGCCTATTATCCATAGCATTGTTAATATTAATAACCATTTGACAGGTAATAATACGGGCAGAGCTGGGACTTAGCAATTTGTTCAGCTTGGTTACTACCTGGAAATGTAGATTTATTAGTATTTTTACATCAAAACAGAAATGTGTGGAGGTTAAGTTGCGAACAGAATCGTGATTCGAAGTCACACACTATTTCTTGTATAGAATTTATTATTCTACTTACCGTTGCGCACTATACTACGGTGCGGTGCGGAAGTAACCTAGTGCCACCGACACCGACGACTCACCGATCCCTCGCAGCAAAAGACATTTTATCATAATATTCATAATCGTAACGCGCACACAATACTACATTCCATTGCTTGAAGTTTATTCCGTTCATTACTGATGTTAGCCGAAAATGATCGAAAGGCCAAAGGCCGATCGACTGTCAAATCGAAATTTTCAACTTTCTCATCACATTTCATTTACTCGGGTATCTCATGGATACTCGGGTAATTTTTGTCTACCCGGGTAGCCGGGTAATTTTTGTCTACCCGGGTACCTGGGTAATTTTTGTCTACCCGGGTCTCACCGGGTACCCGAATACCCGGGTACCCGGATACCCGGGTCAAAACAATAGCTCTAATTTATACGGACAAGATTTCATAATATATACCGATCAT
The DNA here is from genome assembly GCA_029448645.1 of Andrena camellia. Taxonomy (NCBI): domain Eukaryota; kingdom Metazoa; phylum Arthropoda; class Insecta; order Hymenoptera; family Andrenidae; genus Andrena; species Andrena camellia. The sequence goes on from CM055681.1 coordinate 17,199,277, forward strand.
CGGCCATTACAATGGCTCTTCAACTGTCAAAATCCATCTTCTAGGCTAGTTAGATGGCGATTAAGACTAGAGGAGTATCAATATCAAATCAAATACAAACCAGGCAGAATTAATTCGAATGCAGACGGATTATCTAGATTGCCAGCAGAACCTCAAAGTAAAATTAATATTGTTGAATATTATATTTTTCATCCTTGCTAGTGTCATGGTGTGCAATACACGACGCGCGTGCGCGAACGCGTAACGGTTTAGGGCGACACCGGTCGTGTTAGTTTCTATCGAATTGTTAGGCAAGTAAGAAGTCTCGTCAAAGTCAATTTATATATATTATAACATTAAAGTTTATTTTCGTGATTATTGATAAGACATTTTATTTTTCTTTATCCCATAACCTTATCAGGTTATGGACCCAGTCACGGTTCGAGCACGTGTATAAAGTTATAACAAGAGGAAGAGAAAGAAAAATAACCGGGCACGCGATAGCCATAACGGTTAGTGAAAGTCGTTACTATTAAAAAAAAATGTCGGAGGAGCACGCAGTTTCGTTTGTACCGAAGTTTGATGGCTCGAATTTTCCTTGGGTGGAAATTCCAGATCAAAGCCTCGTTAATCGCGGGTGGTGTGTACGATGTTGTGGACGGCACGCGGCTGAAACCGGCAGCAACTCAAGAAGCGCAGTTGAAGGCGTAGACAAAGGATGATGCGAAACCAGTTTGGTACATCTCGAGAGCGCTCGAATACAAGCACTTAGAACCTCTACTTACCTGTACGAGCGCAAAGGAAATGTGGGACAAATTGGGTAGCATTCATACTCAAAATACCGTCACAAATAAACTTCTGTTAACACAGAGATTTCATGAGTACCGCATGGGCGCAACGGATTCGGTGGTGCAGCACGTGGCGAAGGTCCAGAATATGGCGTCGCAGTTGAAGGATCTAGACGAAAAAGTAACAGACGTCATGATAATAGCGAAAATATTGGCGAGCCTAATGCCGAAATTCAGCACGCTACAGACAGCGTGGGACAGCGTCGATCCCAAGCGGCAAACCGTGGAGTACCTGCAAGAAAGGCTCATTAAAGAGGAGAGTCGCTTGGACGCTGAGGGAACCGAAACATCGGCGTTAGCAGCGATGAGAAACTCAAACGACCAAGCTGGAACGAACAAGAAACAGTTTGGGAGAAACAAGGACGAGAAGTCGTTACGACAGGGACAGAAGAAAGGGGACTTCAAATGTTTCCGTTGTCACAAGACAGGGCATTACGCGCGAAGCTGCCCAGCACGTAAACAGAAACAAGGTGAACGTGATGAAGGTGAATCACGGAACTACGCATTTATTGCCGAGGAGGAGAACGATGCTACGGTGTCGAGTCAGTACAACAGACCTTCAAGGGATCTTATCAACAAGTGGCTGAAGCTGGATAAGGAAGACATCTGGTATACCGATAGTGGAGCCTCAAAACACATTACCTACAGGAGGGAGTGGTTCTCTGAATTCCGACCGTGCGAGGGCACGATATCGCTGGGCGATAATAAAGAGTGTGAGGTAGTCGGTGAAGGAACTGTAATAGTTGAGAAACTCGTAAACGGTGTGTGGCGCGAAGCAAGAATAGAGAATGTTCTCTATGTACCGGCAGTGCGTAGTAACTTGTTTTCGCTCGGAGTCTGTACGTCGAAGGGTTTCGGTGTGGAATTTTATGACGACTGTGTTTACGTAAAAGACAAGAACGTAGTTGTGGCAATGGGTGTTAAACAGTCCAACGAGATTTGCCGAATGTACTTCCGAGTAAAAGAAGCGCGAAATGTCGACGTAGTAAATGTGTCGGAAACGAACCTAAAGTTGTGGCACGAACGCCTGGGACATTTGAACAAGCGCGCGTTAAACGAGTTGATAAAACAAGGACTCGTTAAGGGCGTGAAAGTAGCGGACAATGCTGATTTCTTTTGTGATGCCTGTCAGTTTGAAAAAGCTTACAGGTTACCGTTCAAAAAGACTGAAAAGAAAGCGAACACGAAACCAGGCGAGTTAATTCACAGTGATGTGCGCGGTCCAATGCCGGAAAGTTCGCTCAGAGGTGCGCGCTTCTTTGTGACTTTCATAGACGATGCGCCGGGGTACCGTCATGTTTACTTTATGAGACACAAATCGGATGTGCTTGATTGGTTTAAAGACATGGAAGGAAAAATCGTGAATAAGTTCGGTTGTTGGATAAAAGTATTACGGTCCGATAACGGCCGTGAGTACTGTAATGACAGTATGAAAAAGTATCTGTCTGATCGAGGAATTAAATTTGAACCAAGTGCGCCGTATACGCCAGAGCAAAACGGTAAAGCGGAACGCGAAAATAGAACTATAGTTGAGTGTGCTCGCACAATGCTCAAGGCGAAAGACTTGTCGACAAAACTATGGGCTGAAGCGGTTAACACAGCCGTGTATATGTTAAATCTTGTGCTGTCGTCGGAGAAAAGGGAAGGGAAAATCCCGAGGGAAATTTGGACGGGAGTGAAACCTGAACTTGGACACATGAGAGTATTCGGGTCGGAAGTGTTCGTACACGAGCTCAAACAGTTTACAAAAAAGTTCGACGCGAGATTAAAGAAAAAGCTGTTCGTGGGTTACGAGGGTGACTCGAGAAATTATAGAGTGTACGATCCTGAAACGCAGAAAGTGACTGTATCAAGGAATGTCATGTTCAATGAGGTGCGCAAAAGTGAAAACGTGTGCGTGATAAGAGACACGGTTGTACCCGTTGAAGTCTTTGACAGCACTGATGAGGAACCAGATAGTCAAACAGTCGGTAACACATCGATTGTATCATCAGATTCCGATACACAGGAAGTACAGACCACAGTAGTGTACCAGCGGAATCGTCAGCCAATAATGCAGAGACTGGGATTCAAGGTAATACCGTAAGGTGTGTGTTACCATTGGAACCTCACCAGTTAAGAGACAGAGCAAGCCTACGATTATCTGCAAGATACGAGCTAAACCTGCACAAGCTACATTTAGCGGAATACGATACTCCCAAGAATTATAAAGAGGCGATAGACAGCAAGATTCGGAAAAATGGATCATGGCAATACGTGAAGAATTGGCGGCACACGAGGTAAACAACACTTGGACAATTATTCCGAGACAAAGCGGGAAAGAAACCATTGACTCAAAGTGGGTTTTCAAAATGTTGCGTGATACAACAGGACAAATTTACCGGTACAAAGCTCGTTTGTGTGTGAGGGGTTTCCAGCAACGTAAAGGAATCGGTTACAAAGAGACATTTGCACCTGTGGTGAGATATGACTCACTGCGTATGCTACTCGCACGAGTTGCAACAGAAGACCTTGAGATGATCCAGTTCGACGTGAAGACTGCGTTTCTCCACAGGAATTTGGACGAAGAAATCCACATGGAGCTCCCAGAAGGGGTGTGCGTCGAGGACAAAGAAAACGTCGCGAGTGAAATATGTCGATTGAATAAATCGCTTTACGGATTAAAGCAAGCACCTCGGTGCTGGAACATAAAGTTTAATAATTGCTTACGAAAGTTCAATTTAATGGAAACGGGTGCGGACAAGTGCATCTATATCGGTAAATGGGAAGGGTCAACGGTGTATCTCGCGTTATTTGTGGACAATGGACTTATCGCGTGTGATTCGAAAAAGATTCTTCGAGCGATAACGGAAAGACTCAAAGTAGAATTCGATGTAACAGTAGGCGATGGAAAATGTTTTGTGGGCCTACAAATCGAGCGAGATAGAGAACGAAAAACAGTGTTCATTCATCAAAATGCGTACGTGAAGCGTATACTAGAGAGATTCGGAATGAGTGATTCGAAGGCCGTGAGTGTACCGGCTGATCCACACGTGCAATTGAAACCAGTGAAAGAGTGCGAAAGCGTAAATAATATACCTTATCGCGAAGCGGTGGGCGCGCTGATGTTTCTCGCAATAGTTTCGAGACCGGATATAGCTTTCGCGGTCAATAACGCGAGTCAATTTTTAAATCTCCACGATCTGAGTCATTGGCAAGTGGTAAAGAAAATATTCACGTATCTGGTAGGTACAGCTAATCTGGGAATAGTTTATCCAAGCGGCGAAAGCAAGTCGAAACTTGTAGGATTCTCTGACGCGGATTCTGCGGGCGATTTAGAGACCCGGAAGTCAACCACCGCCTATGTATTTTGTTTAGCGGGCGGACCAGTCACATGGTCGTCGAAATGTCAGAAATCGGTAGCTTTAACTACAACAGAAGCTGAGTCCACTTCTGAAGAGAAGCCCGGCTGGCAAGACGGTGCTCGCTTCTCCCCACAGCTGAAATATTGCTGGTCAATCTGGGACTCGCTGGAAATTCACGAAGGTTTGCTTTTCAGGAAATGGGAGTCCCACGATGGTACAACGACCTCGTGTCTTTTGGTGGTGCCACGCGAAAGGGTTGCAGGAGTACTGAAGGAGTTCCATGATGCGCCAGCAGCTGGACACTTCGGAGTGAACAAGACCTTGGCGAAGATACGTTAACAGTTCTTCTGGTCTACGTGTCGACAGGACGTTCAAGAGTGGTGCCGGCGGTGTGACACCTGTGCGGCGAAGAAGGGACCACGTCAGAGGGGAGCAGGGAACCTGAGAGTATACAACGTGGGAGCTCCGTTCCAGAAACTTGCCCTGGACGTTGTGGGTCCGCTCCCGAGGTCCCAGGCCGGGAACAGGTTTATGTTGGTCGTGGCGGACTACTTTACCCGGGGCCGAAAGTAATCGCGATGCCAGACCAGCGAGCTGTCACAGTGGCAAGAGCTCTTCTGCACAACGTAGTATGTCGTCATGGTGTACCGTTGGAGATACACACGGACCAAGGAAAGAACATCGAAACCTCCGTGTTCAAGGAATTGCTGAAGCTGCTGGGAATCAGGAAAACGCGGACAACTCCTCTACATCCTCAATCCGACGGTCTGGTAGAACGTTTGAATAGGACGTTGCTCCAATATCTCGTGATGTTTGTTTCAGAACACCAGCGGGATTGGGACGAGTGGATCCCCATGTTCCTCCTAGCTTACAGATCAGCACGACATGAGGCTACCCAATTAACGCCAGCGATGATCCTGTATGGCCAGGAACTTCGCCTGCCCCTGCAGTTATGGAGAGGACTGCCCACAGAAGTAGAAGAACAAGAGGACATCGAACAAGGATACTCCGAATGGATCCGAGAAAAAATAAAGAGGATCCACGAATTTTTTCGACGCCGTCTGCACATCTATAGTTCGAAAATGAAGTCGTGGTACGACAATCGTGTCCACGCGGTAGAGTTCCGACCTGGAGAACGAGTGTAGTTGTTCTAACCACGAAGAGAAAAAGGAAAGTGCCCGAAACTACAAGCCGATTGGGAAGGCCCGTACACAGTGGTGGACCGGATCAACGACGTCGTTTACAGGATTCAACGTTCACCTAGGAAGAAGTGCAAGGTAGTCCACGTACGCCGCCTTGCGAAATACAAAGGACGACTCCAGGAGGAATGAAGACGTCAAGGGACACCTCAAGACTCAAGAGAGAAGATTAGTTGTAAGCTGACCAGTGGACTGGGCTGCGGAGGCTATCTTCGTAGCCCGGCCCCCCTTTCTTGAGTTGTTACAGGTACACGATACCCCACGACGAGGGACAAGATGTCGGGGGACGGCCACCGCGGCTTCGATGCGACCCTGAATTCCCCGAATGTGCCACAACAGCGTGGCGGTCCGCAGCACGGTGCAGACATACGTGGAAGTGCCGCGCTAGCCCCCCTGGTCGAGATCCCGGTCGCGTTCCGCGGGGCGCGACCCCGGTACGATGGATATCATGGGGTCCCCAGGATGCAGAATCCTGGGGGTGGACAGCAGACGGGAAATGGTGTCCCCAACCACCGGACGGACGTGCGACGCAGTCGCTCGGATCGGTCGGAAGGGGCATCGCGGAGACGGGGTCGTTGCCAGGCTGCAAAGGACGGTCCCCTGAAGCAGCACCAGAAGACACGAAGAGGAATGGGGCCATCAGGAAGCCAAGGATTGGAAAACTAGAGGAAGTTGGAAGACCAGAAGAAGGAAGACGACAGGGCTTGCGAGTTTGGTGGCTGGGCTGGGGGCCGGGTCGCTCGTATGCTCGTGACTAGCTGCAACCCTCTGCGTGCGTACTCGGCCTTCCTTTCTGGCTCCCCGGCTCGTACGGCTCCAACGAACCGTTTACAGAGAAACGGACTCTAATGTATTTGACGTTTCTTTAAGGGAGGTTTCTGCCTTGTTGGGTCAAAAAATTTTTTTTTTCATGCATCGGAAATAGCCAATGTTTAAGAATATGTACATCAAATTTCAAGTCGATATAAATAAAATTCCCAAAGTTATAGGCCGACGAAGAGAAGCGGGCGCAAGTATGAAATTCAGAGCGCTTGGGTTGGAGCGGCTAGGGTCGCGTCCTTTGTAAGAGAAGCTTTTATTCGTCGGGAATCCTTACCTGACCAGGTGTCAGGTATATGTGTGTGTGTAAAAGGTCTGTTACTGAAGCAGCTGTCTTGAGAAGCGTCCTCAGTACAACTGTAAACTCGAAGAGTAACGGACGAGTTTCAAAGTTAAAACCGAGGTGCAAAATGTTCAAAGCAAAGAAATTCAATCGCGAGATAAATGAGCGGCCTAGTCACAAAGCCAAAAAACGGCGATTCAGTGGTAATCGGCATACCAGTGAAAACGAAACGTCACACGCAAATACATCGGCAGAAAAATTGAAGAATTCGCGTGATACTGAAATCACCATTGATCCAATGCACGGGTACCGCATTATCAATTTTATTTCCGTGTTTTCCACACTCAGTGCCCTACTGAAGTACAAGGAATGTGAAAGTGACGTAAAGTTTAAGGTGAAAGGCGAACAAGGTTTGGGATTCAAGCTCTGTGTCGTGTATGATTGTGATCCCACCGAAATTGAATCTAGCCGGAAAATTTCGAACAAATCTTTCGAAATCACTCAACGAATCGTGTTTGCAATGCGTTTACTAGGAATCGGGTTGCAGGGCATAAATCTTTTTTGCGGCATGATGGATTTGGGTCAAGGAATGACTAACAGCACATATTATGCATGCTTGGAAAATGTGTTGACTGCTGCGAAAGCCACGACCGACGTACTCCTCGGAAAGGCCGCAGAGGAAGAAATGGAAAAAAATGCTGCAGCGGGAAATGAGCCATCTCATTTGACCGTTTCAGGTGATGGAACTTGAAGCAGGAGAGGTTTTTCATCGTTGTTTGGCGTAGTCACTCTGATTGGAAAATATTCCAGTAAGATTCTGGACCTTGTTGTGAAATCCAAATTTTGCCAAGCCTGTAATTACTGGAGTGGCAAAGAGGACACTGAGGAGTTTGATAGCTGGTACGAATAACACGAAGAAGAGTGTGCATGCAATCACACTGGAAGCGCTGGAAAAATAGAAGTTGATGGTATTATCGAAATGTTTACACGATCCGAGGAGCTTCACGGTGTAAAATATGCCAACTACATAGGCGACGGGGATACGAAAACCTTCAAATCACTTCTGGAAATACAACCGTATGAGGATGAATTGATCGTGAAGAAGAAAGAGTGCGTTGGACACGTCAAAAAGCGAATGGGGTCAAGATTGAGATCCGGAAAGAAGAAGACGAAAGGGGTTGGTGGCAAAGGTAGTGGCAAATTGACGGATAAATTGATTCGTGACTTGACCAATTACTATGGTTTGGCAATTATCAGAAATTCTGATTCTGTGATTGCTATGAAAAATGCTATTTGGGCGACTTTCGATCACAAATGCTCGACAGATGCGAAACCGAAGCACGACAATTGTCCGCCCGGGCCTGACTCGTGGTGCAAGTGGAGACGCGCAGAGGCAGACAACAAATTGCATGATTTAAAACATGAACAACCACTTGCGACTGAGGTTCAGAATCTCCTTCATCCAATATACTCAGATCTGTCGTCAGACGATCTGTTGCAACGCTGTTTGGGTGGACATACGCAAAATAATAACGAAAGTTTCAACGCTGTCCTCTGGCGCTTGGCTCCAAAACATATTTTTTGCTCGAAAAAAATTATCGAATTGGCAGCTTTTATTGCCGTATGTATTTTTAACGAAGGTATCACCCCCCTACTGCGTATGATGGAAGTGATGGGCATCACAATTGGACCCCTCGCAGAAATAATGGCCAACAAAAGGGATATGGTGCGCGTGAAAAAAGCTGACGCTACACATTCCGCAGCATCAAAAGAGGCAAGATTGGCCCGAAGATTGGAGCGAACGGCTCAAGAAGAACTTTTTGAAGAAGAGGAAGGTATCCTCTATGCTCCTGGCATAGCAGATTAGGTGTAAGTATGAAACTTTTCATTTTATTCGCACATAAACTTCGGTTAAACCTTAAACGCGTTTTTCTCGAAACTACATTTTCCACGTTTGCGGAAGTGCTCCTACACGCTCTAGATAAGCAATCTTTATGAAATTTGGCAGGAACGTGTACAACAAACGTCTTCATCGGTTGAACTAGAATTATCCAAAAATATTGAAACGTTTTTATTTAGTGAACAAAAAACTGCAAAAATTTTTGGTAAAAAACACAAACTTCCCTTCGATCGCTCACTATTGTTTTATTTTTCAATTTTTCTTCTTGATTCTAGTCCACTTTATGCACAATATTGTACAAAGTAAGAATATGTTTCATTTTTTGCTTCAGATCACCTGTCCGACACTTAGGACTTCCGCAAGCGAAGCATGTCATCGCCTGCGCACCGACATACGTGGCTCCTCCCACTCCCACTACCATGTTTTGACAAATTTTAAAAATTATTTTTATGTTCAATAAAGACCGCTTAGTCAACATACCAAATATTAACATTCTATATTTAATACTTTTCGCATAAAAAATTCATGAAGAATCGAACATTTTTTGGCCCAACAAGGCAGAAACCTCCCTTAAGGGAAAATGGAACAGCAGCAAAAGCGACAACAGTATGCGGACCAGGCGAACGAGCCAGCGACCCCGGAGGTGCCACGCCGAGACGGCCCAACACCAGGAGTTCCCGACGATCGTGCCGGAAATCCAGCGGAGCGACATCGAGCTGGCGAGAGGACTACATCGCCACAAGGAAGGATCAAGAACGAAGATCGAAGAAAAACTGTTGTTCCGACACCCTAGCTGGACCGAAGGTCAGAGATCCCGACAGCGGTACTACAGGACTCCCCCCCCCCCCCCCCCGTCCGTCTCTGCCCAAGAAGAAGATGCGCCGTCGAAGAAGATGAAATCCATACAAGAGAGAAGTGCCCAAGTTCGAAGACGCCAGTGGAGGGTAGAGACGCCAAAGACCTCCGGAGAACCACGTACCCACGCCTTGCCCAGGGTTTTTTGGGTGGTTTTCCCCTTAGGCGTGAAGGCGAATGCCGAGGCGACGGTCGGAAGAGGCCACACAACGTTTTTCCTACTCTTCCGGACCAGGGTACGGCTGCAGGCAACGGAGAAGCTGCAGCGGTCGGGACGACCGCTTCTCGAGAGAGGGAAGCAGTGTTGCGAGCACCCTATGGATAGAATCCATGGCCCGTTGGTACCCGCGACGAAGACAAAAGGACAGCGAGAAGAAGGCGATCAGATCGATCGCCTGTCAAGCTGTTATTCGACAGTCAGACGCCAACGCGAAAGAACATATCGAAACTCTCATCCCTGTACATTCGAGATTACCTTATAGTTCTTGTTCATGTTCCGTTTCTGTTATTGTGTATTAAACGATCGTTATGTTAAACCCAAAACGTAACATTGCGTTGTCGTTAGCTGGAAAGGAGGCGACGTGGTTAAGGGTCTTGTTAGATGGCATTGGATATAATTGCGAAAGTCCTACAATAGTGCACGTAGATAATCAAAGTGCAATAAGAATAGCAAAGAACCCCAAGTTTCACCAAAGAACGAAGCATATTGATGTCCGATACCATCATATACGCGAGTTGATAGAACGAAATGTGATACAAATTCTATATGTGCCCTCAAACAATCAAGTGGCGGATATATTCACAAAATCGATACTAAAAGAGAATTTCGTTCCATTGCGTGAAAGTATGAATGTGTGTACTCAATAGCAAGTATGTAAAAAGCGGAAGTGTTGATTATATTTTTCATCCTTGCTAGTGTCATGGCGAGCAATACATGACGCGCGTGCGCGAACTCGTAACAGTTTAGGGCGACACCGGTCGTGTTAGTTTCTATCGAATCGCTAAGCAAGTAAGAAGTCTCATTAAAGCCAATTTATATATATTATAACATTAAAGTTTATTTTCGCCATTATCGATAAAACATTTTATTTCTCTTTATCCCATAACCTTATCAAATATAACAATTAAAACTGTTAGCAAAGTGTGGAAGCGGTGCAAGGAAGCGATTAGCAATGAGCGAAGCACTGAGAACCTGTTAGGCGTAGAAGGAGCAAGAGGATAGCTATATTTTAGACTTTACAGTTCACGGTTTGAATTTATGTACAAGGTCGCAGTAAAAATATATATGTAGTATTTACACTCAAAATTGTTTAAATGAACAATGAATCCCGAATAGTTTAAGCAAGTTACCAAGCAGGTGGGTAACTTGATTGAAAGCACGTTACTCCAGATGAGTACTTTCGAAAGGCAAAGCGCGAGCAGGCGAAGCGCGTAAGCGAGTTCAAATTACGTGTTTTTCTTAGCCGTGTTACTTTGAGAGTGAGAACTCCAGGAAATCAGCAGAGATTTCCTGGAACGAGGATCCTCCCCCTTCCATCGACCGCAAGTCGATGGAAGGGATCGCGATCGCTGCTCCACATGAGTACGCGCGCCACTACCAGAAATATGATTGATCGTTAGGAGATGGCGTTAGGATGCTCCTTTTCGCGTACAAAAACTGTAAGATTTTATGAAGACTTTATAAAATTCGAAAACACGAATCAAGAAATAATCACGTATGAAAAGACAAATTCACCATTAAAGAAACAAACAAACCCCATCCTACTATTTTGGTCTCAAGATCTAAATGAAAATAATCAGTATTCAAAATATATCTCAGATAAATTTGACACTAACAAAATCACACCCACGACAAATGGTGTTTGCTAACTAGAAAATCAAGGTCAAATTGCTTATATACTATTTCCTACACACATGCACTTCGATAAAATAGAATTCAAAAACGTATTCGAGTGCCTAATATATGTGAGATACCATATTAAAGACGAAACATTCATTTTAATCCCTCCAGATGAAAAACATAATATATATTCAACGCGTCTAGCTAATATGTTAAAATTTGTATTTTCTAAAAATGAGATTAAAATATATGATAATAGTAGAATAGAACTTCAGTATGCTGAACAAATTAAGGAAATATTAAAAGAAAACCACGACAGTAAACTTTCGGGACACTACGGATTCAACAAAACTTACTCTAAAATTAAAAAACATTATCATTGGGATACAATGAAAGAAGATATTAAGAAGTACGTCAGGGTCTGTCCGTCGTGTCAGATAAATAAAACAAACTTTAAACCTACAAAACAGCCCATGGAAATCACAAGCACATCAGAACAACCCTTCGAAAGGTTAGCTTTAGATGTAGTAGGACCGGTACCTTTGACCGAAGTTGGTAATAAATTCATTTTAACTATGCAAGATGACCTAAAAAATTTAGTTTCGCGGAAGCAATACCTAATCACGAAGCCATAACAATAGCTAGAGTTCTGACTAAAATTGTTACGTATTTCGGTATTCCCAAAACTATACTGTTAGATCAAGGGGCGGATTTCATATCACAACTAATGAAAGATCTAACTAAATTATTTAAAACAAAATACTTATCGACTACAGGAGTAAGGCTAGGCGGGTTCTAACTCGGGTCCTCTGAGGGGAGCGCGGGGGCGGGTGGAAGTGAGGGCGCGCGGGGGAGTGCAGTGGGGGTAACTTTAGGCGCGGGGACAGCGGGGAGTGGAAGACTGGTTGCGCGCGCACAAGCCGCGGAGTGGGGGAAGCCGTAATCGTGGAGGGGATCAGTCCAGGCCGAGCGGCCGCAGAGACCTCTCCAGACCTGGCCCACCGTCAGAAATTTTTCAGAGGGGGGACTGACCCACAGCAGAAATTTTTTCATACCTAACCGAGGGAGGGACGATCTTGGCCCACCCCCGAAAATTTTTTCACCCCTGGCCCACACCGATCTAGCGAACCAATATGCAGCAGAGAAATAATAATTTAACAGAAATTGTTTCGAGCGACGTTTTACAAATCACATATTCGGGGGAGGGAAAGAGACAGCAGTGGTACAATCGCATGCATTCTAAAGCTAAAATTTTTTAAAATGTTTTTTCAATCTTAACGTCGCAGCGTATCGCGCGATCTCGCGTAATTTGACTCTCCTGGAGCAGCCGTGCGGGATGACATCATTTGGCGGCGCGAAGAAGGCGCGAGTCATAGAATTATGCGGTGTCAGCAGAAATTTTATTCCAAACCAACAGACACTTTTTCCCCAGCGCAGAGAAATAATATTAATTTTGAGAACGTCGAATCTTAGAATTATGTGGTGAGGAGAGAAGGAGGGTAAATGAAATGGAGAAATAATATACGTTTAAGATATATATATATATTGTTACAAAGAAATATAAAAATAGAATATAAAATAAATAGAAAAAAGAAAATAAAAGAAAAGCAATAATAAATATAAAAAATAAAAAAGAAAATAAAATAAAAGCAATAATAATAAAAATGTAAAAATATAAAAATAAAAAATAGAAAAAAAGAAAATTAATAATAAAATAATGAAAAAATATAAAATAAAAAATATAAACTATTGGGGCGGGGGCGACGGTGGCGGAGGCGGTGATGGTGTACGGGGCGGTGGCGGTGGTGGAGGCCGCGGTCGCCGCAGGGGCCCCATCTGCCGATGCCGCACCACATATGGCCGCAGCCGCGCGGCCCCATACGCCGGCTCCTGCCGCATCCGCAGGTCCAGATGATCCGCCAACAGTTCATAATTCTAGAACACAAACATCAATATATCACTAACACCTGAATAAACATAATAAACCTCGAATGCAAACCAACACCAAAGTATTGCATACCTGCGGAAGCGGCGATGGCGGTGATAGCGACGAAGGCGGCGACTGCGGCGGCGACGGCGGCGGCGACCAAATTGGGCCCCCCCAATCGGGGGACCACTGCGGCGATTCAGGTGGCGAGTTCTACAGCACAGAAACATTGATATAATATTAACATGATCGCGGGATCGAACACGATTTCACCGGTTACACGTGATAAATGTAAAAAAATATTATTGTGTACATACCTCGGGGCCGCAATCCGCCGCTATCCGCAATAGTTCCATGTTCAACGAAAAAAATGAAAAAATTGTTGCACAAAAAATATGAAGAATCCTGTCGACTGTTAGCTCCAAGCTCCCGCATGTAGATCCATGCCCAAAGTTGCATAGCTTAGCAAAGTAAGATGTCTTTTTGCTCCACCTGCATTTTCGCTGAGCATCCTCTCCTTCAATGCATCTTCTTCGAATTATTCACTGACCACCCTCTCCTTTTTCTTCTTCACACTCATCTTCTTCCCCTTCTTCTTTGGACACATCATTCGACTAGACCACTCTGAACGTGTATCGAACGTCAATCGAACCACTTTGATCATGTATCGAACGTGTATGGTACCACTTTCAACGTCTATCGTACCACTCTAAACGTGTATGGTACAACTTTCAACGTCTATCGTACCACTCTGGACGTGTATCGAACGTGTATCGAAAGTGTATTGAACGTCTATCGTACCACTCTGGACGTGTATGGTACCACTTTGATCGTGTAGGGTACCACTCTGAATGCGTATGATACCACTTTGATCGCGCATCGAACTACTTCTACATAATAATCACAACCATCATCTTAATCTAGCGTACATCACATGCAGGAGGTTGGGTTGGGGATGGGTGAAGAAAAAACATTTATGCATTAAAAATTGATTATATTTATTTATTTATGCATTTCTCTCTGGTCTTTAGACCACCAGTTGAATATTTTAAATACATTTTGCAAGGCACAGTGCTTTGCGTGTCTGCCACATCGCAGAGTATTAACTACATGTAGCTTATTTAGAGATATGATATCCTCGTAGTCAATGTCCAGTGTCTCGATGATCATGTCCGCTCTCGTATTTTCATCGAGGAAATCCGCAAGCCAGTCGCGTTTCTGCAGCCCTTTAACGTATACGATATGGGATGCGTCATCTTCTTCATCGATCGCATCAGCAACAGCTTTCGTAATTAGCTGTTTAGCCATACCGTATGGAACGTCTCCATCTTCCCACCGTAGCCCATGATGTTTTGCCGCCAACCACCGGATGCTTGATTTGTCAGATTTCGTAAGAAAATATTGGGGCATCGAACTCCCAAAAATATAGTGCGAGAGAATTGCTCCCTTTCGTAGGACAGCCACTTCCTTGACGACAAATCTTCCATCAACGATGAAACCTTGCAGGTCAACAAATGTCGGTATGGCCCTTATCAGTACAATTTAGAGGTCCACTCGCTTCCAAGACAGACGGGATAATGCGATCTTTCTCGTAAAGCATCTCGATTTTCACGATGAAATTTTGACACAGAAGAGGGCGAGCAAGTAGCGCGGCAATTTAAATGATTTTTCGCACCATGTTTGTCAGTGGATTGTATTCAGCCGAACGATCGTACAGAAGCAGACAGTAGGCTGTAGTATTTGCAGGCACATTCTCTCTACATTCGAATTCTATGCGCACTCCCACGGAACCATTCTTGATCGACTCATTTTGTCGCGAGCAATCAATCACGACGAGGGGGCCAAATTGTAAAAATTCGGCCACGGTGAATAATGCCTCGTTGCAACTATATCCATACTACGATTTACGGAATTGCGTATACATATGAAACAAGATGGCGTGCCTATTCTTGTCAAAGTCCAATTTCAAGCCATCGTACGGGTAAAATTCCGAGTTGAGAAAAAGTTTTAGATTGATCAGGTTGCAGTTGTCGAGCTCAGTAACATCTTCGCTCATCACATTCTTTCGATTAGTCTGTAGGCCAAAGATAATGCATCGCGGCTTCTCCAGCTGCGCAGATGCCTTCACGGCCCATGAATGCTTGGTCGTGCTCTGCAAGAGAGGATACTCGTACAGATCCCACGATTGAAAACAAATGCTTAGGTTTTGTCCACTTTCCAAAGTATGTAGCAACGATAGCTTGTTAACGTCGTTCAGCGTCACATGAGGCATCGGCCATTGCACTTTATGTAATTCAATTTCTGGTTCCAACATCGGCGATCCTATTAGAGAATTGTTGTCGTTGCGCGATCGTATTAAAATCAATTCGTGACGCGCAATAATAATCACGCGTTTGTAGCCCTCGCAAAATCTCAGCCAATATTTGAGCGGGATGCAAAAATTGAAATGATTTTTCAATATTGGCCCATTACGTCGTCTCAAGCCCCATCCTGCATTCTCCAAATTTTTGTCTTCGCCAGATGTCAGCGATACATAGTTTTTAAGCGTGCTAGTTATTCCAACGTTTTTGTTGCGGTCAATCTCCACGCCATTCAGCTCGTATCGAATCTCGTCAAATAAGAACGTCACACAATTATTTCCCAACGTCACCGTTAATGCATCATTTGGCTTATGTATCGTCAATTTCCCCTCCATGTAGAGAAAACTTTCACACGGCAATGTGTATAAATCCTGATGCTGTATAGGTATTCTTATCTCATCACTATATCCAAACGTCGTGTTGACGTACGGGTTGTATGTGTGAGTCTGGAGCTTGACAATGCAATCATCAAACGTCGGCTTCCCTCCAATGCTTAGAATGTCAACCATTTTTCAACTTAAATGCGCACAATGAATCCCAGTGATTTCAAAAATGCAATGTTAGCAGCACTGAGCCTCTTCGTTTTAGCGCGATCAGAGTTGTTGTTGTTGTTGGTGTTGTTATTGTTGTTGTTGTTGCAAACAATTTCGTTTGGATGAAACGGGTTTCTGGTGTCGTTCAACACAAGCATGTCTTTCGTTCGCAACACACGTATTATCGTCGTACCCGCCGTACGTGTAGTCTGATGGTAATATCTTCACCTCGAAAATCGAGCAACCGGCCGTCTTGATCCACAACGCGTATCGTTAGATCCGTAATGACCCGTGCGGTGATCGGAAGGTAAATGATCTCTGCGGGCGTTTCCGATATCTTATATCCTGGTGGGACCCTCGGAGAAAATTCATGTATCGTATGCACGTGCTTCTCATTGTTGTACGCAGCAGCGGTCACGCTACATTCGACGCGAATAATGTTTACGTTCATGATATTAATTGGAGCGTCCGATTCGTGCCACCGTCCAGGTTCTAATACTCGATTGGACGAGAATCCCAGTAACGATCCAATGTTATTGGACTTTGTAAAGTCTACGGTAAACGAGCAGTATAGCTCGCTTTTCATGGTGTTTTTGTTGGAACGCAACACTATTGGATACGCATCGTTGTCACCACCACCATTGTCGGCATCATTGCCACCGAGATTTTGAGGATACCGCTCGAGTAATCGCTGCTTCAAATACTTGGCAATAGCATCTAGTTCGTAGGACCCGTGGGGAATCGCAATGTATTCGCGAGTGATGTCGACAGTGCTGTTGTTGGTGTCATAGTTTACGGCCAAGTAGAATTTATCGTTACTCGAGTCAATGTTCGGTATTGTATGATAAGTTTCAAAGGTTGTTAAACCATGCTCGTAATCATCGTTGCTCAAATCTATGGGTGGAAAGTAGCTTACCGCGAGGGTGCTACTCTTCCCGGTTAAAGTGAATGTTAACGACATATTCCGAGCTGTACTGCTCGACTAGTACTGAATCAGAGCGGTGGGAAGTCAATCCTTAAATTTGGTGCCGATCGTCTGTAGAAAGCGTAGACATAGTTGTCCACAGTTGCTCTGATTGTACTGCTGATAAGACGTTCTATTGTATTCAATCTTCACAGCATCTTTATCCAGATATTGCACCAATTCCTTAGACGGTCGAAGATTTCCAAAGCTGTCGAAATATACAGCTCGACACCCTCTCTTCGCATACGCCACCCAATGAGTCCCCGGTCCTTCGACGTTGTCCAAATTTACGATGCCGCTCTCGTTTCGTCGTACTCCTCCGGCAGGTAACGCATTACGCATAAAAACACCCCTAAAAAATGGAATACGCATACGTTTTGCCAACTCCGCCAATTGCACATCTGTAGTTACACCCACAGGCATTTTTATTTTCTTTTCTGCGTTTTTTTTTTTCGTTTCGATATTCCCTGTCCGCGCTTGTATGGCGCGAGATAAAGTCCACGACCTTCCACGGAGCGATTATGACGTTGCATTTCCTGCAGCTGATGTTGCGCCGCCTTATTATCGTTTACGGCCTTGGCGATCCCCGCCGCTCCACCAACTAGTGATCCGAGAACACCTAGCAGCGGGAGAAGTGGTAATATACCACCCCGTTTTGCCACCGGAAGAAACCTCTTTTGCGGTGCTCTCTTTGCAGTCCTATTGCGAGTTTTTGTTTTCATCCCCATTCCGATTTTCGTCTTGTCCTTCATAGCTGCCCAAACAGCTGTAGCAGCATCTCTTTCGCCCAGAGTCGAGTCTCGCGCAACGATGCGTTTTCGCGCTTTGTCAGCGAGTACGTTATCTGCCGCGTGCCTTTCGCCGAGGTCGTTGCTACGCGAATACGCTATATCGTGTTAGCGACACGCTGCGTCCTAGGGATTGATACCTTGATCGCCTCTAGCCAACCGTTTTGCCAGACGAGTTCCTGGACCGCAAAAATGATATCCCGGGATATGTAATTCGACAAGTAGCGCGTTTATCGCCCGATTTAACAAACCACAACCATTCTTTACTCTCGTCGGCGACATTCGCCACAGTTTTTAATCAGTGGTGCTGGACCGTCGATATTCGTTCGCTGCTAAGGGCGATTATAATGTTCCAGACACCGACGATGCTGCCGAACCTCAGAATCGGCTTTTAATGCTCGGAGAGTCTGTCCCACAACTGATCAATGTGCTTGCCAAACTCGCGCAGTAGAATAATCTTTGGTATATATTTCAACTGCTCAGAGGTTAGTTCTCGAATATCGCAATTATCCGACAGAACGAGAATCATTTCGAATACTGAGCTGTTTTGCTTTGGCGCGGGCCTATAAATAGGGCGCGTCACCGCTTCGATGTATCAAAAATCATTTTCGCGGTTCGCAGCGAGGATGCGATTCGTGCGGCAACCTGCGACGATACGCGTGACAAATTTTGACGATAAATCGCAAATGATGTCCTCGAAAACAATGCGCAGACATGGTGGCATGCTGCCAACACCATACGGTGCCTCATTTGCGGTCCATCAAATTGTGGAAAGACCAACGTGCTGGTGAACTTGTTGGAAAGTCCTCACGGCGTCCGCTTCGAGAACGTGTACGTGTATTCCAAATCGTTGCAACAGCCGAAATATCAGTATTTGGAGAATTTATTGACTCCGATAGATGAAATTGGCTACTTCACATTTTCGAGTAACAGTGACGTCATCACACCGATCGAATCGTTTCCGAATTCCATTTTTATCTTTGATGACGTGGCATGTGACAAGCAAGATACGATAAGGGAATACTTTGCAATGGGGCGCCATTCGAACTTTCACTGCTTCTATCTCTGTCAGACATATTCAAAGATTCCCAAACATCTTATACGCGACAATGCGAATCTGTTGATTCTGTTTAAGCAGGATGGCACCAACTTGAAACACGTGTACAACGATCATGTAAACACTGATATGTCTTACGAGGATTTCTGCGCTTTGTGTCGTAATTGTTGGCAGCTGAAGTATAGTTTCGTGGTGATAGACAAGAATAGCGCGATGTCCAATGGACGTTACAGAAAGGGATTTAACGAGTTTGCCGTACCGTGAGATGGTCAATCATTGTCAACACGTCGGTGGGAAAGCAACGTCTGCGGTGCAACAGTGATCGATATCGATAGTCTGGAGATTCAGGATCGCGAGAGAATAGCGAAGGAAATTGCAAGAACCAGCGAAGCCATTCGCAAGAAACATCAGACTTTGAAGACCGGCAAGATGGAGGAAGTTATCGCGTTGGAGAGATACTTTAAACCTATTGTCGAACCCTTAAAACATATTGTGGAAAATACCGCAGCGACAGAAGCTGAAATATCACCGCTGATGAGCACAAGCGTTGAAGGGAATGAAACATTAACGCCGGAAAGAAAAATCCTGCCGAAATGGAACACATCGCGTAAGAGAAAGAGGAAACCACGCACGTCATCGGATTATTCACTCGTAACATCTATACCAGTTCAATCGAAGCGAAAACGGCAAAATGTTGGATCAAACGAGTCCCTGGTTCCTCCCCCACCAAAAAATACATTTCCCAGTGTACAATTGCTCACAACCAATGATGATGATGATGATGATGATGATGACGATGTTTTTGAAACTACTCCCGATGAGTCGTTTGCAGCATCTATTAGACAGCAACTACAAACACCCGCGGGAGAAGAAACGTTTCGCAGTCATTTGGGTCCCCTGGGACAAAAATATATGGACGCAGTCATAAGTAGGGATAAGGAAACTGTCACACACACTGTGTATGGCGTATACTTTGGCGATAGTAGAATGATGCTTGGGGATAAGGCATTCGATATGGACAAGGCTGATAATATAATCATCGACGGTGTAAAATACAGAGGAACGCCCGGCCTTTACGAACTGATTTTCAAGAGAATTCCCGACGATGCTGTATACACCGATGCCGATAAACAAAAATACAAAAGTATACTGCTGGCGACGAATGCCTACAGACGCGGTCATTCTGCTCAAAATCCCATATTAGGCAACAAGGGATACAAGTACAAACATGTAATTGCACCGCTACTCCCTCGTGTATCAACCAATAAAGCAGGGAAAGGTCTAACGGCGCCGCGAGTCATGGTGGTAAATGATAACAAGATCGATTACATGCGCTGGGACCATTCCAACGAGCTTGTGGATCGATACCGTTTGCTGGAAGCGTCGCGTCAGGCGGGCAACAACTCGCATGACAATGAAATTCTGTCGATTGTGGAGGAACTCCACGAGGGAGGCTTCATTATAAATAAAACCGCGCACCGATGATGCGCACTGTATGCATTGTGATGCCGATCAACAAATTTGGAGTATCGCTCGAGAAGAGTGGCGTAGCTAGAATGGATTATTACAAATGGAACGGTTTGCTTCGAAATTATATGCGAGACAACGCTCTTTGCGTGACTGGTGCCGACTTTGATGCATAATCACGCAAGGTACGACGCGTATCTCAACCGGTGGCTGATAGCGATGCCGTCAATAAATTATACGTGGAAAAGAGCATTAAACTTTTGAGAGAGCAGCAGGAAGAATTAGAGAGGAAGCTGATCGTGCTTCAGAGAGAGATGCTGGCGTTGCAAAACAGCGTTCAAAAGTTATCGCAGGCGTCGAATTCTATCCCGCAGCAGCGCTGCGAAGGAGAATCATGTGAGACGGTTGACCTTGTCAACGAGACGGTTGAACTTGTCAACGAGACGGTTGAACTTGTCAAGAATTTCCCCGGACCGATGGGGCGCACATAATGCACGTACATGATAATTATCGCATCATTCGTGTCAAAGACACCTCTGCGATCAAACATGCAACCATCATCGAAATCCAAGAATAAAGAAAACCATGGTCACAAGAAGCGGCAACTCGTCGAGGAATTGCATGCTCCAGCTCGAAGACATTTCCCGCGGAGGCGAGTCATAGTGCACGGATACGATGATCTGTGGCAAGCTGACGTTGTAGTAATGCGTCCATACTCACGATTCAACCAAGGTCATCACTTCATACTCACCGTCATCGATGTGCTGAGCAAGTATGCATGGGCGGTACCGCTCAAGACTAAAAGTGGTGCTGAGGTGGCTAAAGCGTTTGCAAAGCTATTTAGAGATCGATATCCGAAAAATTTGCAAACCGATCAAAGAAAAGAATTTTACAACGCCGATGTGCAGAAACTCTTGACAAAGCATGACATTAATCATTATTCGACGTATTCGGTGATGAAGGCCTCCGTCGTAGAACATTTCAATCGAACTTTGAAGAACAATATGTGGAAACTGTTTACGCTCAATGGAACCTACAGATAGACAGATGCGCTATCGTGTCTACTTGCAGAGTATAACGCGCGAAAACATGGAACCATCAGAATGCGTCCTTGCGATGTTACCCCAGCAATCGCCGATAAGCTGCTGGCCACCGTATACAGCAACATAAAGATCGCTGCTCCAGCGAGATTCAAGTTGGGCGAGTTTGTGCGCGTGAGCAAATTTAAAACCATCTTGGATAAAGGCTACACGCCGAATTGGACAACGGAGGTGTTCGAGATAGCCAAAGTACAGGCCACTAATCCCGCAACGTACCTGCTCCTCGATTCCTGTGGAAAACCTGTTGCCGGAGGATTCTATGAACACGAGCTGCAACGCGCCACCGATCCTGATGTGTATCTAGTGGAAAAAGTATTGCGTAGGAAGGGGGATAAGGTATACATCAAGTGGCTAGGGTTTGATAAATCGCACAATTCTTGGATAAATAAAAATAATGTATTGTAACATAATAATGCATGGTTCAATAAATACAATGATACATATACATGGTTCAATTTTATTTTTATGCATAATTCCAGCATTTATAATGCTTTAATAAATATAATAATTTCTATACATGTGCGAAGAATTTTATATTTTACAATAATTTCTATTTTAAGATGGTATATTATAATGTCCCCAGGGCAAAGTGTCGGTCGAATCGGGTACGATATATCGCTTGTCGTCGTGTGGGCTTAGAGCGATTTTCAATTCCGAAATGGTGTACATTTTGTGCAATTTCGACCGTATGCATGATTGCCTGCGAACCATTTCGATCTCCCTGTGCAAACACTGTGCGTAGTCGTCGATTGTTATCGTCCTGGCTATGACGTTGGTCTTGACGCCTTTCGCCTTTTTCGTATCTTTTTTACCGTCTACGCGGAGTGCATACATTTTCGCTCTAAGACCTACGAATTCGGCAATTATCGCACCGTTATTTTCGTCCTTCATCAGCCCCGGAACCTTCTTATTTAAGCGCGGCATATTATATGGATTGTTGATGGGATAATCGGATGTGTCAAATCTATCGATATTGTCTTTCATGGTCTCGTAGATATCTTCGCATTTAATGTGATAAGTGAGACTGTCGGTGTCGGTGTATAGAATTTTACAATTTTGTCCGTGCAGGGGAGACATGTGTTCGTGGTGAAATTCATACAAACAAATTTTTGATATGTCCAGAATGCACATACCCACGTATATCGGTTTGTTGAATTTCACCTCGAGTTTTCGCAATTCAACAGCTATTAAATTTTCCGAAAAAACACTTCTGCTGTGGAAATTCGGTTTCGCGATCATTGCCTCCGCGCCATATCGCCCTTCCCAATGTGTTAAAAGTTTTACATCCACATGATTTCGCACATTTTCCATAGTTATACCGAATACCGCGTTGTTCATCAATTTGTATAAATTTGTTTCAAAATCATTTGTCGCGCTCGTTCTAAACCGCGTATTGAGTTCGATGTAATCGCGGAGCCAGGGGGATTGCGCGAATTGAAGCACGCGGTGTATCTTTGTAATACGAAGGCCGTGACGCGTGCACTGCTGCAGGTTGCGATAATGGATAACGTAACGCTGCTTATCGTATACCGTCGCGAGTAACTTGTCCTGTCTGCTGCCAGGTGGTTTGGCACGCGTCGGGCAGAACGGTAGATCGGCATGAGCGTCATGCAGACGTTGCGGATATTTCAGATCTACCTCGAGAATGTATCCCGTGGGTGAATCGACAGCGATCGAAGACACGTCAAAATTTGCAACATCTTCGACCCATTGAAATTTGGCGTATGGCAGGGGTTGACACATTGCCCATCCATACAAATTATTTACGTCAAAGTACATCAAATACGATGACTGTTCTGATGCGTCGTAAGATGACATGCACTTGTTATTGGCATGTGCGTATCTTCCGGAACATTGACTTAAACCACCGCGTATACCGCGTTCGACAAACATGACCATATCGATGTCTGTGAGCAATTCGAATGTAATTTTGGTATGTTTTAGCATGGCATCCCACGTGAAACCAGGTAAAGTATAATAATGTGCCGAATTTAATCCTTAACTCTTGATGCAACTTTCGCGAAAATTTTCAAAAATATCTGCCAACAACAAGACATCTGTTTTCAAATACAAATCGCTGTATTCGCCCAAGTTTCTAATGTCGAAACGCTGCCAGACAGTCTCGGCGTGCGCGTAATCGCTCTCGGACACTGTCTCGCCCGTTAACGAACTGTGGAATCACTCGCGCGGCGGTAAGCATGGGTCCTGCAGCTTGTTCGCGCAATCAAGGTATTCATACGGAAAGACACCCTTTCGCGTCAATAAATTGAAATCCTCTGTGGATAATGTTTCAAATTTGGATCGTAAAATTTTTAATTTATCTGCGCTAAGAAAAGATGCTAATTTGTCGAGACTGGTATTGAGAAATTTGTACGAATCGATGAATCACAATTTCAGACAATTTCGCGAGTCTGATTCAGCCGTATCTTCGACATATTTTGTGAATGAAATATATTTTTCTTTAGTAATGGGTAATACATCAACGTGACCTTCGAAAGCGGTAGCTATTTCCTCGATAATAAAATGTGAATCGTAGCCGGATAAATTATGAAAAACGATGGGGATGTAAAACGCATTTTTATAATTTAAATTGCACTCCGAATGTGCCGGGCCTCTAAACCGTCCGGATAGATGGCAATGATCGCGAACTCGTATATCGCTAGCCTCGAATGGCTCTTCGCAAATATGGCAATCTGTTGTATTGCGAAATGTCGTCCACTGTTCGCTAGTTAAATCCAACATGGGAACATTACTGGTCAGGACGGGTTTGGCAAAGTTTGCAAAATTTTTCAGTTCTTCGACGAACCATGAAACACAATCCGCGTCGCGGCGACATCGATACATCGATAGTGATGTATCGTACGAACAATGCATATAATAGCCGATACTATGCACCTTATGTTTCTGGTACGTGTGCAATTTGCGATCCTCCTCACCCCTCCGACTGTCCTCCGTTTTCTCGATGTTGCACTCGAGATCTGCGTACACCACGAAAGGAAGTCGCTCCTTCTTGCAGTGGTTGTCGAAGCTGAGCAGATTGTTGCCTTCGCTGGGCAGCAGAATGGCACAGTCGTTCATCTTCCCACAGTCCAGCGAATGAACCTCCAACTTCTCGGCAGATTCGAAATAGTGCATGCATCTGTAAACCCAAAAAAATTTTATTTATTTGTTTTCATGAGACATTTCAACATTTCATAAGTTTATATACGTACCGATCACAGATAAATTTTTTGGATTTGCTGCTGCTCAACTGCGTGCTCACCAGCCGGGACAAGTCCTTGATCAGCACGAAGTGTCCTACATCGCCGTCCTCTTGATTCGGCGTGTACAGCAGGTTGACGTGCCGATTCCTCTTTTGGCTGGTGAGGCGCAGTGGGAAGACTGTTGGCCCTTTCTTCTCCTCGAAGCTGTACACGTTGATGGAGACGTTGTTCAGCCGTTCAAACTTCCCAATCTGCTCCAGAGACATTGGAAATTCAATGCCCCGGAGATTTAATATGGAAGCATATTCAGGGTATGAACTTGGACGATCGGCATTTCTTTCCGCGGGATGAAGAGCGGCGACCACTGCTCAAGCGAAACAGGTGTTGTCCGGGGATTGCACGCTAATCTTCGCTTTCTTCAGCGATATTTCCCGCGGCAACTTGTAGTGAAACCCCGCGCGCAGCGGATTGTACTTGTTGACATTGACGGTCAGATTCAGGATTCTCGTACATGCCCATCCGCTGTCGTGTTCCTGGAACTCTTCCAGCGATGCCAGGGTTGGTTCGATGACGCATCGTTGGTACCACTCCTGCAGATCGGATGTACCGAAGAGTTCACAGTTTCGGGTATTGATGCTTTTACAAGCATGCTTGTCACCTGCCACAAATTCGCCGTTGAACACCGTGTTCACTTTGAGGTTTCGATGTTTCCTCAAAGGACCCCGCACATGCTTCAACACAATGGCCGCCGCATCCTGGAGGATGTTGCGCTGTTCGATGTAATTCGAATTTAGCACGGCACCAGTTAATACGCGGCTATCGAACGCAGTGTCTATTTCGCGCCACAAAAGTCCCGTGCTCGAATGTCCGACACCTTCACGCACGAAACGTTCGCGCAACGAATATTTCAATCCTTCGAGCTGCGCGATTCGAGCAACCAGCGATTGTCGGACACCGATCGATAATCGAGGACGTTTCACTCGGCTTTGTTCTTCCAAAGATTCGATACACTCGTTGCACCGTTCTTCCCACGCGAGGCATTCTTCGCGTGAAATCATTCGTGCAGATTGATCTCGCAGTTGGCCTTTCACTGGCACGAATTTTTCCATGATCGTAAATGGAATGTAAATGTAATGTATTATCCGCGTAATGTGTTACAACGATTTGACGCTTTTTGCAGTTTAGAGCATGCTTTTATGGTCGGTACCACGACTTGGCGTCTCTGTCTAACTCTTTCGGTGTACCCCTCCCTCGAATGCATCGCATGCAAAAACGATGATCCGTCCCAACACTGTTCTATACAGTTTCTGCTGATATCGCATAATTCTTTCCATGATTCACGCGTACGACGAATTAGCGCGCAAGATCACCCGGCACAGTTTCTGCCAACACAGCATAATTCTAGGATTCGACGCTTCCAAAAGTATTATATTACATTCAACACGTGTCCAGACTTTTATCCTTGAGAATGGGGATTAAATTACATGCAATCGCGCGATATGCTGCGACATTAAGATTGAAAAGCATTCTGGAAAATTGGCAGCTTTAAAATAAAATGTTGTGGTGGGGGGAAGCAACTAGCCTCTATTTAAGCCGGCTCCCGTACGTTATTCCATCAATCGCTCAGTAACCTCAGTGACTTTGATGGACCAGACAGCGCTACAAAAATTGACCAATAGCATTAATGCAATATTCGCTGGGAGCCCAGATTATTTATTTCCAATCATGCAAGATGATGGCATAGCTCCATGTGGGGAGAATATTTATTATGACAGCTAAGA
This sequence comes from Andrena camellia, assembly GCA_029448645.1. Taxonomy (NCBI): domain Eukaryota; kingdom Metazoa; phylum Arthropoda; class Insecta; order Hymenoptera; family Andrenidae; genus Andrena; species Andrena camellia. Next base: position 17,225,524 of record CM055681.1, read on the forward strand.
CTTATTTTCACATATTCCCACAATTTTTATGTTTATTCCTGATATGAGCGGACAATTTCATAGCTTTAATTGTTCTCTTAGTCTGCGCCGAGCATCGCGTATCATGGTCAGAAGATACGCATTAATATCCGTGGGTAGCAAGTATTTGGAAATTGCAATCAACGTAGGACCTATAGAAGTTCTTATCGGCGACAATCATGGGAATCATCTCATATTACCATGGCATACATGGAATCTGCTATTCGACAGCCATTCATCCATCGAAGAACATGCACAATTGCCTGAACCAGATTCGATGCAGTTTGATGATTTAATGTTGGAATTTGTTCGGATCTTTGATTCACCAATTGTAAAGATGATATGAGGTGATAAAACACTGTATTTCAAGCCGAATACAGTATCATTTTTATGTAATCTTGAGCCATGTGTAAGCTATGTGTATCCGCGGTTGCATCAAACTGCGGAAGATGTGAGAGTAAAATTTGAATGTTTTGTTAACGTGTTGCAACAGAGCGGTGTTGCCTGCGAAACATTAAATACGCGCAGTGCTGCTAAAATCATACGCGATAGCGAATATTACGACGAGGAGTATCTCGTAGATTGCGAACTGGTAGCATGTGCCATCAGTGATATTCTGGCTGATGCTCGTAGGAAGAAAAAATGTTAAATTATTATTATTATTATTATTATTATTCTATTTTATATTCTTTGTAACAATATATATATCTTAAACGTATATTATTTCTCCATTTTATTTACCCTCCTTCTCTCCTCACCACCTAATTCTAAGATTCGACGTTCCCAAAATTATTATTATTTCTCTGCGCTGGGGAAAAAGTGTCTGTTGGTTTGGAATAAAATTTCTGCTGACACCGCATAATTCTATGACTCGCGCCTTCTTCGCGCCGCCAAATGATGTCATCCCGCATGGCTGCTCCAGGGGAGTCAAATTACGCGAGATCGCGCGATACGCTGCGACGTTAAGATTGAAAAAACATTTTGAAAAATTTTAGCTTTAGAATGCATGCAATTGTACCACTGCTGTCTCTTTCCCTCCCCCGAATATGTGATTTGTAAAACGTCGCTCGAAACAATTTCTGATAAATTATTATTTCTCTGCTGCATATTGGTTCGCTAGATCGGTGTGGGCCAGGGGTGAAAAAATTTTCGGGGGTGGACCAAGATCGTCCCTCCCTCGGTTAGATATGAAAAAATTTCTGCTGTGGGTAGGTCCCCCCTCTGAAAAATTTCTGACGTTGGGCCAGATCTGGAGAGGTCTCCGCGGCCGCTCGGCCTGGACTGATCCCCTCCACGATTACGGCTTCCCCCACTCCGCGGCTCGTGCGCGCGCAACCAGTCTTCCACTCCCCGCTGTCCCCGCGCCTAAAGTTCCCCCCACCGCACTCCCCCGCGCGCCCTCACTTCCACCCGCCCTCGCGCTCCCCTCAGAGGACCAGAGTTAGAACCCGCCTAGCCTTACTACTGACTACACCGTATCACCCGCAAACAAACGGAGCGCTAGAACGATCCCATTTAACTCTGAAAGACTATCTAAAACATTATATAAAACCAGATCAGACTGACTGGGACGAATACTTACCTTTTGCTATGTTCAGCTATAATACATCGAATCATAAAGCAACGAATTTTCCACCGTACGAATTACTATTTGGCTTTAAAGCATATCTGCCATCGTCGATCGTCCAAGAGCCTAAATTCCGTTACACATACGACGATTACATTAAATCTTTACAACACAAATTAAATACATCATTCAAAATAGCAAGGGAAAACATAATTAGCTCAAAAACCAAAAGCAAGCAATACTATGATAAGAAGACTAATTCCCAAGAGTTCAAGAAAAATGACCTCGTGTATATTTATAACATACAGTCGAAAGCCAACCTGTCTAAAAAGTTGTGTCCAAACTTCAAAAGACCATACAAAATAACAAAAACATTCTCAAATAAAACAGTGGAAATCCAAACAGGCACGAAAAAAATACGGTACCATACTAATCTGCTGAAACATTCTGTTTCAGATGGGACCCATTAACATCCTAATCGCCTCTTTTCTGCTCCTACATTATGCAGCATCCCATGTTTATATTAACACTCCTCACAACCGATCAAGTGGAATATTCTATAACAATCTGGGCGAAGCAAAAATCGCTAATTCAAGAATAACCTTGCTCAGCTACGTAAATTTCACGCACGTGAGCCAAGCGTTCGAACGGGCTAATTACTATGTCCTCCAGTCTCAAAATCCCTGTGCATTAGCACTAAAGGAGTCATTAAAACACAGTTACACAAGTTTTCATTGTGAACAAACGTTGAAAGTGATAAAAGACCAGCTATCTGATATGACTGCTAAAGACGAAATAATGTATCATATATCGGGCCAAAAATTACAATCACGCAAACGTCGCGGACTTATGAACGGTGGGTCATATCTTCTTAATTGGTTGTTCGGCACCGATAGTATAAACACTTTAGTAAGTGGCAATAAACAAACACAGACTCTTCTAAAAACACAAATACAGATGATTTCCAGTACGATAAAAAATTTCAATAATTCAGTAGCCTCCTTAAAACTTAACGAAAATAGATTAAATAAAAACATAGAAATGATTAATAAATTGTCATCAGAGACACATCAGTATTTAGACGAATTGAAACTACATACCATCGTTACACAGCATATAATGACGTTATCCTTATTCACCACTAGATTATCTAACGAATACGACCACTATATTAATTCCATAAATTTAGGCAGGCACGGTATCCTGTCTCCTCAAATTCTTACGCCGAAGATTCTGTTCGACGAATTAATAAAATATAAAGGCCACCATGAACTACCCATCCAAGTGGACTATTCAAGTATTTATCTCTATTATAAGATTCTAGAATTACAAATTATATCAGGCAAGGACATAACAACATTTGCTATAAGAATTCCCTTAACCGACAAAAACACATTTAACTTATATGAATTGATTCCCCTCCCAATGCAACATACCAGTAGTATCTTCTCCTACATCGAACCAAGACAACCCTTCCTATTTGTTGTGATAAGAAAATTTAGTACTCGTTCCCTCTGACTGCCTAGATTGTAAGAAGCGTTTGTAAAGGCGGGATCCTCATTTGAATTTCGCGGTCAGACGCGTGTCGGCCAAAGGTGTACAATGTATGCATCATGTAAGTTAGTTCATGTGTGAACCCCCGGCTCGATCTACTACGCAACGTTATAAGTAACGCGACAGACGCACGTCTCTTTCTTTCCGACTAATCTGAAAACATTTCATATTAAATATTCTATATACTTTTATCATAACGAAGGTCTCTGCAATTACTAAACCAATAACACTATTACTCTCCCAATCTAAAATCTACTCCACTCTCATCAAAGATCTGTCAAGTTGTATCGAATACCTAAACCAGCACTTCATCTGCCGTGGAATACATATCAACAAAAGGACCGATCAACTCACGTGCGAAACGCAACTCCTGTTTCCAAAACTCGACCGGATACCAGAAGACTGCAGGACCGAAACCTTCAAGGCCGAGACGGAGATCTGGAAGTACCTCAAATACAACCAGTGGATACATGTACTCCAGAAGCCCGTCACGGTAACACTCATCTGCTAGAGTAAATCAAGTCACATGGAGGATGTAATACTACATCAAACTGGGATCCTTCAATTGAAACCGTCCTGTAAAGAATATACAGACCTTTTCGTGTTAGAGACGACAAGCAGCACGATTCAGAACATATCACACTATGTTCCCAGACTCGACATCACTACCGATGATTGCTGTCTTTTCACACGGAAATTCAATAGAACAACCCCGGTTCAGCTAATTCCAATTAAGCTGACAAATATAGATCTCTCGGAATTAAAATATGCTAACAAGAAATTAAGAGAATTCGATAGAATAATAACCGACCAATTAAATAAACCATTTATAGTACGACACACTAAATGGTACACGATAGCACTATCCGTTATCGGGGCAATATTATTCCTAATAATTTGTCTGAACTGCTGCCATCGGTTTGGCTGCCTCTACCTACTGAAACAATTATCTTGTTTCATGAGAAGTCCGCGTAATGGCGACATAACTCCTCCAGCTATTAGAAACCTTGCGAATTCTCGCACCTCTCATTCCGATACACACTCGGAACACAGCGGTTACACTCAGAAAATCGTAGTCTACGATCACAACCGAGATGCCGCGATTGCCCGTGTGACACATACCATTCCCGAGGAAGAAGAAGAATCTACTCAATCAGCAAGGACCCGCGGAAGAATCCTGTCACGCAGAAGTACTACACCTATGTAATCAGATAGAAGAAGAATGTACACTCACATCCTATATTTCACACTACATATCTGTGCTACACACTTCATATTTTATATTATATCGTATACCTTATGTTAGTAATCTCTATATTCATCATATACTTATATGTATCTTATGTATATTCTGCGCTGCATATCTGTGCTTTATATTCTACATCATATTGTATATTTGATGTTCATATTCTTCATGTTCATGCTATGCTCATGACATATATTCAGACACTAAGCTTTAATAAGGTATCCTATTATTGAAGACTCACTTTCATCACGGTCTTCAATCTTAATGGGGGAAGGTGTTGAATGCCAGCTAGATATACATCACACATATCCTAAATACACACCAGCGCATCGCGACTAGTCAACCTCGCAAAATCCTCCGTACAGCGATAACGACTAAGTGACTAAATAGTCACCATCATCGACCCTTGCGCTTTCCATAGTTCTTCCACGTCATCCTTATCCCTTCTTCTACAACTCCTGTATATATAACCCAGTCCCAAAATCCTATGGGCAGACCATTCTAGCATCTAAGAGTGGAACCTCTGTCAAACACGCCAGTTAGAACTTTAAAAATAAAAACCTCTTGTGAGACTTAGAAGTAATTAACGTGTTGTACTCGATTTCCTGCTACGGAATCCAACACAGAAATAGAATTTCTTTATTTTTCATCGTATCAATATGAAAGTGATTCTGCCGATTAAATAGACAGAAAATAATTTAAATCGGACTACTTTGAACGAAACGGGCTTTGAATTCTGCAAATAAATTTTATGTATAATATCGTTAATAATGATAGTTCAAATTGTGTTAGGTTTGGTATCTTTCCATCTTTCCTTCTTACACTCCCGGACCTCTCTATCTTTCATTATTGCTACGTTCAGCGAGGCTCTGACGCTAGACGCAGCTCTCGTGCTGTATTCCTTCAAGCCTTCTCGATAAAAAGAGAGAACTCTGTGGCAACAGCGCGGGCAGAGACAGAGAGAACACAACATGTGGTAACTATGCGTAAAAAATTCGTCTACACAGAATACCTGGAGATGTCATCTCTGTACAAGTTCTTTTTATCGATCGCAGTAGTTTCATTAGGGTCAGTTTGTTTACTGGGGATGCTTCGATCGATTCGGACCATAACAAAAATGAGACGGCCCCCTTAAGAATAAATGTCAAATGACTTTTATTGCAAAGAACCTCATGAAAAATCATAATAATTTTGACACTATAAACGATAAACTTGTAATGTCCAAAGTAAATAAAACAACGCATTTATAATAGAAAACACAAATAAAAAAGCGGGATGGTGGGGTAATAAGGAAAAGAATGGAAATGAATGTTATGTATTTCGTAGAGATGGCAAGGGTTTGGAAACCAGAATACTGAGAAGAATAATGTCTTGTCTAAAGTAAATAAGTCAACGGATTTATAATGGAAGACACAAATAAATAAAGCGGGATAGTAGGGTAATAAGGAAAAGAATGGAAACGAATGTTACGTATTTCGTAGAGATGGCAAGGGTTAGGAAACCAGAATACTGAGATGAATAAAGTCTTGTGGTATTTTATTCGTAGCAGTCTTCATAGATTAAAATCTAAGCCGCCCATTATTAATGGAAATGTGTAGAGCAAAGAAATACGTATTTATTTCAAAATCTACTATCCGTTATTTTAGGTTAACAACGGGAAAATAAACATAACCGAAGCAATGTAAATTAAATTTTGTGACAGGAGTGCGCGAACGGGTCTCATATTAATCATCCGTTTACTTCACGCTATATCTGGCACTCTGTCCATGCATGGCGCCACAGGGGTGTTTCAACATGAATTAGAAGTGTTCTAGACGGGAACCTGTGGCTTGGCAATGCCTTCACCATATTCGTGAAATACTGTAGAATGTTAGCGATGAAAAAAAGCCAACCGTGGTAAGCTCGAATACAATCGAATCTCGATCGGCCACAATCGTTTGAGCTGAGTGTACTGTTACGCTATCGCTTGAACGTGGCTGGAAATTGTACGTAATCGATAAGTAAATCAGGAGCGAAATTTGAAAGCAGATGTTTGCGTGCGATTGAAAAAATATTGTTAAGGATGCGCGATGCGGGTGGCATACGTGGGAAAGATCTTGGGCAGAGCTCGAAAACAGGAAGAGGCACCAATTAACAGGCCCCGAAACGAATCGTGTTTTTTTTCCTAAGTCACGTAATCTTTTGAGAAGGCCTTGTCCTTTGTTAGTCTTGAGGAGTGTCGATTGACTCCAGAAGTATTGGCGTCGCTAAGGAAGTCATAAATTTCCTTCAAGCGTTGTTTTCTCGATCCTCGGAGTAGAGCCTACTTTCTCTTTCCACGTGGGCACCCCGCTGTGTAACGGAAAAGCGCGCCTCCACCGAGTTTTCCACCACCACCCGAAGACGGAGGAAAAGATGGACGCCGATCCGCGGGGGCGTACGGACATCCGAAGGACGGCCTACCGCTTGGATCTGCTACATCCTTCATCCTGATTGGACTAGAAGGATCTATGGGAGGACTAGGAGGATTTAGCCAACGACTTTGACGAGGACCTCGGAGGAGACTTCGAAACGCTACAGTCAGTCTGTCGATAACCAGCTTGCCAAACAGTTCAATAAATGCCAGTATTTAACTTACAAATAGTTTTCTTTGTGTCTAATTTTATTTTGAACTTCCCACACTCCGACGAGCAGAGCGGTTCAGCGCTCCACGGGCGCCAACCCGCGTTCTTATTTGTAAAATCACCGCTAAAATACGTAACAGTACTGTTGCGGGGCCGGTGGGGAATTCCGATGGCCTGAAGGAGTTTCCGTTTGGTCCGACGTCCGTGGAGCCCTGAAGGACTCTGCTCGCGAACGCGTGAAGTTGAACGAACGAAATTCTTGTAATGATTAACTTAGAACTCAATAAAACTCATTGAACTGAATTAGATTAAATTATTAAACGATTTGGAACTATTAAGAAGAACTATTAAGAATAGGGAACTGAACGAAGATGTTTTAGGATTGATCAAGATTGATTTTATTATAACACGACTGGTCTGTTACAACGTCGGTGATGAATTGCGAGGAGAAGAAACAGGCTTCTTCGTATGTTCGTTCCTCTTTTTTTTTTATCAATATATTGTTTTTGAGCGATAAGGAAGGAGGCGAAGACAACTTTCTAATGTAGTAAGGTTCACCCTTAACTCTTTCTTTTTCAAACTTCGCGCTGTGAGAGTTTGTGTTAAACGCCGCTAGAGCGAGGATCGCAACTCGCAACACCTCCCCCCTTATACAAAAGGTGTTCTCTATGAGAACAACTTTTCTAAAGTTAAAGTTAAATACAAGTTCTAACATGGGTTAGCGCGTCGTCCCAAGCATCATTTCTGAATTTCCTTCTTCCCACCTTCCCACAGTAGCCGAGCTACTCGGTCCACCCGGGTTCCCATAGAAAAGTAAGTCAAAGGGCTCAGCAGATTACTTGGCACGTTACAGGTAGTTTACAATTTTGGCGGTATATGATTTCAGCTTCCGGTGACAAAATTTCATGTTAAATGTATCTTTAGTTAAACGTTCAAAATCCTAGTAGTTAGAATGTGTCCATTCGTATAAAGGCTAATTTTAATTTATTTATGTGAACTATTTTTGTTTTGTTCGCAGCTATTTTGATTTCGGCTGTGAAGTCGTTAAATACTTTAATGACTTCATATGGGCCTACCCATGCGGAATCAAATTTTGATGATTTTGGTTCTCTAATTAAATAAACATGGTCTCCAGGAGTGAATTTACGAGGGTTAACATTTTTGTCGTAGTTAGATTTGCTTTTTTGCTTTGCTTTTTCCAAATTTTGGGCTGCCTTAGCCTGAGTGGTAGTGATTTTCAAGAATAAGTCATCTAAATATTTAATAAACGTTCTAGGAATTTCTTGTCTAGCAAACTCAGAAGGGATTACAGCTTTAAGACCGAATACGAGTTTGTGCGGCGTGAACCCAGTGGCTTCGTGTACTAAAGTGTTATATGAGAAAATGCCGAATCGGATCCAGTCATCCCAGTCATTTTGTGTGCAATAGTGTTTGAGATAATCAATAAAAACGCGGTGAGCTCTTTCAAATGATCCTAATGATTGTGGATGAAAGGTTGTGGAAGTGATTTTTTGAATTTTGAAAATTTTACAGACGTTACCCATTATTTTACTAACGAAGTTACTACCCTGATCAGTGTGGATCGCTCGAGGGCACCCGAACCGGCTGATGAATTGTTCGGCAAGAGTTACTGCTATGGATATGGAATCAATATTTGGGAGTGGTATTCCATCGGAATATTTGGTCAGGTTGTCTTGAAGTGTAAGTAGATAACGATTTCCTTTTTGGGTTATTGGTAGTGGACCCACTATGTCCATTTGAACTTTCTCGAATGCTCTTTTAGGTGTATCCGTAATTTTCATAGGTTGCTTTATCTTGGGGACGAGTATTTTACTCCTTTGACAGCTGGGACAGGTGCGTATAAAATCTGTGATCTCCTTCTCCATTCGTGGCCAATAAAAATTTTCTCTTATTCGTTTAGATACTTTAGTCATGCCTTGGTGACCCCCCACTGCGGACTCATGGTGTTCTCGTATAATGAATGATGTCTCAGAGGAACGAGGAATTGTGATTTCCCCAGTACAGACTGTAATTACATATTGTGAATCATTAAAGGTTTGTTTTAAAAGGTTTTCAAGTGTATTCCAAGTGACGGGCTCTAAATTATTGTTGACCTTTGAGATGCTGATAGTGAGAACATTTTGGGTTTGCATGAGGTGCTTGAGAGATACTAAACATGAAGTAAGATGATCGGGATTCTGTAATTCCATAGGGTTTGCTTTGTGGAGTAGGTGGAGAATTTGTCATGAATTAATAAATCTTTACTCGTCTGGGAGAAAACATGATAATCATTCGAGAGAAAATTTACAAGATTATCCTTTCGCATGTAAAGGTAGTCTTTGCAAAAATTAATACTACGAATTTTGGGGAGATGGGTTGTGGATGAATCCGTAATTGTTGAAGTTAAAATTTTAATGTGTGGATTAATTTCCTTCGAAGTCGGTTTTACGGAGGATTGCGTCTCCTTTCCTGTTAACTCAGTCGCGGACGGCCCTGAGGTCGGCCCCACAAGCTCACGCCGGGGAACCGCACACTCACCCGCCAGCGCGACACCACATTCCCCAGACGACAGAGTCGCTGATCCGTCCCGCCACACAGGCCCAGGGGTTACCAACCTGAGCGGAGTCTTGAGACAGAGGACCTTCCCGTTAGCCAACAGGCCAGGCAGAGCCCTAGTACCCGCGTCCTCGAGGATACGCATATCCCCTTTCCTAAGACACGGGGATACTTGATGCCCTTCACTGCAGTCCTTTGGCTCCATCAAGTGTGCTATATCCCCGGTGTCTTCAGAGAGCAATCTTCCTTTTACTAGGTTTTCTACTTCTCCTTCATCTGCTGTATGGTACTCGTCGCTGTCGGTAGAGTAGTGGTCTGTGTCAGCGTCTTTATAATCAATTTCGACTTCGTTAATGTGGCGTAAATTTCCATATGTTAAGAAAACTTGGGCTAAGGCTTGCTCAATTTTTTCTGTTGTAGGGTAATTATCGTCCTCGTCGTTGACTCCCTCGGCATCTACAGACGGCAGGTCGTTGGGCCCTACGACATCCTCCCGCAGATGTCCGGAAGAAAACGTGTCGGTTTCGTCGGTTCTGATGGGATGATTTGTGGAGTTTTCGCCTTGAGGAAACGGGGTTTGATCGCGCTCGAAAGGTTTGGAAGGGTTGCGAGATAAAGCATCGGCGTTGGAATTAGTTTTCCCAGGTTTGTAGACGATGGTATAGTCATATTCATTTAATTTTACACGCCACCTCAAAAGACGAGAAGTGGGATCCTTTACATTGTGTAACCAAATTAGCGGTCGATGATCGGTAACTAAAGTGAATTGATTTCCATATAGTTACGGTCGAAAATGTTTAACAGCAAAAACCACGGCTAATAATTCTTTCTCGATAGTAGAATAATTGATTTCAGCTTTGGAAAATATTCTCGAAGCGAACGCTATTGGGAGGTCTTTGCCGATTTCACCTTGGCTTAGCACGGCTCCAAGAACGTAGTTAGAAGCGTCCGTCGTGACAATAAAAGGCATTTGGAAATTGGGGAACTGTAAGATGGGTTTGGAGCAGATGATATCCCGTAAATTTTCGAAAGCAACTTGTTCACTGTGATTCCAGTTAAAAGGAACGTCTGCTTTTAAAAGTTCAGTTAGCGGTTTGGCAATTTTAGCCATTTGAGGAATGAATCGACGATAGTACCCGATGAGCCCTAAAAATTGTTTAACATTCTTTTTAATTTCGGGGACTGGGAAGTTTTTTACCGCCTCGGTTTTAGTGGGATCAGGCTTTACCCCTTCTGTTGAAATAATATGGCCTAGATAAGATACCTCACGTCTCAAAAATCGACATTTTTCAGGTTGCAACGTTAGATTCGAAGTTTGTAACCGAGCTAAGAGGTTTCGCAATTTCCGCGAGTGCTCCCTCAAGGAGTTAGCATAAATGACGACATCATCCATATACACGAAGAGCTCTACCCCCTGCAGACCGGACAAGACTAGGTCCATGCACCTTTGGAAAGTGGCCGGGGCATTCTTTAACCCAAAGGGCATCCTATTAAATTCAAAATGGCCGCCAGGAACAGAGAACGTAGTTTTTGACTTGGATTGAGCGTCCATGGGGATCTGGTGGAACCCAGAGGCCAAGTCGAGAACGGTGAAGTATTTTGCTGCTCCGAGTTGGTCCAAAATTTCCGTGATGTTAGGTAGCGGGTAAGCGCCATTAATAGTTTTCTCATTCAACATGCGATAGTCTATTACCATCCTCCAACGTGGGTTACCCTTTGAATCTGATTTTTTAGGAACCACCCAAATGGGCGAGTTATAGGGTGAAGCTGATGGACAAATAACGTTGTTCTCGAGTAAGGTTTCTACTTGTTTTTTTATTTCTTCTTTATGAATGAGGGGAAATCGATATTGTTTTGTATTGATTGGGGTTTCATCAGTTGTTATAATTGTATGTTTCAGAGCACAAGTGGACTTTAATTTATCAGATGGGAGGTAAAGTTGATGAGGAAATTGATTCACTATTTAGAGTATACTAGCTCGTTCTACTTCGTTAAGATCATCTAGGTCCAGGAGTTTTGTTATTTGAGCTAATCTACAAGCGTCAGGTTTTAACTGGTCGGTGTTGAATTTTTCTGCCCGAGACTTACGCGGTACTGGTCGACATTCTGTGAAAGTTTCTAATTCGATTGGAGGAACTGTTACGTTAACGTGGTTAGGAGTAGTATTGATCGCGAAAATTTTTGCAAACCCATGTTGTTGGGTGACTAATGCTTCTCCGATATAGATACCTGGGTTCGTAATGAGCTTCCTTATATAGCCCTCTTTAGCCTCCGGATTTTTGACGGGAAGGGCTATTAGGCATTTGGAACGGGGAGGAAGTTTAAAGGAAGATGAAGAGAGAAGAAAATGTTCATTATCAATTTGAAGGGTGTTAGATTCGTTATTACCGAATTTTAATATAGCATTTCTGTTTTCTAGGAACGGCATGCCCAGTATGTCTGCCTCAGTAATTGGAAAGTTTACATCGACAACTTGAAATTTCACGTCGGCGTTATGTATTGAGAGAATGACCTCTCCAAGGGTGCGTAAACTTCCCGACTCAATACCAGTGAGGTCATAAGTGACATTAGTATTCACTATTTCACTAGAATTTTTAGTATTTCGTTTTATTATATTGAGTTGTGAGCCGGTGTCAATGAGAAAATCGGCGGAATTCTTTTGAAAACATCTATGGATTAATTTAATTGTTGGTAGATGACTGGACCCTTTCACTTGGATTTGGAAGCAAGCTCGGTGGACTTGGCGCTGGCGATCAGTGGCTCGCTCCGGCCCCGTGTCGCGCCTTTCCGCGGAGTCGAATTTGAGTTTAAATTACTCCAACCAGAACATTCACCGCGAGGTTGATAAGTGTTAGTATTTAGCCTTTTAAAACAATATTTTTCTTCGTGACCGCTTTTCTTACACAATTTGCATCTAATTTCTGTACGATTTCTACAAATTGTTTGATTTGCTCTGGTAGGTAAAACAGAAGGACAGTGATAACTGAAATGGCCGGTCTGGTTGCATCGGAAACAGGTAAGGTCCCCGCGGGTCTTATGATCGGTAAAATGGGTTTTAAAGACTTTGGCGCTCCGAATCAACGGTCTCGAATGCTCAACGAATTCTGCATTTAAATTTGTTGCGATGTCTATAGCGGATTCAATATTTGGTATATTTTTATTGTCAATTTCTCTGTTCAGGTAGAATCGGATGGTGTCGTTGGCAATTCCTTTAATAAAACTAAGTATAGCGGTGTTCTTTAATAGGTCCTTAACTCCTATCAATTGCTCTGCGTTATATATGTCTTTTGCGGTTTCTAGTCCGCCATTTAGTATTTCACACACCCTAGTTCCAAATACGTCTATTGGTTCATCGGTGTGTTGCTGTAGTTGCATCAATTGTGAATTTAGGCTATGGACATTAAATGAGCGAACATAGAATCTTTTTAAAAGAACGAATAGTTCATCCAGCGTTTCGGGTTCTTTGCTATTAGCTAACACTAATTTAGCGTGCCCTTCGATTTTGTTTCGAATTAAAAATAGTAAGTTTTCACGGTCTTCGGGTTTAACCTTGGAATTTAGTAATCTGCATTGTTTAATAAAGTGGATTAAGGAATTAGATTTCCCGCCAAATTTTGGAATTGTATCTTTTATTAATTTTAACGAAAGATAGGGTTTGGGCGAAACGGAAATTTGTTGTACAGCTAAGGTTGTTGCAGATTTGATTTGAGCACTCAATTCGGAAGACTCGGAGACGACCGGAGCGGCCACGATCGGACTACTTCGAGACTCACAAACGATTGGAACGGCCACAATCAGACTAGGTAATGATTGGTCTGTTGGTTTAGTGGAATTGACTGGGGTGCTGGTTTGTGTCTGTATAAAGCTCAATTCTGGAGACCGTGGACTATTTTCGAGACTATCTGAGCGCATTAACTCCGTGGATTTGTCTTCCACTTCAAATTCTCGTAATCTATTCGAGCACAGTAATCGTCTTTTCCTCAGTCTTAACATTTTTCTTGGATTGCGCAACGTTTTAATAACACGAAATGGGATTGGATTGAATTGAATTGAAGAAAATGTTTTTTGAACAAACGAACTACAAATTAAACGATCAAACGATAACTCGCATTTCTTACAGGGATCTTGAACAACGCAGTGTTGGTCCCGGCGTCGCTGTCTCCACGAGTGCACATGAACTTGGGGGAAGATCGCTGCACGGCCGCCCGAAGTCACTCTCTCCGATATTCATCCACGTTATCCGCGTCCCTGGGGAAACCGTGCGAAAACCCAGGAAGGAGGGGCTGCACTCACGAGGACCTCTTGATGCGCGTCCACGAGCCGACGAAAGTCTCCCACCGCTGTCACCAGTTTTGTTGTGGGGCCGGTGGGGAATTCCGATGGCCTGAAGGAGTTTCCGTTTGGTCCGACGTCCGTGGAGCCCTGAAGGACTCTTCTCGCGAACGCGAGAAGTTGAACGAACGAAATTCTTGTAATGATTAACTTAGAACTCAATAAAACTCATTGAACTGAATTAGATTAAATTGTTAAACGATTTCGAACTATTAAGAAGAACTATTAAGAATAGGGAACTGAACGAAGATGTTTTAGGATTGATCAAGATTGAGTTTTATTATAACACGACTGGTCTGTTACAACGTCGGTGATGAATTGCGAGGAGAAGAAACAGGCTTCTTCGTATGTTCGTTCCTCTTTTTTTTTATCAATATATTGTTTTTGAGCGATAAGGAAGGAGGCGAAGACAACTTTCTAATGTAGTAAGGTTCACCCTTAACTCTTTCTTTTTCAAACTTCGCGCTGTGAGAGTTTGCGTTAAACGCCGCTAGAGCGAGGATCGCAACTCGCAACAGTACACACGGCTCAAACGATTGTGGCCGATCGAGATTCGATTGTATTCGAGCTTACTAGGGCCGGTTTTTTTACATCGCTATCATTCTACAGTATTTCATGAACATGGTGAAGGCACTGCCAAGTCACATGTTCCCATCTAGAATACTTCTAATTCATGTTAAAACACCACTGTGGCACCATCTGCCTATGATTGTCATAATTATATAAATCCATCAGTATTTTTATTTTTCATAAATTCTCACCCGAACCATTTCCTACTTATTTTGTATGATACTTCATAATTTATTTTTGACAGATATAGCGTGAAGTAAATGGATGATGTTTAATATGAGACACGTTCACGTGGTCCTGTTACAAAATTTAATTTACATTGCTTCGGTTATGTTTACTTTCCCGTTATTGACATGAAATAACGGATAGTAGATTTTGAAATAAATGCGTATTTCTTTGCTCTACATATTTCCACTAATAATGAGCGTCTTAAATTTTAATCTATGAAGACTGCTACGAATAAAATACCACAAGACTTTATTCATCTCAGTATTCTGGTTTCCTGACCCTTGTTATCTCTACGAAGTACATAACATTCGTTTCCATTATTTTCCTTATTATCTCACCATCCCGCTTTATTTATTTGTGTCTTCCATTATAAATCCGTTGATTTATTTACTTTGGACATTACAAGTTTATCGTTTATAGAGTCAAAATTATTATGATTTTTTGAGGTTCATTGCAATAAAAGTCATTTGACATTTATTCTTGGTGTCATTTACGCCGATTGCGCCGATCGCGCAGATTAATATAATTATGACAGTCATAGGCAGATAGTGCCACGATGGTGTTTCAACATGAATTAGAAGTGTTCTAGACGGGCACATGTGGCTTGGCAGTGCCTTCACCATGTTCATGAAATACTGTAGAATGATAGCGATGTAAAAAAACCGGCCCTAGTAAGCTCGAATACAATCGAATCTCGATCGGCCACAATCGCTTGAGCCGAGTGTACTGTGTTGCGTCCTTTAGCGGTGATTTTACAATAAGAACGCGGGTTGGCGCCCGTGGAGCGCTGAACCGCTCTGCTCGTCGGAGTGTGGGAAATTCAAAATAAAATTAGACACAGGGAAACTATTTGTAAGTTAAATACTGGAATTTATTAAACTGTTCGGCAAGCTGGTTATCGACAGACTGACTAGCGTTTCAAAATCTCCTCCGAGGTCCTCGTCGAAGTCGTTGGCTAAATCCTCCTAGTCCTCCCAGAGATCCTCGTAGTCCAATCAGGATGCAGGATGGAACAGATCCAAGCGGTAGGCCGTCCTTCGGATGTCCGTACGCCCCCGCGGATCGGCGTCCATCCTTTCCTCCGTCTTCGGGTGGTGGTGGAAAACTCTGTGGAAGCGCGCTTTTCCGTTACACAGCGGGGTGTCCACGTGGGAAGAGAAAGTAGGCTCTACTCCGAGGATCGAGAAAACAACGCTTGAAGGAAATTTATGACTTCCTTAGCGTCGCCAACACTTCAGGAGTCAATCGACACTCCTAAAGACTAACAAAAGACAAGGCCTTCTCAAAAGATTACGTGACTTTAGAAGAAACTCGCGATTCGTTTCGGGGTCTACTAATTGAGACTCTGCCTAAGATCTTTCCCACGCATGCTACCCGCATCGCGTATCCTTAACAATACTCCCCTTCATCGAACGCAAACATCTGCTTTTAAATTTCGCTCGTAATTCACATATCGATTATATACATTCCCGTAACTACATTCACGTTATCAAGCAACACACCAGCGAGCATCGCAACACCTCCCTTCATATAAAAAAAGGTGTTTCCAATAGAAACAGCTTTTACAAACAATATACCCATTCATACTGATCTAAGTTCACTTTACTTATAAATACATAATTATAGGCGATTACATATTTTATCTATATACATCTATTCCTTCCGCGTCAGCCTGCGGTAAATGAGCTACTCGGTCCACCCATATTCCCGCAAGAAACACGAAATGAAAGATATCAGCTATGCAAAACATTACTACAATATGTGGTAAAATATCATTACTCCATCATTAATCAATACCAAAACCGATTACTCGGTAACACAGCGCGGTAATTAATAATTAAGTGTTACAATTAAACTTATTCAAACATTCCATATGAACTATCATACCCCTTCCAATCCCAAGTGATCATAACCCATATAAATTAACATAACGCTTACAATGCACATGATTAAAGCTACTTAAGAAGGATCTAACCTTATATACGCTAACTTTAACTTATTTGCATGTACTATCTTAGATCTCTGCGCCGTTATTGCTATTTCTATAGTTAGATCATCATGCATTCGAATAATCCTATAAGGACCAGTCCAATTAGAATCGAACTTAGAGGTCTTAGGTTCCCTAAGCAAATACACATCGTCGTTTACATTAAATTTATAGGGATTAACAGTCTTATCATAATATAATTTACTCTTTTCATGGGCCCGTTCCAGATTGGCTACCGCCGTAGCTTGAGTAGTAGTGATTGTTTTGAGAAGTTGATCTAAATATTGAACGAACGTCCGAGGTACTTCCTGCTTAGCGAATTCTGAAGGAATGGTGGCCTTCCTACCAAAGACTAGCTCATGTGGTGTAAAACCAGTAGCTTCATGGACAGAAGTATTATATGAGAATATTCCGAATCTAATCCAACTGTCCCAGTCCGTCTTAATAAAATAGTGCTTCAAATAGTCAATGAAGACACGATGAGCTCGTTCTAAAGACCCCAACGACTGTGGGTGGAATGCGGTAGAAATAATCCTTTGTATTTTGAAGATTTTACAGAAATTCTTCATTATAGCGCTAACAAAATTACTCCCCTGATCTGTATGGATAACTCGAGGACAACCAAACCGACTGATAAATTGTTCGGCTAAAGCGACTGCGACAGATATGGAATCAATAATAGGTAACGGAATAGCATCAGAATATTTTGTCAGATTATCTTGGAGTGTTAACAAGTACCTATTTCCTTTTCCTGTTATAGGCAATGGACCAACAATATCCATCTGTACCTTTTCGAAAGCCCTTTCGGGAGTATCAGTAATACGCATCGGTTGTTTTGTCTTAGCTGAGAGCATTTTGTTTCGTTGACAACTTGAACAAGCACGAATGAAATTGGAAATTTCCTTTCTCATACCCGACCAATAAAAGTCCTCCCTAAGACGTTTATAAAGCTTAAAAGCTCCTTGATGACCACCCACCACAGATTCATGGTACTCCTGAATAATAGTAGGTCTTCTTAAAGGTGGTTGAATCACAATTTCACCAGTACAGACTGTAATAACGTACTGAGAGCTTGTGAACATTTCTTTTAGTAACTGCTCTATGGAGATCCATGCAATGGGTGCAAGATTGTTGTGGAACTTCGAAATACTGATAGTCTTCACATTTAAAGAATCCATAAGGTATTTAAGGGATAACATAGAAGACTTTAAATGTGCAATAGTTTGTTGTTCTGCAGGGACTGTCTTAGAAAATAAATGAAAGATTAGATATTTTCCACCAGGGAAAGCCATAGCCTCGCCAATGTTAATGTGTTGTCGTTTAACTTGTTCCACTGAAAATCTACCTTGGCTGAACAAATCCCTACTGATTTGCGATACTATTTGGCAATTGAGATTGAAGAAATGGATAAGATTATCCCTCTGCATATGAAGATGATCTTTAATATAAACGAGGGAAGGTAGGAATGAGAGATGGGATATTTGAAGTGGTGACAAAGTATTCGTCGCTAATATTTTGACTCTATCATTTTCACGTGAATCATCGTTCTCTGAGGTCGTTCCTACGGAGGATCGTGTCAAAGCATCACCATGCTTAATCTCAAAAACACTAGGCTCGTCAGCCTGTACCACACCAACACTTTCAAAAACAGGCTCCTCAGCCAACGTCCCAACACGGACAGTGGACCCCAGGTTAGCAATCTGAGCGGAGTCTTTCATATAGACCTTCCCGTTAGCCAACAGACCAGCCAGAGCCTGATTCCCACGAGGTACGGAACCTTCCCCGAACGGTGCCTGAAGCGGGGTGCCTTTAATATCGGCCTTTCCGATAACCAACAGACTACCGAGTCGACGCGAATCCTCCGTACCCCTCAAATTCGATCCTCCAGCCATTACATAGTCACTGAAAAAATTACTACCAGACTGAGAAGAAGTTCCCACATTCCCAGAGAATATTCTCTTACAAGAACGGGGAGTTTCATCCTCATCAGCTGTGTAATATTCGTCACCGTCACTGTCAGTTAGATTAACGTCAATACAAACTTTATCAAGGATGACCTCAGGTTGATGTTCGAAATTCTTTCCGTACGTCAAAAAAAACGCCGGTTATCAAATTTTCAATGTCATTACTTACAGATTCGTCTAAATCAGTGTTCTCATCCTTCTCAGAATATGCAATTGGTAAGTCGTTGGCGCCTACGACAACCCTTTGCAAACGCCTCGAAGGAGAGTTGTCAATGTCATTCGTCCCGGAAGCTTGGAATTGTGGAAAAAATTCTTTGTCGGAAATCGGTGGGTTACGGGATAATGCATCAGCATTAGAATTGATTTTCCCAGGTTTATAAACTATTTCGTAATCATATTCGTTCAATTTAATCCTCCATCTCATGAGTCTCGAGGTTGGATCCTTTACGTTGTGCAACCAAAGAAAACACGGGCAACCGACTAATTTCTTTTAAATGGATCCTAAAACAGGCTTGCTGGACTGGGTGCGTGCAATCAGGGGTTCGCTTCGCGCCACACTCTGAGAAGCCCCCTTTGAGTTTAAATTATCGGTCTTCGTTACTGAGGGGTGCCCATTACGGTTTTGAGGAGCACTATCATTTTGTTTTTTGTAACAACGAGACTCGAGATGACCTGTTTTCCTGCAATAGCTACACCTAATAGAACTGTGAGCTGAAAGGTTTGCAAATTTCCCTTTCATACTAGGACAATTTTTACGAACATGGCCCATTTGACTACATTCGAAGCATTTGATATCGCCGACAAAATTTGAGAAAACCTTGGCACTAGAAATAAAAGGTTGAGACGATGAATGTGATGCAGAATGTTCATTGGTTTCCCGCTCCAATCTACTAGCAAGATTAACGGCAGTTTCTAAATTATCGGTTCGTTCTTTGTAAACAATAAGTCGTAAAACTTCGCTACGAAGACCTCGTATAAAGCTCCTAATAACCGCCCGTTCAAATGAAGCTACATTGCCAGCAAGCTGTTCGGTACTAAATTCCTCCCTAACGGCCTCTAAACCACGAGAAAGTATTTCAGAAACACGCGCTCCATAAGTCCTAACGGTTTCACTATGTCCCTGACGCAACCCCTTCAATTCATCCTGAATGCGATCAACATCGAAGGTTTGCTCGAAGACTGTTTTGAGCAAACTTATGAGCTCTCTAGCGTATTCGGGGTTTTATGATTTTCTACTAATAATTTCGCATGACCCTCGATTTTATATCTAGCTACCGTGAGAAGGTTTACACGGTCTGCAGGCTTAACTCTGGAATCGACATCCCGACATTGCTTAATGAATGCTGTAAAAGAACAAGATGTCCCATCAAAACAGGGAATCAAATCCGCCGCGATCTTCAGTGGCATATAATCCGACACCTGACTGATACTTGGCAAGCTAACGACATTGGCCGCACTGGAACAAGGCAATTCTTCAATTTGCCTGGGCAAAACGGGTACTGGAGTACTCGAGCGTAAAAGGCTCAGGTTATCCAAATGAGACGTATAAAGAGGAGACTGTGCCCGAGGGATTTCTATCGATAAATCCTCAATTTCAAAGTCTGGAATACTCTCCAAATGTGCTTTTTGCCTCCAGCGTCTCCTCATAGCGCTCCGGCTACGCAACATTTTGATAATATACTGACTTACGATTAGAATAAACTATCGACCCTACCTTAAATCTAATCGCAAACGCATAAACCAATATATATATATATATATACGCCTTACGTAAGTTGTCGATTGTCTTTTTCGTCTCACACGTTGTTTCCAGATAAATTCACCCAATCTGCTTGCCCTTTTTGGTGTTGAATTGAAGACGTTGCAGCTCTTTCTTGGCACAGCTCGTAGTTTGTCCACGCAGCTCCTCGTTGTCCTTGGGATGCTCCAAAAACTCGTCTCCGTTTCGCTATTGTGATATGATGTGTGCGAAATTCAACGGATAATTCCGATTGAATTCTACATGTGGTTCCAGGGAATTTTCACACGGCCACTGAAAACCACCCACCTCTGGCATTCGCCCTTTGCTCGCAGGGAAACCGTGAAAAACCTTTGAGAGAGAGGATGTACTTATTCACACAATTTTTAGTTCACACACCTTTTTAGAATTAATATCTATTCATATAGTACGTCTATTTCAAATTCAGCGTCTTTTCCGCGCACAATATAATTAATTTAAATTAAGCGTCCAATCGCACTATTAGTCTTTATTATCACCAATGATGCACTCGCGAGCCAGCAAAGTTAATTGGCTAAATAGTCTTTCAATTACTTTTAAATATCCCACCGCTGTCACCAATTTTGTTGCGTCCTTTAGCGGTGATTTTACAATAAGAACGCGGGTTGGCGCCCGTGGAGCGCTGAACCGCTCTGCTCGTCGGAGTGTGGGAAATTCAAAATAAAATTAGACACAGGGAAACTATTTGTAAGTTAAATACTGGAATTTATTAAACTGTTCGGCAAGCTGGTTATCGACAGACTGACTAGCGTTTCAAAATCTCCTCCGAGGTCCTCGTCGAAGTCGTTGGCTAAATCCTCCTAGTCCTCCCATAGATCCTCGTAGTCCAATCAGGATGCAGGATGCAACAGATCCAAGCGGTAGGCCGTCCTTCGGATGTCCGTACGCCCCCGCGGATCGGCGTCCATCCTTTCCTCCGTCTTCGGGTGGTGGTGGAAAACTCTGTGGAAGCGCGCTTTTCCGTTACACAGCGGGGTGCCCACGTGGGAAGAGAAAGTAGGCTCTACTCCGAGGATCGAGGAAACAACGCTTGAAGGAAATTTATGACTTCCTTAGCGTCGCCAACACTTCAGGAGTCAATCGACACTCCTAAAGACTAACAAAAGACAAGGCCTTCTCAAAAGATTACGTGACTTTAGAAGAAACTCGCGATTCGTTTCGGGGTCTACTAATTGAGACTCTGCCTAAGATCTTTCCCACGCATGCTACCCGCATCGCGTATCCTTAACAATACTCCCCTTCATCGAACGCAAACATCTGCTTTTAAATTTCGCTCGTAATTCACATATCGATTATATACATTCCCGTAACTACATTCACGTTATCAAGCAACACACCAGCGAGCATCGCAACAACTGTTACGTATTTTAGCGGTGATTTTACAAATAAGAACGCGGGTTGGCGCCCGTGGAGCGCTGAACCGCTCTGCTCGTCGGAGTGTGGGAAGTTCAAAATATAATTAGACACAAAGAAAACTATTTGTAAGTTAAATACTGGCATTTATTGAACTGTTTGGCAAGCTGGTTATCGACAGACTGTCTGTAGCGTTTCGAAGTCTCCTCCCAGGTCCTCGTCAAAGTCGTTGGCTAAATCCTCCTAGTCCTCCCATAGATCCTTCTAGTCCAATCAGGATGAAGGATGTAGCAGATCCAAGCGGTAGGCCGTCCTTCGGATGTCCGTACGCCCCCGCGGATCGGCGTCCATCTTTTCCTCCGTCTTCGGGTGGTGGTGGAAAATTCGGTGGAGGCGCGCTTTTCCGTTACACAGCGGGGTGCCCACGTGGGAAGAGAAAGTAGGCTCTACTCCGAGGATCGAGAAAACAACGCTTGAAGGAAATTTATGACTTCCTTAGCGTCGCCAACACTTCAGGAGTCAATCGACACTCCTAAAGACTAACAAAGGACAAGGCCTTCTCAAAAGATTACGTGACTTAGGAAAAAAAACACAATTCGTTTCGGGGCCTGTTAATTGGTGCCTCTTCCTGTTTTCGAGCTCTGCCCAAGATCTTTCCCACGTATGCCACCCGCATCGCGCATCCTTAACAATATTTCTTCAATCGCACGCAAACATCTGCTTTCAAATTTCGCTCCTGATTTACTTATCGATTACGTACAATTTCCAGCCACGTTCAAGCGATAGCGTAACAGTACATTGTTGCGTGGCCGTTTGGGTCCTCTGGATCCTTGGTAGGGAGTTCGGCGAGGGTCGACGCCCGTGGAGTGCTGAGGCACTCTGCCCGTTGGACGCAGATTTTTGAATTGTAAATATAATGGAAATAGTAATAAGAACGGAATGAAACTACTTGAAACTAGTAAATTTGTAACTGTAATGTGTTGCGAGTTGCGATCCTCGCTATAGCGGCGTTTAACGCAAACTCTCGCAGCGCGAAGTTTGAAAAAGAAAGAGTTAAGGGTGAACCTTACTACATTAGAAAGTTGTCTTCGCCTCCTTCCTTATCGCTCAAAAACAATATATTCATAAAAAAAAAAGAGGAACGAACATACGAAGAAGCCTGTTTCTTCTCCTCGCAATTCATCACCGACGTTGTAACAGACCAGTCGTGTTATAATAAAACTCAATCTTGATCAATCCTAAAACATCTTCGTTCAGTTCCCTATTCTTAATAGTTCTTCTTAATAGTTCGAAATCGTTTAACAATTTAATCTAATTCAGTTCAATGAGTTTTATTGAGTTCTAAGTTAATCATTACAAGAATTTCGTTCGTTCAACTTCTCGCGTTCGCGAGCAGAGTCCTTCAGGGCTCCACGGACGTCGGACCAAACGGAAACTCCTTCAGGCCATCGGAATTCCCCACCGGCCCCGCAACAAATGGAAGAAAATAAACGATTTTAAACACAATTCCAAGCTGAACAGAACTTTTATTTATACGTCTACTCGTGATGGCTTTCCAGGCTAAAGTAAAGTTTTCTAAAAATTCATCGCTTTTACACCTTTTATTAATTACAAAATGTCTTAGATTCTAAGAGCCAATCGCAAATTTACAGATTTATTAGCTAAATTCCTATTCGTCGATCCGATTCCTTTCGGTTATCGATTTTTGCAAAAATGAGCGTTTTACCACATTGCGCTGTAATTACACACCTAGGTGAAGGGAGGAAGGTGAGATTCATTTATTCAAACACCCGTTTCCAAGTGGGTATCGATTAGTTATAATCTTGAAGTTCCCTCATTAAAAGAATCTAACTATTTTCAAACACCTCGGGCTTGCGCAAAATACACCTTGTCTCCCTTTCCTATTACAGTCGTGTGATCCGATTCGAACTTCGCGCTTCTGAAGCTTATACTACACGCCGCTAGACGGGAGTCGCAACAACATACACTCAGCTCAAACTGTTGCGACTCCCGTCTAGCGGCGTGTAGTATAAACTTTAGAAGCGCGAAGTTCGAAACGGATCACACGAATGTATTAGGCTTAGAGCATATAGACATGAAGGTCTCATTGAGAGCTCGAAACCGTCGCCAACATCACGCGAGAGAGAAACACATGTGAGACCTGGTGCGAGTGAGAGAAGTATTGAGAATCTATACTTCTCTCGCTCGCATGATGTCTTTCTCTCTCGCACGATATCGGTGCATGCGCATTACGGTCGATTGGGAATCTATACTTCTCTCTCTCGCACCAGTTCGCACATGTCTTTCTCGCATGATGTTAACGACAGTTTCGAGGACAGGAAACATAAGGCAATGACACCTCCAGTAGTATGTGCTCTAAGGTAATAGGAAGGGAAACAAAGCAAAGATCGCACAAGCCCGAGGAGTTTGAAAATTGTTAGAGACTCTTTTAATAAGTACCCTGAAGACAAAAGAAACTAATGTATGTTTCGTTCGTCGACTCTCGGGATCATTCGACAGGGATCGTCGTCCGTCATTGTACATATTTATATATATCCCTGATAACCAGATGTCTGCAATCTGACGTCAGATTGGTAGCAGGGTCTGCCGTGAGAGCGCAGAGCCTGACGTCAGATCCGTAGTCATCTGTGTCCGCATTAGGATGCGTTCTGAGGTACAGAGCCTGACATCAGGACCTGACGTCAGATGGGCAGCAGATCCTGCCGTTCGCCTGACACGTCTAACAGCGCCATCTGAGGGTCAGAATTGGCAAACAATTCCATACCCGTGACGTCACACGGCCGTTCCTACGCACCAACACATGTGTACCGTGATTGCTATAGGTGTGTCCCCCACCCTTTCTACTGCGCGCAGGGAATTTGTAAGCAGTTTTGGAGCAGATTATGTTCACATAACCTGCGAGGTTTATTAAATAACATTTCAATTTATTCGTAAAGGTATGTATTTATTAATTTTAATAAAATAGCAGTAAGTGGCACACACACACTCATATATATAATTAACTCTGAAAACAAATACATTATTATAAAATTAAAATGATACTGGGAATGTACCAATCCACGAGTATTTTATTAAATGGGCGCTGAAAAGTGGCGATTGATGTTCATTGTGAACATCGAGAGGTTGTTCCCGTTTTAATTAATTAAAATGGGCACTGAAAAGTACCGTTTGGTTTCTTCGCCACTGTAAAAGGAGACACACCTCTACTTTTAATGGGCACATTTCTGAAAAATAAAATATTTACCATATTTAATTATCGCTTTCCCGCGACAGTAAATCGTGACTTTTACGGTCATGACACTAAATGTCATGACTTTTACTGATACGGACCTTTAAAGGTCAGCTTCTTCTTCGGGCTGCTGGTCGTCCGTCCACAAATCGCGGCGCATTCGCGATGCATTAGAGACTGCCGCCGCGCGTGGACCATTCTTCTTACTTCGAACCCTCTCCTTGGCGGCTCGAAGTACCTGCTGCATCAACCGTTGAAAATCCGATCGGAGCGGCTTGGTGAAGTGCGGGTTCCCAGACACCGCTTCTGAAAAAGTAATGCACGCAAAGTACGTTAGCATAATTATGCATAAAAACATGGAAATGCTTATTGATTCGTACCGTAGATCGCCATCATGATACGGGTGTTGTACAACGGCCTTTGACCTGTTCGGCCGAACCACGTGAAGGACCGTGTCACGTCGTCGACCAGCGCTTCCTTCAGGCAAATACCGACCGCTTCCTTCAGGCTGAACCCACCCACGTATTTTAAATATTGAACCTAAACAAAGTAAATAAAGATTGATGTATGTATTATATAAAATTAAATAAGAGCATAATTTTGTTTTCGCTTACAACATTGGAATAATTGTCGTCATCGATATTCTCGAAACAGTCCACCTCCTCCGGCGACGATAGCGGAATGACGGCTGGTGTTTGTGGTGGACCGTTATGGGTGGGCTGCACATGTCGAAGAATACTCCCCAACAGAGTATTCATTCTTCTGCAAATAAAACGGATGGAGACGTAACGTATTAATAAACACGATGCATGCGATACTTACTTTAGCTCCGTCTCGACGCGCGCCGTGCGATCTTCCAGGCTCCTGCGAACATGAACATTTATAATAGAAAACTTTACACTATCAATATTTTTATAACAAAAAAAAAAAGAAACATGTAAATTTACCCATTAGGAGAAGGTTGGATATGCACTGTATGGTGCTGCAACGGCTCACTCCGGATCACAGTGGCGCGTGCAGACGATGTCCCTGGATCGTGATGATCCGTTAATGCTGCGAGGGCAGGAAGACTGGCAGCAGCAGAAGTGTTCTGAAACACACGAACGTTACTTGGATTAGTCGTAGAAAAATCCTTTGACGTTGTTGGAATGTATTCTTTCTGCAGGATCATCCTCAAATCCTGGACGTCCTGATCGATTGAATGCTTCGTCACGGTTGACGTCCTTCTCTTTTTCGGGGCTTCCTCCTCCGAAGATGTCGTCTGGTACCTCGTTGGTTTGGCGACCACACGCTTCTCTCGTTGCGACATGTTAACCTGTGAGTAAAAGTACATGTTACAATACTTAGCAAAGGCGTGTTGGCTGTTTTTCCTATTTTACATGCATACATGCAATATTAACCTAACCCAAACCTCAAGATGAACCCAGGTAATGTATTACTCAATAATTCGAGTGTAACTCGACAAAGGATATAACAGTAGAAAACGTGAAAAAACGACCCATGAAGAAATATTCGAACCAAACGATAAAATAACTCATGACCAGAAATTAACAAGGATACGTGTAAATATAATATTAATTATGAAGAGCAATACAAAAGGAAAGTACAGTACAAAAGAAGAAAATGTAAATATTATAGAGCATGCCACTCACCAGAAAATAGTCGTAACTTACCAAAAACAAGAGACGAGGCTGGAAAGGGAAGAGATAATTTTTTTTTTTTTTTTTACATGGTGGAAATCCCTAACGGATACCTCACCCCCCCCCCCCCATGACAGGGGTGAGATTATGTGGGGCTTGCACCCACTAAAACCACCATGGTGACCGCCTGACGCGAGAAGCTACACAAGGGAGAGGGACTGGCAGCGAGATACATCTAGCGAAAATAAAGGTGGAAGAATTTAAATACTATGGATCTTACGGCTTCTCGCTGTGCGTAATAACAGCAGCGATATACCTACGGGGTTCTGAGGGATTTGTGTCAGTGGACATACTACAGTGAAAAGGCATTCTGTAACATTTGCCACGAACCTGATCAGGGGAGATATATAAAATTTCAGGGCTCAATGTGGCGCATTTATATATGCCAAGAGCCGAAGACTCTATGCCGATATCATAAAAATTATTGACTTCTAAAAATTTTTTGACACCCAAACGATACGAGTCTTTGTCCATGCCAATATTGAAAATTATGCAGATCGAGCCATCGTCTGAGATGCAACAATTGTCGCGTACATTTGTGCCTAGAGATATGTTATTGAATTCTATCTTACGGTACTGAGAACAATTGGTGTCGTTAGTAAGGGGTCTAGATACGCGAATAGAAAAATCGACATTACGATGAATGTTTGTGCCATGAGATTGTATCTCCCTCATCCTGTTGGAAAATTGTTGGAGAGGAAGAGATGGCTTATTAAGAAATTTTTAAAAATGGACATGTTGTTTTCATAGGGAAAAGCAGAACATGAATCTAAATTACCAAAACGTCTGACATCGTTGGTTAAGTGAAGACGACCATGGACGTTATAACTATTAAAAGTCGGACCATATAGTTCTTCATTACGATGAACAAATTTCTCTAAAGCTGATTCTGCGAATCTCAAGTGTGGGCTCGATGGAGATTCTGAAACTAAAACCCGTATGGCCGCATGTAAGAATAAGAAATGCTTGTATATTGTATTGTTGAGTACACCATATAGTACAACTGGCCCTGTATATAGAAGGAACTGACGAAACTCGGTCGCCTTATATTTACAATATTCTTCAATAGCTCTGGGACGTCTGGCAAAGTCCAAGGGACAATATCTTGCGAGACTGTTGAGTCTCGTAGATATCACAGAAATGTTC
Organism: Andrena camellia; assembly: GCA_029448645.1. Taxonomy (NCBI): domain Eukaryota; kingdom Metazoa; phylum Arthropoda; class Insecta; order Hymenoptera; family Andrenidae; genus Andrena; species Andrena camellia. The sequence continues at coordinate 17,253,375 of CM055681.1, forward strand.
AGTGCGGGTAATTTTGAGAAAAATGTAAAGCTTCCAGATACCCACGCGGACAAAAGTTTCTTCATTACGCCCAAGCATACAAGATGCATATACTCGAACGGAACTTGAGAAACCATTCCTATCGGTAGTGATGCCAATGGGCTTGGACCTTGTTTGTGGTGGTTCTCGTGTAACCGTTTAGGGTATTCCTCATCGGTACGAGGAGAATGATCTATACCATCGAAGGCATAATGTTTACCGTTCAGGGTACCAAAAACCATACATTTGGAACAGGGATATTGAGACATATGCCCAAAATGATTCAACACGAATGCTCGAGCTGGTGCGTCAGCTATGAAACATCTCAGACGTATGGGCAACTTATTGGTATGAAAATTTATACCTCCGTTGGACATGATGGCTTTGACGTCTGCAATAAATTTCTCAAAGAAAATATTGGGGTCACGTGGTTTATGGCAACCTTTATAAATTCCTACCACTATCGGCTTTAGACGGGGAATATTTGAAATCCTACATTGGATGGGCCAGATCTGAATGGAACCTTTGTCCACACGACATCCGTCGGTGTGAAAATCTAATTCTAACTCTCTAACAAAAGATACGGACAAAGTATTCGGGAGACTTTTAACAATTTCTGTTTCCAGATCGAAATGAATGTATTCTCCTGGTTCCACGACGAATGTAACAGCAGGATTACGTGGCGTATCGAGAAGTGTTCTAACATCCTGAGGCAACTGGGAAAAACAGGAATGCGTTCGAAGGAGAGATAATATATTATTTCCTTGAACGTGTGTTAAATTGCTGTCTACGAAACAAGACGCTAAACGTTGGCGAAAAGATGGCTCGGAGGAAGTACCACAGGACAATGAAACTGTATCGTGGATAGAAGAAACGCGTGACGTGGAAGTAGAAGGACTGGCGCCTTCTACATTTATATCGCGCCTAACACTGAATCTTTCGGGGATTAAATTAACAGGAACGGACGAACTACAACCTGCAGATGTGCTAGCAGCATCTAGCACGGTAGAAGTATTATCCACTACTCTACTGACCGTATTCAATCCGGAACGGTATCGCACGCGTAAGTTAATCCGCCTCTCGCGCATAACCCTCCTTTTTTGTCTCGCCGATAATGCGTGTATATAATCCTGTTAATTTAATCCCCGAAAGATTCAGTGTTAGGCGCGATATAAATGTAGAAGGCGCCAGTCCTTCTACTTCCACGTCACGCGTTTCTTCTATCCACGATACAGTTTCATTGTCCTGTGGTACTTCCTCCGAGCCATCTTTTCGCCAACGTTTAGCGTCTTGTTTCGTAGACAGCAATTTAACACACGTTCAAGGAAATAATATATTATCTCTCCTTCGAACGCATTCCTGTTTTTCCCAGTTGCCTCAGGATGTTAGAACACTTCTCGATACGCCACGTAATCCTGCTGTTACATTCGTCGTGGAACCAGGAGAATACATTCATTTCGATCTGGAAACAGAAATTGTTAAAAGTCTCCCGAATACTTTGTCCGTATCTTTTGTTAGAGAGTTAGAATTAGATTTTCACACCGACGGATGTCGTGTGGACAAAGGTTCCATTCAGATCTGGCCCATCCAATGTAGGATTTCAAATATTCCCCGTCTAAAGCCGATAGTGGTAGGAATTTATAAAGGTTGCCATAAACCACGTGACCCCAATATTTTCTTTGAGAAATTTATTGCAGACGTCAAAGCCATCATGTCCAACGGAGGTATAAATTTTCATACCAATAAGTTGCCCATACGTCTGAGATGTTTCATAGCTGACGCACCAGCTCGAGCATTCGTGTTGAATCATTTTGGGCATATGTCTCAATATCCCTGTTCCAAATGTATGGTTTTTGGTACCCTGAACGGTAAACATTATGCCTTCGATGGTATAGATCATTCTCCTCGTACCGATGAGGAATACCCTAAACGGTTACACGAGAACCACCACAAACAAGGTCCAAGCCCATTGGCATCACTACCGATAGGAATGGTTTCTCAAGTTCCGTTCGAGTATATGCATCTTGTATGCTTGGGCGTAATGAAGAAACTTTTGTCCGCGTGGGTATCTGGAAGCTTTACATTTTTCTCAAAATTACCCGCACTGAACATTTCTGTGATATCTACGAGACTCAACAGTCTCGCAAGATATTGTCCCTTGGACTTTGCCAGACGTCCCAGAGCTATTGAAGAATATTGTAAATATAAGGCGACCGAGTTTCGTCAGTTCCTTCTATATACAGGGCCAGTTGTACTATATGGTGTACTCAACAATACAATATACAAGCATTTCTTATTCTTACATGCGGCCATACGGGTTTTAGTTTCAGAATCTCCATCGAGCCCACACTTGAGATTCGCAGAATCAGCTTTAGAGAAATTTGTTCATCGTAATGAAGAACTATATGGTCCGACTTTTAATAGTTATAACGTCCATGGTCGTCTTCACTTAACCAACGATGTCAGACGTTTTGGTAATTTAGATTCATGTTCTGCTTTTCCCTATGAAAACAACATGTCCATTTTTAAAAAATTTCTTAATAAGCCATCTCTTCCTCTCCAACAATTTTCCAACAGGATGAGGGAGATACAATCTCATGGCACAAACATTCATCGTAATGTCGATTTTTCTATTCGCGTATCTAGACCCCTTACTAACGACACCAATTGTTCTCAGTACCGTAAGATAGAATTCAATAACATATCTCTAGGCACAAATGTACGCGACAATTGTTGCATCTCAGACGATGGCTCGATCTGCATAATTTTCAATATTGGCATGGATAAAGACTCGTATCGTTTGGGTGTCAAAAAATTTTTAGAAGTCAATAATTTTTATGATATCGGCATAGAGTCTTCGGCTCTTGGCATATATAAATGCGCCACATTGAGCCCTGAAATTTTATATATCTCCCCTGATCAGGTTCGTGGCAAATGTTACAGAATGCCTTTTCACTGTAGTATGTCCACTGACACAAATCCCTCAGAACCCCGTAGGTATATCGCTGCTGTTATTACGCACAGCGAGAAGCCGTAAGATCCATAGTATTTAAATTCTTCCACCTTTATTTTCGCTATGTCAGGCTCTGTACCTCAGAACGCATCCTAATGCGGACACAGATGACTACGGATCTGACGTCAGGCTCTGCGCTTCAGATCTGGTTATCAGGGATGTATATTATTTTTATTTTATAACCTACCAAGTGTCAATCAATTATAACCTGCTAAGTGTCAAATAATATAAGTGGTCCAAATTTGAAATGTCACGAGATTTTACACTACATAGGAGACTGAATTATTGTCTCAATTAACAAGGTAAGTCGCCAAATTTTTTTAATAGATTTCTTATGTAGAGTCGCAGACTTGGAAGTTGTCCGGAAAAGGTTCGACAGAGAAGCATCTTCTTTCGCATCAGTTTCTGGAAATTTGTACCATGCATGTACAAAATATAAATTATAACAAATTGCATTGCATTTAAATTGACAGATATATTTTTATACCAGCAAACTATTTTTAATTTAGAGTTTTTATGTAAACTTATAGAAATGAAGGAGACGCTCAGACTTGAATAGAAATGAAGGCGACGCACAGGTTTCGATAGAAATGAAGGGACGATTCGCACTTCTTACTAGTAGTATAGTACAAAATAAAAAGATGTTTTAAGCATATATTCTATTCTAACTTATAATGCCAACGATTAGAAATATCAAATTTCTGAGTTGAACGTAAACGAACATGTAAACTACAATATTTTGAAAGTCTTCGATAGGCAGTTTGCCTATGTCAAGTATCAGTGGATGCCACAAGAAGATATTGGATACATAGAAGCATGTTTTAACTCAGTTGTGTTTGATATTTCTAATCTAAAGTTAGAATATGCTTCAACGTGTCGAATTATAAGTATCCAATATCTTCTTATTGTATTTCTTGTTATATACAGTTACGGTCTATGTCCTCTGATACTTAACGTAGGTACACTGCATATCAAAGACTTTCATAAGGTTGTACTTTACATGTTCGTTTACGTTCAACTAAGATATGTTTGATATTTCTAATCGTTGGCGTTACAAGTTAGAATATGCTTCAACGTGTCGAATATCTTCTTGCTGTATTATTAGTTATAAGTGTGAATTGTTTACAAAATAAAGTTATAATAATACTTTGCAAGTTTCTGTATGTATGATTGAATAATGGAAAGGCTCTTGAACTAATTTTTATAATTTTGCATCATACACTATTTCAACTTTCAACTTTTTTTATTTCCAAATTGCCATTTGCAATTGAACAATACATATCTTTGTGCTACATGTATGACTTTCTTCTATCATAGGCTGCTTGTAATCCGGGTTACAAGTCCAAAGATGTTCAAAAAATCATGAATTTTAATCATGAATGAATTATACTAACGAATACAGATAATGATAACCGGGCTAGAGTAAACGATAATAATAATTCTGTTATGAATATATATATAATCAAACACAATGAAGAAAATCGATATAACTGCTTCCAAACAAATTCTTATTGCAAAATTACATTTGTTCTATCACGATAGTAGTGGAACAACAACGAAAGTGGAAAATTTCTACATCAAAGCAATGCCTACTACTAAAATACAATTGGTAGATCACTGTTATAAACTTAAAGCAGCGATTTTTCACCACGGTAAAAGTATTGCCGATAGTCATTACACGAGTATGGTAAGCGGTAAGGGCACAACGTGGGTATCCGTTGATGATTTACAAGTAGAAAAACAAGCTTGGCCACGAAATGGTAAACATGCATACATATTTTTCTTCGAAAGGTGTTAATTGTGGTTGTTATTACACTTCGATGTTAAATACGTTCAGCGCCATAAGCTGCTTCTTGCACCATGTATTGTACACAAAGTACTATACATATAATACATATAGATTGGCAATGCGGTGTACATGGTTTCTTTTCGTAGTTGTTAAATTTATGTAGAATGTATCCTTAATTCTGTCCCGTGATAATTTGTAAGTTATAATAATATTAAAAATTATCTGAAGTCATTCCCTAGTATGCAAATTATCTTTGTAAAAAGAAGTGAGATCCCCCAAAAACTTCAAAAAAGTAAAAAAATTACGCCAAGTACATGAAATCAAATAAATCACAAAAAATAGAAGATAAGAATAATAATTACAAAATAAAAAAAAGATGTGAAATCAGAATGAGCTGCAAGTACATAAAGCTGCTTTCCAACTGCGCTTAAGATGACACAACTACATATACACAGCTAAAATGCTGTGTTCATACATTCCATTACCCATATCGTGGACATTTTAATTAACCCATCAAAAAGATGCCCATTTAAAAACATTGTCGTAAATTAATAGCTTTACAAAATTACTCATATACACAAATTGCGCCAATTATCACAATGGCTATTTATACAAAGAAAAAAATGTATTAAATAATATTAAGCAGATATATTTTTATACAAATAAATATTTTATTCAAAATACTTGGCGCTGCTCTGCGAATTGGTGTTGCTAAACTGAATAAATATGTATAAATTGCAATAATCTTTTTCTTTCTGTCTTGTGCGTGCGATCGTGGATGCGTGTATGTGCATATGCTACGTATGATATCAGAATTAAATATATGTAGAATAAATCTGACTGCGTTTCTAATATGTTGTTACGTATGTGGAATTTTCCCATACGCCTCTCTCAACCATTTTTCGAGCTCGCGTCTGCGAAGGGAAAACGCCCTAAAATCCTTTCGCTTATCACACACCACTAATGGAAGTCAAGATCCCGACCAGCTGGATTTCGACCGTGAGAACGGGAGTGACACGACGACGACCCCGAAGGATTCCCTTATATGGAGATTCCTAACGAATCCCCACTCATTTTTGGGACTATATAAACCCTTTGATTTCAACCCTCGTTGGTTCAAAGCAGTACAGTCACGCGTAGAGTAACGTCGTGTCACGCTCGTACAGAGTTGGTTAAAATCCAGTAAGATCGGACTCGAGTCTCCTTACGAATCAACAGTTAACCTCATAGAATCCGCGAGTTCGGTTTATATTCTATTTGGCACTTTGAAATAGCCACTCTTACGCCCCGCATCGCCAGTGCGTTAACACCGTGCAACTATTGGTAAACTACACATTTTATCATATTATTTAATCGCGACACTTACATTTGTACAATAATTAGTTATTGAATATACGAATGGTGTTCACGTTGTAAATCGAGTAGATTCGTTAAACCCATCTCTTACCCAGCGATCCTTATAATATTAGTAGCACTCACTCACTGATACAACTTTACCGCTCGAGTTGTATCAAACTTTAATTCAGAGTTACGAGGCATCACTAACATTTCCCGCGACTCCCTGATTTCACATCAGGTTCGTTCGCAAACCTTTCACCAAAACAAGGAATCTTCTCCAACCCAGTGGCTCCCCGATTTCGCATCGGGTTCGTCCACGAAATCTCACCCCTCCTACGGCTCCCTGATTTTGCATCAGGTTCGTCCGTATCCTACAGCTCCCTGATTTCGCATCAGGTTCGTCTGTAAGTCTGCCAACCTCCGAACAGCTCCCTGGTTTCGCACCAGGTTCGTCTGTGAATAATCCAACCTCCTAACAGCTCCCTGGTTTCGCATCAGGTTCGTCTGTGAACTTCATCCTAGTGACTCCCCGATTTCGCATCGGGTTCGTTCACGACGTTTCACCCTCCTGCGGCTCTCTGATTTCGCATCAGGTTCGTCCGCGTGTGACTCCATCCTAGAGGCTCCCTGATTTCGCATCAGGTTCGTCCTCGCTTCCGATAACCCTAGCGGCTCTCTGATTTCGCATCAGGTTCGTCCGCACTCTAACTAACAAACTCATAAACCGTATTCCTTGGGAAATACCCTTCTCGCTGGCCTCTCGCGTTGCCGCAGCCCCAGCTCGTAACAATGTATATGTATATGTTTATGTATTTTCGATTGTAAGGGATTTATTGTAAATTATTAATTAATACTAAGACAATTGACATTTTTTCGGTTTCGCAGCGCCAAGTATTTTGAATAAAATATTTATTTGTATTAAAATATTTATTTGTATAAAAATATATCTGCTTAATATTATTTAATACATTTTTTTCTTTGTATAAATAGCCATTGTGATAATTGGCGCAATTTGTGTATATGAGTAATTTTGTAAAGCTATTAATTTACGACAATGTTTTTAAATGGGCATCTTTTTGATGGGTTAATTAAAATGTCCACGATATGGGTAATGGAATATATGAACACAGCATTTTAGCTGTGTATATGTAGTTGTGTCATCTTAAGCGCAGTTGGAAAGCAGCTTTATGTACTTGCAGCTCATTCTGATTTCACATCTTTTTTTTATTTTGTAATTATTATTCTTATCTTTTATTTTTTGTGATTTATTTGATTTCATTTACTTGGCGTAATTTTTTTACTTTTTTGAAGTTTTTGGGGGACTATATTGAGACGTGTGGTTTATTTCTCATACGCGAAGCTGCGCGATTCGCGATCTGTGGTCGCGTATATTTTGTTTAGAAGAAAGTGAAAAGTGTATCTCGAGGCACTCAAGAAGATCGCGCACGGCCGCGTGTCGCTTGCACCTCACCGTGGACAGAGTTGGGCAAAAAATTATTTTAAATAAAAAATTGTGTTCGAATAAAAGGCAGAAAATTTATTCGAAACTCAGCAAATAAAAATTCTCAGAATTATTTATTATTGGAAGCGCCATAAATAAAATTTTCAATCGACGCGAATTTATCCGAAGATCCATAAATAAAATTTTGAATCGACGGGAATTCATCCGAAGCGTATAAATAAAATTTTGAATCGTCAGGAATTCATCCGTAGCTTCGGCCAATTTTCTCACTTTTATTTATGTTTGTAGCGGAGAAGCATAAATAACTCTGGGCGTGGCTTGGAGGCCTTCGGGCCTCAAGCGCCTTTGCTCGAAACCGCCGGGTCCTCGAGGCGAGCGACATTGTATCGTTGACCCGTCTAATCTGCAGCGCAGAGTTGCTCGGTGACGTGTCATCGATTATACAGAAACGGAATTTCTTTATTTTTCATCGTATCAATATGAAAGTGATACCAATGGATTCCTTGCATTCTCCCGATTAAATTGATAAAAAAGTATTTAAAGCGGGCCAGTTTTAACGAAACGGGCTTTCAATCCTGCAAATTAATTTTATGCGTAATATCGTCCCAGATCTTAACACGGTCAGGTACGCGTGTCTACACTTTCAACTGCAATATTGATAATACCGTCGATTCTACGGCCTAGAATATTTGCTCCGTATTGCGATGTTCTTAACCAGAGTTTCGCATCAATAACAACTACTTAGTTACAATTAATGAGCTGTGCATGATTTTAATGACGCATAATTAATTGCATGTTAGAAACTGAATTACTAATTGTAACTAAAAAAATACTTTACGACGTATAACACGAATTTCACGATTTAAGACAGTTCCAATTTCATCGAATGAGATTGGTTGCGTTAATTGCGCGTATGGGGTATGTAGGCAAATAGGCAAAGAGAGGGAGAGGGGGAGAGAGAGAGAGAGAAGGACAAGGAGAATGGGCAAAAGGAATTTACCGATTGTGCCAAGAAGTAATTATATGCAGAGTACCACGAGTTTCACTATACATCTTTAATATTTTTCTTCAACCATTGTACATAGAGAAAGATGACAACAGACGATTCGTACATTCCTTTCCGTTAATATTAGGATTATTAGGTCGGTGCAGACGTTCGTTTGCTTTATTGATACAAAGTGTTTACTAATAATATAAATATATTTCATACTTTTGAAACGAAAACATTTTCCTTGAATATTTATAATTTTTGTCACTTGTTTGGTAAAAGTTCAACTAGATGAACTTGTAAATTTGCCAATTATAACAAACCCTGTTTTGGAAACACATTCATTCCTTTATGTTTGTGTTTAAATGCGGTACGTCAACGTTATGTATTGGTGAGCAATTTTGTGGACAGCACTTCCAATACATTTAAAATTATTTTAACATCAGATACTTCAAATGATACATTCTGTTATTGTTTTTCAATTCGCCTTTTTATGTAGTATAAACACATACGAAGAAAAATATACAGTGCTATTTGAAAAACACAAAATATATACTTCTAATTTCTTATGCAACACACATGATTTCAAAATTTTGCTTATGTGAATAAGTACTTCATGTTACGTATAGACACTGAATGCAAGTGTCGCGCACGCGAAGACGTGGCGTGGCTACATTTTTCCCAGGTAAACCTTAATCATGCATATCCCCAACAGTTTAGGCCCAAAGACTCAATTTCGAAAAGAATGTGGGTTAGTCTGTTGCTTGCTCTCACTGCCGCAATTAACGATATTACGCATAAAATTAATTTACAGGATCGAAAGCCCGTTTCGTTAAAACTGGCCCGATTTAAATATTTTTTTTATCAATTTAATCGGGAGAATGCAAGGAATCCATTGGTGTCACTTTCATATTGATACGATGAAAAATAAAGAAATTCCGTTTCTGTATAATCGATGACACGTCGTCGAGCAACTCTGCGCTGCAGATTAGACGGGTCAACGATACAATGTCGCTTGCCTCGAGGACCCGGCGGTTTCGAGCAAAGGCGCTTGAGGCCCGAGGGCTTCCAAGCCACGCCCAGAGTTATTTATGCTTCTCCGCTACAAATATAAATGAAAGTGAGAAAATTGGCCGAAGTTACGGATGAATTCCTGTCGATTCAAAATTTTATTTATGCGCTTCGGATGAATTCCCGTCGATTCAAAATTTTATTTAAGGTTCTTCGGATAAATTCCCGTCGATGCAAAATTTTATTTATGGCGCTTTAAATAATAAATAATTCTAGGTGATTTTTATTTATGACATATACAGATAAAGTCTCTTTTATTTAAAATGTTATTTAGATAATTTTTTTTTAAATAATGCCCATCTCTGACCGTGGATCACAGCGTTTCAAGAGCGAGAGAGAAAGACACACATTCGTTTTCTCTCTCGTCTTCCCGACGTTGTCCGAAGCGCCGAGCTCACGGACACGCAGCTTCGGCGTAGTGTGCATGCGAGGTGGGGGAAATTCTCGAGGGAACCCGTCCCGAATCTGGCATCACTGAATACGGTCAGTGATGCCAGAGTCGTGGAACGCGGGACAAACGTCTTACCCCCACTATGACCTACCGTCGTCTCCCACTGCGGCCTACTGTCGTTCCCCACTTTCTTCCCATCGCACTACACACAAGCATATCCCTACTCCTGTGCGTGTGCTCGGCTGCCGACAGGCAATGCACACGGACAGGAGTAGGGATATGTTGTGTGCAGTGTGATGGGAAGAAAGTGGGGGACGCCGGCAGGGCATAGTGGGAGACGACGGTAGGTCATAGTGGGGTAAGGCGTTTGTCCCGCGTTCCAGGATTCTGGCATCACAGAATACGGTACAGATACCAGGATGAACAAAGACCGTCGCGTCGACTTAACAGTACTATTAGCGCGCGGAAATAAGGCTCCTGGCAGGCGGTGCGGTCCGCCGCTATGACGATTGGTTTTTGTCACCGATTGGTGCACACTCATAAAGATAGAGCACATGTATTTTTGTTGTTGGTGGCATCAGCCACATCTACTTACTTCAATGTACACAGACGGAGATTCAGGCGGAGCTAGCGGCGGACCGCACCGCCTGCCAGGAGCCTTCTTTCCGCGCGCTAATAGTATTTGAATGCACCTACTAACACATGCCTGCCTACGCATCTACGAGCTTGTACAACCGTTCCTCCCAACTCCGCTGTAACGATAGCTGACGTCACTGTCCGGAGCTTTGCCCACAGCGTTTACCACGGGCAGTGGCGAGCGCCCTTGCCCGCGAAACCATAGCCTGAACGGCACTGTCCTATAGGTATAATGCAGTGATTCGCAACCTTTTTTCACCCTCGGCACACCTAAGCCCTTCCCAGAATTTCGCAGTATAGCACAAGCAAAAAATATAGAAAACATGTGCAAGTTACAAAGTGTATGTACAAAAATTACATTTATTTATTTATTGTCTTTTATTTGATAAATTTAACATCGCAACTAAGGAACTAATGACAATTTTTATACTTATATAACTAATATTAACTATATTAACTTGTAACTATAACTAATGTTGTATCTCTGGGTGAAGGGTTTAGAATGAATCACACGCACCCAGCTCGTAGCCTAAATAGTGAATTTAATAAACTCGATGTGGTCTCGTCTGTAGCGTACCATTGACTGACGTTCGGCCGGTGTCTCGCTCGACGCGTGCATACATATATATAATCGATCCGCTCGCCGGGTACACTACAACTAATCTTAACTTTTGACTGTAACTAATGTGATACCTGTGCTTCTTTTATATGAACACAATAGTTTTATATTCGGCTCGATATTTGAGAGAATAACTCGAAGTTCTTGGTCAAGACCCTTCGAGCACGACCGCTTACCATTTTTTAGTAAAATTAGAATTGAAAAACTTTGTTAAAAAAATTAACGCGGCACACGGGTTGTGGAGCACTGGTATAATGATTACATTTTTATCAAACAATAAGTTACTTGTGTAAATGTACAAATATAAGGTGATTCTAAGTTAATTTTTCGAAACTCGTTAAAAATCACCTCGTCGTAACAATTTAAATACAGTATTTACAATCAAGTTGCCTTATTGTTGATTTTTCATCTATGATTTTCTGCCACGAACGATGACTAATTCTACCAACCACATTATAACTGTAAGAGCAGTTACGCAATTTATCATAATTATACAGGGTGTATAATTTCCAACGCTGTCGCGCATTACACCTGCAACAGACGTAAATAAAGAAAAATTGGACGTTGCTGGATTAACGAAACACAAGCGAATTATGTATGATCGTTTATTTTCAGAGTGAATGTGCATAATGTTGATATAGTTAAATCAATAATGTGAATTTATAACGGATTGAAATGGTTCCGATAATAACTGTTTCCAACTGTTATATGTATATCGGTTCTGATTGAGACAGTTATGAAGAACCGATATTCTGAATAACTGTTATAAGGAACCGATATTCTGAATAACTGTTATAAGGAACCGAAATTTCTGACTATATCGATTTCAGTTACGGTTCTACAGATGTCGGTTTCATAACAGTAATGTATCTATGTATCGGTTCCGAGAGTTTACTGTATAATCGATATATAACCGTTATGAAACCGATATAATATCGGTTCTGTAGAACCGTAACCGAAATCGGTAAAGTCGAAATTTTGGTTCCTTATAAGAGTTATTCAGAATATCGGTTTTTCAGAACTCTTTCAGTCAGAACCGATATATGCATAACAGTTTGAAACAGTTATTTTCGGAACCGTTTCAACGTCTAAATTATCATAACAGTTTTTAACCCCTGAGTTATAATGTCACATTTAGTTACCATTTGGATTTCTTAAAATATTACAGAGGTAATTATAGATTTCGTTATTACTAATTAAATGTCGTTACGAGCTAGGATCGTAGCGACGCGAAAGGCCAGCGGGAAGGCTATTTCCCAAGGAATATGGTTTATCAGCTTGTTAATTAGGAGTGCCGATGAATCTGATGCGTAATCAGGGAACCGCTAGGATTATTGTAACGAGGACGAACCTGATCTAAAATCAGGGAGTCTCTAGGATGGAATGGAAGCAGACGCGGATGCGCCTTACTTTAATAATCTAGGAGCCGCAGGAGAGTGAAACTTCGTGAATGAACCCGATGCGTAATCGGGGTGTCACTAGGATGAAATTTGCAGACGTACTCGCCGTATAGTCGAGAAACTGCCAGGAGGTTGGAATATTCACAGACGAAACTGGTAAGGTAAATGTACCAATACCTGGACGCTTAAGGGGCTTAAGGAATAGCGGCAAAGTTTGTCTCCTAATTTAATTTGTAAAACCATCATGAAATAGAAAAATGTTGTTGAAATGTTGAAGATAACACAATATTATACTATCGGGAATTAAAAAAAAAGGTTTATGTATTATAATAGACGTATTTATTAATGAAAATACGAAAACATGCAGATGTTCCAGTAAGCGGACAACCTAAAACTGCATGTCCCAATACCTGAATTATATCGTCCCAGTAAGCGGACAACCTAAAAATCCATGTCCCGATATCTGGTACATTCACGAAATTCTTGTACCAGTAAATACTAAATAATCTTAGATTTCTTTAAAAAAATATTAATTTTTTTGCAAGTTTAACCATCTTAAACTAAATTTAAATCTATTAACTATTATGATAATGTATTATCATAATATATAAATAAGAAATGTAGTCAATATTTTCTTCGTAAATGAGTGGCGTGTCTTAACAGTAGCCATAGAAATTTCTCGAAGTCTGCTATGCGTAAGAAGTGTGTTACAAAATAATTATTTCTATCTAACGATTTTTAATTTTCTATAATAATGATTTTAATTAATATTGCTAAATACTTATGCATTATGGTACTATTTTTTGTTTTTAATTACATTAAAAATTAAGCTTAAAAATAAATAAAATTCGCAATACTGTTCAGGTACTGGGACATGGCCGGGCACTGGTACATTTACCTTAGCAAACCAGGAAGCTGGTAGGAGAGTAGTAGATTTACAGACGAACCTGGTGCGAAATGAGGGAGCTGTTGGCAGGGGCGGATTTGAGATTTTTGGGAGGGGGGGGGGAGCGCAGGGGCGAATCCGAGAATTTCTTGAGAGGCGGGGGGGGGGGGGGGGACGTAGATTTGAGAAATAAACCAGGGACCTTTCCGATATTTTCCTGCTAAATAAAAAAGTGTTTTCTTAGTATCAGTTTATCACATTTTTCCTCATATTGCTAAGTTAAAATAAGTTTTTTTCAATTGGGGGAGGGGCGCCTCCCCCTCTGAATCTGCCACTGGCTATTGGATACTGACGAATCTGATGCAAAATCAAGGAGATGCAGAAGTGTAAAGTTCTGTGGATGAGCCCGATGCGAAAACGGGTAGCCAGTGGGTTGGAGAAATTTCCTTGGGTAGTTGTAAACAGGAAAGAAACTGTTTATTAATAAAATTTCTTAGCTTATTACTTGTTTATTATACTACTGCCACGGAGAAAGATTGCAGAATTTGGAAAGCTGATTTAACGTTACATCCTCTTAATTTACGGTTGTAAGGGAGAGTAGGGGAATTGCGAACGCGGGGTAATAGCGAATTCGAAAATTAATCATGTTAGAAGAGCATGAAAAATTCCTCCTCTTGCCACGAGGCACCTCGTGCCGCGTGTAATGCTAGGTCGTAAGTGCAAAACAGTTGACACGCACGCTGCTCAAAGTAAACACTGTTGCTGATTTTTGTCTATTTTCATATAATTTTTGGACAAATTAAATTAGGCGTAGCTTTTGTATTTATAATTATCTCAATACTAATGTTTAGGATCACAAAAAATACAAATCAAGGATTGATTTAACACCAATGTTTTTTCTATTTGATGTTTCTGACCTAACTTTTTTCTACTGTTTGTGTGGTTCAATCTTGAATGTTCGACATTACCCCGTCTTTCGAACTAAAGAGTATTATTATAATTATCCATTTTGATTTCATTTGTTACGATATGTAGATTCCACGCAATTACAGGCGAAAAACAGAAACGACGTATAGTTTGGAGAGTTTGCAAAAAGCTATGGAAGATATCAGGAAAGTAGATACAGTGAGCCACGAAAGTATTCGAACGCCCTGAAATGAAAAGCTTGAGGCTTAAAAAATACGAGTCCTATTACGAATTATAAAATACTTTTATTTCTATAATAACATATAAGTATCATGATTATACATGTAAAATTTGAAGTGTCTCTGATGACGTTAACAATAGTTATAAAACATTTCTTGGTAACATCGACTAAATGACCTTCACAAAAGTATTCAAACGACGACCCTTGTAACACAAAACAATCCTCGAATATGATAAAATGTAAACATTGGCGTTCTCAGTTGGTTTTTTACACTTCCTACGTTCAGTACTGTGAGTGTTAATAAAATTAAAACAGTTTTGGTAATAATGTGCCCAAAAGAATCAGAAACAAGCATCACTGACAGGAAATTGATCATTAAGTGGCATAATGAAGGCAAGAGCTATGGCGAAATAGCCAGTTTGATAGGGAGAAGTAAATCTACCGTTTACATAGTAAACAAGTTAAAAACCACTGGAATCCTTCGATATAAAGTCCGTTCTGGCCGAACCAGAACGATAAAAAAAAGGGCGGACAATACAATTGTGCGTGAAATCAAGAAGAACCCAAGAATTTCTGGTCCAAAACTTGCAAGACAAGTCGCTGATAGTTTTAAAAAACAAGTTCATGCTGAACTTTTTCGAAGAATTCTTCGTGAAAATAATTTTCATGGTCGGATTCCTCGAAAGAAACCATTCATTAGCAAAGTAAATAAGCAGAAGAGACTAAATTTCGCTAAAAAGTATGTCAACAAGGATAAGGATTCTTGGAAACGTGTTAATTTCCCGGACGAGATCAAATTTAAATTTTTTGGTTCAGATGGATGTCATAAGGTTTGGAGATTAGCAAACAGACAAATGGATCTTAAAAATCTACGCCCAATCGTGAAGCATGGGGGTGGATCCATAATGGTATGGGGGTGTATGGGAGCCAGTGGTGTCGGAAATCTCGCCATTATTGGAGGCATATTAGATAAATATAAATATATGCAAATATTAAAAGATAATTTGATGCAAAGTGCGGAAATATTAGGGCTAGAAGGAAATTTTCATTTTCATTAGGATAATGATCCGAAACATACCGCATATATTGTTAAACACTGGATCATATACAGGGTCATCCGTTAAGACTGCAACCTACGCGCGCGCGAACAGGTAAAATGGCAACACCGCCTCAAGGACACATTCCACTACAACCATGCGCCAATACTTCCGCCATCTATGAGCCAATGATGAAAGTATACGGTCCTTTAGGTGCCAGTGGAGAGCGCAGGGTGCTTTTGGCTTTCACCAGAGAATATTACATTTGACGTAGCAGACGGGTAAGAAAACGGTAGCCATTTTAAGATTGCGACCGCACCGATCCCGTTATCTACGTATGCAATGGTCCAGCAGCGGTATTAGACTACGCTGACGCGTTAGTGGCCCGGGTTGAAGAATTTGAAGCATGTTTTGCATAACTTTTGAACTTCAAAAGATATCGGAATGCAATTTTCGCCATAAAATGGGGACAAATTATCCCCTTCCAATGGTGGAAAATTACCAAATTTTACATTTACTTAATTTTTCTTTTTCTCAATTTTTTAACCACAATTGCTGCAAAAAGCTTTTGCAAACTGTTTATTTAAATACTTTATATAATGCTCTTTTTAAAATTCATGGCGCCAATAAACAATAGGCTAGTTGTCCCTGTATCATTACTTTCACAAATTGAGGAATTAAATTTTTATTCAATTATGTATTAGTTCTGCAGCCTCAGAATCTAATGCTCTGGTTTCCTTTTTTGTGATTTTATCCTTAATGCAGTACATGCACAGATCGGAAGTAAGGGGCAACTAATGGGATGTGTCGCTGTTTCTAGCAGTCTTTGAATTTTTTCTACAATTTTTTTATCTGAATGTTTTAATCCTTTAACTATTACACGCCACGCCTGTAGTGGCTTCCGTTTATGTCATATTTTCGAGTGGTAGGTAATTCCGGGAGACGCGGCCGAGCTGGAGAGTTGGTTGAAACAGTTGATTTCTAGAGAATTAATTGTTCTGAACCTTAACACATTTTTACATATACACAGATGTAGAGTCTGAATATAGCAACTCGACCAACTCTCCAGCCCGGCCGCGTCTCCCGGAATTACCCTACATGAAAATTGGGTGACTTACGTTAATACCATCTTTTGAAACGATACGCCACTATTGTGGCTTTCACACGCAGGTGACGAAAAATCAAGCCAACCCTGTCGTAGCCAAAATTTTTGAAATTGAGACGGGTACGAGACCAGTCGACACATTGTTTTCTAACCACGTTACAGCAATTTGGGGTGCAAGTGGTAAACCGATCATAAAAGCGGAGCGCACGGCTCGCTTACCTGAATCTGGGAATTCTGAATAGCTCTTTGCGACGTTAATTTGAAAGAGACCATCCTAAAATTCTTGTAGCTCGGGTATCGTTGCGATCCAGCGCTCGCTGACAGCTCTGAACGCCGGCGCCGCGCGCCGGGCCAGTGCAAGAAGTGGTTTCGATTTGTCTTACAGGCCTGTCGTTATATTTTCCTTAAATCGATTCCGCCCTTATCGTTGATTTCGACCTATTGTTCACCCACACTACTTTTCTATAGGTATTAGCGGTTTACTTGCCCGCTTCTTTGCGCGTTAGAATGTGATCTGAAAACAATCGCACGGAACCGTCTTCCGTGTAGACCTCCTCGCGCCTCAGTTGTAATATTTATTTCATATTTATTTATTGTGGCTTTCACACGCAGGTGGCGAAAAATCAAGCCCACCCTGTCGTAGCCAAAATTTTTGAAACTGAGACTGGTACGAGACCAGTCAACACATTGTTTTCTAACTTCGTTACAGTAATGGGGGGTGCGAGTGGTAAACCGGCCATAAAGCGGAGCGCGTGGCTTGATCACTTGAGACGGGGACTTCCGATTCACTAATAGCTGTTTGCGAAGTTAATTTTAAAGAGGCCATCCTAGAATTCACCTTATTTTCTAGGTAGCGTTTCTAGGAATTGTTTCTGTTTATATATGTATGAAAAATGCATACGACTAATATCATACAACAATAAGCTGCAGCTTCAACTGTTATTCGAATGAGGTAGTTCTGGGCTATTATTCAGGCTATTATTTTTTTCGGATAAAATCATAAAATATAACAAGAACATGAAGAAAGTATTTGAACAAAAACGGTGGCTATGTGGCAAATCGTGTGGCTCACATGTTAAAATTTTTCCCCAAAACAATTATGCAAGAATCAGTTCCTACTTCGTCCCTCTATCCAAGTTATTATTATTTGATGACGTTCGCGCTGGAACGACACCCCACGATCGGTGACGCGACGCGTTCCGAACGTGGCCGAACACCGAGCGCGAACGAACCAGGCAACGGGTGTCTGCTCGCTACGAGGCCCGATTGTGACCCAAGTTCGACTTTCAAACGGAGACACACTTTTCGAAGCCACTTCTCGCACCGGCCCGGCGTTCAGAGCTACCAGCGAGCGCTGGATAGCAGCGATGCCCGAGCTACGAGAATTTTAGGATGGTCTCTTTCAAATTAACGTCGCAAAGAGCTGTTCAGAATTCCCCGGCTCAGGTAAGCGAGTCGTGCGCTCCGCTATTATGATCGGTTTACCACTCGCCCCCCAGATTGCTGTAACGTGGTTAGAAAACAATGTGTCGACTGGTCTCATACCCGTCTCAATTTAAAAAATTTTGGCTACGACAGGGTCGGCTTGATTTTTCGCCACCTGCGTGTGAAAGCCACAATAGTGGCGTATCGTTTCAAAGGATGATATTAACGTAAGTCACCCCATTTTCATGTACCACTCGAAAATATGGCATAAACGGAAGCCACTACAGGCGTGGCGTGTAATAGCTAAAGGGTTAAAACATTCAGATAAAAAAATTGTAGAAAAAATTCAAAGACTGCTAGAAACAACGACACATCCAATTAGTTACCCCTTACTGCCGATCTGTGCGTGCACTACATTAAGGATACAATCACAAAAAAGAAAACCAGAGCATTAGATTCTGAGGCTGCAGAACTAATACATAATTGAATAAAAATTTAATTCCTCAATTTGTGAAAGTAATGATACACGGACAACTAGCCTATTGTTTATTGACGCCATGAATTTTAAAAGGAGCATTATATAAAGTATTTAAATAAACAGTTTGCAAAAGCTTTTCGCAGCAATTGTGGTTAAAAAATTGAAAAAAAGAAAAATTAAGTAAATGTAAAATTTGGTAATTTTCCACCATTCGAAGCGGATAATTTGTCCCCATTTTATGGCGAAAATTGCATTCCGATATCTTTTGAAGTTCAAAAGTTATGCGAAAAATGCTCCAAATTCTTCAACCCGGGCCACTAACGCGTCAGCGTAGTCTAATACCGCTGCTGGACCATTGCATACGTAGATAACGGGATCGGCGCGGTCGCAGTCTTAAAATGGCTACCGTTTTCTTACCCGTCTGCTACGTCAAATGTAATATTCTCTGGCGAAAGCCAAAAGCACCCTGCCCTCTCCACTGTCACCTAAAGGACCGTATACTTTCATCATTGGCTCATAGATGGCGGAAGTATCAGCGCATGGTTGTAGTGGAATATGTCCGTGAGGCGGTGTTGCCATTTTACCTGTTCGCGCGCGTGTAGGTTGCAGTCTTAACGGATGACCGTGTACAACGTTCCCCACATTTTAGAAACAACCCCACAAAGTCCGGACATCAACTCCATAGAACATTTATGGGCAGAAATTGGCAGACAACTTAGTAAATATAATATTAGTTCAAAGGAAGCATTAAAAACCAAAATTTTTTTAATTTGCAGTAATATAAAAGAAGATAGTACTGAAAATTTGGTTGACAGTATGCAACGACGTTTAGAAGCTGTGATAAGTGCTGGTGGTGGTCCGACAAAATATTAAAACACTACATTTATTTAAAAAATGTATTTTGAATTTAGTCGTTCGAATACTTTTGTGACGGCCATTTAGTCGATGTTACCAAGAAATGTTTTATAACTATTGTTGACGTCATCAGAGACACTTCAAATTTTACATGTATAATTATGATACTTATATGTTATTATAGAAATAAAAGTATTTTATAATTCGTAATAGGGCTCGTATTTTTTAACCCTCAAACTTTTCATTTCAGGGCGTTCGAATACTTTCGTGCCTCACTGTATATAAGAGGTGTTGTGAAGAGAAAGTGTGAGGCGTCAAACCATCGAGGCCAGAACGGGCCATCGGCGTATTGTAATGTTTAGGTGAGAGGATACGCGTCTGTTTTTCGCCAGATCAAGCGTAGGGCTGTTGTCTAGCAATTAATTATCGAGGTTCGAGTCATCGCCTGAGCCAGAACCGAGGTCCCAAGAGTTAAGGTTTCCACTCGGGTGGCCTCGCGTCGAGTTGTTTAGACTGTCGCCAATGCAACATCTTGACACCATTAATTAGATACTGATGTTTCAGGAACTCTTTTCCGGAGCAGTTCCGAGATTTGGAACGTTCCCTTTCTCCCGCCTCACAACCATCCTCTATAGTGACACGCCTCCACCAATAGTTTAGTTTTGTTATCATTGTAGCCTTGCGACTCTACCCCTGGAGGGGATGCTGGAGTCATTGGTCGCGAGCGAAGGTGCCGTCGAGGGCAGAAGCAAATTAGAGTCACACTAAGATCCATCGAGCTCTGCTTCCGAGCAGAAGACTTGTAGTAACACTTGTACGTCGTAAAGATATGTGAACATCGCCGATCATAATACTGTTACTGTGTTTCTTATTCCAAATATAGACTAAGTATTGTGTTTAAATTGTGTGCGGTGTTTTCCTCAATCACCCCAATCACTTGCTTCTCATTTTGGAACATCAGTTTCAAATTTTTGGGCTCTTGCACGATATCGTAGTGCAGGAGAAGTGGTCAGAGAATCGTGAAGATTTACAACCTTCAGAGAAAGCGACGCTCTGCCACAACAAGAGGCATTCTATATCAACGCAGGGCGAGGGGTGAAGCGGGGTAGGAAGTACCGCACTGGGGCGAGGGGGAGGCGGGTGGAGGGAACGCGACCCGTCGAAGTGGGGAGGGGGTGCAGCCGATGACTCATCAACTTATCGGAACATTCTTATCGCCCCAAGGTCAGATCGCGTTACACACACACACACCGCCGATGACTCATCCTCTCGGCCCGTGGTCAAAACATGCGGAGGTATGATGCAATTCGAAACCTGGGCTCCATATCAAAACGACACAGTACAAAATGACACATGCAATTTAGGACACATCAGAATAGTGCACAGAAGATAGTGCACATACAATTTAGAACACATGCGATTTATAATGCACATACAATTTAAAACACATGCAATTTAGGACACATACAATTTAGGACACATGCGATTTAGGATACTTACAATTTAGGACACATGCGATTTAGGACACATGCAGTTTAACGTACAGTTTTTTTAGTGCACACCAGGATAGCGCACAGCAAGATTTTACACACAAGATAGTACATAGAAAATAGTGCACATACAATTTAGAACACATGCGATTTATAGTGCACATACAATTTAGGACAAGTTTTCACACACAAGATAGTACATATATCATAGTGCACATACAATTTAGAACACATGCAGTTTAACGCACTTTTTTTTAGTACACATCAGGATACCGCACAGCGTGGTTTCACACAGAAGATATGCACATACCTACAATTTAGAACACATGCAGTTTTACGCACATTTTTTTAGTGCACATCAGGATAGCGCACAGCAAGATTATACGCACAACCATCTTCTCGTTGTCGTCGACTGTTTCACAGTCGATGGTATTAATATTGGTTGGGGCTAGATTAGGGCGGTGTCGCGCGCATGTGTTCTAAATTGTATGTGCACTATTTTCTGTGTACTATCTTGTGTGTAAAATCTTGCTGTGCGCTATCCTGATGTGCACTAAAAAAACTGTGCGTTAAACTGAATGTGTCCTAAATTGTAAGTATCCTAAATCGCATGTGTCCTAAATTGTATGTGTCCTAAATTGCATGTGTTCTAAATTGTATGTGCATTATAAATCGCATGTGTTCTAAATTGTATGTGCACTATCTTCTGTGCACTATTCTGATGTGTCTTAAATTACATGTGTCCTTTTGTACTGTGTCGTTTTGATATAGAGCCGAAACCTGCATGGTTATCGCGTGATAACCGCACCAAAACGCACATAATGATCGAAGGTCGACTTCCGAGAATCATTAGGTATGACGCGTAGAAGATGCAAGTCGAAATCTGCATGGCTATCACGCCAAAAACATATAACGATCGAAGGTCCTCTTCCGAGAATAATGAGGTATGATGCGTAGAAGATGCAAGTCGAAACCTGCGTGACCATCGCGTGAACACCATACCAAAAACATATAGCTGTAACGATGGAAGGTCCACTTCCGAGAATAATGCGCAGTATTTTCGCGCATTCTCGGAACTGCGAAAATTCGAAGCGAACTGGCGCGTTTCTATCGCCCGAAGGCCAGATCGCGCCCCGATAGCAGCGACGTTCGAACAAGGTGTGCGAGAGAGAGAGGTACGATAATTACGTATATCTCTCTGTCTCTATTACTCTATCGGTCGGTGGTAAAAAAACATACGGAGGTATTATGCGTAGAAGATGCAAGTGGAAAACCTGCGCGATAACCGCGCCAAAAACACATAACGATGGAAGCACGCTATCTCTGAACCGCGAAAATTCGAAGCCGAAATGTATGCGATAATGATTGAAAGTAAAATTTCGAGAATAATACGCATATGCTCCAGCGATCACGTATCATCCGAATATTATGTGTACAAGATTAAAGCGATGTAATCTAATACCTTTGTCGGCATTCCATTGGACGAGAGATGAATTCAGCATGATAATTAGGATTATCAAAAACATATTCGGTGCGAGAGATGTGATACTGCGTGAAGGTTTGATTCTGAGAAATATAGATGTTTCGACATTACGTAGGACATGTGATTAATGGGTACATGTGTACAGTTATAGTGCAGGAGACTAAATACCCCGGTTTTTTGCGGAACATCACCGTTTCTTTTCCGGCGGTCGCTCACGAAAATGTTACCCACCCTATATAAGGGAAAATGGAAACGAGAAGAGTCAAATTAAATATAATAATAGATACTAAGGATATTGTACTTGATTGCGAGCGTCGTTCATACGATCTGTTAATTATTAATACACAATTTTAATAAGTAGTTTATTCGCTACATTTGTACAAGTTGTTTTTGTTAACTATGTACTAAAATGAATAAAATAAAAAAAAAAGTGCAGGAGACTATACAATATATGTTATTCGAAATGCGTAAGAAGAGGTATAGATGTTTCGAGATCATGACATACCTAGTGTAAGAAATGAAGATCGAAAGAACACTACATAGTTTTTGGAATAAGTGATATCCTCTGCGGACAGGAAAGGATCGTGTAAGGTATCAGACAATACAGGTATTCGTGTTGAAAAGTGTAATTTATTGGTAAAGCGTATAGACATGTGTACATTATTGTGATACGTTGCGAGCATCGTCTATCATCGAATCCATGCCTAACGCTAATAATTCACAATCTAACAAAGAATGCGGTTCGAAGTATTCGCTTTCCGAAATAAGTTTTTCATAGTCCGTGGTCGATGTCGTAGCGGTGCATATAATGGCGACAAAGGACGCGTATTTGCTGCTTACGGAGTTCAGAATTTCTGACAACCACGAGAACGTATGATCGATGCAGCGATCGTATTTGAACATTTGGTGTATCATAGCTTCGGCCATGTATATGATGGAACTACCATCCGATATTTTGGCAATTCGTTGACTGTTGATTCGTGTGAAGTTGATGCGTAAATGATCAACGATGATAGGGTCTTGATGCGATGGAGTTGTGTCGTTACGGAAACGTTGAAGTACCTCAGGTTCTTGCTGCAGCAGAAGTTTCCACGTAGACATGAGGAAACACAGTTCGTTGAATTTGCTATCGACTATCGCGATTTCAACGCAACACGAATCCCGTTTAATGCAAATTCCAATTGCGATGCGTTTGTATGTGGTCAAGGTCAATGGGTAATCACGTCCCATGATTTGTATGTTAGATTTCTTAGGCGATGTTGCAGATTTATCGCCGTAAGAAACACGCACAGAGTTAATGCTTCGATCGGTTTCGTGTAAATCAGAAAGTATACAGACGTATATGTACCTTATATTTGGATGACGCTGTTTAGTAGGAAAATCCGTATCGTTGCAGCGGTTGAGGTGGTTTTCGAACATATAGGAAGCGTCGTTGAAATGTCGGTTAAACATTTTGAATACGTACTGCAGCTAAGTCTACTGAACGGTTGCGGATACTAACTGTGTAGGCACGAACGTACGCGATGTGATGTGGTCTGCAAGACCGATCGGTGCCTCTTTTATAGTGACTTGCAATCACATGTGCAAAAGTATAGTTTGTTTATAATTTTCGCATAAAAATATACCGTGGGAACTCATCTGAGATAGTGAGGCATGCGTATGCGTGTGCAAGCATCCATGAAGGAGGTTGAGAAGGAGAAGAAGGAATAGAATGGTAAGAAGCATGAGAAGAACGGAGTCAGTATAGTGAACAAGGATCACGATATCTGAATGGGCAATGGTGATAACGATTCGGCAGCCCCTACTGTGCGATGGATATCTCCACCATGCATCGTGCTTATCGCAGTCTTTAAGAAATGTTGAAACGCCACTGCGAGGGATCATTACGCGTTTCAATCAGGATGTGGTGCGACGACAGCAACGAGATGAAGGAGTATTTGGTAAATGATATTTGTACGTAACGACTACGAAGTCTTTTCATAAAAAGCACATGTGTCCTATAGGTGCTCATATGTTTCAGCGAACGGAGTATCCATACACGAAGGGATACTACAGCATTAAATGTAGAAAATTAATGCATGGCTTCAGGCAGTTTTGGCGCGAGGTTCGAGACGATTTAGACCGTTGGGCGTTCAACGACGACAACGAAGATCCGAATTTTTGGGGGCTACGACGATTGTTCGAGCCGTAAATGTACGTATATGTGTTCAAAAGATTTATTCGATATAATCCAATCACGATGTGATGCACGTACACAATGATTAGAATATACTGTATGTGCATGACTTTGCGTGTCGTAGAGAGTATTAACTCGCAACCGAGACAGTTGTCACATCAGAGGTATCTTCCGATGCAGTCGTCGTCGCCGATACAGTTACCGACACAACCATCGTTATCGACGTCGAGACAGTCATCGTTACCGTCTTCGAGATAGTCACCGTTACCGTCATCGTCATTGACATTGTCGAGACGGTGATCGTTGTCATCGACAAGGCAGCCTATAGGACACATGTGCTTTTTATGAAAAGACTTCGTAGTCGTTACGTACAAATATCATTTACCAAATACTCCTTCATCTCGTTGCTGTCGTCGCACCACATCCTGATTGAAACGCGTAATGATCCCTCGCAGTGGCGTTTCAACATTTCTTAAAGACTGCGATAAGCACGATGCATGGTGGAGATATCCATCGCACAGTAGGGGCTGCCGAATCGTTATCACCATTGCCCATTCAGATATCGTGATCCTTGTTCACTATACTGACTCCGTTCTTCTCATGCTTCTTACCATTCTATTCCTTCTTCTCCTTCTCAACCTCCTTCATGGATGCTTGCACACGCATACGCATGCCTCACTATCTCAGATGAGTTCCCACGGTATATTTTTATGCGAAAATTATAAACAAACTATACTTTTGCACATGTGATTGCAAGTCACTATAAAAGAGGCACCGATCGGTCTTGCAGACCACATCACATCGCGTACGTTCGTGCCTACACAGTTAGTATCCGCAACCGTTCAGTAGACTTAGCTGCAGTACGTATTCAAAATGTTTAACCGACATTTCAACGACGCTTCCTATATGTTCGAAAACCACTTCAACCGTTGCAACGATACGGATTTTCCTACTAAACAGTGTCATCCAAATATAAGGTACATATACGTCTGTATACTTTCTGATTTACACGAAACCGATCGAAGCATTAACTCTGTGCGTGTTTCTTACGGCGATAAATCTGCAACATCGCCTAAGAAATCTAACATACAAATCATGGGACGTTATTACCCATTGACCTTGACCACATACAAACGCATCGCAATTGGAATTTGCATTAAACGGGATTCGTGTTGCGTTGAAATCGCGATAGTCGATAGCAAATTCAACGAACTGTGTTTCCTCATGTCTACGTGGAAACTTCTGCTGCAGCAAGAACCTGAGGTACTTCAACGTTTCCGTAACGACACAACTCCATCGCATCAAGACCCTATCATCGTTGATCATTTACGCATCAACTTCACACGAATCAACAGTCAACGAATTGCCAAAATATCGGATGGTAGTTCCATCATATACATGGCCGAAGCTATGATTCATCAAATGTTCAAATACGATCGCTGCATCGATCATACGTTCTCGTGGTTGTCAGAAATTCTGAACTCCGTAAGCAGCAAATACGCGTCCTTTGTCGCCATTATATGCACCGCTACGACATCGACCACGGACTATGAAAAACTTATTTCGGAAAGCGAATACTTCGAACCGCATTCTTTGTTAGATTGTGAATTATTAGCGTTAGGCATGGATTCGATGATAGACGATGCTCGCAACGTATCACAATAATGTACACATGTCTATACGCTTTACCAATAAATAATACTTTTCAACACGAATACCTGTATTGTCTGATACCTTACACGATCCTTTCCTATCCGCAGAGGATATCACTTATTCCAAAAACTATGTAGTGTTCTTTCGATCTTCATTTCTTACACTAGGTATGTTATGATCTCGAAACATCTATACCTCTTCTTACGCATTTCGAATAACATATGTTGTATAGTCTCCTGCACTATAACTGTACACATGTACCCATAAATCACATGTCCTACGTAATGTCGAAACATCTATATTTCTCAGAATCAAACCTTCACGCAGTATCACATCTCTCGCACCGAATATGTTTTTGATAATCCTAATTATCATGCTGAATTCATCTCTCGTCCAATGGAATGCCGACAAAAGTATTAGATTACATCGCTTTAATCTTGTACACATAATATTCGGATGATACGTGATCGCTGGAGCATATGCGTATTATTCTCGAAATTTTACTTTCAATCATTATCGCATACATTTCGGCTTCGAATTTTCGCGGTTCAGAGAATGCGCGAAAATACTGCGCATTATTCTCGGAAGTGGACCATCCATCGTTACAGCTATATGTTTTTGGTATGGTGTTCACGCGATGGTCACGCAGGTTTCGACTTGTATCTTCTACGCATCATACCTCATTATTCTCGGAAGAGGACCTTCGATCGTTATATGTTTTTGGCGTGATAGCCATGCAGATTTCGACTTGCATCTTCTACGCGTCATACCTAATTATTCTCGGAAGTCGACCTTCGATCATTATGTGCGTTTTGGTGCGGTTATCACGCGATAACCATGCAGGTTTCGACTTGCATCATACCTCCGCATGTTTTGACCACGGGCCGAGAGGATGAGTCATCGGCGGTGTGTGTGTGTGTAACGCGATCTGACCTTGGGGCGATAAGAATGTTCCGATAACGTGATGAGTCATCGGCTGCACCCCCTCCCCACTTCGACGGGTCGCGTTCCCCCCACCCGTCTCCCCCTCGCCGCAGTGCGGTACTCCCCGCCCCGCTTCATCCCCTCGCCCTGCGTTGATATAGAATGCCCCTTATATATCTACTCAGGAACAACAAACTAACTTTTGGCAAAGCAGCAGCAGTTCATTCAGTTCCTAAAACGACAATATTTGATCATATGAAAAAATCCATTATAAGACAACCCAAATGTGGTAGAAAAACACTATTCAGAGAACATCAAGGAATGGAATTAGAGGAGTATATTTTGAAATGTATCAAGTTGTTTTATGGGTGACTATTAAAATGTTGCGAAAAATTGCATTCCAATTTGCGGAACAAAATAAATTGGCACAGGAAAAAATGCAGTGATGGACAGATAGTGTCAGCTTTTGAAGGTCCAACAGATGCGCTGCGCCTCACAATTTCCTCTATAGCAGCTATTCAAGCTTTAGCAAGATGGAGTGAGTTTTTCATAGCCTCCAAGTGAACCACCGTGCAGGCCATAGGGGGCGGAATGATCGAGGGAAGGTGAAGACCACGCTTGACCGTTTGCTGGACACCGTAAGGAATTTTTGTTTACGAACGGCTTTCAGGTTACGAATTAAAAGACATTCGCTATCGACACCACCGTTCGAAATGCAGTGATGGACAGAGTACATCTAGAGGCAATTTATGTGATTTTTGTAAAAAAAATAAGTCGTGTTCGTGGTTGCCCCACTCTCTGTTCGTAATTACCTGCCACTAGATGGGAAATCACAAACAGGAACAGTCTTGTTTTTTATTCAAAACTGATTTTATTTTAAAATTTTATTAAAGTTGATTACAGAAGTATATAAAC
Source organism: Andrena camellia (assembly GCA_029448645.1). Taxonomy (NCBI): domain Eukaryota; kingdom Metazoa; phylum Arthropoda; class Insecta; order Hymenoptera; family Andrenidae; genus Andrena; species Andrena camellia. Next base: position 17,281,674 of record CM055681.1, read on the forward strand.
ACATAATATGTTTTTGAATATAAGCAATAAAGACATTATTACCTTTCTAATATTTTGTTTTATTCAACTTTTTCCTTAGGTGTTCGTAATTCCCCTACTCTCCCTTACGTCCTGGATCCTTGAGATGGAGCAAAAAATCTGTTCACCAGATTCGTGCGGTTAGGACCGAACACCAGATAGAAAAATGGGTTTCAACGATTTACTCAATTTTATCAATGAATAACTATTCTGTATATTGAAAAGACAGTCTTTCGAGTTCAAGTGTATATAATGTCGCGGCGAAGAATTAAAAAGGTTAACCAATTATTGCACGGTGTTGACCAACCGACGATGCGAAGTGTAAAAGTATTTTGACGAAATTGTCAAATAGAAGTTTAACCGAACTCGCAGATTCTGTAGGGTTAATTGAAGGGTCGGATGCAATAAGGCGACTACGCTCGAAAAGGGAAATATTATTGTCCAAACGCTAAAAATGATTGGAAAATTAAATGTTGTTAAACTGTATTTTAAAAAATATAGTGTTGTAAAGTTCGTCACGACACACTTTTTTCTATTTACAGTTTGTTAATCCAATCATTACTATTCGAGCTAAAAATTATAAACAAAAACTTTATCATCGTTCAAAATCATTATTTCTTTAAACATAAATTCCAATAACATGAGTAAATATTAACGGATCGTTATGAAACTTAAATCAAAACTTCAGAAAACTCTAGCGAAGCCGTAAAATGTATGCACAAAACCCTTACGTTAAAAAATGTAATAATATTTAATTAAAAGATAATACTGGACATAACCCATGTTTTCAACGCTCGCCGTTAAAAAGTATTGAGGCGACAAAATTTTTCCCTAATATACAAGGGAGATTTTTACCACTTCGCCAATTTTCACCAAACTCGCGTTGACTGTTGGTGGCGCGCGGGATTTATATATATCGTCATATCTTCTACAATTATTTATTAATCTGTGTGAAAATTGGTGAAAATCTTCCTTATATAATAGGGAAAAACTTTGTCGCTGCAAGTTATATGTACCTCAAAATTACCTCGATACTTTTTAACGGCCAGCGTTGAAAACATGGGTTATGTCCAGTAATACCTTTTAATTACATATTACTACATTTTTTAACGTAAGGGTTTTGTGCATACATTTTACGGCTTCGCTAGAGTTTTCTGAAGTTTTGATTTAAGTTTCTCCAGTTATCGCAATTTATGTTTAAAGAAATATTGGCTTTGGATGATGAAACATTTTTTGTTTATAATTTTTAGCTCGAATAGTAATAATTGGATAAACAAACTGCAAATAGAAAAAATGTGTGTCGTGGCGAGCTTTGCAACACTATATTTTTTAAAATACAGTTTAACAACATTTAATTTTCCAATCTTTTTACCGTTTGGACAATAATTTTTCCCACTTTTAAGCGCTAGTCCCCTTATTCATTATTGCATTTGACCCTTCAACTTTAGATTCAAAAAGGAACCCGAGCCCGATCGCAGTGGATACAACAAACTCTTAACGAATCTGATACAACAAATCTGATAATTTTCTTAATTCTTAATGCTATGCTAATTTGACAAATTTTGTCAATTTACCTTATTTGACAAATTTCCAGAAACTTGTGCGAAACAAGATGCTTCTCTGTCTATCTAACTTTCTCCGGACAAACTCCGAGCCTGCGAATCCCCTTCATTTCTATCCAAGCCCGTGCATCCCCTTCATTTCTATAAGGTCTACATAAATAGTCTATTAAAAAAATTTGGCGACTTACCTTGTTAATTCAGACAATAATTCAGTGCCCTATATGGTGTAAAAACTCATGACATTTAAAAAATGTTGACAAGTTTCCTTATGTGACTTGGCAGGTTATGATTGTTTCACACTAGCTAGGTTACGTTTACCTCAACAGATGTGCTCTTTGTCTGGCTGTCACGTGATAACAATTTGTTACGCGATTGGCCGAAACCCGCATCGAATGAACGACGTGCCTAAGAGACATTTCCTCACCCTTTCATGCTCCCCTCTTGCCAACACTTTACGATGGAGAAAATATCTTAACATAAAATTCGCCAAATTGCAACTTTACATCAAAATTTCTCAGCTCATAAGGCACGCAGGAACAAAACGAAGCCACTTTTCTTATGTAAATCAAACCCAAGCTATCCATTAAGACCATTCAAAATCTAATCGAATCAACCATTACTGAGATTCGATAATCGAAGGGTTCTTGATAGCGGATCGTAGCGTTATAGAGCACTCTGTGACTCGCGCTGCGCATATACCTACATACAGGGTGTCCCAAAAATGCTGCGGGTCCTTAAAGCGGGTGATTCGGGGGGTGATTGCAAACAACTTTTTCCTTTGCGAAAATGCTCTCCGAGGTTTCGTTAACGAGATATTAATAAAAAGCACCGACCAATCAGAGCGCGAGTCTGACGGCCGAGTTCCCGCGCCAGCGTGGCTACGAGCCGCGCTACGACTGCGAACAAACAACTCGGCATGCATCGAAGAAAATTGCATAGAATGGCAAATGAAAAAGACGAAACAAATAAAATCTAACATGTTGTCATGGTTTGTTCGTCATTTAAAGTGAATAATGAATAAAGGATAAATGGATGAAAATCACGTGTAACGTAAAAAGACAAATACGCAGTTTTTTTTTAGAAGATTCGAAAATAATAATTATTTGAAGTGGGAGGATAAGGAATACGTAAATTTCCTTGTGTTAATAACGTAACCACGAAAAGGTAATGTAACAGGAAATTAACGAAAAGTGATAGTAGTTCGTTATTGTGATAAAAATCCGTAATTCAATAACGGCCACTGTTGGTGATAACGAATAAATCTGTTTAAAAAGCCCGAATAAATATTTTGGTACGGGAATTTTGAGAATTATCGCCGGAAATAAGCCATCGCTTGCGTTAAATTTAAAAATGAATGATCACCAATAAAGTAACTAAAACTCACCCTTGTTGGAAATTCACCAGCAGCTTGAAAATCTGTGTCATAGGGTCACTGAACCGATCCTGGTCATCGATGGACGAACTCAGTGCACAGCTGGTCCCAGGTATACGACACTATCCAAAGTTAAGGGTCACAATGTCAGGTGCGTCCAGGTCAACGTACCGAATATTCACTTCACTGCACGGCTACTAACACTGATCAGTTTATTTACTTTTCATGGAACGTGTTGTTCCTACGTTTTAAAAATTGGTGGCCCCAAAAGGGGCCGATTGTTATCAATTGAAGAATTGCTCCACATGGCGACCGTCATTGTCCACGCATGCTTCAGCGCGGACAATTATTTGTCTTTGGACGCCGTGTAATGTTTGCGGCGTTACGTTTGCCACCGCTGCGTGAATAAGCGCAATTGCTTCTTCCGGGGTGTCCACCGGCTGACGATACACCTCATTCTGAAATGATTGTTGTGCAACAAATACAAAACGTACGTAAAAAAAAGAATATCTACAACAGGAATAAGTAAAGAGTAACAGCAATAATCAAATTATCTTCAGGTAGCCCCAGAAGAAAACATCCAGCGGATTCATATCCGGTGACCGTGGGGGCCACGCAACGTGGGCCTCTGGCCCGCCGCGGCCGATCCACCTGTCCTGAAAGGTTTCACCTAAATAAGCGCGGACATTCGCGGTGTAATATGGCCCAGCTCCGTCATGCTGGTAGTACATGTTCTGTCGGATCTCATATGGAATATTGTCCATAAGATCCGGCAGAACATGTTCTAAAAAATATTTATACGCTGGGCCGTCCAGCCTGTCTGGCAGAATGTACGGCCCAACGATAAATTCGCCACAAATGCCGGCCCATAGGTTAATCGACCAACGGACTTGTGCTGCACGTGGACGAAGCGCTAGGGGATTTTCGTCGCTCCACACATGCATATTGTAGGGATTGAAGCATCCTTCCCTATTGAAAAGTGCTTCATCCGTCCACAATATGTATTTGGTGAACGACGGATTCCTTCGCACTTCTCCCAACAGCCACCTGCAGTATTGAACCCGCTGGATGTAATCCCCGGCGTGCAAATGTTGCACCCGTACATATTTGTACGGATGCAACCTGCGATCCCTGAGGATTCGTTGTATCGTCGTCCTGCTGACACTAGAACAAAATGCAAAAACATCCACTATTAGATAACATTTTTTTTCTTAATTAATAATTGCTGCAGTTATCTTGAACTGTGACTTACTTTAGGCGACGGCTCAAGATGCGCAAACTTACTACGCAAAGAATACTACAGGATGTTCTGGGTGTACGCCCGGAACAACGGGGACGCAAGTGCTGCTGCGCGAGCATTTGCACTAGAATATCCTCAGATCCGAACGCCAAGCGAGGATACATTTCGCCGGTTAGCGTCGAGGCTATTCTCGACGGGGTCCATGATGCCGCGAGGCAGCGAGGTGGGCAGACCCGCAGCAGCGCGAAATCTGGACACCATCGAGAGAATCCTCGACGCCGTTGAAGCCGACCCAACAATCAGTTTGCGCATCTTGAGCCGTCGCCTAAAGTAAGTCACAGTTCAAGATAACTGCAGCAATTATTAATTAAGAAAAAAAATGTTATCTAATAGTGGATGTTTTTGCATTTTGTTCTAGTGTCAGCAGGACGACGATACAACGAATCCTCAGGGATCGCAGGTTGCATCCGTACAAATATGTACGGGTGCAACATTTGCACGCCGGGGATTACATCCAGCGGGTTCAATACTGCAGGTGGCTGTTGGGAGAAGTGCGAAGGAATCCGTCGTTCACCAAATACATATTGTGGACGGATGAAGCACTTTTCAATAGGGAAGGATGCTTCAATCCCTACAATATGCATGTGTGGAGCGACGAAAATCCCCTAGCGCTTCGTCCACGTGCAGCACAAGTCCGTTGGTCGATTAACCTATGGGCCGGCATTTGTGGCGAATTTATCGTTGGGCCGTACATTCTGCCAGACAGGCTGGACGGCCCAGCGTATAAATATTTTAGAACATGTTCTGCCGGATCTTATGGACAATATTCCATATGAGATCCGACAGAACATGTACTACCAGCATGACGGAGCTGGGCCATATTACACCGCGAATGTCCGCGCTTATTTAGGTGAAACCTTTCAGGACAGGTGGATCGGCCGCGGCGGGCCAGAGGCCCACGTTGCGTGGCCCCCACGGTCACCGGATATGAATCCGCTGGATGTTTTCTTCTGGGGCTACCTGAAGATAATTTGATTATTGCTGTTACTCTTTACTTATTCCTGTTGTAGATATTCTTTTTTTTACGTACGTTTTGTATTTGTTGCACAACAATCATTTCAGAATGAGGTGTATCGTCAGCCGGTGGACACCCCGGAAGAAGCAATTGCGCTTATTCACGCAGCGGTGGCAAACGTAACGCCGCAAACATTACACGGCGTCCAAAGACAAATAATTGTCCGCGCTGAAGCATGCGTGGACAATGACGGTCGCCATGTGGAGCAATTCTTCAATTGATAACAATCGGCCCCTTTTGGGGCCACCAATTTTTAAAACGTAGGAACAACACGTTCCATGAAAAGTAAATAAACTGATCAGTGTTAGTAGCCGTGCAGTGAAGTGAATATTCGGTACGTTGACCTGGACGCACCTGACATTGTGACCCTTAACTTTGGATAGTGTCGTATACCTGGGACCAGCTGTGCACTGAGTTCGTCCATCGATGACCAGGATCGGTTCAGTGACCCTATGACACAGATTTTCAAGCTGCTGGTGAATTTCCAACAAGGGTGAGTTTTAGTTACTTTATTGGTGATCATTCATTTTTAAATTTAACGCAAGCGATGGCTTATTTCCGGCGATAATTCTCAAAATTCCCGTACCAAAATATTTATTCGGGCTTTTTAAACAGATTTATTCGTTATCACCAACAGTGGCCGTTATTGAATTACGGATTTTTATCACAATAACGAACTACTATCACTTTTCGTTAATTTCCTGTTACATTACCTTTTCGTGGTTACGTTATTAACACAAGGAAATTTACGTATTCCTTATCCTCCCACTTCAAATAATTATTATTTTCGAATCTTCTAAAAAAAAACTGCGTATTTGTCTTTTTACGTTACACGTGATTTTCATCCATTTATCCTTTATTCATTATTCACTTTAAATGACGAACAAACCATGACAACATGTTAGATTTTATTTGTTTCGTCTTTTTCATTTGCCATTCTATGCAATTTTCTTCGATGCATGCCGAGTTGTTTGTTCGCAGTCGTAGCGCGGCTCGTAGCCACGCTGGCGCGGGAACTCGGCCGTCAGACTCGCGCTCTGATTGGTCGGTGCTTTTTATTAATATCTCGTTAACGAAACCTCGGAGAGCATTTTCGCAAAGGAAAAAGTTGTTTGCAATCACCCCCCGAATCACCCGCTTTAAGGACCCGCAGCATTTTTGGGACACCCTGTATGTAGGTATATGCGCAGCGCGAGTCACAGAGTGCTCTATAACGCTACGATCCGCTATCAAGAACCCTTCGATTATCGAATCTCAGTAATGGTTGATTCGATTAGATTTTGAATGGTCTTAATGGATAGCTTGGGTTTGATTTACATAAGAAAAGTGGCTTCGTTTTGTTCCTGCGTGCCTTATGAGCTGAGAAATTTTGATGTAAAGTTGCAATTTGGCGAATTTTATGTTAAGATATTTTCTCCATCGTAAAGTGTTGGCAAGAGGGGAGCATGAAAGGGTGAGGAAATGTCTCTTAGGCACGTCGTTCATTCGATGCGGGTTTCGGCCAATCGCGTAACAAATTGTTATCACGTGACAGCCAGACAAAGAGCACATCTGTTGAGGTAAACGTAACCTAGCTAGTGTGAAACAATCATAACCTGCCAAGTCACATAAGGAAACTTGTCAACATTTTTTAAATGTCATGAGTTTTTACACCATATAGGGCACTGAATTATTGTCTGAATTAACAAGGTAAGTCGCCAAATTTTTTTAATAGACTATTTATGTAGACCTTATAGAAATGAAGGGGATGCACGGGCTTGGATAGAAATGAAGGGGATTCGCAGGCTCGGAGTTTGTCCGGAGAAAGTTAGATAGACAGAGAAGCATCTTGTTTCGCACAAGTTTCTGGAAATTTGTCAAATAAGGTAAATTGACAAAATTTGTCAAATTAGCATAGCATTAAGAATTAAGAAAATTAAGGCGTACTGCTTGCAATGTAGACCAAGTCACATTAGTGAAGAATGTACGCTGAAAACGCATCTCCTTTGGTACTTTTCAATCTTTTGTGAAAGATATTCGTAATACTTTATTAAAATCCAGAGTAGTTCCCACGCTATTCATTAATTTTATTAGTTTCCTATTAACAATATTTCAATTCACCAATAAACATACAAAATTAATTTTATTCCAAAACCAATACATTGTGCATTAAAAATATTGGATCTCTTCCTTCATTTTTGCTGAATTGCCATTAGCATTTAGATTTCCTGCAAGACTTTCTGCCATACGCTCTCACCTCCTTCGGACACATTTTGTAGTCTGTACACTTACTATATAAAAATGCCACTCTATTTCTATATAAGTTCTACGTTAAGTTGTAACTAAAATAATTAAAATGTGGATTTTATATATTTACAGATAATCGAAGCAGAAGATGATGCAGTGTTACCTACGTCAGGGGAAAAAAAATTATTGAAACATGGTATTATTATTATTATTATTATGTTAATTAAACTATTTTATTCAGCTTCGATCCTCTGTTTTCTTCTTGTATGCTTCCTTTATATCTGAAAATTCAAATTTAAACCAATTCTATCAATCGAATTGTCTCGAAGCTTTGCAGACGTGCATAGTTTGGATGACAATATAATATATTAAAAAAATAACCCCGAGAGGATGAACAAATTATCCAGTCATCAATTAATAATGTAATAATAATTTATAATATTAAAAATTATCTGAAGTCATTCCCTATGCAAATTATCTTTGTAAAAAGAAGTGAGATCTCCATACAAAACTTCAAAAAAGTAAAAAAATTACGCCAAGTACATGAAATCAAATAAATCCCAGAAATAGAAGATAATAATTACAAAATAAAAAAAAAGATGTGAAATCAAAATGAGCTGCAAATACATAAAGGTGCTTTCAGTCAAATACTTGGCATGGCCAGGCAAGGTATTCTCAGATCATCAATACCCATACCTTCCCTCTCGCGGGCTTTCAGATAATTTGTCAATTGAAAACTCTGACAATATGAGTACATTTTCATTATTTTGCGTTTTAACATAATTCCACGATCATTCATCGACACCGATACCTTTCCTCTCACAAGCTTTCAGATAATTTGTCAATTTAAAACTCTGACAATATGAGTACACTTTCCTTATTTTGTGCTTTTAAATAATTCTTATTCATCGACACCTTGTCCTTGCCTGGCCACGCCAAATATTTGACTGAAAGCACTTTTATGTACTTGCAGCTCATTTTGATTTCACATTTTTTTTTTATTTTGTGATTATTATTATCTTCTATTTTTTGTGATTTATTTGATTTCATGTACTTTGCATAATTTTTTTACTTTTTTTGAAGTTTTTTTTATGGATTATTATTACTAGAGCTGAAACGAAACGAAACAAAAAAACATTTTGTTCCAGGTCCCTGATTTAAACTCTTCCACAAGTTATACTATATCAGTTTTCTTACTTTCCCCGCATCATTTTCTCTATTATACCTTTTTAAAAATGCAAAATTCCTTCGTGGTTCTTTACAAATTTCATTCCTTTCAACAGTAACATTTCTTGGCTTGAAGACTCGTTTTATTGTCAGAACGTAAAATGTTTGTACACACCGAGCATTGGGCCAGCAGTCAAGAGCATTATTCCATTTACAATCATTTGAATTCCCGATGCATTAGGTAACTTATCAATTGGCACGTAGTGAGGTATTACTAGAGACATGTATACTGAACGAATCCCTTTGGCAGATCCCAATCCAACTGCGACAATCAGCACAGAAGTAAATCCATTAGCAAATAGTAAAGCTGCAAAATAAAAAAAAAATCAAAAGCAGACACACAAAAGTACTTACGTTGTAAAACATTCTTTCAAAAATATCAAACTGGATACTGTTATGGTCCATCACTGGACACGTCAAATTAGAATAGTTTTCGTAGTTTCTGAAAAGATTTAAGTGGAAAGAAGATTTCCACAAATATTTCATGTTAAGTGAGGAATTGTTTTTCAAGAGCGCATCCAGAATCTATTTAAAAACAAGCGTTTTACGAGTTCGAAATAACTAACTGAATCATTGAAAAATATTGTAATTTTATAATAAAACGCGTTAAAAATTAAAAGATATTTACGACGGCAGTAGCGGTCCGAATTTTTTTCGGCAATTCTGTCCAAAAATTCTGATTTTTTTTATTATTGATTTAGTAACACTTAAATGTGACTAATTATAAATCATGATTAGAATTACAATAAAGTCCCACACATAGAACCCCCCTCCCTCCCTCCATAAGTTCCATATACGTTTGTCTTATGTTGTGTATAATATCAAATCGGCTAATTCGGGAGATTTATGGAAGTTATCCATGCCTAAACAATATCCCAAATTAGTACACGAAACTGGTAGACGTTTGTAATCGTGATGCATAATCGTCCCTTTCCCAGTGCATGTAAACAATTCCATACATATCCACTCTTGGATTCACATGAGAGATATCTTTTGTTAAAACTAATTTAAATATAAAATAATTTATTAACAAAGTAATTTAAAAATACACTTAGTTCAGAATACGACGTAGTTATACAATGAGGTAGTGAACGAACTTGCGCCGGATGACGCATATACGTATATATCTCTCTAGAAGGCGTTGCGGTACGGTTTTGACATTGGAGATTAGAATCTCAACACAACCCCTTAATCTAAAATGAAAAAACAAAAAACATCGAAATGTCTTGGCGAATTATTCCATGTAATTTTTAACGCCCATGCCCTCAACGCATTTCTCATGCTTTGTTCTTCCCAAGGCCTTCGTACGAACATCAGCCACTATATCCTTACTTGGCATGTACATTAGCTGAATTCGTCCCTCATCTACGGCATCTCGAATGTAATGGTATCTGATATTAATATGCTTGCTTCGATTATGGAACATTGCATACTTTGCCATCTTGATTGCACTTTGATTATCGGTATTCAGTGTCATTTGCAATTTTTTAATATGCAGTGTTTCCGACAATAGTCTTTTCAAGTAGACAGCTTCTTTTGAAACATCCGATGCAGCCATATATTCTGCTTCCGAGGAGGACAATGCCACAGTCCTTTGTTTGCGACTTTCCCATGAGATCGGTCCCTGGGCTAACTTAAAAATAAACCCAGTATAAGATTTCCTATCTTGAGGATCCTGTCCCCAATTTGCATCAACATATCCATGAAGATTGATTTTATTTTCTTTCTTATATATTAATCTGTAACTTATAGTTGTTTTAAGATAACGAAAAACTCTCTTAACGTAGTTCCAATGTTCATTGGTATGATTATTGTTAAATTGACTTACAAGGGGACCTTCAGGACTGTCCATCTCAGAAATTGTTTATACTTAGTGTATGCGAAGGTCTTCACTCGGACTTTAATTTCCCAAAGCAGTAAGACGCGCTTTGTAGCCAAATTCGAGAAAATTGACTTTGAAAAATGTGGAGTGCCCATATATACATTTAATAGAAAGTAATAACCAACGAACAGCGTGGGCCAGTGCCTAGCGCTCCCGACTATTAACCATGAGGTCGTCAGTTCGCATCTCGCCTGTTGTGTTGGTATTTTTTTTTTTTTATTTATTTGAATACCTACGCCTTTCACATGCAAAGTTGATGGAATTCATGCCAACTAACAGATTTGCAAACATTTGTTATATGTATGGGTGTACGGTGTATACCGATGCTCCACCTCCCAGGAGATGGACATCACTTTCAATTAAAAACACACATCTTATTTTAAATTACCTTTTGTTTGAAAAATCGTACTTTTTATTCCACATATTAATTTTTAAATAGGAATATTTTCAATAAATTACGTTTTTCGCACAAAAATAAAACATGTATACTAAAAAATGGAATTTGCAAACGAGATAGTGGCGAACGGCGGTTAGCATACCCACAAGGGTCGCGTACATCGCGGCACGAAAGGCAGATACGTGCGTCAACCGGGGGTGTTCCGGTAACCAGCCCTTGATCTCGAACGTTATTACCGGTTGTGAGTTTATTACTCTAGGGCAAAACGTCGAATAGCAACGAGTCGACAGTCGGCTAATTGTAAAGCGCATCCAGGTATGCCGCGTAGAGTAATAAACTCACAACCGGTAATAACGTTCGAGATCAAGGGCTGGTTACTGGAACACCCCCGGTTGACGCACGTATCTGCCTTTCGTGCCGCAATGTACGCGACCCTTGTGGGTATGCTAACCGCCGTTTGCCACTATCTCGTTTGCAAGTTCCATTTTTTACTATACGTGTTTTATTTTTGTGCGAAAAACGTAATTTATTGAAAATATTCCTATTTAAAAATTAATATGTGGAATAAAAAGTACGATTTTTCAAACAAAAGGTAATTTAAAATAAGATGTGTGTTTTTAATTGAAAGTGATGTCCATCTCCTGGGAGGTGGAGCATCGGTATACACCGTACACCCATACATATAACAAATGTTTGCAAATTTGTTAGTTGGCATGAATTTCATCAACTTTGCATGTGAAAGGCGTAGATATTCAAATGAATAAAAAAAAAAATACCAACACAACAGTGAGATGCGAACTGACGACCTCATGATTAATAGTCGGGAGCGCTAGGCACTGGCCCACGCTGTTCGTTGGTCATTGCTTTCTATTAAATGTATATATAGGCACTCCACATTCTTCAAAGTCGATTTTCTCGAATTTGGCTACAAAGCGCGTCTTACTGCTTGGGGAAATTAAAGTCCGAGTGAAGACCTTCGCGTACACTAAGTATAAACAATTTCTGAGATGGACAGTCCTGAAGGTCCCCTTGTTAGAACGCTGGTCACGTGGGTAATATCAGGATGCGTACCCACGGCCAAATACATCAGATTTCCAACTGCATTCTGGTACGGCACATGAACGTTCTCATCACTCGATCCAACAATCGACAGTTTAGCCTCCATTGGAGTGGATACACTCTTAGCATCAGTAAGGCCAAATTTCTCTAAAATAGTCTGAATATACTCTTCCTGGTCAATACATATTGTTTCATTCTTTTGATCACTAGTTATCCTCATTCCTAAGCATTGTTGTGCTTCTCCAAGATCTTTTATTTTGAATCTTGCTCCCAATTCTTTAAACAATTTATTTTTTTTCTTCTTTGTTATTGTGAAAAATATAAAAATCATCCACATACAATACCACTATCACAACAGTGTTACCTCTCTTTTTAAAGAAAATATATTTCTCTAATTTGGACCTCTTGTACCCGATTTCCTTTAAAACTTCATTTGCCCTTCTGTTCCACGCTCTAGAGGATTGTTTAAGTCCATAAATAGCCTTATCCGACAAACAGACCCTTTTTTCTTCTCCTTTTTTAATGAAACACTCTGGCTGTGTCATATACACCTCTCTTATAATTTACCATGTAAAAATGCTGTGGTTACATCGAAATGATCAATTGTCAAATCACATTGAACAGAGAGAGCAACCAACATTCTGAGTGATTGGATTCTCGCAACCGGGGAGAAAGTTTCAATCAACTGCGTAAGACTGCGTAAAACCCCTGGCCACCAATCGTGCTTTATAGCGCATTGTGTCATTTGGATTTTTTTAATTTTATATATCCATTTGCATTGCACAATTTTTGCATTCTTTGGACATTCGACTAGCTTCCATACTTTGTTTTCAATCAGGGAACTATATTCCACCTCCATAGCTTGCAACCACTCTGCCTTGTCAGGACTAGAAAAAACTTCTTTTACCGTTTGTAGTTCTCTGTCCTGTGTAATCATAATTGCTTGACAGGACGTATCATAGTCATTTAGCCATTTTGGCGGATGCCGAACTCGAGCTGGTCTATTGTTTGTATTTACATTATTTACAGTTTCTACTTCATCAACTCTTGAATCATCAGCACTTTCATACGGAGCATCACTGTCAGTCTCCGAAGATTCAACAGAGGAGGTTGAGGAACCTTCATCTTCTAATTCTATTTGTTCAACTGTCGAATTATTTTGTGCAGCATTGTGCTGAAAATGAGTGGACAAATCAATATTCAAGTCCCCTTCCGGATCCTGCGAGACAATTGAATCGCCTGCATACATACTGTCCTCAAGGAATACAATATCACGGCCCGTTGTTATCTTACCTGGTTGACTTGGATGCGCCAATCTATAGCCCTTTGAAGACTCGAAATATCCCACCATGATTATTTCCTCCGACTTAGAGTCAAGTTTATGCCTTAATGCTTCTTTGCAGGCCTTGCATCCAAAAATCCTGAGATGACTAAGATTAACCTTAGATCCAAACCATAATTCTTCAGGAACTTTACCCTTTTTGGCATTAGTAGGGCTACGGTTATTTAGGTAGACGTTGATACTACCTCGGCCCAATATTTCTTTCCCATGTGTGCATCCTCCAACATGGCCCTAGCTTTCTCAATTATTGTGCGGTTCAGTCTTTCACTAATGCCGTTTTGTTCCGGTGTATACGGAACAGTCGTTTCATGAATAATCTCTGCCTTCCGGAGGAAACAATTAAACTCATTATTGCAATATTCCGTTCCACCGTCAGATCTTAATCTTTTTATTTTTAATCCTGTCTGGTTTTCCACTTCTGCTTTAAACTCTTTAAACCTTGAAAAAGTTTTATTTTTTGTCTTTAGAAGATAACAGAACTCCTTTCTTGTAAAATCATCCGTGAAGGTTAGCATATAACGCGTTCCACCCCAAGAAGTTTTAGTCATTGGTCCACAGATATCTGTATGGATCAATTCCAGCCTCTCAATTGTTTGTTTAGCCTGTCCTTTTGGGAAAACACTCCTTGTCTGTTTTCCTTTTACACATGGAATACATCCTTCAAATTTCCCTTTTTGGATAGTTATTCCTCTAGCTGGATCCCTTTCGAGCATCAATAAGCTTCTGATATTGAGGTGTCCCAGACGCCTGTGCTACCTTTCCTGTGATACCTGATTTGCACCGAGCAACGCAGCACATCCCCTTTCATCAATAGATTCAACGCTATCAAGACTGTGTGCTTTCTTCCTATGACTTAACTTATAAACTCCATTGATTTTAGCACCAAATAATTTTACTGTGCCATGGACTTCAACCTCACTTGTGTTGAAAATTTGAACACCTTTATTATCAAACACAAGTGTGTGGTGCTTTTCGGCAATATTTGCTACTGATAAAAGATTTGCACCAGCCTTTGGTCCGTAATTAACATCAACTATTGTGCAAAGAACACCCTCGTCACCGAGTTCTACTTCGACGCTACCAGCACCCATTGTTGATAGGGTCTCGTTGTTGGCAACATAAAAATCGCAGGAAACATCACTTTTGAAATTCTCCATCCAGTCTCTACGTTTACTGAGATGACCACTAGAACACGAATCCAGATATCAATCTTCATCATTAAAGTTACCTACACCACAAGCAGTTGCAGTGAGTAACATGGTCTTTTTTGTACCGCCTTCAGGTTTGCTGATCTGTTTATTGCCCTTCAAAGAATCAGCTTGTTCAGTCTTATTATGCTTATTTTTACCTAGAAATTTTGGGCACTTTGGTCGAATATGCCCTTCTTGTTTGCATTCATGGCATATAATTTTTTAATTTTTTGATGGAAATGAGGAATGTTTGCCTTTTAAAAGAAGTGCCACATCAGTACGCTTTAATTCTCTACGACATTCCTCTTCCAATAGTCATTTCTGCACCTCTTCACTCTTGACTTCAGTGTGAGTTGCTGCGAACCCACTGATCAAGGATTCAAATGAATCTGGAAGTCCGCTGAGCAATAACTCATCAACCTCATCATCAGGAATAACCTTTTTAATATCAGCAAATGAACAGGCGATAATACAGCGCCTACATATTCACCTATGGATGAATAGTCTTCATATCTGGTGCGATAGAGTTTTCTCTTCAAAATCAGACTTCGACTAACACCAGAACTTTGAAAAGCCTTTTCCAAACTTTCCCGCGCTTGCCTGGCAGTTATGGCACCTCGAATATGGCTTACGCATATAGGCTTTACGGCAAGGCAAATCTTGGCCAGAGCACGCGAATCCCTACCTGCATCCTGATCCTAACCCATTGCACACTTCCATAGGCCGTAATCAATTAAAATCATGCGCATCTGGAACTTCCAGTTATTATAATTTTTATGCCCTTCCAATTTTTCTATGCCTGGAACACCGGCTGAGCCAATCATTATCGGGGCCACCAACCTATTAACATTGGCATTGGTAAGATCACCTGTACTTGGCGTACTCATCTTTTCACACTCAAATACAAAGCAACGTGGCCTTAAAAAAATAGTCACTACTAAAGAAAGCCACGTGGGAACGTAACCTCTTAACTCGTATCACACCCAAGAGAACAAAGTAACAGAAAATTTTCTATTCTTTTGCTTTTTGTTTTGGTCAGCGCACACAATAAATGTTTTCCTGGGCCCATAACCTGTTAAAAGTAATTTAAATATAAAGTAATTTATTAACGAAGTAATTTAAAGATACACTTAGTTAAGAATACGTCGTAGTTATTCAATGAGGTAGTGAACGAACTTGTGTCGATATATACATAGATATATATATATCTCTAGAGGGCGTTGCGGTACGGTTTTGACATTGGAGATAAGAATCTCAACATCGTTCGATTCCAAATCTAGCCCTTTTCAGCAGAATATAATATGTACTGGATCCATCCCAAACATCCCTTATCAACAATAAACTTTCATCTATGGAAATGTATTTTTCAGGAATGCATACTGAATGAAACTTTTGAACTAATTTCTCGTAAACAAGCCAAATTTTGTTCAATTTAGATAGTTTCATTCTGAAATGAAGTCCGAGTATTGCCGGGAGACGAAAAAAAATTTTTAAAAAATTAAAACCGACTTCAAAATAATAAAAAATGCACTAAAAAGTAACAAATAATTTTTCCCTTATCTAGAGACGCGATAGCGTCTCGACGCCAAGTACATGTTTCGACACCTTCTATATGTCGATTGTCGCTACTGCTATCATTTACTCGTCGCCCGGCTAATCCAACCTAACCTGAAACTTATTTCATTAATATCTCATCACGCCTGCAATATTTTCTAAATTTAAAGGCATTTTTGTTATGTAAACCGCATATAAGCTTTCGAATAAAACCAAATTCAATAAAATCGGTCCACGCATAACAGAGATATCGTAATATCGTCTCATGGATTAGTCGGAAACAGTAAGATTTTTCTCCTGATTTGATTTCTCCAAGCAAATTTTCGTCAACCTAATACGCATATACGCGTTACACGCACATCTTCAGCCAAAAAGAAACTAACACATGTTTCGTTCTTCGTTCGTCGACTCTCGGGATTATTCGGCAGGGATCGTCGTCCGTCATTGTATATACCTATACACCAAGTGTACAATCAATCTTAACCTGCCAAGTGTCAAATAATGTAAATTGTCCAAATTTGAAATGTCAAGAGTTTTTACACTAAATAGGAGACTGAATTATTGTCTCAATTAACAAGGTAAGACGCTAAAAATTTTTAATAGATTTCTTATGTAGAATCGCAGACTTGGAAGTTGTCCGGAGAAGGTTCGACAGAGAAGCATCTACTCTCGCATAAGTTTGGCAAAATAATACCATACATGTACAAAATAATATATTGTAACAAATTGCATTGCATTTAAATTGTCAGATATTTGTATACTAGCAATTTAGAGTTTTTATGTAAAAATTATAGAAATGAAGGGGGCGCACAGGACTTGGATAAAAATGAAGGGGACGCACAGGCTTGGACGTTGTCCGGAGAAGATTAGATAGACAGAGCATCTTGTTTCGCACAAGTTTCTGGAAATTTGTCAAAAAGGGTAAATCGACCAAATTTGTCAAAAGACATAGCATTAAGAATTAAGAAAATTATGGCGGATTGCTTGCAATGTAGAGCAGGTCACATTTGTGAAGAAAGTACGCTGAAAACACATCTCCCTTGATGCTTTTCAATCTTTTGTGAAAGACATTCGTAATACTTTAATAAAATCCACAATAGTTACTACGCTATTCATTAATTTTACTAGTTTCCCATTAACAATATTTCAATTCACCAATAAAAATATTGAATCTCTTCGTTCATTTTCGCTAAATTACCAGTAGCATTTTTTAAATTTCCTGCAACAAGACTTTCTACCATATGCTTTCACCTCCTTCGGACACATTATGTAGCCTCTACCCTCACTATAACGAAAGGCCATTCTATTTCTATATAATTTCTGTATAAGTAAGTTCTACGTTAAGTTGTATTTCCCATTAACAATATTTCAATTCATTAATAAACATACTAAAATAATTTTATTCCAAAACCAATACATTGTGCATTAAAAATATTGGATCTCTTCCTTCATTTTTGCTGAATTGCCATTAGCATTTAGATTTCCTGCAAGACTTTCTGCCATACGCTCTCACCTCCTTCGGAGACATTTTGTAGTCTGTACACTTACTATAGAAAAATGCCACTCTATTTCTATATAAGTTCTACGTTAAGTTGTAACTAAAATAACTAAAATGTGGATTTTATACAGGGTGTAAACGGTATAGGTAGCAATATTTTTGGGGGTGGTAGGGGAGGTCCAATGGAACATAAAAGTCCTATGACATAGTGTCCGATCTGTCTCCATTTTACAGTAATAATGCCCTAAAGTTTGCACCATGCGTTTGAAACGGATAGTAACTCGCGCATATTGGTGAGACCAACACATTGAAACAGGGTTTTGACCTCTGATCTTTCATGTAATTCCCAAAGTGGTGTGTTTTTCGGAAGGAAAAGCTCTTAAAAGTGATCCTCCAGCGACTAGAATTAAGGATCCCGTGGCGAAGACAACACCCCGCGATGCCTCACTACATGTTTATGGCTTTCACCCTCGAAGGAGTTTGAATACCCATTAAGAACCAAACTCTTCCAGCTCCGCATTTCTCATCAGATCTCTGCGAAAACGACGGCAATCGATACCTTTCGTCATCTTTTGATTGTCATTTAAAGTGAATAACGAGTAAAAGATAAATCGAGGAAAATCATGTCAAACGTAAAAAAAATGAATACACATTTTTTTTTAAAACAGAATCGAAAATAATAATTATTTGAAGTGAGAGGACAAGAAATACGTAAATTTTGTTTTCAAATATCGCATAAATGAAAAAGTAATGTAACAGAAAATGAACAAAACGTGATCGTAGTTCGTTATTGTGATAAAAATTCGTAGTTCAATAACGGCCAACACTGTTGCTGATAATGAATAAGTCTGTTTAAAAACCCTGAAGAAAAATATAGGTACGGAAATCTAGAGAATTATCGCCGGAAATAAGCCATAGTCTGCGTTAAATTTAATAACTAATAATCACCAATAAAGTAACTAAAACTCACCCTTTCGGAAATTCACCTGCAGCTTGAAAACCTGCGTCACTAGGTCACTGAACTGATCCTGGTCAGTGACGGACGCGCCCAATTCACAACTGGTTCCAGGTATGCAATACCATCCAATGAAGTTAAGAATCGCAACAACAAGTGCGTTCGGGTTAATGTACCGAATATTCACTTCACTGCACGGTTACTAACACTGATCACTTAATTCATTTTTCATGGAACGTGTTGTTCCTACGTGTTGCTCTGGGTCTACCCACATCACTGCCTCGCGGCATCATCGACCCCGTCGAGAATAATCTTGACGCCAAACGGCGAATCGTACCCTCGCTTTGGGTTTGGATGCGCGGGTATTCCCGTGCAAGCGCTCGCACAGTAACACTTGCGTCCCCGTTGTTCCGGGCGTACACCCAGAACATCGAGTAATATTCTTCAGTAGAGTACATTTCTGGGCCGAAATTACTAGCTGACTGACAGGATTTTTTCCAAGCAACTTCCTCTACTCCCAAGTAGTTTCTCTCGTTCCATTATGAGTTAACCCCCACCAGGACAAGAAGCTTTAGGTAAAAAGAAGTCAGCACATTTTCGAGACACACGTGCTTTGTAGAAGTGCAACGAACGGACCATCCTACACTTTCACAAAAGCCCGCGCGCCGTTCTTTTACTGCCAATGTACCCATTGCTTCGAGGTAGGCAGCAGACACCACGTGTTTCGGTTCGAAAGGGTCCGAAGAGAAGAGAAACTGAAAGTCTTTGAGTTGCTATAAAGAAAAAAATCCTGTTCTCTAGCTGACGACCCTACGTGCCTCCACCACTCCAAACAGATCCCCAATGGGACCGCTATTGTAAAGGGCCCGTACTTACTCGGTTACTGGGTCATCTTGAACAGCTCACAACGGGCAGTCTTTGTGCTACGGCTCATCTGTGTGCGTGTAGTGACGATCATTTCCACAAACATCTCCGATGTTTAAACCTTTATAACAGCTAAACGAGATACAACAAAATGTATTCAGACCATTTCACTCTAGTGGTGGTCTCCAATGTATTTGCAAAATTATGGAATCCTGCGACTATTAGTTTAGCGTATAGACATGTTAATTTTGAGGCATTATTACTGTAAAATGGAAACCGATCGGGCACTATGTCATAGGACTTTTATGTTCCATTGGACCTCCCCTACCACCCCCTAAAATATTGCTACGTATACCGTTTACACCCTGTATATTTACAGATAATCAAAGCAAAAAATGATGCAGTGTGATCTACGTCAGAAAAAAAATTTATTGGAACATAGTGTTATTATTATTATTATTATTATATTAAACGATTTTATTCCGCATCGATCCTCTGTTTTCTTCTTGTATGCTTGCTTTATATGTGAAAATTCAAATTTAAACCAATTCCACCACTCCAGTTGTCTCGAAGCTTTGCAGGCGTGCGTAGTTTGGATGACAATACAACCCTGATAACCAAATCGGGCGGCAGGATCTGCCGGCAGCTGCGGTGCAGTCTACGTCCGTATTCAGCTACGGTTTTGCCGGCAGCTCTGGTGCAGTCTACGTCCGTATTCAGCTACGGTTTTGCCGGCAGATCGACGGCAGATCAGCAGCAGGTCCTGCTGCCCGCCTGACACATTCAACAGAGCCATCTGAAGGCCACAATTGCCAACCAATTCCCTACGCGTGACGTCACATGGACCTACGCACCAACACAAATGTACCAGTATTACTGTAGATGTGTCCCTACCCTCGCACGACCAGCAAGCAGATTCTGTAGTGTATTAAATAATTAATTCTACTTATTTCAAAAAGTATTTATTCTTTCCTTAATAATACAGGATTGGTGATTACAATTGATTCAAAATAATATAAATAGCGCATATAAATCTGAAGAGGAACTTTCAATATTTACATTTACAAATCTATATACAATACATTCCATAACCAGTGGTACGTATTAGGGGCGATATCAGAAAATTTTAATTAATATTAAACTTTCGACTCCTCTTTAGTGTAGAATCATCATATTCCCTGTTGTGTTAGCGCTGAAAACAAATACAATATTAGTATAAAATTAAACGTAACGTATGAATAAACAGGATACATGCGATACTTACTTCAGTTCTATCTCCACACAGTACATACTCTACGCGATCGTACGTGCTCCTGCGAACATTAACATTTATAAGAAAACTTGTATTAAATTATTATCTACGAAACAAGACGCTAAACATTCGCACTTCGCGCATAACCCTGCCTTTCTGTCTTGCAGATAATGTGAATCTCGATTTCCGCGACAAATTATTCAATTCCACAATTACGTTCGGTTTCTGGATACTTCGAGATGATTTGTCTGGATATTGATGTTAGAAATTTCTTGGAATATTCTTCGGTTTTGTCGGCACGGACTGCCACTGCCAGTGACTGCCATCTCAGACCTCGAAAACGAACGCAAACTGGACCTAGAGTCTTGACCAATCACGAGTTTCAGTACTATGGCGCAGCCAATCCGAGCGTAGCCCATTGTAGCGCCACATTGGTACACGTGGTACATCTACATACCGTTTGCTCAAAGGCTGTGTTTCAATTCACGCAGGATGACCTCCGTAGGTTCGAGCGGTGGTGTGGCGCCAACAAGTTGCAGCTAAATACGGCGAAATGTGTTGTACTGAGAACCCATAGGGCTACCAGTGCCATTGTATCGGCGTATGAGCTATGTGGCACACCACTGATTGATGTGGCTGAAGTCTGTGACCTTGGGGTTATGTTTACGACCGGGCTGGATTTCCGTAACCACCATCGGAACATTAGTTGTAAGGCGATGAAAACCCTAGGGTTTATTGCTCGATTTGCTAAGCACTTCAGATACATTAAATCACTGAAGTTGTTATATGTTGCACTCGTTAGACAACAGGTAGAGTACGCATCGGTAATTTGGAACCCAAGGCATAGGCAATATGTTAGCTTAATTGAAAGTGTCCAGCATAAGTTCCTTGGGCTAGCCATGAGGGCAACAGGTAGCCGTATGCGGTTCTGCGATCATGATTACAGTCCTGCCTTCCTAAGGACAAGGCTTACTACCCTTAGTGATCGTCGGGTCTGTTCTGAACATATATAAATTAATCCACGGTCAGATAAACTGTCAGGAGCTAGTGGCATTGATTTGTTTCAATGCCCCACAACGGTCACTGCGTCCGAGACCCCTTTTTGTATGGAGGGTTCCAGCCTATAGTCATTATACTGCCGATCCCATAAACCGCGCTATGGAGGAGTTAAATCAGAGCCTTGATGACATTGACCTGTTTTCAGTTTCGCTCGAGTCGTTCCGGGTGCAACTGTTTAGGCGACTCCCAGCATAGTATATTATATTACCATAAGTGCCGCGAATTATATTGTTACATGCAGACTGTTTTATTTTAATTTTATTTTATTTTATGTTAGACTTTGTATTCTAAAGGGTTTTCCCGTTGAAATAATAATAACAATAATAATAATAATAATAACTATGCGCATAGACCGCAGCGCAGTCTCTGCGCGCATTCATAGCGTTCCGTTTCCAACAGTGCATGAACCACAGTAACGAAACAGAACGGTTTTCGATGCGTTTGATACTCGTGAGGTTGCGCGGGAATGTTCAAACTTACTTATAATTAGCTACGCAGTTGGATGGATTACGTTAAATTTAATTCGAGACTTCTGGACGGTGGTCGAAGCATGTTTCCTAACTACATCGGTTACTTCGTCTTAATGATCGGGGACCGACTCTTAACGAAATTTGGTGACTTTATTAGTTCCTGGATTTTCTCAACCCGTGTTTTTCTATTCTTCTTGAACAGCGGCAATTGTTGAAAGCGAAGACCATATTTTATGAGTTTTACAGGACGAACTGTTGCCCACCCAGCGTAATTTGGTAAGCAGATGTGTAAAGGAAAAATGAAGTTATTTATTATCCGCGCCCGGGGTAAATTGAAGATTTTGAAAGCTATTGAATACAATCGCAGGCTCGCGTACGTCTTCTGGCTTACTTATAGCTGGAGTACTTATAGCTGTAAAGTTAGCATTGTAAGAACACGTTCGAAAAACTTAGTAGTAAAAGCCTTTAAGAAATAACAATGCGCGCCACGTATTTGCTTTCTTTCTTATCTTCCCTTTCGATCCGGCCTAAAACCTTCTAGACGTGATGTTCGCTTCGAAATTGGGTCCGTTACGATTCATGCAGCGAGTGCAAAAACGGTATAACCTGATTCGTAGAATTCCCCAGAATCCTCCAACTTTTAGCTCATGATGCGTGCAGCAACTACAGAAAAGCAAACCATGGGCAGCCAATGCGCATACTACGCGCATGCGTCTTTGTCGCTTTACGTGTGCTTCTGTATTCAAGCTGAGAATTCCCTATTTATCCAGATGATAAATATTTTATATTTCTGTAAATACAAGACATTTTAAAACTTTAAATAATTTTGTTTATTTGTGTTATCCAAAATATAATTATACAGAGACATTTCAATTGGAAGATAAATCGCACGTGGATCTGTAAGCAGAAATTGCATTTTCATTTTCGCTGAGCAGAAATAGACATTTTATACGTCATATTAAAGGGACTATTATTAGGTTGTAACGAGTTACGTCGGTGGGACAACGATCTTACCCCCCCCTCCCCCATGCATCCGACGGAGTGACGAGTACCACCCTCTGCCAACGGTCTTACCCCCCACCACTCGCGAGTTACTCTCTCGCTGCCGAAAATGCGCGGACGTGGACATACAGGCCGGGGGCATAGGCCTATTTGAGAGAGACCACCTAGAGCGATAGTACAGATAGTACGCCTCCCTCAGCGACCTCCTGTGCAATTCCACGTTCTTGTGCCGATACCAGTTCTTGTGAAAGATCAAGCGCTCGTGTAAGCACCAGTTTCTGTGCGTCGACAGACTGAGTCACTGCGTCTTTTTGAATACTCCCCCTCCACGGTTCCCAGAAGGACAGCGTGAGCCATCCTCTGGACGCAGGCCGTCATCCGCTATCGATCTCCCGAACAGATTCACCGCTGTTCTCGAGAGCGTCCGTACAGTCTCCGATTCACCCGCGGGTTGTGCCCACCGCGATTCTAAGCATCAATATCCAGACAAATCCTCTCGAAGTATCCAGAAAGCAAACGTAATTATGGTATAGAATAATTTCCAATTATCTACGTCGGGGAAATCGAGATTCACATTATCTGCAAGACAGAAAGGTAGGGTTATGCGCGAAGTGCGAATGTTTAGCGTCTTGTTTCGTAGATAATAATTTAATACAAGTTTTCTTATAAATATTAATGTTCACAGGAGCACGTACGATCGCCTATAGTGTGTACTGTGTGGAGATGGAGTTGAAGTAAGTTTCGCATGTATCCTGTTTATTCATACGTTACGTTTAATTTTATACTAATATTGTATTTGTTTTCAGCGCTAACACAACAGGGAATATGATGATTCTACACTAAAAAGGAGTCGAAAGTTTAATATTAATTAAAATTTTCTGATATCGCCCCTAATACGTACCACTGGTTACGGAATGTAACCAGTGTAAAATCTTCTTAGATAAGTATATGGATTTGTAAATGTAAATATTGAAAGCTCCTCTTCGAATTTATATGCGCTATTTATATTATTTTGTATCGACTTCCGTTTCCGGTCGCGTGCGTGACAGGTGTGTGTGGAAGTGAGCGGGTGACTGAGGTGAAGGAAAGGCGACTAAGGTGGTGAATGAGGGCTGGAGAGTGTGGGTGAAAGGTAGTTAGAGTATTGAGGAAGGGGTAAAGGGAAAGGGCAGGCTGTAGAGTTGAGAGGGATACAGTAGGGATAAGGGAGGTTAGAGGTTAGGTGGTGCTGGTAGGCGAAAGAAAGTGGGAAGGGGCGTGGTGAGTGATAAGTGGTGACATCGTGCGAGAGAGGAGAGAAGTGGGGAAAAATGAGCGAAAAGGCGGGAAGTACAAACGAGAGATAAGGCGAAAGGTAGGAAGAAAAGAGGGTAGAGGGTGCGAGAAGAGAGGGGTAAGGATATAGGATAAAAGCGTAATATGGCAGGGAAAGATTGGGAAAGGGGGAGAAGGACAAAGTGCGAAAAGGGGGAACAGGAAGGAATGGAGGAGGGAAAGGAAGGGGAAAAATGGAAGGGGAGGTTTGCGAGTGAAGAAAGGAAAAGAAAAGATAGCGCAAGTAGTGTGGGGAGCAGCGTGGGGAGTTTGGACAGCTATTGGGGAAAAAGCGGGAGAGAGAGAGGAGGGGGCAGGGGATTTGGCGGAGGAAAAGGCGGGAGGGTTTAAGAGGTGCGGGAAGACAAGGAGGTCGCTGGAGAAAGAGGATACGCGGGGGGGGGGGGAGGTAGAGGAGGAGGGTAAAGGACTGATGGGGATGATAAGGGAATTGATGTTGGTGTTGAGGAGGATGAGGGAGCAACTGAAGAGGGACAGGGAGGAGTGAAAAGAGCTGAAGGAGGCAATAAGGAATGAGAGGGAAGAAATGAAGAAGGAGAGGGAGGAAAGACGAAGGCTGGAGGAAGAGTGGAGAGGGGAGAGGAGGAGGTAGGAGGAGAAGATGAGGGAGGAGAGGGTAAGGAGGGAACGGTTGGTAGAAAAGTTGGGAAAGTTGGAAGAAAGGGAGAGAAGGATGGAGGAAGTGATGGAGAAGGTGGATGGAAAAAGGAAGATGGGAAAAGGGAGATGGGAAAAGGAAAGAATATGGGATGAGGGGAAGGGATGTTGGTGGCTGGGAAAGAGGATTGCAGACTGAGAGTGAAATGGATAGAGGTGATGCAGAATAAGAGGGAGAAAGAGAGGAGAAGAAGTAATGTGGCGGTAAGGGGTTGAGGAGGAAGGAAGTGATGTGAAGGCCGAAGTGGGGCGGGTGTGGAAAAGGATGTTGGGGGTGGGTGGAATAAAGGAGGTGGTGAGAATAGGAAGAACAGGAAAAGAAGGGGGTGGAATGTTGCTGGTGAGTTTGGAGGGAAGAGAGGAATGGAAACAAAGAGTAAGTTGGGAGGAAAAAGGGAAAGGGTGGCGGATGATCTCACAGAGGAGGAAAGGAGGGCGAAGTAGAAGATTGAGAGGGAGGCGCAAATGGAGAAGGAGAGAGGTAGGAAAGTGCAGGTGGGTTATACGAAAATATGGGTGGATGGAAAGGTAAGAAGGTGGGACGAAATAAGGGAGAAGTGGTGTGAGGAGCTGGGAAACAACCGAAGTGGGAAGGGGGAAAGGGAGTGGGTAAGAGGAGTGGGAGGGAGTTGGAAAGAGGGGGAAGGGAGGGGGAAAGAGGAGGGGGAAGGAAAATGGGGGAGTCGGGGGGCTTTTTGGAACGTGGCGGGAGTGAGGAGGAAGGATGAAGATTTCTGGAGGGAAGTGGTGGAGTGGGATGTTATGATTTTGAGCGAGACCTGGGTAGAGGAGAAAGAGTGGGACTACGTGGAAAGGAAGCTGCCGAGGATTTTAACGCGCGTACGTATGGGAAAAGCAATGGGCCAGGGGGGAAAACAAGAGGGGGACAGCGATAGGGGGAATGATAATAGGAGTGAGAAAGGGATTTGAAATGGGAGAAGGGGGAGGTAGGGAGGGGATAATGGCAAAGGAAGTAAAGATTGGGGGTGGTGGTGGGAGATAGGTGGGGTATATGTGAATGGAGACTTGAATGAGAAGCTATAGGATCCAGGAGAGTGGATGGAGGAGAGGGAGTGGGGAGGTAAGAGTGTTGATAGGTGAAGATTTTAACGCGCGTACGGGGGAGGAAGGGGGAGAGGTGTGGGACGGCGAGGAGGGGGAAGGGAGGGCGGAGGGGAGTAGGAGATCCAAGGATAAGGAGGTGAATGTTGAAGGGAGGAGGTTGTGTAGATGTTTAGAGGAAAGAGGATGGGGAATAATGAATGGAAATACAGAGGGGGACGAGTAGGGGGAGTGGACTTCCGCAGGGGGGCGGGGAAACACAGTGGTAGACTGTGTTAGGGAACGAGGATACAAGGGAGGAGGTGGAAAGGATGGAGGTAGGGGAAAGGATTGAATAGGATCACCACCCGGTGGTGGTGTGGCTAAGAGGATAGGGAAGGGAGGAGGGGGAAAGGGGAGGGGACAGAGGAAGCTGGACGGAAGAGGGAAGGAGGGACTTTATGCGGAAGTTTGGAAAAAGGGGTGGGGAGCGGGGAGTGGAGGAGGAATGGGGTGAGCTGCGGGAAAGGATAAAGGGCGCGATAGGTAAGACGGGGGAAGGGGGAGAGAGAAAAGAATGGAGGATGGTGGGATTCGGAGTGTAGGGAGGAGAAAAGGAAGGTGAGGAGGGAGTTGAAAAAATGGAGGAGGGAAGGAGGGGATGGGAGGAAATATAAGAAAAGGAAGGGGGAGTACGGGAGGTTGTGTGAGGAAAAAAGGAAGGAGGTGGAGAGGTGGGTGAAGGAGGTGGAAGGGCTTTGAACGGAGGGGCAAGTGTGGAAGGTGGTAAATAGGGGGAGGAAAATGAAGATTAACGAAGGGATAGCAATGGGAGAATGGGACGGGTATTTTAGAAGGTTGCTAGGGGGAGTGGAATGGAGAGTGAGAAAGGGCGGAGAGACGAGGAGAAGGGAGAATGGAGAGGCAGAGATAGGGAGGGAAGAGATAGGAAAGGTGACAAGGAACCTAAAGGATGGGAAGGCGGGTGGGGGATTCCAAACGAGGTATGGAAGTATGGAGGCACAGAAGTGGAGGAATGGCTCTGGGGGTTGTGTAATAGGGTGTGGAGAGGGGGAGGGTGGCCGGAAGGCTGGAGGGAGAGGGTGACGGTCCCGGTACTAAAAAAAAGGGGAAAGGTGGACGATTACAGGGGGATAACCCTAACACAGACGGCGTACAAGGTGTATGCGTCTGTCAGCGGAGAGGATGAGGATGGAGGTGGAGGAGAGGGGACTGCTGCCATCGAGTCAAACAGGGTTTAGGAGGGGGTGGGATGTATAGACAATATATATGTACTGAATTTGTTACGTCCTGAAGGGACTTTTCAATAAATCACCCCGAGCGGTTGGAATGATTTATCAGGTTCTTGCTCTGTCGAAGGGCTAAAGCCCACCTTGACTATACTTACGGGGGGGGGGGGAGGAAGGCTAAGAGGTGTGAATAAAACGGTACTCGGAGGAATTAGGAGAATAACAATAAAATGGAGTATATTCTTAAAAAAGCAAATAAATGGTTACATACCGTGGAGACGGCGCTCCGTCTCCGCTGACGCTAGTAGGTTGCTGACCCACGCGCAGATCGTGGTCGCTCGCTGTGCTCTCGGGTAGCACACGGAAGTCGGCGAACTCGGAGCCCGTCGTATCGTTTTGCTCGTTCCGTCTCACGTCTTCGCGGTCTTACGGCGGCCCAATCGGCGCGTAAGGGCTCTCCCGGCTAGGCCGTTCTCGGTGCGTCGGATGGAGTTACCCTTGTGCTTATCCTCCTCGGCCGGACGCGCTTCGCGGTGTCGACGCGGAGGTGAAGTCGCGAGATCTAGACGGCCCGCTGGCTCGTCGCAACTTCCTAGCGCGAGCTCTCGAAAACGAATCCCTGAATTTACCGAAGTCTCCCTGTTGCAGGCCTCGCGTTTTCGATATCGATAGGGGGGAAAGATCGCTCCGTCAGCACCTGGCGGTCACTGCCTCTTAAGAAATATCGGGGCCCGGGCCGTCAGCAGTCACGTTGTCCTCACGGCTGTCGATATCCAGCTCGGTACAACGTGATTGCCACGCGCGAGGCGATTCCGCTGAATCGCCTATTCGACAGGAAGCGACGCGAGGATAGCAAGTACGAGATGGGCCAGAAGGGCCCATGTAACAAATTATTTGATAAATAGGCAGGTGGCGAGAAAGGAGCAAAACATGGTGGTTTTATTCGTAGATATGAAGGCCGCGTTTGACTCGGTGGACAGGGTATTAGTAAGAGCAATGAGGGAGAGGGGTGTGCGGGAACAGCTGGTGGTGAGATACGAGGGAAACGATTTGTAGGGTGAGGGTGGAGGATGAGAAGGGGGAAAGGTTCTGGAAAGCGAGAAGGGTGAGGCAAGGATGCCCGCTGAGCCCAAGGCTCTTCATCCTTCTGGAAAAGGGAGGGTGGGGGGGGGGGGAGGAAGTTGGGGGAAATGTGTACACCTTGGCGTACGCTGATGACGTTGTGGTGCTGGCAGAAGACGAAGAAGGGATGAAGGGAATAATGTGGAAGTTGGAGAGATACGTGGATGGGAAGGGATTGCAGGTGATCATAGGGAAAACGAAGGTTATGTGGTGTACGAAGGGGGGAGGGAGATGGAAGAGTGTGACTTGGAGATGGAAGGGTAAGGAGCTGGAGGACGTTAGGAGTTTTAAGTATCTAGGTTATACGGTGACGGGGAATGGGGGGCAAGATGTGGGGGAGAGAACCGTAGCTGAATGCGAACGTAGACTGCACCGCAGCTGCCGGCAGATCCTGTGCTCTCCTGGCAGACCTTGCTGTCAATCTGCTGGCAGACTGCAGGCAGATTGCTATCAGGGCAATATATTTAAAAAAAAAAGCCCGAGAGGATGAACAAATTATCCAGTCATCAATTAATAACATAATATGTTTGGGATTCATGTAGTTCCATACACGGCCACACTCATTCTCACCGCAGCACCTCTCAGACTCAGATTGGCTACGCTGATCGACGATCGATCCACCAATCAGAGATGTGGATCGACGATCGATCCTCCAATCAGCCGACTTCAATCAACCAATCAGATCACCCCACGTCGACCGACTCTCGAGAGTGTTCGAGACGACGACGAACCGGAAATCATCCATCTTGAATTCAATCTCGTGCACATTGCGTAGCATATCGGACGCGTCACGTGGTTATCACTCATTATCTCATTACAGCCAGAATTTACGACTCTGTCTAAACCTCACACAAATTCACTGCTCAAACGCTCACTCTCGCTCAACCAGTGTTTTAAATAAAGACGAAACGCATTTTATCTCATACATTCTGTGTTGTGTGTACTTGTTCACCGCCGCTCCTAACCTCATTCGCATCCAGCGCGCTCAACCGCGAAATTCTCAAACATAATAATAATATATAATATTAAAAAAAATACGCCAAGTAAATGAAAAAGTCGAGGACAAAAGAGTATTATCAAATAAATCACAAAAAATAGATGATAATAATAAATATAATAAAAATTATCTGAAGTCATTCCCTATGCAAATTATCTTTGTAAAAAGAAGTGAGATCTCCATAAACAACTTCAAAAAAGTAAAAAAATTACGCCACGTACATGAAATCAAATAAATCACAAAAAATAGAAGATACTAATAATTACAAAACAAAAAAGATGTCAAATCAAAATGAGCTGCAAGTACATAAAGGTGCTTTGAGTCATATACACTCCTCACATTAATTAAAGGATCACCTCTAGGAGCCCGAAAAATAGGGGCAAGTTCACATGATCATAACTCCGGTAAAAATAGTCCTACCGATATTTTGAAAACATGGTTTGAAAGCGTGGAATCTCTACTTTCAGCTACTTTTTCAACTTTTGGATGCATTGCTTTTCGGCAAAGTTATAGCAATATAAAGAGCACTTGGTCAATTTTAAAAAAATATCTCCAACTTTGCGATGTTCCACGGGGAGTATGGATTTTTTTACACAAATTCCATTTACACTAGTCGAAAGCGTCTACTTTCCTGTGTAAAAAGAGAGTAATAAATTTCTTGTGCGATTTTTTTTGGCCGAGTTATTCAAGTTTGAAGTAAAAACCGTTTTTTTTTACTTTAGTTCCTTCTAGCAATCGAAGAAATCATCGTAGAATGTTCATGAAAAAAGCAGTAGAAAGATCAGTCTTTTCTCTTTAAGATGCATCATCGACTTTTTCGATTCGGTTAAAATTTCGGTCTCTGATGTCCTTTCCAAAATATGCTTAAAAATTGCACACATTCCATTTGCTCTTCAACTCGCTGTATCTCCGCGAGGGATAACCGGAACATCATTGTGTTAAGCTCATTTTGAAGCGGAGTGTCTGCCGATTCTTTTGAGTTCCACTGGAACCCGCTGCGATAATTTCTTACCTGTGACCATTAAGTTTGAAATTACCGTTTCGGAAAAACTTACGCGGTGGCTTCAGCGGCCGCGTGGCTGCCGTATCGCATGCCGGCACCACCGATGGCATATCGCGTGGAGGTATGTGTGACATGTGTGTGCACACACAGGAACCTTCAGTAGCGGCGGCGTAACTCGGCTCGCTTTTGGCTGGTATCGTCACTTATGTCGACGGGTGGGGATACGAACAAGAGCGCTCGCTTCCGCGAGGACGATCGACAGTGCGACACATTTTGTAGCCTTATTTTTCCGAAACGGTAACTTCAAACTTAAAGGCCACAGGTAAGAAATTATCGCGGCGGGTTCCGGTGGAACTCAAACGAATCGGCAGACTTTCTGCTTTAAAATGAGCTTAAGACAATGATGTTCCGGTTACCCCTTGTTGAGATAGAGCAAGTTGAAGAGCAAATGGAATTTGTGCAATTTTTAAGCATATTTTGGAAAGGACACCAGAGACCGAAATTTTAACCGAATCGGAAAAGTCGAAGATGCGGCTTAAAGAGAAAAGACTGATATTTCTACTGCTTTTTTCTTGAACGTTCTATGATGATTCCTTCGATTGCTAGAAGGAACTAAAGTAAAAAAAAACGGTTTTTACTTCGAAGTTGAATAACTCGGCCAAAAAAAAAAACACAAGAAATTTATTACTCTCTTTTTACACAGAAAAGTAGTCGCTTTCGACTGGTGTAAATGGAATTTGTGTAAAAAAATCCGTACTCCCCATGGAGCATCGCAAATTTGAAGAAATTTTTTTAAAATTGACTAAGTGCTCTTTATATTGCTATAACTTTGCCGAAAAGCAATGCATCTAAAAGTTGAAAAAGTAGCTGAAAGTAGAGATTCCACGCCCTCGAACCATGTTTTCAAAATATCGGTAGGACTATTTTTACCGGAGTTATGACCATGTGAACTTGCCCCTATTTTTCGGGCTCCTAGAGGTGACCTTTTAATTAATGTGAGGAGTGTATATGACTCAAAGCACCTTTATGTACTTGCAGCTCATTTTGATTTGACATCTTTTTTATTTTGTAATTATTAGTATCTTCTATTTTTTGTGATTTATTTGATTTCATGTACGTGGTGTAATTTTTTTACTTTTTTGAAGTTTTTTATAGATTTAATCTACGACTCTCATATTTTTTAAGTCGGCGCCTGATCATTTGCACTGTGTAAATCTGGTACCGACTTAAAAAATATGAGAGTCGTAGATTAACTAAGGGACAAAAATTATTTTTTACTTTTTCGTGCATTTTAATTATTTTCAAGTCGGGTTTAATCTTTGTAAAAAATTTTATTTTTAACTTCCTAGTTTTATATATATTTACACAACATGCTGAGGAGTTATGCGGGTGTTACGAGCCGGGGCTGCGGCAACGCGAGAGGCCGGCGAGAAGGGTATTTCCCAAGGAATACTGTTTATGAGTTTATTAGTTAGAGGGCGGACGAACTTGATGCGAAATCAGGGAGCCTCTAGGATGGAGTCACACGCGGACGAACCTGATGCGAAATCAGGGAGCCGCAGGAGGATGAAACGTCGTGAACGAACCCGATTCGAAGTCGGGGAGTCACTAGGATGAAGTTCACAGACAAACCTGGTGCGAAACCAGGGACCTGTTAGGAGGTTGGATTATTCACAGACGAACCTGGTGCGAAACCAGGGACCTGTTAGGAGGTTGGATTATTCACAGACGAACCTGGAGCGAAACCAGGGAGCTGTTCGGAGGTTGGTAGACTTACAGACGAACCTGATGCGAAATCAGGGAGTGTTCCGTCTTACGGGAACAAAAGGGGGCTCAGAGCGAGGCAGAAATTCAACTATCTTTTATTAGTAGGCAATTGCTTGCCTTCGACGCGTTTTTGGGAACATTTGCCTGCCAGATGTTTAATAGGCAGCAATCGACATCGTGCTATTTTTTTGGACACCTCGACCGTCCTCGCTCTGAGAAAATCCGTTAATTGCTCTGTCAGCGGGTGGTATATGGTAACTTGGAACCGGCATATCGTCGACCATCGCTGACTCGCGGGACAATACGGTCATAAACCGCGACCCTAGCGAGACGCTCCGGCCGATCAACCTGGCGAGGTTTGGTAGCCAGATGCTCGGTTTTCCCCGCTACGTCACCAAGAGGGAAAACTTCCTCCTCCACCACCGAAATCGCAGAGGGAACGTTCCTCCTCTTCAAGGAAAGCTGAGCCAATCAAAAATGTTGCCGCCTCCCAAATTCCGATGTCTTGTCTACCTTTGACATCGCAAAGGTAGACAAGGCAGAATTCAATCAGCTCGCTAAAAGCAAGGTTCGTCTGCTTGATCAGGTCATCGTTCGGACCACAAGAACGAACAGAGCAACTTCTCATTTTTTGATCATCGTGCGGATCAGACTCTACGAAAAAACAGTCACCTAATAAATTAGTTTGGCGGGTGATAAGATCGTCCGGCTACACGCGTACCATCAGGAGGATCAGGCCTTACAACCCCGAGAGAAATAGCGAGTTTTTTCACGTGCGTGTCCGTACGAACAGGGAGCTGAAGGATACCGACGAACCTGATGCAAAATCAGGGAGCCGTAGGAGGGGTGAGGTTTCGTGGACGAACCCGATGCGAAATCGGGGAGCCACTGGGTTGGAGAAGATTCCTTGTTTTGGTGAAAGGTTTGCGAACGAACCTGATGCGAGATCAGGGAGATGTTAGTGATGCCTCGTAACTCTTAATTAAAGTATGATACAACTCGAGCGATAAAGTTGTATCAGTGGGTGAGTGCTACTAATATTATAAGGATCGCTGGGTAAGAGATGGGTTTAACGAATCTACTCGATTTACACGTGAATACCATTCGTATATTGAATAGTCAATTATAGTACAAATGTAAGTGTCGCGTTTAATAATTAAATAGTGTAGTTACCAATAGTTGCATGGTGTTAACGCACTGGCGATGCGGGGCGTAAGAGTGGCTATTTCAAAGTGCCAAATAGAATATAAACCAGACTCGCGGATTCTATGAGGTTAACTATTGATTCGGAAGGGGACTCGAGCCCGATCTTACTGGATTTTAATCAACTCTGTACGAGCGTGACTGTACTGCTTTGAACCGAAGAGGGTTGAAACCAAAGGGTTTATATAGTCCCAAAAATGAGTGGGGATTCGTTAGGAATCTCCATATAAGGAAATCCTTCGGGGTCGTCGTCGTGTCACTCCCGTTCTCACAGTCGTGGTCCAGCTGGTCGGGATCTAGAGACGCGGTAGCGTCTCGACGCCAAGTACATGAAAAACACCCTGTATATGTCGACTGTCGCTACCGTGTACCTTTACTCGTCGCGGAGCCATTCCAACCTAATTCTGACATTTATACATTAATATCTCATCACCCCTGCAATATTTTGTAAATTTAAAGACATTTTTCTTATGTAAACCGCATATCGGCTTTGGAACAAGACCAATTTCAATAAAATCGGTCCACACATGACAGAGATATCATAATATCGTCTCATGGATCAGTCGGATTATTAAGATTTTTCTCTGTCTCCTGATTCTCCTTCTTCAAGAAATTTTTCGTCAACATAACACGTATACGCGCTACACGCACACCTTCAGCCAAAAAGAAACTAACACATGTTTCGTTCGTCGACTCTCGGTACGCGTTACACGCACACCTTCAGCCAACAGAAATTAACACATGTTTCGTTCGTCAAACGCTATCTTCACTGTGCAATCTACTCAAAATTTTGACAGCTTACAGTCAGGTTATAACCTGGCGAGTGTTAAATAAGGTAAGTTTTCAAAATTTGAGGTGCCATGTGTTTTTACAAATATGTATCGTTGTACCATTGAATTGCAACCAAAATGCAGTCTCAAATACAAGGTAAGTTGCCGAAATTTGAATTGCGACATGTTTGTATATCATCAAACTGTTTTTTATTTGTATCTAAACTCAGGATTTTATTTATGTATATATAGATAATCGAAGCGTAAAATGATGCTGTGATTGAATTTATCCTTAATTCTGTCCCGTGATAATTTGTAAATATAATATTAAAAATTATCTGATGTCATTCCCTATTCACAAAAGTCAAGGACTAAGCTTGCAGAATGCTGTCATAGAAGCAGGTAATTCAATATTTACTTGCGGTAACTGCCCGAGATGTTAAAAAAAAATCATTTGAATTTCAAGATATAATAAAATACAATTTCACAGGATGGAAAAATCTGAAAGATCCTTGTAATAATTGTGATAATTCAAATTCAAACACAATGAAGAAAATCGATATAACTGCTTCCAAACAAATTCTTATTGCAAAATTACATTTGTTCTATCACGATAGTAGTGGAACAACAACGAAAGTGGAAAATTTCTACATCAAAGCAATGCCTACTACTAAAATACAATTGGTAGATCACTGTTATAAACTTACGGCAGCGATTTTCCACCACGGTAAAAGAATTGCCGATGGTCATTACATGAGTATGGTAAGGGGTAAGGGCACAACGTGGGTATCCGTTGATGATTTACGAGTAGAAAAACAAGCTTGGCCACGAAATGCTAAAAATGCATACATATTTTTCTTCGAAAGGTGTTAATTGTGGTTGTTATTACACTTCAATGTTAAATACGTTCAGCGCCATAAGCTGCTTCTTGCACCATGTATTGTACACAAAGTACTATACATATAATACATATAGATTGATAATACGGTGCACATGGTTTCTTTTCGTAGTTGTTAAACTTACGTAGAATTTATCCTTAATTCTGTACCGTGATAATTTGTAATTTATAATTAAAAATTATCTGAAGTCATTACCTATGCAAATTATCTTTGTAAAAAGAAGTGAGATCCCCATAAAAAACTTCAAAAAAGTAAAAAAATTACGCCAAGTACATGAAATCAAATAAATCATAAAAAAAATAGAAGATAATATATAATAATAATTACAATATAAATAAAAGATGTGAAATCAAAATGAGCTGCAAGTACATAAAAGAGTTTTGTAATAATCACGGACATTTTAATAATGTGAAGATAAAATTTAACATCTAGACATTTGCCTAGATGTCAGCGGCCTGGAAATCAAATACTTGGCGTGGCCAGGCAAGGTATTCTCAAATCATCAATACCCATACCTTCCCCCTCGCAGGCTTTCAGATAATTTGCCAATTTAAAGCTCTGATAATATGAGTACATTTTCATTATATTGCGTTTTAAAATAATTCTAAGATCATTCATCGACACCGATACCTTTCCTCTCACAAGCTTTGAAATAATTTGTCAATTTAAAACTCTGACAAATATAAGTACACTCATCATTTTGCATTTTTAAATAATTCTTATTTATCGACATCTTGACCTTGCCTGGCCACGCCAAGTATTTGACTTCCAGGCCGCGGACATCTAGGCAAATGTCTAGATGTTAAATTTTATCTTCACATTATTAAAATGTCCGTGATTATTACAAAACACTTTTATGTACTTGCAGCTCATTTTGATTTCACATCTTTTTTTTATATATTGTAATTATTATTATATATTATCTTCTATTTTTTTTATGATTTATTTGATTTCATGTACTTGGCGTAATTTTTTTACTTTTTTGAAGTTTTTTATGGGATCTTCCATTAGTGATGTGTGATAAGCGAAAGGATTTTAGGGCGTTTTCCCTTCGCAGACGCGAGCTCGGAAAACAGTTGAGAGCGGCGTATGGGAAAATTCCACATACGTAACACAGGGACAAACATAAAAAAATACAAAAAAATACATACGGGTCGAATCTATAACCACAGGCCAGGTATAAAATAGACCTTTCACTCTATTGTCTTCTGTGTCACTCGATTTTGGGGCTCTATAGCCCCATTACCATTTCCGTGTCGCATCCAACGTTAACGGCTAAGCATGAAATAAGCTTGCAGCGCTATAAACGGTAGGAATGAAAGTTATAATAGCGGTGAGAATTTAGATACAGGGTGTCCCGATGTCAAATGAATACACCATTCTTCAAAGGCAAATACAAATTTCTTCATTTCTTTATCAATCAGCAACTCTACAGACCCATACAACGGAGAAGCATTGTACAACTTCGCTTACGATGTAACGAATCCCTGCTATTTTATAATTCCCTAATAAATTATTTGCGGACATGGGTTTATATTAACTTTTTTATCATTTTCAATTTTTTTCAACAGTACAGAACTGTGTACAGAGATACAATTTCATTTATCATTTTGAATACTTCCTATAATAACTAATTAAAAAATGATTAATAAGTTATGGTAATCTTATGATGTGTCTCGCGTCAAGCAGCAGAGTAGTGGTGGGCCCATGCCTACATATACGTGTAACTCTACACAATCAAGTCGAAATCTTTAACAATTTTTCCTAACCAAAGAGTTCCTTTGCGTCAAATAGCTTCTTTCAAACATTTTCCCTTTCCAACGCGTAGAATACGTTGATGTAAAAAAAAATGGTAAATTTTTCGAAAAGCTACTTCCTCACCGATTTCAATGACCTTCACATATGTTGTCAATGTCGCCATTCTGAACAACATTTTCCTTTAAACTTTTTGACGGTCGGCCTCAGTTTCGGGGATATTAATGAAAAAACTTTCGGCATAATATGTCGAAAGCTACCTCCACACCAATTGCAATGACCTTGACATATGTTATCAACAACATATGAAAAATTTTCGGCATAATATATTGAAATCTGTTTCATAGCCGACGGTATTAGTATTGGTTGGGGCTAGATTAGGGCGGGGGGCGCGTAATGTATGGTAGCGAACCAATGTACGTGTTAAACTCGGTAATTTATTCTAGTGTTAAGTAAAGTTTTTTGCGAATATTTAGTAAACCAAAGCCGATCACCAAAAGGTTTAAGGGAAATGTTGTTCAGAATGATGACTTTGACAACATATGTGAAGGTCGTTGAAATCGGTGAGGAGGTAGCTTTTCGAGAAGTTTACCAAAAAATTTAACATTAATTTTCAATGTTATAAACAATTTCATGGACACTTTTGTTACAAATGTCCACCGATCCAGAGGTGTAGATTCACCCCCCCCCCCCCCCCCAAGAGCAGCGACCAATAATTTTTCTACACACTGTACAATGAATGTGAAGAATGAGCAGATAGGTGTGTTCTGTGGAAGCGCGTACTGTTTGAAAGAGTGGCGTGTGACATGATTTCGGTGTGACTGATTTTTGGGGTGTGTGATTGTGGCAGGAGTCAGTTGTCAGGCAGCGCGCAAAGAATGATTGAGGGGGTCGCGTCGCGTCAACAATAATCTGGGTAGACGGTCATCGGGTAAGTGGTTGGGGAAATCCCAAGTGTTGTAAACGATACTCCTGCAGATCAAGGTACTAAATGTGATTTTCGCTTCTCATTTTGGAACCATTTTAGCCCGTGTCAGCAGGAAAATCGAATTATTTGTCGAAGAAGAGACCCTAGGACACGGGACAGGACCCCCGATATAAGAAAATTTAGGCTCGTTGCACTCGCGCTGATTCGAGTCAATCCCATTGAAAGGATGGCACACCGACATAACGCGAACCACTGTAGTGGTGTATCCCTATCACTTACACTACAATGACTTGCTGTCGTCCTTCCCCTTGAAGGTGTGAAATAGAGAAAACAGGCAAGACAGGTAGCTGAAAAACAAAGTCGCATCAAGTTCGATATAATATGTACTCTACGAATGCTTCAAATACTTTCAAAAAATTGTTTGAACTGGTTGGAATATTCATTATATTCTACTGCGTGATAATTTGAATTATTTGTTTCATTTCTGTATCATGTTTTAATAAATATATAAATATATTTGAATTTATATTAAGTGTCGTTCAATTGGTTTATTACACACGCCTCACATGGCATGTTTATACTTTCAAGAGTAAAAAAGAACCCTTTAACGTTCGTATTTATTGTTTTATCTTATTATTTCCATATTCAACAGCTGGCTATCCGAAATGAACTGAGCATAGCTTCGAATATGTTTCATAATCAAAGTAATAGGATGGACAATGTTGAATATCTCAGAAACAATCAGTTTTAAGATTAATACACTTTAGCACTTTCATATTCAGAATTCGCTATTCTATTGAATTTGAGGATAAAAAATTTGACAGTCCATTTGAAAAAATAAAATTGACCTCTACATCCGATCTATCCCTGTAAAGAAACTAATTTCGCCGTGTTTTGTGTTCCTTACAACCAGACAACTTTTATAAATAATATTTTCGCTTATTACTTGAAATAATAGATATTTGAGGTGAACCGAGTTAGTGGGACACCCTGTATAACACAGCTTCTATACTTTTCTCGGTGATACCGGCAGCTTTACCTGTGTCAATGCTAGAAACACATTATGTTTCCCGCACCCACCGCTCGAAAATCGGAGAGGGCGTTCGAAAACCAATGGTTGTTTCAGAATATCGGTACTTCAGAACGGTGACACTGAAGACAATAGAGTGAAAGGTGTATTCTATACCTGGTCTGTGCTATAATCCCCTCCTTTTTGAAGTCGGTTGGAAACATAGACATAAGAATTAAATGGACGGAGCACAAAGCTGCGGGGCCTAAGCTCGTATAAGTAAGGGGGGTGCATGATACTGCGCATGCGGTGGTGGACGGTCGGTGTTTGGTTGATGGTTTTCGTTATTCTTTTAAATTTAAAACCTGTCACGAATGTACATGACATATAAATTAAAATACTAAACGCCAATACTAAAATAAAATGAATTCTATGCCGATGCAGACTAAAAAAGGAAAACGTATAGTTGAAAATTGCAAAAACTCCATAACTGTAAGGATAAAATGTGGTGATGAAGAAAATGCTATGAAAGTGACATATCATCGGTAAGAGGTATTGCCTCTTTTAATTTTTATTTTTGGTTAAGTGTGTCATTGAATTTGAAACGTTAATACGTAATTGCAACATTATACTTTTACAGTTTCCAAAAGATCCACAAAGAAAGCAGAAATGGGCTGATGCTTTACAATTAAAAATAGAGAACGACTCAGATAATCACCGGGTTTGTTCAATACATTGCATTAAGTTAGAGGTAAACCACTTCTCTCCAGAAACACTGAATCAGTATCCGGCAAACGAACGTATCTTGAAGAGATCTCCGTCATTCACTTTAAATGAATCTAACAAGAAACGTTTGAATACATTAGAAATAGAGAAATTACCAGAAGTGGAGGGAGAAAAGAGACGTGGTGAGTTTCTATTATTAATTCTGTAAATATTATGGAATGTAGAGGAAAGTACATCTCACGAAACCAATGAAACCAAATTTCGCAGATTCAAGAAATAAGATTTGCGTGGATCGAGCAACATCTGTTTCTCCTGAGAGAATATTTATTCCACAATGAAGCGGATCCGAAAAAGGTTCATAGAAAAAATAATAATTGAGAAGAAGGAAAAGAAACGGATCTATAACAAGTTGCAATTAGCCCAGGCGGAAAATGTTTCTATGGCATTCACTTAACAAGATGTATTATTCAAAAATACATCAAAACGACTTTTTTACATCGCGAAATCAGTAACCAGCAATCTTTGTACGTCCAGACAATATGTGACAAACTTGATTCACTTCAACGGACATGAGGTAGACTATTTTAAAATATTTTTAAGTTAATTACTTCTACGAAAATTATGAGACTGAGAGTTATAGTATTAGGACTTGTAATCAATAGAATTAGAAACTGAGAACCATTAAGAATTCTTTAAGAACGATTGCAGTGAGGTACATTCCTGAATACTTTGGTTTCTTAAGACTTGGTAAAGCCTGTCCTACATATGAGCTTCTCAATTCAAGAGGGGCATAAGTCTTAAGCGGCCCCTATACGATGAGACTTGCCTCGGGGCATGCCTCAAGACAAAGTCTCATGTCTCGGACTAGCAGGGTGGAGAGAAGGCGAGAGAGAGAGAGAGACCTCGCCTCGAGACATGCCTCGAGACAAGTCTCATCATGTAGGAGCCGCTTAAGACTTATGCCACTCGTCAATTGAGGGGCTCATATGTAAGTACATATATATATATATATATATATATATATATATAACATGGACCATATATAAGTAATATATAAGTGTATATTTGTATGTATATACAACATATTTATAGTTTTATACATTTAAAAATAAATATGTTTACTTGTTTAGATCGAATTTATATATACGTTTTTTACCATTATGATTATCATCACTAGTTGATAATATGGTATCGCCCGCTACGTCCGCGGTTTTCATTACACATCGCGACCGCGTGGACGATTTGGACGTAATTGTAATACACCCTATATCAGAGATGGGCATAAAATTATCTTCATTAAAATTTCAAATTCGATTAAAAGAGAAAAATTTTATTCGTTCGTCGTCGAATAAAAAAAAACGCCAAAGTATCTTTATTCGAAGCGCCAGTTCATTCGACGAGAATTCACCCTACGAGGCAAAAATACTTTTTTTATTCGAAGGTCTTCCACTCTGAGGTTCGAATACCTTTTTCTACTTTAGTTGTATCTATATTCGAAGACTTCGAATAATTTCGGCAGACGCCTGGGCCTATCAAGGGCTGAGGCGAGCGAGGCAGCGGTCCCCTGCTACGGTCGCTCCGTCACGTGTCACCAATTTTACAGAAATGAAAGTTCTTTATTTTTCGTCGTATCGATCTGAAAGTAATATCAATGGATTCCTGGCATTTTCCCGATTAAAAGGACAAAATATCATGCAAATCGGACAATTTTTAACGAAGTAGGCTTTAAATTCAGCAAACCAATTTGTCGTGTAACTTCGTTAATTATAGCCCGAATTATGTCGGGGTTGGTACCATTCTCATGGGGAAAACACAAGGAGTCGATTCATGATACTTTCGTAAAGATCCGATGAGAAATGAGGAAATCCACTTCTTAATGGTATTACAACCCCTTCCAGGGTCGAAAGCCATAAAATTCGGTGAGGCACCACGGGGGGCTGGCCTCGCCATGGGGTACCAGGCGGCATCGGCTTTGACAGGCGTCTCTGGAGAATCACCCTGTGGAAAAAGATCTTCCAATTCTGTCGACGATGCGCGCCGAGCGTTCGCTTGCGCGTGATGGCCTGCTTTTCACTTTCGACGAACATTTGCGCGGCTGGGGTGCGCGTCTCGCCGTTAAAACCGACCGTTTTGGAGGATCTCAAGTGCAAACTCGGGCGCGCATTGGACATGTGTGGACGTGATTTTCGCTGTGCACGGCGTTCGGCGCGCAATTAGTGATGGAACTTGAAGCGCTTGGAACCACTTCGAATCGGTCTTGAATGTCAGGCGACTACTTCGTAGCACTTCGAACATGATTCGAAGCTTAAAACTCTTGAAAAATCTTGATCGGCTTCGAAGTCTTGAAACTCTTGGTTCGAAACCTTGGTAGAGGACAACACTCCCCAGTGCCTCACCAAATTTTATGACTTTCGACCCTCGAAGGGGTTTGAATACCATTAAAAAGTGCGAAATGTCTAGGATTTCCGAATTTCTCATCAGATCTTTGCGAAAACGACGCCAATCGATTCCTTATGTTTCGCCGATGAAACTAACACCAAAAATGACGTAAGTTGGACCATAATGAAGGAAATTCCATTGAAAGTCGATTTATATCATTTCAAGCTGACTTCGTTAAACATAGTCCGATTTACATGAAATTTGGTATGATTTTCATCGGAAAAACATAAGGAATCCATCGGTGTCACTTCCATATCGATACGATAAAGAATAAAGAATTTCTTAATATGCTGAAATGAATATTTCACATTTTCACCCTCGACAGCGGGGCGCCGACCTGGAATCGCTGCGGTTGGCCGAGGATTCATACCTGTTTCAGAAATAAAATAATTCTTTATTCTTTATCGTATCGATATCGAAGTGACACGGATGGATTCATTATGTTTTTCCAATGAAAATCATACCAAATTTCATGTAAATCGGACTATTTTTAACGAAGTCAGCTTGAAATTCTATAAATCGATTTTTCATGGAATTTCCTGCATTATGGTGCGAATTACGTCGTTCTTGGCGTTAGTTTCATTGGCAAAACATAAGGAATCGTTTGGCGTCGTTTTCGCAAAGATCTGATGAGAAATTCGGAAATTCTAGACATTTCTCATTTTCTAATGGTATTCAAACCTCTTCGAGGGTCGAAAGCCATAAAATTTGGTGAGGCACTGGGGAGTGTTGTCCTCGCCACGGGATATCAGGCGGCACGATTGATTATTGGCACTACTGCTGGGTACTTTACTGTACGACCTCGCAACTGTTCTCTTTACATATACATATCACCTGCATATGTGTACTTATTGTCGAACAATAGATATTACTTTTTATATTAAAACAAACAATAACAAGATAATTATTGCCGACTTTGATGCGGTTCGCCACCTAGACCTCGAAAAAATGTTTGACACGTATTTTCTTTTATTGGCAATCATCCATATCTGCCGGTGAAAAACACGTTTGCCCCAATATCTCGGAAAGTATGCACCATAGAGAATAATCTGTTATGCGACACTGATGTAGTTTATTAAAACGAATTCAGCAACGCATTCAGATTCGTAATACGTCAATTTGTTTAAACAATTTATTTAAAAGTAGTAATTTTTTACTCCTTCTTCTTATAAATTGTT
The DNA here is from genome assembly GCA_029448645.1 of Andrena camellia. Lineage (NCBI taxonomy): Eukaryota > Metazoa > Arthropoda > Insecta > Hymenoptera > Andrenidae > Andrena > Andrena camellia. The sequence continues at coordinate 17,324,997 of CM055681.1, forward strand.
GATCCATTATGGCGTAAATTTGTCAACGTAAACTACAGACCAAACTGTGAAATACGGGTACGTAGAATTCTTCAATTTCGACTTTTTAGTGTAAACTACATACGCTATATTGAACTCGCTACGCGTAGGGAACGGGAACCTCAGGTATAAACTTTTAGTATAATTCGGGGCTTAATGAAAACAGTTGTTTCCGAAAAACTAGCCAGGTTGATAGGCCAGAGCGTCTCATCGGAGTCGCGGTTTATGATCGTATTGTCCCGCACTTCGACGGTAGGTAACGGTGGGTACGGGTACGAAGTCACCATGTACCCTTTGTATTTTTTCGAAAGCGTCATGAATTGACTCCTTGTGTTTTAATGTTTTCCCCATGAAAATGGTACTAAACCTGACATAATTCGGGCTACAATTAACGAAGTTACACGAAAAATTGGTTTGCAGAATTTAAAGCCCACTTCGTTAAAAATTGTCCGATTTGCATGATATTTTGTCCTTTTAATCGGGAGAATGCTAAGAATCCATTGATGTTACTTTCAGATTGATACGACGAAAAATAAAGAACTTTCATTTCTGTTAAATTGGTAACACGTAGTGGAGCGACCGCAGCAGGGGACCGATGCATCGCTCGCCGCAGCCCTTGAACGACCCAAGTGCCTGCCGAAATTATTCGAAGTCTTCGAATATAGATACAGCTAAAGTAGAAAAAGGTATTCGAACCTCAGAGTAAAAAAAGTATCTTTGCCTCGTCGAATGAATTCCCGTCAAATAAACGTTTCATCCGTTGGTGCTTCGAATAAGATACATTGGGGTCATTCGAACTTCGAATAACGGATGAAGATATAGTATCTTTTATTCGATTTGTGATTTAAATAATTTTTTTATCTAGATAATGCCCAACTCTGCCCTATATGTATAAATATTCAGCATTCCATTTAAAAAAAGCGCGACACATGCGTACTACTCCGCCAATCACAAGCCGTCCACCACGACTTCTCTCCTCCCGATTGACTGGCTAGACCCCCTCGTCAATGTTGAGACTTTGTGCGCCGTCCATTTAATTCTTAGGTCCATGGTTAAAAAGCGCGTTGAATCATACAAATACATACACACGTTTTTGAATAAATTAAACTAGTGCAGTAGGTTCGAGTGAACTCTAGATAAAGGAAATTGTATGTTACATTAAAACTGATTTAACTCGGGTTATATTCTTAAGCGGTTCATATTTTGACTGGCGTCGGCGTGTTTTCACGTCAATGTTTTCTCAAAAGCATTGAAAGTATTATCCGAGAATCCGTGAGCGTTTACTTTGAAAAGAAACCAAGTTCGAAGTTCCTGACCGACTTAAAAGCGTATTTTTCAGAAGTTTGAGCCCCTCAAAGTGTTGATGTTACTCACTAAACGTATTTCTCTGTTGTGTTAAAGTTCTCATGACGAGTAATCTCGATATACGCAATTAGTGTGAGTTTTCACATGAGGAGTGAACATGTCATCCTTTAATTTTTATAATAGTTTAATCCTTTGAAATTCAAGTTTGGCTCAATGCTTTACTTATTAAGTAGAAAACTTTCGGATAGTTAAAAATATACTATAGTCATTTTAAACTCAGTAATTTATTTAACTGTACGAATTGCAAATTCCCCCACTTTTATGTAGAGTAATTCCGGGGGAGAAGACCATACGGGAGAGATGGCGAATGAAAGTGTTTCTTAGAAAGAAACGTCTGATTCCGTTACCTATACGTGGGTACAAAGTATCGCTCAAAAGCAGCATTCTCAGACCAGATGGTTGAAACAAAACGTTGTTGAAGGCATGTAAATCCACTTTACAATTTAAGATAGTGCATGTGCTTATTGGATCCACGAAAATTGCACGGAGTTTCACGTTGTTCGTCATACGTGTGAATTAAAAGACTTACAACAAAAACCCAAAGAAGACTTGAGCAGTCGAATACGAAAACGGACGAAAACTGGTCAAAATCGGTGACCAAGTCATACGCTCATACAAACCAAGTCATACGCTCAACTGATTAGCCTGAAAGATACATATGGCTAGCTTTCCCGCGCACTGCGGGAGAAATTTGTCTATTAAATAATAATTTTTTGTTCATTGTTATTAAGAGATATGTAGACAAAAGATCAAAGTTTTGTTCTATGCCATGCTCGTTACTTTATTTCAAATAGGTTGACTATAGAAGACTCCCAACGAAACTATGGTCATCTCCCTCGGAATTATCATACTAGGTTTAATGGTAGCTAGGTTTAATGTTAGCAATATGCAATGATAATTTAAACTTTGTTGTGCCTGAGGGGCATATTTAGTGTAAGGGGTGAAAATATTGTCAAAGAAATAACAACTTCTTATTTGATAGATAATATAGTATTTGATACATACTTGACCTGCTAATGATCAACAGGATTAAACCTAGCAGATACATTATTCGAGGAGGTTGGTCAAGCCATTCTCCAAGGAATGGGGCGAGACTTCTAAAGACGAGATCCACCGAAGCAATGAGACTCATAACAATCGCAATTTCCTTGGTAGATAAGTTCATGTCTGTTAGAATGAATGGTGTTAACTGAGAGAAGTTTATCTCAGAAAAGATAGCGATCGACATTCCCAACATAATATTCACATAGATTGGATCTTGTAGTAAATCTAGATCGAAAATTTGCGATACTTTCATAAATATTTGCGATATGGCAAACTTCTTTTTGGACCTGCAATAAAAGTGAATTAATTCTAATCAAATTGAAATTATGAGCTATTGTGAGGTATTTGGGCTCTCTACTACTAAACGCTACCACTTATACATATATTGTCTTCCTGAATAAAGATATTACAATGATTCGCCGGTATTCCCACTGAATACAGGAGAATCTCGATAAGCCGATGTTCGTTTACCGAAGAAATTAGCGTTTACGCCGGACAGTATCAAAATAGTGTTAAAAGTATTTTCCGAGGGTTCCTCTCAATGTTCACTTTGAAAGCAAATCAAGCTCATTTCAGTGTTCGCTTTGTAGTCTTTGTACTTCACTACCTTAGGGCGGGTATTACCTGTCCTCGTATCTTATCGCCGTTGCGTGTCATCCAGTGATACGATACGGTGCAACTGTGTGTGACTTCTCCCGTATCATCACTGATGCTGTTGCGTATCTTTGTATCAAATTTTGCTACCCGTCCAACAAGTGGATACCCACCTTAATAAGTGGATATCCACCTTTAGTGACCCTTCCCTTACGAGGCAGTCGAACCTCCAATGAGTTACTTACAATGAAAATTTTAATGCCTATATTCTTTCTTATATAGATCTTCGTGAAAGTATCAGCAATCGATTGGCCAGATTCTTTTGATGAAATGAATGCAAACTCGTCCTCGGTCAGGCTATTTTTAATCATACATGATGTATACTTAAGTAGTTTGCCGAATTCTAAAATTATAGTCGGATTTACTAAAGAAGGCGCCATGGGACCGGGGCCAGAACTTGCGATGTTGTTGCTACTCCAGGTTTGTGATTGGTGCTTCCCCTACACGGCTCCCTACGCGTTGGCCAATGACTTTAGACTACTTACCTGTGGGCCTAGAGTAATCGTTGTCTTTGTCGAGTGTATATCGCTGTCCTCTTCGAGAGGGCGAGTTCAACGTTCTTCCCATAGAGATTTGACAGAGTAACGAATCTTATTGGCGATTGCCGACGGCACGTGCCATGCAGAATGAATGGCGGATAGGTCAAGGAATACAGGCTCATAGGATTCATATTCTATATATAGACATTCCACGGCAAATCGATCACATTTTGCACTTGATGTCAGGGATATTGTTCAAACTGAAATATTAGGAGAGGGTTTCAGGCATCACTTCGCTGGTTTTGAATTTGTTTAATTTTTGCTTATTTTCATGAAACCGAGCTGTACTTATGAATTTTTATCTCGGAAACTCTTTATTGTATTGAATTCATTCCTTTTCATTTTAATCTAGAAAATGCGGCCTATTCTAATAATATTTTTTATATTGAAAAATTAATTTTGTAATTTTGAAAATTATGACCAAAGTTTTATTCCGAAGCAGCGACGGTATTCCGTATCGTTTGCTTTCATACATTTCGACTCCAACTTGTTCTTTTAAACATGGCTTAAAGTATTGCTCTAAATAGGATGGCACCATAAAAATTAACGCCGCAGCAAGCTGTTGAAGGCGGTGGTGCGTTTCATGTAAAAATATTTTGCTCTGTCCACATTATTTATAGACTTTATTGAAATAATATGGGGTGCGAATTATATGCTCAGCTGCCCCTAAATACCTGAGGAAAAGACGACTATATAACTGCGGCGTTAATTTTAATGGTGTCATCCTAGAGTAATAGAATGTTTAAAGGAACGAATTTCTGTTGAAAATAAAATAAACATTTGTCTACAAATTTCTATCATGCAAAAATAGTTTTACAATTTCGAAACTTTATTCTGAAAAATGAATTCTTCTTGATTAAAATAAAAGAAAATTAACTCAATGCTGTTGATAGTTTTCGAAATAGAAATTCATAAGTACAGCATTTTTTCACGAACATAGGCAAAAATCGCACAATTCAAATTCTTATATTTTGTAACCAAGTTCAAAACCCGTTAAACAATGACTCAAACCTTTCCTTCATTTTACCTGATTCACATAAAACATATTGCATTCTGATCAAGATCTCTAAAAATGTGATCGATTTGGCGTAGAGTGACTTGTCGATGAAGGAATCTGTTTTATCGAGCCAGTGAGAGAGATACAGTTGCGCTTGAAGATAGAAAGAGACTTCCGATCTGTTACACAACGTGACATCGTCGCACGAAATACGGAACAGGCATTGGGTCTCTCCCGAGCCACGCGCGCCTGCCTACAGGCCGCCCAGGCGCACACTGGGCCGGATTCACTTATATAGCGCCATTTGGGTCTTTTTGTAACATATCGGAATGAAATTTACGCCAAAAAATAGGAAAAATTATTCCTTTCTAATGATGTATAATTTAATTTTTTTAATTTATTTATTTATTTTTCAATTTTTTTAACTTATTTGTGATAAAAAAAATTAATTCAGTTTATTTGGTACCTTATTTAATGCACTTTTCAGTGGTTTAAAGCTGCCGTGTCATTTTTGTTATGGTCCGAATCGATCGAAGCGTCCCTTGTAAACAGACGGACCCTAATGAAACTACTGCGGTTGATAAAAAGAACTTCTACAGAGGTGACATCTCCAGGTACTCTATGTAGCCGAATTTTTTACGCATAATTGCCACATTTTCTGTTCTCTCCGTCTCTGCCGCGCTGTTGCCATAGCTCCTTCTATCGAGAAGTTTTGAAGGAATCAAGAATCGTCGGTATCCAGCTACCGCTGATGGAGGGGGAAACACCTACAGGAGCGGTGGTTATGTGTGCGTGACTGACGCAAGCACAGGTTCATGCACACTTAACCACCGCTCCTGTAGGTGTTTCCCCCTCCATCAGCGGCAGTTCGAGCCCGCCGATTCCTGGAAGGAATATGACACGATAGCTACGTCTAGCATCAGAGCCTCACTGAACGTAAAGGACAATAGCAATAATGAAAGATAGAGAGGTTAGGTAGTGAAGTTAGGAAACATGTCAATGAAACAATACTAATTTGCGAGTCATTATTACTTTATTTATTCGTAGAAGGATGTAATATTTTGTATAATCAATGTGCAATTTCAAAGCATACAATTTGAATAAGGTACATCACCGAAGTGTAACACGTCGATCGCAATGAAATTTATGAATGCTAGGTATAAATCTTTGAAAAGCATGACACTTTCTTTTTTATCTAGCTATACATCAAATTATCTTTTTTATCATCAAGAATTGTCTATTGTTTGAATACAAATTTAATAACGTAATCATTATTCAGCTTCGATCATCTGTTTATTTGTATGTTTGTATGGTTCAAATCTGGCAACTCAAATCTAACCCACTTCCAACTATCCAATTGTCTTCAAACACATGACAATACAATATTTAAAAAAAAAATTAACCCCGATGGGGTGAGAAAATAACCCAATCATCAATAAATATAACCCATAATCACAAATCCAAACGACTTGAAATCAGCCACTCGCGTTCCTTACGAAAACGACAAAAAGCAGTTGCGTTCAGGATACTATTTAGTCTTATCGCGATTACCTAAAATACACAATTAATCGTGAAATGATCCGTCCCGTATGTGCGAATAGTAAAACTTAAACTTTTCAGACGTTCGTAGTATATCACCATCGAAATTACGGTACGAGAAAATAATTATTCTTTAGTGACTTTAGCACTATAGCATTTAAGCAAACTGTTAGACTGTACACAGCAATAAAAGATATTTGTAAATAAGTCTGAGCTGTGAAATATAAATCCACAAACACTAAAAACTAGAAAATAAAAAAATATATAAAAAATTTATAATAAACGATTTTACTAAAAATGCACTAAAAATAAAAAATAATTCTTTTCTTGTACTACAATTCCGATGGTCATATACTACGAACACTTACAATGTTTTAGTTTTACTATTCGTACATACATGACGGATCATTTCTCGATAAACTGTGTATTTTCGGTAATCACGATGCGACTAGCGTCCCGAACGCAGAAGCATCTGGTCATTTTCGTAAAGAACGCGATAGTTGGAAATGGGTTAGGATCCATTTCGGTTGGAATGGATAATGTCGTATATATGGTTCATTCCATGCCAAGCGGATCACTTTAAACACTCAATGTCAGATTTTGTTCAAATTGAAACACGTTATAGTGCATGTGAAAATAAGAGGGGTTCAAGTTGTCACATTTTGCCACATTCAAAATTGTTTTATAAATACAGACCCTCAAATTACGATTTTTTGAAAATTACCTTTCGAATTTGGCAAAATGATTATTTAAATCCTCCTTATTTTCACATGGGCTCTAACATATTTCAATTTGAACAAAATCCCCAGGACGACGGAGAGGAAATAGCCGTGGGGGAACAATATTTATATTTACTCATAAAAAAATATATTAAAATGATTGTTTAATGATTGTTTATGTTGTTTGTTTTGATAGCATGTAAAACTTCCACATTTGCTATCGTATCGGCATGAACGTTTGAATAACATACTCCTAAGATTTTGTAGATGAAAATAAATTTTAACACAGTATAAATCGGATTATTTTTAGCATTTTTAAATTAGAATTTAGATTACATTTATATATAATTACCAAGTACAGTTCTAGAAATAATCCGATTTATACTGTGTTTGAACTCATTTTAATCTGAAAAAACTCAGCAGTATGTTACTGAAAACGTCACGTTTAACATTTTATTAATACATAATCCACCGCAAGCAACATTGTATGCCTCTCGAACCGAAATCAGAAGCTGCCGCCGAACAGCCCAAGTCCTGAGCTCGAAGAGAGATCGCGCCGGTTTGGATAAACACGCTGCCGAAAGTTGTTTGAAGCCTTCGAGTAAAAGTCGAATAAACTACGGATAAAGATGAAAACCTTACTCGACGGTTCGAATAAACAAATTATTTTGCTTTGAATAAAAAAATTATCTTTCGCCGTCGAATGAATTCACTTCGGTTCATAACGGATAAACATAAAATATCTTTTATTTGAGTTTATCCAGATATTATCTTTGCCCGTCTCTATTTTCCAGCCGCTAAGCCTCCCTGATGGCAAAATAGTGATAGGGGAAATGCGGCAACAGCGCGATACGACTCTCAATACATATTGGCATCTATGTCTTTCCTACATTTATCGGCTAGCTTGGACTTCCACCGGTTCTGATGCTACATGGCGTGAATCTACCATCAGCGCCGGTGACGGAGAATCCGTGAAGCTTCATTCTGTCATTTCTCGAGTCTGTCTCAGTACACGAGTCATAAATTCATTATTACTTCAACGTACGGTGGTTATTAGCGTTCAAACGCACCAGACCACCCTGCACTGATGTCTACTGGAGGCAACTATACCCGCAAAAACATTCTTCTTGCCGATTCCAGGACGAAAGACGGTTGAAACGGTTTGTTTACTACATCGTATATACGCAGGGTCGGCGGAACCATTATGCAAGTAGTAGATGTATTAGGCCGATTCTGGACCAATGCGGGGCGAGGGGTGAAGCGGGGCGAGGGGTACCGCAGCGGAGGCGTGGGAGAGACGGGTGGGGGTGGGGGAACGTGACCCATCGAAGTGGGAATGAACCGTGGAGGGGGAACCCGGTGGAGGGGGAACGCGCGCGCGCGCGAGCACACACACACGCGCGCGCGGGGAGGGGGAGGGGGAGGGATGGTACCGCCGATGACTCATCCACTCGGCCCGTGGTCAAAACATGCGGAGGTATTACGCGTAGAAGATGCAAATCGAAACCTGCATGGCTGTTGCGTAATAACCGCGCCAAAAACATATAATGCTCGAAGGTCAATTTCCGAGAATAATATGGTATGACGCGTAGAAGATGCAAGTCGAAACCTGCATTTTGTTATCGCGTAATAACAGCGCCAAAAACATATAATGCTCGAAGGTCAACTTCCGAGAATAATGCGCAGCATTGGTGCGCGCAATCCGATCCGCAACCGTCTTATCTCCCCAAGGCCAGATCGCCCGCGAACAAGGAGTGTGAGAGAGAGGTACGATATGAATCTATCCTTCTCTCTCTAGGGACATAGGCAAAACATACGGTGGTACGACGCGTAGGAGATGATGCAAGTCGAAACATGCATTTTCGTATCGCGTAATCCGAGAATATTGCGCAGCATTGGTGCGCGCAATCTCCAGACCGCGAAATTCAAAGCGGCGACGTTTGAACAAGGAGCGTGAGAGTGGTATGATATTTTTTGCACATTTCTCTCCCTCTCGTTGTCGGAGGTCAGAAAAACAATACAGTATTACGACGCGTAGGAGATGTAAGGTGAATCGTATAGTTTGTTATGGCGCGATAATCGAGCCAAAAACATATCACTGTAACGATAGAAGGTTGATTTCCGAGAATAAAAATATGCAGCATCGGTGCGCGAGAAGTTCGCGACAATTTCGGAAGGTAAACGTTCGAGAATGAATAATGCGCATATGCTTAAAAGCGCAATATGAATTAAGGTATGATTGTAGGTGTTGTTCCATTGGTTTGTAAATGTAGGGGTAGGGAGATTTTAGGTAGGGATGGTAGTATATTTAAGGCAGCTCGCATCTTTGACAGGACAAAATCGTGAATGGTAACGCGTCGGAAGATTCAGCCATCGATGGAGCATCATCGTAGTACGTACGTGATGTAAACGTATTATGGAACATCATACAATCGTTGTTATCGATTAAATAAGAAGAAGAACATGGATACGTTCAAGAACGCGTTCGTGATGTTGTCTCGATTGTCCGACCTTTTGACGACCACCGCGGAATTTCGGGATTGGATGGACAGGTGCGACGAGACGATACGATACATGGTCGCGTATCAACGAGGCGAACGCGTACCGGTGTGGAAAAACCAGCGGATGGTGTCGTTGCTCGCGCAAACGCAAACATTGCGCGCGATAATGCGAGGACGGTTATCGCGAGTAGGGTGCGGGGTCGCCGCTCGAGCGACGGCACTCAAGGTCGTGTGGGAGGAACTTGAAACCGCGTTCGAGAAACGTTTGTCGACCGGGGCCGTGATAAACATGGGGGCCGTTGATCTACGCAAATTCTTCGAGAATGCCCGTCGAGTGGTGATTTCGCGCGTTACGAACCCTATTACGGAGCACCGCAGCGTTTCAGTGAACACTGTGCCCAACGCGGAATTCATGTTGCGGGACGTGACTGACGTAAAGACTTTCGCGACACGTAATCACGTACTTTTTATGACATCGAACGTTCGCGAGTGGTACGCGACGCAAGTGGTAGCTCCGACGTTGATCGCGATGGAGGAGTTTCAGGAGCGCGAGAGTGGCTGGACATTACGAGTAGTACAGAATCTCCTGATAAACATAAACAAACATAATCCATTGCACGCCGGGTGCAACGTACCGTTTCCGGGAGTGGACGCAGCGAAAAAAGCGGTGGTAAACATTCGATGCAACGACAACACGTGTTTTTTTTTTGTGGTCGGTCGTCGCCAGTCTGTTTCCAGCTACTACACACGGGGACAGGATAACGTCGTATCCACAGTATTCGACGGTGCTCCGTACGGATGGCGTGAGACTCCCCATGTCCATAGACCAGGTACAGAAATTCGAGGTGGCCAACGACGTTTCCGTGAAAGTATACCTGTGGTCCAACGAGGATGGCTGCGTACCTCTACGCGTGTCCGATAACAAGCGGGAAGGGAGGCACGCGAACGTGCTACTGGTACAAGATCCGAAGGATTCGCAGGCGGTACCATTTCGCGTGCATCCGCAATCTCTCCCGCTTGATTTCAAGACAACTCAGCAAACACGGGCATCAAATGTTCGTTTGCGATAGGTAAGCAAATGTGAATAATCACAAAAAAATTCGAGCGATACGTGACGATGAAGAAGAAGAAGAAGCGTTTACATTGTTTTCTCGTATACGTTTCAGGTGCCTAAACTTTTTCTCCTCGGCGTAGCGATTGCTGCGGTACACTGCAGATTGTATGCGATTGAACGAGTGCGCGGTGCAATTGCCGTCCGAAGAGGAGAAAATTTTGCGGTTTCAGCATCACGAACGCAAGAGTAGTATAGCAAAGGGGATTCTAACTCAGGTCCTCTGAGGGAAGCGCGGGGGAGCGCGGCGGAGGGAAACATGGGCGCGGGGACAGCGGGGAGTGGAATACTGGTTGCGCGCGCACGAGCCGCGGAGTGGGGGAAGCCATAATCGTGGAGGGGATCAGTCTAGGCCGAGCGGCCGCGGAGACCTCTCCAGACCTGGCCCACAGTCAGAAATTTTTCAGAGGGAGGGAATGACCCCCGAAAATTTTTTCATACGTAACCGAGGGAGGGAACGACCTTGGCCCACCCCCGAAAATTGTTTCACCCCTGGCCCACACCGATCTAGCGAACCACCAAGCGCAGAGAAATAATAATAATTTTTATTAGAAATTGTTTCGGGCGATGTCGGGAAAGATCGACGTTTTACAAATCACATATTCGGGGAAAGAGAGAGAGACGGCACTACATAGTTCTAAAGCTAAATTCGGGGGAGGGAAAGAGACAGCACATAGTGGTACAATCGCATGCATTCTAAAGCTAACAGTATTTCAAAATGTTTTTTCAATCTTAGCGTCGCAGCACAGCGCGATCGTCTGTAATTTGACTCCTCTGGAGCAGTCGTGCGGGATGATGTCATTTTCACGGCGCGAAGAAGGCGCGAATCATAGAATTATGCGGTGTCAGCAGAAATTTTATTCCATACCAACAGACACTTTTTCCCAGGGCAGAGAAATAATAATTTTGAAACGACGAATCTTAAAAGTATGTGGTGAGGAGAGAAGGATGGTAAATAAAATGGAGACATAATATACGTTTAAGAAATTTATTTTAAAATTAAAAACGTAAAATAGAATAATAATAATAATTTAACATTTTTTCTTCCTACGAGCTGTTGTGTCTCAACCGACACCCCAAGCGCAACGACCCCGCGGCATTCCGATTGCCACAATCGAACGGCCGAAATCGGGCACAACCGCGTAAGCATTCCGGAAACATTCCGAGACCATCAGCACATGGTGAAACACCCAAAAGCGGGCCAAAGACGGAGACCCCGATGGTCCCCGCTTCGCCCCGATTACAGTATAATAATGATGTACGAGCACCGCGCGCTCAGATTATATTCAGACTTGATTGAGACAACATGGAGACTTGATACAGACGCTGTACAAGATCCACGCCTGATAAAGGCATAGTACCAGTGTCACCCAGATCGGGACAGAATAAACTTGTTTAAACCTTACGATGAGTTCCAACTCTTTAATCAGCAACGATCGCCTACCTTCGGTTTCCGAACCGAATCCTTCCGTCCCGGCATTCTCACCCGAACCTTCGGAGCCCGTTGGACGACGACCGTGAAGGACGACCCGGAGCACCCCGAGATTCGCTGCCAGAATTTCGACCCCAGTCGCCTTGACACAACAGAGCATCAGCCAGAATATCACTGATGGCACATGCTACCAGTTCGCAATCTACGAGATAATCCTGGCAGTAATATTTGCTATCGCGTATGATTTTAGCAGCACGACGCGTATCTAATGTTTCGCAGGCAACACCGCTCTGTTGCAGCACGTTAACAAAACATTCAAATTTTACTTTCACATCTTCTGCAGTTTGATGCAACCGCGGATACACATAACCTACACATGGCTCAAGATTACATAAAAATGATACTGTATTCATTTTGAAATACAGTGTATTATCACCTCGTGTCATCTTTACAATCGGTGAATCAAAGATACGAACAAATTCCAACATTAAATCATCAAACGAAATCGAGTCAGGTTCAGACAATTGTGCACGTTCTTCGATGGATGAATGGCTGTCGAATAGCAGATTCCATGTATGCCATGGTAATATGAGATGATTCCCATAATTATCACCGAGAAGAACTTCTACATCGGCCATAGGTCCTACGCTGATCCCAATTTTCAAATACTTGCTACCCACGGATATTAATGCGTATCTTCTGACCATGATACGGGATCCTCGGCGCGGACTAAGAGAACAATCAAAGCTATGAAATTGTCCGCTCGTATCAGGAATAAGCATAAAAATTGTGAGAATATGTGAAAATAAGCCTTACCTGTCATAATAAATATTTTCCCCACATGGAGCTATGCCATCATCTCGCATGATTGAAACGAAATAATCTGGGCACCCAGCGAATATTTCATTAATGGTATCGGACAATTTTTGTAGCGCTGTCTGATCCATCAAAGTCACTGAAGCTACTGAGCGATTGATGGAATAACGTCCGGGAGCCGGCTTAAATAGAAGCGTAATTGCTTCCCCCCACCGCAACATTTTATTCTAAAGCCACCAATTTTCCAAAATGTTTTTCAATCTTACCGGAATAAAAGTCTCGACACGTGTTGAATGTAATATAATACTTTTGGGAACGTCGAATCTTAAAATTATGCGGCGTCAGCAGAAACTGTGTCGGGTGATCTGGCGCGCTAATTCGTCATACGCGTGAATCATGGAAAGAATTATACCGTATCGATAGAAACTGCATCGAACAATGTTGGGACGGATCGTCGTTTTTTGTATGCGATGCATCCGAGGGAGGAGGTACACCGAAAGAGTTACACAGAGATACTAAATCGTGGCATGGGTATAAAAGCGCTCTAAACTGTACAAAGCCTCAAATCGTTGTAACACATTACACGGATAATACATTACATTTACATTCCATTTACGATCATAGAAAAATTCGCGCAAGTGGAATGCCAACTGCGAGATCAATCTGCACGATTGATTTCACGCGAAGAATACCTCGCGTGGGAAGAACGGTGCAACAAGTGTATCGAATCTTTGGAAGAACACAGCCGAGTGAAACGTCCTCGATTATCGATCGGTGTTCGACAATCGTTAGTTGCTCGAATCGCGCAGCTCGAAGGACTGAAATATTCGTTGCGCGGACGTTTCGTGCGTGAAGGTGCCGGACATTCGAGCACGGGACTTTTGTGGTGCGAAATAGACACTGCGTACGACAGCCACGTATTAACTGGTGCCGTGCTAAACTCGAATTACATCGAACTTCCTCCATGATGCGGCAGCCATTGTGTTGGAGCATGTGCGGGGTCCTTTGAGGAAACATCGAAACCTCGAAGTGAACACGGTGTTCAACGGCGAATTTGTGGCAGGTGACAAGCATGCTTGTAAAAGCATCAATACCCGAAACTGCGAACTCTTCGGTACATCCGATCTGCAGGAGTGGTACCAACGATGCGTCATCGAACCAACCCTGGCATCGCTGGAAGAGTTCCAGGAACGCGACAGCGGATGGGCATTGACGAGGATTCTCAATCAGACCGTCAATGTCAACAAGTACAATCCGCTGCGCGCAGGGTGTCACTACAAGTTGCCGCGGGAAATATCGCTGAAGAAAGCGACGATTAGCGTGCAATCCCCGGACAACGCCTGTTTCGCTTGGGCAGTGGTCGCCGCTCTACATCCCGCGGAAAGAAATGCCGATCACCCAAGTTCATACCCCGAATATGCTTCCATATTAAATCTCCAGGGCATTGAGATTCCAATGTCTCTGGAGCAGATTGGGAAGTTTGAACGGCTGAACTACGTCTCCATCAACGTGTACAGCTTCGAGGAGGAGAGGAAGAAAGGACCAACAGTCTTCCCACTGCGCCTCACCAGCCAAAAGAGGGATCGGCACGTCAACTTGCTGTACACGCCGAATCAAGAGCACGGCGATGTAGGGCACTTTGTGCAAATCAAGGACTTGTCCAGGCTGGTGGGCATGCAGCTGAGCAAGCACAAGGCAAAGAAATTCATCTGTGATCGGTACGTATATAAACTTATGAAATGTTGAAGTGTCTCGCCAAACAATTAAATAAATTTTTTTGGGTTTACAGATGTATGCACTATTTCGGATCTACCGAGAAGTTGGAGCTTCATTCGCTGGACTGCAGTAAGATGAACGACTGCACCATTCTGCTGCCCAGCCAAGGCAACAACTTGCTCAACTTCGGCAATCACGACAGGAAGGAGCGGCTCCCCTTCGTGGTGTACGCCGATCTCGAGTACATCATCGAAAAAACGGAGGACGGCTGGAGGGGTAATAATAAATTACACGCGTACTAGCACCATAAAGTGCACAGCATAGCATATTATATGCATTGTTCGTACGATACATCGCTATTGATGTATCGATGTCGCCGCGACGCGGATTGTGTTTCATGGTTCGTCGAAGAACTGAAAAATTTTGAAGACTTTGCCAAACCCGTCCTGACCAGTAATGTTCCCATGTTGGATTTAACTAGCGAACAGTGGACGACATTTCGCAATACAACAGATTGCCATATTTGCGAAAAGCCATTCGAGGCTAGCGATATACGAGTTCGCGATCATTGCCATCTATCCGGACGGTTTAGAGGCCCAGCACATTCGGAGTGCAATTTAAAATATAAAATGCGTTTTACATCCCCATCGTTTTTCATAATTTAGCCGGATACGATTCACACTTTATTATCGAGGAAATAACTACCGCTTTCGAAGGTCACCTTGATGTATTACCCGTTACTAAAGAAAAGTATATTTCTTTCACAAAAAATGTCGAAGATACGGCTGAATCAGACTCGCGAAATTGTATTAAATTGCGATTCATCGATTCGTACAAATTTCTCAATACCAGTCTCGACAAATTAGCATCTTTTCTTAGCGCAGATAAATTAAAAATTTTACGATCCAAATTTGAAACATTATCCACCGAGGATTTCAATTTATTGACGCGAAAGGGTGTCTTTCCGTATGAATACCTTGATTGCGCGAACAAGCTGCAGGACCCATGCTTAGTGCCGCGCGAGTCATTCCACATTTCGTTAACGGGCGAGACAGTGTCCGAGCGCGATTATGCGCACGCCGAGACTGTCTGGCAGCGTTTCGACATTAGAACCTTGGGCAAATACAGCGATTTGTATTTGAAAACAGATGTCTCGTTGTTGGCAGATATTTTTGAAAATTTTCCCGAAAGTTGCATCAAGAGTTACGGATTAGATTCAGCGCATTATTATACTTTACCTGGTTTCACGTGGGATGCCATGCTAAAATATACCAAAATTACATTCGAATTGCTCACAGACATCGATATGGTCATGTTTGTCGAACGCGGTATACGCGGTGGTTTAAGTCAATGTTCCGGAATATACGCACATGCCAATAACAAGTACATGTCATCTTACGATGCATCGGAACAGTCATCGTACTTGATGTACTTTGGCGTAAATAATTTGTATGAATGGGTAATGTGTCAACCCCTGCCATACACCAAATTTCAATGGGTCGAAGATGTTGCAAATTTTGACGTGTCTTCGATCGCTGTCGATTCACCCACGGGATACATTATCGAGGTAGATCTGGAATATCCGCAACGTCTGCACGACGCTCATGCAGATCTACCGTTCTGCCCGACGCGTGCCAAACCACCTGGCAGCGGACAGGACAAGTTACTCGCGACGGTATACGATAAGCAGCGTTACGTTATCCATTATCGCAACCTGCAGCAGTGCACGCGTCACGGTGTTCGTATTGCAAAGATACACCGCGTGCTTCAATTCGCTCAATCCCCCTGGCTCCACGATTACATCGAACTCAATACGCGGTTTAGAACAAGCGCGACAAATGATTTTGAAAAAAATTTATACAAATTGATGAACAACGCGGTATTCGGTAAAACTATGGAAAATGTGCGAAATCATGTGGATGTAAAACTTTTAACACATTGGGAAGGGCGATATGGCGCGGTGGCGATGATCGAGAAACCGCATTTCCACAGCAGAAGTGTTCTTTCGGAAAATTTAATAGCTGTTGAATTGCGAAAACTCGAGGTGAAATTAAACAAACCGATATACGTGGGTATGTGCATTCTGGACATATCGAAAATTTGTTTGTATGAATTTCACCACGAACACATGTCTCCCCTGCACGGACAAAATTGTAAAATTCTATACACCGACACCGACAGTCTCACATATCACATTAAATGCGAAGATATCTACGAGACCATGAAACAAAATATCAATAGATTTGACACATCCGATTATCCCATCAACAATCCATATAATATGCCGCGCTTAAATAAGAAGGTTCCGGGGCTGATGAAGGACGAAAATAACGGTGCGGTAATGGCCGAATTCGTAGGTCTTAGAGCGAAAATGTATGCACTCCGCGTAGACGGTAAAAAAGATACGAAAAAGGCGAAAGGCGTCAAGACCAACGTCATAGCCAGGACGATAACTTTCGACGACTACGCGCAGTGTTTGCACAGGGAGATCGAAATGGTTCGCAGGCAATCATGCATACGGTCGAAATTGCACAAAATGTACACCATTTCGGAATTGAAAATCGCTCTAAGCCCACACGACGACAAGCGATATATCGTACCCGATTCGACCGACACTCTGCCCTGGGAACATTATAATATACCATTGTAAAATTCTCCGCACATGTATAGAAATTATTATATTTATTAAAGCATTATAAACGGCCGAATTATGCATAAAAATAAAATTGTTTACATGCATATGTATCATTGTATTTATTGAACCATGTATTATTATGTTATAATACATTATTTTTATTTATCCAAGAATTGTGCGATTTATCAAACCCTAGCCACTTGATGTATACCTTATCCCCCTTCCTACGCAATACTTTTTCCACTAGATACACATCAGGATCGGTGGCGCGTTGCAGCTCGTGTTCATAGAATCCTCCGGCAACAGGTTTTCCACAGGAATCGAGGAGCAGGTACGTTGCGGGATTAGTGGCCTGTACTTTGGCTATCTCGAACACCTCCGTTGTCCAATTCGGCGTGTAGCCTTTATCGAAGATGGTTTTAAATTTGCTCACGCGCACAAACTCGCCCAACTTGAATCTCGCTGAAGCAGCGATATTTATCTTGTTGTATACGGTGGTCAGCAGCTTATCGGCGATCGCTGGGGTAACATCGCAAGGACGCATTCTGATGTTTCTATGTTTTCGCGCGTTATACTCTGCAAGTAGACGCGATAGCGCATCGGTCCATCTGTAGGTTCCATTGAGCGTAAACAGTTTCCACATATTGTTCTTCAAAGTTCGATTGAAACGTTCTACGACGGAGGCCTTCATCACCGAATACGTCAAATACTGATTAATATCATGCTTTGTCAAGAGTTTCTGCACATCGGCGTTGTAAAATTCTTTTCCTTGATCGGTTTGGAAATTTTTTGGATATCGATCTCTAAATATCTTAGCAAACGCTTTAGCCATCTCAGCGCCACTTTTTGTCTTGAGCGGTACCGCCCATGCATACTTGCTCAGCACATCGATGACGGTGAGTATGTAGTGGTGACCTTGGTTGAATGGCGAGTATGGATGCATTTCTACAACGTCAGCTTGCCACAGATCATCGTATCCGTGCACTATGACTCACCTCCGCGGGAAATGTCTTCGAGCTGGAGCATGCGATTCCTCGACGAGTTGCCGCTTCTTGTGGCCATGGTTTTCTTTACTCTTGGATTTCGATGATAGCTGCATGTTTGATCGCAGAGGTGCCTTTGACACGAATGATGCGATAATTATCGTGTACGTGCATTATGTGCGCCCCATCCGGTGACAAGTTTAAGCGTCTCGCATGATAATTCTTCGCAGCGCTGCTGTGGGATAGAATTCGACGCCTGCGATATCTTTTGAACGCTGTTTTGCAGCGCCAGCATCTCACTCTGAAACACGATCAGCTTCCTCTCTAATTCTTCCTGCTGCTCTCTCAAAAGTTTAATGCTCTTTTCCACGTATAGTTTATTGACGGCATCGCTATCGGCCAGCGGTTGAGCTACGCGTCGTATCTTGCATGATTTTGCATCAAAACCGGCACCGGTCACGCAAAGAGCGTTATCTCGCATATAATTTCGAAGCAAACCGTTCCATTTGTAATAATCCATTCTAGCTGCGCCACTCTTCTCGAGCGATACTCCAAATTTGTTGATCGGCGTCTCAATGCATACAGTGCACATAATCGGTGCGCGGCTTTATTTATAATGAAGCCTCCCTCGTGGAGTTCTTCGATAATCGACAGAATTTCATGGTCATGCGAGTTGTTGCCCGCCTGACGCGACGCTTCCTGCAAACGGTATCGATCCACAAGCTCGTTGGGATCGTCCCAGCGCATTTAATCGATCTTGTTATCATTTACTACCATGACTCGCGGCGCCGTTAGACCTTCCCCTGCTTTATTGGTTGATACACGAGGGAGTAGCAGCGCAATTACATGTTTGTACTTGTATCCCTTGTTGCCTAATATGGGATTTTAGCAGAATGACCGCGTCTGTAGGCATTCGTCGCCAGCAGTATACTTTTGTATTTTTGTTTATCGGCATCGGTGTATACAGCATCGTCGGGAATTCTCTTGAAAATCAGTTCGTAAAGGCCGGGCGTTCCTCTGTATTTTACACCATCGATGATTATATTATCAGCCTTATCCATATCGAATGCCTTATCCCCAAGCTTCATTCTACTATCGCCAAAGTATACGCCATACACAGTGTCTGTGACAGTTTCCTTATCCCTACTTATGATTACATCCATATATTTTTGTCTCAGGAGACCCAAATGGTTGCGAAACGTTTCTTATCCCGTGGATGTTTGATGTTGCTGTTTAATAGATGTTGCAAACGACTCATCGGGAGTAGTTTCAAAAACATCATCGTCATCATTATCATCATCATTGGTTGTGAGCAATTGTACACTGGGAAATGTATTTTTTGGTGGGGGAGGAACCGGGGACGCGTTTGATGCAACATTCTGCCGTTTTCGCTTCGATTGAAATGGTGTAGAGGTTACGAGTGAATAATCCGATGACGTGCGTGGTTTCCTCTTTCTCTTACCCGATGTGTTCCATTCCGGCCGGATTTTTCTTTCAGGCGTTAATGTTTCATTCCCTTCAACGCTTGTGCTCATCAGCGGTGATATTTCAGCTTCTGTCGCTGCGGTATTTTCCACAATATGTTTTAAGGGTTCGACAATAGGTTTAAAGTATCTCTCCAACGCGATATCTTCCTCCATCTTGACGGTCTTCAAAGCCTGATGTTTCTTGCGAATGGCTTCGCTGGTTCTTGCAATTTCCTTCGCTATTCTTTCGCGATCCTTAATCTCCAGACTATCGATATCAATCATTGTTGCACCGCAGACGTTGCTTTCCCACCGACATGTTGACAATGATTGAACATCTCACGGTACGGCAAACTCGTTAAATCCCTTTCTGTAACGTCCATTGGACATCGGGCTATCCTTGTCTATCACCACGAAACCGTACTCCAGCTGCTAACAATTATGACACAAAGCGCAGAAATCCTAGTAAGACATATCAGTGTTTACATGATCGTTGTACACATGTTTCAAATTGGAACCATGCTGCTTAATCAGAATCAACAGATTCGCATTGTCGCGTATAAGATGTTTGGGAATCTTTGCATATGTCTGACAGAGATAGAAGCAGTCAACGTTCGAGTGGCGCCCCATTACAAAGTATTCCCTTATCGTATCTTGCTTGTCGCATGCCACGTCATCAAAGATAAAAATGTAATTCGGAAGCGATTCGCTCGGTGGGATGACGTCACTGTTATTCGAAAATGTGAAATAGCCAATTTCATCTATCGGAGTCAATAAATTCTCCAAATACTGATATTTCGGCTGTTGCAACGATTTGGAATACACGTACACGTTCTCGAAGCGGACGCCGTGAGGACTTTCCAGCAAGCTCACCAGCACGTTGGTCTTTCCACGATTTGATGGACCGCAAATGAGGCAGCGTACGGTGTTTGGCAGCATGCTATCATGTCTGCGCCTTGTTTTCGAGGACATCATTTGCGATTTATCGTCAAAATTTGTCACGTGTATCGTCGCAGGTTACCGCATGAATCGCATCCTCGCTGCGAACCTCGAAAATGATTTTTGATACATCGAAGCGGCGACGCGCCCTATTTATAGACCCGCGCCGAAGCAAAACATCTCAATATTCGAAATGCTTCTCGTTCTGTCGGATAATTGCGATATTCAAGACATAACCTCTGAGCAGTTGAAATATATACCAAAGATTATTCTACTGCGCGAGTTTGGCAGACACATTGATCAGTTGTGGGATAGACTCCCCGAGCATATAAAAGTCGATTCCGAGGTTCGGCAGTATCGTCGGTGTCTGGATCATTATATTCGCCCTTGGCAGCGAACGCATATCGACGGTCCAGCACCACTGATTAAAAACTGTGGCGAATGTCGTCGACGAGAGTAAAGAAAGGTTGTGGTTTGTTAAATCGGGCGATAAACGCGCTACCTGTCGAATTTCATATCCCGGGATATCAGTTTTGCGGTCCAGGAACTCGTCTGGCAAAACGATTGGCTAGAGGCGATCAAGATATCAATCCGTTGGACGCAGCGTGTCGCGAACACGATATAGCGTATTCGCGTAGCAACGACCTGAGCGAAAGTCACGCGGCAGATAACGTACTCGCTGACAAAGCGCGAAAACGCATCGTTGCGCGAGACTCGACTCTGGACGAAAGAGGCGCTGCTACAGCTATTTGGGCAGCTATGAAGGCCAAGACAAAAATCGGAATGGGGTTAAAAACAAAAATTCGCAAAAGGGCTGCAAAGGGAGCACCGCAAAAGTGGATTCTTCCGGTGGCAAAACGGGGTGGTATATTACCACTTCTCCCGCTGCTAGGTGTTCCCGGATCACTAGCTGGTGGAGCGGCGGGGATCGCCAAGGCCGTAAACGATAATAAGGCGGCGCAACATCAGCTGCAGGAAATGTAACGTCATAATCGCTCCATGGAAGGTCGTGAACTTTATCATGTGCCATACAAGCGCGTATAGGGAATATCGAAACGAAAAAAAAAGTCGAAAAGAAAATAAAAATGCCTGTGGGCGTAACTACCGTTGTGCAATTGGCCGAGTGGGCAAAACGTATGCGTATTCCATTTATTAGGGGTGTTTTTATGCGTAATGCGCTACCTGCCGGAGGAGTACGACGAAACGAGAGCGGCATCGTAAATTTGGACAACGTCGAGGGGCCGGGGAATCATTGGGTGGCGTATGCGAAGAGAGGGTGTCGAGCTGTATATTTCGACAGCTTTGGAAATCTTCCACCTCCTAAGGAATTGGTGCAATATCTGAATAAAGATGCTGTGAAGATTGAATACAATAGAACCTCTTATCAGCAGTACAATCAGAGCAACTGTGGACAACCATATCTACGCTTTCTACAGCAGATTGGCACCAAATTTAAGAATTGACTTCCCACTGCTCTGATTCAGTACTAGTCGAGCATTAAAGTTCGGTATATGTCGTTAACATTCACTCTAAGTGGCAAGAGTAGCACCCTCGCGGTAAGCTACTTTCCACCCATAGATTTGAGCAACGATGATTACGAGCATGGTTTAACAACCTTTGAAACTTATCATACAATACCGAACATTGACTCGAGTAACGATAAATTCTACTTGGCCGTAAACTATGACACCAACAACAGCACTGTCGACATCACTCGCGAATACATTGCGATTCCCCACTGGTCCTACGAACTAGATGCTATTGCCAAGTATTTGAAGCAGCGATTACTCGAGCGGTATCCTCAAAATCTCGGTGGCAATGATGACGACAATGGTGGTGACAACGATGCATATCCAATAGTGTTGCGCCCAACAACAACACCATGAAAAGCGAGCTACACTGCTCGTTCGCCGTAGACTTTACAAAGTCCAATAACATTCGATCGCTACTGGGATTCTCGACGAATCGAGTATTAGAACCTGGACGGTGGCAGAATCAGACGATCCAATTAATATCATGAACGTAAACATTATTCGCGTAGAATGTAGCGTGAACGCTGGTGCGTACAACAATAGGAAGCACGTACATACGATACATGAATTTTCTCCGAGGGTCCCACCAGGATATAAGATATCGGAAACGCCCGCACAGATCATTTACCTTTAGATCACCGCACGGGTCATTACGGATCTAACGATTCGCGTTGTGGAACAAGACGGACGGTTGCTCGATTTTCGAGGTGAAGAGATTACCATCAGACTACACGTACGACGGCGACGACGATAATACGTGTGGTGCGAATGAAAGAGATGCTTGTGTTGAACGACACCAGAAACCCGTTTCATCCAAAAGAAATTGTTTGCAACAACAACAACAACAACAACAACAACAGCAACAACAACAACACCAGCAACCTCAACAGCTGTGATCGCGCTAAAACGAAGAGGCTCAGTGCTGCGAACATTGCATTTTTGAAATCACTGGGATTCATTGTGCGCATTTAAGTTGAAAAATGGTTGACATTCTAAGCATTGGAGGGAAGCCGACGTTTGATGCTTGCATTGTCAAGCTCCAGACTCACACATAAAACATGCACGTCAACACGACGTTTGGATACAGTGATGAAATAAGAATACCTATACAGCATCAGGATTTATACACATTGCCGTGTGAAAGTTTTCTCTACGTGGAGGGGAAATTGACGATACATAAGCCAAATGATGCATTAACGGTGACGTTGGGAAATAATTGTGTGGCGTTCTTATTTGACGAGATTCGATACGAGCTGAATGTCGTGGAGATTGACCGCAACAGAAACGTTGGAATAACTAGCACGCTTAAAAACTGTGTATCACTGACATCTGGCGAAGACAAAAATTTGGAGAATGCAGGATGGGGCTTGAGACGACGTAATGGGCCAATATTGAAAAATCATTTCAATTTTTGCATCCCGCTCAAATATTGGCTGGGATTTTGCGAGGGCTACAAACGCGTGATTATTAATGCGCGGCACGAATTGATTTTAATACGTTCGCGCAACGATAACAATTCTCTAATAGGATCGCCGATGTTGGAACCAGAAATTGAATTACATAAAGTGCAATGGCGGATGCCTCATGTGACGCTGAACGACGTTAATAAGCTCTCGTTTCTACATACTTTGGAAAGTGGACAAAACCTGAGCATTAGTATTCACTCGTGGGACCTTTACGAGTGTCCTCTCTTATAGAGCACGACCAAGCATTCGTGGGCCGTGAAGGCATCTGTCCTGCTGCAGAAGCCACGACACATATCCTTGTTCTACAGACTAATTGAAAGAATGTGATGAGCGAAGATGTTACTGAGCTCGGCAACTGCAAAATGATCAATCTAAAACTTTTCCTCAACTCGGAATTTTACCCGTACGATGACTTGAACTTGGGCTTTGACAAGAATAGGCACGCCATCTTGTTTCATATGTATACGCAATTCCGTAAATCGTATCCCCATAAAAAAACTTCAAAAAAGTAAATAAATTACGCCAAGTACATGAAAATCAAATAAATCACAAAAAATGAAGATAATAAAATAAATCACAAAAAATAGAAGAAAATAAACAACAAATAAATCACAAAAATAGAAGATAATAATATATAAATCACACAAAAATAGAAAAAAATATACAAAATATGTTCAGGAAAGCGGCATCTTGGCGCCATCTTCCCGACCCGGCATTAATTAGACGTTGGCAAAGGCCTGCTTGCTCCCGTGTAGCGACGCTCGTGACCCCTTCCCTCGACTCGCGATCGATGGAAGGGGGGGAGGCTCTTCCTACCAGGAAATCGACCGCGGTTTCCTGGATCTGAGTCAGTCGTTACTTTGCTACGGTTAACACGCTACTTAAAATACGATAAGCTTGAATTGGTGTTCGCACTTTGCTTCGCTAAGCCGGTTCCTTGTTCGGCAGCTATCTGCTGTGCTTTGCGGTTGTCGCCCCTGCTTGCGCTAAACCGCCTCTATCAACTTATTGTTAAAGTTATTGTAAATAGTGTAGATATTTTATAACAAAACTTGTTCCCAAAACCAAAAAAAAGTTATCTAACAATCGCCTTTAACTTCCTTGAGACGATCCTCAATTAAGCTTTAAACAATATATAAAAAAAGATGTGAAAACAAAATAAGGTGCCAGTACATAAAGGTGCTTTCCAACTGCGCTTAAGATGACACAACTACATATACATAGCTAAAATGTTAAGTTCCTAAATTCCATTACTCATATCACGGACATTTTAATTAACCTATCAAAAAGTATCCCATTTAAAAACATTGTCGTAGATTAACTAATAGCTTTACAAAATTAATGATATACAAAAATTGCGCCAATTTTAACAATGGCCACTTATACAAAGAAAAAATGTATTAAATAATATTAAGCAGTTATATTTTTATACAAATCAATATTTTAATACGAATAAATATTTTATTCAAAATACTTGGCGCTGCGAAACCGAAGAAATGTTAATTGTCTTAGTATTATTAATAATTCGTTTCCAACCCAACCTCCTACATGTGATGTACGGTAGATTAAGATGACGGTTATAATTATGTAGAAGTGGTTCGATGCGCGATCAAAGTCATACCATACGCGTTCAGAGTGGTACCATACACGATCAAAGTGGTACCATACACGTCCAGAGTGGTACGATAGACGTTGAAAATTGTACCATACACGTTCAGAGCGGTACCATACACATCGAAAGTGGTAATCTACACGTTCAATACATGATCAAAGTGGTTCGATTGACGTTCGATACACGTCCAGAGTGGTACCATACACGATCAAAGTGGTACCATACACGTTCAGAGTGGTACGATAGACGTTGAAAGTTGTACCATACACGTTCGATTGACGTTGAAAGTGGTTCGATTGACGTTCGATACACGTCCAGAGTGGTACGATAGACGTTGAAAGTTGTACCATACACGTTCAGAGTGGTACGATAGACGTTGAAAGTGGTTCAATACATGTTCGATACACGTCCAGAGTGGTACGATTGATGTTCAATACATGATCAAAGTGGTTCGATTGACGTTCGATACATGATCAAAGTGGTACCACACACGTTCGATACACGTCCAGAGTGGTTCGATACGTGACCAAAGTGGTTCAATAAATGTCGGATATATGTTGGATACACGTTCAGAGTGGTACGTTAGACGTTGAAAGTGGTACAATAGATGTTCGATACACGTTCGATACATGACCAAAGTGGTTCGATTGATGTTCGGTATACGTTCAAAGTGGTATGGTCTAGTCGAATGATGTGTCCAAAGAAGAAGGGGAAGTGGTTCAGCCAAATGACGAGTGCGAAGAAGAAGAAAATGAGTGGTTGGCGAAAATGAAGGTGGAGAACAACGGCATCTTACTTTTGCAAAGCTACGCACTTCTCGGTTTCAAGATATGAGTTTACGTGCGAGCGTTTGGAGATGCTGCGAAACCAGTTGACCGTCAATCGTTACAGACAACAGTCAGATTTTTTTTGAAGTGTAAAATTTTTGTGAAATATGGGACTTGCAAGAATCGCCCCGGAGTGGGACCCTGAGCCGTGTCGAGATAACCCCGAGGTATGTATATAATAATATTTTTTTACATTTATCACGTTTAACCATCGAAATCGAGTTCGATCTCGCGGCCGTAAAAATTATATCGAGGTTTCTATTTTCTAGGACTCGCCACCACTGTCGCCTCCCTCACCGCCCCATTGGCCGTCGCCACCGCCGTCGCCGCCGCCTCCACAGGTATGCAATACTTTGCATTGCTTTGTGCGTTTGATGTGATAACATTATATCGACGTTTGTGTCTTTGTTCTAGGACTTACGAATCATTTCGGAGGTGTGTCGCAGGGGCCCTCAGTAATTGGGCCGAGGATGGCAGCGCGGCTACGGCACCCTTGGGTGCCACATTGGCAGATGGGGCCCCTCCGGCGACCGCGCGCCCCATCACCCCCCCCCAACGCCGTCGCTGCCCCCGCCTCCCCAATAGTTTTTATGTTTGATATTTTTATTATTATTATTATTTTTATTTTATATATTTTTATATTCTTATTCTTTATTATTATTATTCTTTTTGTAACAATATATATTTCTTAAATTTATTTTATGTCACTATTTTATTTACCCTCCTTCTCTCCTCACCGCATACTTTTAAAATTCGGCGTTTCAAAAAAATATTATATTTTGTTCATGCGTTCTTCGCGCCGTTCTTTGCGCCGTTCATTGCGCCGTTCTTCACGCTGCCACAAAATGTATTATATTTCATTCGTGCGTTCTTCGCGTCGTGAAAATGGTATCATCACGCGCGGTTGTCCCAGGGGACTTAAATTACACGCGTAATCGCGCTGCGCTGCGATGTTAAATCAGAACGCTTTAAAAATTGTTAGCTTTAGAATGCTTGTTACATATTTGTTTGAAAATTATTTCTCTGCGTTGGAAAAAATATGTCGGTTTGCCACAGAATGGTTCGGTAGATCGTTGATTCAAGAAATTATAATTTCTCTGTGTTCGGGAAAAAGTGTCTGTTGGTTTGAAAAAAAATTTCTGCTGGCACCGCATAATTCTATGATTCGCGCCTTCTTCGCGCCGTGAAATTGACATCATCCCGCACGGCTGCTCCAGAGGAGTCAAATCACACACGATCGCGCTGCGCTGCGACGCTAAGATTGAAAAAACATTTTGAAATACTGTTAGCTTTAGAATGCATGCGATTGTACCACTATGTAGTGCTGTCTCTTTTCCTCCCCCGAATTTAGCTTTACAACTATGTAGTGCCGTCTCTCTCCCTCTTTCCCCGAATATGTTGTGACGTAGCGTCCCAGTGCGAGGAGTCGAACGCACGGCGGTGAGCGCAGGAACGAGAGAGAGGACGAGCGACCGGCCGACCGCGGCCGATCCTCGCCGAGCAAGATCGAACCACGCCGGCCTCACGACGCAGCACGTCAGCCCGAAACTCGCTCCCCCACCGCGCCGCTAGATCGCGTCGACTTCTCGCAGCTAACATTTCCAGGAACCTAGATATAAGACCCGGCCCGCGACGTTCCGACAACAAGAGTGGGATTACGGATCCCCTCGCTAGACCGCCTGTCTGGATGTTGCCCTGCGCAAGCATGTTAGCGAAAACTCCGAGTATCCACCGCCGATCGAAAGACCGCCGACCCTCTTCTACCTCTAAACCGTCCCGTTAAAGAGACGCTGGAAGTTGCCCGGTTTCTTTTCCTCCCGCTCTGGTAATAGAGACGCCGGATGCTGCCCGGTCTCTAAACCGTCCCGTTAAAGAGACGCAGGCCATTGCCGGCTCCTGTATCTCCCCGGTCCGCCATCGCGACACACCGCCGCGGTCCGGTCGCCTTGGCCGCCCACCGTGTCGCTCAAGCAAACCCCCCCACTGCATCGCCGCCCGGCCATGGAGGGAGGCCTCTTAGACTAAGTAGACTTATGTACATAGCACCTATAACTGACGAAGCAATAAAAGAGCAGATACTCAAATCTCGAGGATAATTAGCGTACCCTGGCATACCGACCAAGCTATTCCCGCACCTATCCTCGGCGTGCCGTCCGTCACAATGTGATTTGTAAAACGTCGATCTTTCCCGACATCGCCCGAAACAATTTCTGATAAAAATTATTATTATTTCTCTGCGCTTGGCGGTTCGCTAGATCGATGTGGGCCAGGGGTGAAAAAATTTTCGGGGGTGGGCCAAGGTCGTTCCCTCCCTCGGTTAGGTATGAAAAAATTTTCGGGGGTCATTCCTTCCCTCTGAAAAATTTCTGACTGTGAGTCAGGTCTGGAGAGGTCTCCGCGGCCGCTCGGCCTGGACTGATCCCCTCCACGATTATGGCTTCCCCACTCCGCGGCTCGTGCGCGCGCAACCAGTATTCCACTCCCCGCTGTCCCCGCGCCACTGTTTCCCTCCGTCGCGATCCCCCGCGCGCCCTCACTTCCACCCGCCCCCGCGCTCCCCTCAGAGGACCTGAGTTAGAATCCCCCTTGCTATACTACTCGCAAGGAACGCGTGCCCTTTGTGATCTACGCGGACTTAGAGTGTTTGCTGGAGGAACTGGAGCAGCCCTCGATGGATCGTCGTCGCACGTATGAGTACCAACGGCACAGAGCTCACAGCGTGGGATACTACGTACATTGTTCCGACGACCCGGCTCTTTGCGGGTATCGAGCGTATCGCAGTGACACCGACTGTGTACAGTGGTTTGTGCGGGAACTGCGGGAACTCGCGAACGTTGCGTACTCGTGGTTGTGCGTCAAGAAACCGATGACACCGTTAACGCAGCAACAGTGGACGAGTTTTCACGGGGCTACCGCGTGTCACGTGTGCGGAGGACCCTTCGACCGAGGTTAGGACGATGCGAAAGTGCGCGATCATTGTCACTCGACGGGCGAGTACAGGGGTGCGGCGCATAGATCGTGCAACTTGCGCTATCAACGTTCGTGCACGATACCTGTGGTGTTCCACAACCTGTCCGGCTACGACGCGCACTTCATTATTAAGGAGTTGGCAGACGTTTTCAAGGGAAAGATCAACCTCCTACCGATAACGAAAGAACGTTACATATCCTTTACGAAGAACGTCGAGGATCTCAAGGGCGAACGCAAGGACTGGCGACAAATGTTGAAGTTTCGATTCGTCGATTCGTTCAAGTTCATGGCCACGAGTCTGCAGAAATTCGCGTCGGATCTCGGGAAGGACAGACTAACGAATCTCAGACGCAAGTTCAAATATCTCCCTGACGAACAATTCGATCTCCTCACCAGAAAGGGGGTCTTCCCGTACGATTAAGTGGCGTCGTACGACAAGCTGAACGATACGCGACTGCCGCCTTGTGACGCGTTCTACAATCGTCTGAACGATAGCGATGTGTCGGAGTCTGATTACGCGCACGCAACGAACGTGTGGAACACTTTTCGTATACAAACATTAGGCGAGTACAGTGATTTGTATTTGAAGACTGACGTGTTGTTGCTCGCGGACGTATTCGAAAACTTTCGTATTGACTCTATCGCGAGCTACGAACTGGACCCCGCGCATTACTGTACGTTACCGGCGTTCACGTGGGACGCGATGTTGAAATACACGCGCGTCGAATTGGAACTGCTCACCGACGTGGACATGCTGTTGTTCGTGGAGCGAGGTATACGCGGCGGCCTGAGCCAGTGCTCGCACAGGTACGCTCGCGCCAACAACAAGTACCTGCCGACGTCGATGTACGACGCGTCGCAACCATCCACGTACTTGATGTACTTCGACGTGAACGACCTGTACGGATGAGCGATGTCACAGGCGATGCTGTACGGTGGATTTCGATGGCTGGACGAGGATGCGGTTGCCGCTTTGGACGCGAACTCCTTGCCGGAGGACAACGGACCGGAGGGATACCTGCTGGAAGTGGATCTGGAGTATCCGCGAGACATTCACGACGAGCACGCGGACCTTCCGTTCTGTCCTGTGCGCGAGCACGCGTACATCGGTAAGGAAAGCAAACTGATAGCCACGCTCCGCGATAAGGAACGGTACGTGATCCACTATCGGTACTTGAAGCAGTGCATTCGACACGGACTTCACGTTTCGCGAATTCATCGCGTTCTACGGTTCGATCAATCGCGTTGGTTGCGCGACTACATCAACTTGAACACGGAGTTGAGAACGCGAGACACCAGTGATTTCCAAAAAACACTGTACAAGCTAATGAACAATGCCGTGTACGGTAAAACGATGGAAAACGTTCGAATGCGAGTGGACTATCGAGATGCGTAAACTAAAAGTGAAATTCGACAAACCCATATACGTTGGCATGAGCGTGTTGGATGTGTCGAAAGTGTGCTTGTACGAATTTCACTATGACTACATGCGCGCCAAGTTCGGTGATGGGTGCAAAGTGTTGTATACGTACACCGACAGTCTCATGTATCTGCTGCGGTGCGAGGACGCTTACGAGCAGCTAAAAAGTGACGTCAGTGCGCGATTCAATACGAGCGATTACGCGGTGGACAACCCGTATGTTATGCCGCTCGTAAACAAGAAGGTGCTGCGACTCATGAAGGACGAGAACAACGGTGCCTTGATGACGGAGTTCGTGGGTTTGCGGTCTAAAATGTACGCGACTCGAGTGTGTGACGCGTCGTCGGCGGGAACGTCCGAGACGAAAAAAGTGAAGGGGGTGAAGAGAAGTGTTGTAGCAAACGAAATACGTTGCGAGGACTACGTGCGGTGTCTTCTCGAGCACACGGAAACAACGATTCCACAAAACCATATTCGTGCGCGAAAACGCGACGTTTATTGCGTGAACGAGCTGAAGACCGCGCTCAGTCCGTACGACGATAAGCGTTACGTATTTCCCGACCAGATCGAAACCCTTCCGTGTGGACACTGTCGGATTCCCGAGTGCGACGATAGTGACAGTGACAGTGATACGTATATGGGTAAGTAGATACAATAGTTATATGTATATGTATATGTAGACACGTAGTAATGTCGCGTATGATATATTCTGTTATGTATACAAGTATGATACACTGTATGAACGTAGAGGGGGTTTTTAATGGGTAGGCCAGAAATGGAGGGTCCCACATAACGCCGACATAACTGTTGTCGGGGTATGCGTAATGCATTTTCCCCCTCTATAAAAAAAAAGTATCCAATGGATGAACGTAAAATTTTTTCTTAATATACCTATGTATAATATTACACATTCACGTAACTAATGTACAAGTATCGTGATATATATTGTGCTTTATTTTTTTAAATACAAAGAATGAAATAAACGATATAAATGTATATGTATATGTATTTAAGTAATATTAATAAAGAGTCGCTGTTGCGTCACAGAAGATCCTTTTCCCGTATCCACGAGTTCTTAGACGAGTCGAATCCCAACCAATTTCACGTACACCTGGTTACCCTTGCGACGAATAATCTTCTCGATCAGATATACGTCCGGATTCGCGACCGAATGCAGTTCGTGCTCGTAGAATCCGCCCGAGATCGGCTCGCCCGCGGAATCGCGTAGAATGTACGTGACAGGACGCGTTCGTTGTACAGCGGTGATTTCGAACACCTCGGTCGACCAGTTCGGCGTGTATCCTTTCTCGAAGATCGTCTTGAATTTGCTGACGCGTACTTTGTCGCCGACGCGGAATTTGGCGCGTTGTCGTCGTAGTCGTTGCTCGACACCCGACGATACGACGAACGGTAAACGAGTGGCGGAGGTCACGTCGACGGGTCGCGCGTTGATCGTGCGATGTTTACGATGATTGTTGGTGTGCACGAGCGTAGGTAGCAGATCCAACCAGCGATAAGAGGCGTTCAAGGAGAATTGTTTCCACATCAGATTCTTCAGCGTGCGATTGAAACGCTCGACGATCGACGCTTTCATCACGCTGTATGTAGAGTAGTGGTTGATTCCACGAGACGCAAAGCGTAGTTGAAACTCCGCGTTGTAGAACTCCTTTCCCATGTCAGTTTGTAGGTTTCGTGGACATCTGCCGCTTCGTCGCAACAAGGTCGCGAACGCCTCGGTCACGTCGCGTCCGCTTTTCGTGTTCACGGGCACGGCCCACGCGTACTTGCTGAACGTATCGATGATCGTGAGTATGTAGTTGTAGCCGCGATTGTGGGTTGCGTACGCGCGCATTTCCAACAAATCCACCTGGCACAGATCGTAGTAGCCTCGAGTCACTACGCGTCTTCGTGGGAAATTTCGTCTCGCTGGAGCTTGCAGTTCGTCGACCAATTGTATTCGCTCCTTACTCGTGCGCATAGCGATAGTGACGGTAACGTTCCACGACCAGCAGCAGATACTGTAACAGGCACTCGAAGCACGTACGGTGTTGACGGGGTGTGTTGTCGTCGCTCATCGTTGCGCTTCCTTGCGTTTCTGCGCTTCCGCGATCGGTGTCGCAAGATCGTCGAATCTATCCTTCAAGTGATCGAAGCGTCGTTGCAGCGTGGTATTTATCGAATTCTCCGAATCACGGATGCGTCCTTCCACCGCGGTATTTAACGCGGTCGTCAAAGCGTCCAGTCGTTTCGTCGTTACTGCGTACATGTCTTCCTCCGTAGTGTCGAGAGCACGTCCGACGGTACGTTTCATGTCGTCCACGTATCGTTTCGTCGCAGCGTCGGTATCCTACTCCGGATGCGCCACGCGGCGTATCTTGTGTTCCATCGCGTCGAACGTTGACGGATCGGTGCCCAGACACAGCGCGTTCTCTCGCACGTGATTCGCGACGTACAGATTCCGCGAGCGAATCGTCTTCGTGCGTCGATCGGTGTCGCCGGTACTACCGTGTAAAGGTGCGCCAAACTTGTTTACTACGGTGTTTTATATTATAGGGTTAAAATTAAAATATTATATTTTTATTTTACTTTGCGCATGCCCTGATTCCTATTAATATTAAAAAAATATCTGACAAATTTTAGGAAGATTGGGTAATAGTTAGAGGTTGCACACTTTGCACACTAAATAATATGTAGTAGGCTAAGGAAACACGATTGCCAATGATAATTATTTTTATTCTTAAGTCCTTAAAACAGAAACTAAACTTCAAAGGAGACTTACATTTAAATAAATTTACATTTTATTATCACTATTATTGTTCACCCCTATAAAAATTCTGTAACTTATTATTTTACCCACATTTTTAAAACCTGAAAAAGCGAACATATGTAGGGTAGACCGGGGGCGGCAGTAACAGGGGGGCGAATGTAACACATAAATTGTGTTGAATCTCAAAACATAATGAATATTAACACCAATTTTAAATATACGTATGATATACAATGACATTTGGAATACACACATCCATGTTCTAGCAGTATAGATACGCAATAGGCATGGATAGTGAACAAAATAACTTTTCGATAACCTAAAGTAACTTTTTCTTACTGACTTATGAATCTAACGTAAACACTCCCTTTGCACGTATGTGCGTTTTTTAATCTGTAATTTGACCTTTTTTAAAATAATACTGATCGTTACCTAGCACTTTTAAGTGTCTCGTTAGTCAGAATTTATAATTGAAGTTCGAA
This sequence comes from Andrena camellia, assembly GCA_029448645.1. Lineage (NCBI taxonomy): Eukaryota > Metazoa > Arthropoda > Insecta > Hymenoptera > Andrenidae > Andrena > Andrena camellia. The sequence continues at coordinate 17,358,547 of CM055681.1, forward strand.
AGCATGGTCAGGGTCGGTTGTACCGCAACAGAACCGAATAATGTCAAAGAAAGCCAATAATATTGTCTTGTTTGCATAGAATCCATGCAGTGTTACAACCGACCCGAGATCAGATACGGTTTGCAACACTTTATACTGTATCGTTAGGGCTATAACACTTCGCTTCTCATTTTTTATTAATACTTGGATATTACTTGACATACAGTGAAACTGTTGCGACTCAATAATGTCAGATAAGTAAGTAACATTTCTGTATAAGGATTTTTGTTGTAAATGTAATAGTTCCTGCGTAATCGTATTCCCAATCCAAAATGTTACTACCGCCCCAAGCCTACCCTAGTGATAAAACTGTGCAACCCCTAAATATTATTAAATGTGTCTAAAATTTGGAATACAGATCACTTAGATGAATAGAACCAAGGGGGCGAGCAAAGTTATATGAAAATAGCACCTTTGGAAAATTGAAACACCCTATTGTTTACCGACATGTTGGGTGGGCGGTGATCGCGAACGAGACTGACGCGTCGTCGATCCGACCGATCAATTTACGATGAAACCGGCTTCGCGAAGTTCCTCCAGGATGGACGCAATTTCATTATCGTGTCCGGTGTATCCGGCCTCGCGCGACGCCAAGAGCAATCGTAGTCTATCGACCAATTCGTTCGGATCGTCCCAGTACACGTAATCGATCGCGTTATCGGTTACTGTCATCGCGTCGTCGATTGGTAATCCTTGACCTTCGTGCGTGACCCTGTCACCAGAATCGCGGTCTCCGCAAATCAACAACGACACGATGTTCTTGTATTTGGAACTCCTGTTGCCTAGCGTTGGCTTGCTAGCCGAATGGTCCCGTCGATGCGCGTTTGTCGACAACAAGATGTCGCGGTACGCCTCGAGATCGGCGTTCGTGTACGCTTGTTCGTTAGGCACTCGCATGAACAGCAGTTCGTACAAGCCTCGCGTACCCGCGTATCGCTTGCCTTTCACGCTAACATCGTCGTTCTCGCCGATAGTCAGCACGGAATCACCGATCATCAGCTGTTCGTCGTCGTCTAGGTACACGTCGTACACGTTGTCGATCAGTTTCTTAGTGTCGGTGAAGAACAAGCGTAGATATTCGCGCGATAGCGGCCCGCTGACGTTTCCAGTGAATGCGTCGAGGTTTTCGACGGTGGTGGTGGGGGTTTTTGGATCGAGAACTTCTCGAATCGTTTCGTTCGTCTTGCTATGGTCATGTTCCTCGGTAGTTTCGTAGTCGGCGCTGTCGTCGTCTTCGTCGTTCGAATCCGGAAGTGGAGTCGCTTCGGCCGTGGACGGAGTAAAGGATAATCGTTTCTTCAAACGTTGTTGTTGCTTCCGCTTGACGAGCGATGACGCCGCTGGAATCATTTTCAACGCCGCGGTGTTCTCGACCAAATGTTTCAGCGGTTCGACGATCGGTTGCGCGCTCTCCTCCGCAGCAGCTTTCGTAGCCATTTTATCGAGTTTCAGGTTCATGTACTTCCGTCGCATAGCGGCGCTGATTTCGGCAATTTTCTTCTTCGTCTCGATGTCTCGTGACTGTCGCCTACGATGTCGTTTCTGTTGTATTTCTCCTTTCTCCTTCCTTTCTTGTTGCGTGCACTCCATTTTAACACTGCTGGTAGCTGTTTCGTTAGACATCGTCGCGTGTTGCTCGACGAAGGACTCGCGATCTACTGAGGTTCGCGAGCTATCACGAACTCGTTCAATCCTTGCCGATACCGACCATCGTACATGACACGGTCCTTGTCGATGACCACGAAGTCATAGCGTTGTTTCCAACATCTCGCGCACAGGTCGGTGAACGCCTCGAACGTTATGTCCGTGTTCATGTGATCGTTGTACATGCGACGCAAGTTCGTCCCGTCCTGTTTGAACAGCACGAGAAAATTCACGTTGTCTCTGATCAAGTGTTTCGGTATTCTCGCGTACGATTGACACAGGTAGAAGCAATCCACGTTCGCGTGCCTGCCCGTGGAGAAGTATTTGCGAATCGCGTTCTGTTCGTCGCACGCCACGTCGTCGAACACAAAGACCGAATCGGGCAGAGCGTCCCTCGGCGGGACGATCTCAGCGGTTTCCGAGTAAGGAAAGTATCCGAGTCCACCGACGCGCGACAACACTCGCTGCAGGTACCGCTACTTTGGCTGTCGCAACGATTTCGAGTACACGTACACGTTCTCGAAGCGCAATCCGTTCGGACTCTCCAGCAGGCTGAGAAGCACGTTCGTTTTCCCGCACCCGGACGGACCGCAGATCACGGCTCGCACGCTATTCGGCAACAACGAACCGTGCCTGCGCGAACGACTCTCGTCGTCCCACGTCGAATCCTCCAACGTCCTGTTCGCGGTCACGCGAATAGCGTTCGGTTGTTTCGCGAATCGCATGCTCTCTCTCTCTCTCTCTCTCACCCACCGAAATCGTAACGCCACTACTATTTATACCCGCGACACCTGTCGAGCGAATCAGAATCGTAGCGCTCCTCGAATCGATCGCTGTCGAAGAACCGTCAACTTACAACTGTCCTTACATCTCCGTGTATCTGCATTTTTACGCGTATGGTTGCGGTAACGCGTAGACCAAGGAAGAAGAAGAAGACAGGATCGGGACTCGTGAACACGATCATAAACCGCTTACCGTTCGAACTACACATTCCGGGATATCAGTTCTGCGGACCGGGTACGCGTTTGCCGAAACGATTGGCTCGTGGCGACGAAGGCGTGAATCCGCTGGACGCGGCGTCTCGGGAGCACGATATCGCGTACTCTCGTCGAAAGGATTTGGAGGGACGACACGAGGCGGATCGCGCGCTAGCCGAACGAGCGCGAGAACGAGTGTTCGCAAACGACGCGACTTTTGGCGAAAAAGCCGCAACGACCGGAGTGTGGGTCGCGATGAAAGCAAAGACTAAACTCGGTATGGGTATGAGAAGAAGAGGAGGAAGGACTACGAGAAGGAAACGCAAATCCAGAGGACAACGCCGTATCCTACCGGTAGCGAAACGCGGAGGCTTTCTTCCGCTTCTACCGCTCGTGCTGCCCGCTTTGTCGGCTATCGGAGCATTGACCGGCGGAGCTGCCGGTATCGCCAAAGCGGTCAACGACGCGAAGGCCTCGCGCAAACAGCTGGAAGAAACGATGCGTCATAATCGGGAGATGGAAGGGTGAGGACTGTATCTGGCACCGTACAAGCGCGGCGCCGGCGTGAACCTGCGACGACGACCGAGGAAAAAAAATCTCCGCTCGAACGGGCTTGCGGCGGCGGCGATAACGCGACAGCAGCTACAACTACCTATGACTAACCTGCAATTAGAGCGCGAGTGCGTCGACGTACCGTTCTTTCGGGGGGTGTTTATGCGCGACACGCTCCCCGCGCGCGTACGACCGAACGAATGCGGCATCGCGAATCTGGACGAGAATCGCGGCGAAGGCACGCACTGGGTAGCGTATGCGAAACGAGGATGGCGCGCACAGTATTTCGACAGTTTTGGGAATTTGCGACTACCCGCAGAACTGATCGACTATTTCGGACGGGGAACGACACCTACGACAACTACGATCAAGTACAATGACGATCGCTTTCAACGTTTCGACCCGATGAATTGTGGTCACTTGTGCGTACAATTTCTGCGACAAAAAGCTCTGGAATTTTGGCCTCGACGCTTCCCGAGATAAATTGACGCGCTACCTTACGTCCGCGTCACTTTCGCTCTCTCGGTCTCACTAGCGTAACCTACAGCGGTACGATGTCGCTCACTCTCACGCTAACGGGTCGGAGCAGCGTGCTCACGGTCAATTACTTTGCACCGATCGATTTGAGCGACGGGCAGTACGAACTAGAACTCGCCGACTTGGAGACGTTTCACACGATACCGAACATCGACTCGAGCAACGATACGTTCTACTTCGTCCCGAACAACAACAAGAACGCCGCGATCCCCAGCATCGATGTCGCTAGCGACCGCGTTACGATCCCCCATGGCTCCTACGAATTAGACGCTATCGCCGCGTACTTGAGGCGTCAACTGCTCGATCGATGTCCTCGAAGACGCGGCGACAACGAGACCGACGACGATGACGACGACAAGTATCCGCTAGTGCTACGAGCTAACAACAACACCATGAAAAGCGGAATGTACTGCTCGTTCTTCGTGGACTTTACGCAACCGAACAACGTGGGATCGTTGCTCGGATTTTCGCCGACGCGTGTCTTATTGCCGAGAATCTGGTACGAGTCCGACGAACCAGTGAAGATTCACGAATTTTCGCCTCGCGTACCACCGGGATATAAGATATCGGAAACTCCGCGACACGTCATTTACCTGCCGATCGTTGCACGAGCGATACACGATCTAGCGGTACGCATCGTCGGTCAATACGATCGCCCTATAGATTTTCGCGGAGAGGAAATAACGATTCGCCTGCACGTGCAACGACGTTCGCGGAATAAGATAACGTGAACGCGCGCGCGCGAGTGTGTAGCATGTTGGTGTTCGATCACACGTACGACTCATCAGCATCATCATCGTTCACCGCTCCTACTCCGGTCTCTGCCACGTATTATCGTCGAAACGCAACACCTTCACCGCCACCGACAACGCTGATAGAGACAGGGATCGGAACAAGAGGAAGAAAAAGAAGAAGAAGCTTCAAATCGTTGACGCATTGAAACGCGCGTTTCCTACGATCCCTGGGATTCGTCGTAACGTACTAACGTATCACTTATACGTACATACACACGTCTAACACGATGTATACCATACTGAACGTGACGAGTACACCGACGTTCGACGATCGTATCACGAAGATCGAGGCGCACGGCTACAATCCGTACGCCAACACGACGTACGACAATAATGACGAGATAAGAATACCTATTCAGCAACAAGATCTGTACACGCTCCCGTGCGAAAGTTATCTCTATGTGGAAGGACGTCTCCCTTTGATGACCGCCTCGACGACTATCGAGGAAGTGAAAGCTGCCGCGAGAGTTTTTCTGGACAACAATTGCGTCGCGTGCATGTTCGACGAGATTCGATACGAATTGAACGGCGTGGAGATCGATCGTTGTAGAAATCCGGGAATCACGACCACGCTGAAACATTACATTTTTTTAGATCATCCTTTCCAAGCTGGTTCTCGAAAAATCTGAGGCACATGGTCAGAGCCAAAAAGAAGGCGCACACACGGTTTAAGCTATCACACTCTTGGGTAGATTATTTACATTTCTCGCAGTTACGTGCTGAGTGTAAAGCAATGGTGCGCAGGGATCACAATAGGCATATATCCCTGGTGGACGCCAGCATTCCGCGAAACATCAAGTTTTTCTGGGGGTATGTCAACTCTAAGCGAAAGGCGAGCGCTTTTCCTGGAGTTATAACCTTAGGTGATGATCAAGCGGACTCTGCTACGGGTATAGCGGCGCTCTTTGCCGAGCACTTCGAATCTAATTACGTTTCGCATCCGCCAGGTGTGTCTGGAGTGAGTCTTAGCGTACCACCTAGATGGAATATTCCGAACTTGGACATCGGCTTGGCAGAGGTTTTTGAGGCACTGGGTGCACTGGATGTCAATAAGAGTCCCGGTAATGACAATGTACCTCCGTTTTTCCTTGTGATGTGTCAATGTGCATTGGCGAGACCCTTATGGTTATTATTCAACCGTTCGCTGAGGCTAGGGCTATTCCCTACCCGGTGGAAGTCCAGTGTGGTGACGCCTATTTTTAAAGCTGGGGAGAGAGCGGACGTGAAAAATTATAGACCGGTGTCTATCCTATGCGCAATGGGCAAAATTTTTTAGAAAATTGTCACGGCAAAGCTTAGCTTTTTTACCAAAAATAATGTAATTTCCACCTCGCAGCACGGTTTCGTACCGGGTCGTTCGACTGTCACTAATCTGGCAGTTTTTGGCAATTACGTCGCTAAAGCTCTGGACAGGCTCGCGCAAGTCGATGTCGTATACACGGATTTTTCGAAGGCGTTTGACTCCGTAAATCACGGATTACTTGTTCAGAAGCTTGCGCTTCTTGGCTTCTCAGATTGCATGCTGGAATGGATCAAGAGTTACTTGCACGGCAGGACGTTCGCGGTCAAGGTCCAGGGCACTCTTTCGGGTAACTTTTTAATTAATTCCGGGGTACCACAGGGGTCTCATATTGGGCCTCTATTATTTATCCTTTTTATAAACGATATTGCACAGCATTTCTCTTTCGCTAAACCGCTTCTATACGCGGACGATCTGAAGGTTTTCGCGGCTGTGGAATCTCTGTCGGACGCGCGGGGTATGCAAGCGGATTTGGATCGGCTCTCCGCATGGTGCAGTGTGAATGGCCTCTGGTTAAATACATCTAAATGCCACATTATGTCCATGACCCGGCGGAAGAGTGCACTGATGCATGACTACAAGGTTGGCGACACTATATTAGGTAGAGTCTCTAGTATCTGTGACTTGGGGGTTACATATGATTCGAGGTTGTCGATGGCCCAGCATGTCAGAAACATCTCTGGTGCTGACAATAAAAATCTTGGCCTAATTAAGAGATGTGCAGTGGATTTCAAGGGCATACATGTGGTGCGCTTGTTGTACAACACACTGGTCAGATCGCGGTTGGAGTATGCCAGTGTTGTTTGGTCGCCACACCAAGCGAAATATAGGCAAATGATTGAAAGAGTACAACATAAATTTCTTCGGGCTGCTAGTTATTCGATAGGCAGGGGCATGTCCTTTGACGATCACGATTATGTACCGATTTTGTCGTGTCTGAATATGGACACCCTGGAGGATCGCAGGACTGCTCTGGATCTTACCTTTTTGCGCAATCTGCTACACGACGAGATAAACTGTTCGGAATTATTGTGTTTGGTTGGCCTCAATGCTCAAGCCAGATCACTCCGATACAAGGAGCTTTTTCAATTGCGTTACTTTAGGACGAATCTGGCCGAGATAGATCCGTTGAACAGAGATTGTAATGCAGCAAACCGTCTAGCTTTAAATGCGGATATTTTCTCCGACTCTTCGGGTACATTTATGTCGAAAATTAAATTGGGGCTGAGAGGGGCAGCATAGTAGCGTCACAAAATTGCTAATTTGATGGGTACCCGCGATGTCATTGTAGTAGGCTTAAGGGCTTTAATGCCGTCTCTTATGTACAAGTGGAATTTAATTCCGTTAATAAATAATTATTATTATTATTACGCGTCATTGTCCGTCGAGAGGAGCAAAGCGTTGATGAACGCCGGTTGGGACCATACCATCGCACACGACAAAGACATTTTTAATAGCCCGGCGTTCAATTTCTGCGTGCCCATGAACGCGCTACTAGGATTCTGCGAAGATTACAAGCGTATCGTGATGAACGCGCGACACGAGTTGATCCTGATTCGCGCGCGAGTCGATACGAACGCGATGTACGCGCCCTCTCTATCCTTCGCGATAATACCGAAACTGGAGATATGCAAGATACAATGGCGTATGCCGCACGTCGTGCTAGAAGACACTCAAAAACTGTCAATGCTACGTCTCCTGCAAAGCGATCGACCGATCGCTATGAGTTTTCGATCGTGGGAACTGCAAGAGTATCCGTTGCTGCAAACGACTACCAAACACACGTGGACCGTGAAAGCCTCGTCGCAGCTCGAGAAACCGCGATACGTGATGTTCGCTACGCAAAACGATCGAAAGTATAATCTCCAGAAAAGCGCGAGCAGATTCGATGCGTGCAAACTCACGAACGTACGATTGTTTCTGAATTCCGAGACGTATCCGTACGACGACCTGAACCTGAATTTCGATAAATCTAAATACGCGCTCCTGTACGATATGTACGCGAAATTTACCCGTTCGTACTACGGTCACGGCGAACCGTTGCTGAACACGACCGAATTTTTGCGATACGCCCCTACCGCGATCATAGATTGTTCTCGACAGAACGAGTCGGTGAAGAGCGCCACGGTGGACGTGAGAATCGATTTCGAGTGCAGAGAGAACGTACCCGCTAATACAACCGCCTACTGTCTCATCATATACGAGTGCATGATCCAAAACAATCCTTTGACGAACGTAGTGCGAAAAATCACGTGATTCCAACGACTACGACTACTATACCGATGAGGATAATCGCGAAATAGTCAGTAGCTCGTCTGCAGCCGTCGATTACACTTCTTTTACTACATATTACTACCTAACAATGTTATCCGTCGTGGTCGACCTGCAAGGCTTTAAGACCGAACGTAACACGTTCGTCGCTAAGGAAATTGCGATTCTCGCGAACAATCGCGACACGGAAACGACCATTTGTCATTGGATTTTCGAACCATCGTACTCCTACGCTCGCCTGTCATCGTTCGTGAAGCGTCAAGCGACCTGGCTCACGTCGCATCATCACGGGCTTCGCTGGTCCGACGGCTGGGTGCCGTACCACAGGCTTCCAGAAATGCTCGCTCGCGAGCTCGCAACCGTCGACGTGGTGTTCGTGAAGGGAGCAGGGAAGAAGACCTGGTTATCGCAACTGCTCCTACGAACAAATCCACACATCGTAGATATCGTTGAGATGTACGAGAAGAAGAAAAACAACAACGACGATGACCCCTGCGACTCCGACGATGACCCCTGCGACTCCGACGATGACCCCTGCGACTCCGACGATGACCCCTGCGACTCCGACGATGACCCCTGCGACGACGACGACGACGAGGACAACGACGGCTCCGACGTTGACGACGATTATTGTGGAATCGTACGTACTGCCACGGTCGTTCCTAACCTGAAAACAATGCCCGCAAAGAACACTTTACGATGCGCTTTCCACAACGGCGGCGGCGGTTGCGGCGACGGTTGTATGTGCGCGCTGGAAAACGTTCAGAAAATATGGAATTATATGCACTGTGGAATCTAACGCTACACTTTCTTTTATCTTCTATATTATATATAGTATATTCCTTATGTTTTACATATTTTATGCACATTTATTGCATAAATAAACGCAATATTTTTTATGAAAATATGTTAAGGCTTTTATTTTAACACTCCTCCTCCTCCTCCTCCTCATCCTACTACTCTTCCTCCACCTCTTGCAACGACGATGGCTACCACCCCCACCACCAGCATACTACACTTTGCATATGTGTGAGTGCAACCGGCTATAAAAGAGGTACCGATCGGTCTTGCGGAGCACATTACATCGTGTACGTTCGCGGTTAGACAGTTAGTATCCTTAACCGTTCAGTAGACTCAGCTGTAGTGCGTATTCAAAATGTTCAACCGACATTGCAACGCTGCTTCCTACATGGGCGAAAACCACCTCAAGCGCTGCAACGTTACGGATTTTCCTATTACACAGCGTTGTCCGAATCTAAGGTACCTATACGTCCGTATACTTTTCGATTTTACACGAAAACGTTCGAATCATCAACTCTGCGTGTGTGTTTCTTACAGCGATACATCTGCACTATCGCCCAAGAAGGCCTTCATACGAATCATGGGACGTGATTATCCATTAACATTGACCACGTACAAACGCATCGCAATTGGAATCCGTATCGAGCAGGATTCGTGTCGCGTTGAAATCGCGATAGTCGACAACAAATCCATCGAACTGTGTTTCCCCATGGAAACTTCTGCTGCAGCAAGAACTGGAGATACTTCAACGTCTCCGTAACGACGCAACTCCATCGCATCAAGACCCTATCGTCGTCGATCATTTACGCATCGACTTTACGCGAATCAACAGTCAACAAATTGTCAAAATATCGAATGGTAGTTCAACCACATACATGACCGAAGCTACGATACGTCAAATGTTCAAATACGATCGCTCCATCGATCACACGTTCTCGTGGTTGTCGAAAATTCTAGACTCCGTAAGCATCAAATACGCTTCCTTTGTAGTCATTATACGTGCCGCTACGGCACCGACCGCGGTCTATGACAAACTTATTTCCGAAAGCGAATGCTTCGAACCACATTCTTTGTTAGATTGTGAATTATTAGCGTTATGCTTGGATTCCATTATATGTGATGCTCGCAACGTATCCCAATAATGTATACATGCCTATATATGCTTTACCAATAAATACAATACTTTTTCATGCGATTACCTCTATTGTTTGATACCTTAAACGATCCTTTCCTATCCTCGCAGGATCACTTATCCCAAAAACTAGTGTTCTTTCAATCTTCGTTTCTTACACTAGGTATGTTACGAGATCTAGAAACATCCATACCTCTTATTACGCATTTCGAATAACATATATTCTATTGTATAGTCTCCTGCAATATAATTGTACTCGCGCGCACCAATGCTGCGCAATATTCTCGGAAATCAACCTTCTATCGTTACAGTGATATATTTTTGGCTCGATTATCGCACCATAACAAACTATAAGATTCACCTTACATCTCCTACGCTTCGTATCGCCGTATGTTTTGCCTATGCCCCTAGAGAGAGAAGTATAGATTCATATCGTACCTCTCCCTCACACTCCTTGTTCGCGGGCGCGATTTGAACTTGGAGCTATACCGAAATGCAGGTTTCGACTTGCATCTTCTTCTACGCCTCGTACCACCGTATGTTTCGACTATGTCCCTAGAGAGAGAAGGATAGATTCATATCGTACCTCTCTCTCACACTCCCTGTTCGCGGGAGCGATCTGACCTTGGAGCGATACCGAAATACAGGTTTCGACTTGCATCTTCTACGCGATATACCTCATTATTCTCGGAAGTTGACCTTCGGTCGTTATATGTTTTTGACGCTGTTATTGCGCAATAGCCGTGCAGGTGTCGACTTGCATCTTCTACGCGACATACCTCGGTATGTTGTTGTTTCCGACCTCCGACAACGAGAGAGATGTACAATAATATCGTACCTCTCTCTCGTACACTCGATTCCAACGTAGCGGATATCGGGGGTGCGATCTGGCCTTGGGGAGATAAGAGGGTTGCGGATCGCTTCCTCCTACAACGCGTGACGTGTCATCGTCGAGGAACGCGTTACGTGTCGTCGAGGTACCTCCCTCTACCTGCTCTCAAGGCCCATTCCCCCTCCAGTGATCCTGAGTCCCGGCCTCCACCTCCACGAGTCGCGGTCCCCCCACCCGCCTTCCCCTCGCCCCGCCTCATCCCTCGCCCTGCGTTGATTTAGAACTCTCTTAGTTATCCTACTAACATGTCAATGAAACAATACTAATTTGCGAATCATTATTACTTTATTTATTCGTAGAAGGATGTAATATTTTGTATAATCAATGTTCAATTTCAAAGCATACAATTTGAATAAGATACATCACCGAAGTGTAACACGTCGATCGTAATGAAATTTATGAACGCTAGGTATAATTCTTCGAAAAACATGACACAATCTTTTTTATCTAGCTATACATCAAGTTATCTTTTTTATCAACAAAAATTGTCTGTTGTTTGAATACAAATTTAATAACGTAATCATTATTCAGCTTCGATCCTCTGTTTGATTCTTTGTATGTTTTTATGATTCAAATCTGGCAACTCAAATCTAACCCACTTCCAACTATCCAATTGTCTCGAAACTTTGCAGGCGTGCATAGATTGGACGACAATAGAATATTTAAAAAAAAAATTAACCCCGAGGGGTTCAGAAAATAACCTAATCATCAATAAATGTAACCCATAACCACAAATCCAAACGACTTGAAATCAGCAACTCGCGTTCTTTACGAAAACGACAAAAAGCAGCTGCGTTCGGGACGCTAGTCGCATCGCGATTACCGAAAATACACAATTTATTGAGAAATTATCCGTTACGTATGTACGAATAGTAAAATTAGAACTTTGCACGCGTTCGTAGTATATCACCATCGAAATTGCAGTACAAGAAAAGAATTATTTTTTAGTTTTTAGTGCATTTTTAATAAAATCGTTTAACATAAAAAATACTTTTTTATATATTTTTTATTTTCTAGTTTTTAGTGTTTGTGGATTTACATTTCACAGCTCAGACTTTTTTAGAAATATCTTTTTTTTTGCTGTATATAGTTTAACAGTTTGCTTAAACGCTATAGTGCTGAAGTCACTAAAAAATAATTCTTTTCTTGTACTACAATTTCGATGGTGATATACTACGAGCGCCTGCAAAGTTTTAGTTTTACCGTTCGTACATACGTGACGGATCATTTTTCGATAAATTGTGTATTTTCGGCAATTGCGATGCGACTAGCGTCTCGGACGCAGTAGCTTTTTGTCGTCTTCGTAAAGAACGCGATAGTTCAAAGTGGATTAGGATCTATTTCGATTGGAATGGACAATGTCGTATATACGGTTCATTCCATGCCAAGCGGATCACTTTGAGCACTCAATGTCTGAGATTTTGTTCAAATTGAAACACGTTATAGTGCATGTGAAAATAATAGGGGTTCAAGTTGTCACATTTTGCCACATTCAAAATTGTTTTATAAATACAGACCCTCAAATTACGATTTTTTGAAAATTACCTTTCGAATTTGGCAAAATGATTATTTAAATCCTCCTTATTTTCACATGGGCTCTAACATATTTCAATTTGAACAAAATCCCCAGAACGACGGGGAGGAAATAGCCGAGGGGGAACAATATTTATATTTACTCATAAAAAATATATTAAAATGATTGTTTAATGATTGTTTATGTTGTTTGTTTTGATAGAATGGAAAACTTCCACATTCGCTATCGTATCGCCATGAACGTTTCAATAATATACTCCTGAGATTTTCCAGATGAAAATAAATTTAAACAGTATAAATCGGATTATTTTTAGCATTTTTAGATTAGAAATCTTACATTTATATTTAATTATCAAGTACAGTTCTAGAAATAATCCGATTTATACCGTGTTTGAACTCATTTTAATCTGGATAATCTCGGCAGTATGTTACTGAATACTGAAAATGTCACGTTTTACATTTTATTAATACATAATCTACCGCAAGCAACATTGTGTACCTCTCAAACCGAGATTAGAAACCGCTGAATAGCCCAAATCCTCAGCTCCAAGAGAGATAACGGATAAACATAAAGTGTCTTTTATTCTAATTTATCCAGATATTATCTTTGCCCATCTTTGTTCTCCAGCCGCTTCGCCGTGATTTATTCAAGCCTTCCTGACGACAAAATAGTAATAGGGGAAATGCGGCAACAACGCGATACGACTCTCGATATGAATCGGCAACTGTGTCTTTCCTATATTTATCGGCTAGCTTGGACTTCCACCGGTTCTGATGGTACATGGCGCGAATATACCATCAGCACCGATGACAGAGAATCCTTGAAGCCTCATTCTGTCATTTCTCGAGTCTGTCGCAGTACACGAGTCATAAATTCATTATTATTTTAACGTACGGTGCTTATTAACGTTCAAACGCACCAGCAGGCATGTCTACTAGGCATCTATAACCGCAATAACTTCCTTCCTTCCAATTCCAGGACGAAAGTTGGTTGAAACGGTTTGTTTATTACATTGCGTATACGTATAACACTGGTGCTACGTGGCTGGAATATACCACCAGTGCCGGTGACGGGGAAGCCTTGAAGCTTCATTCTGTCAGCTTTCGAGTCATAAATTCATTATTATTTCAACGTACGGTGCTTATTAGCGTTCAAACGCACCAGACCCGTCTGCACGGATGTCTACTGGTGGCAACTATACCCGCAAAAACTTCCTTCTTGCCGATTCCACGACGTAAGTGGGTTGAAACGGTTTGTTTACTACATCGCGTATACGTACACGCTTTTTCTAGCTTGTGTGAGCGTACGTACACATTCAAGGCCCGATGAGACGGCAGCCTTAAGAATGCGATTGCACCGATCCCGCTCCACGTGGAAATATCTACCCATGCCACCGTCCAGCTGGGCTATTACCACGCTGACGCGTTAGTGACCCGGGTTGAAGAAGTTGGGGCCGTTTTCGTATAACGTTTTAACTATAAAAGATATCGGAACGCAATTTGCGCCGGAAAATGGGGAATTATATGGTATGCCTCGTTCTCGAGATTACAAATGTAGTACCGCTACGTTCCGCTTGGAATCTCCACAATGTTACTAGATCAACCGAAAAACAGGGCCCACCGTCCGGCCCCGCCTCACGTCTTCATTACGTTCTTTGTGCTTGGAGAAGACAGTGGTTACAGTCTAGTGGTTACAATTTTATTGTGAAAAAAGCCATTTAAAATGGGAAGCATAAACATAGGAGTGATTCCGCAAGTAGGAATAGATCATTCTTAGAAAACGAAATAAGAAAAAGAAAGGGAAAAGTAGTAGGAGGACACCGGAAAGGGATTCGTCGAGGCCACGTGCGGACCGCGTGGCGTCGAGTCGTAGCACGAGGCGCAGTTATAACTCAAGTACCTCAGGGCCAGAAGATATACTGAATATGATTCTCGAGAGATTAGAGAGATTGGAAGAAGGGCATTCAAAAGACAACAATGTTCGAGGTAAGTAAACTTAGGTTAGGAAATTCAGTCATTGAGTATAGACGGTGGAGCTCATATGAGAGGTGAGACATAAGCCGTACGTTTGTTGTAAAAGACTGGATTAGCTTACACGAGAGGTAAGAGTAAAACCAGATCAGAAATGCAAAAACTATTTAGTTGTAGAGAATAAAGGAAGCAGCGCCGCAGTTAAGCGTAGGTCACTTGAGGCCCAAGTTACAGAAGAGGCCCCAACAATTATAGCAATTATTGAAGAGGCCTCTACAACTGCGCCAGCTGCAGAGCAGGAGATGGACACAGAGGTCTTAAATGTCTTGGGCGATGACCCAGCCTTGGAAAACCCAAAGGAACTAGAATTCCATTAGTTCCTTACAACTAGATGGAACACCTGGTTAACGTCTGGGCAGACTAAAGAGGTTAAGGAGGCAGTGTTGAAAAAATACTCAAGGAAAGGGAACTGCAGTTTAGAGGCCCCTGAGATTAATCCAGAAATAATGCCCTCGCTAAATGAGTCGTCCCAAAAAAGGGACAAGCATTTTGTCCAAACTCAAAATTTGGCTGGTTCAGGACTATCAGCTTTGGGAATGGCTATATCGCCTTTTCTTAAGGACGAGGAAGAACCTTTGGACAGGTTAAAGTTATTGGAACTACTGTACGATGCGGCAAAGTGTTTCGTGGAAGTACACCATGCAAAATCGAAGGCAAGGGCAGCTTACATCCTGATAGGATTAGGCAAGTCCATGCGAGATGTGTTAGAGAAGACAAAGACGGATAATTTTTACTGGGGAAAGAACCTCTCCGAAAAAATAAAAGAAGCAAGGGTTATGGAGAAGCTTAGCAAGGACTGGAAAGCTAAAGCTTCGGGCAGTTCTTACAAAACCCCACTGAAGTCATCTAGGGCTTTAAACTGGAGAGGCCCATCCCAGGGAGGAACGCTGAGGATGGGCGACAGGACAAGGAGCAATCCACGCAGGTTCCAGACAAAAATCAGGTAAAGCCTGTAAAACCAGCGGGCATCGAATCAGAATCGGTATCATCCGTCGCAACGAGCAGTGCCACAGCAGAAGTTGTAGAGGTAATTAAAATAGCTGATCGTTTGAAGAAATTTGGAAGTCGGTGGAAGGAATTAACAAGAAGTAAATTCGTTCTGGAATGTATTAGAGGTTATAAGATACCGGTTAGTACACTCATAAGACAGAAATTCCCACCGAAAGAGCCGGTATGGTCAACCTCTATAGTAAATGAGGTTAAGAAGGCATTAAAAAACTCACCGATATGGGTGCAGTAAAGAGGTGTTCGCCGTCAGAGGGGCAATTTATATCTTCATATTTTTTAGTCCCAAAACCGGACGGTTCGAAGCGTTTCATTCAATTTAAAGAAATTCAATGAATATCTTAAGAAGGTTCACTTCAAGATGGAAGATTTGAGAACAGCAAAAATATTAATTTTTCCAGACGCCTTTATGTGCAGTATTGATTTGAAAGATGCCTAGTTTTTAATACCGATCCATAAAGATAACAGAAAGTATTTAAGATTTCAATTTCAAAGGCAATTTTTCGAATTTACGTGCGTACCGTTTGGTTTGAGTACTAGCCCCTACGTTTTTACAAAGGTAATGAGACCGGTTATACAGGCGTTGCGTGGAAAAGGATTGATTTCATCAGTATACTTAGATGACATTCTGTGCATTGGTAAAGATAGGCAAGCATGTTTGGATAATGTTAAAAGCACGGTAGAAACCTTAAATGAACTCGGGTTTGTTATTAATGACAAAAAGAGTCATCTTATTCCAGATAAAAGGTGTAAATACTTAGGGTTTGTGATTGATTCTGCTAGGTTCGTGATAGAACTGACAGGGGAAAGGCGGAAAAAGTTATCTACAATAATAGGAGAAATGATAAGTCAAGAGAGGTGTAAAATTCGTGAATTTGCATGTTTGATAGGATCATTAGTAGCGGCATGTCCGGCAGTAAACTACGGAATGTTATATTGTAAATTATTAGAAAGAGAAAGATATACTGCACTACTTTTCAATGACAATGATTATGACGCCGTTATGAAACTATCAGATATAGTAAAAATCGAACTATTCTGGTGGATGAGAAATGTAGAAATTTCATATAAACCAATTAGAAGATTCCAATTCGTCAAAGAAATTTTCTCAGATGCGTCACTCTCTGGTTGGGGGGCATCATGTGGGAGAGAAAGTACACATGGTTTTTGGTCAGCAGCCGAGAAAAAATTACATATAAATCAATAGAACTTCCTTCTGGCCGATTCCAGTACGAAAGTTGTAATTTACGGTTTGTTTACTGCACGCGTATACGTATACGCTCAACTTAGCTTGTGTGAGCGTACGCACACACTTCAAGGCCCAGTGAGACAGCCGCCTTAAGGTGTTTTGCATGCAATGTGAAGGATAGTGAGATTCTATTACGAATAGATAACACGAGAGCAGTGGCATATATAAATCGAATGGGGGGCATCCAATTTCCTGGATTGAATAGAACAAGTCGAGATATTTTGAAATGGTACGAAAATGGGAGTAAGTAGTATGTCTATGCCGATTCTAGACCTGGTCCTCTGAGGGGGGCGCGGGGGCGGGTGGAAGTGAGGGTACGCGGGTGAGTGCGGTGGGGGGAACTTTAGGCGTGGGGACAGCGGGGAGTGGAAGACTGGTTGCGCGCGCACGAGCCGCGGAGTGGGGGAAGCCATAATCGTGGAGGGGATCAGTCCAGGCCGAGCGGCCGCGGAGACCTCTCCAGACCTGACCCGCCGTCAGAAATTTTTTCAGAGGGAGGGAATGACCCCCGAAATTTTTTTCATACCTAACCGAGGGAGGGAACGACCTTGGCCCACCCCCGAAAATTTTTTCACCCCTGGCCTACACCGATTTAGCGAACCAATATGCAGCGCAGAGAAATAATAATTTTTATCAGAAATTGTATCGAGCAATGTCGGGAAAGATCGACGTTTTACAAACCATATATTCGGGGACGGGAAAGAGAGAGAGAGAGACGGCACAAGCACAGTTATTTTAAAGCTACATTCGGGGAGGGAAAGAGACAGTGGTACAATCACATGCATTCTAAAGCTAACAGTATTTCAAATGTTTTTCAATCTTAATATCGCAGCGTATCGCGCGATCGTGTGTAATTTGACTCCTCTGGGGCAGCCGTGCAGGATGACGTCATTTTCACGGCGCGAAGAAGGCGCGAATCATAGAATTATGCGGTGTCAGCTGAAATTTTTTTTCCAAACCAACAGACACTTTCTCCCCAACGCAGAGAAATAATAATTTCATGAATAAACGATCTAGCGAACCATTTTGTAGCAAACAGACATATTTTTTTTCCAACGCAGAGAAATAATTTTCAAACAAATATGTAACAAGCATTCTAAAGCTAGCATGTTTTTAAAGCGTTCAGATTTAGCGTCGCAGCGTATCGCGCGATGACACAACGCGAAGAACGCGTGAACGAAATATAATACTATTTAAAACGTTGAATCTTAGAATTAGGTGGTGAGGAAAGAATGAGGGTAAATAAAATAGAGACATAATATGTTTTAAATGATAATATATTGTTACAGGCAAAGAATATGAAAATAGAATAATAATAATTTAACATTTTTCTTCCTACGAGCATCAGCTAGAATATCATTGATGGCACATGCTAACAGTTCGCAATCTACAAGATAATCCTCGTCGTAATATTCGCTATCACGTATGATTTTAGCAGCACGACGCGTATCTAATGTTTCGCAGGCAACATCGCTCTGTTGTAGCACGTTAACAAAATTTAAAAATTTCAGCCGCACATCTTGTGCACTTTCATCCAACCGCAGATACACATAGGCTATACACAGATCAAGATTACATAAAAATGTTACAGTATTCAGTTTGAAATACAGCGGCTTAGTATCTAGTGTTATCTTTACAATCAGAGAATCACAGAAAGAATTATGTGGAGTCGATAGAAATTCGTGAGGAGAGGTCTTATGCTACTGCATAAAAATTTAATTCTAGCTAAATACAAAATCATAAACATTAATGAAATTAAAAATCTTAAAAAAATAATTCTTAAATACCCAGCTATAACAATTAATGAAAATCTACCTCTAAAATACTCAGTATTAAATCCAGACACCAATTCTGATTCCCCCTCCACTAAATCTGGCTCAATTAATAATCTAATTAAAAACATTAAATAAATTGGAATTAAAATTAAATATAAATAGAATATAAAAATATAAAATAAAAAGAGAAATAGAAAAATATAAAAAAGAAAAAATATAATAATAATTTAATTTATAGCTCATTTTCGTGTTACAATTTAACGATCATATACTCTTTTCATTTCATTCCCGCGATTGTGTCAGTGTCCAACCCTTCTAATGTATCCTGCTGTGTCTTCACAATTTTTCTATTTTACAAGTGTTTAAAGCTTAATTGAGGATCGCCTCAAGGAAGTTAAAGGCGATTGTTAGATAACTAACGAAGAGCGCACGTCGCAGTAAATGGATATTCGCGAGGAGGTTGCGATTATTTTAATGTCTTTAGTCTTAAGCACTAGTTTTAAAACTTAAATATACTATTTACAGATATCTACAATAAAGCGTTTTGGAATCACAATTCTTTACAATGGTTTTAAGCTTTTAGCACTACAGCCCTTGTTCCTAAGCGGTAGGATTAAGCTATATGATTATAGCGTGGATTCGGCTCGAATCCAGCAGCAAGCCAAGCAAGTAAATCAGTAAGCAGGCGATTAAAGCGTTTTAACAGGAGATAATAAGCGGTTTAGTAACGCGAAGTGCGAACACCAATACAAGCTTATCGTATTTTTAGTAGCGTGTTAAACGTAGCAAAGTAACGACTGACTCAGATCCAGGAAACCGCGGTCGATTTCCTGGTAGGAAGAGCCCCCCCACCCTTCCATCGATCGCGCGTCGAGGGAAGGGGTCACGAGCGTCGCCTCACGGGAGCAAGCAGGCCTTTGCCAAAGTCTAATTAATGCCGGGTCGGGAAGAGGGCGCCAAGATGCCGCTTTCCTGAACATTTCCCGCCCGGCATTCATCATCCGATGAATAGTAGCGCCGCTATCTCGAGATCGATTGGCAGGTCGATGTTAAGTGGGGTAATGCCGTGGCGGTGGCGCTGCTTGGCTCGTGTGGATGCGTGAAGCAACTCAGGTGATGGTGTAGCCCAGCGATCTAGTGCGCAGTGAGATTAGTGGGGTTGGTGTATAAGCCTAGCCCTGTGTACAAGGTAAGAAAACAAGTTTAGCTATTGGTCGTACAAATTCAGAAAGGGCAGTTTTAACAGTTACAACACGAGTTAATCCATCGGGCCCGGCATGCAACCGGATAACCCTAGCAAGTGGCCACTGTCCAGGAGACGGCACTTCGGACTTAATCAGGCACAGATCGCCGATCTGGGGCTGCGGGTGCCGCTGTGCCCACTTATTGCGGGCCTGCAGTGACTGAAGGTATTCTGCCGCCCATCGCTTCCAAAACTGAACCCGCATTTGTTGTAGAAGCTGCCAGCGAGACAGGCGAGACTGTGGAACACCATCCGTTTGTGGGTCAGGCAGACTAAGGAGAGGTGCGCCAATGAGAAAATGCCCTGGAGTCAAGGCGTTCCAATCCCCAGGATCGTCGCTGATAGCCTGCAGGGGTCGTGAATTCAGAACGGCCTCTATTTGGGAGAGCAGCGTCGTCATCTCCTCGAAGGTAAGATGCTGGTCGCCCAGTACTCGACGTAGGTGATATTTAGTGGACTTCACTGCAGCCTCCCAGAGTCCACCGAAGTGTGGAGCAGCAGGAGGGTTGAAGCGCCACTCGATGCCGTCCTGCAGCAGCGCAGATCGGATGACGTCGTGACCGTCATCGAGGTGAGTCAGCATTTCCCTCAGCTCACGGGCAGCTCCCATGAAGTTGGTTCCCCTGTCGCTTTGGATGACAGCGCAGAGTCCTCGTTGGGATGTGAAGCGCCGTAACGCCGCAAGAAAGGCGTCAGTGCTGCAATCCGACACCAGCTCCAAGTGGACAGCCCGAGTACACAGGCAAACAAAGAGAGCCACGTAGTCTTTGTGTGTGCGGTGTCCTCTTCCCCGTATGGCCAGGAGCGTGAGTGGTCCAGCATAGTCGACCCCCACGTATAAGAAGGGGCGGGCTGGAGTCACCCTGGAACTTGGGAGGTCTCCCATCAGTTGTCGCCCTGGTGTAGCACGCCATCGTGTGCAGGTGACGCAACGATGAATCAAGGCCTTGACTCGCTGTCTGCCCTGCAGGATCCAATATCTTTGACGGAGCGTGGCCAGGGTAAGCTGGGTCCCTCCATGCAATGTTCGACGATGGGCCTCGTCAACCAGTAGCTCCGTCAACCCATGGCTTCGAGGCCACAGGATCTGGTGTTGGGCGTCCAGGGTTAGAGTGGAGTGGCGCAGACGACCGCCCACCCGCAGGAATCCTTGCTCGTCCACGTAGGGATTGAGTCGCAGCAATCCGCTGCGGCTCGGTAGCGGGAGTCCCTGTGTCAACTGCTGGATTTCCAGGGCGAACTCTTGAAGTTGGACGAGGTGAATCCAGCGCAGCCGTGCTGCTTCTATCTCTGCGGGCGTCAGGTAACTTCCTAACGTAGTGGTTGGGTTCTTTGGCAGCCATCTTAGGCACCAGGCGGTGATTCTGAGAAGCAAGTGGAATGATGAGTATTTAGTAATTAAGGTGTCGTCGATTGCAGGTTCACCCGAAGTCACAGTGGCAGTAGTTCGGGCTTCCAGGTCCGTGGCTGGTAATGGAGGCTGCCTCCCGTGGCTCCAGCCTGAAGGGTTGGTCAACCAGGCAGGTCCCTGCCACCAGAGAGTGAAGTCGGGCAGCTGGCTTGGCGGCAAACCACTGGAGGCACAGTCGGCTGGATTGTCCTGACTGGAGACATGGTGCCATTGGGCATCTGGCAACGTACGCTGGATTTCAGACACCCGGTTAGCGACGTAGCTCATCCAGCGAGAGGGATGTCCTTGGATCCACGCGAGGGTGATGGTAGAGTCACTCCATAGATGGACAGCGGCTTCGCTCAAGTTTAAACTCTCGCAAGTGAGAGCCATGAGTTTGGTCAAAAGGGCGGCGGCACACAGCTCCAGCCTTGGCAATCAGATCGTCTTCAAGGGTGCTATCTTGGTTTTAGACGTGATCATCTGTGTTCTCACGAGGCCATCACTGTCAATAACGCGGAGATAAATTAGGGCAGCATAGGCCCGTTCCGACGCATCAGCAAATCCATGGAGCTCTCGAGATTGCGGTGCTTGTTGGACGCCCAGCCAGCGAGGAACAGCGATCCGGTTCAAGTGAGGCAGCTCGCCCAGGAACTGCATCCAGTATTCGGCTTCCGCTGGCGGCAACGGTACGTCTCAATCTAAGTTCAATAACCAGAGAGACTGCATGAATATTTTGGCATTGACCGTAACAGGGGACACCAAACCTAATGGGTCAAAAATTCTAGCGATGGTTTATAGAACCCGGCGGCGTGTTATTCCGTTGTCCGTGGCTATGGGTTGCACTGCCACTCGGAAGCAGTCGTCGGCGAGGCTCCAGTGGACCCTCAGTGCGGTATGTGTTTCCCCGGCCTGCCACTTGCATTCAGGCAGCGCGTCCCCGGTTGGTACATGCTCCATCAGAGCGGGCTGGTTGAATGCCCATTTTCTCAAATTAAAACCACCCCTTTTGCAAAGTTGTCGTAGCTCGGTTTGCAGTTCGGTGGCTTCACTAACAGCGTCCGCGCCTGTAAGGACGTCGTCCATGTAAACATCGCGCTGCAAGATGGCCGCCGCTCGTGGAAAGCGTTGTTGCTCATCCAGCGCAAGTTGACGTAAGGTGCGAATGGCGAGGTAAGGAGCGCATGCCAGTCCATAGGTGACAGTATTCAGTTCGTAGTCACTCATTTCGCTGTCTTCATCTTCTCGCCATAGGATCCTTTCATAGCAGCGATCATCAGGGTGGAGAAGAATCTGCCGATACATTTTCTCTATGTCTGCCGTGAGGCAGATCCGGTGGACACGCCAGCGGAGCAGGAGCTGCGGTAAACTAGGAAGCAGATTCGGACCCACCATCAGCGTGTCATTCAGAGATTGTCCCGTAGTGGTGGCGTAAGATCCATTAAAAACCACCCGTAGTCTGGTGGTCGTGCTGCTCTCCTTCAGGACTCCATGGTGAGGCAGATAATAGGACGGTCCTAGCGGGTTAACCCGCGTTTTGGTCATATGGTTGAGTTGCAGGTACTCACTCATGAACGTCTGGTAGGCCTGAGCGAAGACAGGTTTCCTGGTGAATTTCGTCTCCATCCGCAGCAGCATGCGTCGTGCACCGTGACGCGACTCGCCGAGCGTCAACGTGTCACGGAATGGCAGACGAACCATATAGCGTCCGGAGGGCAATCGCAGGTGAGTCGTCCGGTAGCGCTCTTCACAGTTTTGTTATTCTGTGGTATCAGCGCCCGAGGCCGTAATTTCCTCCTGTTCCCAGAAACGTCGAACCAAGGGCAGAAGCTCCCCGTCGGTGGAGCATTGGAGTGACGCGAGCCTGCGTCCGCCAGTCGACTCGCTGCCCGTGTCCGGGGCGGCCGGTCCGGACACAATCCAACCTAGCGTTGTCTTCTGCGCCAGTGGCTCCCCGGCGCGACCCCTGGCAACGCCGTCGAGCAGGACGAGGGCAAAGGCGTCGGCTCCCAGCAGCAATTCGATTGGCCCGTCGGAGTCGAATCCAGGATCTGCTAAGGTGAGGTCCTTCAAGTGAGACCACATTTTAACACGGTTGTCGATGCGTGGCTGATAAGACGTAATCCGGGGCAGCACCAGAGCGGTTATCATATGTCGGTTGGTAGAAGGGAAGTGCGCGGCGATCTCCACTTGCACCTTGCCGCGGATCCGTCCCGGAATCTGATTTCCAACGCCGACGAGCCGAATATTGGCAGGTCTCCTAGAAAGGCAAAGTTGCTGCGCCAGTGCCTCGGTGAGAAGCGACACTTCGCTGCCTTGATCAATGAGCGCACGCACTATTCTCGAGTCTCCGCCGGGTTGGGACACTCTCACACGCGCGGTGGCTAGAAGCACTGCAGGTAAGGAGCTCGAAGTACAGCTGGAAGTATTGGCTGTGACCTCTTCGAGGGTGCTGGTGGTCGCGCTGTCTTCATGGATGGTGGTGTGATGTTTACCGCTGCACAGCTGGCACCGTTTCTCCGAGCCGCAGTCCTTCACGTGACGGCGCCCGAGGCAATTATAGCACAGATTAGCTGTTAGTAATGCTTCACGACGTTCGAGCACAGTCTTCGACTTATAGATGCCGCAGAAGAGCACAAAGTGATTAGCTCCACACAGTCCACACTGTTCTTGAGAGCGGTTGGTCTTGGTGACCTGCAACACCTTGGCTGACCTCTGGCTCCCGACCGCTTTAGTCGTGCGACCGTCAGCTTGACATTTGGCTTTGCCCCTTTCCAACGCTTCGATGGTGATGATGCGGTTCTTTACAAATGCCCTGAGTTCAGCAAAAGTTGGGGGGTTAGTCTGGGCGCCGAGCTGAGTCTCCCACTCTCTTCGAGACTGCGGATCCAGCTTCTCTACCAGCCAGTAGACCAACCAATCTTCTGAGGCATCAAATGGGCGATCCATGGCAGCCAAGGCTTCGACACAGTCGCAAAAGGTGAAGTAGAAAGTTTTGAGCTCTGTGTCCGACTCACGAGTGAGCGTCGGTAAACCAAATATAGTTGCCATTTGAGCTTGTACCAGCAGTCTCTCATTTTCGTAATGATCCTGCAGCAGATCCCAAGCGCGGGGAAAAGTAACAGCTCTCACAGGGAGATTCCTGAGGGCAAGGAGAGCGTCGCCCTTTAAACAGCCCCGAAGATAATGTAGGCGTTAGGCGTCCGTAAGACTCCCGTCACGGATGACGAGGGATCGAAAGAGATCCCGAAATTCTGGCCAGGAGTCGTAGTTCCCGTCAAACTCTGGCAATGGTAGTCGAGATAACGAGGCCTTGGAATGGCCGACGGCTGCCAGGGGAGTGTTCGCTGTTCCAGACTCGCGGCGATCGGGGTTAAGCGACTGTAGCTTGTCGACGAACATCGCTTCTTGGACAAGGAACAGCTCTTCCGTCACCTCGTAGAGTACATCTTGAAAATAGGGTATATCTCGTTTCCCTGGAGCGACCAGCGCAAGCAGCTGATCATGCTGCTGGTCGAACTTAGCCCAATTTTTTCGTAACAGGTCCAACCGCGTCTCGACGGCTCCCGGAGTAATGTTCGCAGCACCTAGCTTCTTTAAATTTTCGAAGGCACAAGAGATTCGGCGCACCAGTTCGTTTTGACTGTCGAGTAACGTATCCATTATCTTCAGATATTCAAAACGCGCACACGATTCGGCCGTTAAGGTCGCGCTGACCCGTTTGATATGACTCACTGTTTGCAGGTGGAGGTCACGCGCGACGGTTACCCGGCACTGATCAACGGTCGCGAACTGTTTTCACCAGCGCGTCTCCAGCTCGAAGGACCAAAATGTTTAAAGCTTAGTTGAGGATCGTCTCAAGGAAGCTAAAGGTAATTGTTAGAGAACTTTTTTTTTGGTTTTGTGAACAAGGTTTGTAATAAAATATCTACACTATTTACAATAACGTTAACAATGAATTGATAGAGGCGGTTTAGCGCAAGCAGGGGCGACAACCGCAAAGCACTGCAGATAGCTGCCGAACAAGGACCCTGCTTAGCGAAGCAAAGTGCGAACACCAAGACAAGAGCGTATCGTATTTAAAGAAGTGTGTTAACAGCAGCAAAGTAACGACTGAGTCTAGATCCAGGAAACCGCGGTCGATTTCCTGGTAGGAAGAGCCCCCCCCCCTTCCATCGATTGCGAGTCGAGGGAAGGGGTCCTGAGCGTCGCTTCACGGGAGCAAGCAGGCCTTTGCCAACCTCTAATTAATGCCGGGTCGGGAAGATGGCGCCAAGATGCTGCTTTCCTGAACAACTAGCCTATTGTTTATCAACACCATGAATTTTAAAAAGAGCATTAAATACTGTATCAAATAAACAGTTTGCAAAGCTTTTCACAGCAATTATGGTTAATATATTGATAATAGAAAAATTAAGTAAATGTAAAATATGGTAAATTATCCATGATTAAGGCGGGGTAATTTTTCCCCATTTTCCGGCGCAAATTGCATTCCGATATCTTTTATAGTTCAAAAGTTATACGAAAAAAGCCCTAAATTCTTTAATCTGTGCCACTAACCTGTCACCGTGGTCTAATGCCGCAGCTGCACCGTGGCATAGGTAGATATTTCCACGCGGAACGGGATCGGTGCGATCTCACTTTCAAAATGGCTATCGTTTTCTTCCCCATCTGCTGCGTCCAATTTAATATCCTCTGACGAAAGCCAAAAGCACCCTGCGCTCTCTACTGACATCTAAGGGCCTTTGCACACGGCGACTTTTTGCAGCGATGCAGTCGCGCGTTCGCAGAAGGGCAGCTGAAACAATTGCCAGCGATTGTATCGATGCAAACGCGCGTATTCAATTAATTTCAAGTTATTAATTCAATAAAGTTTATTCCTTGTTTGTGTTTTTAAAAGCAGTAATAAAATCAACGTAAGCAGTGTTATCTCGACCGACTCCATTGTGCTACTATTGACGTCTTGACGAAACACCGAACCAGTCCGGTAGACGCGCGTTTGTATTGCTGCTGCATCGCGACTGTGCTACGCACGTGTGCAAAGGTAGACGGGCAGCGACTGCATTGCGCTAGCATCGCGACCTCTTTGCGACTGTATCGCGATTGTATCGCTGCAAAAAGTCGCCGTGTGCATAAGCCCAAAAAGACCGTGTACTTTCATCATCAGCTCATAGATGGCGGAAGTATTGGCCATGGTTTTAGTAGAATGCATGCGTGCGGCGCTGTTGCCATTTTATCTGTTCGCGCGAGCGCGGGTTGTAAGACAAAATGTATAGTACCTAGAAGTGATATAGCAATGTTGTAAAAGCTGCAGGACTCTCAAAGTTTACAGGTTTGAGGTTTCGGAACAATAGGTTTGGCATTTTTGGGGGACCGTGAGGTTCCCAGACCTCTTGTTCCAAAACGTCGAAGCTGTAAACTTTGGGATTCTCACAGTTTCTACGATCTCGATTCTTTCTACGTACTATAATGGCGTGATGACGTACCCATTTAGTAGTTTGTACTTTGGGGGGTACATAGCTTTACAAGTTTATTGAATGGATCCCAGGGTTAGTCAAATCTCTGTAAAGAACTACATATACATTCGCATACACCCAGAAGCGAATTACGCAACACTACATTGCTGAACCAAGCGAATTAGGTCTCTATTAAGTGCTGATTTATATAAGAAAAAAATAGCCAGAGGACAGGAGTTCTTAGCGACCCTATAAAGAAAATTTGCCTAGTTCAAAAGTAGGTTGAAAAACATTTAGAAAGGAATTATTCGACTACTGTAAAGTTGTCTTCTTCTTGCGTAAAAAGTAACAAGGGAAGCCGTATAAAAAAAGGTACCAACTTTTTTTAAACTTATTATGTTTCAATTTCTGAAATAATTTATTTCTTTGTAAACTGTACTTATGTTGTTTCAATACTGGAGTTGGAAATATATGCCAACTCATAGTGCCATAGTTGATATTAAAGAATTAGTACACGCCAGTTTTAGATTTTCTAAATTATTATATGAATATATTCTTCATAATTATTTAAATCATTTAGTATGCAGGACGAATATTGATAGATTCAAGAGTAATTTAAGAGTTGCATAATTGCATAATAGATTGAATAATTGTATATAACATGATGCATTTTGTTTCTTATTTTTTTTATAATTTAACTGTACAAACAATATGTGACACTATTAAAAAAACATGAATAATGTTGATACCTACCTTGGAAATGACATGTTTCAGAAAAAATATTTTTTTCAAGCAAACGCTCCTTTTTATATTACTATCACCTTTTCATATGCGTACATTGCGCCGAAATATGGAGCAACAGATTTATGAAAAGAAAATCGGTTTAAATATCTCACTATGAATTAAAGCTATTCCGTTTGGGGTTTCAAACTTCGAATACTACTTAGGAATATACTCACTAAAATTACAAGCAATTTTATTTCGCTACTAACAAGGAGAGGTTCCCAGGTATCCGCTTCCGATTGCTTTGAATTTTAGATATGTTTTAGAGGACCGAAAAATAAGATATACGTGTTTTTTTATAGCGGCCTGTTTTCATATTTAGGGGGTGAAACCAACCCCCAAAGTTATAAGATTTTCAGGTGTTCATCACCGATTGCTTTGGTTTTTGATATGTTTCAGAGGACCGAAAAATAAGAAATACGTGTCTTTTTATTTTGCTCCTGCTTGAATGTTTAAGGGGTGAAACCACCCCCTAAAGTTCATAAGAATAGTTGGTGCCCGCTTCCAATTGCTTTGGTTTTTGGATATGTTTTAGAGGACCGAAAAATAAGAAGTACGTGTTTTTTTTATAGCGGCCAGTTTTCATATTTAGGGGGTGAAACCACCCCTCAAAGTTCATACGGAGTACAAACTTGTGTTGAGTAAAACTTGATATAAATTTAATTTGCGTCATAACTTGCTGTATGGACGATGTTCTTGTCGTCAGTCACCGTTATTCGGAGGTAACTATGAGGGATGGTTTCACCCCTTGAACATGTAAATGGGCCAAAATAGAAAGACATGCATTTCCCATTTTTCGGTCCTGTAAAACATATCCAAAATTCAAAGAAATCGGAGGCGGACACAAACTATTCTTATGAACTTTGAGGGGTGGTTTCACCCCCCAAACATTCAAGCAGGCCAAAATAAAAAGACACGTATTTCTTATTTTTCGGTCCTCTAAACATATCCAAAATTCAAAGCAATCGGAGGCGGACACCTGGCAACCTCTCCTTGTAAGCTACGAGTACACAGTTTCTCTAATAACTTATTTTTATACTCCAGATGAATATGTATACCTACTTTTTGTTGCAATTCATTGTAACGTTCGCCGTTGTTTTTGCACCATTTTGTTGTAACATCGGTTCATTCTCCATCATATTTCGCCATTCACGATTATTCTCCTCAGAAATACCCAAACTACTGTATTTCACGAATGAATCACGATTTTCCTCGAAAATTTTCATACTGCTGCCGAGATTTACTGTATCCACACATTTAACTGAAATAAAAATTATAAAAGCACAGTATTGTCTCACTACGGGATCGATTTGGCGTACACAGAGTTGGACATTATTCGATTAAATTTTCATTCGAATACGTATTCGTATAAATCCCCAAGATTTATTCGCGAATTACGAATAACGATTTTATTCGACGAAAAATTATTCGTTATACACGAATAAATCTGTACGGTTATTCGAGCCAGATTTATTCGAATAAGAATTTATTCATTATTCGACCTAATTGAACGACGAATAAATGTGATACCCGACATCTATCGATGGAAGTCTGTACTGTGTCCAACATACGTTTGGACGTGTGTGTCTGGACGCGTGCGTATACGTCTGAACGCGTGCGTTGGCCGGGTGCCTCTGAACGCCGAGCTATGACAAAAGTTACTTAACCTAAAACATTCCCTAGTAACATTTATTTGTTGAGAGTTTGTTGGGCCAATAACGTGTTATCCGTTGGCCAACTGTTGAAGTGTCCCGCTATTTTTAAATGGGCCAATGATTGTAACCACCGCAGGCCCAACTGAAGGTTTTTTTCCATACGCCCAACTAAACCCACATAGCACAGACGTCTTAAAGACGTCAATTGTACGTCCCTTTTAGGTCTGGACGGCTTTAGGACGTCTTTTGGGCGTCTTTAGACGTCTGTATGTTATCTGGGAAGGTTTCTTTCCAAAAGACGTCTTAAAGACGTCCAGAAGGCGTCTTGAAGAACTTCAAAAGACGTCGTAACGACGTCTTTTTCAGGTCTGGTTTAGAACAAAAAATTCGCGATGAGGAGAATCGAATACAAAACTTTCCACTTACGAAGCAACCGCTATTTGCACCTACCCAACACATTTCCTTGTAAACACTTCTAATTTCTAGTTACATACCTAGTATTAATTGTTTATAACAACTGCGCAGTGACGCGAAATATTCCACAAAATATCATCATTCGACCTTTAGACTCATTCCTTAAAATTTCACATTCGTCTTAAGACAGACGTCCTCATTACGTATTTATAAATAAGGAAAGAAAAATCACAACTTGGAATATAATATCAGGTTTTTGAACGTAGCAAAGTTTCTGACGTTTGTAAGACGACATTTAATCATCATTGCAAATATTTTGTTAATTAACCAACCATCGTAATTGTAGGCCCAATATTGAATATTCGTAAGCAAACTGTCGTAACTTTTTGTTAATTAACCAACCATAATAATTGTAGGGCCAATATTGAATATTCGTTGGCCAACTGTCGTAAGTTTTTTGTCGGCAAATTTGTAGTCAAAACACTAACTATATCCCAACTAATTTCCAACTGTTGGCTACCGTTGGCCAACCAAAAATGCTACTAGGGTTAGATCTCACGAGTGTCAGTCAGTGGTGCAATCATATATCGCCGAAACCACGTGATCATTTTATTCGTCCGTTGAGTCGACTAAATTTCTATTCGAATAAGAAATTATTCGAATAAATATTCAGTTAAATAAAAAATCATTTGTTATTGTCGAATAATTTCATTTTATTCGAAGATTATTCGAATTCAAATTTATTCGAATACTTATTCGGATGAAAATTTAGTCGAATAATGCCCAACTCTGGGTGTACACGATTAGGACTTTTCGCTATTCCCACCATTTCTGTCTCACTCTTGTCCAGCGAAGGCGAGAGTGAGATGGAACGAAAGCGAGCGAAGACGGTACGAGACAGACGACGCGTTGATGTTTTGTCTCGCTCCGTCTTTCGGATACCTAACACTCCGTTTTTTGCGTGCGCAATGGTCGCAAGCGCTTACCGTGAGCACGAAAACCGCTTTGCAAAATTTTGACGCTGGCCCGGCTCAAGTCTTTTTTGCGTCCTAGGCGAACTTGTCAAATTGCACCCTTTATTATATTACATTTACTTGAGATTATTTATGACTTTACTCTGCAAAATTAGGCAACTACTAGGGCGTAAGATTGACAAGAGGCGCAAAATGGCCTTTTCATTGTTGGCATTGTTGAAAATAAATTTTTAAATGAAATACTACAAATTGTACTACAACGGTTTTAAATTACGGGTGCAAATTAAGAGTAAGGTCATTAATAATCTCAAAGAAATGTATTATAAGAAAGGGCTCAATTGGACAAGTTCGCCTAGGGCGCAAAAAAGACTCGTGCCGTGCCTGGCTATCTGACCGTGGCGCGCATGCGTCGAGCAGTCACGATTTCATCTGAGAGCTCGCGCTCATCACGCACGCCCACTGCGCATGCAAAGCGTTCCATCTCGCTCTCCCCTTCGGCCAGAAAGAAGCGAGAAACGAACACTCGGAATTAGGGCTCCGTTCACGATATGGGCTCAACGCCGGTTCCGACCAGCGAGCTGGTAACGAGGAAATACTGGTTTACGTTTTATTAATTGCGTTTTTCAAAACGAATATTCTCTCTGCCACATTGTAGTAACATTAGTTTTCAGAACATGATAGTATTTTGTAATTTTAACGCTACTTATAAAAATACATAACGTTTAGATGAAATATTTTTGAAAATTATACACAGTACACACAGGGTGTCCGACTACAGCTGAGGGAAATTTAAGGGGTGATTCTAGACTCCAAAATAAGACGCAAATCACAAATAACGAGTTGAAGCTTTGTTAGTGATGAGCGTTTAAGGATATGCATAAAAGTAGGCAACGACAAACCGCGAGCACACCTGCACGCGGGACAAGTTAGGCGAGGGGTCGGGCAGTGATGATCGTGGCCACTGTCGCATGGGTTCACTTACCTCAGCCACGCAAGCAATGTAAATCTGATATTTTTGTGTGTTTACTAGGGGTAAATTTGTGTTCTTGGCAATTATTTATAAAAGGGTAGTCCTCGCCAATTTTGATGATCTTGGAATATGTTGTTAAGATCATCATTCTAAATCACTTTTCCCTATACCCTATCTGTTACCGATCCTCGAATTTATTTTTCGAGACATTCCAAGAAAACTCAGATCGGTAGTTGGTTGGGCTTAAATTGGTTTAGCCCCCCCCTCCCCCCACACACACTTTTGGGAGATTTCAGATATAAAAATGTGCAAATCACTAAAAAATTGTCAACCCCCTAACGGGGCCGTTAAACATTCTGCCCCCAACCAACTTCCGACATTTATGTGCTTACTCACGTTGTGACATATGCTGAAACACTCTATTAGAATATTGGTAACTTGGTGAGCGGAAGCACGGGGGTTTGTTTACATGACAAAAGCTGTGTCCTAGCTCAAACCAATTGGTGGTTATTATTTTATACAATTCTTTTCGTCAGAATGAAATGTACTCGTAACCTAAGTTTAACTAAAGTTTTTTGCGAATATTTCGAAAACTAAAGCCGAGCGATGGTAGCATGTAGATATGTATAGGAAAAAGTTATTCAGAACCATGCCCCGACAATATGTTTCAATGTCATCAAAATCAGTGAGGACTACCCTTTTGTGAAATTATCGTGTTCTTTATTAAATTATTTCACACAGTTTAGTGTGGGAGATCTGATATTTTGTTTCTTGAGTGGTGTGAATCTGTGTTTTGTGTCATTTCTGCGCCGGTGTGTCTCGATAACACAATTGACTATAGTGGATATAATGGAAACAATGGATTTTAACGAGTAGGCAGGTCTAGTGTATTTCAACGATATCCTTCCTTTCTGTATGAAGTGATAAAGAAGAAGAGATACTTTTCCTCGCAGCTTCTCTGAGATGAGTGACCCCGGTGCGACACTGGCTTTGAATACCATTTTTCGACCCCTTGCCTGTATTGCCCCGCGTGCACCCCTGCTCGCGGATTGCTTGCTGTTAGGCATATATTTAAACGCTTATAACTAACAAACGAAGCCACAAACACAATATCGTTATTCTTCATTTTCGTCTTAGTCTGGTGTCTAGTATCACTCCTTAAGGCTGCTGTCTCACTGGGCGTGAGGTGTGTGCGTACGCTCACACAAGCTAAGTTAAGCGTATTACGTATACGCGTATAGTTAGTGATGCGACTGATACCAATATTATTGATGATATACCAAAGTACTCAATAGGAAATATCGATACGCATCGAAATTTTAGGTTCTTGGTATCAATTATCGATACCGATTCTTCTCCAACCGATAGCATATCAATACTATATTAAATCAAAACCGGGTTGATACTTTACGAAAGTATCGATATTCGTTTGATACGTTACGAAATTATCGATACTTATTTGATACTGTACGAAATTATCGTTATTTATTTGATAATTCTGTGATGAGATGGCAAACATGTTATGATATATGTATATTTGATATCTACTTGAAAAAAATATATATATATATAGTACCTGCTGCATACTTGTACGAAAGTATCGGTTTCGATTTGTAATTTAGTACTTCACGAAAATATCATTTATTAGCAATCATGATTTAATAATATAACTAATGAATTAGGAGTGAACTACCTATATAATTGAATTTTTATTAATAAATAATGTACATATACATTCCTTAATGTGCAGAAATTGGTGCATTATACAATGTTATTAAGAAATAATATTTTATTTACTTTATTCTTCTTTATTTGATTCCTTTTCTTACTTACTAACTATCCAGCCTTTGAAAAAGCGCGTTCAGCAGGCACGCAGCTTGCCATAATACAATAACACAGGGCTGCACAAGAAGCCTTTTTCAGCACCTAGCGGCGAGCAACCAGCCGTACGTCGAGCTGTCCCGTTGTCAAGGGTAGAATCAGTGAGGAGAACTGCAGATGCGTAGGTGCGGGCTCGTAAACGCGTAGAGTAAGTATATCACAAAAAATAGAAGATAATAATAATTAGAATACAAAAAAAAGATGTGAAATCAAAATGAGCTGCAAGTACATAAAGGTGCTTTCCAACTGCGCTTAAGGGGGTAGACACGTCACGTGACCCGGCCGATTTGGAAGGTTGGTATTACAGCAGGTTTTTCCTGCACAGAAATGGTAATACCGATAGATACGCGGCTGCCTGGTGAACACGAGAGGGAGCTGTTAGCTATTTCCATATTCTATTCTGAATGTGGAAAGAAATTTTCAGCGTTTGCGTTGTACTGGTAAAAATTTAAACGGAAAGTCCGCTGGTAGTGCAAACGTAGAAAAATTTATTGTACATTTTAATTACTTGAAATGTGCTTATGCTACAATATGCTACGTTGGCAGTAAGGAACTATAAGTGAAAAGAAAAAAATAGATGATGAGGGGATGCACCCAGAAAATGAAGTTTCTTAGCATTTTTTAATTAGCAAAACACTGAAGCAGAACCTGAAAGTTATATACATATTATACGATAATTAAACGTCCTATGCAGATAGAAGTTATTGAACAAACATTACACATAAAATTGTGTTGGTGCAATAGTGACTTTAGATTGCAATTGCTTACTCGATAGCTTTTCATATGCGCTAATGCATTGGCCGGTGCTACTGCGACGTTGTCATCGATTATACAGAAACAGAATTTGTTTATTTTTCATCGTATCAATATGAAAGTGACACCTATGGATTCCTGGCATTCTCCCGATTAAATTGGCAGAAAAATAATTTACATTAGACTATTTTTAACGAAACGGGCTTTCAATTCTGCAAACAAATTTTTCACGTAATTTCCTCAATTATGGTCCGAATTATATCATTTATGGGTCCAATTTGATCGAGAAAACATAAAGAATCAATTGCAGTCACTTTCGCAAAGATCTGATTAGAAATTGCAGAACTTCAGATTCGTCACTGCTTAGTGTGCAACATTGTATAGCCCCGTTGGTTTCGAGCGTGGAAGCCCACGAAACTCGACGAGACACATGCTAGACTCTAGCTAGAGAATCACCCCGTATAAATGCTAAGAAACGATAGTGTGAAGTGGCGTGCGTTTCAACTGCACATTGACAATATCGTAGATTCTAGGGCCTAGAATATTAGCTCCGTATTACGTGGTTCTTCAGCGGAGCATTGCATTATTGAATTCAAAAATAAATGAATTGGTCAATTAGTTAAAATAAATGAACTGTGCATGATTTTAATGGCGCCTAATTTAATTGCACTTCCAAACTGAATTACTAATTGTAATTAAAAAAATACTTTTTGACGTGCAACATGAAGCTGCGCACGCAAATGGTTGGGCTTGGATTATCGGGAAAGACCTACCCACCCCACCGTTTTGCTTTCTCGCTGCGAACGAGGACCTTCGGGCCCCAGTAGACCACCCGTTGACAGCCGAGAGCAATAAAACCGACGGGCCAGATAAAATGTTCATGTTTTTGGTAACTGTTGATGAAAGTATTACCAATGGAGTTTTTAGGGTTTCTCGATGAAAATGATGCCAAACATGGAGCAATTCGATCCATTTTTAGTGAACGTAATGTGTGTCCTAAATCATGTATTCATAAAAAAAAATAGACCGAATTGCTTCGCGTCTCGACTCATTTTTGTGGACAAAAATTCACCAATCCATCGGTCGTAACACTCTTATCAAGGTGTAATGAGAAATATAAACATTTACATATTCAGCACTGGATGACTCAAGTCGCCGTCGACCAAAGGTCTCTCGCTGTTGCGCTATTTCACTCGCACTCGGTTTACGTCGTTCAGTCTCTTTGTCATGCGACTTGCTGAGTTTCGTGGGTTTCGACGCTCGAAACCAGCGGGGTATACAATGTTGCACACTAAGCAGTGACGAATCTGAAGTTCTGCAATTTCTAATCAGATCCTTGCGAAAGTGACTGTAAGAATAAATGAAGGTCAATGAAAAGCTAAGCCAATACTGATGGAATTGTCATATATTCTTCACAGAATATAGCTTGGGCCCCAATTCTCTGTCCGTTTCAAAGACTCAGTGGAGACTGCCCGTCTGTTCAAATCACGGGCCCAATTGTTTATAGGAACAGTAGATAACCGGCGAGGGCGTCGCTATTTCGGGGTGGTCGACGTAGCCGTGGCAGCGTAAGCAGATCCACGATGCCTCGACCAGCCTTCTCCGCTCAGCGCCGAATTATCTTACATGACGTCAATCGATTCCTTATGTTTTCTTGATCAAATTGGCCCCATAAATGATATAATTCGGACCATAATTAAAGAAATTACGTGAAAAATTTGTTTGCAGAATTGAAAGCCCGTTTCGTTAAAAATAGTCCGATTCAAATTATTTTCTGTCAATTTAATCGGGAGAATGACAGGAATCCATTTGTGTCAATTTCATATTGATAAGATGAAAAATAAACAAATTCTGTTTCTATATAATCGATGACACATCACCGAGCAACGGCCATCTCGCGCGGACTCGGGCCACAAAGATTCTCGTCGGTTATTCGAGCTTCTAAGGTCGTATTCAGATATATTGGACAGTTTCGTAACGCGTATTCTCCCACCATACCGTTTGCCTTCCTCGGTGCTCCTTTTCTCAACGTTTTCTGACTCGCTCTTGTTCCATCTCGCTCTCGCCTTCGCAGAACAAGAGTGAGCCAGAAGTGGCGGGGATAGCGCCAAGCTTCTGGCGTGTATAGGCCAAACTGAGCTGTCATCGTAGAAATACACACATCAGAATAAGTGTAGCTTAGCTCCGAAAAAATTCAGGAGCTTTATTGGTCAGAACATTGATTCTTTCTTGATAGCTTCATCTCGTATTGGTCTCCATATAGCTTCGTCACGCACACAACTACTACGCTGACAATAAGAATAAATAACAGCCACACGGCTATGTTCAGACGGAGCCGAGCAGCATTCCCGTTACCCCACCATACCCTTCGGTAGCCAAGGAACTCCAACTGACAAATCCACGATCGTCAGATGGTGGTGGCTGATTTCTCCTCGGTCAGTGTTCGTGAAAACGAATCGACCGGCCAATATATCTGAATACGTCCTTAGGATAAAGAAACAATAAAAGATGAACAATTATGCGAAGCCCAAGATGAAAGGCCTTCAAATAAACAAAGGAAACTAATAAATACCCAAAGCTAAATAGAATTTTAGATTTAGGGTACACACACCCTCCCCCAAACCCCGTGTCGATCGGCCACTGGGACCATTTGGAAGTATATTATTTCATTTAAATAATGTCCATCTCTGCATAGAACTGTAAAGAATTATAAAAAAAATCAAGGAGTCAACTGTTGACCGATTTGGAGAATATATAATAGTCGGAAGAATAATAATAAAAGCAATAATTGCAAATAATTGGTGTAACTTTCACATTCTGAAAATATGATATCAGTAAATCAATATTTCCAGTATTAGTAAAAAAGTTCCAATCTCTCTTTTTTTATTTTAAATAATGTAGCCATATAATTATAACATAAATTTGACAGCGATTTCAAGCGATGTATGTGGTACAGTAAAAACGTTAATTTAGTAAATGTATACAGTTCCCAGCAGTTCATGTATGCCTAAAATGCATATAACCTAACCTACAATCGTCCAAAAATACATACATTGACTGTATCACGCTTTTACTGTGGCACATGTATCCAGCTAACGCTTCAGTTTTGCTATGATTCCACGTTGGCAGTTCTCCCGAGTAGGCGCCATCTCGTATCCACCAGCTGAACTAAATTTGTCACGTGACTTGCTCTGTATTATCGCCAATATGGCGAAACTCGTATTTGGGAATGCAGTCACGGGAATACATTATTTGCCCTTATATGAGCAGATTTTGGGCTGGGTGAGGTCTCATTCGAAAGAGGAAGGTTCAGCGCAGCGCGCTCAAGTCATCGTTTGAGTCACAAAATTCTTTTAGTGACCTAAAAGTACTTGGATTCTTGCGCGTGTATTTTGTCGACTTTTGCTCTACTTTCAACACTCATATTATTAGATATCAACACAATCTCGTCGAACCATGACTTGAGCGCGCTGCACTGAACCTTCCTCTTTCGAATGAGACCTCGCCCAGCCTAAAATTCTCTCATATGAGGACGAATAATGTATTCTACAAAATCCATGTTTCGGGCCAGATTGTGTCGGTATACAGAGCGCTGCATTACCCGTGTCTACCCCCTTAAGATGACACAACTATATATACACAGCTAAAATGTTGTGTTCATACATTCCATTACTCATATCGCGAACATTTTAATTAACCCATCAAAAAGAATCCCATTTAAAAACATTATCATAAATTAATAGCTTTACAAGATTAATGATATACAAAAATTGCGCCAATTATAACAATGGTTATTTATACAAAGAAAAAATGTATTAAATAATATTAAGCAGATATATTTTTACGCAAATAAATATTTTAATACGAATACATATTTTATTCAAAATACTTGGCGCTACGCCCCGAATTGGTGTTGCTAAACTGAATAAATATGTATAAATTGAATTAATCTTTTTCTTTCTTTCTTGTGCGTGCGTTCGTGAATGTGTGTATGTGTGCGTGTGCATATGCTACGTATGATTTAGAATTAAATATATGTAGAATAAATCTGACTGCATTTCTAATATGTATATGTGTATGTTTATGTATTTTAGATTGTAAGGGAGTTATTGTAAATTATTAATACTTAGACAATTAATATTTTTTCGGTTTCGCAGCGCCAAGTATTTTGAATAAAATATTTATTCGTATTAAAATATGTATTTATATAAAAATATATCTGCTTAATATTATTTAATACATTTTTTTAACTATAGCCATTGTTATAATTGGCGCAATTTTTGTACATCATTAATTTTGTAAAACTATTAATTTACGATAATGTTTTTAAATGGGATTCTTTTTGATGGGTTAATTAAAATGTTCGCGATATGAGTAATGGAATGTATGAACACAGCATTTTAGCTGTGTATATGCAGTTGTGTCATTTTAAGCGCAGTTGGAAAGCACCTTTATGTACTTGCAGCTCATTTTGATTTCACATCTTGTTTATATTTTAATTATTAATATCTTCTATTTTTTGTGATTTATTTGATGTTTCATGTACTTGGCGTAATTTTTTTACTTTTTTAAAGTTTTTTATAGGGATCTCACTTCTTTTTACAAAGATAATTTTCATAGGGAATGACTTCAGATAATTTTCAATATTATAAAATTATTATTATATTATTAATTGATGACAGGATAATTTTTTCATCCTCTCGGGGTTATTTTTTTTTTTAAATATTGGGTGTATAACTTAAAAACCGGAATTTTTTCGGAAATTGAAGCGTTTATTAAAGAAAATCTTGTACAATCCTGTTATTCAAAGTATTGTCCATTGGAAGTTACAACATTTCCCCATCTTTCTGGCAATTTGTGGATGCCATCCCAAAAAAAGCGGTCATCTTTTGAAGCAAAGAACGAATCGAGCCAATTTTGTATGCCTTGGACTGAAGTGAAGCGTATTCCGGAAAGTGCATTCTGCATGGACCGAAACAAATGGTAGTCAGAAGGCGCTAAGTCGGGACTATATGGCGGGTGGGGCAGAACTTCCCATCCGCTATTTTCCAAATAGTTTTTAACGGGTTGAGCAACATGTGGCCGAGCATTGTCATGTTGGAAAATCAATGCCTCGTGTCTGGTCTTCCATTCTGGCCGTTTTTCCTTCAATGCTCTCTTTAAACGAATCAGTTGTTTTCGGTACAGCTCCCCAGTAATGGTTTCACCCGATTTTAGAAGCTCATAATACACAACTCCTTTCTGGTCCCACCAAATACAGAGCATTATCTTGGCAGCGTGAATATTCTTCTTCGGTGTCGACTTGGCTGATTGGCCGGGCTTCACATACGATTTGTTGCGCTTCGGGTTGTCGTAATGAATCCATTTTTCGTCACCAGTAACAATTCGATGCAAAAACGACTTCTTTTTATGACGCTCGAGCAGCATTTCAGACATGCAAAATCGCCTTTCCACGTCTCTCGGCTTCAACTCGTATGGCACCCAATTTCCTTGCTTTTGAATGAATCCCAATGCTTTTAGGCGCTTGGAAATGGCTGCTTGAGACACGCCCAATGATTCTGCAAGCTCTTCTTGTGTTCGACACGCGTCTTGATCGAGTAAAGTTTCCAATTCTTCATCTTCAAACTTTTTCGGCTGTCCAGGTCGCTCTTTGTCTTTGATGTCAAAATCGCCACTTTTAAAGCGTTGAAACCACTCGAAACACTGTGTTTTCGCAAGAGCATGTTCGCCATACAATTCCACGAGCAAACGATGACTTTCGGCTGCAGTTTTCTTTGCAAAAAAGTGACTCAGCAAAACTTCCCGCAAATGCTGTTTTTTTCGCCAATTTTGAAAATTTTCCATCATTGAAAAAAATATGATGAGCACCAGCAAATCAAACACTGTTGACTGCTTTTGATAGGTTATGAATAGAGCTTCAAAATGGCGTGTATGTCAATGATTTGCTACAGCGCATACACAAGTGTTGACATCTAGTGTCTAATTCCGGTTTTTAAGTTATACACCCAATATATTATATTGTCATCCAAACTACGCACGCCTGCAAAGGTTCAAGACATTTGGATTTGTGGAATGGTTTAAATTTGAATTTTCAGATATGAAGGAAGCATACAAGAACGAAACAGAGGATCAATGCTGAATAAAATCGTTTAATTAATATAATAATAATAATACAATGTTCCAATCAATTTTTTTCTCTGACGTAGATCACACTGCATCATTTTCTGCTTCGATTATCTGTAAATATATAGAATCCACATTTTAGTTATTTTAGTTACAACTTAACGTAGAACTTATATAGAAATAGAGTGGCATTTTGCTATAGTAAGTGTAGAGACTACAAAATGTGTCCGAAGGAGGTGAGAGCATATGGCAGAAAGTCTTGTTGCAGGAAATTTAACTGCTAATGGTAATTCAGCGAAAATGAACGAAGAGATCCAATATTTTTAACGCACAATGTATTGGTGTTGGAATACAATTAATTAATTTAGTATGTTTATTAGTGAATTGAAATATTGTTGTGTAAAAATTTGGCATCTCGTCGTGGTAATCAGTGCTCTTGGTTTTCGATTCAAAACACAGCAAGCCATTTTCGACAAAACCATCCTCCAATCCAATATGGAGTACGATGAGGCGCTTTCCTTTCGCAGTCGGAGTAGATGGGCCAATCGTCAGGCCCCTGTCTCTGGCGTTCGATGCCGAAGCTATTGTGTTGTCCACCCACACTCGCTGCCGTGTGTCGCCCGCATTTACCCATGTCTCGTCCAAATAATAAATGGGCCTTCCCACCGCTCTGAATTCTCGAATTTTGGTGATGAAGGTTCGGCGCCAACGAATTATATCTTCCCGCTCAATAAGGGCACTATTGCGTTGTCTCTGTACGTACTTGAAGTTCATTTTCTTCAAGAGGCGTTGTAACGTACTCTGCGATATATTTGGTAAATTTTCGTCTCTTCGGATCGCCGCCAAAACTCTCGGAAGTGTCGGTAGTTCTCTTCGTTCCCAAAAGGCGTGCACATGCTTCCTTATAGCTCCAATTTTCTCTTCCGACATCTTCTACATTATATCGAGCCTTACCCGTTTCTTCGAAGGTGAAGTCACGGTCCCCGTCCTTTTAAATTCTTTTAAAGTGTCGACGACGGTACGATATCCCACGCCGCAAGTATTTCCCACTAATTTTATAATTTATTTATACTTCATATCCGTAAATTGAGCTTTCTTGTCATTATAAATATTTATGACAATCTTCCTTTGTCCAGAGTAAACTATCTGTAAAAGAAACGTTTCCCATTAAATTAAAGTATACATTTTTCAGTCCTTTCAGGTTAATATTTATCCTTATAATATTTCAGTTGCTTATAATACTTCAGTTGCTTATAATACTTCAGTTACTTATAATATTTCAGTTGCTTACCTTTCCTTTTTTATTTTTTTGGATGGGGAAATGCGCGTTTACTTTCATTTTTCGTAATTTTATTTTTGGAGCACATTTTGATAATCATTACTTTAATAGACATTTGCAATAAAAAAGAGACAAGTAGTAAGGCTATACGGTTTCTAACCATGGTCCTCTGAGGGTAGCGCGGGGGCGGGTGGAAGTGAGGGCGCGCGGGGGAGTGCGGTGGGGGAACTTTAGGAGCGGGGACAGCGGGGAGTGGAAGACTGGTTGCGCGTGCACGAGCCGCGGAGTGGGGGAAGCCGTAATCGTGGAGGGGATCAGTCCAGGCCGAGCGGCCGCGGAGACCTCTCTAGACCTGGTCCGCCGTCAGAAATTTTTCAGAGGGGGGACAGACCCACAGCAGAAATTTTTTCATACCTAACCGAGGGAGGGAATGACCTTGGCCCACCCCCGAAAATTTTTTCACCCCTGGCCCACACCGATCTAGCGAACTAATATGCAGCAGAGAAATAATAATTTATCAGAAATTGTTTCGAGTGACGTTTTACAAATCACATATTCGGGGAGGGAAAGAGACAGTGGTACAATCGCATGCATTCTAAAGTTAAATTTTTCAAAAATGTTTTTTCAATCTTAACATTGCAGCGTATCGCGCGATCGTATGTAATTTGAGTCCTCTGGAGCAGCCGTGAGGGATGACGTCATTTGGCGGCGCGAAAAACGCTCGAATGAAAATTTTTCAGAAGGGGGACTGACCCCCGAAAATCTTTTTCTCACCTAACCGAGCGAGGGAATGACCTTGGCCCACCCTCGAAAATTTTTTC
The DNA here is from genome assembly GCA_029448645.1 of Andrena camellia. Taxonomy (NCBI): domain Eukaryota; kingdom Metazoa; phylum Arthropoda; class Insecta; order Hymenoptera; family Andrenidae; genus Andrena; species Andrena camellia. Next base: position 17,400,821 of record CM055681.1, read on the forward strand.
ACACCTGGCCGACCACCGAAAATTTTTCAGACCTGGTCCACACCGATCTAGCGTACCGCCTGGCAGCAGAAATTTTTCCCAAGCGCAGAGAAATAATAATAATTTTTATCAGAAATTGTTTCGGGCGATGTCGGGAAAGATCGACGTTTTACAAACCATATATTCGGGGACGGGAAAAAGAGAGCATTACTTAGTGGCACAAGCACAGTTATTTTAAAGCTAAATTCGGGACAGGGAAAGAGACAGCACTACATAGTGGTACAATCGCCATGCATTCTAAAACTAACAGTATTTCAAGTGTTTTTCAATCTTAATATCGCAGCGTATCGCGCGATCGTGGGTAATTTCACTCCTCTGGAGCAGCCGTGCAGGATGACGTCATTTTCACAGCGCGAAGAAGGCGCGAATCATAGAATTATGCGGTGTCAGCTGAAATTTTTTTTCCAAACCAACAGACACTTTTTCCCCAACGCAGAGAAATAATAATTTCATGAATAAACGATCTAGCGAACCATTCTGTAGCAAACAGACATATTTTTTCCAACGCAGAGAAATAATTTTCAAACAAATATGTAACAAGCATTCTAAAGCTAGCATGTTTTCAAAGCGTTCCGATTTAGCGTCGCAGCGTATCGCGCGATGACACGACGCGAAGAACGCGTGAACGAAATATAATACTATTTAAAGCGTTGAATCTTAGAATTAGGTGGTGAGGAAAGAATGAGGGTAAATAAAATAGAGACATAATATGTTTTAAATGATAATATATTGTTACAGGCAAAGAATATGAAAATAGAATAATAATAATTTAACATTTTTCTTCCTACGAGCATCAGCTAGAATATCATTGATGGCACATGCTAAAAGTTCGCAATCTACAAGATAATCCTCGTCGTAATATTCGTTATCACGTATGATTTTAGCAGCACGACGCGTATCTAATGTTTCGCAGGCAACATCGCTGTGTTGTAACACGCTAACAAAATTTAAAAATTTCATCCGCACATCTTGTGCACTTTCATCCAACCGCAGATACACATAGGCTATACACAGATCAAGATTAAATAAAAATGTTACAGTATTCAGTTTGAAATACAGCGGCTTAGTATCTAGTGTTATCTTTACAATCAGAGAATCATAGAAAGAATTATGTGGAGTCGATAGAAATTCGTGAGGAGAGGTCTTATGCTACTGCATAAAAATTTAATTCTAGCTAAATAAAAAATCATAAACATTAATGAAATTAAAAATCTTATAAAAATAATTCTTAAATACCCAGCTATAACAATTAATGAAAATCTACCTCTAAAATACTCAGTATTAAATCCAGACACCAATTCTCCCTCCACTAAATCGAACACCTTTTGATTTGGCTCAATTAATAAACTAATTAAAAACATTAAATAAATTTGAATTAAAATTAAATATAAATAGAATATAAAAATATAAAATAAAACGAGAAATATAAAAATATAAAAAAGAAAATATATAATAATAATAATTTAATTTATTGCTCATTTTCGTGTTACAATTTAACGATCATATATTCTTTTCATTTCATTCCCGCGATTGTGTCAGTGTTCAACCCTTCTAATGTATCCTGCTGTGTCTTAACAATTTTTCTATTTTACAAGTGTTTCCTAATCTATTCTATGCTGTATAAGCTTCTTTTATCACTTTCCAGTTCTTTCCAGCTTTTCCTACTCCCTATTATCTCCTGTAAAATAGCCAAGTTTTCCTTCTCTTCTTTCCAATTCCCGCCACTCTCTCCACGTACTTCACATGCTTCAATCACGTGTTCCACTCTTTCTTCCTCTTTCTTATAAAGCCTAAATACCCTTTCTTCTCTCTTTAGCCAATATTTGCATGCCCTTGTTTCACTACTTTTTGATTTTTCCCCCCAATAGTATTTCGGCTTATCTCCAGGTTTCCTTGCCACCTCTCTTAATTCTCTTAGGAACTTTGACTCTTTTACTTTCGTCTCTCTTTCTTGTTCTTGGATGTCTTTACTTATCTGCTCTATTTTGATCGACACTTCTTTCCCATTTAATCTTCTTCTTTCCAATTCTTCATTTGACCATCCTCTCCCTTCCAAGAATTTGATTCTCATTCTTTCCCTTTTCGTAACTTCATTTCCTCTCATTAGACTTCTCCCACTTTCATATCTTATCAATCCTTCTTCCGAGTTTATTAGCCTCTCTTCAAACTTCATTGCTCATTCTCCCATTTCAATTGCTATGCCATCTCTTCCTGTTTTTTTTAACAGCCAGTATGTTGGTGTTGATCTCTCCAATTTCATTATCCACCGCATGTATTTCACCTGCAATCATGATATTTAATATAAATTGTATTAATCTTGAAATTAAAAGAGCTAATTATAAATTATTTTTTTATGTGGAATAATAATTATAAATTTATAATTAGTGGTGATATGTTATTCGATTTTATTGATATCTAATTTTTAAATGAAGTTATTCATATATTTAATTAATTATGAAAAGTATTTTTATTTTTGTTAAATATAACAAATTTATGGGATTATCTACACATTTATATTATTATTATTGATTTGATGTGTTTAGGAATTGTAATTTTAAAATTTAATTTCATTTAAGATAATTTAATAATTTATTTCATTGATAAAAAATTTAAAAATTTTGGTGCAATTTTTTTAATAAATTATATAAATTAATTATGCGTAGGGTATAATGATAAAATTAATAACTAATTTAGTGAATATATTTTTTAGATAAAAATGAACTAAAGGAATTCTGCAAATTAAAAATATTCACCTGTTTATCAAAAAACATGTCTTTATGTTTAATAATTTAAAGTCTGCTCTGCCCAATGAATTATATTTAAGTGGCTGCAGTATATTGACTACATGGTAGCATACAAATGTAGCATAATAATTAGTCTTTTTATTGAAGGCTTGAATGAATGAGTTGATGAAATATTTCCTGTCTCTAGATTAAACTGTTAATTTAAATTTTAAGTAAGAATGCTTAGATTTTTTCTATGGGACGAGAAGACCCTATTGTTTAAAGCTTAATTGAGGATCGTCTCAAGGAAGTTAAAGGCGATTGTTAGATAACTAACGGAGAGCGCACGTCGCAGTAAATGGATATTCGCGAGGAGGTTGCGATTACTTTAATGTCTTTAGTCTTAAGCACTAGTTTTAAGAACTTAAATATACTATTTACAGATATCTACAATAAAGCGTTTTGGAATCACAGTTCGTTACAATGGTTTTAAACTTTTAGCACTACAGCCCTTGTTTCTAAGCGATAGGATTAAGCTATATGATTATAGCGTGGATTCGGCTTCAATCCAGCAGCAAGCCAAGCAAGTAAATCAGTAAGCAGGCGATTAAAGCGTTTTGACAGGAGTTAATAAGCGGTTTAGCAACGAGAAGTGCGAACACCAATACAAGCTTATCGTATTTTAGTAGCGTGTTAAACGTAGCAAATTAACGACTGACTCAGATCCAGGAAACCGCGGTCGATTTCCTGGTAGGAAGAGCCCCCCCCCCCCCTCTCACGATCGCGCGTCGAGGGAAGGGGTCACGAGCGTCGCCTCACGGGAGCAAGCAGGCCTTTGCCAAAGTCTAATTAATGCCGGGTCGGGAAGAGGGCGCCAAGATGCCGCTTTCCTGAACACCTATAGAATTTTATAATTTATTTTAGGAATAAGTTTTAATAAAATTAAGTCATTTATTGGGAGGATATTTAAAATTATTTAACTTTAAAAAATTTATTCAAGTATTTTTGTTTCAAAAGATAGTTTATTAAAAATTGTTAGATTTAATTACCTTGGGGATAACAGCGTAATATCTTTGGAGAGATCATATTTATGAAGATGATTGCGACCTCGATGTTGAATTAGGATATAATTTAAATGCAGCAGTTTAAATATTAAGTCTGTTCGACTTTTAATATCTTACATGATTTCAGTTCAGATCGACGTGAGCCAGATCGGTTTCTATCTATATTTATCTAATAAATTTTTGTACGAAAGGATTTAATTTATAAATTATTTTTTGCTATTTTCAATAAAAATTGGAATTTTATATTTATTAAGAATAGGTGTTTACCCTGTGATAATTGTTGGTTGGTTGGGCTTCAAATTCTAATTATTCAATATTAGGAGCGATTGGATCAATTTCACAGTCAGTTTCTTATGACGTCAATTTATTTTTAACAATATTTTCCGTAATTTTATTAATTGAAAGTTATTCATTATTGGATTTATATAAATTTCAATATTACATTAAATTTATTTTAATTTTAATCCCAATACTACGACAAGAAAACCGCGGATAGGTCTTTTAAAATCGGAGACCAAGTGCTACTGCACGACGAGACGTTAAGACGCGGACGGTCACAAAACTAACACCTGCATGGATAGGTCCCTACACGATTCAAAACATGCACGATAACAATAATTACAGTATAAAGGGCGACGAACAATCCGTGTTCACGCGAACCGACTCAAACACTTTATAGAATAGGGCAGGAATAGGAAAATGGTCGCAGTTATGAGGGGAAGTAACAGCGCACCAACAACTATGTAGATTTGAAAAAAGAGGCGAAATATATTTATTAAAAAAAAAAAAAAAAATGAGGGAGAGAAGAATTTTTAAATAAGTATTTTAAAATAAGTAATTTAACTAATCAGAATATTCGCCGTTTTTGAGGGTTTAATTTAGATTTAAATTTATTTAAAACACAGTTCGATTGGTCTTTGTGATGTCTCGCATCTAAAGCTATTTGCGGGCTTCAAAATTCTAACGAATTTAAAAATTTCTCATTAAAAGGCAATCTCCTAACAGTATGTTTGAAGGCAGGTTGGTAATATTTTTTTATATTTTCATAAAAGTCTATAATTCCTTGGCTATTTTCTGAATTACTACTTCTAATTTTATTAATGGTTGCCATCGATTCCTCCCCAATAAAAATTGATTGCAGTGGCAGTAAATTAGCTTCATTATATACGTCTATTTCATGTGAATTGGGTGCTACAATATACTCACGCTTTATAAAATTTCCTCGCAATGATCTTGATAATCTAAAACATTCAGGGAGCAGGCAATGAACTAGAATTTTCGAATTCTGAAACACTGTGTTGAATCTTGTAAATATGTTTAATGCGTAATTTAAAAATTGCAAATAAGCCTTAGTATAAGGGCAACTTAATGTTCGAAATATTCGGTTTGTTCTTAACGTTCTTTCTACAATTTCCGGTAGTGCAACCCATCTGATCGGAGATGGCTGCAGAATTTTTCCCTTACATCGTCCATAAAATCTTGCAGGTCTTCTAAAACTTTCTGTTGTTTTTGATTTACTGTAAGACATGTATAAATGAAAGTGAATAATTGCTGTATTTGCAATGGCAAGTAATCGCTCGCACGGCACGCGACCAAATACATTGAATAGCAAAAGCATGGGAAGACAGACATTTCTTCATGCACGTGTATCACATCGTGATTGTATTATATCGAATAAATCCTATGAACACATATACGTACATTTACGGCTCGAATAATCGTCGTAGCCCCCAAAAGTCCGGATCATCATTGTCGTCGTTGAACGCACAACGGTCTAAATCGTCTCGAACCTCGCGCCAAAACTGCCTGCAGCCATGCATTAATTTTCTACATTTAATGCTGTAGTATATGTTCGCTGAAACATATGAGAAACTATAGAAAACATGTGCTTTTTATGAAAAGACCTTGTAGTCGCTACGTACAAATATCACTTACCAAATACTCCTTCATCTCGTTGCTGTCGTCGCACCACATCCTGATTGAAACGCGTAATGATCCCTCGCAGTGGCAGATTGACGAGCAACTGGTCTCGCTGCATCTCCAAGCTCCCGCATGTAGATCCATGCCCAAAGTTGCATAGCCTTGCAAAAGTAAGATACCGTTGTTCGCCACCTGCATATTCGCTGACCATCCTCTCCTTCAATGCATATTCTTCGAATTATTCACTGACCACCATCTCCTTTTTCTTCTTCGCACTCGTCTTCTTCCTCTTCTTCTTTGGACACATCTCTTCTTCGAATTATTCACTGATCACCCTCTCCTTTTTCTTCTTCGCACTCGTCTTTTTCCCCTTCTTCTTTGGACACATCATTCGAACCACTTTCAACGTCTAACGTACCACTTTGATCGCATATCGAACGTGTATCGAACGTGTATTGAACCACCGGAGTAGTGACCGTTTAGGATACAAAGCTTTTAAAATCGAGGAAATTAAATTTCAAAGCGGCAAATTGTAATGACCGATTAAAGGAATTAAGTGATTACATGCTTAATGTGGGATCTAATACGGTGTGTTTACTTTCCACATGTGTACAGTGTGATGTTTTGAACGCTGCAATTCTGAGTCGATTTCCGTCCGAAGAAATCCATTTGATTGCTTATGATGAATTGTGCACCGTACTTGAAAAAAAAGGTGTCAAAGGTACTAAACAATGATGACGATGATAGCTCCTGAACGGCGGGACTTGCAAGAGTTGTAATTGTTAAAGTAGGAGTGCAAATCATGATTAGAAAAAATATTGATGTTACACTAGGTCTTGTCAACGGTACTATTGCTAAACTTGTATCAGTTACACGAGGTGTTGATAATGACGTTGAAAAATTGAAAATTATATTACCCACGCTTCAAGAACATATGATAGAACGGGTAAGTGTTAAATTTGAAGTAATGGATAGAGCGTTAGTAGGTAGGCTATGACAGTTCTGGACCAAATTTTGGGCGAGGGGTGAGGCGGGGCGGGGGTACCGCTGGCGCGGGGCGCGGTGTGGAGGGGGTACCGCGCTCTCGGTCGCGACTGGCGAGCGGGCGAGACGGGGAGGGGGGTACCGAGTTCGTGGGTATTCGTGGGATGACGTCACAGGGGCGGGGAATTTCAAGATAGCGCCTCGTGAAAGAATGCAACGTCGCGCTCGTATAAATATCCACCAACGAAACCGTAGAGTGACAATTATTCGGATATCGTCTCGAATATTTTTTTAAAGTTTGTGGCCTCCGTCTTATCACCAACGCTGTAATTCGATACACGTGGTAACGCATCGGACGCAGGCGACGTTAGACGCGTGTATAGAAGGAAGGACAAGGTACAGCGTAAGAGAGAGATCGAGAGAGAGAGAGAGCGAGAGATTCAATGGGGGCACTTGTGAACCGCGCGAGAATAACATTCGAGGCGAAAAGTCTTGAATTTTCCCAGACGTCGAGTAACCGTCAACTCGTACTTAAACCGATAGCAAACTTTAAGGAAACCCTACACCCAAGGCGTCTGATTTACAGCAGACCGGTGTCAGGACCGCCCATACTGCCTATCCTAAAACACAATTGTCATTCGCTAAGTCTATACCCCTAAAGGCAAGGTCCCACTAGTGCAACTGCGCGCCGCGCACGACGTTTTCGTCCACTTGAAAGGGTCTAATTTATGAGATCACGCGCACGAAATGGGCCAACGCTCTGCCAGGCGCGCACGTGAATGCTTGGCGCGCATGTTGAAGACAGTGGAAATACTAGCCTCCTTTTCTACATCTTGGTTTCTTTATCTAAATAAAGCTAACGACGGCGGTTATGCCAGTCGCCGAAACAACGCCTTCACACTTCATACTACTTGAAATGTTTGAAGGGGTTTACTACGTCTCGATCACAGATTGCTGGAAAGTGTGTTTCAAATAAAATTATGGTATTCTGTATTCCCGGCGTCCTGTTTGTTTTTATTGTCACACGATATGAGATTGAGGGTAGGTAGAGGGAAGATTATATCATAACCAATTGGATCAGCATTCCTCCCAGACGCGAACTTTCTACCCCTGCACAGGAAATACACGTGTATCATTTCCTCTGATTAATTCGCATTTCTGAAATGGGTAGGCAAGTATATCCTGGTGTGTATACTTAAAATCCCGAAATATCTGGCTTATAGAGGATGTCATAAGTTCTGTTACTTTATTGCATACTGAAACATTTGTTTTTAAGTAATTAGGTACCTACATTTAGTTTACCTGAAGGTACTAACAATGGTTTATGACTTAGAAAATGATTAAAATTTGACTTCCGTACATCCACAAATGTCGAGATGCAATGCGATAGGAAACGAAATTACTATTAACACATTTACTGCTGAGGCGGTCACCGGCAGTGAACGCTTTGACAGAAAGTAGATACATAATGTCATTACGAGTGTAGCGGCCATCGGCATGACCAAGTATGAACATTTGGCGTGCAGATGGTCGGCAGGGTTTATGACACGCGCGTCAGCAAAACTATTTTTGAGTAAATCGCTTTCCGCTACTTTCGGGATTGAATTTTGAACAAAGCATGTTTTCCTTCGAGACTTTCGTTTACGATCTCAATAGTTATTGCGGGTATCATAAACCTCGAGTTTCCGAAAGGCCGGGCGGCCTGCGACCGGCCACGTCACGCGCCTCGGGGCCTGGGGGAAATTCCGCTGCATTGCCAGGGGTATTTCTCCCACCAAAGACTCATCCCCGTTACGGTGAAGCGCGTCAAAGACGCGCGAAATGGGTGGCGCGATTTTGGGCCTGAAGAGTACCGATTGGTTGACACCGGCAACGGGTCAACCAATTAGGAGGTGTTGCTGATCGCGCGCGTCTTGTCGGAAAATTGTGCGTCCGGCAGACGCCAGTCTTCGCCCACACCTCAACAAGGGTTAACATCCTTCCGCAATAATAAAGACTCACATTCGAACTCCTGTGTATTTTCTATAAGGGAACTAGATAACCCCTATTCCTTCAACGAGTAATCTGAAATAGTAAATGCACCATTGCACTATTAAATAGTTTACTTTTTTAGGCGTATGAATAGCCTCTGGCGTGAACGAATGAACATAGAAGTCACGGTAAAATGATATTTTTTACACCTAAGTAGCATTTTCTTGCAGGATAAATCAAAGCAATAACTTAATTGTTTTTGAGAAATAGAATAATTTGAAAGTGATAAAGATGGACAACTATAATTCAGTGTCACATATTTGCATATATAGTGTATTACAATTATGATGTATCTAGAAACAAGTATACCTATCGCAGCAGTATAATTGTTGCTATTTACAGTAATAATTTTCATGTCATTGCTTGCTTTAATATATAAACTAAATAGTAGACCATAAACACACGTATGCAAGTGATATGTAGGAGTAAAGAGTAAATTTGCGTTGAAAAACACACATTTTTTCAGTCTTTTCTACAATGCGCGCCGTGCATTCGCGTGCGCGCGTGGCAGAGAAATCCCGGCATTGCGCGCACATGAACGCTTTCGACGCGCGGGTCGTCGTAAAAGTCGACCCTTTCAAGTGCTCCAAACTCCTCGAAAATCCGAGAAACTCGTAAATCTGACCCGTGCGCGGCGCGCAGTTGCACCAGTGGGAACGTCTTTCTGCAACAAATCGGCCTTGCGCATCGAAAGAAACGTGAGCGGCGCGCGGTTGCACTAGTGGGACCCTGCCTTAAGGATGACATAGCGAGGAAAAAACCAGACTTCCGACTAGCAAACCTATCCAGATTGCTCGGTCGGATCGTCTCACCAGGGTTACAGTTTATGACCGCATTGTTCCACGAGTCAGCGGCATGTGTCGATTCGAGGTTACCACTTACCACCCGCTGACAGAGCAATTCTGCGGTTTATCCCATAGTCGAAATTCCCAACGAAAACGGTACGATGTCGATTGCCTCTTGGTCATCTGGCAGACGAGTAATTGCCCGCTGTATTAGTACGAAAGGATATTATAAATGAGTCGTTACAGGTATTAATGTAAAAATCGTTCATTTATTAAAACGTATATATACGCGTTCTATAGTGGTACGTGATTTACATCGCGCAACATGGATTGCATTCCTAACGCTAACAATTCACAATCGATCAAAGAATGCCGTTCGAAGTATTCGCTTTCGGAAATTAATTTTACATGATCCGTTGGTGCGGTAGCGCTACGTAGAACGTCTACGAAGGCGGCATATTTACTGCTTACGAAGTATATATTTTCGGTCAAACAGGTGAACATATGATCGATGCAATGTTCATACGCGAATAGTTTACGCATCGTGACTTCCGTCATGTACAAGGTAACGCGATTATCGGTGATTTTGACGAGTTGATCATTATGCATGCGCGTGAATTCAATTCGCAAATGATCAATTACGACGTGGGTTTGGGGCGATGTTGCGTTGTCGCGTAATCTTTGAAGTATGTCAGCCCCATTTTCCAGCAGGAGCTTGCACGTTGACATCGAAAAGCACAACTCGCAGCCTTTATTGTCGACTATGGTGATCTCGACACGGCACGAACCCATGCCAATGCGAATTCCAATGGTTAGCCTTTTATAGGCTGTCGAGGTTAAAGGGTAATCGCGCCCCAGAATCTGTACGTTTAACGGTTTTGGCGTTTTCGATGTTTTTAGCGTTGCGGATTCTGAACTGTAAAGAAACGTGTACACGGAATTAATGATTTGTTCGTTTACAGTGAAAGAAGTAAGCGAACGATGTAAGTGAAAAGTGTATAGTAATATGTACGTACCTCGTATCGGATTGTTGGTGTTGTTTATTGGGGAAACCGCCATCGTTGCCGGACGCACAGGACGAATCGTTGAAGCTGCGTTTGTACATTTTGATACGCACTGTACGATTATACCGATCGACGGAGAAATTGACGCGAACGATACTTGTTAGCACTCGAGCGTAGGTGACGTTATGAAGTCCGCAAGACTGACCAACGTCGCTTTTATACAGATTCATGCACACGTACACACCAATGTGCAAGAGTATATTGTATCAATGATGGTGATGATCATGGTTGTGTTATGGCACAAACATTAATATGAAATGTGAATAGCGCGCGACAAATTCAAATGGTACGCGCGGCAGATTCAAATAGCGTACGCGCCAAATTTAAGGTGCACACGTGTCGCAGAAGAGTCGGAGACGATTCACGGTGCGAACCATAAAAGTACGCTATAAGCTGGAATAATTAATATCGAATCATCGAAGAAGAAACTGTGATACGGACACCCCCACCACGCGTACTCCACGACTACCCCTACCCTGCGACGCGCAGGGCTAGAGAACCGAAATACATATAAGGACGTCGACCACCGCCGCACGGGTCAGTGCAGTTATCACCAGCACTTTTTTTCTACAAACTATGGACACGTTTGAAGTATATTTATCCGAAGCGGGGCAAGGTGTGAATGCATTTGACATGCAGCGATGTATCGTAAGTGTAGTTTTGTGTAAATTGAATTGGTACGCGTATTCCATTTGACGATATTCTAATGAATTTATGCGTTTGTTACAGCAACGACATGGTGAAATCGAACGTGCGTGGCACGACGAGCGAGATCAGTTTGTGCGAAAAATCGTAAGCATTGTTTTTTTTTGTGTGTGTAAATTGAATTGGCGCGTTCATTCAATTGGATAGCCTTCCAACAAAGTTATACGTTTGTTTCAGAAATCGATCGATAATCTGGTTAGGGCGTGTCGCGTGGAGCGGGGGGATTGCATTCGATATCTCATAAGTGATGTTTCGAAAAAATTATATTGGTGTGCGTACACCATTTAACAGTGTTTTAATAGAATCGCGTGTTTGTTACAGCACAAACGAGAGATCGAAATGTGGCAATGGAGCGTCGAATATCTTGAGACGGTCGGGCGCCTCGTAAGTGATGTTTCGGAAAAATTATTCTGATGCGCGTACACCAATCGACGATGATTTAATCGTTTCACACGTTTGTTTCATTCAGCATCGAGCTAACATCGAGGCCCATGCGCGTGATCGTGATCGGGACATCATAATTCAGTTACTCGTAAGTGATGTTTTGTGTATATCGTATTGGTGCGCGTACAGTATTCGACGATGTTTTAATCGAGTCATGGGTTTGTTTCAGCATCGCCAATACCCAACGAGGAGGGACAGACGTATCTGCAGCGAGTTGAGGGAAAAAATTCAGTTAGCCCGACGTATGTGGTGAGAGGATACGCTAGAAGTTGAATTTTTGGCGTTCGAAGGAGAGTTTTGGGGGCTGAGGCGATTATTCGAAGAGTGAGTATAAGTGAATTTTAATTGTTTGGTGTTTCGCGTGCTAATGCCAACGTTTTATATAATAATAATAATAATTTGGTGCTTTCTCTGTGTGTTGCAGGACGTAACATCGCGTCGATATTTTTTCTTTTTTAAAATAATTTTTAAACATTATAAAGATTCAACAATTTTTTAAATAAATATATATATTTTTTTTATTCAAAACAGCGTGTGATTATTAATGTACATCCATGCATGCATACTTAAATTATAAAAAACAGTATTTGCGTAAAATGACGTTCATACGGGAGGGGTATTCTTGCTCGCGGGTGATGAATAAGTCGTCGTCGTCGTCGTTGCGCTCACTGCCACTGCCGCCGCCGTTGTACTCATCTTCGTCGTTGTGCTCGTCGTCGTCGTCGCTATGGTTCTCATCGCTATAGAAACAAAAAAAATAATTCATACATATTCGTTTCTCTGCGTACGACGCGTAAAGTAGATATAATGCGTGTATAGGACTTACATTAGGCGACGCTGCGTATATAATTCCATATCTTATGAACGTTCTCTAGCGCGCAAACGCCATCGTTGTCGTGAAACGCGCATCGTGGAGCATTCCTTGAAGACATAGACTTCAGGTTAGGAACGTCGGTATCATCGTAGTCGTTCACGGTGTTAGGCGTGATCCCGCAATAATCATCGTCAACATCGTAGCCGCCGTCGTCCTCAACGGTTCGAGCGTTGTTGATCCTTTTTCCCTTCAGCTTGTACAGATCACAGATATCCTCGACGATTATGTTCGGTAGTAGCGACAGCATCCAGGTTTTCTTTTCCGCACCTTTCACGATGGCGAAGTCGATGTTTGTGAGTGCGCTGGCGAGCAGTCCCGGAAGTTTCCAGTATGGAACGCAGCCACCCGACCAGTGGAGCCCGTGATGATGCTTCGCGAGCCAGGACGCTTGACATTTCTCGAACGAATTCAGGTGATTCAAGAAGTATGGCGATTCGAAGATCCAGTGGCTGATCGTCGGCGTTTCGTCGTTATTGCTGCTGCTGTCGTTGTTGCTGTTTGTGCGAATCGCGATCTCTTTCACGACGAAGTCACGTTCGGTTTTGAAACATTGCAAGTCGACAACGGCGAACATCGTTACTCGTATAAGTAGTAGTAGTAGTAGCGGTAGCGGTAGCGGTAGTGGTAGTGGTAGTAATAATAATAATCGTTCACATACGCACACTATATTAGTATGCGTACCACGTTGGTTAAAGGGTTGTATTCAATTATGCGGTCGTGTATCATGAAACAGTACGCGGTAGTATTAGCGGGAACATTTTCTTTGCATTGGAACTCTGTTCGCACGTCCACCGTAGCGCTCTTCAACGACTCGTTTTGCCTAGAACAATCTATGACCGCTATGGGCGCGTATTGAAAGAATTCGATCGCGTTCAGCAACGGTTCTCCGTGACTGTAGTACGATCGAGGGAATTTCGCGTACATATCGTACAGGATCGCGTATTTATACTTATCGAAATCCAAGTTCATGTCGTCGTACGGATACACCTCGGAATTTAGGTACAATCGAACGTTTGTGCGATCACACGGATCGAACGTGCTCGAGGATCTATCGGAGCGACACTGTCGATCAATTTGTATGGCGAACATCACGTATCGAAGTTTCTCGATTTGCGACGTAGCTTTCACGGTCCACGCGTGCTTCGTTGTCGCTTGCAGTAACGGGTACTCGTTCATGGCCCACGATCGGAAACTCATCGCGATCGGCCGACCGCTTTCCAGGATACGCAGCATCGCTAGTTTATTCGCATCGTCCAGAACGACGTGGGGCATACGCCACTGAACCTTGCGTATCTCCAGTTTCGGTCTCGCAGTGGCGGACGCACAGTGCATCGCGTTCGTATCGACTCGCGATCGAATAAGAATCAGCTCGTGCCGAACGTTCATCACGATTTGTTTGTAATCCTCGCAGAATCCTAATAGCATGCTCATGGGTACGCAGAAATTGAAAGAGCCCGAATGAAAAATATCTTTATCGTAGTCGATGGTATGATTCCAACCGGCATTCGCGAGCGCTTTGCTTCTGTCGACCGACATTGAACCGTAATTTTTCAACGTGGTAGTGATCCCGGGATTTCAGCAATGATCGATCTCGATACCGTTCAATTCGTATTGAATCTCATCGAACATGAACGCTACGCAATTGTTGTCGAGAACCGCGGTCGCAACGTTTCTTCCAGCTGTTTTCGAGAGGCCTTCGAATCGTTGCGTCATCATCGGGCGATGGAAGGGCGAGGAATGCATCTGACGCTGTGCAAGCGAAGCGCGGGTTTGAATCCTAGACGTCGACGCCAACGACGACTGCGATCAAAGAAAAATAAAACGTCGATCGAGTAGGCGCGTGTCGACGGTGGCGGCGATAACGCGACAACCTATGACGAACCTACAACTAGAGCGCGAGTGCGCCAGCGTACCGTTCTTTCGAGGGGTGTTTATGCGAGACACGCTTCCCACGCTCGTACGAACCAACGAATGCGGCATCGCGAATCTGGACGAGAACCGAGGCGCCGGTACGCACTGGGTAGCGTACGCGAAACGGGGGCCGCGAGTACAATACTTTGATAGTTTTGGGAATCTGCGACCACCCGCGGAATTGATCTACTATTTCGGACGCGGTACAACGATCACGTACAATCACGATCGTTTTCAACGTTTCGACGAGATGAATTGCGGTCGCTTATGCATGCAATTTTTACAGCAAAAGTCTAACACCGTGAACGACTACGATGATACCGACGTTCCTAACCTGAAGTCTATGTCTTCAAGGAATGCTCCACGATGCGCGTTTCACGACAACGATGGCGTTTGCGCGCTAGAGAACGTTCATAAGATATGGAATTATATACGCAGCGTCGCCTAATGTAAGTCCTATACACGCATTATATCTACTTTACGCGTCGTACGCAGAGAAACGAATATGTATGAATTATTTTTTTTGTTTCTATAGCGATGAGAACCATAGCGACGACGACGACAAGCACAACGACGAAGATGAGTACAACGGCGGCGGCAGTGGCAGTGAGCGCAACGACGACGATAACTGATTCATTCAACCGCGAGCAAGAATATCCCGCCCCATACAAATAACGTTTACGCATGCATGGATATATGAATAAACACTCACTGTTTTAATAAAAAAATATATTTATTAAAAAATATTTAATATGTTTAAAATTATTTTCAATAATGTCCCATGTTAATTCCTGTGACACACAGAGAAAACACCAAATTATTATTATATGACCGCTCGCATTAGCGCTCGAGACGCCAAACAAATACATTTCACTTATACTTTCTCCTTAAATAATCGTGGGAGGCCCCAAAATTCCCCCTCAAAAGCGAGAAAATCGACTTGTATTGTATATTCGCGCCATATGCGCCGGGCGAAGCGGATCCTTTCCCGCAGTTCTGCGCAAATTCGGCCGTCGCTGCGCGCCTCGTATTCTTGGAGCTGAAACAAACACATACAACTCAATTAAACCGCCATGGAATGGTAGGTATACGTATGCCAATACAATTTGCACTAAACAACACTCACGAGCAGTTGGATGATTGCATCCCGATCGCCGTCGCGGGCGTGTATCTCCACGTCGCGGCGGCGCTGAAACAAACGCGCGACTCGATTAAAACATCTTCGAATGGTGTAAGCGCATCAGTTTAATTTTCATAAAAAGTTACTTACAAGGCGTCCAGGCATCCCCAAATAGAGGTCGCTTCACAACCGCATCGCCATCTCCTACTGATACTGCAACAAACGCACGATTAGATTAAAACACTGTCGAAAATTCTACGCGTACCAACACAATTTCACGAAACATCAGTTACAACGGCTATTAATATGCGTCGACGCTCTGTGCGCCACGCATTACACTGGTCGCTGTGTTCCCGCTGAAACAAACGTATAAACTGTTTAAATGCTGCCGAATTGAATACGCGCACCAATTTAATTTCAAACACTATACTTACGATGCACCGACGCATCACGTATGCATTCATGTGTGTCATGATGATATTTTGACCCGTGCGGCGGTGATCGACGTCCTTATATGAATTTCGGTTCTCTAGGCTGGAATGCTAGCCCTGCACGTTGCAGGGTAGGGGTAGTCGTGGAGTATGTGTGGTGGGGGTGTCCGTATCACAGTTTCTTCTTCGATGATTCGATACTAATTATTCCAGCTTATAGTGCACTTTTATGGATTGCACTTTTATGGTTCGCACCGCGAATCGTCTCCGACTCTTCTGCGACACGTGTGCATCTTAAATTTGGCATGTACGCTATTTGAATCTGCCGCGCATACCATTTGAATTTATCGCGCGCTATTCACATTTCGTATTAATGTTTGTACCATAACACAACCGTGATCATCACCATCATTGATACAATATACTCTTGCACATTGGTGTGCACGTGTGCATGAATCTGTATAAAAGCGACGTTGGTCAGTCTTGCAGACTTCATAACGTCACCTACGCTCGAGTGCTAACAAGTATCGTTCGCGTCAATTTCTCCGTCGATCAGTATAATCGTATAGTGCATATCAAAATGTACAAATGCAGCTTCAACGATTCGTCCTGTGTATCCGGCAACGATGGCGGTTTCCCCAATAAACAACACCAACAATCCGATACGAGGTACGTACATATTACTATACACTTTTCACTTACATCGTTCGCTTACTTCTTTCACTGTAAACGAACAAATCATTAATTCCGTGTACACATTTCTTACAGTTCTGGATCCGCAACGCCAAAAACATCGAAAACACCAAAACCATTAAACGTACGGATCCTGGGGCGCGATTACCCTTTAACCTCGACAGCCTATAAAAGGCTAACCATTGGAATTCGCATTGGCATGGGTTCGTGTCGTGTCGAGATCATCATACTCAACAATAAAGGCGGCGAGTTGTGCTTTTCAATGTCAACGAGGAAGTTCCTGCTGCAAAATGGGGCTAACATACTTCAAAGATTACGTGACAACGCAACATCGCCCCAAACCCACATCGTAATTGATCATTTGCGAATCGAATTCACGCGCATGCATAATGATCAACTCGTCAAAATCACCGATAATCACGTTACCTTATACATGACGGAAGTCACGATGCGTAAACTATTCAGGTATGAACATTGCATCGATCATATGTTCACCTGGTTGACCGAAAATATATACTCTGTAAGCAGTAAATATACCGCCTTCGTAGACGTTCTACGTAGCGCTACCGCACCAACAGATTATGTAAAATTAATTTCCGAAGGCGACTACTTCGAACGGCATTCTTTGATCGATTGTGAACTGTTAGCGTTAGGAATGCAATCCATGTTGCGCGATGTAAATCACGTACCACTATAGTACGCGTATATAAGTAGTAAGGCTAGGCGGGTTCTGGACCAGGTCCTCTGAGGGGAGCGCGGGGGCGGGTGGAAGTGAGGGCGCGCGGGGGAGTGCGGTGGGGGGAACTTTAGGAGCGGGGACAGCGGGGAGTGGAAGACTGGTTGCGCGTGCACGAGCCGCGGAGTGGGGGAAGCCGTAATCGTGGAGGGGATCAGTCCAGGCCGAGCGGCCGCGGAGACCTCTTCAGACCTGCCCCGCCGTCAGAAATTTTTTCAGAGGGGAATGACCTGCAGCCGAAATTTTTTGCGTACCTAACCGAGGGAGGGAACGATCTTGGCCCACCCCGAAAATTTTTTCACCCTTGGCCCACACCGATCTAGCGAACCGCCAAGCGCAGAGAAATAATAATTTATCAGAAATTGTTTCGAGCGACGTTTTACAAATCGCATATTCGGGGAGGGAAAGAGACGGCACTACATAGTTGTAAAGCTAAATCCTGAGAGAGGGAAAGAGACAGCACAATCGCATGCATTCTAAAGCTAACAGTATTTCAAAATGTTTTTCAATCTTAACGTCGCAGCGTATCGCGAGTAATTTGACTCCCCTGGAGCAGCTGCGCGAGATGATGTCATTTTCGCGGCGCGAGTCACAGAATTATACGGCGTCAGCAAAAATAATACTTTTGGGAACGTCGAATCTTAGAATTGAGGAGAGAAGGGGGGTAAATAAAATGGAGACATAATATAAGTTTAAGAAATTTGTATATTGTTACATAAAGTAGATTAATAATAGAATAATAGAATAATAGAAAGATAAAATAAGAATATAAAACGAATATAAAAAGAATATAAAATATAATATAAATATAAAAATATAAAAAAGAATAAAATAAAATAAAATAAAAGAATATAAAATAGAATATAAAATATAATATGAAAAAAATATAAGAGAAAAAAGATAAAAATATAAATATAAATATAAATATAAATATAAATATAAATATAAATATAAATATAAATATAAATATAAATATAAATATAAATATAAATATAAATATAAATATAAATATAAATATAAATATAAATATAAATATAAATATAAATATAAATATAAATATAAATATAATAGAAAATATATAAAAAAGAATAAAATAAAATAAAATAAAAGAATATAATAAAAGAATAAAATAAAATACAAAGATAAAAATAGAAAAAAATGAAAAATATATATATATATAAAAATTAAAAAATAAACTATTGGGGCGGGGGCGGCGGTGACGGCGACGATGATGAGGAGGATGGCGGCGATGGAGGCCGGGGCCGTCGCCGAGCCCCTGGTACAACATATGGCCGCAGCCGCGCGGCCCCATACACCGGCTCCTGCCGCATCCGCAGGTCCAGCTGTGGTATGTCCTAGAACAAAGACACAAATATCGATATAACACGGATACATTAAATGCAATAAACATCGAATGTCAAACAACACCAAAGTATTACATACATGTTGAGCTGGCGACGGCGACGGCTCCGGCTGCGGCGACGGTTGGGGCGACCAAATGGGGCCGCCCCAATCGGGGGACCACTGCGGTGATTCTGGCGGAGATTTCTAGAACACAGAAACCCGCGATATAATATTTATGACCGCGGGATCGAACACGATTTCACCGGTTACACGTGATAAATGTAAAAAAATATTATTGTGTACATACCTCGGGGTCGCACTCCGGGGCTATCCGCGTTAATCCCATTTTCACACACAAATGAAAAAATTTTGCACAAAAAATATTAAGAATTCTGTCGACTGTTAGCTGTCAAGCTTTGAAGACAACTGGTCTCGCTGCATCTCGAAGCTCCCACACGTAGATCCATGCTCAAAGTTGCATAGCTTTGCAAAGTAAGATACCATTGTTCTCCACCTGCATTTTCGCTGACCATCCTCTCCTTCAATGCATCTTCTTCGAATTATTCACTGACCACCCCCTCCTTTTTCTTCTTCGCACTCATCTTCTCCCCCTTCTTCTTTGGACACATCATTCGACCATACCACTCTGAACGTGTATCAAACATCAATCGAACCACTTTGATCACGTACAGAACGTGTATTGTACCACTTTCAACATCAATCGAACGTGTATGGTACAACTTTCAACGTCTAACGAACCACTTTGATCGCATATCGAACGTCAATCGAACGTCAATCGAACGTGTATTGAACCACTTTGATCATGTATCGAACATCAATCGAACCACTTTCAACGTCTATGGAACGTGTATGGTACAACTTTCAACGTCAATCGAACATCAATCGAACCACTTTCAACGTCTATCGAACATGTATGGTACAACTTTCAACGTCAATCGAACGTGTATCGAACCACTTTCAACGTCTATCGAACGTGTATGGTACAACTTTCAACGTCTATCGTACCACTCTGGAC